>CM028131.1:184082500-185332500 GCA_016271365.2 Neoceratodus forsteri | reverse complement strand
GAAGGACTGACATACAGCACAGCACTTTGTAGCAGCATGCACCAGCCTGGCATACTTTATTCTGATAGATGAGAAAAATTCTGGGAGTACAGCATTTATGTAGGTTGTACTTTTCTCACAATTTCCCCAAAATGTGTTACAAGAACTGTGGTGGGACTGATACATTGCATAGCACCATGCTAGCAGCATGATGTAATTATTTTAGTACCTAAGAAAAATAGTGAGAGAAAAAGACAGTGATAGTGTTAAGACTGCACAGTTTCACAAGAAAGAGAACAATAGAGAGGAAATCAGAATTATCAGAATTTTTTTTTTGTTCTTTTTTTAAACTGGACCAGAACAGCTAGTAGCAAAATTTAGATCAATAGAATGAAGCAGGAGCAGAAATCAGGACAGAGAGGAACTAAGATGTAAACATTTTGTTGTGGTTTTTAATTTTTTAAATTTTGTTTTACTTTTTAATTTATTTACAACAGGTGAAGAATGAAGGAGACAGTAAGGCAAACAGCAAATGATGATGAGTCTTGAATCAAGGGATGTAAAGATAATGGGGCTATGCCCTGGGGACAGTGGATGCACCACCACGACAGAGTTCTGTCAGCCCCTCAAGTATGTTCCATTGGTTTTGGAGCAATAACTCCAAAGTTTCTATCATGGTCACAGCTTGGAAGGAGATGTCTCCTGTCTCCTCACATCGCTGCACCACTTTAGTATGTATGGATGAAAGAGGAGGAGGATTTGATGCTGGTCTCTCAGGTGACCCCTGCTGCACCTGAGTCTAGCTGCAGGTCCTTCTTCTAGTTCCCTATGTGTCCCCATCCTGTATCTTTGCACTGCATAACAACCAGTCACTTTGCGTTCTCTTGCACTGCCAGCCCTGCAGTACAGAAGGACTACTAGGGATGCCATCGCCTCCACCCTCTCAGCTGTCTTTATCTGTCTCCTCTTCCTTCTGTCATGCTGTTCCCACTCCTGGTGGTGCTTCATGTTAAGGTGGGTGTGCTGCCCACCTGTGCCCAAATACTGCCCCATTTCCCATTCCAAACAATGGTGTTACACAAGATGCATGTCACCACACTATTATCAGTGTAGGAACTCAAAGGAATCCCAAACTAGAGACTTATGCTACTATCAAGGGAAGGAGCCTGATGGTCTTGGGTGAGTCTCCCCTTTCTCATGGGATTCAGGTGGCAGCACAACCACTGGGGTGGGGGGGTCACAGGGGTAGGTGTGACAGCAGGTACAGGATATACTGAGACAGGGTCAATAGGTGATGGTGCCACTGTATGCTGCTGCTGCTGCTGGTGCTACACTATGGGGGAAGGGTTGGGTGCTGACTGTTCCACTTCCTGGTGCTCCCGATGCCAATGTTTGCCTCTTCAGATGGATGGGATGGCATGGGCCAGCTTCCCCTCTCTTTGCTGTCACTCGTCCCAGTCCCCCAGTCTCCTCCTTGCCAGTCCCACTCATTTTATAGAAAAAAGTAAAAGAAAGAAAAACAGAACAAATGGAAGCAGGCAATTCAAACAAAATGACATCTAAACAACTAAATAAATCATCACAAACTTCTGAGTAAAGAAGACAAAAAAGCAGACAAAAGATGTAAAAAGTTGTTTTTTGGGGGGGTTGTTTTTCTTAAGCATCTGAATGCAGCAAATCTGGCATTTTTCATTAACTCACTGAGACTGCAAAACTAATCTAAGGCTCAGTCTGTACATTTATGAAGTAGCATGCGAACTGTAGGAACTGGTTTCAAGTGACCTAGAGGCACATGTTTCCCAGAAGAGTTGATCTGAGAAAACATCACCCAATGCACCCCAAAAATTAAATTGCAGAAAAAGTTGCCAGGCAAAGTTACAAAAGGTGAATTTCCTAGTAAATGGCAAAAATGTGCAATCTGATCTATGAAGGTGAAGTTGGTGACTTTGCCAGAACTTTGCAATGGAGTTAAAACCTTTTAACATCTCTAGTTAAGACAGGCAAAGTCAAAACCATCCGCGTCATGAAAAATGAGGACAAATGCAAAGTTAAGGCTAATGAAGTTTTCTCATATCATTTTTTTTTCACATTTGCTCAAATTTAAAATAGTCATATTGTGTAAAATAAAGTAAACAAGGCAAAGTCAAGATCTGTCACACCATGAACAAATTCTGGCCAGAGCCACTATGGCTGCTGATGCATTAACTTGATAAGGGTGTTTCATGGGTTTAAACATAAAGTGGAATTGCTGTAGTCAGCTCCATGTGTAAATTTCATTTTTGGTAAAGTTAGATCATTTATCAGGTTCAACCCTGGTTTCCCATGGCAAATGCATCTAATACTATATGGAGAAGGTGAGGGAGCTCCACAGTAAGTCCTTCAATGAATGGTACAGAGAGGAGCAGCATAGCTACACTAGGGAGTGTGGGCCTCCGTGGAAGGATAACAGCCTACACCAAGGTGATGGCCTGTTTCCATTAAGGAGGGAACCAAAGTCCTCAGTGGATGGTTTAAATGATACAGTACTTCAATGGACATTTAAAGTAGCCGAGGATGTGACAGAAGAAATAGGGAAGGCAGAAAGTGGGCTACTACGGACTGAGATGGAAAGTAGGGTGATCCTGAGGAGAGAGAGAGTCCCACCAGGATGCAAGTTATTCAAGGAAGCAGGTGGTTAGTAAAGGAGGAAGGGGGAAAGGAGCAGTCAACGCTGATACAGTAAACTGTGAGGCACATATAATTCATGTGGTACTATACTACACAGACACTAATAGTCGTACCTGAATGTCCCAAACAACCATGATTAGTGAATATTTAAAAATTTACTGTTAAAGTGTTTCAAAAGCCCATCATTTGATAACAACTTCGCTTTCATTAATGACAGGTTTCTATCCAGATATTGTTGCAGAGCAAACTGGTAATGTTGAGACAGAAACAGCTCATTAGAGAGTGATGAGTTATCCCATAGCACAGGACTTTTGAGACATAAAAAGTTAATTTTTTAACACAGACATCTGCTGGTTGTTTGGGATGTTTGGTAATAGGGCTATTTGGAAGGTGTGTATTTTAAAATTTAAACTAAGACAAACCACTTATTAATTGTGAGTTAGATTTTTTTCTTAAAATGCAGTCATTAAAGCGAACTTCAGCACTGTTTAAAGCAGTGAGGAAGTGGTTTATCAGCCTAGTCAGGCACTTAATTTCGGTCCTGCAAAAAGAGTTAATGCTTTGCATGTCCCTATCCCTTGCAAATATTCTCCTTACCTCTACTGTAGTGTTGCTACTGTAAACAACTCATCTGAGTGATCTGAGTATGTGGGTACCAAATAGTTTATGGGCTACTGTTCTGTCTGCTAATAGTGTTATTTTCTGTCTAATACTGGTTTTTGCCACCCATAGCTCTATGGCAGATTTCTAGCACCCTAGCTGGATGGACTGTGTGCTAAGGTTCACTGGTCAAGGACCATTGTGAAAATAGATAAGGTTCTTTTTACTGTGTACTACTACAATGATTATCATATACATTTTTCTAAAATTCACCCATATGCAGGGGTTGGAATTGGTACTGGCCTAATAGCCAAATGCTGGTAGATTTTGTATTGGGCTAGTAAAAATTTTATTTAAGTAGCCCTACGGGCTCATTCCTGAGAAGTTAGTATTTCAATAAGTACACTAGCTGGGCTAGTAGAAAAATCTGTGGGGCTAGTAGATTTCCCAGTCACTAGCCCTACTGACTAGTGGATACAAAACTTAAATTCAACCCCTGATTTCCCTTTTCACTGAAGAAGTATGATGAGTTTGCTCTCTTCTTTGCAGATAAGGTGGCCAACATCAGGTCTGAGATCTGTTCAGCTCATTCCAATGGGTGTGGCAGTGGTCGGTGGGAGGTTATGGTTCCTTGGTCTGGTTGATCTGACTTCGACCGGTTGGAGATTGTGGATGTCATGCGGATTATCCAGAGTATGCAGCTAACCTGCTGTAGTTTGGACCCGGGCCCAACTCACCTCCTGGTGGAGTGTGTTGAAGTCATCGGCCTAATCCTAGCAGAGATATTTGGTGTTCATTAGAGTCAGGTGAGTCTCCAGACTCCCTGAAGGTGGTGGTGGTGACACCCCTCCTTAAAAAAAAACCTCTGTTGACCTGGATTGTCTTGATAACTACAGACCAGTCTCTAACTTTCCCTTTGTGGGTAAAGTTATTTTGAAGGTGGTCATGCTGCAGCTGAAGAATCATCTTACCATACATGACATCTATGATCCTCTCCAGTTGGGATTTCAGAAGAGGCATAACACTGAGACTGCCCTTATTTGGGTACTGAATGACCTCCTGATAGTGAGGGATCAGAAGAGCCATTTCATCTTGGTTCTTCTTGATCTCTGTCTCTCTAGCATTTGACACTATGGGCCATGGTGTGTTGTCTGGTACAGTCCTCAGATGATTCCATTCTTTTCTCACCAGCAGGTTTCAGAGGGTAATGTCGGGGATTTATTCCTCTGACACATTCTCCCTGCCGTGTGGGGTCCCACAGGGCTCTGTGCTGCCACCCATGTTGTTTGCGGTGTATATGCTGCCACTGGGAGACATTGTAAGGTGGTATGGGTTGAGTTTTCACTGCTATGCAGATGATACTCAGCTATACATGTCCTTTGTACCAGAGCAGGAGGGAGCAGTCTCAGTATTCAACAACTGCCACTCTGAGATCCAGGACTGAATGAATGCCAACCAGTTGAGGTTGAATCCAGACAAGACTGAGGTTCTGGTTGTGGACCCAGGTCATTGGGTGAAGGGGCTCTTGGCTGGCTGGTCTTTACAGGCTTTGACTGGGGGTAGCCAGCTGAGGACCTCTGAGTAGGCACGGAATCTGGGTGTTATTTTTGATGAAAGGCTAATGCTTCATTTTCAGGTGTTGGCCATCATCAAGACCTCTTTTTACCAGATGAGGAATACCACCTGAATTAAGCACTTGGTTCCACTTAATGACCTTCCAACTCTGGTTCACGCCTTTGTGACCTCCCGCCTTGACTACTGTAACTCCCTGTACCTAGGACTACTGGAGGTTGATGTCTGGCACTTACAGCTGGTGTAGAATGCAGCAGCCAAGCTGTTGACTGGTCTTTCTCTATCTAGCCACATCATGCCTGTGCTGCACAGACTGCACTGGCTGTCTGTTCAATGGTGGAGCAACTTCAAGGTCAGTTTGCTAACCTATAAAGCCCTACATGAACTGGGACCGAGTTACCTGCAAGAGCTTCTTCATCCCTACTGCCCCCTCTGACCACTCTGCTCCACCGACGAGGGATTGCTACAGATTTTCAGGGTTCATTTGAAGATGTCTGGGGCCCTGGCATTTGCTTATGTGGCCCCACCCTGTGCAACTCTCTACCTCATCAGATAAGGGAGTGCAGGATCATGGACAGGTTTAAGACTGCATAAAAAAATTATCTAAGGGGCCGGCCTGGTGGCACTGAGGGTTGAGGCGCTGGACGCCACATCTCGCTTCACGCCAGCAACCTGGGTTGCCATCTCCAGAGGAGTGGGGTGGGAGAGCCGATGCCCACCGCACTTGTGTGACTCTCGGGTGGAGGCTCGGGGGAATGCAAGCTCCGATTGGAAGGAGACGGGCGGTCCTGATGTGCAGTAGACATCGGCATCTAAATGCCTTGATGTCAGGGGTTTGCACTGCGCTGGGGAGGAGAAAAAAGGCAGAAACACACCTGTTGGCTCTGGGATGTCGGGCTTCTCTGGGCATGCCTCTGATTTGCCACTACTCATCGACCACCTTCAGTCCTGACGAAATGAAGGATTATGGAGGTTCACCCCACCCTGTCCCCACTCAGGGGGTAAACTGCAGCTACATGGGGGACTGGGAGGTAGGTTCTGATGAGTAGCTGGCAGGAGGATGACCCACTGGATGCCCTGAAGGGTCAGAGTCGGCAGGCAGTTGGAGGGAAAAAGTACAATTTAAAAAAAAAAAAAAAACTTATCTATTCAATCTTGCTTTTCCAGAATTTGAATGAATTGTTTGTTGTCTGAATTGTATCATTTTATGAATTTTATTCTGGTGTTTTAATTGTACAGGCGCTACGATCTGCGTGAATAGCGCTTTTTAAAAATAAATAAATCTGAATCTCATATGCACTGCACAATTGTTTTACTTTGTGTAAATGTAATGTGCTATACATACACTCTGACACATGCACACACTCCTAGCAACACACACGCACAATAATCCTGACAGCGTTTCACTTGTCAGAATTTATTATTTTAATCATCTGAATTTATTAGCATTTCCTTGAGAATAAAATTTCACTTCTAAACTGTTTCTAGTTTTCATGCACTCTATTTCATTAATTATGCACTAATGTCATACCCACAAGTCAGCCATTGCCTGAAAACAAATTATTTATGATAGGGATAATACTAGTGTGGGCTGTGTGCTGAAAGAATGTATTTCCAGTATCCTCCAGCACTACTGACTCAGTGGTACTGTATGTGGCTTATCATAGCCTATGAATATTTCTGTAGGATAAACTCAGTTTGCGACTGGGATTACCCTTAGATCAACTTTCTGTAGTTGTTATGGTACAAAAAAGACACACAGAAAGTTGTTTGAAATGTTAGTTTGGACAAAATTTACCATTTCTTTGTGTTACACTGTTTTGCATGGAAAATCTGAATGTGAGTCATAAAAAGCATCAGCATGTGAATACCGCCATATCTTGGCCAAGTGTTACTAACTGTGCCTCCTATACCCCAGTCCCACCACAGACAGTGTGTGTGTTCCCTTTGCACGCAGTAACTCACTGTACTGATGAGTTACTTTTAAACATTTCCAGCTGTATTTCATAATATTTGTACTGTATTTTGTGCATTGGTTTATTGTGGCACATATTGGCAGTCTTGATTTTTAATTCCTCAGAAGGATAGCTACACAGGTGGCAATTGCATAATTAGATTGTCATTGCACCGAGATTTCAGTATTCTTTTTGGTGAGGGGGATTAAGGAAAAATTATGCCAAAATACTCTGGGTCACGCAGTCATCTTGTATAAAGTAAATGCTTTCTTGTCTGGTTTGCATGTGGTACTACTGCAAGTTTTGTAAGCATTTTAATGAAATTTAAAAAAGTAAAAAAAAAACTGTTAATGCAAGCCAGAGATCAGCTTCACTAGCCAGAGCAAAAAGACCACTCCAGGGAACGCAGTGCTCACAGCACACAAAATGACTCGAGACAAGAAAAAGCTGGCCATGAATGCTTCATTGTCAGAAGGAACAAGTCCACTGCAACTGCAGAAAATGTTGGGTGACTTTTCATGAGAGGAGCTTCATCTGTTGTGACTTGTATTTAAAATATTACTAAATGATTTTATTATCAAACTCCAGCATACGGCATTGCATATTCTTATGACAGAAAAGCTTTTGTGCCCAGCTTTTTCTTGTCCCCTCACTAGCCTATATCCTATCAATGTAAGTAATTTCCAAAACCCCTCTAATATTACGACACTGTCTGCCTTCTTTCCAAGTTTTGAACAGGCTGCTTTGAGGCTAACAGTAACAAGTGACTCGGCTGTATAGGCAGCTGCTTTCCGTCACTGATTTTCCCATGACTAACACGAGCTGCTGTTGTAGCAGTATCAGCTTTCCCTTACAGATCTCCACATTAGTACCAAGTGTGGCAGCTGTATCAGAATTGGGTTTCCCCGTCACAGTGGAGTTTTGTCTTTTAAAGCAAGGTGAGTGACTCAACTGTGCTTCACCTGTGTATTAGTCAATAAGACAAGACAGGAATACAGTTGCCTTTGACTGTGAAGGGCCAATTACACCAAGATAAAGAAAACATAATTGGGATCCCAACATAGATGTATTACACAAAAAAAGCATTTATACTGTAATCCCCCATGTTACCCTGGGTTACAAGAATCCCAGTTAGACCTAGTGGTAGGCAGGGAAGGCAGCTTGTGAAACTCCAGTTAGATGAATTTTACACTGTCTCACTCTGTTCTCAGTCTCGGCTGAGACTGAGGGATCACATCATTTTAGAACTGTTGCAGCTGCATAAGCCACACTGGAATGTTGCAGTTGGAGGTTAGAGTAGAACATTGGGGAATTTGAAGTCTGTCTGTAAGAGTCTGTTGCAGTCTGTAGTACAGGAAGGAGGTGCTCTGCTGTAAGCAGGCCCTCAGAGTCCTAAGCTCTGTCAAAGAGCTATTTTTTTTTTATAGGAGTGTGTTCTCACCTGAAGAGGAACACAAGAAGAGCCCAGTGAAGTGGTAGAGACTGCTTTCAGTGGTTCAGGGCCCCATCCCTGCGGGGATTGGGGGAAGGAATCAGCCTACTTCCAGGGGCACCCCCCCTGATCCGGCTAGGGAAAAAGAAGCTGCCTGAGTTAAGCTCATGCTGAGGCACCAGAAATTCTGGACGAGATTTCTTTGAAGAGAAAACACCTGTGGGGCACTTGTAACCAGTGGGTGAGTTTGCTCTGCTAAAGGGCCAATGTGTTTTCACGTGAAACAAGTTGAAACTAAAGTGACTGTTACTGTGGGGTCAGGAAAAGACAGCCAAGTACAGTTTGGAAGATGTGGGGATTGGACTGCTTAACTCTGTGGGGGGATCTAGAGTAATGGACACAGCCACTTATTACGTATGTTCAAGTTCAGCACAAATGGGATGTAAAGACAGTAGACTTGAATGTGAATACATTTAAAGAGAATCTACACAGCAAAGTGTTTTCAAGGATGAGGTGTTATAGTCCAGAGAAATGGACGGGTATGAATTATGGGAGCGAGAGGTGGGAGACCCCCATCAGTAGTAACCAAATTCACATCTATGGGTTTGCTTTCACTCCGGTACTTGTCCAGTGCCTGAGAAAAATACCCAGACGTGGGATTGATGAGGAAGATTCCCATGTGGAGCCAGAAGCACTCATAGGTGGTTTAGGGAGCCATCAGTAAATGTTTCCATGCTATATGGAAAGTGTCCAAAGGGCAGGCATGATAGCCGAGCCATGGAAGGAAGGTAGACCAAGTGGCTGGCAAGGGAGCCAAGCCAGGGAACCCGAAAAAGAGTACAAGTTCGGGCTGTGTGCCCAGTGTGTTTCAGAGCCTGAGGGCTAAAGTGAAAGAGGATGTGTTCTGATCTCCATAAATCGGCATTACCAGGAGTGTAGCCCCGTGGGGGTCCATCTATGCTTTGTTATTCTGTTGGATGTGAATAAAAGCCACACTTTAGAATCCCACTTCTGGTATTGGACAATACAGTTATTGCTTCTAGTCTCTGGATTACTTTGGGTGCCCCTGTGCAGAGTGGTCAAACCTAGTCACCATGTGCCGAGTGACATATTTCTCCCTGAACCCAGCCCACCAGGTAGTGCTGTCAAGATGGAAACAGCATACCTGGGTGGGGGTTACATACATAGTGATACCAATGCATGAAAACAGCCACCATTGACACTGATTTGGGGGGGTCACAGTAGGGACAAGATTATGGGGCTACAAACAGACCTTTAGGAGAAAAGCAAGCAGTATACATATTGACACTGAAACATGAGTACAGTCACAATTTGATGTGGTTACGTGTGGGTGAGGGGGGGCAACAACATGGATGTCAACAGAAATGTACCACATAAGTTATCAGTGTACATAGTGAGAATGAACACATCATGAATACAGTTCCCATTACTGTAATTTGGAGGAGTGACAAAAGAAAAACATGTATAAAACATTACTACGACTGAAACAGAAATGCATTAGACAAGCAGGCAGTCAAGAAACAATGCAATGTTCTGCTGATACATTTGTAGCTTGCACACAAATCTTACTTGGCAGTACCATTCAGACAGCTCTGAGCTGTATTCATCTCTGCTGTCAGTACTTTCTGTTACCTCTGTAATTCTGCTTAAAGTAGTTGGTTCATTAGTAACTGCCAGTGATTCCAAACTATAAGGTACTATCTGTGAAGTTGAATGAACAGACCGGCATGACAGCACTGAAAGCTCACTCTCCTCATCCAAAGATATGTTGAACCCAGGGCAGCATGGTTTGCAGTTGCATCTTGCAGACCAGATTGTCCAGATGCAGTCCAGATGCTAAACAAACTACAGTAAACACCCTTATGAATATTCATTAGCCGGTGCCCTGACTGATTTTTGTTGTGACGGAAAAAAGAAAAAATAGCAAGAGATTCAACTAAAATGTTTCGCTATTTTTTTGTCTTTGCAGTCACAGATAACATCAGGGCACCAGGTAATGAATATTCACAGGGGTGTTTCCTGTAGTTTGTTTGCTGTCTGGACTGGAGGCAAGTCATTTCAGAAATGGGGGCAGTTAAATATTTTACCCCATGGATTGGAACTGTCTGCATTAGCAAGAAGAGGCAATGGTAGCAGACAGTTGTCTGCTTTGAATTCCTCAGTGACACCCACAGCTTATGGATGGTAGCCCATGACATGGGTATCGGTGATTGGGCATCTGCAATAATGGCAACCCAATGCCCGGCACATGTCATAGGGGCTACAGCTGGGATAGGGCAACCGGATGAGGAGGTTGACGAATATAGCGATGGGATGTCGCTATACATATGCGCATGTTGGGGGGGAGCAAGTACGCTCAGCGAGGGACAGAAGGGATTGTGAGGGGTGGTGCTGCAGTGGGTTGCTGAGCTGGCCCCATGGTGTGGTGGGTGGGTTGGTGGCTTTGGTGGGCAGGGTGCTGCGTTTGGGTCCAGGCTCTGGTGTGTTTTTGTTGCCCGGCCCAAATTTTTGTTTTATGGTTTTGCATCCCCCCCACAACATGCACCCCCCTGGAATTGAGAATCCTTAAGTAGGAGACTGCATGGGGTGCAGCCCCCCACATAAATCATTTAAAAAAACAAGTCCCCAGTGCCGTTTTACTGTGCACCAGGGAGTCAGAGTGCCAAAATTGATTTTTGGCACTCTGGCTTCACGATAACAGCAATCACCATTATGATTTCACTGTTATCACATAAATCCCTTATGAACAGACTTTGTTGGAGATGCCATCAGCTCCTGGCTACTGTTTTTTCTTAATCTACGGTGAAGAAGAATGGGGGACAGGCACCTGCCACAAGGCTAGTGAAACTATAGCTCCACTTACAAAAAAAAGTCATGGACTCCAAGCTATTGTCAGTAAAAAATCAGCTTTATTACTTCAAAAGACTGCTGAGGTACTGCTGACAAATTCACATAAAATGAAGCCCTCAAGGTGACATCAGTCTAAGTACGGGCTCTGAGCCTGAATGTTTTAACCAATTCTTTGTGAAAAGACTTTATGCATTCTTATTTCATCTGACTTTGGATGTGTCGTATGTGTATATGGGAGTGCTTCCTTTTATGTGAACTTTAATAGCATGCCAGCTGTCTTTTGAAGTAATAAAGTTGATTTTGCAGTGACAATAGTTGTGAGTCCATGGCTTTTTGATAAGTGGAACTACATAAGTTTTACTAGGCTTACAGTTGGTGGCAGTCCCCTGTTTTTCTTCACTGTGTTGTATTTTTTGACTTGGGCACTACTTATCCTTGGCTGTGGTTCTAACTTGCTCATCTGTGAAACTACTATTTGTTTAATATGCAGTTAGTTGTACTGTAGGCTGTGGAGGGGTTGGGCATTTTCAGAACCTGAAAAAGATAAGATTGGCTTGTCCTGGCTTTCATCCCCCAACTCTTGAATGATGCAGATAGTTTTTTACTATGTATTTTGTATGCAGAGATTAGAGTTTGGGAGAGGGGAGGACTTGTCTCCAGTCCCACTGGTAAACAAGCTACGGAAGACACCCTTATGAATATTCATTAGCTGGTGCCATGATTTTAGTTGTGACCGACAAAAAAAGCAAAAAAAAATAGCAAAGGATTCAACTAAAATGTCTCGCTATTTATTTTTTCTTTTCATCTGCAACTAACATCAGGGCACCAAATAATGAATATTCAGAAGAGTATTTCCTTAGTTTTGTTTGCTGTCTAGACTGGAGGCAAGTCATTTCAGAAATGGGGACAGTTATTTTAAATATTTTACCCCATGGATTGGAACTGTCTACATTGGCAAGAAGAGGCAATGGTAGCAGACAGCTGCCTGCTTTGAATTCCCCGCTGCCTGCAGCTCACGGACAGACTTGGTTGGAGAGGGAGGTAACCCTCCATTGAATAGCTAACTATGTATTGAAAAAATAGTAGAAATATAGTAGCTTCACAAATGAGCAAGTTAGGACCACAGTCAGGGACAAGTACTGCCCAAGTCAAAAATACAATACAGTGAAGAAAAATGGGAGACGGCACCTACAGTAAGGCTAGAAAAACATATATAACTCCACTCACAAAAAAAGCCATGGACTCCAAGCTACTGTCACTACAAAATTAACTTAACAATTTCAAAAGACTGCCGAGGTGCTGTTGAAGTTCACATAAGACAAAACACTCAAGATGATGTCAGTCTAAGGGTGGGTTCTGAGTCTGAATGTTTTAGCCAGTTATTTGTGAATGGACTTTATGCACACTTAATTAATATGACTTTGGATGTACCGTATGTGTATATGTGAGTGATTTGTTTTATGTGAATTTTAACAGCACCTCAACAATCTTTTTGTGTGTGTGTGTGTGTGTGTGTGTGTGTGTTTTTCTCCCTGGTCCCAGCGCTGCACATCCCCAATGTGATGCACACATGTGGAGGCATGCACATGTCACGCCTACAGGATGCCCCACCACCACCAGTTACTCCATTTACTGCCTACACCCACCATCAGACCTCCATCTGGTGATGGCAGAACTGCAGACGAGCGACCCCCCCAGGACAATAGAGCCGACGCTCAATCATGCTCCCATTCCCTTCCCCATGCCAGCACCCCATCAACCCAAGGCAGTTCCTGAACCTGGTACACCGGTGTAGCATGAGGTAAGACAAAGTTGCCTCAGTCCTCAGCGCCACCAGGCCAGCGACCTCTGCAATCTTTTGAAGTCAGCTAATTTTTTTCGATACCGCAAAACGACTGCAGGCTCTGCCCACTGCAGCCATAAAAATGAGGTGAGAAAGTGTTTCTGTAAATGCTGAAACTTGAGTAAACATAAAAATGATACTTAGAAGAAGGGATCTCAATCTTCTCACAATGCAGTATTCCAAGGTACTAAAATAATTTGAGTGTCTCCTTGACTGACATGACAAATCAACATTAAATCTTTGTTAAATGGCATTTTCATAGTTTTATCATACAGTAGTTTATAAAATGTTATCAATACATTTTATAATAAACAAGGAGTTCCCCTTTAATATAATGCTGCTTGATCTTTCCTCCTCAACATTGTGGTTTCCCTGTGAGCACAGTAACTGATTTGTTGTATACAGTCAGAGACACCTGACTGGAACATCTTGTTTTGGTTAATTTGTTTTCCATTCGTAAATTCTTCTGCAGATAGATTATACTTTCTTTGTACAAGAGTCACAGCAATGGCATTTTCTTACAAAGGAGAAGGAAATAAACTGCACTTGAATCTGTTGATAATCATTTTGGTAGCAGGCTTTGGTAAGTGAATGATTGAAATGCATATATTATATTACTGTAATACTACATTATATAATAATACAATCAAACACTAATACATGTGGAAAGCTTAATGAAACAAGGCAGCATTTTCACTCCAAGTATATATCATGTATTCATTTTTGTTACTTTTAATGTATTCAGTGTTCATTAATGGATAAATGCAGGCACCTAATGTGACATTGCCAGCCATAACAACAAATGAAACCCTCATATAGATCTGAGGGTGCAATATATGAAACAAATTTAAAAGGAATTTTCAGTTTATACTAAAATTAGTAGACTGTAATTGTTAAAGCATCATCAGCATATTTAGCGACATACAAAATGTGGATTTCTATCATATAAGTAACAGAGGATTATGGTTTCCTGCAATAAGCCAGACTTGATCTTCACTTTTTAAATTAACCCTTTAATAAAAATCTTGTATTTGGTGGTTCTTCTAAGGGGCTGAATCCAGTACAGTACTTTAAAATAAGGAAACAGAAAACAAAAATGGTAGCAAGCATGTACTTTTTATCAGAGGTTTTCATCCATCCCTTACCTTTCTTCTAAGAAGTTATTTTGAAAAAAACAAAACAATGCCATCTTTGCCATTTTTCACATTGAATTTATTGGAGGTTAATTGTGAATCAAACAGAAGTATATAAAAGTAGTTAACAAAATTTCTATATAAAACTTCACAGGCAATGATTTTTTGTGATTAAGAAATCTGAGCTTTAACATACAGTACTAGTTGTCTGAATGACACTAATCAACATGATTACAAAAGAGCAATATTAAAGAGCTACTGTACTGCCTGACATAAATATTAACTTTTAGAAGCAGACTGCTGTTACTTTTGATATCTTCAGTACTTTCAAATTAGAACATTTTCTACTGGTGAGTACTGTGTGATGTTAAGAACTGTTGTCTGTCTGAAGGTTGTTATGGTGAGTACTAATCCCCTTCATACATCACTAGCATTCTGATCTCACTGATTGTGGCATCATGACTGACCAAGAAGAATCACCCACACTATGTCCCTGTATCTGCAGCCGAAAGACATAGGTGGTGATGCCACTGTATATAACATTGGTGAGACCTCATCTAGAGTAGTGTGTCCAGTTCTAGAGGCCACATCTCCGGAAGGATATAGCCAGAGTAGAAGTAGTTCACAGAAAGGCGACAACAGTTGTGCAGAGGCTGCACAAAAAGTCATATGCAGGGAGACTGGAGAATCTTAATATGTATTCCATGGAGAAGAGAAGGGGGGGATATGACAGAGAGTTTCGAATACCTCAAGGGTGTAAATAAGGTACAATAGGGTAGCATCTATCAAAAAAAGATACTCAAGTACAAGGGTGCATGATATGAAAATAGAGGGGAGTAGACTTAGGGGTAACATGAGAAAGTATTTTTTTCATGGAAAGGGTGGTAGATCCATGGTACAGCCTCCCGGCAGAGGCTGTAAGGGGCAAAAATGGTAGGGGAATTCAAAAATGCATGGGACAAATATAAAGGAAATCTAGCAATAGAAAAGAGAGGGTAAGCTGCAGATCATTTAGGATCTATGGTATATCTGTCTGTCTGTCTGTCTGTCTATCTATCTATCTATCTATCTATCTATCTATCTATCTATCTATCTATCTATGTCTTTGATAACCAGGTGAGCAAACTGATCCAGAGGACCATTTTCAGTCCCAACCCGGGCCACTAGGGTGGCAAACACAAGAAATATCAATACAATACAGAGATACAATTAGAACAAAGCAGGACTGCCGAATACACTTGGTATGAGGTCAAATTACATAGTATAAATATTTCAGAGAAATCAGTACATACTGGTGTAGTGACATACATTAAGTGGCTATGCAATATAAAAGACTTAACATGGTGATTATGGTAAAGTATTACATGCAATGTACAGACAGTCACCGGGGGGCCAAGGAAATAAATACAGTTAAAATGAAGGTTCAATCTATCACCAGGAGTGGTACAGGCACAAGTCATAAGCAGAAACACACCTTAAGTTAAGTTGCAGAACCTAACAGTTCAGAATAAAACAGGTAGTCATATGCAGATTGAACAGAGGAGCAGAACAGTACAAGATGGTAGAGGCACTGGAGGTAGGGCGAGGGCACGAACAGGTGCTATGCCAGGATACAGGCCCTGGTACTGTTGGGGGAACAGTTGCAGGTACAAGCAGCCTCAGCCAGGAGCTACGCACTTAAGTTTGCCTTGAATGACTGATGGGAGGGGTACGATCAGATGGACAAAGGAAGTCTATTCCAGAGGAAAAGGGGCAGAGACAGAGATGAAACAAGTAAGGAAAATGGGCAGAATAGGTGGGCCAAGTGGTCCTTATCTGCCATCAAATTATACGTTTCTATGTTCAATTGATCACTTGTGATGTCACAATAAGTGAAGTCACAATGCTAATGAGGTATAAATAGGCTAGCACAAGATTTGTAGTCAGTTAGTTAGTTTGTTAGATAATTAGATAGTTAGTTAGTTCATTTTTGTTGACCGGGAAAGGTGGGCTAGGCAATTCTGCCTTTTTATAACTTTGCCGGGGGCGGGGAAGGGGATACAGATGGAAACCAACTGAGATTGAACCAGATTAAGCCATTGGAGGCATTTTTAGTGAATTAGGGAAATCTGGCAAGGACACCACGGACATTCCCTTACTCTTTTTGAGAAGTGCCATAGGATCTTTATCATCCACCTGAACAACCCCAAGAACAGGTACAGTAGTCAGAATCTCAGTTTAATGTCTTAGTTGAAAGACGACACCTCAGAAGTGCCACACCCCCCTCATGCTGCACTACAGGGTCAGTATTAGATTTTTATCCCAAGTTCTTGATGTGGAGCTATAATCCACAACCTTCTGATCTTCTGGTCACAGAGCAAGTATGCAACCTGCTGAGCCACTAACACTCTTTTAAGGGAGCTTATGTGAAGCACACTTCATAATATCACACAGTAAAACCTTTTAATTAGCAAAAGGAATAAAAATACTTCAGAAATACAAAAAAATAATACTGCACATTTCTAAATAGTAATACCATTTTATGTTTGCTAAACTTGGCACTTCTATCTTTAAATATTCTGAGACTTGGGAATTTCGGAATATATTTTTTAAATAACAAGACATTTATGTATGCATAGTTCTTTTCAGTACAGCTTTTTATTCAAGAGTGGGGGAGAGTATGTTTACTGATGGGAGAGTTTATGCCTGGCCCAGTGATGCTGTCTGGTGTACACTGCACCATCATATGGGTAAAACAGAACTGAGTCCTGATCCAAATACCCCCACCCTGGAACAGTAGTGCTGGCTGGTGGTGCACTTCACCACCATGTGGGTAAAACAGAAGAGGGTCCTGATCCCAATACCCCCACCCTAACCCACTGGGGCTGGCTGGTGGTGCACTGTACTGCTATGAGGAAGAAACAGAACAGAGTCCTGATCCCAACCCCCCCCCACCTTGGCCCAGTAGTGCTGTCTGGTGATGCACTGCACCACCACCACCCCATGGAAGAGCCAGGACTGAGTCTTAATGCCAGCTCCCCTGCCCTTGCCAAATGGTGTCTGGAGCATGATGTGGAGGCATTGTGCAGTGACTGAGGGGAGGTCGTGTCCCACACTATGAGGCCCTGCTGTGGCAGGAAACAGTGATGGCCTTGACATTGTGGATGATCATGGGATGTAGGTCACTCCTGCCCACGGGATGGTACCACTGGGCATCCTTTAGCAAGTGCAGGGTGGGTGAGGAGGAACACAAATGGGGTAAATATCCACAGGTCACAAGAGTGCAGCACCAATATCTGCTTATGCCACATAATAATAATAATTTTTTATTTTTAATCTTTATTTGTTGTGTGCCTTTCAAAATTATCAAGGTGCATTACAATAAATTAAAACAAGAAGATAAAACAGCTTTATATAAAATATTCAATAAAATCCAATTATCAGCATAAATACATAGGATAAGCTTGGGTTCATAAATACATCTTAAGTGCCTGTTTAACCACCCCACCAGTCACGCACTCCCGAAGCTGACGTGGTAGAGAATTCCTAAGGGCTGGGGCTGCATACATAAATACATGCTGCTGAACATCTGATGCACCCCCCAGACCTCCATCACTAACTACAGTTGTTCCTCAGCAACTGGCAGCATGCAGGCCAATTGCTTGAGCCCTGACAAGTGGAAAAGCCCTGGTGGAATCAGACTGAAGACAATAACTGAACAGGAGTATACATGATTGTATGTAGGGTCTGTGGATTCTGGAACCTGATGTGACTCATAAAACAGAAAAAAGAAAGGAAATTTTACTTCAAACAAGAAGGTAGCTACAGGAGAAAACTGTCCGATGCTGCAATGTGAAGTGATCTTACTGGCAAACATGAAGTTGCGCACAAGACAGTCTCCTAGATAGGACACGAACCACTGCTGTGCAGCAGTCTGACCTTAAAAAGTATGTATTCAACACAATCTAAAGCCAGCAGGCACTCCCTTCACACCAAAGTTTCACACATCACTATGAATCTTATCAAGGCATCGATTTTGCTTCTTTATTCTGTGACAGTCTTCTACATTAATGTGCTTAAACTGTATAGAAAGTTATATCCATACTCACTTCGTGATTGCAACATTATATATGGAGTCTACAATGTAGTGTCTTTGATTCTAGTCCCTCACTAGGATGGGGCTCATAAAAAGACAGTGCTGGCATCGAGTGCAGTATTAAGGGGATGTTGTACTGTCAGGGTATGACATCCCTTGGTTGAGATGTTAAACCAAGGTGCCGTCTGCATTTTCTGGTGATCGTGTAGTTACACGTTAAATATCTCATTGCATTTCTTGAGAAGAGTAAGGGAATTTCCCCAGTGTGAAAGGGAAGACTGTGCACCTCTATCCCCCTCCCCCGCCCGACAAGGCTTAAAATATATTTTATTGTCTAATCCACCTTCCTCGGTCAAGAAAAACAAAATATTACAAAAAACTGAACAAGGACGGACTCTAAAAAAAGAAATATCTTCCCAGTAATGGTATGTTTACAGACTAGTTATCATTGAATGTTTTGACTAGTGCATTTCTGATCAACATCAATATTTTAGTTAGTTAGGGACAGATTTATTTTTACTTTATTTTAAATTGTTGTCCAGTTAAAGGTGCATCTCTGCAAAGGCTCAGTTTTAGGTGTCACCAGTTGGTGGGGATCACAGGTGACATGATATAATGCTGCAAAATAAAAAAGCAACACAATATTACATCAAAAGCGGGAGCAATACAGCAACGTGATTAGAAGAATAAAGTGCAAAAAGTTTATTAAATAAAGTGTAATAAAGCAAATAAATGCAACACAAAATAAGGGGTTAAGGTGATGCAGAGTACCTAATATGAGAGAGATTAGCAAGGGGAAGAGGGATGAAAAGCAGCAGGGTAGCTGAAGGGGAAGGAGAAAAAGAGTGAACAGGACAAAGTATCTAGTTGCAGGTACAGGAGAAGGGTAAAAGGATACCTAATGAAAGTGCTGAGAGGGGGAGGAAGCTTGGATAGATTTTAAATATATATATATTTTTTTTTTGTAATTTTTGGTTTTGACATTGAGCCATTTTATAAGTATAATACTACACTCCAGAGTGTATGGTATTTGATGGAATATTCACATTCTTCTGGATTTTTAAAGGTATTCACATTTGCCTAGTGTTTAACAACACACTGAAGAATGCATATATGATTGAGGTCCTGCACACAAAGCCATTTGTTTTTGCTGACTTGTAAAATTCCAGTGCAGTCTTTGAGATCTGCTTGGTTTTATTTTATATTTCTACTCATGATCAATGTACACATACTGAATCTTCTGACATAATTCCAAATAATTCTTAGGAAATTCTAAAGAAAATAACTTCTATGGGATTCCATAGTGTAATATTTATTTATTTCAGTTTCAGATTAAATACCATTGAGCCAACGGCTCTTTTACAAAGGTTCCAAGTCAGAGAAATATATAACAGTACATTGGTTACAGGTAAATACTGGTGAACAAGGCATCAAAATACTGTAGATGCAGAATCTGCTTATAGGTTGTAAGGTTACAGTAACAGATATGGAAGTGCCAAGATTACAACACTACATGAGTGTGGTACAACGCTTAGGTAAGTGCAGAGTATAGACTTGGGTTGGTGCAGGTCCCAGGCTGCAGTGCTAAGTACAGTAGAAATGTATACAGCCAGAAGTGACTTTGTCAGGGGTGTAACAGAGGGACATGGTATTGAGGGGTGGAGGTAGAGTGAGTATGCAAGGAGGTGAGGGGGTAGGATGTGGCAGAAGGAATGGGGGCAGGCAGAGAGAGACCAAGAAACAGCAGGAGGGCATGGCAGAAGGAATGGGGAAGGGGAGAGAGCTGTGGGTTAAGCTAGGGTATGCCAGGATTATACAGGGCAACAGCAGGCATACTCGTGGGCTAGGTAGAAATGGAGCACAGTTTTATTTATTTATTAACAACACTGCAATAGTGAGGAATTACACATATAGGAACTAGGGGTCAGGGACAGATCCCAGGCTAGGGCATTATAGTAGAGGAAGTAGCATCCAGGAAGACATTGTCTAGTGGAGGGTGAGGGGGGGTGGTAAGGGTGGGGGATGGGGGAGGTAAGACAGGGTAGTGTGGGGAGCTGTGAAGGTAGAATGTCCACCGGAGAGTGGGTTAGATTTAACAATGGCAGGTGGTCTCACGTGCTAGAAGGTTGCATAGTCCAGATTTGAATTGGCTGATTTTGCTAGAACCAAGGAGTTCAGTAGGGAGGTCATTAAGCCATCTAGGACCCCGGTAGGAAAGGGATCATTGTGCGAGTGTGGTGTGCATAAATGGCACTAGGAACACCCCTTTGGACGCACTTCTGGTATTCACGGTCGGTCAAGCATAATTGAATAATCTTGAACTGGACTCGGGCTTAAGACCAAGCAAAGCTTTTTTCCCTAGGAGACAAGCCTGATATTTGATTCTGAGATGGTGAGGAAGCCACCCAGTCTCAGCATACAAGGTGCATGTATGCATCAGATAGTCAACACCAAGGACCAGACGGCAGGCTTTGTTGAGGAGGGTTATAATCCTTTTCAGAGCAGTGTCCGAACCAGCACCATAGATCACCAGACCATAGTCAATGGTAGATAACACAAAGCTGCAAGTAACCAGTTTCAGAGTCTGTAGGGGTAGAGAGTGTCTATGTCGATACAGAACTCCCAGTTTGGTGTTAGCTGTTTTAGTGACACATTCAATATGTGTTGAGAAGGACAGCGTGTCATCAAGGTGGACTCCAAGATATTTGAAGGTGCCGACCTGTTCTAGCATCTCACCTTTTTGGCTCATTATTTGTAAGGGTCCATGCTTTTTCTTGTTCTGTGGCACCATGAAGAGCATGCACTTGTTTTTTTTTTGTAGTTGAGTAACAGTTTATGATGGGAAAACCAAGATTCTAGCCTTTGGAAGTTGGCCTGCAGATCAGCGGTGATTGCGGTGATTTCCCTACCAGGCACAGAGATGACCACATCATCTGCATAAAGCACCATACTTGCCGGGCAGGCAGATGGTAGGGAGTTTATAAATAGACTAAATAAGAGCAGACCCAGTATAGAGCCTTGGGGGACCCCAAGGCTGAGTTCCCTAGGCTCGGAGAGAGTGTTGAGGATCTTCACACATTGTGTTCTGTGTGTAGGTAGCTTCTGAACCAGGTAACCATGTTTAATGAGAGGCCAACAGTGTCAAATGCCTTGGTGAGGTCTATGAATATAGACCCCACTGCCCTACCATAATCCAATGCCTCATAGATCTGTGTGGTACAGTTAATCAGGGCAGTTTGGGTGGAGTGATGTTTTTGAAAGCCATACTGCTGCATACAAAGTAGATTGTATTTCTCCAGGTGTTCAGTAAGTTGGTCAGATACCACATGTTCCAAAGTTTTGAAGAGTGATGGTAAAATGGAGAGGGGTCAATAGTTACAGAGGCATGTTCTATCTCCACTTTTGTGAACCGGCATGATGAGAGCTGCCTTCCATTTGTCTGGGAATACACCCATTCGTAGGGATGTGTTAAAGATTTTGGTAAGTGGTTCCACTAACTCATTTAATGTTAGGGCAACTAGCTTCATGTCAGTACAGTCGCCCAGTACCCATTTGATGTACCTTAAGGTCTCAGCCTTGGAGAAGTGTCTGAAGTAGAAAGGTGGTGTGCCATTGGGTGTAGTAGGCGGCGGGCTCGAGTGGGAAAACTGTCCAGACAGAGGGGTAGAGAGGTAGGCCCAGGAGAGCACAGCATTTAGGTCAGTGAAGGCAGTGTTAAATGCATTCACCATGTCACTATGATCCTGGAGTGTCCCTGATGAGGTAACTATAAGGTCAGGGTGTGCCTTGGTGATCCTGCCTGTCAGGGATTTCACTGAGTTCCAGAATTCCTTTCCACATCCCCAACTTCTGTTTAAAAGGTCTTTATAGTAGGAGGCCTTGGCCAGCCTGATCAGTCTTGTGCATTTATTTCTGGCTGCCTTGTAAGCAGTGTGGTTAACCATATTCCCAGAAGCCTTGGCCCTATGCCACAGGTTGTCCAAGAGTCACATGAGGTGGATTAGGGTGCCTGAGAGCCAGGGATTACTGGCCCCTCTTACTTTTTTGGATCTGTAGGGGGCGGAGATATCACAAGTGTTTGTAAATACAGAACAGAAGTAATCTAGAGCTTGATTACTAGTGTTGGCAGTATCAAGTGGTGACCAATCAGTTAGCCTTAGGTGCTGTCTGAAATATTCTAGCAGTCTGGGTCTAAGTGAGCAAGTTCTAGTGACCTGGGGCGAATGCATTGCAAACTTATTAGACCAAGTGCAAATAACTGGGGAGTGGTCACTTAGAGAGTCGGGTAGTACTGAGACCTCAGTGATGTGGTTGGGGCAAGTGGAGAGAAGCTAGTCGAGTAGGGTATTTGAGCCGGTCCTGTAATTTAGCCTTGTGGTTTGAGTGACCATTTGTGTGAGATAGAGGCTAGATATTTTGTCTCTAACTGCCTTGAGTTTGTCAATTGACTTTGAAGTCTCCAACTACGAGCTGTTCCCAGTGTTGACTGAGCTGCCCTTAGTTATTAAAGAAGTGTCCCAGACCTGGTCCCTATTTGCCAGGGAGTGTATGTATGTATATGTGTGTGTATATGTGTGTATATATATATATATATATATATACACTGTTAAGAGCACAAGAACCTTATTTTGTTTTTTGTTGACTAATGGTGAGTTTAATACTGAGAATTTGTGCTTCCTTGGTGTGCAGACTGCAAGGTAATACTTGACCCCTAATATCATTTTTGATGTAGACCATACAGCCACCACCCCTCTTGGACTGCCTATCCTACCTAAATATGGTGAAGCCATCAAGGGCTATTGCAACATCAGGGATCTTAGGGGAGAGCTACATCTCAGTAACTGAAATGACATCAGGTTTGATCATTTTTGAGCCCATGTTTGGAATTGCTGGAGCTTAGGCATGAGGCATCCAGTATTCAGGGGTACTATCCTTAGATGGCTGAGCCTCAAGGTGGCACCTGCAGAGGGGTGTCCTGGGCCAGGGTTAGGGTGCACATTGCCAGATAGTAGAAGCAATAGAAGGTTCAGTTTCCTGAGGAATCGTGATGAGAGTAACCAAGATAAACAGGCTTGATGTTGCTTACGGTTCCTGAGGTAGTGGTTGGTAGTTGCAGTAGTCCGTCCATGCAGTAATACAGCAATGGATACAGGCCTAAGTACCAGCAGCAGGTAATGGTGTGGGGAGAGCTTAAAGGCTGTGGCCAGGAGCTGGTCCGAGGAGGTTCCCCTCTTGCTACCCAAAGGTTGTGAATTTGGGACGGTTGTGCTACCCCAGACAGGGTTGGACTTCAGCCAAAGGGTGAGGATTAAGGTCAGAGACAAATAAAAATGTGTCTGCATCCTGAGTTTATTGAATGCACAGCTGTATGTGGGCATTGGTAAGCGAGATATGTCAGTGGAGGATGGGCAGCTACAACAGTAGGGACAGGCACAAGCCTTACATGGTGGTTCTGGGCTCAGTGGTTGTTACCCCTTTAAGAGGGAGGGTAGGAAGCTCTATATATTCTGTGATTGTAGGGGTGGGTGAGCCCTGAGTGTTTTTGATTAAAGTCAGGGTGGGAGAAGTCGGGGTGGCGGAGGGTGGGCGGGCACAAAATTTAGCCAAGAGAAGTAAAGATTTGTGTCCATGCCCAGTCATAGCAAATATGTTGATTTATATTTCGCAGGAAAATAATGATATAGCAGGTCCTAATTTATGATGGCATCCCATAGATCAAGTACAGACACATGAGACATGCTAGATACAATAGATCCCTTTAGAGTTCAAGTGAGACAAATTGTAAACATAACAGTTAACAGTAGCATAGGGATATAGAAGTCACTGGGCTAATAAACATGCTAGTCAGTAGTACACTGGCAGGGTTACTGTCTTTAGGAGGCAGTATAGCGCAGTGGTTTAAGACTCTGAGCTGCAAACCTGGAGACCTGGGTTTGAATCCCATAGCTCCCACTTGCATACTGTGTGACCCTGAGCAAGTCACTTAATTTCCTTGTGCTCCCAGGTCGCACCTGTAAACAAGCTTTTAGCTTAGTGTGTCTCTCCTGGTTAAACAAATAAACAAAAAAACAACAACAGTACAGCACCCCCCTAGTAGTGCACTCAACTGCTAATGTTTAGGTATGAGCCTGGTCCCAATGTGGACTAGTCCCCACAAACATCTGGCCCAGAGGCAGATGTGCTTCCAACGAAGCCATGCTAGTGCTCGTAAATTTTCTGGAGGTGTCACCAACATTGACTTGTAGGTCTCTTGGATGGTTTTCTTCAGCCATGTGGTGATGGTAGGCTTGGATGCCAGTGTTTCTGTTTTGCTTCCTTATATAATAATAAACAGTCTGTCAGACTTTCAGAAGTCCATTGTCCTGTTTATTTATGTTTCTAGAACCCTTTTCATGCCTGGTATGTGTAATGCCATGACGTTTGTGTCCTCAGATTTTGACAGGAAGCTTGCGGCTCTTACATTTACTTCCTATGGAATTTGGAGGCCACCTTAGGAATAAATGATGGGATGGTTCATAGTGTCACTCAGTTCTCATGAAAATCAGAAATGGCTCCTTACATGAGTGGATGTGCACTTTGCAGGTTCCCCTTGGTGAGCATATTACCACCAAGAAAACTGACTTAAGATTCATCCATTTTAGGTCCACCAAGCTCATTGGCTCGAATGGTGCTGTGGTCACCTATCTAGTCCTTGGTCATATAGTTGCAGCTGCTTTTAAGAAATGTAGGACATCATTGTGGGCACCTAGAGCAAAGTGAACTGTTTGTCCTCTGGCTGCTCCATTGGCTACTATTTAGACTCTCATCAAAGCTGGAGATAAGCTCTTGTCGAGGCCTTCCTGTAGGAACAGTAAAATACTAGGAATGGAAGCTTGATCCACTGATATGGACTTCTCACCACTTACAGAATATTACTCATTGCCTTTTGTAGGTGGAAGTTGAAGATAGCTGTCATGATAGAATCATGGTGTTGATTACTGATAGGTGGTGTCCTGCTTTTAGTAATCTCTCTCTTTCAGGAGCCAGGCTGTCAGTTTTAGGTTCTGTGGGCTGGGACGTCTGGTTGGTGCTTGTTGTGAAATATCTGGTCTGCTGGGAAGTCTCCATGGCCGGTCAAGTGCCATCGCTACCACTGTAGTGAACCAAGTTCTCCGTGGGCTATAGGATGCTATTAAAAATCATTCATGCTCTGGATTGTCATATCTTGCAAAATACTTGTGGTATTAGTGGGAATGGAGAAAGGATGTGAGTCACTTAGAAGAACCTGTCCAGAGACAAAGCATCTAATCTCCATGATTGGCTTTCCTTGAATCTGGAGTAAAATCTGGGTACTTGTGTGTTTTTGTTAATAGCTAGTAGGTCTATTTGAAGAAGGCCCCATCTCCTGTTTATTGTTAAGATGTCATAGTGCAGATGCCACTCACCTGAATGAATCTGTTGTCTGCTTATCCAGTCTGCTGTACTGTTGAGTTTCCCAGCCAGGTGTAGTGCCGTGATGTGGGCTAAGTTGTTCTGCGCCCAGTTTGACACCCTTGTGGCTTCTCTCTGCATTGCTTGGATTTTTGTGCCTCCTTGGGTTTTTTTCTGTATAGGTTTTTATCTTCCTGGCAAGTATGGGTGGCTGGCTTAGCCCTGTACCATCGTCTGTTGCCATCCTGTGTCTTCTCCAGTCTCATGGGACTTAAATGCCCTGTGGATTGCCCCCCCCCGTGGTGGGGCCAGGAAGGGAGGGCCAATCCCCCACCCAGAACACAAATCCAGATATCCCCAGAGCCAGAGACCAAGTGGGGGCAGCACATAATAACAGTGAGTGAATTATGGTGACTGCAGTAAGGGCAATGGAAATATGGTGAACGTAAAAACAGTGATGGTTAAGTTCAGCGACAACCTTAACAGTGACATTTGCTTCCCCTCCCTCCCTGAGGTGCTACAACCTCAGATTTGGTTATTTAAGTAAGGGGTTGCAGGGGGAAAAGCTCACCACAATAGTGTGTATGGTCCAAATCCCCATCAGAAATGCAATTGTCACCATTAATGTGGCCATTGAACTTTAAAATGGCCATTTTTACTTTCACCGTATTGCTGTCATCCTTATTGTAGTCACTGTAATTCACTCATTGTTTTGACATGGTACCCTGAGTGAGCAATCAGCGTGAGCAGACAGGGCTTCATGAAGCCCATCCTCTGTTTTCTTCCTTGTTTTCTTTCTACCCCTGGGCTGCATAGATGTCCAATGAGCACAGCGTGAGAGCTCTTCCACTGCAGAGATGCCCCCAGTGCTCTGAATGCATGTCCTTCCCACTTACTAGGCCTCACATGTGCCACCATCTGGATTCCTCCAGATGGCAGTCAAGCAGTGAGGCATGGGATCCTCTCTCTCTGAGGGAGGAGAACAGTCCTGCAGATGCTCAATCCTCCCTCGTCCAACTGTCCCCCAAGTGACCAGATTCCATTTCCAAACCCAGATCGCCAGTGTGGGATGAGGTAAGATGCTCACTGTGCCTCAGCCCTCTACACCACCAGTCTGGCTTTCTTTTCTGTTGTTGGATCACGTTAGTATGTTCTTGTGTTTAATCTTGTTCTGGAAGTGGATTACAGCATTGTATACTGCCCTCATCTCTAGAATGTTATGGGGTAGTCTGTTCTTGTCCATCTGCTCTAGGCTGTGAGGGAGTTTGTTGATGTTTCCTGTCCTGTCTGGCTGGCATTGGTATCTGGTGAGATATCATGCTGAATATCCAGTGCTACTCCCTTGGTGATGTTTGACCATATTGCTGACTATTTTAGAGAGCTGTGCACCTGTGGTGGGACCAACACCTTGACTGAGAGCTCATAATCTTCTTGAGCACCTTGTTGCATGGACAATAGCAGAAGTGACTGAATGTTCAGTCGTGCCCTTGGGACCAAGTCAATGCATAACATCATGATTCCCAATACTTCAGCCAGGTGATCTAATGTAAGTGACCGGCTGCACTGCAAGTTTGATGCTCGCAATATTGTGTTCTGAACTCTTTCGTTGGGTGGTTGTACTGGCCAGTAGATGTATCTATAAGTGCCCTCAGATGCTGTATGTGCTGACTGGGCGTAAGGCTGCTCTTTTGCTCATTAATCACTCATCTGTGGCTTTACAGATCTTGAAGCACAATACAGATTTCCCTGTTGGATTGTGCTGGTGTTCTGGTCTGGATGAGCCAGCCATCTGGATAGGGTATTACCTGCATACCTTGTTCCCTCATTTTGGTTGCCAGTACCACTGACAATTTTGTGAATATCCATGGACCAATGATAGGCCGAATGGAAGGGCACAGTATTGGTAGTGGTGTCCTATTACATGAAATTGTCAGTATTTGTGGTGAGAAGGTCTAATCAGAATGTGAAGGTATGCATCCTTTATATCTGTTGATGACATGTAATCTCCTGGGTGAACTGCCTTGAGCTTTGACTAAATTGTCTCCATCTTGAACTTACTGTGCTGTACAAGTTCATAGGTTCATAGGTTCATAGAAGTGTACGAGCAATGAAGGCATATGTAAAGATGCCCATTGTATGCTCGCCACCCATATATCCTATGGGTGGAAATCAAATTTTTTGTTTCCCATGTTTATCCAATCTTTGCTTAAAGGTATTTAAATTATCACTATTAACAACACTTACAGGTAAGTTATTCCACAAACCCACAACTCTCTGTGTGAAAAACAGACTCCTTCTAGTGGATATACATTTTTCTCCAATGAGTTTATAACTATGACTCCTAGTTGATTTGACGTTGGAGGCAGTAGTAAGTCCAATTGTGGTTCTTCAATAATCATTTTTTAAGGTTTGATATACCAATATTAAGTCACCCCTTATTTGTCTGTATTTTACAGAAAATAGGTTAAGTTTTTTTAATCTATCTTCATAACTATTACTATGTAAAGATGATACTTTTTAGTGAATTTACGCTGAACACCCTCAGTGAGTTTTAAACCCTTATAGAAGTTAGTGCACAAAATTGAGAGCAGTATTCCAAGTGGGGACGTACCAGACTGGTGCAGAGTGGCATAATAACCTTGGAGTCTCTACTTTTGATATTTCGTAAAATAGAGCCAATTATTTTATTACATTTTTTAACTTTAATTATAATATTTTTTCGAAAGTTAAATTATCTGAGATTATGACACCCAAATCCTTTTCTTCCAAAATACTTTTTAGATAAACATTGTTTAAGGAATAATTGAAGGGGATGTTATTTTTGCCAAAATGTCTAACTTTACATTTGTCAACATTAAAAAACATACCATAAGTCTTTGCCCAGTTTGATAGGTTGTTTAAATGATTTTGTATGGAGCATTTATTATGAAAGGTGCTTACCAAACTACCCATTTTACAGTCATCAGCATATTTTAGCATCATATCTTATCAGTAGTAGGCAGTGAGAGACCATAATATTAAATAGCATTGGACCCAGGACGGAGCCCTGGGGAACACCACTAGTCACCACACCCGTCGCAGACAGGTGACCCTTGACTGATACCTGTTGAGTTCTGTTTTCCAACCATGACTGTATCCAGTTTATAATATTAGGTTGCAACTTAATTTTGACCAATTCTTGTAGTAAGACTTTATGTGATACTTTATCAAAAGCTTTGGAAAAATCCAAAAATATTACATCTACCGGAATACCCAAGTCCAAGGCAGCGCTTACTGGTTCAAAAAAATGTAGTAGGTTGGTCAAAACTGATCTTTCAGTCACAAAACCATGTTGAAAGATATCTACTATTTTATTTCTTTCTAAATGATCTATAATATGGGCTTTAAGCAATCTTTCCATAATTTTGCCTATGATGGAAGTCAGGCTTATGGGCCGATAATTGTTAGGGTCATGTCTGGATCCACCCTTATATATGGGTGTAACTATAGCCTCCTTCCAAGCCTGAACAACTTTACCTTCTCTGATTGATGAATTAAATAACACGACTAGAGGACCAGAAATTGAATGACTAACCTTTTGTAAAAATCTGGGTGGAATACCATCAGGACCAGGAGAGCTGTTTGATTTTAAAGATTTAATTTGTTTTGCAACCTCCATTTTTGTAAAAACAGGAAAACTAGAATTATTTACTAGAAGAGGTGTATTTGCAGCTTCCTTAGTTTCAAAACCTTTTAGAAATGTCTCATTTAGAATTATAGCAGTAGTTGTTTCATCTAAAATAGGTATATCATTGATGTTAAAGGGTCCAATTGTATGATTTCTTTCTTTCATGGAACCAGTATAATTATAAAATTGTTTTTGTTGTCTTTAACTTTAGTAACTAAGTTGAATTCAATTTTAGATTTAGATGATTTAATCATGTGTTTTAATTTTATGGCTGCCATTTTGTATTTTCCAGGAGACTGTTGGAATTAACTTTTTTATATTTTCTATATAGTTTTCTTTTTTTTTTTTAATTGTTTCTTAATTTTTGAGGACCACCAAAGAGGGACACATTTATTGTTGCAGTACTTCATTCTATCAGGAACCCAATTTGAGAGACAAATATTGATTTTGTTATTAATTAAATCCCAAATTTGTAATAAATTTAGGTTATTTAGTTCTGTCTCCCAATTCCATTTAGAAAAAAAATCATTTATTTTTTATAGTTTGCTTTATTAAAGTTTTTGATTTTAGTAATGCCATTTGTGCTTGGAAAGTCTGCTATGTATTCATAATTGACCATGCAATGATCACTATCACCCAGAGGAGGAAGTATTTTGATGTTATCAATTTTCTCATTAACATTGGTGAGTACGTCAAGGATATTGTTACCACGGGTAGGTTTATTAATTATTTGTTCTAGGTTAGATTCAAGAAAAGTATCCATAAACATCTTTTCAGTATTTGAAGCTCATGTATAATTGTCCTAGTTGACAGTTGGAAGTTGGTTTAAGAATTTCAAGTCTAGCACAATAGAGAATACTGAATATATTTCTTGGCTTTCTCTCTTGTTCTGGTACCTCAGTAATGGCCTTGGTGGAGATTAGGGAGTCTAGTATGTGTTTTATTTGATCTGGATTTGCCCTTTTGTTATGAGTCATGTTATTAGCCTGTCTCTTACTGGTTTTTCTGTCAACTTTGTGATGTACACTTTTTGTATGATTTCTAGAGTCCATTTGTCCTGTATTATCCTCCTCCATTGGTTTGAAAACAGTAGCAGTCTAGCCCCTTTCAGGGGGGAGGTGTTGTGATGGTTGATCAGACTGTAGTCGAGGCAGCAAGATGGGCACAACGCTGCTCTGCTCCATGCAGTACTGTTTCAAGTAACCTTCTAGTTCTGCTTACTTGTTTGCTTACTTGCTTGTTTTAAAAGGTTTGGATGAATGAAACTGACCATAAAACTTTGACAGGTTTCTTTTGCCGATGCTGACAATGTTTTAGCTGTTACATTTTGATGTTGGATAGGAGCACGTCATCAGCGTTTGGCGTTTTCTCTGAGTGTTTTTTTTTTGATGTGCTATTCTGCTGTTTTGCCCGAACTGGGTGGGAGTTACTACAGCTTCTGACTGAGCGACTGAGCTCATGGCGGTGCACTGAAGTGCAGTTTGAATTTTGTGAGGAGTCAGTTGGCAAAACTTGGACACTGAACACCACAGAATAGAAGGGTGAGCACTTGGAAGCACTGAGAAGACCTTGGAAAAATTGCTTGAGGAAGTTACTCTGGAGGAGGTTTCTAGTCAGGATGGTTTGCAGGGATATGGAATGAGGAGTCTTGCAGTAGCACAAATTGTGCTGAAGGCTTGAAAAATGCCTTGAAGAGATATGCTACTTTTGCCTAGGACTGGGGGTCCTCTTTAAATTGAAATATTAAGTTTACAGGGGTCATGCCTCAGACAGTTAGTGGTGGAACCCACTCAGGAGGGAGTAATCTTAGATCTGGTACTGTCATATGGGGACGGAGAAAGAATCTTGGATTTCGAAGTGGGTAGCCATCTGGGAACAAGCAACCACTAAACAGTGTGGTTCACAATAAACACAGCCATAGAGTCAAGCCATACAAAAGCAAGAGTATTGGACTTTAGGAGGGCTGACTTTGGGAAAATGGGAGAGTGCATCAGAAAAGCACTAGCAAATGGGCAAGAAGGAGGGGTGGAGGAACAATGGGGAAAAATCAAAACAGCCATCACAGAGGCAACATGCCTTTGTGTGAAGCAAATCAACAAAGCAAAATGAAGGAAAAAAACACTATGGTTCTCAAAAGAGGCGGTGGGGAAGGTTAAGGAGAAAAAGGTAGCATTCAGGAAGTATAAGGAAACACAGAAGGAGCAGAACAGAGAACTGTACTAGTTAAAGCAGAAGGAAGCGGGGAAGGCAGTCAGAATAGCAAAGGCTCAAACTGAGGAAAATATAGCCAACTCAATTAAGAAGGGGGACAAAACCTTTTATAGGCACGTTAGGGAGAGACGAAAGACCAAGGGAGGGATAGTGAAACTTAATAAAGGGAAGGGAGGATAGGCAGAGGGTGACAGTGAAAAAGCAGGGATACTGAACGAATAATTCTACTCAGTATTCACAAAAGAAATGGGGGGAGGTACCTAAATCAAAGAATAAAAGCACCCTGGATAGGGAGGTCGATACCAGTCCATTCACAGAAGAAAGGGTTCTGAAAGAACTCTTAAAACTGAAGGTGGACAAAGCAATGGGCCCTGATGGGATTCACCCAAGAATTCTAAAAGAACTAAGGGTAGAACAAGTGACACCACTGACTACCCTTTTTAACAAATCATGGGAGGATGATGTGGTACCTGAGGACTGGAGGAGGGTGAATGTGATTCCCCTTCACAAAAGTGGGAGCAAGACAGATGCAGGAAACTACAGACCTGTTAGTTTGACCTCAGTGGAAAATAATAATAATAATAATAATAATAATAATAAACTTTATTTCTTTTGTGCCTTTCTAAAATCAAGGCGCATTACAAAATAACATCATAAAAACATCATAAACCAAGTTAAAAACCAAGCTAAAATATACAGCATTAATTAAAATTAATTAATAAAATAATGGAATCACTTCTGAAGGAAAGAATTGTTGAGGTCCTAGAGGCCAGTGGGGCACAGGACCCAAGGCAGCATGGATTCACAGCAGGAAGGTCATGTCAGATGAATCTAATAGATTTATTTGACTGGGTGAGCAAAGTAGTAGACCAGGGAGGGGCTGTGGACATGGTCTACCTACACATTAGCAAGGCATTTGACGCAGTCTCACACAAAAGATAAATATACAAGTTGGCTAGCCTTGGAATGGGTCCCAATGTGGTAGCCTGGGTAAAACATTGGCTGGACAACAAGACACAGAGGGTAATAGTAAATGGAGTCCACTCTGAAGAAAGGGGATTTACTAGCGGGGCAGTGCAGGGTTCAGTACTGGGACCAGTCCTTTTTAATATCTTTATAAGTGACATTGCAGAGGGACTGGAAGAAAAAAATATGTCTCTTTGCAGATTACACAAATATCTGCAACAGGGTCGATACAGAACATGGAGTGGAAAGGATGAGAAGGGACTTGGCAAGGCTGGAGACATGGTCAAGTGTATAGCAGCTTAGATTCAACACAAAGAAGTGCAAAGTAATGCACCTGGAAAACAAAAACTTAGGGGAAGAGTACACAATGAAGGGTGAAATACTAACTATAAAAATGGAAAGGGACATGGGGGTAGTCATATCAGATAACCTAAAGGTTAGCAAGCAATGTGAGAAGGCAGTAAAGAGGGCTGGTGGGATACTGGGCTGCATAGGGAGAGGCATCACCAGTAGAAAACAGGAAGTTGTTATCCCTCTGTACAGACAGTTGGTGATACCCCATCTGGAGTACTGTGTGCAGTTCTGGAGACCCCATCGCTGCAAGGACATAGACAGGAAGGAGGCAGTCCAGAGGAGGGCAACTAAAATGGTGCAGGGTCTGCACCAGAAAACATATGAAGACAGATTAAAGGAGCTTAATATGTATACTCTCAAGGAGAGGAGGGAGAGGGGGGACATGATAGAAACTTTCAAGTACTTCAAGGGAATCAATAAAGTCCAAGAGAGTAGTATGTTTCAGAAAAAAAGATGTTCAAGAACAAGAGGGCACAATTTGAAGACAGAGGGGGGATGGCTCAAAGGTAATGTGAGGAAGTATTTTTTCATGGAGAGAGTTGTGGATACATGGAATGGCCTTCCTGAGGAGGTAGTGGAGTCAAAAACAGTGGGGGAATTCAAGAATGCATGGGACAGACATAAGGCAATTCTAGTGGGAGGTGGGAGGTAGGAGGAAGTAGGCTGTTGGTAAACTAGGATCTGCAGCTTATCCATTAGGTAGGGAAATGGGCAGACTAGGTGGACCAAGCAGTTCTTATCTGCTGTCAGATTCTATGTTTTTATGTTTCTACTGTGCTTAGAGGAGCGTTTTGTTTTTCTATTTTTCCCTAGGTGCCTGCAGTCTAAATTGATATGGTGGTACAAGAAATAAACAGAGCCTGATCAAAGAACTGATTAAGTACTGTATATAAACTTTTCATAACTTTGAAATGGGCTTTAAGAAATGAAGGTCCAGAGTGAGGTTCTTCCAGATGGTATATTGAGAGAAAGCATTTCTATATTTGCCTGGCCAGAAAGACGCCATGATAGTGACCAGATTTTGTTCACCTTAATATCATTTTACAGAAAGTTTTTACTGCAGGAAATCACGGATGTCAATATGAATTGTGTGCCGAAGCGTCTCTATATTATTGATTATTGGAGATCTCAAAAACTCTCTGTTTCAGAATCTCCCTACAAAGCATCTCACTTTTGGCTCACGGTAATAACTGTTGCAATTTAGCACCGAGGGGAAGGAAACGTACTGACTCCTAACTATTCAGTATCTCAAGTGTTAAAATATACAGATATTGAACCCTTGGTTATTTAAAGAGTCTGTCTGAAGACGGCAAGGAACCTGTGGTTCTTTGGTGACTGCTGCAAAGTAGACCTGCCTTATGTGTTTTGTGTTTATTACTAAAATGTTCAGCTTGTGTTATTAGAGGAGTCCAGCACCTTGCGATATAATGTTATTGTTATGAATGATGGGGACTCCCTCTGAGGAGCACGAATTTATTTATTAATTACCACAGACCTTTACTGATGCTGAGGTTGTGTGCTCAGCTAAATGACTCCTTCTCAGAGCCCTGTTTGATGGCCAGCATCATTTTTATCTACTTCGCCTTCCTCCATATAGCATTAAATAATGTATTATATTGTATATTGGTGTAATCTAAATATATGTTGTCTAAGCTCTTGCTCTTAGTACGTTGTTTAAAAAGTTTTAATGAGCTTCTATGCTGCTTCAATAAAATTACCTGATAGCATAAACAGAATAGTTTAAACAGATTAATATAAGGTAGATATCTTTGTGGGCAATAATATAATGTAGATATGTTCCTGGGCAATAATATAAGGTATATATGTTTCAGGGTATTTAGGATAAATAACTATTGCTCAATAGTATGTTTAAATATTCCCTCAACTAGGCCATTGGGGTACCCCTTATGATAGTGCTTCGCAGTACTACTTGTTTACTTCCCCATGTTCTTGTCCCTGCCTGCATTAGCGGGAAATAAAACTGTCTTGAGGGCTGATGTCTGAAGCGGAAAAACTTCAAATGAGAGTTCTCTAAAAACGTCTAGTTACTGAAACTGGTTAAGGTAGAAACACTGCTGCAAGTATGATAATGGGTTTTTAGTTGATTCAGAAAATGCACATTAAGTATGCAGATTTAATTCTGGCTGAGAGTTCTTTGTCAAAATGATGACTAAAGTATCCAGGTGTCAGATTAGTCAAGACAGAAAAATGTTATATAAGTATAATAATAATAATAATAATTTTATTTATAAAGCACCTTTCAAAATGTCAAGGTGCTGAATAATTTCAAACAGTCCAAAACTCTAAATAAAAATCATAAAACATCCATAAAAATCAGCATATTATTCAAATATCATATAAATAATAAAATCAAAAAATTAGTACAATAACTTAATTATCTAAAAAGGCCATACTCCACAAATATGTTTTTAAGTCTTTCTTAAATAACTCCATGGAGGTGCACTGCCGTAACCGGCATGGTAGTGAGTTCCAAAGAGTGGGTGCAGCATGCGAAAACGCTCTGCTGCCAGAAGATTTTAAACTCACTCTTGGGATCTCTAACAACCCCATGTCGGCCGAGCGGAGTGATCGGTCAGGGCAGTAAGGAACCAGAAGGTCTTTCAGATAGGCTGGACCCTGGTTGTGAAGGGCTTTAAAAGTCAATAAAATGACTTTAAAAGTGATCCGCCACCACATAGGAAGCCAGTGCAGTTTGCGCAGCACGGGAGTAATATGACAGGACCTACTTGTCCCAGTCAATACCCAGGCTGCAGTGTTCTGCACCAGCTGTAGACGGCAGATTTCAACCCCAGAAAGCCCAAAGTAAAGGGCGTTGCAATAGTCCAAACGTGAAGAAACAAAAGCATGGACCAAGGTAGGCAGGGAGTCTGACGGAACAAGGTGCCTAACCCTGGCAATGTTCCTAAGATGATAAAAGGAAGTCTTGACAACGGCTGACACCTGAGATTTGAGAGTCAGCCTTTCGTCAAGAATAAACCCAAGGTTACGCACCCATTCAGAGGATGGAAGAGATACACCACCGAGAAAAATCCCAGATGGTGCACCAATACACGGCCTCTCAATCCGACTACCTGGGTCAACTACCAGAACCTCTGTTTTCTCCGAGTTCAACTTTAGCCAACTAGAATCCATCCAGTCTTGGATCTCCCCCAGACAGTTATTAAACACCGAGAGAGTTCCATCCTGGTCGGGTGCGAAAGACAGACAGAGCTGGGTATCATCTGCATAACAGTGAAACCTCAGCCCATATCGTCTTATGATACCTCCGAGGAGCAGCATATACACTGCAAACAACATGGGTGATAGCACAGATCCCTGAGGCACTCCACACAACAAAGAAATTGGGTCAGAGGAAAAATTCCCCGACACAACTCTTTGTGATCTTCCGGTGAGGAATGACGTGAACCATTGCAAAACGGTTCCAGACATACCACAAATTTGCCCCAGGCGAGCTAATAACACCATGTGGTCCACAGCGTCAAAGGCTGCAGAGAGATCAAGAAGAACCAAGATAGAACATCTCTTCTGATCCCTCGCCATCAGAAGATCATTTAACACCCGAACCAGAGCAGTCTCGGTGCTATGTCTTTTCTGGAAGCCAGACTGGAAGGATTCGTAGACATTATGGATGGTTAAATGGTCATCCAATTGAACAGCTACGACCTTCTCAATAACCTTCCCAATAAACGGGAGGTTAGAGATAGGCTGATAGTTTGAAAAACAGTCTGGGTCCAAGGAAGCTTTCTTCAAAAGAGGAGTCACCACTGCCTCTTTCAGAGAGCAGGGAAACTCACCTAACTCCAAGGAGCACCAGACTATTTGCGCCAGGACCGGACCGATGATGTCAGAACAACCCAAAATGAGGGGAGTCGGTCCGGGATCCAAACCACAACTTGTGGGATGCATAGTATGGATGATCCTCATAATGTCCACGAACTCAGGTCGACAAAAGGAACTCCAGGAGAAATGGGGCACTGTGATCCCACGCTGTCCAAAAGCATCACCCTTAGAGGATGCCAGACCCAGGTTTGCCCTGATGTCGGCCACTTTAGTTGCAAAGAATAGAGCAAGCTCATCGCACTCTACTTGCGAAAAAGCTTTCCAAACTTGCAGGCAGGCTGGGTTGCACAGTCTGTCTACCATTCGGAACAGCTGATCCAGTCGATTCTGAGCAACTGCAATCTCCCTGGACAGGAATTCTGCCTTCTTATGGGTGATTGCAGATTGATAGCTAACATAATGTTCCATCAATCTAGAGTGGTCAGCATCAAGGGCAGACCTGCGCCAGCGATGCTCTAACCTTCGCTCCTATCTCCGCATCTCCCTCAAGGTCTCATCAAACCATGGGGATCTGGGGCGAAGGGATAGGGGGCGCTCATGAATAGGAGCAACAGAATCCAGGGCAGTCGTGATGGCCTTATTATAGGCCAACACCAGAGCATCTGGACTATTGCTCACCGAAACGAAGGATGATAGGTCAAGGACCGCCGCTAGACCTTGTGGAGTAACATTCGGTAATGGCCGGTACCTGACCATCTCCACAGGGGCTGGTCTCCTCAGAGGGGTGCAAAAATTGAACCTCACGATGTAGTGATCAGACCAGGTGACTGGTTCCACCCCCATGTCGGATGCGTCAATCCCTAGAAGGAAGACTAAGTCTAAAGACTGTCCAGATTTATGCGTAGCAGTGGAAACCACCTGTGTAAGGCCCAAAGAAGACATCAAGTGGAGGAAGTGATTCCCAAAATTAGAGAGTTCATCGTCGACCCAGGCGTTGAAATCACCCAGAACCATCAATCTGGGTGACTCCAACGACATATCGACGAGGAAGTCTGCTACTTCCTGTAAGAAACGTCTCCCATCTCCGGGTGGATGGTAGATGAGCACGATTCGAATGCCTACACCTGCCACGACTGTACACTCAAAAGACCCAGCCTCACCTACTACTACATTCGCGAGACCCAATTCAGTCTTAAAACAGACTGCAACCCCCCCACCCCTGCGATCCAATCTCGGGCAGTGTATCACCGAGTACCTGGCCAGGATCATGGCCTCCAATATAGGGCCAGAATTTTCATCCAGCCAGGTCTCGGTGATGCAAGCCAGGTCGGCCGAACCAACAAGATCAGCAATAATGGCGGTCTTATTCCTAACAGACCTGGCATTGCATAACACTGTCCGAGTTGGACAAACTTCAAAGGTTGTCGAGCCTGTCTGCCTACTGAAATCAGTAGTGCCCTTGGGTATGGATACTAGACAAGGTGAACCTTGATCTGGATTCCATTTCGCCCCAGGGTGCCTTCTGGACCCAACAACCCCGATACGATGAACCCACTCGTTCATCCTCCCCTGTTCGCAAACCCCCCTCCCCAACCTCCCACAAGCAATACCCAGTGCTATACAGCGCTGGTAGATGTCAAAATGCAAAGGAGGAGTAACAAAGGGGCGGAGGGTGCGAAGGGAGGAGGATGAGTAGCGCACCGCCGTGGGGGCTAAAGGCCAGCACATGTTGATATTTGACTAAAATACACCAAAAACCCAAAACAACTAAATTAACAATCAACCAACAAATGAAACAAATAAATATAACCTAAATAAAAAGAAAATAGGTCTTCACCTGCGCTATTTCCCTATTCCCCGGATTGCTCTCACCACCGGGAAGGAGGAAAAGGCACTCTCACTGCCTAACCATCATAGGAGATAACAGAGGCAAAAACAAAAACTCCTCCCAAGTTCTCTCACAACTGGGGGATATTATTTGATCTTCCCACGGCCAGGAAGGAGACAGAGTTTTAAATCAAAAGTAAAATAAAAAATAAAAATAAATAAATAAACACATAAAACTTAGGGACACAAAGTTCTCTCGCCACCTAGTGTCCGAAAGCTATAATCAACAATCACTCAATGCAGGGCTGAAATTAACACAAATAAACATCAAAAAGTTCAAAGTTCCAGGATAGATCCACTTCAGGCAGGAACAGTTAAATGAAGCACAAAAGGAGGAGCACACCAAAAAGTCACGAAGTTTAAGAGGTAATTCAAGAGACCGGGAAACTGAATCCAGGAAAAGGTCAGCCACTCTCATGCCTCTTAACTCCCAAAAGAATGTTATGTTAATGGCCTCTTGCTGATACAGAAAGTACTGATATGTTAATGTTAAGCACAGTATGTAGACTAAACTCTGACCAAGTGAGGTTTGTCAAGCATATGAATGGAAAACTATTAGGTACCAAATATAGTTAGCAGAATTATGATGCATTAGTATGTTAATTGGCTGTCAGCCTATACAGAAAGCAATATGTTGAGTGTGCAAACTAATTCTGGTTAAGTAAGGTTTAATTTGAGTATCCTTTCTGGAGAGTTTGTGTTTGGCTTAGGCCACACACTCTTCTAAGTTCTGTATTTATGTAAAGCAGTGTTCGGAAAATGGGGGTATAATGAAAGTGGCAAGCAGTACCAAGAAGAAGACTATATTTTGAAATAAACTTGAGTAATAGTAAATTGAAATGAAACTTATAAGCATATGAAGCAAGGAGTTAATTTTTTGAGCAATGCTATGTATTGTTACATATTTATTTTCTATGATAAGGAAAGTTGGTCCTTGATTATAAAGAATGAAAAAAGACCAACACTTTTTATATTTTGTATGGTAAGAAGAAGAAAGGAAAGGCTCAATAAAATTTTATATGTTTATGATATGTAATTGTACACGAGTGTATGTGAAATTGTACTGATTATGTTTTGTTTGTTTGCTTTTGTAATGGTCTTCGACCAAACAAATAAAGCTCAGTGTATGTAATGTAATGCATACAACATTATGCCTTTCAAATCCAGATTGTAGTCTTTGGTTAGATTGGTGTTTTGATTGAAAACAGTTGTTGAAGTGACCCCTTGCAGAACTGTTTTGGTTTCCAAATCTGTTATTGTTGTTTTCAAAAATGTAAATTCTTTCAAAATCTTCCACATGCCAGTGGTAGGTAAGTTGTCAACATGTTTTTATCTTTGCCCAGACTTTCCCTACCCTCTTTGGCTTTTACAAATTTTTCCAGTCCTTCACTGAATACTTCTCCTCCCTTGAATGGTAGTTTTTGTAAAATTATTTTCGATTCCATGTCCACCTCCCACAGCTTGAACCATAAGGTTCTTCTATGTCCTATTAGTTATTGCTGCTGCTCTTGTATTTATCTTTAGGGATTTCATGGCCATGACTGCAAAATACTTAGTGGACTGGACTGATTGTTTCATAAGCTGCATGCATTTAGAAGTGAGTGTTTTGTGCACGTTCTGCGTCCATGCTACAGTAATTGTGCTCTAGTGGCATAGATGGTCATGGTGACAGCTCTAACCTGTAGTAAAGAGGTTTACCTATCGTGAGTCAACATCTACTATACCGACATCCCCAACAGTGGCAGACATAATGCAGAGTGTCTGCATTTTACTGTTGGGGATGCCAGCATATTTTCTTTGAGGGCTCTGCCCCACAACCCCCGTTCACTAGATATACAACTCTGAGTCGGTGATGTCTCAGGGAGGAGGCGACACACCGGGAGATGCACTGCCAAGGTCTGCGTGGACCATAACAATGATCTGACGCTTTCCATTGAATTCTGTCACTGTAATGGTCTTTGCTGTGGTGGTGTTGATGTGCGATCGGCATACCTAGTCAGGCCAGTTCTTTTTAAACATTTCCATGGCCTTGCAGTCAACTGGATCTTTGAGGCCATTGACTCCCTCAGACAAAAGGATTGTCTTCTTGCTTGCAGCAGCAATTTGAGGATTGTCCAGCAGTTCTGTGCACTATATCTTGAGCTTGAGCTTGAGGTGATGGAGTCACTTCTGAAAGAAGGAATAGTTGATTACCTAGAGGTCAGTGGAGCACAGGATCCAAGGCAGCATGGGTCACAGTGGGAAGGTCATGTCAGATGAATCTAATAGATTTCTTTGACTGGGTGACCAAAGTTGTAGACCAGGGAGGGGCTGTGGACATGGCCTAGCTAGATTTTAGCAAGGCATTTGACACAGTCCCACACAAAAGATTGATAGTCAAATTAACCAGCCTGGGAGTGGGTCCCAGGGTGGTAGCCTGGGTAAAACATTGGCTGGACAACAGGACACAGAAGGTAATTGTAAATGGAGTCCACTCTGAAGAAAGGGCTGTTACTAGTGGGGTACCGCAGGGTTCTGTATTGGGTCCAGTCCTTTTTAATGTCTACATCAGTGACATTGCAGAGGGACTGGAAGGAAAAGTATGCCTTTTTGCAGATGACACAAAGATCTGCAACAGGGTTGATACACAAGGAGGCGTGGAAAGGATGAAAAGGGACTTGGCAAGGTTGGAGGAATGGTCAGACGTATGGCAGCTAGGATTCAATGCAAAAAAGTGCAAAATAATGCACCTTGGAAACAAGTCCCCAGGGGAAGAATACACAATGGGTGGGGAGGTAGTAACAACAACAAAACAGGAAAGGGACCTGGGGGTAATCATATCAGATGACCTTAAGGTTAGCAAGCAATGTGAGAAGGCAGTAGGGAGGGCCGGGGGTATACTGGGATGTATAGGGAGAGGCATCAGCAGCAGAAAACAGGAAGTTGTTATCCTCTGTACAGACAGTTGGTGAGACCCCATCTGGAATACTGTGTCCAGTTCTGGAGACCCCATCTCAATCGACATAAACAGGATAGAGGCAGTCCAGAGGAGGGCAACTAAAATGGTGCAGGGTCTGCAAGAGAAGCCGTATGAGGAGAGACTAAAGGAGCTTAATATGTATACCCTTGAGGAAAGAAGGGAGGGGGGGACGTGATAGAAACTTTCAAGTACCTCAAGGGAATCAACAAAGTCCAAGAAGATAGCATCTTTCAGAAAAAGAGGCTTGCAAGAACAAGCGGACACAATTTAGAGATAGAAGGAGGGCGGTTCAGGGGCAATGTGAGGAAGTATTATTTCACAGAGAGGGTAGTGGATGCATGGAACAGCCTTCCTGAGGAAGTTGTGGGGTCTAAAACTGTGGGAGAATTCAAGAATGCATGGGACAGACATAAGGCAATTCTTGTGGGGGGCAGGAAGATATAGGCTGTTGGTAAACTAGGATCTGCGGCCTATCCTGTAGGTAGGGAAATGGGCAGACTAGATGGGCCTAGCGGTCCTTATCTGCCGTCAAAGTCTATGTTTCTATGTTTCTATGTTTCTTATCTTCTTGAGAAGGTGTATCTTACACCAGGATTTTCTTTCTGGGCTTCTGGACATCTTTGCTGCTTACCACTCCTTTGCCATAACTTTATCAATCAGCTCACAGACAGGGAGTGTGTCATTGACTATGGCTTAGTATAAAGGGAGGGTACCAGCTTAGTTTCTGGTATTGGTGGAGGAGCCTCGAACCCCACCATAGTTTTGACGTTTTTGACTAGGTTGGGAACCTGGTCTGAGAAATACATGTTTGCTGTGAGAGTTTGTGGATCTTGCTCCATGTTGGATTCATCTCCCAACTCCTTTGTGGACTCTTCTGCTGAGTCTTGTCTATAATCCTCCATTAGTGATCCACTAGGCGGTAGTGCCATAGGTGGAGGTGTAGAGGTTGACTCTGACTGGGGTGCATTTTGTGGAGCTGCTATTTCTGCTAGCTTCTCCATCATGGCTGCCATGAATTGTTGCTGGACCTGTATGATGGCTGCTGTAGCCTGCTGGTTTTAGAGTAGAAGGACTGTTGTATATTTTTTTACTTAAAGTTTTTATTGCTTTACATTTTAGGTTATTATAAATATAACACTTCATAAAAATACATTACATTATAATATACATAAGCAATGATTTATAGAGCAACAGTGAAAAAGACTGCCCAAGTAAAAAAGTCTTTATGTCCTTTTATCCACAAACTGTATTGCACAGCTAAAAAACATTATTACCAGCCCTCAGAGGTGTTGCCTTAGATAATGCAAAGGGGGAGGCTAGATCCCACCCATGAGTGTAAACAGGATGGCTCTGATCCAAGATTTCTGAACTGTGTAATGCACCTGCAGTCTACAATTCCCCTAAAACAGGGAATAAAGTGATACAACAATGCAAAAGAAAGTCTTCAGAGGGTTCCAAGCAATCATGATATGAGTTGACAGTTTATTTTATTTTGTAACCTTTGGATAATACTGAATACAGCCATCTGAGGTATGTTTTTTACCTCCGTAATAATAGTTTCTGAGGAAGAATTCAAAACTGCATTAAAGGTGACCTGCAAACTTATGTCTGCAGCCCACTCCCATCCCACATACCTTTGTTAGTGGCAGTGGGAGTCTGGAGCTGCTTTCGGGAACATTTTATAAATATTTTTCATGTTTTAAAATCCTGCTGAAACGTTTTGGCGAATATGGAAGTGGTGGCTATGTCCCGATCGAGTGGGCGCAAGTTTACATGGGCATTCCACCCAGCTTTGTGATGTTTCAAACACCATAGATCTCTATGGAGCAGCAGGGGAAGGGGGCTTAAAATGCTTATTTCATTACTTTTGCAGGGGTCTTGATGCTTACATTAATATCTACAGCAACACCGTAGCAGACTGTTGCAGTGGCACTTTTCAGCCTTCATCATGATGACTGCATATAAGGAGACATAATGAGAGAGGGAAGCTTCTGTGCTTTGGTCATGGATTTCATATCAAACACTTTTATGAGAAATTTGCAGTTGAATTAGTACTAAACTTCCATTAATGGAGGTAGACTGCATGATGCTTATATTGTGGTGATGGAGGAGTTAAGTGCTGGTCATCCTATATATTGTGTGGCTAACTCTGTGGCACTTTATAATGTTAGGATCAAGAAGTGCAAATATGGCCCACTTCCTCATTCTTCTTCTTTTAGCAACTCAGTTTCAATTTATTGTTTGACTTTTCCAGCCATTACAAGGATTAAAACATACTTTATAAACTCTAAGACAGAATTTCAGTAAGACAGTTATAATTTAGGCGATACAGAGGCATGGCGGCAATTTAGTTAACTTCAACAATCAACAGTATAACAATTAAACACCACGTTTTACAAGGATTCTATCTGAATCTTCTGAGACCATTAAATGTCAGGGAACCAGAGGGTAATACTTCTGTTGTACATCATTGTACCTTTTTCAGAATTGTATAATTATAAGTCGGTCTGGTGGCACTGAGGGTTGAGGTGCTGGATGCCACACCTCATGCTACACTAGCAACACGGGTTCAGGAACGGACTCGGGTTGCCGGGGATTGGTGGGGAGAAGGAGGATTGAGCGTCCCTATGGATGTTTCTCTCCTTCTTGGGTGGGACACCAGGGATGCATCAAGCACCCGACGCCTCTGAAGCCAGTGGAAACACAGGCTTTCAGGGCACTGGTGGCTCTGCTCCATGGAGTCAGGGAGGGGGGACACTGTTAGGCACTTAGCAGTCAATGTGTGCATCAGCACGTCATCAGCCTGGACAAATGTCCTTCGCACTGGCGTCCCAGGGGGATGGGAGAAAAACAGGGGAAAAATGCAAAAAACCCTGGCCCTACATGCACAATGAAAGTGGGGATGGGATGCCTTGGGGGATTGCCCTGGCGGATGGAATAGGAGGAGGTATGAGGCCTCCTCTAAAGCTGTGGGAGCTGGGGAAGTAAAAAAAAAAAGAATTGTGTAATTACTAGTAAAACATGTTGAGATAGCTCATGGATTTAATGAACAAAAACTATTACAGTTTAAGTTTAGACAAAAGTTAAGAATTTTCCAAACAATTTTTTTAAGTATAGAATTATACATCATTATATAATATAATTAATGAGCATGAGTTGTATGAAATTAAAATAGATTTGTTAAGCATAAAGGTGAGAATTCTTGCAATTTTAACTTTAGATAATTCTAAACTATTTACAGACTGTAAATAGAATGTCAAAATGTTTGTATCTGTTTACCTACATTCCCTAAATGGTATTATGTAGCCTGTGTTCCCAAATTTCCAAATCAGAATTAATAGCCAAATTTAAGGCTCTAAAAAGAAGTTGCAATAATTCTTCTCTTATAGGATCATAATTTTAACATCCAAAAATATGAAAATACATTGATACAGCATTATTTATGTGTAAACATACAGTTAATTTAACTGGATATCAACCTATAAACTTCTTTTGATCTTTTGATAGACCTTAATGTACTTAGGTCCTTTTTCCATATGTAGTTTGTATACGGATGTATTGAGTTGTATTTAAATGTTTTTGTACTTATCTACTTTTAAAATGATTATTACTGGGGCCACCGATTACTTGGACATTAATTTATGATGCCACAATTCAAGGACTGTACAAAGAGAGTCTATGTTGTCATTCACTTTACCCTTGAAAAGCATCCACAGTAGTGCAAAATGCTATTGGTAGGTGTTTGCTTGAGGCTCCTACCAGGTAAGTGTACCATTGAATCTTTGGAATTATGCCTGGCACTTATTAAGCACTTTGCAGGCTTTCAATAAGTGCTAATTTTAAACTTTGCATATCATTTGCATTGAGTTTGTGACTAGCCTGTGAGGGAGGCTAGTGCGAGGTCTGTTTGCTTGTCTCATCTTATAAGATCATAATATTAACATAGAAAAATATGAAAATACATTGGTACATCATCATTTATGTGTAAACACACAATTCAATTAACTGGATATCAACTTACAAAGAAAGAATGTCAAACCTCAGTAACATTTAACAGATTTAATTAGGTGATAACTTTCAGTGAGTTGGAGTATACGAAGCAATAACTGGCTTCTGTGGATGATTAAACACCAAGGCGAAGTCAAGGCATTTAATCCCCACAGAAGCCAGTTATTGTGAGTATACTCCCAACACATTGACAGTTATTACTATTATATGAGTTGGAGTGTGTTTACAAAATTATTTTAATCTTTGTGTAGTATAAGTGTGACCGTTAGAAAAAAGAAGGCAAAGAAGAAATTCCTGTATTCTGTTTTGAGTGTCTCATTCTGTGTCTCACTATGCTTCAATCAATCAATCAATCAAACAATCAATCAAAATCTTTATTTATCCAGGTGGGCACCATTGAGCAAGGCTTATTTGCAAGGTGGACCTGGTCATGAATACATCAAAGTACAGTACAGAAGCAGGTATACAAAAAGCAATAATATACAAGGAAGAAAAAGTAAATACAGTGTATACAGTACAGTACAAGGTTGAAATAAAAAAAAACACACCATTATCTTACAATTGAAGAAGTCAGCAGATGTACGATCAACCATAGGCATAGAGAGGTTATAAGCAGAGATCTTTTGAGTGAGGCAGCCAGCAACTACACATATAGGGGCAAGAGGCCGTGTATGGGGTGGCAGGTTAGAGAGGTAAAGAAGAGGAGGGATATATTACCAATGACTGGGGGAAAAATTGGGCTAAAACCACATAAAGTGACGATGGCTGTCATGTACTTGTTTATTATGATAATGACGGAGGAGGGGTAGATAATTGGGACACTACTATGGATGGGGTGGGACTTTAGCCAGGCTGGAGCAGACAGGGAATGGTGGGTGCAGCAGGAAGAGTTAATAGGGAAAGAGTGAGAGCCAGGGGTAGAAACATGGCGAGCGTCAGGATGGAAAGGGGGAGTTGCGGAATTAGTGGGCTAGCGGTGAGGAAAACATTTGCAAGGTGCTTTCATGTAGCGATCGTAGAGCACCTTGAAGATATTCAGGCTAACAGGGCAACTCAGCTTCAAGTTCCTTTGTAAACCATTCCACAATGTGGGTAAACAGAAGCTTAGAGCAGCTTTGCCGAAACGAGTGTTGACCCTTGGAACTTGGAGGGCAATTAGGGAATAGCTCCTTAGAGCTTAGGTGCCTAACACACTCTGGGGAATATAATCTGAGACATATGAGGGGAGCTTGTTGGTCACCACTCTGAAGGCCCATTCCTTCCCTTTGCAGAGTTAGTGCGAACCAGCACGTGCGGCAGTTGGGGTCTGTCTACGAAGAACTGAGAAAGCGAGAGGGATCTGAGAGAGATCGGCAAGTAATCTATTGTGGCACACTATAAGAATTCTGAAGGAATGTTGAGGTTAAAGAAGGGAGGTGAGCTGGTTAGCCATGTGGGAAATGTCAGGAGAACAGAATGCAGATGCAGCTGCAGTCTTGTTGATGTCCACGATGTGAGGGAGTGAGCAAGGGGGGTGATTTGCAATGTGACCCACCAAAGAAAAGAGCTTTGAGCTCTGAAGTAAGTATATTTTTGAGCAGGAGTGCAGTTGTCCAAGGGGGATTAGTGAAAAAAGTGTGGGGGGCTGAGCATTGCGGTTGCTGCTGAGGTGGACGGTTGTTTCAACGACATTTTTTTTCTGTGTTCTGATGCTCAAGGTATGATTAAATGGCTGTGGGCATGGTTTGTGTGTGATTAAATAGCTATGGGTGGTGTTTTTGTAAATAAACGACTCTAGAGGTATTTTTTGAAGTTTGTACTGGTATAACTGACTGTGGTTCTGTGTTCTGATTGGCTGACACATGACACCTCTCATATAATGAATGTTATTAGTCTTTCCATTACCATCCTATCAGATAAAGAAAAAAGGGCACTAATATTTGTGAATGAGTACCAGGAATATAGAAACATAGAAACAGAATTTGACAGCAGATAAGGACCGCTTGGCCCACCCAGTCTGCCCATTTCCCTACCTAATGGATAAGCTGCAGTTCCTAGTTAACCAGCAGCCTACTTCTTTCTACCCCCCCAGAATTGCTTTATGGCTGTTCCATGCATGCTTGAATTCAGTCACTGTTTTTGACTCCACAACCTCCTCCGGAAGGCCGTTCCATGCATCCACAACCCTCTCTGTGAAAAAATACTTCCTTACATTACCTCTGAGCAGCCCCCCCATCTTCAAATGTGCCCCCTGTTCTTGCACACCTCTTTTTGAAAGATGCTACCCTCTTGGACTTTGTTGATTCCCTTGAGGTACTTGAAAGTTTCTATCATGTCCCCTCTCCCTCCTTTCCTCGAGGCTATACATATTAAGCTCCTTTAGTCTCTCTCTTCCATATGTCTTCTGGTGCAGACCCTGCACCATTTTAGTTGCCCTCCTCTGGACAGCTTCCATCTTGTCTATGTCCTTGCAGAGATTGGGTCTCCAGAACTGCCGCAGTACTCAGATGGGGTCTCACCAGCTGTCTGTACAGAGGGATAACAACTTCCTGTTTTCTACTGGTGATGCCTCTCCTATGCATCCCAGTATCCCCAACCCTACTTACTGCCCTCTCACATTGCTTGCTCACCTTTAAGTCATCTGATATGACTACCCCCAGGTCCTTTCCATTTTTGTTGTTGTTAGTATCTCACCCCCCATTGTGTACTCTTCCCCTGGGTTTTTGTTTCCCAGGTGCATTACCTTGCACTTATTAGCATTAAATCTAAGCTGCCATACATTTGACCATTCCTCTAACCTGGACAAGTCCCTTCTCATCCTTTCCACCCCACCTTGTGCATCAACTCTGTTGCAGATTTTTGTGTCATCTGCAAAGAGACATACTTTTCCTTCCAGTCCATCTGCAATGTCACTTACAAAGACATTGAAGAGGACCAGTCCTAATAATGAACCCTGCGGCACCCCACTAGTAACTCCCCTTTCTTCAGAGTGGACTCCATTTACTATTACCCTCTGTGTCCTATTCTCCAGCCAATTCTTTACCCAGGCTATCATCTTGGGACCCACTCCCAGGCTGGCTAACTTGTATATTAATCTTTTGTGTGGGACTGAGTCAAATGCCTTGCTAAAGTCTAGGTAGGCCATGTCCACAGCCCCTCCCTGATCTACTACTTTGGTCACCCAGTCAAAGAAATCTATCAGATTTGTCTGGCATGACCTTCCTGCTGTGAATCCATGCTGCCTTGGGTCCTGTGCCCCTCTGGCCTCTAGGTACTCGACAATTCTTTCCTTCAGAAGTGATTCCATCATTTTCCCTATCACTGAGGTTAAACTAACTGGTCTGTAGTTTCCTGCTTCTGCCCTGCTCCCACTTTTGTGAAGGGGGAATCACATCGGCCCTCCTCCAGTCACTCATCTTCCAACAGGTTATGTGACGAAGATTCTCTATGTGTTTTTAAAAAAAGCTAAAACATTATAATTGTCTAAGTCATCTGTGTTCCCTGCCCCATAGTTACAGAATGGTGACTGAATAGTTTCTTTACTCTATTTATAATAAAGTTGATTATGTTTATAAAACCGTAACACTAATCTTATTAAAAGTTTATGTGATCTTTTTATCAAGAATTTTAATAAGATAAGGTTCTCCCATGAAGATCTTCCCTAATAACCTTATATGTAATGTGAATCTTTGAGCTTTGTATTGTTGCTGTATCTTTTTAAGCTGTAATCACTTCTCAGTGTAATAAGGCAGTGGCGAAGGCTAACAAGATGCTAGGGTGTATTGCAAGGGGATTCGGTAGTAGGCAGATGGAAGTTATTTTACCATTGTACAGGTCATTAGTGAAACCAAATTTAGAATACAGAGTGAGGGTACAGTACTGGCATACATACTGTACCTTAAGAAGGACATCAGCATGCTGGAGTGAGTCCAGAGGACAGCAACCAAGATGATTGAGGGGCAACATGATAGGCCCTATGAGGAGAGGCTGGGAGTCCTAAGGATGTACTCCCTGGAAGAGAGGAGGCAGAGGAGTGATATGATAGAGACCTTCAAGAACATGAAGGGACTTAACAGAGTGGAAAGGGAAGGTCTCTTTAAAATGAGTGACAACAGCACCACTAGGGGGCATAGCCTAAAATTGATGAGCGGAAGATTCAGAAGGGATGTAAGGAAACATTACGGAGAGGATGGTGACCTCCTGGAACAAGCTGCCTGAGGAGGTGGTATCAGCAAAGATGGTGGGAGCATTCAAGAGGGCCTGAGACAAACACAGAGGGAACTCTTGGGACCAATGAAGGGGAGAAGGGGGGAGAAGGTAGGGAGGGTTCGGGGGCAGGGTCATTAGTGTAAGTTGTAAGGCCAGGACCCGGCATTATCTACCGAGCAGGTACGATAGACCTGGTGGTCTTCTTCTGCTGGCTCTTTTCATATGTTCATATGTTTGTAATATCTCTGCATCTCTGTCTCATGTACTTAACCAAGATTTGTCTTGGAACTCTGAAAATATATACCAGTACATGGCCCAATCCCATGGGGTAAAGCTTCTGTTTTATAAGGTTCATATATGGAATTTTAAAACTCCTGTGTGAATGAGTAATTTATTCCTGTAGGCATAATTTGGGAGGCCTATTTTCAGGTACTGTTTGCAAATCCATAATGAATATTATTATTCTAGAAAGAGATAAAGATTCTAGTGAGTGTTGACCTAATTCATATTTAAGAATATGGGCTGGACCAGAATCTGGTAGTCCAAGTAAATAGCATTAATTATTACTTCTATGGGAGTTAAATTACTCATTCCCCAATTCTCTACTTCATAAATTATTGCTGTACTGATTGTGGTGTTAATTACTTATAGTTTTGCAGTGAATATACCCTGTAATTTCTCAAGAAACACTTACCTGTAGTTCCATGTACTGATACTAGCAAAACATTTTTTAATGTAAGCTACTGTATGTTTAGTGTACTTATAGGAGGGTTCCAAGATAAATTCATTCCTCCTTGGGATTTATTCCTCTCTGTGGTTTTATTCCTCCTTGGGGTGTTATCACCCCCTGTCTCTACCCAAGAAACCATGCTTGTCCTTTCCTCACACAATCTGTTCAAATTTAGCCCTGATGCCCTGGACCATAAACTTATCTATCTCCCAGCTGCTTCCATCACCTCCCCCCCCCCCCAATTCACCTCTGCAACCTCTCCTTCATCATTTGTACTGTCCCTCAGTCTTGGAATATTGCCAAAATTATGCTCCCCCACAAAGGGGGCAATACCACCACCCATGTCAACTTCTGTCTTATTTTCCACCTCCCCTCTGTTGCTAAATTACAAGAAAAACTGGTCTTCTTGCTGACTTTCTTCACTCTTCCAACTTCCTCTCCCCCTTCAAGTCTGTTTTTTGGAAACACCACTCCACTGTCTCCTCCCTGCTATGGGTCACTGACTCCATTGTCTCTAGGATGGATCAGGGGTACATCATGGTGGCCATTTTCATCAATCTAGCCAAGCCTTCGATTTGGTTGCCCATCCACTCCTCCTGGACAAACTGAGTTCTGCCTGCCTCTGAGCCCCTGCTGCTGACTGTCTCTGTTCCTACCTCTCTAGCCATCAACAATCAGTTCAGATAGGTGGCGTCCTATCCCCTCCACTGCCTATCCATACTGGGGTCCCACAGGGCTCTGTCCTGGGTCCAGTTCTCTTTTCCATTTTCATCAATGACTTTCCTCAATGGCCTCCTTTCTGCCTGTGTCAGTTTGTATAATTACATATATGCAGATGACACAGTTCTCTACTCCTCGGGCCCCTCGACTGCAGCTATAGAAGCCTCACTCCAGCAAGACTTTCACAATGTCCTGCACTGGTTCTAGTTCAACCAGCTTCCTGTCAACACTAAGAAACAGTGTCCAAGACCTTTGGCACCATTAAGAAGCTGGCCAGGCTCACCTACCTCCCTACCTTCTCCACCCTGGATGTTTTCCCTCTTGATGTGGTCTGCTCCATCAACTATCTCAGTATATGGCTTGACAGCCAGCTTGCCTTCTCTGCTCACATTGATGCCACCTATGCTGAGCTCCATCCCAAGTATGGCGCCCTGTACCATAACAAAGACTGCCTGTCTCTGCAGGTCTACAGGAACTGTTTGTCAAAATGACTCTCCCAGCCTTCGACTATGTAGATATAGTCTATGGTGCCTTTCCCTCCTCTTTCCTTGACAAACTGGACACCCTTTGCAATGCCTTCTGTTGTTTTTCTACCAAACCCCTCGGTACTCACCATTACTTTCTCTTCCTCTCCCCTCTCCTCCCAACCAGTCACAAGCCCCACTGTGCATCCTTCATCTCCAAATGGTAGTTTGGGTCACTACCTTCTTACTTTGCTGCACTCATCTCTTCCATTCCCTCTGGCTCCTATTTCCTCTGGTCCAGGGATCCTCACACCTTCTCTCTCTCCCCCACCCTCACTCCTCTGCTGGTCAATCGTCCTTCTCCCATCACACTCCCTCCCTCTGAAACCTGCTGCCCTCCTCTCTCCATCTCTCACCCTACCCTGCTTCACTTCAGTATGAGCTTACACTCCTGTCCTCACCCTCCTGCTCCTGTCAGCCTCCTATCTGATCTGCCCTGGTCCCCTTCCTCCCTAGCTTTGGTCCCCCTTCTGGAGTCAGTTTATGATTCCAATTACTGCTGCACTGAAGAGTTTAACCTGCTGTTACCATTAACATCATCAGTCTGTGATGCTGCCCATAGCTCAAACTTCTGCTTCCTGTTAATATTATTTGCACTTGTATCATGCTGCACTATCACTGCTTGCACTTGTATCATGTTGCACTATCGCTGTTTGCACTTGTATCATATTGCACTATCACTGCTTGTATGGGTGGCCCCCTTTTGCCCAACACCCCAATGGTGAAACACGGAAAAAGACCACTACAGTGACAGTCACTGTAATGCTCTGTTTCCATGTTTCACTTCCCCCAGAGTTCTGTACCCTCCCCGGACCAACTCCGACCTGGAGTTGAGAATCCTAAAGTCCGGGGGGGGGATCCGGGGGGCAGAGATCCCCACAGAAAACACTGGGGGACTGGGCAGCACAATACCTGCATCAGTATTATGCCATCGCTGTGCAGGAGGTTGGCAGTTTTAATGTCGACCTAACTTGGTGCTTCCGCTTGCACTTGTATCATGTTGCACCATCACTGTTTGCACTTGTACCATGTTGCACTATCACTGCTTGCACTTATATCTTGTTGCACTATCACTGTTTGTGCTTGTACCATGTATCACTGTCACTGCTTGCACTTGTATCATGTTGCACTATCACTGTTTGCACTTGTACCATGTTGCACTATCACTGCTTGCACTTGTACCATGTTGCACTATCACTGTTTGCACTTGTACCATGTTGCACTATCACTGCTTGCACTTGTATCATGTTGCAATATCACTGTTTACACATGTACCATGTTGCGCTATCACTGCTTGCACTTGTGTCATGTTGCACTATCACTGTTTGCACTTGTACCATGTTGCACTATCGCTGCTTGCACTTGTATCATGTTGCACTATCACTGTTTGCACTTTATTTTTGTGTAATGCTTCTAGACTTCCGTATTTGAGTAATTGTATCCCTTTTCCCTTTTCTTGGGTCACACCTGGAAACAAACCTTGTCTCAGTGTACCTTTCCCAGTTACCACATTTTCAAATAAATAAAAATAGTCATAATTGATAACAGTTTCCAAATGTAGATTTTTAAGATATAAACAATATTTATTTGTTTTGGTTGCCCCACAAAATAATCATTTGTGTTTTTATTAACTTCTAGATATTTTTAATAACTTACTGTTGAAAATGTATCCAGCTTTCTCTGTAAGCCAAGAAGAGAAGTTAAGACCAGAACTACATCATCCGCATGAGCAAGCAAATAAAGTGGGTTATTCAAGAACTTTGGGGAGTGATCATTTGAGTCATGCAGTTGTTGTATTATATTGTTAATGTAAAGGTTGAACAGAAGAGGAGCTATTATACAGCCCTGTCGTACCCCCCCAAGTTTCCTAAAATAGGGTTTGTAAAGCTGCCTGACATATTGTATTGCAGTTTAGACCAGGTGTCCTTGTGAAGCCTAGTTAACAAATCCATAAGAAATCTATCCATTCTATAATTTAATAAAGCGGACCAAAATGATCTGCAGCTTATTCTGTCAAAAGCCATCCGAAGGTCAAGAAAACAGCAGAACAACTTCCACTCCTTAATTCTTACATGTCTGTTGATTAGATGAGACAGAACTCAGTAGTGTTGTATAGGTGAATGTTATCTGTGAAAACTGAGTTGAGGCTCATCTAATCCATTATTTTCCTCCAGCCATGAGTCTAACCTTTTCAATAACAGCCTAATAAAGACTTTTTGAATTGTATCTATCAAACTGATGGGCCAAAACCTTTGTGGGTAATTGAAAAATTATATTTCCTGTCTAAGAATTAGAGAAGACAGAGTGTTGAACCATATAATTATATATAAAGTGTAATACAGGAAACCACCAATGATGAAAGTGTTTAATTACATCTTCTGAGAACCTATATGGTCTGAGTGTCTTATTGAATTAGAAACATAGAAGTTGCCAAGAGATGAGGACTGCTTGGCACACCTAGTCTGTTCATTTCTCCCTGCCTATAGTATCACCACAGATCCTACTTGATCTCTGCCCATTCACCCTCCTTCCCTTTCCCAAAGATTCCTTTATGCCTATCCTGTACATATATATATATATATATATATATATTTGTACATATATATATATCAAATGTAGTCCATGTTATTCTTCTAATATGTCAGTTTTCACAAAATAAACAGGAATAGGTATATACTGGCGCTCGATAGTCTCATATTGTGCTTACTATTGATAATAGCAATTTCTTTTGTAGAATAAAGTATAATTTTCTGAAATGATCTTCTCACTGTTTGGTTGAATATATACTTCTAATGGATTTCCATATGAATTACTTCCCTCATGTCCTCATCAGCATTCGTTGTATGCCTTAGTAAGATGTCGACTGGAAGTGATGCGAAACAGGTCACTTCCAGTGGCTGAGAACTACATGGGAGTCTTCTGGGCATCCATTCTCACCCATGTGAGATGGCTATAGGAAATTGCACAAATTGGACCACTTCTGGTGGGTGAAACCATTCAGAGTTCAGTGGAGGGCCAGGTAAGGTCATCACTAGAAGTGATGCAGAACAGGCCATTTCCAGCAGCTGAAACCCCTTCTAGACATTGGAAGCATAGGAAGGCCTTGATAACATGGCTACTGGCAGTAACACAAATTGGGTCACTTCCAGTGGCAGGTCAAGGCAGGATGATTGCCTGGCCTGCCTGAGCGGTATGGAATAGGGCACACTAGTGGCTGTCATGTACAGAAGTAAGGTGAAGTGCAGGTGAAGTAGCTAGTTTGAGAAACTATGCAGAGGAAAGTGTGACAGCAATCATTATAACCAGCTCTCCTCTTATCACCTTTGGATAGCAAGCTGGTGACCTTACCAAAATGGCACCTGTGTCCATGTTTGCCTGCTCTGATGCAAGACGTGGTGACACTGCACAAGATCACATCACAGCATCAGAGTCAAGCACGTATTCACGGTAAGACTGTGGCAAATGCCCAGGGAGCTACGAAGAAGGAGACATGCTCCCGGGTGAGGAAATGGTGACCACAGCCCTACTAAACACCATAGCATTTTGGAGTCACAAAGATCCACTACCTGAATGGTAACTCCTCCCTGCCCCTTGCAGACACTTGCACGGAGGAGCAGTGATCTGAGGTGTCCCATCATAGGTGCAAGAACTTATAGGCAGAGGTCTGCTGTAGCCCCCCCCCCACACACACACACTTTTGCCCATGAACACTCAAATTGCCCCCTGCTTGCAAAAACTACTTTTTTTTTTTAGTTAATCCTTTTTACCTTGTCTGGCACCTCTGGTCTGCATCCACATTCTGACATCTGTCCTTTCTCTGGCCACCATCTGGTTCTGCCTCTGCACCCCAAGGAAGCCCCCACTGCCCAATTACCCCTGCGGCTTGCCTCCCGTGGTGGGGTGGCAGAGAGCCCCCCTCACTCCCCACCGAACCGGGATCCAGTACAGGCAGTGGTGCCCCCTGAGGCCAGGCATCCCCAAGACGGCCATCAAGTCGCCGTGACAGAAGCACCATGTTTCCCCTGTTTCTCTCTTGGCCAGCGTGACCGGGGTGTGCAAGGATGCCAAGGAGGAGAGTGCACATGCATACACATGCACTCCCTCCGGTGTCATGCCCCATCACCCCTACAATGCAGTGCAGTTTACTGCGCCCAGCTTCCGCCAGAGGTCGGAAGCGAGCTGACAACTGGTAACTCCCCTCCCCCGAGAGGGAGAGCAGTCCCACAGACGCTCAATCCCTCTCCACCCCTGCCAACCCCCCGGTAACCCAAGTCTGTTCCCAAACCCGGGTCACCGGTGTGGAGTGAGGTGTGGCGTCCAGCGCCTCAACCCTCAGCACCACAGGGCCAGCTTGCAAAAACTACCTTTTTACCCTGTGCCCTTTAAAAATTCAACACCCTCACTTTTCCTTGTATTCAGGCACCCATGTCCCTGGAGTCACTAACAGGTGTGTCAGGTACTCCTCTCATAGCATGTATGTTTGTTGAAGCCCAGTGAGCATGCCACTTCAAGGGGATTGCTCCAAAGTGCTGGGATGCACTGTGCAAGATGGAAGTAGAGTTAAATGAACATTGTACAAACACTCTCTGGCACTTAAAACAAATTTAAAGAGGCAGCTTGTAAAAAGGATCATGAATCAAAGTGTATGTCAGCTTTTTTTTTTGCACCTCCCCAGGCTTTCGGTTGGCCACTCCTTCGAGGTGCCAAGGCCCACCACCATCCCTGTCACCATCTGCTGCCCCATCTGTGTACCATAACCCTGGGTAACCTGATGTAACCCTTCACCAGGTGGGCTCCTTCCCCATGGGCTCACAACCGGGAGAAGAGAAATGCCCACAGGCATCTATTATGTATCTGGAGCATGGCAGGAGTCAGCACAGACACCTCCAGGCTATTGTGTCAGTAGGGACCGGCAGCCATCATCTGGCTGGCTGAGGGTGGATTTTCTGTTTTTCTTCCTGATCCACCACACCCTCCCACAATGGGCTGCACATGGTGGCATCCTGGGGATGAGGGTGTTCGGCAGTGTGTTGAGGCCACATGCCACCAAGAATGCCACCCGTAGCCACCCAAGGGGCCAACAAACAGCAGTCCAAGGCAACCCACTCCTGGGGAGGCAAGTGTCCAAAGGATGCTCTAAATACCCTCCCTGCCAGACTCTGCTCCTGACGTCCAGGCTCAGGGTGCAAACCCAGGTCGCCAGCATGCCCAGCGAACACCCATTGCTTGGTGCCATGGGGCCGGACCCATGCCTGTGTTCAAAGGCACATTAGTCCTAATACTTCTAGCCTAACATAGACTCGATAACCAAATGTAATCAGCCCATGGATAAGAAAGCTAAAAAACTGGACAGTATTAATGTTTAAAATGAATAATAAAATTGTCCTAATTAGGAAAGTTAGTCACAAGTCAAATAGAGAAATTACCTAGTGTTCAAAAATGTCTTAAATAAAATGCTGATAGGCAGGAGCTCCACTTCTGTGCTGCAACCTGGACAGATGCACATGTGAAACTGGGGTCCTCGGTCAGGATAGAGCATAAGGTGGGTCAGATTTCACCTTTGATGTCACATGTGAATTGGCAGTCTATCAAGTGAATGTAACCCTGTTTGTAAGGTTTCTGGAAATACTTAGAGATTATGTCCCACAATGGGAAGAACAGGACCTTAGCTGGGTCTCCAGCTGGTAGGTAAGGAGTTCCAGGCCACAGAGGCAAAATAAGAACATTTCTGCCTAACCCACTATTTGTGGCTTTTATCATGAGTTAAGTAAGCATTAGTCCCTGAGAAAGGAGGTATTTCCTAGGAATTAATGCATGGTTGGGGTGCACGAGGCTGAAGGCCGAGTGCCCCCACCCAAGGAAATGCCTCCTTTTGAGGGGATTAATATACTTGTAACAAGTGTTGCAAGTTATAGTTATAGTTATAAGACACAAATCAATCACAGTTTTGGATATTTAATGCAGTAGGAAGTAAGTAACATGAAAAGCATGAGGTGTGCATTAAAAATTGTGACTGCTGAAATATTACCTAGCAAATAGGACTGGAAATATAAGATTCATGTTTTTCTATAACTACAGTACTAAAATTGTACTGTAAACAAACTATATTTCACTTCTTCAAACACTCGCTAATATTTCCTACACCCATGCAATGATTTCTGGGCTGCATAATGCTATTTTGCATATATTACTTACACACCAGTGATTTTCACTTTCCATTTGCAAACACACGCTGATTTGTATAACATCTTTCAGACATTTTACTTAAAGGGAAATGTCCATCTAGGATTAAAATAATTAATATCGTTACCAATGGAAATCTGCTTTACATAAGCTATTGACTGAACCTGTAACACTTTTAGGGCCAGAATTATACCTATTGAGCTTCCCCTCCTTTTATAGCTACTATATCACAGGCACAGGAAATGACATCGCACCTGGGGAAACACACATAGTCAATACATATGTTAACCAGGCGAGACACACTAAGCTGAAACTTGAGTCCAGGTATGACCTGAGAGCACACAGGACACTACAGTAATGTAAGTGAGGACTGTGGGATTCAAACCACGGTGTCAAGGTTTGCAACTCAGAGCCTTAAATCACTGCATTATACTGCCTCTTTGAAAGGCAGAGGAAATGAAACAAATAATGCTTTTACCCGGCCCATGGGGATGTGAACATGTCTCTAATCTTGAAGGGATTGCTATAAACAAAAGTTGTATACTGCTAGTGCCAGCAGTTTCCGAGCTCCTTTGGGGTTTATATTGCTTTGTACAATGTTTTGTGACATTTCAGTTTAGTAAAAGGTTTAGTGCCAGTGTGATTTACAGAATATTCTGTTACTGTGGTAACACTGTAATCATTTTTGTTCCTGTACTTATTTAGTTCCAGTATTTGTTAGCACTGAAGAAGTTGTGTTTAAATTTATTTTGTTGGCATCATGATCTGTTAGTAGTAGGAGTGTGATCTAGTGGCTAGAGCACAAGCTTGGAGCCCAGGAGATGAGCGTTTCAACCCTCAGTAAAGTCAAATACTAACTGTGTGACCTTGAGTAAGTCACATAATCCCCCAGTGCTCCTATCCACCTACCAGTAGAAATGAATAGCAGCAGGACCCCACTGGAAATGAGGTGACACATCTCAGCTGGACTATCCTAGGTAAATAAGTTGTAACAAAATAATTGCTTTGTGTTGGTGTGTGATAGGATAGATGGCTGTCAATACAGAACCCTTCTGAACATAGGTGCCAGAACCTACAGGTGTGTGTGGGGAGTGGACAACCCCCACTTTTGCCCATGAGCATTCAATGTGCCCCTAAATGCATGCAATGTCAGAAGGGAAGCAGTCATGGTCTATTATTACTACAGTGCCCCCCCCCCCCGACACACATATACACACTCACTTGTCCCTGCGTACCAGCACTTCTGCCACTTCTGAAGGTTGCAACATAAAAAGGAAATTTTTATTTGAACACCATCCAGAAATAGGTTTCTTTTCATCAAAGTAAAGGAAAAAAACAAAGCTGATTTGTTTTTTTCATTTCATGATTCCAATCATTTCACTCTGTTTTTCCAGCAGGAAATCTCCAGTAGCCCCTTCTTTTTGAGATAACACCTTTTCTCGTCCCTGATGCTCCCAGGTGCAATCACTAAACTATTAAGTAGCTGGTTGTGACATCTCATCAAGAGGCCTTACTCTTCTTTTCCTCTTACTTTGCAAGAGGCAGTATGGTGCAGTGGTTTAAGGCTCTGAGCTGCAATCTAGGGTTGTCACCTATCCATTTTTTGACCGGATAATCCGGTTTTTAGGGTCCTTATCTGATCATCCGGTTTTGACTAAATGCAGTCTGTTTTTTGGGCTATTTTGACTGCTCATGTATACTCTTAAAACCAATGTATCAAATCATTCCCAATCATTCACTAAAATACCACCAACAGTTACATCTGGCTCAAGGCAGTTGGCATTCATCTGTATCCCCTTCCCCCGGGTCGTGCCTGAAAATAGGCAGGATTTGTCTAGTGCACTTACTCGGTCAACAAAAACTAAATAAATTCACTGTTTTGGCTCCATTATATGTCCAGGTTACAAAGAAGTTCTGATGTCACAGTCATTCAGACCTGCCTTTGTTTGTAAAACCAGACTGTCTGAGAGGTGTGAGGTATGGCCATTAAGATCGCTGGCAGTAAATTAACCGAATCTTTTCCACTCTGAATTTTAAGTGTGGTCTTTTACTGCTACGACAGGAAACAGCTTTTACACTGTTATATGCTCTCATGTGTTTCTTTTTGTTTGTCCTATATTCTGGTATGTTTTAGACCTATTTTTGTAAAATGAACAATCTAACTTTTATTGCTTTTATCACTACATTTGCTCTCATTTTTTGTATTACCTGAACATTCCATGATATTAGCTACACTTTGACAGATCATTCAGATAAACAGCATGGAATGGTGTGTCTGAAATTGTGGAATGTCTTAGAAATATGAAAAGAAACAGCAGTAGCTGCTGAGGTAAAGGTGCAGTATTAAGGGTACCACAAGCATTGATAATTAAGTTATCAAAAATTGGTCAAAGCATCAGAATACATGACTGACATGGAAAGGAAAATGGGACAGTGTTTAACAGAGGGATGGGCAATAAGCTGTGGATGAGCGTGGCACATCCAGCAGACCTGAGTTTGATTCCCACAACCTCCACTTCAATACTGTGTGACTCTAAGCAAATCACTTAACCTTCCTGTGCTCCTGGGTCACTCCTGTAAAATGGGATATGTGGCCTATGGGAGTTAACCTGGTTGCCAAAGAATAAAAATAAATAACTGAATACATAAATCAAATAAATAACAGTATAAAAATGATTTCCTATCACTAGTAATGTCTATTCCAACATTACAAATGGCTTTAGAGAAGGAGCGATGTACTCATCAGTCATAAAAAGGGGGTGGCACCGGAGGCAGAGTTTGGGGTGTGGTTTTGCATCCGGTTTTTACCTCATTCAAAGGTGGTGACCCTACTGCAATCTAAAAACCAGCGTTAGAATCCCACAGTCCTCACTTGATTTACTGTATAATCTTGAGCAAGTCACTTAACTTTTTTGTGCTCTCAGGTTGTATACCTAGACTCAAGTTTCAGCTTAGTGTGCCTCTCTTGGTTAAAATATGTATTGACTATATGTGTTTCCCCAGGTGTGATGTCATTTCCTGTGCCTGTGATATAGTAAATGGATGCCTGCAGCTATAAAGGGAGGGGAAACTGAATGGGTATAATTCTGGCCCTAAAAGTGTTTCAGGTTCAGTCAATAGATTATGTAAAGCAGATTTCCATTGGTAACGATACTGATTAATTTAATCCTATATGGATGTTTCCCTTGAAACTAAGAATGCTCTACTACACGCAATTAATATAAAGAAAGAGGTTTGCATGCCACTGTGATACAGTGTAACATTACTGAATGACCCGGAACTGCTGAACAAACTATGTATCCAAATTACCAAGTAAATAAATAAAAATCTACTGGTTACTGGAAAAATTGCCCAGTGCTTCATGGTAATTAAAGTTTACAGCACCATGTACTGCAAAGCGTGAAATATTACAAGGACTTGTGTTGCTCGCACATGCATTGGCGGTCACATTTGGAATACTGTCATTGCTTGTTCGGCCGATGTACAGTACATACGGTGTCTGGGTGACTGTCTGCGCTTCTGATTGCATGGAGATCTGCTGCTTCTACATTCCCTGCTCACACTGACTACTTTTACTGGCTCAGAGGTTGGCTTATGGTGTGTGGGAATACAGTGTTGTTTTTTTGTGTACTGCTGTGTTATTCTTCATGCTCATCTTTCAGTTCCACAGATTTTTGATGATTTATGCCAATTTGTTAAGGTTGCGCCAATAGCAATGGTGTCAACCAAGTGAGTGGGTAGGAAACACAATCTGCTCCTTCGGTATGTGGCTGTTTTGGGTATTACATCAGTGGCCATATCTTAGGGATTAATGCACAGTTAGTTTCAAGACACATGTATTGTTTCACCCAATGAAACTTCTCTGTTTCATGAAAAATGAATTGCCATGTTACAAGTGCACTTGAGGAACATAGATTCACTCTTGTTTGCCTAATATTGACACATTCTTCAATTAAAACTAACACTTTGTAAGTTGTGCTGTACAGTAGCTCAAATGATTGATAACTGTTTGACTGATAGATAGTTTGAGTATCAAAATGCACACATTCTTAGAGAGCAGCTGACCGCACCCCCACCCCATCCCCCCGAACTGAGAAAAACATAATATACAACTGGAGTGGGGGTGAAAATGACAAGATAAAAAATATCTTAGTTAGTGACATCAATAACAGCAAGATATCAGAAAAAATATCATTGTTACTGCTGTCACAATGGATATTTTTTTAAGTTACTTTTACCACAGTGGAATACTGAACCAATCAGAGAGCAGCTTCTACAATGCTGAAGACATCACAACACCTAGTGCAGCACTGAAGCAAGCAGTTAGAATCAAAGAAAAGCAGCACAATCTTTAAATAAACTGCAGATTTAAAAGCTATAACTTGTACATTACTGCTGTATATATCAAATATACAACAGCTTGACTCAAAATAGGCAATTTATCATCACTTGTGAGTGGGCAGGACTTTCATAACTCACTCATGACTCTGCCACTTGTGCGTTATGGTCCTGCCCACTCACACTTGAAGATACATTTCATATTTTGAGTCAGCCCATTGTATATGCCATAATATTTGCACACAATTCAGTTTATATTTTATATAAGTTCTTTATTTCCTCTCTCATTTATTTATTACTAAGGTCCTTTGAATGCAGATGGGATCTTTGTTCCTTGTGAGTTCATGAGGTGCTATTGTTAATTCTCTACCTGATGTCACAGTACACTGCTTGTAACATATAATTATTCCCACAATAGAGAAGTGTTACTTCACATGTGGAATAAGCTATAGGGACAAATGAACTCTTATGGATTAAGATACAGATTTTGTTCAAATTTCTTCAGTATTACAGGCAAACAGCACAAACAGCCTGACACCCAGTGCCAGATTAAGGCATAGGCAACATAGGCATGTGCCTTAGAGCCCTGCCCGTCAGAGGGCCTACAGCACTCTCCAACATATATTTACTATATATATATATATATATATATATATATATATATAAAATTTTCTTCTACCTAATATGCATTGTTTATAAATGACTCAACTGCTAGGTAACCTGAGCAAGGCAGAGACTGAATTGTGATATGATTCTCACCTAAATGATTGGGTGTTAAGTGTAGCTGATTGCTTCAGGGGCCCATGGTCAGGCTGACCTGTAAGGTGTGAACATGGCCATTTCCTTTGCTTTGTCTCTCCCACCCACTTAGAATCTCCACTTATCAAATTTTACTCTTAAATATACATCAGGGATTTATTTAACTCTAAAAATTGATTAGCGTTTTTCTCATGAAAGTGCTAAATCTTGGTGAAAATGCATAGCTCTTGCCTCACTGTGTTTAACAAACACAGCACTTCTAGAAAATCTATATAAATACTTTCAGTACAGTTAGTGTAGTCCCAAGAAAAAAACTGCTAATCAGTTATTTAAAACCCTGTACATAGATACATAGACAGTGTCGGCAGATAAGGGCCTATGACCCACCAAGTCTGCCCATTTGAGCTTGTAAGTTCAGTTTATGTTTTCCTAGAAGTCTGTTGCCCCTTACCCCTGACCTCCAGAATTCCTTTATGTCTATCCCATGTATTCTTAAATCCCGTGATTGTTTCAGCCCCCACCACTTCCTCTGGCAGGGTATTCCACTTTTCCATCACCCATTCTGTGAAGAAATTCTTCCTCAACGTTTCCTCTGAATCGTCCTCCCTCCAACTTCATCCCATGCCCTCTAGTCCTGGAACATCTTTTTTGCTTAAAAATAGTGTATTCCTGCACCCTGCTCCTCCCTGTAAGATGCTTGCATGTCTCTATCATGTCCCCTCTCTCCCTCCTCTCCTCCAGGGAGTACATATTCAATTCCTTCAACCTGTCCTCATTGGACTTGTGATGTAATCCATGTACCATCTTTGTTGCCCTCCTCTGAACCTTCTCTACCCTGTCTATGTCCTTACATAGGTAAGGTCTCCAGAACAGTACACTGTACTCCAGGTGGGACCTCACTAGTGTCTTGTATAGTGGAATTATTACTTCCCTTTTCCTGCTGGTGATGCCCCTACCTATGCATCCCAGCATCCTATTTGCTTTACCTGCTGCCTTGTCACACTGTTTCCCTACCTTGAGGTCATCAGAGATGATAACCCCAAGATCCCGTTCCTGCTTGGTGCATGCTATATCCTCACCCCCCAAATGATATATTGTGCCAGGGTTTTTGTGCCCCATATGCATTATCTTACACCTCTTTGCATTGAATTTCAACTGATATATATATATATATATATATATATATATATATATATATATAATAAAAGATTAACAGTGCAATTCAATATGTATGTTTTATATTTGAAGAGCCCCTGAGAGCATTAGAAAAACTTTCAAAAAAGTAAGATTTATATTCAGCTCCATCCCATTTTCTTTATTACTTCATATATATTTAAGTACTTAATTCTCAGTTGTCTTTATGACTGAAAACAGTTGCATGAAAACAAGATCCCTATCCAGTAGACTAGTTCACATTTCAAGTTTATTGCAGGAATAACTCCATTGAGCAGGCTCATCCACAAAGAGGTCCTTAGGACATAGATCAGGAACATATGCAAATAAAAGATAGGTAAAACACATACAGTACTAGTACATAAATAACATGGGGTAAATAATGTTCAATTAATACATGACAAATACAATATTTACAGAGCAAAACTTTGAGAATATGTTACAGAATATAGAAACTGTCAGACTAGGGAATTATACAATATTTACTCTGACTGCTTCTCTACATATTGCATCACAATCCCCTGTTTATGCTATCACAGTAACATATTTTAGTGTGACAATTATGATGTCAGTGTAGACAGGAAGCCAGAGCTAAAAAGGGCAGAGATACTGTATTCTTACAAATACCCTTAGTAATAAAATACAAAATATAAGCTACACCTATGCCCGAATATTACATTTTTTCAAAGTTGTCTCAACTGTGTCAGGAACTCTTTAATCTCACTCCTAAAATCATGAAATCTACAATGCATTTTAATTGTAATGTTAAGAATGGTACTCTTTTTTTTTTTTTCTCTACATCCCACTCATTTTGAAGTTCTGGCGCTGATGTAGTTCTGTTTTCAGGGTGAGCCACTGAGTATCATTCCAGAGTCCTATCAATAAATCTTGCCATTATTTGACCCTGGCTTATTATCAATAACATAAATGTATGATCCCTGAAATTACTTCTTCCAACAGTCACTCACTTCGCAACATAATCTCTATAATTCATCATGACTCATTTAGTAAACTACCAATTTAACTCCTATGCCACCCAGGACCTATGCTTTTTCAGTGATGGGCCCTGCTCGATAAAACTCCTAAATCCTGGTTCATACTACCTGACAGGAAAAAATAGTTTATTTATTTTTGATTTTATTTAGTTTTTGTTGACCGGGTAAGTGCACTAGACAAATTCTGCCTATTTTTAGGTACAACCGGGAAGGGGAATACAGATGCATGCCAGCTGACCTTGAGCCAGATTAAGCTGTAGGTGGTATTTTTAGTGAATGAGGGGGAGATTTGGCCTGGGCAGTGGGGAAATTCCCCAACTCTTTTCGAGAAGTGCAGTTGGATCTTTAACATCCACTGGAACTACCACCAGAGCAGACAGATGGGACTGCGGTTTATTGCCTCATCTGAAAGATGGCACCTCAGGAGTGCAGCACCCCTCTTATGCTGCACTACAGTGTCAGTATTGGGATTTAACTCAAGTGCCTGGTGTGGGGATAGAACCCAGAGCCTTCTGCTCTCCCAGTCTCAGAGGCGAGTGTTAACTCCCACACTGCAAATGCACATGCGTCTGTTGGGGGGGGGTCAGAAGTGCAAATCAAGACATTTCATACCCGAAACAATATTTGTACCAGGCAAATTATAAAATTATTCTCTCTGAATAATCAAAACTAGGACCAATGTTTTTTTTTGTTTGTTTTTTTCCATACTGATATTATTAGTTCAATTCATTTTTAAGCATTTTAGTTAGTATGTCACTTTTTATGGGCAGTAAAAAATATGTTGTAAAAATTTCAGTAACTGATATGCATTGACCAAAGAGTGTGGTCACAGTGAATGGGCACTGGTGCAGTGAGGGGGGGGCCTCAGATTTCTAATGGGCCTAGGGCCCCAGGTTGCATTAATCTGGTCCTGCCGACACCCAAGTGTTGGGATGGTCCCAGTTTGCTTTTTGTGTGCAAAAACATTGAGGAACCTGGTAAAAAAGTTCATTCTAGAATGGCATAGTATGCTCTTAGTTCCTCTAAACGGGTCACAGCAGGTGTTCAGACCCAAAAGGTATGTGCTGTGTGCTCCAGCCAGAGCTGACTGCTGACAGGTGTGACTCTGAAATGCACAATTTCTACAGGAGTGTCAGCTTAGATGTGTGAATCAAACTTGAAAAATTTCAACAGCACTGCACAGATGTGAATCACAGTTGGGTAATTTCTACAGGACTGTGTCGGCTTTTAGTTATTTTGTTTAACTGTTTACAAGCCCTTTCAGTCTCCAAGAAATACTCCTCTGACCCTCTGCATTGGGGCTTCAACTACACTGTGAGTTCACAGTACTTTGTATTTACTGAAGTTGCATTCTTGATATGCAGCATTTGAATATTTTATTGCTACTTTATTAACAAACTTCACAGTTTGCTATGCCTAAATATGGGTCTACACTTTTAGGAATTTATTTATCTAGCTTTGTGAATATTTGAGCAATATGAACATATCTCTGAGAATATTACTCTGTGTTAAGTTGTATGTATGTTATAATGTCTACTCTTTGATGTGGAACCTATGTAAATGAGCTTGTAGCTCACAGGTGTTAATCCAAGAACAAATAAATAAATAAAATTAAGAACTGAACTGCATTGCTTGCAACCTGAACTGTTATTGAGAATTATACAATGGGGAATGAGAATGCCGCTCTCTGATTGGTTAGTTGGCACCTCTTGCCCATTGTAAATCCTCCCCAGTACCAATGGAAAGAGGTACCAACTAACCAATCGGAGATCGGCATTCTCATCCCCCATTGTATAATTCTCAATAACAGTTCAGGTTGCAAGCAATGCAGTTCAGTTCTTAATTTATTTTATTTATCTATTTATTTGTTCTTGAATTAACACCTGTGAGCTACAAACTCATTTACATAGGTTCCACATCAAAGAGTAGACATTATAACAGGCATACAACTTAACACAGAGTACAGACGTCAGTAGGATAATTATATACAAATCAGTAACAAACAACTTAACAAAGAGTGCAGACATCAGTAGGATAATTATTTACAAATATGTATTCACAGGCTCCATTAGAGCTTAACAAATGGTAGCCGAGGCCTCAGGCAACAATATTTTATTTTAAAAGTAATAGTAAGGACCAGTAGAGGGGAAAATTTAACAGAGGATGGGGAAGGGGGTGAAGAAGGCAAGAAGGAGATTTTCGGTAGGTAGCCCAAAGTTAGAGAGGCTAGAAGAGGGCTGCAAAGTAATACTACCATGCCTTATCAAGGGAAACTTTGATGAGTAAGGTTGGGGGGAGGGTGCTGCACTTTTAAAGATCTTCCTCTCCTCAGGCTGCTTCTGCAGAGCCACCCCCCTTCATTAATATTAATACCAGCCTCTGTGCTCATTTCTATGGGACTCTCTGCCCCATCTTGCCTCCATAATGAATATTAATGAGGGACTATATCCCAGCCTTATGCTGGATCCACCTTCTTAATGAATAACTATTAGGGGTCTCTACCTCTGGTTCTGTCCTTGGTGCAGACTCATGCAAAAGTAGAACAAAGAGACTTCAAGCCCACTGTGTTGCCCCCTCTTCTGATAGCACTAACTGGTGCAACACAGCAAATGGGGGCATCTAGCCCACTGTGCTCTTGCTTCCTCCCTTTGCTGGGCACTCGGCTGTCTGATGTCTGGTTCACTCCCTTTAGATTTAGAGCCATCAGCCCACTCCTCCTTGCCTTTTCTTGGCACCTACAGGTGCCAACACAACTCTATAGGGCATCTCACCCACTCTGCCCTCCTTTCTCCTTTTTCTTTACTTTAGGGCTGACAGCCCACTTGTTCTGCCCTCCCTCCAGCACCTGTGGTACAAGTAAAACAACTTTAGGCACATGGTCCACTCACCACCTGGCCCAGGTCTGCTCTGCTACTGCTGCTGGTGGGGGGGGGGCAGAGACAGTGGCCGAGGAGCCTGACTTCCACTTGGCTTCTCGGCACTGCTTCTGGAGTGGCACCAATCAGTCTGGGGTGCAGGTTTCTACCTGGACTGATTTTACTGCTTCATGTCCTGGTTTGCCTGACAACCCAACCCTGCTGCCATTGTCTGGGACTCATGCAAGGGAGCAGACTGTGTTGGGGAGCCATTGCTTCTACCCGACTGTTATCACCAAACTTCAGCTGGAGGGGAACAACACTGGAGGAGCCATGGGCCTACCACAGGTATGTCAAAGTGTCTGTGCTCCCTGCATCGTCTGCCTTCCTAGCCAAACCACCAACTGTCTATGAAGCCACTCCCCAGGCCATTTTGTAGGGTAGGAGAGGTCCTGGGTAATAGCCAGGAGATTGGGCCTTCTGAGGCCAAGATGGAGGGTCTTTGGCTAGGGCTAAGTCCTGCTCTTGCCCTCCCCCACACTGCACCAAGGGCATGAACAGGGACAAAATATGGGGAGGGATCAAGGGACATTGCAGGTGGAGGAAGAGGAAAGGGGTATGCAGAGACAAAGAAAAAAAAAATCTAAATTCCAGGCTCTGGAAAGGGTTTCTATTTCCTTTTTGTAGTGCCCCCCCAACTTTGGGGCACTACAAATTCACCCCTCCCCTTTAACATACATGTCCCAGTGAATGGGGGTCAATAACCATTTCGAGTTTCAGAACACAAGCAAACATTTTACTGCTATAAAACTATGTAACTAGTCTACTGGAACACATAAATTCCTATCTGCTCTACTTTAGCATTTTTAGAACGTCTAATAGTCTTTTTGTAGGGCAGGGGAGGTTCTGGCTAGTAGCCTTCCAAGCACAAAAGGAAAGATCTCTGGCCGGGGTGGAGTCCTGGCTCAGCCCCCTGCTGTGCCAAGGGCATGAATGGAGATGAAGGATGGGGAGGGATCGGGGGGGAACATACCAGATGGAGGGAGGGAGGGATGAACGGGACAACACAGACAAAGAAAAAATATCTAAATTCCAGGCTCAGGGAAGGATCCCCGTTTCCTTTATGTGGTGCCCCCCCCCCAACTTTGGGGCACTACATCTGCACTTCATGAACTTGGGGATTGTAATTATAAAACTGCTGTGCTCCCATCAACTGATTTTCAAAAGGCCTGGCATGGCCTGGAATTAATTCCCTATGTGCAGCTTTCTGGTCTGTGGAAAAATCCACACATTGGCAAAAATGCTATTTTGAGCATTTTTTGAGCATGCGCACCATTTCCTTTTTCACACAGATGTAGAAAAAGATTTTCCTGGTAATACCAGGCATACCATTTTTGTATAGCGGTGCAAAAAAATTTTCCAGCTGCTACAGAGTGCAGAAAAGTTTGCAAAAAGTCGATCTTTTTGGAAAATTGCAAACATGAAGAAAAAATTGGTGTTGGGCAAGGGTGCCCTTCCTTGCAGAACTTTTTTTGTCATTTTTTTTATTTTTATTTTTATTTATTTATTATACTGGGAAATCTTAGTAGGCAAGGCTCTTCTTTTTAAGTGCCCAGTGAAACAGTAGGTTACAAATGGACATAGTAACCTTTGAGAAAGCAGGAAACTATTACTATCTGAGTGTGCAGAAGCAGTTACATACGTGCAGGTGGAAACAGCTACAGTGTGAGTCAGTAACAGTTGCAAATGGCTTGGGATGATAAATACTGGAGGCAGGCTTTTTTAAACTAGGAGACGGATGTCAGTTCAGTTAAAGAAATGCACAGCTTGTTGTACCAGGAAGTGGTCCTGTAGGTAAGTGTGTAACATTTTTCCATTATTGAAAATCCAGCCTCTGCTTTGTTAATCAGACAGGAAGAACACTGCCATACTCCATCGTACCCACTGACAACCATAACTAATGTGTCTTTCTCAGTATTTAGAGAGCACACCCATGTGCCTCTTCTGCAACCACAACTATTCACTATGAGGAAGTGCAGCTGATGCAGCAGCAGTGATACCCAGTGGCAGCAGCAGATCCATTCTTTATTACTGCATGGGCCAGGAGGCCACTGTAATATTTAGAGCAACAATGCACAAAAACAATGACAAAATATTCCAAAATGATAAAAACATAATTAAAACACACAGTAAACCCAAATTTGTTTCCTTCTACCAGAAATATTCTGGTACACTGGAGCAGCAACTATAGAGCAGTTCTGCTGTAACAAATTGCCCTTATATTGTGCCACTCCTGTGGCCCCAGTTGTGCTGATACTCCTGAGGAGATAGGTAAAGAGCTGCCACTAGACCCAAGTGTAATCAGCAAGGCAAAGCGCACACAGTAGCCCATCTTGCCCAGCAACAAGTGCTCCCACCAACATTCATCCAGCAGCTGCCAAAATAACCACATCTGAATTTTTAACCTGTGAAACATGTTGCTCATTACACATTGCATGTGTTCTAAGTAATTTTCTTGTTGTAGCTCTTGGTGGCTGTTTACTGTAGTCAGTGTGTTATTTTATTAAGTTATTGCGGCTCTGTGTGATCTGCCTTGATCTCATCTCGTGGTTGGGTCTTTTTCCAGTGCTGCTGAGCTGCAGAGTCAGTGAGTGGGAGTTTCATGCGTCTAGATGCAACACTTGCCTCTGCATTTTGGCCGCATGCTCGTCCATGCAGATGCATCCGGATAATGCACAGACAATCTGCTCTGTTCACAGTCCCAGATGAAAAGAAAGGCACTGCAGTTGTGCTGTAGGATGATATTTTATTAGATTCAACATTGATTTCACACCAAAAGCAAACTCTTTCTCAGGACCTGAAGTAACTAACAAACATCTACACTTATAACTTGCTCTCTTAAAGCAACAGTACTAATTGTAATGGAGTGCAACCAAAACATAATGTGCTAATATTTGTACACTGTGCAACGATAAAGCAAATATCAAAGTGACTTGTGCCAATTCATTACAATCATAAATATACGTTAAAAAGTAAAAAAATGGCTGTCTAGAATAACAAAGAAAACACTAGGACAAAAAACAGCAGAGAAAGGGTTGGGAGGAGGGGATTGGAAACAGATAACAGTGCCGCATAGTCATACACTTACTTTAGTTTCATTTGCATATTGCTAAATACTGCCAGTATTGGCCTAACATAATGTGTGGGGGGGGGCAGGGAGAGGGGATGGGGTATAAAAAAAATCACAAAATACAAAAAGCATACTGTGTTAAAAAACTCGGGGCACAAATAACTTACTCAATAGCAACTTGCTAAAACAAATCAACTGCTGTTTATGTTGCGAGTACTTATAAGCAAAGACTAATGATAGTGCTCGAAAAGTTAGTAAGACACGTAGTATAACCGCCTGAAATATCAGTAGCAGCATAACCATTTAAATGAAGTCACTTATGCAAGAAACATAGAACATAGAAACATAGAATTTGACGGCAGATAAGGACCGCTTGGCCCACCCAGTCTGCCCATTTCCCTACCTAATGGATAAGCTGCAGATCCTAGTTAACCAGCAGCCTACTTCTTCCTACTCCAACCCCCTAGAATTGCCTTATGACTGTCCCATGCATGCTTGAATTCCACCACTGTTTTTGACTCCACAACCTCCTCCAGAAGGCCATTCCATGCATCCACAACCCTCTCTGTGAAAAAATACTTCCTTAAATTACCTCTGAGCCACTCCCCTCTATCTTCAAATTGTGCCTTCTTGTTCTTGCACACCTCTTTTTTTGAAAGATGCTACCCTCTTGGACTTTGTTGATTCCCTTGAGGTACTTGAAAGTTTCTATCATGTCCCCCCTCTCCCTCCTTTCCTCAAGGCTATACATATTAAGCTCCTTTAGTCTCTCTTCATATGTCTTCTGGTGCAGACCCTGCACCATTTTAGTTGCCCTCCTCTGGACAGCTTCCATCCTGTCTATGTCCTTGCGGAGATTGGGTCTCCAGAACTGCACACAGTACTCCAGATGGGGTCTCACCAGCTGTCTGTACAGAGGGATAACAACTTCCTGTTTTCTACTGGTGATGCCTCTCCCTATGCATCCCAGTATCCCCTAGCCCTCCTTACTGCCCTCTCACATTGCTTGCCCACCTTTAAGTCAACTGATATGACTACCCCCAGGTCCCTTTCCATTTTTGTTGTTGTTAGTATCTCACCCCCCATTGTGTACTCTTCCCCTGGGTTTTTGTTTCCCAGCTGCATTACCTTGCACCTCTTAGCATTAAATCTAAGCTGCCATACATTTGACCATTCCTCTAACCTGGACAAGTCCCTTCTCATCCTTTCCACCCCACCTTGTGCATCAACTCTGTTGCAGATCTTTGTGTCATCTGCAAAGAGACACTTTTCCTTCCAGTCCGTCTGCAATGTCACTTATAAAGACATTGAAGAGGACTGGTCCTAATACTGAACCCTGCGGTACCCCACTAGTAAAAACCCCCCTTTCTTCAGAGTGGACTCCATTTACTATTACTCTCTGTGTCCTATTCTCCAGCCAATTCTTTACCCAGGCTGTCATCTTGGGACCCACTCCCAGGCTGGCTAACTTGTATATTAATCTTTTGTGTGGGACTGTGTCAAATGCCTTGCTAAAGTCTAGGTAGGCCATGTCCACAGCCCCTCCCAGATCTACTACTTTGGTCACCCAGTCAAAGAAATCTATCAGATTCTTCTGGCATAACCTTCCTGCTGTGAATCCATGCTGCCTTGGGTCCTGTGCCCCTCTGGCCTCTAGATACTCAATAATTCTTTCCTTCAGAAGCAATTCCATCATTTTCCCTATCACTGAGGTTGAACTAACCGGTCTGTAGTTTCCTGCTTCTGCCTTGCTCCCACTTTTGTGAAGGGGAATCACATCTGCCCTCCTCCAGTCCTCGGTTACCACCCCATCCTCCCATGATTTCTTAAAAAGGGTAGTCAGTGGGGTCACTAGTTCTACCTTTAGTTATTTTAGAATTCTGAGATGAATCCCATAGGGCCCCATTGCTTTGTCCACCTTCAGTTTTAAGAGTTCTTTCAGAACCCTTTCTTCTGTAAATGGGCTGGTATCAACTTCTGTATCCAGAGTGTTTCTACTGTTTGTTTTAGGTACCTCCCCCTCTTCATTTGTAAATACTGAGCAAAAATATTTGTTTAGTATCTCTGCCTTTTCACGGTCACCCTCTGCCCACCTCCCTCCCCTTTATTAAGCCTCACTATCCCTCCTTGGTCTTCCTTCACTCCTGATGAACCTATAAAGGTTTTATCCCCTTCTTAACTGAGTTGGCTATCTTTTCCTCAGTTTGGGCCTTTGCTGTTCTGACTGCCTTCCCAGCTTCCCTTTGCTTTAACTGATACAGTTCTCTGTCCTGCTCCTTCTGTGATTCCTTGTACTTTCTGAATGCTTTCTTTTCTCTTGAACCTTCACTGCCACTTCCTTTGAGAACCATAGTGGTTTCTTACATCATTTTGTTTTGTTTATTTGCTTCACACAAAGACTTGTTACCTCTGTGATGGCAGTTTTGATTATTCCCCATTGTTCTACCACCCCTCTTTCCTGCCCATTTGCTAGTGCATTCCTTAGGCACTCACCCATTTTGGCAAAGTCAGCCCTCCTAAAGTCCAGTACTTTTGCCTTTGTATGGCTTGACTCTATTGCTGTGTTTATTATGAACCATACTGTTTGATGGTCGCTAGAACAGTATAGAATAATAAATAAATATGTCTGCAATTAGATGCTATATAGAGAGCATAAAATACCAAAAAGGAGGAACTTATCTGAATGTCCATATTAAAGGAAAGGAGCTGACTGGAAGTGATCATTGAGGCAAGGGAGCTACCTGAATTCAAGTTATACTGCCAAAATGATTCACGTTTAAATAACCTCCTTTCTTGATTTCCTCGACAAACATTCAAAAAAACTCTTTCAATTGTTTGAAAAACAAAACTATAGCTTCTGCTCAGATGCGTCCAGATGTCTGCATCCTATTCAAAGACATCTGGATGCATTTATTTATTTATTAGCTTTTGTTTACTGGGTGAGGTACACTAGGCACACATGTGCCTATTTTCAGGTATGACCTGGGAGAACACAGGACATTATTGGACAAGTTCAGCAAAATACACATACATAGTCAGTCAAACAGGGAACAGGCAGATTATACAGGTAACAAATGACAAGTAAAAGAGCAGTTGTATAAGAACATATGAAATGGCAGGAGAAACAGGCCTCACGGTCTATTGAGTCTGCTCGATTGTGCAGCTAGCCCCTCAATTTGCGCAGCTGCCCCCACCCCTCCCCTCCTCATAACCACCCCTCTCACTGTATCCCACCCTCTCTTAAAGCCTCCCACCGTTCTACATGATACCACCTCTTTGGGCAGAGTGTTCGACTTATCTACCACCCTTTCAGTGAAAAACTGTCTCCTGATTTCCCATCTGAATCTCCCCCCTCCAGTCTCAGCTGATGCCCTCTTGTGTCCCTCCCCTTCTGATCTGAAGAATCCCTTCTGTATTAATCCTGTTAATACCCTTTAGGTACTTAAAGGTTTTGATCATATCCCCCCATCCCTCCTCTCTTCCAGGGAATATATTTACAGCTCTCCCAGCCTCTCCTCGTAGAATTTTCCCCTCAGGTCCCTGTATCATCTTCATTGCCCTATGCTGCACTCCCTCCAGCAATCTGATGTCCCTCTTCAGGAATGGCCACCAGTACTGTACACAGTATTGCAGGTGCAGCCTGACCAGTGACCTGTACAGGGTAGGATCACTTCTCTCTGCCTGGAGGAGATTCCCCTCACTATGCACCACAGTATCTTGTTTAACTTTGCAGTTGTCTTCCTACACTGAGCTGAGTGGTTCATACTCCCCGTTATTAGTACCCCTAGATCCTTTTTCTCCACCGTGCTTTTCAACTGTACCGCTCCCAACTGATATTTCTTCCCCTGGTTCCATGCTCCTAAGTGCAGTACCTTGCACTTCTTAACAGTGAACCCCAACTGCCATGTCTCTGACCATTCCTGTAGTTTGGTCAGGTATTCCTGTAGCTCCCACCACTCCTCGATGTCATCTACCACTGCACCAATCTTAGTATCATCTGCGAACAGACTGATCCTACTCCAGATCCTGTTTGAGATATCAGCTATGAATATCCCAAGCAGCACCAGTCCCAGTACAGAACCCTGGGACACCCTACTCATAACGTCCCTTGGTGATGAGAATCGCCCCACTACCACCACCCTTTGCTGCCTACCCCTCAGCCAGTCGGTGATCCAGTTGACCATTTTTGTCCCCACCCCAATGTATTTCAGTTTTCTCCCTAGCCTCCCATGTGGCACCGAGTCAAAGGCCTTGCTGAAGTCCAAATATAGGACGTCCACTGCATGGCCCCTGTCCAGTTCCCTGGTAACCAAGTCATAGTACTCAATGTGGAGTACCTAATTTAACAGAAATTGTGCAACTAAAGTGATAATACAAAGCATCTCAGAACAATATGAGACCAAGATAGCAGGATAGGCTCAAGTGCCAGGCGGGCAAAGAGAACAGGTCAAAGGTGATCTGACTAGGGACAGGCACATATAGAGTGGTCCAGCAGTAGGGAGTGTAGTTGCCTTTTAAAAGTGCTAGGCTTCTGGCAGGAGTGAAGGGAAGCCAGAAAGGCAATTCCACTGTGTGGGAGCATCAACAGAGAAGGTTATGGAGCCAAATTTGGAGCGTGATCAGGGGATTACTAGTTGCCCTTCATTTGGGGACCTAAGGGCATATTGGTGAGACCAAGGTACTAAAAGAGGAGGCAAGTGAAATTGGCTTCTGTGTTGATGTAGTGACTACCAAGGAGGCCAACAGGGTGGTTGGGGAGGGCCATCCTAATTTGCTATAAAGTATACAGTGGTGAGTGAGTCAATTGCAGGATAAGGCAAATCGACATATATTGTTATAGTAAACCATTCATTTGTGCTGCATGGAACTGGAGGAGCAGGCAAACACTGGGAGCCCATATGACAGTTTGGGAAGGAGGTATCGAGCAATTGTGATGCGTGCAGCTGGGAGAGATTGTTTCTGGCCCAGTAGGCGATGCCTGTGCTAGAGTTGATACCTTTGCACATGGAGTAGATGTGGGAGGCAAAGTCAAGTGTGGGGTTCAGATGAGTCCCTAAGTATTTGAACAGGGTAAGCATTTCGAGGGAGGTGCCATTCTCAGCTGTCATGGTTAAAGGGGTAGATGCATTTTTCAGTTTATAGGAGGTCCCAAAGAGCATGGCCTGGGACTTAGGGTGGTTCAAGAGGAGCTTATTTTCTTTGAGCCAAGACTGTACAGAGGTTAGGTCAGACGCGAGGTCTCTGTTAATGTCAGTTACACTAGGGGCTTGACAGAAGAATATCAGGCCATCTGCATAAAGGAGGGCGAGTCGGGTTTTTAAAGCAATGTGTGATGGAATTAATGTGGAGTGAGAAAAGCAGTGGGCCAAGGATGGATCCTAGAGGAACACGCAGGGAGGTGTGGAGGTAGTCAGAGTGGATGAGGCTAATCCTTGTACAATGATACATTTCAGACAGATAACTGGAAAACCAGGGTGTCATAGGTTGTGGGTGTAATGATGGACACTGACACAAAAAGGTAATGTGGCAAGGCTAAAAAAATTGCCAAGCCTAAAGCTTTATTAAAGTAACAGCAAAAAAAAAGAAAATATAAAACTATTAACTTTGCAGGAATACAGAAAGAAACATAAAAGGTACAAAAATAAATGAATGTTTCCACAGGCAATATCAGCAAACAAAAAGGCCGCCTGGGATTTCAATTATCTTAGTCTGTAAGTGCAGACTCCCAAATGGACCAGTACTAGCTGATCCCAAAATGAATTGGAAGGTATCACAAGACTGAGTCTCCTTTTATCCTAGGGAATCATCAGGTGATCGCTTCAGACTCCGCCCCCTATACTCTTCAATACAGATTTTCATTTATAAAACCCTTTTATTTCATTCTAAGCAAAGGGACATTCAATATATCTTTATTACAAAACATTGACATCCCTGAAATGAAATATAATACAGGTTTAACTAAAAACAGTACTCTTACCAAGTTTAGCCCCTCCCTCAACCTATCCACAGTATAACTATAGTGAGAAATGGGCCGACCGCCTCCTAGGAAAACAGCAAGAGCAACAAGTGCAAATGGCTGCAATGATTACCTCTGGCTAAAGGCCTGAATATCCATTATCTGGTAAGCTTTACTCTTTAATATTAACAGGAGCCAGACTGCTATGAAAAGGAGTAAAACTGAAAAGAGTCCATCATTTATCTTACAATATCTGAATGTAACCCCCCTGCAAATGGGGGTTCCAAAAGACTTCCAGGAGCTTGCTTGAATGCTCCAAGCCTGAATGATGTTTGGCGTTTAAGCCATTTATCTGTGAGTGTTTTTAGAGCCTCTGGTACTGTCTCTTTAAGAGCTGTCTGCTTGCAGACATAATTAGTTTGTATGGGGGGACTGTGTGTTTCTCTGTTGAGTACCACTCAAGCTGCTTAATTCACACCATTTTGCAGTCACTAGAGTGCAAAGGAACCTATCTGAAAGATGTAACTGTTTGCCAGAAATCATTTAGAGTAATAATGAAAGCACAGTTTGTCTAACCTGCTTTCTTTGCAGTCAGAACTGTGTTTGCCTAGTTCCCCATTCTAGTTTTGAACTGCTGAACTGGACCAATCAGTGTGGGTTAAGGTAGCTCTAAAATGGTGCCTTGGACGAATCAGAACTTGGACTCGTAATCTGAGCCAGCCACAAGCTGATTGTAAGGGCAGTGACTCTGGGAGATGTAGTTTGGACTTCAGCGCCTTTTTGGACCAACAGGGGCAGTCTATTGTGAGTGACAGCCAATCCAGCCAAGAACTGGGAGGAACTCAAAGGTAGTGCCCAGTTGTGTCTGCTGGAGTTTCAGTTGAGCTCTGGCAGTGAAGAGGGAAGGAGCCCTGTGCTTTTTCGGTGTGCAGTTTTAGTCGGGAAATGCGTGTAAGGCCCCGAGTTCCGGTCTGCAGCTTTTATAACTGCTTGTTAGGACTGAATCCGTCCTGTGAAGAGAATCAAAGGATATCTGAAGAGTAGAAACCAGGCTGACCCTGTAGAAGACTGGAGAAATTGTTGAATTGCGCTCGGTCTGTCAGGAACTGAATCTGCTGTGTGTTCTCCCAGGTATTGTGCAGTAATTGCGATCGGAATAGAGAAGCAGCCTGCCTGGTATAGTACTTTCTTTTTACCATATAAATGTGTGAGGAGGCTTGTGTAGCTCAAGTGAATCCTGCTGCCATTAAAGGACTTTTGCCTGTTACTGTTTACCATATAAATGTGTGAGGAGGCTTGTGTAGCTCAAGTGAATCCTGCTGCCATTAAAGGACTTTTGCCTGTTACTGTTTAACATATAAATGTTTGAGGAGGCTTGTGTAGCTCAAGTGAATCCTGCTGCCATTAAAGGACTTTTGCCTGTTACTGTTTACCATATAAATGTGTGAGGAGGCTTGTGTAGCTCAAGTGAATCCTGCTGCCATTAAAGGACTTTTGCCTGTTGCAATTTGTCATATAAATGTGTGAGGAGTCTCGTGGAGCTCAAGAGTAGCCCTGCTGACGTGAAGGACCCTATCTTGTTTGGAGGTCGTGAGTACTAATTCAGGGTCGCTCCCTGTTGAATTGCCACATTGAATCCAAATGGAATTACTGTACTGCTGACTGTTTAACTAATTTTTCTTTTCTCAGTGTGAAAGGGCCCCTACCAGCTGCCACGGTTTGGACTAGCCACTAGGGCTTGGGTACCCAGGGACAGTAACTGGTAGGGATAGGCCTGTGCACAGAGCCATAGGTAGATGAGTAAAGTGAATAAGCTAATTAACCTGATTTCCCCCGTCCTTGTTATATCCCCCTAAATAAATCAGAGCTGCTTGTTTCAGCAAAGTTATACTGCCTGAGGTATTTGTCTATGTTAAAGTATTGTACTGTGATTGTTGCACTGTATCTTCTTATTTTACAGGTGGTCCCAGTGCCTGAACCAGTCCTGGGGGTAAGTGTATACTGTGAAGGTAATTCTGATATACTGTGTGGGCCACTAGTGGGAAGAAAGGGGGTTGCAGTGTCCCAGAGGGCTGTGACCAAGTTAGTTTAACTATTGCAAACCCTGATCTCTGGGTGGAGGCACCCGCCATCGGATCCAGGCCCCTCAACCTGTTAGTGGCAAATCAGGCAGGGGTAGTAGTCCCTGAGATAGCGCCATCTAGGGGTTACATCTTGGAGGCTCACCACTGGGATTGTGTGTCCTCTAGTGGCCATATTTATGAACCACTGTTAAGAAAAAAAATGGGTACCCCGACAGAAGTGGCTGTGCACCGGCTGGTGGAGTGGTGTACTGGGGAGGAGATTGACCCCCAAAATGCTATGCTTATCCTGGACATCCCCCTGGGTATCAATACGGACACTGTACAGGGAGTACTTTCCAAGGAGGAAGGTTTACAAAACCCTGTGCTGGTGGGTCGGCATGCTAATCTGCTCACCCACACTTTCCTGGTCCTAGTAGAGTTTAAGGATTCCATAGATAGCTCCAAAGTGCCACAGACCATTACCCCAGAGGGAGCCCTCACTGCCTGGAGAGTGATAACTAAGGACAGTAAAGACCCAGGGGGGAATGAGCCCCCACCACTGTCTGAAACTTTTGAGGAGAAATTTGCTAAATGGTTGCTGGGGGAAGGGAAAACTGTGGAGGACTTGAAGAAACTATTCTTGCCACCTGGGGGTGTTCCTCCCCCCAACACCCTCTCCCGCTCCAGTACCCGTAATGGTGGCTGAACCAATGCAGACTCCTATTTCTGCACCTGCCATTAGTCACGGCTCTTACCGAAGGTTGAGGATCTTCTCTGGCACCCTCCCAACCCCCCAAGGGGAGGATGACTGGGAGACCTGGATAGACTATGTTGCCCCCCAAGTGCTAGAATGGCAATGCTCGGAAGCCGAAAAGTGAAAGAGGGTTAGTGAGAGCCTCCGAGGTCCTGCCCTGGCTACCATCCATGCTAAGCAGGCCCAGTAACCCTGAAGTGACTGCACAGGCCTATCTTGTGGCCTTGAAGAATGTGTATGGGAGCCCAGATTCTGATGAGGACCTATGGTGGAAGTAAGAAATGCACAACAGTACCAAGGGGAGTTGTTGTCTGTGTATGTATCTCGGCTGGAAAAATTGTTGCAAGAATACCTCAGAAGGGTAGTTTGCCAGCGATTGAACTGGACCGAACCAGGCTGGACAGGATCCTTAAGTCTGCCCCCTTCTCAGAACTGCTGTTGCTTCAGTTACGCCTGGCAAATCAACTGGAATCCCCACCCTCCTATGATGAGTTAATGAGAGAAATTCGAGGAGTTGAGAAAAGGCGACCTCGGGAGGGACCTGCACCAATAGCTGCGGCTACGACCCGAGTGACTGAGGGTGACCCATCAAGTGAAGTTCAGGGGCAGAGGTTGGCAGTCAATGAGTACTCTGACAAGGAAAAAGATATGCCACAATGGGGCGAACTGTTGAGAGATCGGGAATTCAAAAACAGTCCCTTTATGAAGGCCACGCCTGCAAGTACGGGCCCTGACCTATATCCGACTGCATCTGCTATGGGGTGGGGTACCACCCATGTATCTCCTGCTGATAACAGCTCAAACTCAATTCCTTGACCATGGAAGTGGAGAAACTGACGAGATGTCTCCAAATGCTTATCACGCCGCAGACAGAGATGGCACCCAGGTTTCCAGTTAGTAGTACCCCGCCCTGGCTCCCAGTGTGGCACCTCGGCCAGCTCAAACTCCAGAAAGTATGTTTTGCTATAATTGTGGGAAGGATGAGCACATGAAGAGAATGCCAGTCCCCAAAGACACTGACAAAGTTGCATATAGGCTACAAGGAAAGCTTGGAGAACAAATCAGTGGTTAAGAGGTGCACAAAATGATCCCAGTGAGGGCACCAAAATGCTAACTCATGTCCTTTTGTGGCAAGGTCAGTTGCCCAGGCCCCCACTACCTCCTCTCCAGACTGGTCCAGAATAGTGGGTCCCTCCATGGAGACCACTGTAAAGGTGAATGAAGTGTCTACAAGAGCTGTATTAGACAGTGGCTCCCAAGTGACAGTTATGTTCCAGGATTGGTATCAGAAGCATTTGTCAGACGTACCCTTACAACCATTATAAGGACTGCATGTATGGGGGTTAAGTGAGAAGGCCTACCCCTATTCCGGGTATATCCGAGTTTGGCTGTCTTTCCCCACCTCCATGACTGGAGTGGCCGAACAAGTAGAGACCCTAGCCTTAGTGTGTCCCCCCACTGGACTGTATGATGGTGTCCCTTTGTTGATTGGAACAAATGCTGATATGTTCGGAAGGCTGGCACAGTTGTGTTATGAAAAACAAGGGTCAAAGACTAGTAGAGCTTTACGAGTTCTGGCTTTAATTAAGAAGGCCTATGAGGCACAGAGAGATGCTGAAAAATAGAACCAGAGGAACAGGTCGGAATTGTATGGAAAGAGGGATCCTGAGTCTCTGATCCTGGCGCCAAATGCCCAGTGTACCTTACAGGGAGAGGTCCGTATCAGAAAGGATGTTAAGAATAAAATATTAATGTTGGATGCACCAGGCGATGGAAAATTGCCAGAGGGACTGCTAGGTCAAGCCTAGTATTTTGCCCGCTAGAGCCCATGCTTATGCCAGAAGGGTAATGGTCCAAGTTCATAATGTGTCTGAAAGAGACATTCGAGTAAATAGAGGTTGCATCCTGGCTAATGTGCATTGTGCAGACACTGCAGTGCTACCCAGCAGCAAGAGTTCAAGGAAGAATGACAGAGTAACGCCTGACTTGTTTGATTTCGGTGACTCCCTGTTGCCAGCTGAATGGAAAGTGAGGATCAGTGAGAAGCTTGCCCAGAGAGACCAGGTGTTTTCTTTAAAGGAATGGGACGTAGGATGCATGCAAGGAGCTGAGCACAATATCCGGCTGCATGACGAAAGATCATTTCGTGAGAGGTCTCGACGCCTGGCACCTGCTGACATAGATGATGTGAGACGGCATCTGCAAGAGATGTTAGCTGCTGGTGTAATACAAGAATCCAGAAGCCCTTATGCTTCCCCCATTGTGGTAGTGAGGAAAAAGAATGGGACAGTAAGGATGTGCGTGGATTATTGCACCTTAAACGGCGGACTATCCTGATCAGTACACAATGCCCGCATTCAGGATGCTTTGGACTGCCTAAGCGGGAGCAATGGTTCTCTGTGTTAGATCTCCATGATGGGTACTACCAGATCGATGGGCCCAGAGGACCATGAAGAAGACCTTTATCTGTCCGCTGGCTTCTATGAATTCATGAGGATGCCTCAAGGGATTTCAGGTGCCCCAGCCACTTTTCAACGATTGATGGAGTGTGCAGTGGGGGACATGAACTTACTAGAGTGCCTGGTATACCTAGATGATGTTATTGTGTTTGGCAGCTCACTGGAGGAACATGAGAGCAGATTATTTAGGTATTGGACTGACTGGAGGACTTTGGCCTTAAACTGTCCATTGATAAGTGTCAATTCTTTCAGACATCAGTAAAAGTATGTGGGACACATAGTATCCACCGAGGAATAGAGACCGACCCAAGTAAAGTTGAGGCCTTGACCACGTGGCCAGAGTCAAAAATCTAAAAGAACTGCAAGATTCCTGGGATTCTGTGGATTATAGGTGTTTCATTAAGGACTATTCAAGAGTGATCCGCCCTTTACTTAACCTTACTCAAGGGTATCCCCAACCCACAAAAATACCAAAAGTCAGCCCTCAAGACTGAAAGAGTGTAGTTTTGTCTGAGTGAAGTATTTGGGGCCCGCTGGAGTCCTGATTGTGAGACTACTTTTCATGAGATCATATATCAACTTACCCATGCTCCAGTGCTGGCCTATGCCGATCAAGAAAACTTTCGTCCTGCACACTGATGCTAGCTTGCAAGGGTTGGGCTGTGTTGTACCAAGAGCACAGGAGAATGGCCTGAGACCAGTGGCCTTTGCCAGTAGAAGCCTGACCCATCCGAAAAGAACTATCCTGTACATAAGTTAGAGTTCCTAGCTGAAGTGGGCTATTGTTGACTAATTCCATGAGTACTTGTATGGGGCTAAAATACTAGTAAAACTGACAATAATCCTTTGACCTATATTGCAGACCTCAGCTAAGTTGGATGCCACTGGCCATAGGTGGCTTTCTGCATTATCTACATCGACTATGCTCTCAAATACCGAGCAGGTCTCAGCCACATAGATGCTGATGCTCTCTCCGGAGGCCTGTTCCCCAGAATGATTGGGTCAGATTGGCAGAACCTGACATTTGGGCACTCTGCGGAAGTTTGACAGGGAGGAACAAATGTCCCACGGATGCAGTGGACTGCATGGTGGATTACTTGGGACCCTCCGAGGAGTGCATACCTGCTGCTTGTGCCACTTTTCTGCAATAGACATTGGTGCACTGCCTCAGCTGGACAATGACAGTATTCGGCGGGCTCAGTCCGATCCCATGATCAAATCAGCTTTAGAAAGCCCTCTATGCAGGAAAAGATGTGTCCAAATTACGCTCCACTGATTTGAGAACTGCACTATTATACAAGAAGGTCCTAAGCTGAAACTGATCAATAAACTGTTATACAGAGAAACAGTAGACAGGGGACAAGTAGACAAACAACAACTAGTGCTGCCCACTGCCTTTTGAGACTCAGTATTGAGGTCCTTGCACAACCATATGGGGCACCTTGGTATAGACAGAACACTTGACTTGGTGAGATCCAGATTCTATTGGCTAAGATGGGGCTGATGTGGAGCAACACATTCGAACTTGTAGTCACTGCTTACAGAGGAAAGCTTTGCCCCAGAGGGCTGCTCCTTATTAACATCACCACCAGTGCACCCATGGAGCTGGTCTGTATTGATTTTCTGAGTTTGAGTCAGATCAAGAAATATCAGTAATGTGCTGGTGGTCACTGACCATTTCACGAGATATGCCCAAGCTTTCCCCACAAGACCAGAAAGCATCCACTGTGGCCAAAGTACTTGTAGAAAACTTTTGTTCACTATAGAGCTCCACAAAGAATCCATTCTGATCAAGGAGAGACTTTGAGAGTCGTCTGATCAAAGAGATGCTTTCTCTGTGAGGAGTCACGAAGTCAGAACCACTCCTTACCACCCCAGGGGGACCCACAGCCTGAGCGTTTCAGCACGCACTTTGCTAGATAGCTACTGGGCACCCTGCACCCAAAGGACAAGCCTAGATGGAGCCAACAAATTAGCACCTGGTACATGCTTATAACTCCACCAAAAGTGATGCCACTGGTTCTCCCCTACCGCCTGATGTTTGGAAGAAGCTCAACTATCGGTAGATGTGTGTTTTGGGGTCTCTCTGATGGGTTCAAGCTGACAACTATTTACAGTATGTGCAAAAGTTAAAGGCCCAGCTAACTCATGAGTACCAACTGGCTCAAACCATGGCTGCCAAAAGAAATCTGGCCAACAAAGAAAGGTATGATAAAAAGGTGAAAGCACAGGAACTCCAGGAGGTAGATCGGGTATTGCTAAGAAATCTGGGACTGCATGGCAAACACAAGATTGCTGACAGATGGCACCATCTCCCTCACATTGTAGTGGGCAAACTAGATGATCTGCCAGTGTACAAAGTAAGGCCTGAGAATAATTCAAAGATGTAAAACAATGCATAGAAATCATTTACTGCCCATTGGACAAATCTTGATTGAGTCTGAGCCCCAGAAGATGCCCCTCTGGACCAGTGACTAGAGCTGCTGCTCAGAAAAGATCAAGAAAGTCTGCACCTACAGAAGCAGAGTTAAAGTGTTCCCTCCACAAGTCCCAGTTGAGCATGACTGTCAGTCCATATCAGAAGAAAGTGAGTGACTTTGAATACTATCCTTCTTAGAACTGAGTCAATTGTTTCAGGGCAATCCCCTAGTCAATACTGGAGATGAAGCTGGGCCTTCTGGACTGTCCAAGCCCCCAGCTTCGTCCCTGGAGCCAATGCTCCCAGAAAGTGAAGTGGAGCATCAGATCAGATAAAATGGAATCATTGTGCATGGTTGAACTGTTTGAGCTTTCTGGGAGAAAATGATGGATTAGGGCAGACTGGTGATACACCAGAACAAGAAGAGTATTTTTGAGTGCCCTGACAGTCCACTGCCAGTGTCCAAAGCTCTCCATGCAGCCAAATGTTGTGGACTCAGAAACTGTAACTCCTGGAGCTGAAAGTGCCCCAAGTTCTAGCCTCTCTACCTCCATGGAGACTCCCCTGACAAGTGAGGACAATGCTGAAAATGAGGCTCAGAGTGCAGAGACTGTAACAGTTCCCCCTAGAAAGACTGGTCGAGCTGTAAAGCCTGTGGTGCACCTCAGTTATGATTCCCTTGGGAAGTCTGTGGACTTGCCTCTCAATGTTGTCCATAAAGGAGTGTATGTGTCCCCAAGCTCATTGCCCAAACTGAGTGTCAGTGCTAACTCCAAGTTACTTGTGTTGCCCTCTAAGTATGGTGCCCTTGCCCCATCCAGCCCCAAAGGTAACTGATAGGAAGGGCCCCTCTCTTCAAGGTTTCATGTACAAGAGGTAATAACTTGAGTTATGGTACAATGTGTGTGTAATACTGTGTGAAAGTGACATACTGCAATGTTTCAGAAATGTGTTCTTGGTAAAATGATATATTGACTGATGATTACATGTGAGCCTAATGCAAATGTATATGGTTGCAGTTGAAACTTATGGGGTACTTGCTTGCACTTGGACATCAAGCTTTCCCAGTCAGGAAGAGTGTAACCCCTGCAAATGGGGTTCCCAAAAAACTTCCAGGAGCTTGCTTGAATGCTCCAAGCCTGAATGGTGTTTGGCGTTTGAGATATTTATCTGTGAGTGTTTTTAGAGCCTCTGGTACTGTCTCTTTAAGAGCTGTCTGCTTGCAGACATAATTAGTTTGTATGGCGGGACTGTGTGTTTCTCTGCTTGAGTACCACTCAAGCTGCTGACAATTCACACCATTTTTGCAGTCACTAGGAGTGCAAAGGGAACCTATCTGGAAGATGTAACTGTTTGCCAGAAATCATTTAGAGTAATAATGAAAGTACAGTTTGTCTAACCTGCTTTCTTTGCAGTCAGAACTGTGTTTGCCTAGTTCCCCATTCTAGTTTTGAACTGCTGAACTGGACCAATCAGTGTGGGTTAAGGTAGCTCTAAAATGGTGCCTTGGACGAATCAGAACTTGGACTCGTAATCTGAGCCAGCCACAAGAGGATTGTATGGGCAGTGACTCTGGGAGGTGTAGTTTGGACTTAGGCACCTTTTTGGACCAACAGGGGCAGTCTATTATGAGTGACAGCCAATCCAGCCAAGAACTGGGAGGAACTCAAGGAAGTGCCCAGTTTTGTCTGCTGGAGTTTCAGTTGAGCTCTGGCAGTGAAGAGGAAGGCCCTGTGCTTTTCGGTGTGCAGTTTTAGTCGGGAAAGCAGCGTATAAGGCGAGTTCGGCTCTGCAGCTTGTGTAACTGCTTATTAGGACTGAATCCGTCCTGTGAAGAGAATCAAAGGATATCTGAAGAGTAGAAACCAGGCTGACCCTTAGAAGACTGGAGAAATTACTGAATTAGCTCGGTCTGTCAGGAACTGAATCTGCTGTGTGTTCTCCGGGTATTGTGCAGTAATTGCGATCGGATAGAGAAGCAGCCTGCCTGGTATAGTACTTTCTTTTTACCATATAAATGTGAGGGAGGCTTGTGTAGCTCAAGTGAATCCTGCTGCCATTAAAGGACTTTTGCCTGTGACTGTTTACCATATAAATGTGTGAGGAGGCTTGTGAGCTCAAGTGAATCCTGCTGCCATTAAAGGACTTTTGCCTGTTGCAGTTTGTCATATAAATGTGTGAGGAGTCTCGTGGAGCTCAAGAGTAGCCCTGCTGACGTTGAAGGACCCTATCTTGTTTGGAGGTCGTGAGTACTAATTCAGGGTCGCTCCTGTTGAATTGCCACGTTGAATCCAAATGGAATTACTGTACTGCTGACTGTTTAACTAATTTTTCTTTTCTCTGTGTGAAAGGGCCCCTACCAGCTGCCACGGTTTGGACTAGCCACTAGGGCCTGGGTACCCAGGGACAGTAACTGGTAGGGATAGGCCTGTGCACAGAGCCATAGGTAGATGAGTAAAGTGAATCAGCTAATTAACCTGATTTCCCCCGTCCTTGTTATATCCCCCTAAATAAATCAGAGCTGCTTGTTTCAGCAAAGTTATACTGCTGAGGTATTTGTCTATGTTAAAGTATTGTACTGTGATTGTTGCACTGTATCTTCTTATCTTACAGGGGGTCCCAGTGCCTGAACCAGTCCTGGGGTAAGTGTATACTGTGAAGGTAATTCTGATATACTGTGTGGGCCACTAGTGGGAAGAAAGGGGGGGTTGCAGTGTCCCAGAGGGCTGTGACCAAGTTAGTTTAACTATTGCAAACCCTGACCTCTGGGTGGAGGCACCAGCCATCGGATCCAGGCCCCTCAACCTGTTAGTGGCAAATCAGGCAGGGGTAGTAGCCCCTGGGATAGCGCCATCTAGGGGTTACATGAAATACTGTATATTTTTGTTTAGGAGTTTCTTTTGGGAGTGTTAAACACATTGCAGCACAAGCAAACAAAAGCAGTCCCTTTAATTTCAAATCTGCTTATGTTTAAAACCATTTGTGCTGCTGGCATTTTGCCTTTCCATGTCACCTTACCAAAAATAATAAAGTTAAACAGTAAGGACAAGTAAACTGTTTTTTGGGTCAAAATAGTGTTGCTAAGGCATATCTAGGGAACCTTACAACAACACACTAAGGGGTTGGGTGACCAGCAGGCAGACTCTGAATCCTTTTACTATCTTTATTTTTCTCTGCCTAAATAAACTAAGTGCTTGCACTGTGAGGAGAAGTCCCCTATATTTGGCATTCACATTTGTTTCCTGGGCATTGCTTAAACATGAAAAGAGGACCTACTAGCCCAGATATGCTAAACCCTAGGTCTATACACTGTAGCCTATCATGGGGGGGGGGTACTGAAGCTCCATACCTGTCTTTTTAATGAAATGAAAGTGATAGAAAGGGCCTCTTATCCAGGTGGCCTGCCTGGAAAAAGGGAATTAAAAGGGGGGAAAGGAAAGGACAGTAAATATATTCAGAGAGTGCTACTGCAGTAGACTTGTGAAACAGAATTAGACAGGTATTTGGAGGTTTAACAGCACACTTTCACACAGGGTATAGCATGGTCTGAGACTCTGATGGACTTAAGTTTGATGCTGCACTACCATGGCACAGCGTGCACTCTCACACTGTGCACCCTTCTGGGTAAACACATTGCCCCCTGACATCTATGGCTCCATAACCACGGGCTCTTTTAAATAGACTACACCAGCACCTCATAGGTATGAGTAACTGCATGTGCCCCCACTAAGGCTGCACGTATCAACAATCTGCCTCAAGCACTGATCTTTGCCTCTGTCATGACAGGATAATCAAACTGCAGCACTTCGCCCACCTCCCTACCCCTTCCTGACTCTGCCCCTTGCGCCCCCTTGACCTATCCCTACCCTCCTCCCTGCCCTCTGTGCTCTGCTCACCTAGCCCTCTCACTCCCAATGTATCCTTGCCTATCCTGTCTGCTTATCTTCTTGACTCAGGCGTACATTGTACAATGCCTCAGCACACTTAGTGCTTTATGTTTGAATTCTGTAACCTCCACGTATATTGTTCTCAGTATTTGTATATTTGTCCACAGTATTGTACCTTGTTGTCTAATGTAGCTGATGTGGAACCTATCAGTGAGCATCTGCTCACAGGTATTATCCAAGAGCTCAATAAATAAATAAAATAAGTTTAAATAATAGTATGGGGTGGCTTACTGTATCAAAGGCTTTTGTTAGGTCTATGAAGACAGCACCAGTGAGGTTACCATGATTCATGGCTCAGTAGACTGCTTTTGTCAGGGTAAGAAGAGCTGTGGTGCTTTCAAAAACCATGTTGTGCCGGGTATACTAGATTGTATTTCTCCCGATAAGATGTCAGTTGGGATGCTCAAATCCTACGCTTAAGTATCTCATCCACCCCACATTCCTAACAACAGAAACCTAGTACCTACAAGCCTAGATCCCTTAATCCAAGATGGCCCTGTCTATTCTCTACCTTTTACCTATTCTGGCCTCCCTTTTGGCTGCCTACTCTTTCACCCCAATTTCTACCCTATTCGTTAATACCTCCTTATTTTTTATCATTTAGATATGAACTCTCACTTAGCAGAGACTATATGGGATTGTTGTCTCTTCTCATTTCAGTAAAGCTTATCATTATGTACCTTTGCATGTTAATGATGTTGACTGGTATGTATAGGCCCATACTGAATGGCACCTTCACAATGTTTTTTATTTTTGCACTGTTGTCCACCGTAATTGTAATCTTATGAAGTGTACTGTGCTGTACTAATGCCCAGGACCACCTTGAAAATGAGCTTGCTCAATGGTGTTTATGCCTGGTTAAATAAAGTAATTGATTGACTGAGTTGGTTTGCTACAATTTTTTCTAACAGTTTGCTGAGTGCCAGGAGTATGGCGATTGACCTGCAGTTCAATAATAATTTAGGGTTTTCTTTTTTAAGGATTGGTACAATGTTTGCATTCTTCCAGCTTAGTGGAACTACACTGGAGGTAAAGGGAGAGGTTAAAAATTCTGGTTATGGGTGGTGCAAGCTCCCATGCAGCCACTTTCAGGAGTTTGGGGTCGAGGCTGTCTGGGCCTTCGGCCTTACATTCGGTTATTGAGCAGAGGAGTTTGAGGACCTCTACTATGGTTACTGTTCTAAAGTGGAACACTTACAATGATTCCCACAGTTTATGGCCATTTTGCTGCAACTGTAGGAATCATGTCCATTTTCCCGATGCAAGTATGGAACTCCGTACCAGGAGTTAGACTAACTTTTCATGGTCTAACTCCCAGGACGGAGTTTGGCACATGCGTCCAAAAAATGGATGCAAGCCTCTGAAAATTCCCCATGGCATTTTTATTAAGATAGGGAAGGGGTCAAAAACCTCACAAAAAACACACTTGGCCCCATTTTAAAAGCTAGAACATTGGCACAAGGTGCCTGCGCCAAATGCATTTGATGCAAGTGGCACCTTGTGCCAAAGTTTGCAGCAATTCCAATTTCCGAAAGCAGACTGTGTCAAAATCCGGATGCCTTACGCCAAAGCTGCCCTGCACTACCCTTGCAGCAGGAGTGCCCTTATGCCTGGTCACAAGGGGACTTGCACCATGGCAGGGTTGCACCATCCCCTTTTGGGGAATTTTAGAATCTCCAGCATGGTCACAAGAAGGGGTTGAGTTTAGACCAGCCAAGAGCTGGTCTGAAGGTCTTGCGCTTCTGCCAGGCAATGAGGTGAGTGGGGGGGGCAGCCCAGAAGGATGGGACCAGGGCCATAGGGGACAATGGGGGTGCCATGGGAGATTACAGGGGCACAGCAGGAGCAGCAGGGTGCTGAGCTGGCACCCGGCGGGGGTGCCATGCGCAGTGGAACAGAGCCGATCAGCCTGTGTAGAGCGGGGTTGACACAGATGGACTCTGACTCAGACCACAGCTGGCAACAGCCCTGGCACCTGCTCCAGAGGTGACACCGTCCCCTACATGTGGTAGGTGGCAGTGGCTTCAGACTGCAGGGTGCAGTCGATGGAGGGGAATGTTCCCCAGGTACCACGACATTCTCCTGGTACTTAGCTCAGGCGTGATGGCAGGCTGATGCCTGATTACTCTACTGGGGACTGTGGCTCCTCTGAGGCAGGTGTCAGGGCTGTTTTCATCTGGGGTCCGGGTCATGTTCCCTTCATGCCACCCCCCCACTACCAGACAATTGGCTCTGTTTCACAGAGCATGGCACCTCCACCAAGTGCCACTTCAAAACTTTCACAGTGCCGCCGTGCTGCCATCACCCCCTATGAAACCCCCACTATTCCCTCTGCGCTAGTCCCCACCTTACAGGCTTATTAACCCCCCTCATCTTTAGGGTTCTTCTATGGTTGCCTCCAGAACTGGACCCCATACTCAAGATGTAGTCTGACAAACTGCCTGTACAAGGGCATAATGACCTCCCTCTTCCTGCTAGTTATTCCACTACTGATATAACCTAGCATCCTACTGGCCCTTGCTAACAAGGTGCTTCTATGTGATAAAGGTAATCGCAAAACCGCGATCACCATTATGGTGAGTGTACGTCGCCGAAAACCACAATTGTGATGTACACTCATCAGTACACTACAACCAGCAACTAGAAATAGGATTTATGTGGGTGGGCTTTACCCTCTGCACCCACCTGATTTTAGATTGCTAACTCCAGGGAGGATGCATGTCAGGAAGGGGGAGACAGTCCGAAAAAGAAATTATGGCAGCAGCAGTAAAATTTTCCCAGTCCTCAGCCCTGAACCCAGTGCCTGCTGCACCAAAGCTAGCCACTCTCACCACCACACCACACAGCTAGCTCAACGGCAGCAGGCCACACTACCTCACACAAACTCTCTTCCCTCTTCCCTATCCTTCCCCTTCCAGTTGCCATCGTAACCCTCCCTCGCTCATCCTACCCTCATTGTCCCATTCCTTAGCTACCCTTACACGGTAGCTCACATGTGCAGTGCTGTAAATGAGTCACTCTTTTAAGAGTCACCTATTTGCAATCACTATTATCAGTGGATGCCAAACAAAGTAACTGTCTCTACAGTATGTGTATGCTTGCTTACTGTCATTCAGATGTGCATAAATAGGGCATACAGCAGCCAGCCAAGTTGATGTGCGGAGGGCTGTGCCAGTTGCTGTATGCACCCATGAAACTGAGGATACTGGTAAGGTGCTGGGGGGATGGGTGCTCAGTGCCATGGTGGGGGTGGTGGGGCTGCTTGATGCCAGGGAGTAGGGAGCTGTGATAGGTGGTACAGTGGATTGATGATGAGCTGGGGAACCAGTGGACCCCGGGGAGTGTTGCAACTTTCACTACCGGCTGGAGCTTGGTGGGGGCACCACTACCACCAGGGATTGTGCTTGTGACTTATGGGCTTATGATGGGAGGAAGGGGGGACTGTTAGCACCAGGGATTGAGATTGTGACTTACAGGCTAGTGATCAGAGGAAGGGGGTGACTACTAGCTCCAGGGATTGTGATTGTGACTTCTGGGCTGGGGATCAGTGCAGGGAACACTAGCACTAGTGATTGTGATTGTGACTTATGGGCTGGCGATTGGAGGGGCAGTGCCAGGGACAACAGAGGGTGTATGTGCTCCTCCAGCTGCCAGCTGGCTAGGTGGCTGCATTACCTCTGCAGCCACTAGGGTTGCCCAGATTGTCAGGATTTTGTTAGGTGGTATTTGCGCTGCTCAAAAGAACTGCAATAAAACCTTTTGCATAGCACAAAGCTACTGAATATGGGGCAGCACGGCTACTCATGGCCATGCCCCTCCCCTTGCCCACTGCATACATTATGTATTTCGTGGGCGCTAACCCTCTTTGCCCATGCAACAGCCTCTTTTGAATATAGGGATGTTTGCGCAGGCGAAGACCGATTAGCACCTGTACAGACTTTCGAATATCAGGCCCCAGAGGAGAAGGCAGTATAGTAAAGAGGTTTAAGGCTCTGAGCTACAAACCTATAGACCTGGGTTTGAATCCCACAGCCCTCACTTGCATACTGTGTGACCATGCGCAAATCACTTAATTTCCTTGTGCTCCCAAGTCACACCTGTAAACAAGCTTCAGCTTAGTGTGTCTCTTCTGGTTAAAAAAAAAGCCCCAAATGGGCCACCAGCACTGGAGGTGTGTGAGTACGTTTTCTCAAATTCTCAGTGGGTATTGTATTTGTGCCCCCGATAGTCTGATACTTGATATTCTGCAGTACAGGGCCTTTTTGACAAAAATAGGGTGAAATGCAGTTTTTATATCTTTATACTGCTTTGTCCTGTTGTATACTGTATTGTAAGTTTGTTTGAAAACTGATGCAACAATTATTTTCCCGATCCAGCATGAGAGGTGGACATTCTGTTAGTGAGGCCCAGCTTTTCCCCAGACACTTACACACTTTCCCTGTTTTCCATCACTGGGACAAGCTCTCCCACCCCACCAGCAACAACAACACATCCCAACCTGCTCACTTGAGTGCCAGTAAGCCTGGGGGGATGTCTAGTGGACCAGGTAATGGGTGATATTGGTGTAGGCAGACTCCAAGCAGGACTTAAAAGCAGAGCCACTCTACTGTGCATTCTGAAAGACTGTTCCAGACTGCTTTCCCTGATTTCCATTACTGGGACCAGCTTTTCCACCTCACCAGCAACAACACTTCCCTGACCAGATCAGCTGAGTGCTGGAATGTTGAGTGGGGGCTTCCAAGTGGACAGGTAGTGAGTGACATCAGGGGGGAGGACTCCAAACAGGACTTAAAAGCAGAGACACTCCATAGTGAAAGACTGTTCCACCTTGCCTTCCCTGATTGCTGTCACTGGGACCAGCTCTCCTGCCCCACCAGAAGCCACAGCATATCTCCAACCTGCTCACATGAGTGATGGTAAGCTAAGGAGTGGGACTGCTGAGCAAAACAGGTAGTGTGGGGGAGGGCTCCAAGTCAGACTTAAAAGCACAGCCTCTTAGGTGGCTCTCCATGGAGTGGCTTTCCACGTGAGTGGCTCCCGTTGCAGTGGCGGGAGCCTTTAGCAGGAGGCTCATAAGAGAGCCTTCAGAGGGAGGCTGTTTTAAAAATCTTCTCTATGTGTTCATGCTTTTGTTATTTCTTCATTTTAAAGTTTCTGTAATATATTGAATATGCAGTTTCTTGGTTGAGGGATAGCCAAGCAACTATACAAGGGCAAAAGGGAATGTATTTAAAAGCTTAGGGAAATAAGTTACAGGTGAAGTTGTGTAAAGCACTAAAACTGATCCAAATGTTGTTCTGCTGAGGTTTGTGTATTACTATTGGCGTAAATTTCAGTTTAGTCTGGAAAAAGAAAGACTAGGAAAAAAGGTTAGAAAATGTTTCTAAAACATAAAAATGTTTCTAAAACATAAGTTTGAGGAACACGGTACTGGAACCATATTTTAAAAAGATATACTGTACCAAGGAGAAGAAATATTTTATTTATTTATTTATTTCAAGAATTCGGACATAACTTTTGAGCCAAAGACTCAAATAGATTTACTATTTGTTGAAAAAGTTACAGTGTAGATAGAAAATCTATTGGTTTGTTAAAGCATTTGAATAACTTTGAAAAAGTAAGAGACTCACTTCCATTCACATTTGATATATTTCCTGCAATTCATTCCCTGTTTTCTTTATTGCTAAGACCAGCTGTATAAAACAAGATCACTGTACCCTAGACTTCATCTTCTCTGCCGGCTTGCCTACACCTGGTATAATAATACCCTGTTTATGACAGCATAATGATTTCCCCAGCAACAGACTGTGATGCCATAAACATAATTGTAATGTCAGGTGTAAACAAGCAGCCAGAGCTAAAATGGCAACAGTTTGGGGGCGTGGCTTGACCGCCAAGGGAATGGCAGCATAATTCTTGGGCTCCTTCCTCTCTGAGAAAAACCCTTGGCGGGTCAGTCTAATCCTGGGATGCAAATCTTCTTTTGTTGCTAAATACTCATTTGGGAAACTGCTCTGAATCGTCCGGTGTGTTTTTTTTCTGATAGAACTGTATTGTAAAGCTGCTAAATTACACCAGTTATCTGCGAGTGGTGCTGCTCAGCTAGGCCACAGAACTTGCAGGCCTAATCCTCGAGACTCATGGTGTATTTGCTGCATACAGCCTACAGATGGAGTCTGCATCAACATCCCTCCCAGCCCAAACAACCCTGAATAAGTTGGCGACTGAGGTTTCTTTGCCTATAATCTCACCAATACAAGGTACTAGTGTGCAATCGCCATCAGTGACTGAATCACTAGCGTATAGTACCTGTATGCTGGAGACGATTTTGCTGCGAGTTGATATCATCAATACTACACTAACAAATACCACTGCAGAGGTACATGTGATACAAGATCATTTAAATGTAGCAGAGTAAAAGGTAGAAACTCTGGAAATGCAGTAAGTTAAACTTATACAGAGAGTGCGAATGCAAGATCTACAGTTGAAAACATTGCTTACCAGAGTAGAAGATCAGGAAAATAGGGGGTGATGTAACAATCTCCAAATTGTTGGAGTTCCCAAGGGCTCTGAGGGAACATCCATGGAAAAGTTTCTCAATGAGATGCTCCCTAAGATGTTAGGCGAGCACTGGAGAGGCCCAGTTGAAATTGAAAGAGCTCATCAGATCATTGGAAGGAAAGAGAAACAGCAACTAGCTCCAAGGCCAACCGTGGCATATTTTTTGAGATATTCTACAAAGGAACGTATTCTAAGTGCTGCTTGAGATCTGGGTGAAATTCGATGGCAAGGAGCGTTGATTTCTATATATAGAGACTTTGCACAGGAGACAGCGAATAAGTGCAGAGCTTATGGCCCTGTTAAGAAACTACTGTCAGCTCATAATTTTCAGTATAGATTCAAGGGTCTGATCAGACTGTTGGTCTATAAAGAAGGGAGGGAATTGCTAGCGGATACTCCTGAGGAGATTGAAAGAAGGACCTCTAAGTTTTGGCCCAAACCTACCCCTTCAAACTTCATCCCCCAGAAGGCTATGGGAACCCCCTGATACCAGAACTAGGAATCTAAATCACCAGCCACGGAATCCAGAAGGCCGATGTGCTATGGGACCAGGTCCTTGGTTCGATGAGCCCCCCAGAGAGAGGTCTTCCTATGCAAGCACTATACCTGCACTTGCAGCGGCTGCTAGTCTGAGTCAGACTTTCCTTCCTCCCAGAAACACTAGCTCGACTTCAAGACAGCGACAGTGATCTAGGAGTGGCCAATAGCTATCCCCCGAGCTGCAGAAAACAGCTCCACCAGCGAAGATGCCTAGAGATGAGCCTTTGGAGTCCTGCTCAGATTGTCTTGTGGATATAACAGAGCCTTCCTCGCCAAGTCAAAGGAATCACGTGGACTGGGCCGATATCCCAGAATCTTCTCTTTTGGAAGTGGTGGACATTTCCAGTCAGCTTAAACCAGGGATTAAATCATATGCAGCAGCGGTAGCTTCCAAAGAAGTTCCTGTTTTTAGTAGCTGCTCCCAGCAAGCAAGGACTCATGATGGAGAATCCCCTGGCTGAATTTCGACTGTACTGACTACAGTTTGCAATACCTTACTGTATGATGTCTCACTTGCTTTGTTTAATGATAGTATAGAGATACAGCAGAGTTTTCTTTTCTCTGTGGCTGTTGAAACTCCCTGAGATATGTTGCCCTGATGAAGAAGGGTCTTCCTCCTCCCCCCATGATCTTCCCTTCCCCCCACCCCACACCACCACCTTCTAAGTCTGGTAACTGGGAAGTATAAACAATGTTGGAGTTGCTGAATCTTTATAGTTCGATGTTTAGATTAGTAATCAACCTGCACTGTATGGGCAAATGCTATAGAGGCTTAGCCCTTATGTTTTCAATTAGGTAGTTTCTACTATTCCTCCCCTTTCTTTTCGCCATTACCCCCTCCCTATTTGGTTTACGCCCGGGATTATGCTTTCCTTGGGAATTATTCCTCAGATGAGGACAGATAAGCCCAGTTTGAGCTGTGACTCTCCTTGATAACCCCTGAGCACAGACGTAAGTGGAGCTGAGGATACTGTTTTTGTTTATCCTCTTCCCTGAAACGTCTGTAGCAGATAGCGTTCAATCACTCTTTGGCTATAGCATTGTGCACTTAAGCCTGAGTAGCACAGGCTTTCTATCTTTATTAGTATTCAGTTCTAGTTGGTGTTAGATACCATTGTTAGCATATACACTTCCTGCAGCTGTCATTGACAATTAATAATATCTCTTGCATTTCAGAGTGTTGTATCCTCTAGATATTTGATAACAGGTCACAGTAGATTTTCTTAGGTAGTAGCTCTCAAATAGGGTATTGGAGTCTATCCCTTTTGAACATATTGGAGGAGGTCCATAGGCTACTGACATATTCATTACTATGCCCCCAGCTGTTGTACAGGGTCTGCGTCTAGTGTCATGGAACTTAAAGGGCCTTAATCATCCTATAAAAAGAACCAAGGTGCTTCAGCATTTGCACTCCATGCACACAGACATAGCTCTTTGGCAGGAGACACATCTCCTCAATAAATCCATTCCTTGGCTCAAGAAATTGTGGGTTGGCACTACACATGCCAACTCAGCATCTTCTAAATCAAGGGGAGTAGCTATTTTAGTTTGGAGATCGAGTACTTGGGTAATGGAAGAGTCTCGCACTAACAAACAGGGGAGGTGGGTAATAGTTAAACTAAAATCTGGCCTGAACAAATTGATAGTATGCAACCTTTATGCCCCAAATGTGGACCAAGCAGAGTTTTTTCTAAATCTGAGCCAAACTATTACTGGACTAGCACAGTCCGACTCCACTATTCCCTTGATACTAGGAGGAGATTTTAACCTAGTACCAGACATATTTTTGGATAAATGCCGTCCTATGCCTCAAACCCACACAAAGGCACACGCTGCTTTACAAGAAATGATAACAGAGTGAGGCTTAGTGGACATCTGGAGGCGTGATTACCCATTGGGCCGTGACTACACGTACTACTCAGACTTTGATAGCAGATATAGACCGCTTGGCCCACCTAGTCTGCCCATTTTCCTACCTACAGGATAAGCTGCAGATCCTAGTTAACCAACAGCCTATTTCTTCTTACCCCCCCCCCACAGGACTCTGAACTTGTAATGTTGACCCAAAGCCACAAAGCGGAGATACCTGTGGTGACTCGGGTACACTGGGACGTGCTGGTAGGCGTTCTGAATATCCAGGGATGCCAGCCAGTTACACTGATGAATCAGTGGCAAAAGAGTTCCCAGGGAGATCATTTTAAATTTCTCCCTGAATAAGTACTTGTTTAGCTTTCTGAGGTCAAGAATAGGGTGCATGCCACCTGTTTTCTTTGGAACCAGAAGGTAGTGCCATTGAAGGACATAGGGAGGCGAGAGAGACCCTTCTTCGTGCCCCCCCAACGGACTCTTTTTTCTGCAATTTCAGCACCGAACCCGGGGAAAAGGCGCAGACTTGTTGCTATCGCTGGGCGGACCTCCCCCGGCTCCTAGATACTCTGCTGGGACACTTCAAAAAACCAAAGAAACTCACTGGAGTTGGACTGCGTTGAGGGAGCATCTCTCCCATGGCTCACTGGGGCTCCACAGTTCTTTGAGGCAAGCCTGACCAGAATCTAATTTCTACAATTTTGAACTTGGACTGGAGCTCTGGGGCAGAGGAGTTTAGGTGCTAAATTCAAATACTGCACTCGCGCTTGATTGGCTCTTCTGTCTGCTGTGACACCCGGACAGCCTGACAAAATGCTGCATTCCGAGCCCGCAGCTCACTCCTGCCATTGAAGGACAAAGGGAGGCGAGGGAGACCCTTCTTCAGTGGGCCCCTCCCCCGCAATGGACCCTTTTCTCCACAATTTCAGCACCGAAGCTGGGGTAGAGGCGCCGGCTTGTTGCTCTCACTGGGCGGACCTCCCCTGGCTCCTACATACTCTGTCAGGATACTTCAAAAAAGGAAAGAAACTCACCGGAGTTGGACTGCGTTAAGGGAGCATCTCTCCCCCCCGCTCACTGGGGCTGCACAGTTCTTCGGGGCACATTTTCCCCGCCCCGTTCCCTCCTCCCGGTAAATACTCTTAAGCCCCTCCCACTAGCTCCAAGATGCCTACTGCATCTCTGCTTCAGCTGGATCTGCGCTTTAGTTCACATATCTAAAAGTGTTACCTTAGGGTGATACCCATCTGTTCTGCTTGCAGTGATCTAATCAAGTATGCTAAGTCTTCCCTCCTGTAAAGTTAAGGCTAGAATGACTTATCACACCCGAAAATAGGCACTTGGCTGTCTAGTGTGCTAACCTGGTAAACAAAAGCAAATAAATATGAGTAGAAAACAGTGTTCCGCTCTGCCTGTGGAACTTCTATCACCCTGTTTCTTAGGAGGCCCTGTATCTCGGAAGTAAGAAGCCTTAAGAAAATCTAGGTGTTCTCTCTTTTTTTGTGTGTGTATAGTTTACTATTTTGGTGATTAGCTGTGTAACTATACTGTATCATTCACAATAGAACTTTTGTAATCATACTTGATACTGTACTTGGTTATTCTGATGCTATTTTGATGTTTGTTCATTTATGGAAAAAATAAAATAAAACATATATGATGGCAAAAAAAAAGGTCTGACAGAGTAATAGACAGGCTGTGCTGTTGTTTAGGTGGAAGGTCTGGAGGGATCTCTGCAAAATTGAGAGAGTATCCTTCCCTGACAATCCTGAGGACCCATTTGTCTGTTGTAATGAGCTTCCACTGGTCATAAAACTGAGTCAGATGACCTCCTACTGCCAAGAAGGTGTCCTCCTCAGGCAACTGAGGTGGGACCTGGGCCAGATTCTCAAGAGGTTGGCACTGGGTGCTTTCGGGCGCTGTGCCTTCTGCTGCATTTTCTTTTGTGGCTGAGGAGTTTGGTTCCTGTCAAAGGTTCCTCAGCCTCTACCCCAAAAGGGCTGCCTGTTATGAAACTGTCGACAGTTCCCGCCCCTTTGAGAGGCAGCAGGAGCAGGGATGACCGTTTTAATGGCAGTCCTAGTTTTTTGAGTGGCGTCCAGTGCTTGCTCAACTTGAGGGTCGAACAGGTAAGCCCCATCAAAGGGGACGTTCATCACCTTCTGCTGAGCATCAGTAGAGAACCCTGATGTTCTGAGCCAGGAGTGCAGCCTTATACAAATCCTCGTGGCCGCTGCCCTAGAGGCAGTGTCATAGGAGTCCATAGCAGCTTTCAACTGCTGATTATTGGACTCTATGCCCCTGGTAATGGTCTGGAGAAGCTCCATGTTAACATCAGATTCCAGGAGGTTCTCAACATCAGATTCCAGGAGGTTCTCAACCACTGATTTAAGAGTGTTCCACAGGTGTACTAGTACTAACAGTATTGACCCTGCTAGCTAGCAATACACATACCCAAGGTTGTAGCTGCAAACATCTGTTTCCTCAAAGTGTCAATCTTGTGAGACTCCATATTCACAGGCCGCACCGTGGACTCCTGAGGAAGGATGACTTTATCATTGTCAGCAAGCACCATAAGAGCATCTGCAAAGGCCTGAGAAGCTAGGATAAGTCTGTCTTGGGTGGGCATATTTTCTGTCAATGGACTTGGCACCGAAGGAATTGGTGTCGGTCTGTCCCACATCATCTCGGGCAGAGTTTTATGGAAGGGGGGCACCGGAGGAGTCAGATCTACAGGAATATTAGGGACGTGTAAGAACTGCAGATGTAAAGGCTTACCTGGGTCCACAGACCTTACATCTATAATTTGTAAGTTACCTGAAAGACTTATACAGTACAAAATAGTGGAACATATAAAGGACAGTGGCAATGTTGTCAACGCCAATAGTCGCATTGACTATTGGTTAGCTAACCAGCCAGCCTCGAGTGCCATCTCGAATAATGACATAGGCAATATAATTATATCAGACCATGCACCGGTGTCACTTACTTACTCCGTCCCTGAAAGTCGAAACACTGGTACAAGATGGAGATGTAACCTCCTTTGAGTTAAAGATCCTGAATTTCAACAAGAGATGCAGAAAGCAACTCGGGAATATTTTACTTTCAACAAGACTGGAGAAGTCTCGGCTAGTACGATCTGGGAGGCATTTAAAGCCACTCTAAGAGGCCATATCATTGCTTTTGCTGCAAACTGGAATAAACCCCCCAAAAAAGAGATAGAGCTGCTACACTCAGAACTCACTACCCTAGAGGGCCATTTTAAAGCCTCCCAGACCACTGCTACTAGAGACCCCTCATTGACGAGGCTTATTATAGGGCTTAAATATCGTATAAACTCACTCTTACATCATAAAGCAGAATGGACTTTGCTTAGGGCCAAACATCAATATTGAGAAGGAGAGGACAAAAGGGGGAAGCTCCTTGTCTACCAATTGCAGAAGCAGCAAGCATCTTCAAAGATACATGCCCTCTGCACTCCCACAGGTTCCGTGGTTAGCGATTCGAAGGGCATTAACGAGACCATGAAAAATTACTATCAGACCATATATCAATCTAAATCCATAGATACAAGGAAACAGCTTTCACATAAACTGCATCAGTTTTGCCAAGGTTTCACAATACCCTCATTATCTCAGGAGCAAGTTGACCTTTTAGACCACCCTATTTTAGAGACTGAGGTATGACAGGCCCTATTTCGCATGGCCAAAGAGAAAGCTCCTGGGCCAGACGGAATGACCGTCAAGCTATATCAAGCCTTGGATCAGGAAATTGTGACCCCCTTGTTACTCGCTCTGCAATGTACCCACCCTTCATGCTCCCTCCCCATCACAATGAATGAGGCTTTAATTACAGTAATACCTAAAAAATCTGATGACCCCCTGAATTGCTCTATTTTCACACCATATCATTACTGCCAGTGGACACAAAGATCCTGGCTAAAATATTGGCTACCAGATTGCAGAATATCTTTGGGTTTATTATCCATGCATCCCAAGTTGGTTTTATGCCTGGAAAGGTGGGCTCAGACAATACCAGATTGCTGTTGAATCTGAAGTGGCTGGCAAGTAGAGCTAAAACCCCTATGGCTGCCCTAGCCGTTGATTTTGCAAAGGCTTTTGATTCCGCAGAGTGGAATTATCTCCATGAGGTTCTTCATATATATGGATTTGGTCCCCAGTTCTGCTTATGGGTCTCGACCCTTTAAAATTCCCCAAAGGCCAAGATCCTTGCTAACTCCACCATCTCTTCCTCCTTTCCATTATACAGGGGCACCCAACAAGGCTGTCCCCTATCCCCCTTCTTTTTTTAATTGCCCTGGACAACCTACTCTGTGCTCTTGACACTACATAGGGGTTACAGGCATATTGGCACATGGTAAATCCTATACTGTGGCAGCTTATGCAGATGATCTGCTACTTACTCTATCTCGCCCCCAAGATTCGTTACCAATAGCCCTCTCAGTCCTTAAAAGCTTTACGGCATTATCGGGCCTACAGGTTAATCAACGGAAGACTGTCTTGGCCCCATTTAATTCACCTAGCCTACGGTAATGCCTTTATGGCACAAAACTTAAATGGGCTCCGCAAGGTTTTTCCTACTTGGAGATCTACATACCTTCTAACTGGGCAAATTTTGAATCAACAAATTTTCCCCTTTGTTAAAACAATTAACTGTAGAAATGGAGCGATGGCAAAAATTGCACTTATCTCTGATGGGTAGAGTGGCTTCGGTACGAATGCTATTGCTCCCGAGGGTCTTATATTTATTCAATAATTTTCCAATACGAATCTCTCCCAAACTTTTTGCTTCCCTTAAGAAGATGGTTTCCACTCTAATAGGGGAGAAGAAGGCATGCAGATGGGGGAAAAACAAGCTTAGGGCACATTGGACTAAAGGAGGTCTTGGGGCCCATTGGTTTCAGAACTATCACCTAGCATGTACTGCTGCACAAATAACAAAGTGGTTCGTACCACCTAACACATCTTGTCCAGTGTGGGTTGGCCTTGAAACAGACATGGCGGCCCCAACCCCACTTAGGTCCTTGCTGAGCCCTAGTGACTTTACAGGAAAGGGCCTCGCTCCGGTCATGTGTCACTCCCAGTATGCCTGGCGTCGCATTATGACTCTCTCCCATACCCCAAGAATGCATGGGCCCCACCTCTGGCTTATGCAGGGCTATGGCACAACACCTTTATTACCTTAGAGGGAAAACCTCTTAACTGGCCTGCTTGGGAGCATAAGGGCATCCGCTATGTGATGGACCTCATGATGCCTGGTTTGAATACGCTATTATCCTTTACCCAGTTAAAGAATAAATTTATTCTTCCAAACACCGATTTCTGGCGGTATCTCCAAATATGTAGCCTTATCTACGCCCTCTCTGCCCGAATACGACCAGATAATAAATGGAAGTGGCTTACCACTCTACATAAGGAAACCTCCTCATGTGGTTGTATAGGTAAATTCTACGCTATAGGTAGAGACTCTCAATCTGACCCCACAGAACACTACAGAATCCGATGGGAGGCCGAGATGGGTGTAGCTATACCTAGCACTACATGGGCTGGTTGTCTTCAAAATGTGCATAAGTTGTATAAAGATTCTAAAAGCCAATTAATACAGCTAAAAATGTTGCTGTGCTGGTACAGAACTCTGGCCGTTTTGTGTTCGACAGGACTATTGCCACATTCCAACTGTTGGAGATGTCAACAACCCGGATCCCACCTTTTTCACATACTGTGGGAATGTCCACAACTCTCTGCTTTCTGGGATGCAATTAGATGAGATTGCTGTTTAGTCTTGGGTATAAGGAATCTCTATCTAGACCCTAAACTATTGTTGGGGGATATGTCTAGCCTTCCTACGTTGCCAAAGGCCATCCGAGAGTGGGTCATGTTGGCCCTATTAGAGGCCAAGCGGCTCCTCTTAATGCAATGGAGACAAGTCAACAGTCCAAGCATAGGATTATGGCACTCAGCTATAGCTAAACTAGCACTGCTGGAAAGGCTGACCTTTGTCATCGAGGTTAACTGGTTTACATCCATAAAAAAGTGGGATTCTTATTTTAACTCATCACTGTGTAAAACCCTTCCCCCTCTGTGTAACCCTCCTCCTACTGGTTCTTAGATAGACCTATTTACATACCGCAGTTACCCTATTAATAAATGAGTAGCTACAATTAGGAAAGATAGGCTATATATATATTTTAATGTATATACTCTGATTATATGTGTCTAGCCTCTTGTAACATACCGTACATTGTAAGCCTATGGATCTTGAGGATCTTTCTACATGTATGAGAGAAATGAACATGGAAGTGTGATGTAAAAATTTGAAAATCTTAATAAAATCTTCTTTGATAAAAAAAATAAAATGCCAACGTTTTTATAATAGCACTCATAATAAAGAAATAAGGGTGAGAATTACAAAAAAAGACATATACGCTACATTGGGCCAATTTTCAAACAATCGGGAATGGCACACTTTGCTTGCGCCAACAAGGACTGGCACAAGGGGCATCTTGCACCACACCATGTGCCAGTCTTGATTTTCTGATACCCTCTGCACCAACTGGGGGGCTGTCTGAACTGGCTAGGTTTGTGCCATCCTTGCAGCGGACACACCAGTGTGGCAAGGTGGAGGGGTGCTTGCACCAGGGCAGCCCTGCAGTATCCCCTTAATTGGGATTCTGCAAACCTCCCTGACTGGCGCATGGGCCACCACAGTTAGATCAGCCAGGAGCTGGTCTATGGCCTGTGTGACAGAGTGCCCTGTTGTGGTGGGAAGTGGCCCATGCTCCGCACAGCGGCCACCACCAGAGAACTTCTACGGCCACTCTGCACCTGGTCAACTGTCCCTGCACTTGTGCAGCTGTGGGTGATGTCCTCCAAACCCTCACCACCACCAGTCATACAATTGCTCCCACCACCACCCCCACACCCGATCCCTGGCACTGTTACATACATACCCTGCAGGTAGCATGTCAGTCTCCATTGTGGGATGTGCAGCTACACGCCTTTCCCGTGCCCCACTGTCTGGGTCCATCACCACCCACTACTCCCCAAGCCACCCTGTCTTGCCCTCCATGGGCCCTGCCAGCTTTCTGATGTGCAGACAGTGAGTCCCCTCCCTCATGGCCACCACTGCTGCCTGGAACTCCCACAGCATGCAGCCTTACTCATTTTGTGACCCTCAGCAAGTCACTTAACCTCCCTGTGCATAATCTATGTGTAATTCTCTGTAAATCTCACTGCAGGCTCTTTTAATCTCCTCATGTGTAGAAAACAGCAGCAACCCACCCCCCTCACACACACACACACACACACACACCTGTATTGTAAAGCGCTGTTGGATGCAGTGTAAGATCTGCACAAAACAAGGCTATTCTGGGTACATAGATTGCAAAAGAAATAATTTATGTTCCTTTACTTCTCCAGACATTTAAATCCAGCACAATGGGGAAGGGGCATGCATGATCATGTTGTGTCTTGAGCATAGGGAGCTAGGCACTCAGCTGCTATCCGGGAGCATTTTGACAGCCATGGCTCTCAATACAGCCTGTACTACAGCACCACTGCATTTGCTGGCATCCGTACAGACCAGTATGATGAACCAGTGGCCACAGAAATATGAACACTGCTGTATTTGCAAAAAGTACATTGACACTTGACAAGGCTATAGCTGTGCACATGTGAGGGGGCAGCAGCATGGGGATTGGTGGCTGTGATGGGTTCTGCCAATTCCTCACCATTGATAACTGTCTTGTACGTAGCAATGTGTACCACCCAGATATCTCTGTTTCTTCAGAGTGCTGCTGACTTGCATTGTTACATATTCTGCAGGTAGCATAGGTAACATGTCAGTCTCCATTGCAAGACTTGTAGCTACACAATTCTGGGCATGGGCTTCACCATCACTTTTGACATGACTGACTGTCACTGTGGGCACTGTCACCTGGGCATGACAGCCACTCCACCTCACTGTAGGCCTGGCATGCAGTCATGGGAATGAGTGGCCTGGCACAATGGTTGACAGCAGGATCTGTCAAACCCCTCCTGTGTTCCATTTCCTACACCCAGTGATCCACTTGAGGCAACTCTGAGGACTTTGGCGCCAGGACCCCTAATCTACTTAAATCAGGTGCAGGGTCACTGGTGCACTCAGCATTGCTGCAAGCAGGGGTTCGGTGCACCATGCATCAATCTAAGAAGCATCTGAAAATCAAGCCCATTGTGCTCAAAACTTCAATTGTGAGGCAAGGTACCTGCATCACACAGAAGTGATGCAAGGGGCACCTTGCATCACAACTTGTGGAGTTTGCAATCCTGAAAAGCTGACTGTGGCACAATAGGGACCTCCTGCACCAGACTGGCTGTGCACCAGTCCTGCGCCAAGGTCGGGAGTGTGACAGGGCACTAGAGGGCATGTGGCTTATGCTGACTCTAACATCCCATAAATGGGATTCCAACAGCCAGCGGGGCCTGCCAGAACTCAGACCACCAACAAGTAATCTAACGGCCCTTGTGCCACCCCTGAAGCATTCACAGGGTGGGAGGGAACCTGTGCCCCTGCCTACCTCTGATATCCCATGATGCCACAGCACCCAGGAGGACTCACACTCAATAGTGCAGTGCCTGAAGGCTCCCCCCATGGTGCCAGGCATGCAGCAGCGACCACACACGGATGGCACAGGTATGGTTTCACCCTGAAATGTTCATGTCGGGGACCTGTTGCCACCCCCGGCACCCATCTATACCCTACCTGCCCTCCCTGACCCTCATCCTGTACTACCTGACACTGCCAGCCTCCAGGCTGGTCCCCATTACTAGGCACTGGTGCTGCCCCCCCACACACACACTCACACAGCTTGCAGTTAACCTCTCCCATGCACCTTGCCTTTGGCACATGGCAACATTTGCTGCAAGCTGTGAGACTTTGGTGCCAGGGCCCCACCTGTTCGTGAATCAGGTGCAGAGTCTCTGATATGCTAGTGACTGGCACAAGATGCCGCTGGTTCAGCTTGTGTCAATCTTTGACAATCAAGTCCTTTGTGTCTAAATATGATATTTTTTCAAAGCCATCTCAACTGTGTCAGGAGCTCTTTGAAGCAAGGAAAATATAAGTAATGAATCTGTTATTAATTCTGTTGATGCTGGGAGGGGACACTGAATTAAACCCAGGTCCTCATCGAACACAAAAATGAAAATCTACATATAGCACATTAAAATGAGAAGAGTATGATTAACAACATAGACCAACTTAAAATTTGAACCTACAAAGCTGATTACAAAATAATTGTATTAACTGAAACCTAGTTAAAGAAAGGACATTTGGATAACAAAATGGGGCTAAAGGGATATAACCATAGATGGGATAGGCCAAAGCAGGAAAGTGGAGGGAATACAGTGTATTTTGTTATTACTGAAGAAGGCTAAACTTTGTGTTGGAGTGGTATATACTCTCTACCGTAGGTGAACCAGTTTGCTTAGAAAATTAGCCCAAAATATTGATCAGTATGTAGAAAAAACGGAGTTAGTATTAATGATGATTTGTAATGCCCATGGGGGGGGGGTGCAGAGGGGGATAAGTTATGTTATGAGTGTCTGAGTTCAATGGCTCTAACTCAGGTGATTAGTGAACCCACAAGGAAAGTACAGGCATAGAGTAAGGAAATAAACTTTGATTTTTTTATACTGTCTAATATAAAGCAAGTAAAAGTAGAAGTGTCTAAACCCAGTTTGTGTGATGATGGCTATATGGTCTCTTGTTCTAGAGCTTGGACAACTAAACCCTCTATAGAGGAAATATATTTAACCAAAAGATGCTATAAACAGTTTAGTGAGAATGCATTTAATTGTAGTATTCAAAACACTAAATGTGAAACAAAAAAATCTAATACCATAGAAACACAAACATAGAAACATAGAAAGAGAGAGTTTGTTGGCAGGTAAGGATCACTTGGCCCAACAGTCTGCCCATTTTTCCCTCTATACTGTCACAGCAGACCCTATCTGATCTCCAGCTAGTCCCCCCCCACACACACACACACTTTCCTAACATAATTCCTTTGTGCCTATTAAGAAAATAGTCAAAAAATAAAGACCCTCAACCCTTGGTAACTTTTCCTATTCTTTTTAATTATTCATACAGTACAGAGGTATACATCATTTCAAATATCATTGTCAGGTTACAAAATTAATTCCATCACTCAAACCATGATAGGCACTTTAACAATAATGTAAATATGTGCAGTTTCCTGGGTAAACGTTTTCAGGATGTTTTTAGAGGGTCCTTTTATAGTGTCTTTTACACCGTGTCCACTGTACTAAAAGGGAACAGTGGTGAGAACTAGATACTTGAACAAATGCATTTTCATTCCTTGGTGCCTATCTCATGCATGCTTGAAGCCCACCACTGTTTTCACCCCCACCACCTCTGCCGGAAGGCTGTTCTAGGCATCCACTACTCTTTCAGTGAAGAAGTACTTCCTCATGTCCCTCATGAATTCCCCTTTCCAGCTTTGTTGCATGCTATTTTGTTCTTCTGCACCTTCTCCTCTAAAAAAAACACTCCTCCCATAACCTTATTCACCCCTGTGATATATTTATAAGTCTCTATCATGTCCCCACTCACCCTCCTCTCTTCCAGGGCACACATATTGTGATCCCTCAGTTTCTCCTCATAGGGTTTTCAATGCAGCCTCTGTACCATTTCAGTTGCCCTCCTCTAGACAGCCTCTACCCTATCTATGTCCCTCCTGAGACATGTCTCCATAACTGGACATAGCATTCTAGGTGGGGTCTCACCAATGACCTATACAGTGATAACACCACTTCTTTCTTCCTGCTGATGTTACCCTCCCTATGCACTCCAGCATGCTGCTGGCCTGAACTACTGCCTTGTTGCATTACCTCGCCCCCCTGAGGTCATCAGATATGATTACCACAAGATATCTTTCCTGTTTAGTGACTGTCAGTAGCTCTCCCTCATTTTACACTCTGCTTCTGGGTTTCTGTGCCCTACACGCATGATTTTGTACTTTTTTGCATTGAAACCCAGCTGCTATATCCTTGACCGTTGCTCGAGTTTTCTCAGGTATCTACACATTCTTTCCACCCCCTTCTAGAGTGTCTCTCCAGCTTTTCTGCAGTGTAACATATAAAGACATTAAAGAGGACTGGTCCCAGTACTGAGCCCTGATGTACCCTGCTGGTCACTCTTCCCTCCCCAGAGTAAGTGATGTTTACCACCGCCCTCTGTCATCTATCCATCAACCAATTTCATACGCAGTTTACCTCCTTGGGAACCACCCCAAACTGCCCAGTTTCCTTATGAGCATCCTATGTGGTACATTGTCGAAGGCATTGCTGATGTCTAAGTAGGCTACAGCACATTCCCCGCCCCACTCTGATCTATCTCCCTGGTCAACAAATCAAAGAAATCAATCACATTCATGAATCTGTGCTCCCTTGGGTCTTATAACCCACTGGATTCAAGATACATCACTAGCCTTGCCTTTAGAAGCATCTCCATTAACTTCCCCAGTACTGACATTAGACTGACCAGCCTATAGTTCCCAGCCTCCTCCATGCTGTCGCATTTACAAAGCAAGGCTACAGCTGCCCTTTTCCAGTCCTATGGAACGCTCCTGTTTCCAGTGAGTTGCTGAATAGGGCTATCAGAGGTGCAGCCAATACCTCCCTAAGTTCTCTCAGCACTCTTGGGTGTACCCCATCTGGTCCCAAAGGTTTATCCATGTTCAGACCCACAATTTCTATTAGGACTCTTTTCTCTGTGAAAGAACTAATGTCTACATCCCTAACCCAGTGTTCTTGCTGTTTTTATATGATTCCTCTCCTTCCACTGTGAAGACTGAACAAAAGTATATGTTCAAGATATCTGCTTTTCCCTGATCCTCGTCTACACAGTCTCCCCCGCCTTCTTAGCCTCATCACAATCCCTCCCGTTGTCTTCCTCTTATCACTCGCATATCTAAAAATGTCTTGCCCCATTAGTTACCTTTTTGGCTATCCTTTCCTCAATTTGTGCCTTTGTGGCCCTCACAGCCTTCCTTGCTTCTCTCGGCTTTTCTGATACACCTCCCTATCCTCTGCATCTCTGTATCTCCTGAATGCTTCCCTTTAGCCTTTACTTTTGTAGCCACTTCCCTTGAGAACCATAGTGGTCTCTTTTTTTTCCTGTTCTTGCTCACTTCTTTGACCCAGAGGTTTGTTTTCTTCGCTAAGCCATCCCTTAATTTGCCCCACTGTTCATCCACTCTACCCAGACAGTCCCCCCAGGTCATCTCTGAGGCATTCACCTATTTTATTTTAAAATCTGCCCTCCTGAAATCCAGGACCTTTAATCCTTGTGAGGTTTGCCTTTGCTGCTGTCATCATGTTAAACCACTGTACAGTGATCACTGGTCCCCAGGTGGCATCACACCTTGATGTCTGCAATACTATCCCTGCTTGTGTCTTGTCCCATCACAAGTGGGCTTCTTGACTAGTTGCTTGTTAAATGCCCCTTGCAGGAAGTCTAGAATGTCCCTGCTTCCAGCCAAGGCCATGGCTGGGAAGCTCTAATATACATCCGGCAGATTGTGTGGCTCCAATCTACATCTGGCAGATTGAAGTCCCCTACCAGCAGCACCTCACCTTTTTTGGCATTGTGCTGATGCTTTTTCCATTGCCTTATTCAGTTTCACCCTCTGTGTGTGAGGTCTGTATATCACCACAGTGTTAATCATGCCTCTGACTCCTGTCTCCAGGGTGACCCACTGTGCCTCCAGCCCCTTCCTTTCCCACCTGGTTCATATGTGTTTCTGACACCTTAATACCTTCCCTTACAAACAGCACAACCCCTCCTCCCTTCTTCCCCTTTCTATCCTTCCTGAACTGAGTGTAGCTTAGAATGGCCGTGTCACAGTCATGGCTACCTGTGTACCATGACTCAGTAATGGCTGCAATATCCAGGTTTGCCTCTGCTGTTATGGCCTCTAGGACTAGAATTTTGCTTCCAAGACTTATTGCATTTGCTTGCATGGCTCTCCACCACTTGATCCCACTCTGCCTGCAACCCCTCCTTATTCTTCTAGTGCCCACCTATTTTTTCCTCTCTTTTTGCAACTTTTGTTCCTGTCTACCTTGTCCTATACTTCTCTGCTTTTCTAATTAACCTGCTCCATGTGGGATTTTCCTCCTCTCAAGTCTTTCCTTCCTACTGCTTCAGTCTGTGGGAAGGGGGCAGTTTATGCCTCCCTTTTCCTTTCTGGCACCCCCCTCAGCTAGTTTAAATGTTCATCAAAGTAACATTTAAACAGTCCATGGATGACTGCAGATCCCCTCCCAAATGGATGCAGGCCATCACCTCTGTATAGGTCCTCATCCCTACATGTTGGTCCCCAGTCCCCACTGTTGCAGAACCCTTCTTCTCTGCAGCATTCCTTCAACCATGAGTTGAAACTCTTGGTGCAGAGTACTCTATCCTTCTGTCAGTCATACACATGCAGCACCTCGTCGAAAGCCACTGTGCTTGCTACTTGCCTTAGGCCCTTCCCCATTACCATGACCTCTCTCTCTGCACCATACCAGTCCCATCCCTGGCTAGGTCATTAGTTCCCAGGTGGACAATAACACCCAGTTCCTTCCCCTGCCCTACTACCCTAGCAATCCTTGGGCTCCTGTCTCCATCCCTCCAAAGCTGTGGCACCCAATAAGAACCTGGCCTCACCACTCTACTGTTCACAGATCTACCCCCTGACAAAAGAGTTCCCCACCAGATGCTGCTTCCTCCTCTGCTGTGGTCCTTTACCTCCCACCTTGGCACCTCTCCTGCGGAGGTCCCCATAGCCTCTCCTGCCCCTACTTCAGGTGTCTCCTCTCAGTAACCCCATCCTGCCAGAATGGCAGAAGAATTCTGTTGTGGCACAGGCCAAAGAATGTGTCCCTAAATTGCCACCCTTACCTTGCCAGAAGCCAAAATGGTTTAGCTGTCCCTCCTTCTCCTAGGCAACTTCTGGGGCAGTCATAGTAGACTCAGTGACCCTTGGGTGGGGAAAAAGGTCCTCTGTTCCTATCCAGCTTGGCCCATACACCAGTGACTTCATCCCTCAGCCCAGACAGGTTTGTGCAGATGGGGCTACACCTCAATTCAGTCTCCAGAATCTCTCCAGGAAAACTGCAAGTCTATCTCCATTGCACTGCAGACACAGCACACAGCACCAGACACAGAACTGGCCATGAGCAAATTTAGTTTATTTTTATTTTTATTTTGTTAACCAGGTAAGTGCACTGGTGCCACAAGCACCTTTAACAGGCATGACCCAAGTACCAATGTACAAAAGTAATTACCAAAGAATAAACAAGAAGAATATGCAATATATACAGTAAATAAGTACGTAAGACAACATGCTATAAAAGATACGCATATATACAGTGCTAGATATTTCGAAAATGCTTTTCAAATACAGCATTGGAAACAGCTGATGAAGAAGAAGATCTAATTGAAATTGGTATGGCATTCCACTGACATGATGCCCTAAAACTGAAAGAATTCTAACCCTAAATAAATGCAAGAAATACACAACAAATCCTTGGATTTTGAATGAGAATTGCCAAGTCCCCACCTGTATCTGGTCTTCACATTGCCTCTTTGAATATCTGCAGCCTCCTAAAAAAATCGGCAGCTGTTTAGTGCTGGATCATACAGCACCAATCAGACATCATAGCCCTAGTAGAGATCTGGCTATCAAAATCTACCCCTGACTTCTTCATCTCCCTCCCCAGGTACACCCATTTCAGGGAAGACCGGGTGGGCAAGTGCGGGGGTGGTTGCTCTGTCTACATGTGCGATACCCTACTGGATCATGCACTCCCTGCACCCAAGCTTGACAATGGGGCTCAAGCCATCACTCTAAAAATCAACCCTGACCCCACTAGGGGTCCACTTTTCCTCACTGTCACTTACATTCCCCCAAGGAACCAAAACCCTGCTATTCTGTCACTCACCAATTACCTCACCAACCTGCCACACAAAGCTGAGCAGATCAATCTAGAGGACCTCAACATCAATTGTCTTGCCAGTTCAGCATCCCACACAAGAGACACCTTCGCTGCCCTTGCTATGATCCAATTAGTCTCCTAACCAACCAGACACAACCCCGCTAATGGTACCAGCACCCTCCTGGATATTATTCTTACCAATCACCCTCAAAAAGTCCAGGATATCAATATCCTCTCTAACTCACTAAGTAACCACTCCCCAGTCCTCTTCTCATGGTCCTCCATCACTCGCAAACCAGAAACCAGAACTTTTCTCCACCGGTGCCTCTGCCCAGGCGGCCTCAAGAAACTAAAGCTATATCTCATCCACCTGGACTGGTCCCCCATCAACCATGTCCCAAAACATTGACATGGCTCTCAGCCTCTTCACACGCTCATTTAACAGGGCCTGTGACCTCTTCACACCCTTCACCAGGATGTGCACCAAGAAACAAAAAGCACCATGGGTCACCGCATCCCTCAACCAGAAACTTAAACAAAGGGACAACCTTTGGCACATAACTGCTGAGTCTGGTAAACCAGCAGACAGGCAAGCATACAGCGCTGAGTGCAATAAGTGTACATGGGCTATTCATAAGGCCAAAGCTGAGCATTACCATTCCAGCCTTGCCTCCTCCTGGGAGTCTGCCCAGAATTTCTGGGATACCATGAAAGAACTGAATGGGAAGTCGTGCCCCCCCATCCCAACTCACTGTTAATGGCACTGACATCACAGACCCACACGGCATTGCAGACTGCCTTAATATCGCATTCTCTGACCTTAGCTCAGTCCTTCCCAGCAGCTTCTTTTGCCCTGTCCCCCCCTCGCAGCCCTCCACCCTCCATCACCCACCATTCTACCTATGCATGATATCTCCTCTAGAAGTCAGGCTATATCTACGCAAAGCCCTCAGTGGCAATAGTCCCAGCAATGACCAACTGAATACCAGGCTTCTCCGGCTGGTTCTGGATGTGGTACTTGTCTCTCTTACTGACTTACTCTACAACTCACTGTGTTTGGGTCAGTTTCCCTTTGCCTAGAAAACAGCTGTCATCACACTCATACATAAAAGTGGTGATTGGTCCTCCCCCAGTAACTATCAACTGATCTCTATCCTCCCCCCACTCTCGAAAGCATTAGAAAAAGTTGTAGCAGATCAACTCACAGAATACCTGTTCAAATATGAAATTATGTGCCCCAAGCAGCATGGTTTCTGCTCAGGCCACAGCACCACTATTGCCCTCCTGGAATTCTCTAACTTCCTGCGCACTGTCCTAGACTCTGGCAACCTTGCTGGAGCCATGTTCATTGACCTCTCCAAGGCCTTTGACATGGTCTACCATCCCCCCTTGCTTGACTCCCTCTTTCAACTTGGTTTTTTGGCAGGTCCTCTGCCCTGGTTTAATAGCTACCTATCTTCTAGATCCGAGTGCATAAAAATCCACAGCTCTCTGTTCAACACCCAGCGTGTCTGCCCGAGGGTCCCCCAGGGCTCCATTGTGGGACCCCTTATTGTCAGTCTCTATCTTAATGCACTTCCCAGCTCCTGTGAAGAGTATTCCTTTATGCAGACGATGCAGTACTATTTGCCTCACACCCAAACCCTGCCACCCCACAGACTTGTCTCCAACACTCCTTCAATCAAATTGAACAATGGTTCATTGATCACAGGTTGGTCATTAATCTAAAAAAAAACTATGACTATGCTCTTCACACATTACCAAAGCAAGGCTAGAAATGCCCCCCTCCAGATACTTCCCAGCACGCAGAACCACCTAGAGCAAGTGTGCTCCTACAAATATCTAGGTATCACCTTCAATTCTGCCCTCTTTTTCCACTCCCACATCAGCACCCTCTCTGCCTCCACTAACTCCTGAATTGGTCTACTATACTGACACAGGGACCGTCTACCCCCTGATGCTCTCCGGCTGTCCATCACCTTCTCAGTCCTGTCCCATAGTGGACTATGGCCTGCCAGTCTACGCAGCTGCAGACTATACTGCACTCACTAAAATTCAACTATCCATCAACAAGGCCTGCAGGCTCCTGACTGGAGGCAACAGACACATACACACCTGTTTACTTTACTCCACAGCCAACATGCTCAACATTGAGGAGAGACTCCACCACTAGACATATCTGCTAACCAAAAAAAATACTCCTCGGATTCCCCCCCCCCCCGGGGTGTCCGCCTCCCTTCCGCATGCTAACCATGCTGTCTCCACCCGCAGTGCCTGTAAGGCTACCCTTCGAGTACCTAGAACCAGGACTTCTCTAGTACAACGGTCTTTCTGCTACAGGGCCCCTTTCTGGTTCAACTCCCTCCCCACCAATATTACCACCCTCCCTAAAATTGGTCCCTTCAAGGCTGCACTCAGTAACCACCTATTCACCTCCTGCTGCTGTAGGTGTGTCTAATCTGTCTTGCTGCCCATCCCCTCTGACCTTTTACTGGGGGGGGGTCTAACTGCCTGACTACCTCAGATCTGGCAATGTCCCTAGGACTGCCAATTCCTCCACATCTCCATATCTCTCCACTCATATCTCTCAAACTAATAGTTTCTGGCCCCACACAGGGTATATGTCTAGACCTCTGTACACATACAAACACTTTGTCAGCACAACCTGTATGATCAGTCTTCCAGCACTGTTACTATTTTGCAATGTATGCTATGCATTCTGCTTATCTGTATAGCTGCCCATGTATCACTGCAGCAATTACTCACTTGTAACGCATGCCGGAACCCTGTAACTGTCAATGTCTTTTGATCTATGTAATTATGTTTTGTCTCTGTTCTCTTTGACAAGGTGCCTTTGTAAATGAGTCTTTGACTCAAGGGTCTGTAAATCTGATATGTACAAATAAATAAATACTATTTTAATCATTGAATAAACTAGCCAAACAAGAAGTTGCCCTTTTATGCAGAATTCTAAAAATAAAGTTTGCCAGTGCCAGTTGAGATTTATATTCAAATGAAAACCAATTTAGTTCAGTGGCAGAAACATAGACAATGACAGCAGAAAAAGACCAATGGTCTGTCCAGTCTGTCCAAGTTCCCTGTCTAACCCTGTGGCCTTCTGTCCCCACAGGGTCCTCCTAGCCCTCCCCCTACTCTACTTCCAGCTTCTGTCACCCCAAGTGACCACTATACCCTTCACTCAAAAATTAAAACTGCCATCATGGAGGCAACAAGCCTTTGTGTGAAACAAATAAAGAAAACAAAGCGGAATTAAAAACCACTATGGCTCTCAAAAGAAGTGTCAGGGAAGGTTAAGGATAAAAAGGCTGCATTCAAAAAGTATAAGGAATCACAGACGGAGCATGACAGGGAACTGTATCAATTAAAGCAGAAAGAAGTGGGGAAGGCAGTCAGAAAAGCAAAGGCCCAAAACGAGGAAAGGATAGCCAACTCAGTTAAGAAGGGGATAAAACCTTTATAGGTACATTAGGGAACATAGAAAGGTTAAGGAGGGATAGGAAGATTAATAAAGGAGAGGGAGGTGGGCAGAGGAGACAGTGTAAAGGCAGAGATAATAAATGAATACTTTTGCTCAGTATTCACAAAAGAAGAAGAGGAGGAGTTACCTAAACCAAACAGTAGAAGCACTCTGGATAGTGGGGTTGATACCAGTCCATTTAAAGAAGAAAGAGTACTGAAAGAACTTCAAAACTCAAGGTGGACAAAGCAATGGGCCTATGACGATTCACCCTAGAATCCTAAAAGAGCTAAGGAGGACCTAGTGACACCACTAACCACACTTTTTAACAAATCCTGGGAAGATGGGGTGGTACCTGAGGACTGGAGGAGGGCAGATGTGATTCCCCTTCACAAAAGTGGGAGCAAGGCAGAAGCAGGAAACTACAGACCTGTTAGTTTGACCTCAGTGGTGGGGAAAATGATGGAATCACTTCTGAAAGAAATAATTGTTGAGTACCTAGAGGCCAGCAGGGCACTGGACCCAAAGCAGCATGGATTCACAGCAGGAAGGTCATGTCAGACAAATCTAATTGATTTCTTTGACTGGGTGACCAAAGTAATAGACCAGGGAGGGGCTGTGGATATGGCCTACCTAGACTTTCAAGGCATTTGACACAGTCTCTTCAAAAGATTAATAATCAAGTTAGCCAGCCTGGGAGTGGGTCCCAGGGTGGTATCCTGTAGAAAACTGGCTGCACAACAGGATACAGAAGGTAATAGTGAATGGAACACACTCTGAAGAAAGGGGGGTTACTAGTGGAGTACCTCAGGGCTCAGTACTGGGTCCAGTCCTCTTTAACGTCTTTATAGGTGACATTGCAGAGGGTCTGAAAGGAAAGGTATGCCTCTTTGCGGATGACACAAAGATCTGTAAGAGAGTTGACACACAAGGGGGGGGTAGAAAGGATGAGAAGGGATGTGGCAAGGTTGGAGGAATGGTCAGACATATGGCAACTTAGATTCAATGCAAAGAAGTGCAAAGTAATGCACCTGGGAAATAAAAATCCAGGAGAAGAGTACACAATAGCAGGGGAGGTACTAACAACAACAATAATGGAAAGGGATCTGGGTGTAGTCATATCAGATGACCTAAAGGTGGACATACAATGTGAGAAGTCAGTAGGGAAAGCCAGGGGGATACTGGGATGCATAGGGAGGGCATCACAAGTAGAAAAGGAAGTGGTTATCCTCTATACAGACAGTTGGTGAGACCCCATCTGGAGTACTGCATGCAGTTTTGGAGACCTCATCTACGCAAGGACATAGACAGGATGGAAGCAGTCCAGAGGAGGGCAACTAAAATGGTGCAGGGTCTACATCAGAAACCATGTGAAGAGACTGAGAGAGCTTAATATGTATACCCTTGATGAAAGGAGGGACAGGGGACATGATAGAAACTTTAAGTACCTCAAGGGAATCAACAAAGTCCAGGAGGTAGCATATTTCAGAAAAAGAGATGTGTAAGAACAAGGGGGCACAATTTAAAGTTAGAGGGGGGACGGCTCAGGGGTAATGTGAGGAAATTATTTTTCACGGAGAGAGTGGTGGACGCATGGAACCGCCTTCCTGGAGAGCTTGTGGGGTCTAAAACAGTGGAGGAATTCAAACATGCATGAGACAGACATAAGGCAATTATAGTGGGGGGTTGCAGGAAATAGGCTGTTGGTTAACTAGAATCTGCAGCTTATCCAGTAGGTAGGGAAATGGGCAGACTGAGTGGGCCAAGTGGTCCTTATCTGCCGTCAAAGTCTATGTTTCTATGTTTCACTCTGTCCCAGCTGATCTAGAAACCATTAACGGCTTTAGTGCCCACCACTTTGGATAATAGACTGTTCCGTGGCTCCACCACCTTTTTTGTAAAATAATACTTCCTCACATCTCTCCCAAACCTCTCTTCTCTCAATTTCCACTCATGCTGTCATGACCACAAGCTAGCAATCAAGCTAAATAGTTCCTCACAGTTCACCTTGTTAAGTCCTTTTAGGAACTTGAAGGTCCCTATCATATCTCCTCTCTCTATTCTGGTCTCCAGCGAGTACATGTTCAGTGCCTTGAGGCGCTCCTCTTAAACCTGCTCTTTTGGCCCTGAATCATCTTTGTTATCCTGTGCTGCACCATCTCCAGCCTGTTTATTTAGAGATGCGCATTTGCAAAGAGGTCCAGGTTTCAGGTTAGGACAGAAAAAATACAGTGATTACAAAAGATGAAAGACAAAAGATAGTACAAAATTTACAAGCAGTGGATACACTAGAATAAGAAATAATTATATACAGTACAGCAGCAAGGAATCTAAGTATGATAAAGAACATAAGTTAATTAAAAAAGAGCAAGATGTTACAAAATACAAATTGGCATAAAAAGTAGCAATCAAATTACATTTAGTAACAGTGAAGAACCTCGTCATCATCATCATAACAAAAGCTTTATTGTTTGGCTAAATAGCCATCACACAAATCAATATCAAAAACAGAATACAAAATACAAATATTGTTGGGCTATACAAAGGCATAGATTCTAAAATAAATTCAAAGAATACATACACAGAGTAAAGAACTGTTGGTCAGTTGATTGATGTCATCAGGTTATTTGATCCCACTAGGTATCTTTTACTTCGTTATAAAAACATTATTGCACTATTCTTACTTAACTCCTAATCAGCTTCTTTTTAGTCTTGTTAATGGCCATAAAGTATTTGACCAACCTAACAACTGTTCATTCATCGGCAGTGTACAACAGTATAATCGTAAGTGTTTCATAGTCTATACTGTATGCAGGATTTAAGAAAGGTCTGAGCCAATAGGCCCTTTCTTTTTCATACCAGGAGCATGTCCACATGATGTGGATTATATTTTCTTTACCCCCTTTGAGCAGGTACAGTCTTTCAACTCTTTGGGCAGTTTATTATGTCTTACTTGTAGGATGTTACTGGGAAATGTTCGAACTTCTATACTATGAAGATTTTTCTAAATTTATAGTCATCTAAGATGGTTATGTAGAGTTTGAGTCCAGGCTATTTTCTGCTCAGTACTTTACAACTCTTAAACCTGCTGGCACCTTAGTCTGCTAAAAAAAAAATACAATTCAGTTTCCTACTGTCTTGCTGCAGGTCTCAACCCCTGTGCCCTTGACTCCAAGGTCTGCAGCTCTACCTCTAGACCAATGAGTCAGGCTACTTTCTGCTCACTACTTTACATCTCTTAAACCTACTGGCACTATAGTCTGCTAAAACAAAAACAATTCAGTTTCCTACTGTCTTGTTGCAAGCCCCAAACCCTGTACCCCTGACACCTGAATCAGCAGGGCTGACACTAAGCCAACAAGTCAAGCTAATATCTTGCACTCTTTCAAAGCTCTTAAGCTTTCATCCCCCTCCACCCAACCACTCCATGATCTTTATAACACTGCTTACCATGTCCTCCACCGCCATGTGTCTCCTGCTACTAACCATAGCCCCCATCTTCCTACTAGCGGATGCTCCACTTCTCCCCCATCATGGTGAACCGGAACCACCTATCACCAGGCTTCTTGCCTTAGCCCCCCTCCCCACCTCTACCACTGATTCATATCTCTCACTCTACCAATGGGCCATTCTCCCCTATGCTCCAATCCCCCTACTGGTACTACCGTGGTGTTGCAGTGGACACTACTCTGCCTGGCCTCTCCCTCTCTACAGGACTTACCCACCCCCATCTCCATACATTGCTGTTCCCCCTCCCTAATGGTGCCTAAGCTCATGAAGAAACATTTAAAATTGGCTTCCCTGCATATCCTCCTATTACTACTCCTTCTTTCCATAGACGTTCAGCCCAACCCAGGACCCACCCTGCCACCCCATGGTTTCTACCCACAAGAGCCTCATAATCACCTCCCTCAATATACAGTATGTAGCCTCCTCAAGAAATTTGATCCATTTCAGGGATGGGTTGCCCAAAATCACCCCAACGTCATCTCAGTAGTTGAAACCTGGCTCAACAGCCACACCCCCGACTCTGCAGTCTCACTTCCTGGTTTCATGCTCTACCGTGCCGATAGAACCTCAAAAAAAGGGGATGGTTGTGCACTGTATGTCCAGGAATCATTACAGTGTCTCACGCTACCCTCCCCATCCCTCGAACATGGGGCCCAATCTCTCAAACTGAAGATCATGCTTGCCCCAAACAGAGCCCCTCTGTTCCTCTCCTCCGTATACATCCTTCCCCGAAATCAGAAGACTACTTTCTACTCTGTCCTCGTACATCTCCAGACTCTCCCTCACAATGCTGACATCATTGCCCTTGGTGACTTTAATACAAACTGGCTGGCTGATGCATCAGCCCCTATTAGGGATGCTGCAGCTGTTCAAAACCTGGCCCAGCTTGTAACTACCACCACTAGAATCAACCAGAAGACTGGTATTGCCACCCTCCTTTATCTAGTGCTCACCAACGTGCCACACAAAGCTACACAGATCAGGGTGCTACTTAATGCCCTGAATGACCACTCCCCAGTGCTCTGTCACTGGTCGTATAGTGTTAACAAGCCCCCCCCCAAATCTATCCTACAATGCCGCCTCAAACACGGCAAGTTTCAGTCCCTTAAGACAGTACCTCCAAACTACTCACTGGTCCCCCATAAAAAATGCATTGAACATTGACTCTGCCCGCAACTATTTCATTGATACTTTCAACACTGCCTGCAACCAGTATGCACCCCTAACCAAACAAAAAATGAAAGGTACTGACACACCTTGGTTATCACAAGCCCTAATGGACCAGATGCTCAAATGAGACAATCTCTGGCACATTGTACAGAATACCAGTAAACCCACTGACAGGCAGTGCTACCAAGAAGCACACAATAAATGTACATTGAGTATTTGAAAAGCAAAGGCTGAGTACTACAAAACCTTGCTCACCACCACATGGTGCTCAGGTCACAAGTTTTGGGACTCACTCAAAATGCTAAGTGGCAAAGCCTCCATCGCTCCTCCTACCCAGAACAGGGCCAACTGGTCTTCCCCACAGAGCTAGCCCTTATTGCAGATACACTAAATGACACCTTCTGCGACCTTACTGGTGTTCTCCCCCAAATATTTTTTCTCCCCCACCCACTCAATACAGCACTGCTCCCTCTCCACCCCCTCATTCCACTTTAAATCAGTTTCTCAGTGTGAAGCTGCCCCTCTTTTACTCAAAGCCCTCAGCAAATCTTGTTTCAGCAGTGATACACTAGACCTTAAACTGCTTAGACTCACCTTCAATGAAGTTCTCCCCCCCTCTGAACATGCTTCTGAACCACTCCCTTTCTCTAGGCCAGTTTCTCTCCAAATGGAAATCTGCCCTCATCACGCCTATCCTCAAAAGTAGGGATCACACCCTGCCTGGGAACTACCACCCTATATTAATCCTGCCTCCCCCTCTCTAAAACCTTGGAGAAAATCATGGCCATCCAGCTAACTGACTACCTTTCTAAATATAGCATCCTGTGTCCTGAACAACATGTCTTCTGCCATAACCATAGTACCACCACTGCCCTCTTGGAATTTACAAATGCCCTCCACACATCCCTGGACTCTGGCTACACTGCTGGCGCTGTCTTCATAGATCTCTCTAAGGCGTTTGATACAGTGCACCACTCGCTTCTCCTGGATTCCTTTATTCAGATAGGCCTCTCCCCTGAGACCACTGACTGGTTTGCCAGCTACCTGTCTGAGAGAACCCAGACAGTCCGGATTGCCCATTCCCTGTCCCCCCCAAGTCAGGTCTGGGGTCCCTCAGGGCTCTATTCTTGGCCCACTACTCTTCTCCCTGTTCCTCAACACCCTGCACAAAGCCTGCTCCGGGAAACTTCTACTGTATGTGGATAATGCCGTCCTCTACAGCTCACACACTGATCCCACACACACCCACTTGGCACTCCAGAAATCCTTCTTAGAAGCTGAATCCTGGTTCATTCAGCATAGGTTAGTATTAAATTACAAAAAAACAAAATCCATGATGTTTGCACACCCCCAAAACAAGAACCTAGGACAACCCTTGCTCATTCTGAACTCACTAAATGACCCCCTTGAACAGGTTACCACTTTCAAATACCATGGTATCACCCTAGACTCTGGTCTCATCTACCGAGACCACATCCATATACTGAGCACTGCTGTCAACATACGTATTGGTCTCCTTCACTGCTATAAGCACTGCATCCCTCCAGAATCTCTCCACCTAGCCATCTCTGCATCTATTCTATCTCTAATAGACTATGGAATCATCATTTATGGTGCAGCCGACAACACACACCTACACAAGATTAGACTGGCCCTTAATAAGGCCTGCAGACTTGCTACAGGCTGTGCTAGGCTTACAAATACCTGCACCCTATACGCCTCGACAAACTGGCTCAACATTGATGGGAGGCTAAAATACCAGGCCTGCCTCTTCGCTAAGAAAATTGCATCAGGGTTACTCCCACCTGCCCTCTCCCCACTACTTCAGGCACCACTGTCTACCCGCCCCACATGGCAATCAGCGACAACCCATTTCAGGGTGCCTTGCTGCAAGACCACCTCGAGCCAAAGAACTTTTCGATATCTGGCCCCACACTGGCTCAACTCACTCCCAAACTCCCTCCTCACTGAACTCAAACTTGGTCAGTTTAAGTCCCAAGTAAGAGACCTAATCACCCAGGGATCAGTATGTGACTGCCCCTAAACCTGACCTCCCATTCTCCCACCCTACCCTCCATGACTATGGACCCAACACTGCTCCAGCCACCCCTGGGCATGCCTATACCATGACAATGGACTTCTGTGTCCGGCCTTGGCCAACAAATAACCACCCGGGCATGTCTAGCGCTATTGCCCTGAAGTGTATGCTTGTACCTGCAACCTTTTGCACTTTGCATCTTTGTTTAGCAGCACTCTGTTACTCTGTATTCTCAGCTGCTATATTGTATCACTCTATAAACATTTTGTAGCCATTCTGTAACCATTGCCTGTAATTATTATGTTAGTTGTTACTTTGGTCACTGTTGTCTCTGTTTTATGTAATGACATGGAACCTTTGTAAAGGAGTCTTTGACTCAAAGGTGTTATCTGATATTTATCAATAAATACACAATAAACGAACAATAAACAATGAATAGTTATTTTTCACAAACCACTTTGAGTATGCTGTTTCTTTAATTCCCCTTAAGTCTGCTGCATTCCAAATGTTTTTAATTCTCCTAAGGATATATTTTCTATATTTTAAACTGACTGTAATTCCTTTAGTTGCCCAAATTTTAAGTTTTCCCAGACTATACCTATCCAATAATTTAATCAATATATTAAACCAGAAATGTGTTCTGTATCTGAGCTTGTGCCAATATTGTTTTTCTTTCAGGCATAGATAAACTGTTGATTCCTGTGGCAATTTTTTAGTTTGCCAGTAATCATATCTATGTGACCATTCCATTTACAGTTTGTATGGAACAGCACCCGAAGATAGACGTATGAGGTTTCTGTTTCAATTCTATAGGGGCCTATATTCCAGTGCTCACTTGTTTTGGTTCTTTCTCTAAATGTTAGTACCTTAGTCTTACTGGGATTTATATTAAGCTGTAGTTCTTTCACTTTTCATATAACAAATTCATCTTCATTTGAAGGCCTTTCTTAGTGAGTGAAGTTATTACTAAGTCATCTGCATGCACTAACATAATGCAGTGTTGATTATTCATTTTGGAGGAGTCAGAGGGTAAATTGTTGATCTCATTTAAAAGTCAATCTGTATATAGAGCAAATAATGTTGGGGCTTAAACACAGCCCTGATGCACCTCTTTGTCGGAGGAAAAGGATGCTGTCAGTGTTCCTGAAACTCCTGCTCTTATTGAAGCCCAAGTATTTGAATATAGATTGTGAATGATATTAACCAGGTTTTTTATTAATTCCCTTTTCCAACATAAGTTTCCAAAGTGTGCTTCTTGATATTGAATTGAATGCTGCTGAATAATCTAAGAAAACTGTGTCATTTTTTTTTTTGCATAGAATGATATATTTCTCAATCAAGCGTCTTTAAATGAAAATATCGTCACAGGTGGAACATTTTTATTAAATCCCATCTCAAGTGAAGACATCCCACTCAACTGAAAACTTTGAGGCAAGAACAACCATCAGTGTAATGAGTGTCAATCAGACATTTGAAAGTTTGTAACAGAAAAAGTGCCCACATAAAGATAAGAAAAGTCAGAAAGAATCATATGCTTGGGTATCAGTCAAATTAAGAAAAATAATAATATTAAAACAGACTACGGCGAAAGGCAAAGAAACTTCAAATGAGCAAAAGACTGAGAATATTTTAAGAAGGTGAAGAATAAGTGTAAAGGAATGAAAAAAGCAAAACGTTTAATACTACAAAGAAAATATATTGAATACAGCAGCTCCATCAGATTATTAGACCCTAATACAAAGTTTTGATTCCTACAATAGTGTAAAATCAAATAAAAATTGAATAACGAAAATGGATCAGAGCAGAGCCTGAGTGACAGCAAATATCTTAAGTCAATATTTTTGTGTATTACCAGATATAGAGATTCCAGACATCCTGGAAAAAGCAAAACAAATGTGAAATTAGACACTAACTGAACAGCTTTACACAAAAGGCCTAAATTTAAATTTAAAATAAAAATGCAGAAAGAGCATCTAAAGGAACTAAATAAATCAAATACTAAGACACGATTGGGATTTGATCAGATTGTGGAAATGTTTGTAAAAATGGTAGTCCCCTTTATTTCCTTGGTACCAACTAAACTATTGAATATAGTTTTCCTAACATCTGAAAATATGCTAAAATAATCCCATTTTAAGGAGGGGTGCAAATAACCACTCTAATTCCAAAAAAGTGGCAGATCTGTCAGTCTTATCACAGTTGTTTCAAAAAGTAGTGTGCAAGCAATTGTATGAGTATCTGGAAACTTATTCAGTGTTGACAAATTATCAGTCTGGCTTTAGAAAGGGAAAGTCAACAAACACCGCAATCATGGAGTTTACAAACCTGGTGGCAAGAGCATTAGACGAGGGGGGACGGGACTTCATATGCACAGTGTTTATGTGGAGTCTAAAAATTACACATAATATATATCACAGTATAATGGGCTAAGTGGAGCTGATTCCCCTTGCTCGGCAGGGAACAGAGTTCTGTAAAGGGTACTCATATAATAACCTTTACCGGGTAAATTAATCTCCATTATCTAATTGTACCCTTTACAGCAGTCTATGATGTCATAACTGAGTGACTAAGAAGCTGTGCCTACAAAAGAAATGGTGGTCTGAGGGGAATTTGGCTCCATAGCTGCTCATAGCAGACATTTTCCAAAATAGAGATCTTTTGCTTTGCCGACATCAATGGGGTAGTGTCTGGTGAAGGTATGCATGGATGCCCAGGTGCCTGCTGAGCAAATGTCCTGAGCCACTGCACAGTTCCAGGAGGTGGAGACTGCCCTGGTGGACTTTACCTTCAGACCTTCTGGGGTGGGGATTCCCTGGGCCATTTATGCCTTAGAAATTGTCATCCTGAGCCTTCTGGCTAAAGTGACAACTTCAGCAAGGCATTTAACACCATTCCACGTCGGAAGCTTGTAAGCAAGCTGAATGGCCTGAGACTGGATCACAAGGTGGTGAACTGGGTTGGGAATAGGTTGAGGGATAGAACACAGAGGGTGGTGGTAAAAGAGAGCTAAATCCAAGGAAAGGAGAGTGACCAGTGGGGTACCACAGGGATCAGGTCTTGTGGGCCAGTACTGTTTAATATCTTCATTAGTGACATTGCAGAGGAACTGAAGGGGAAGGTATGTCTCTTTGCAGATGACACTAAGATCTACAATAGGTTAGACACTCCGAGAAGGTCGTAAAAAATGAGGAAGGACCTAGCTAAACTGGAGGAATGATACAGAGTGTGGCAGCTGAGATTCAATGTGAAGAAATGCAAAATCATATATTTGGGGCACAGAAACCCAGGGGAGGATTACATGATAGGTGGGGAGTTATTAATGGCCACCAAACAGGAAAGAGATCTGGAGGTGATCATATCTAATAACCTAAACGTGATCAAACAATATGCCAAGGTGGCAGGAAGAGACAGTGGGATGTTGGGTGCCTAGGGGGAGGTATCACCAGCAGAATAAAAGAGGTGGTGATGCCACTATACAAATCATTGGTGAGATCTAATTTAGAGTGCTGTGTCCAGTTTTGGAGGCCATATTTCTGAAAGAACATAGACAGAATAGAGGCAGTTCAAAGAAGGGCAGCATAAATGGTGCAGGGCCTGCATCAAAGATCATACAAGGAGAGACTGGAGGAGCTCAGTATGTATACCCTGGAGGACAGGAGGGAGACGGGAGACATGTAGAGACCTTCAAGTACCTAAAGTGAATAAATAAGATGCAGGAGAGCTGCATCTTTCAGAAAAGAAGATGCTCTAGAACTAGAGGGCATTACATAAGACTGGAGGGGGGTAGACTAAGGGGCACTGGATAAAGTACTTCTTCATGGAAAGGGTGGTAGAAGCATGGAACAGCCTCCCAGCAGAGATGGTGGGAGCAAAGTCAGTGAGGGAATTCAAAACTGGATGGGATAGACATAGGGGACCCTAGCAATTCAAAAGAGGAGGTAAAACCAGAGATAGAGTAGGATCTCTGGCATTTTTAGTAGGTAGGAAAAAAGGGCAGACTAGATGGGCTTACTGGTCCTTATCGGCCATCAAATTCTATGTTTCTGTGTTTCTAAATGACCTGTGAGGCAGGTGCATACACTTGGTTCCATGGAAGAGAATGAACAGATTGTCCATTTTTATGTTCAATGCGCAAGCAACAAAATGTTTTGGGATGAGTACAAGGGGATTTGGGAGGTGTGTCATTGCTGAGCCCATTGCAGTTCATAATACCCAGGGGCTCAGCAGTCTACACCAATGACCATGCAGTGTGGTCTGATGCAACTACTGGCTTCATGAGCAGAAACTTCTTGTACTTCAAAGGACCAAAGCTGCTCCAATTAGAGAGGGCTTTGGTTCTTTGAGCTGCATGAAACCGCATCAGCAAACAGATGAGTGGCTTTCAATATCAGGAGCCAGTGTTTGGCTCTGTGGCTCTGGCATGCACATTAACATCCATGCTAATGCGCATGCCCAAAGTCATGGAAATTCCTCACATTCCAACAACAAAGAAAACCATCCATCGATGTCTGTTGCTGGTGTCCCATAACTGTTCTTCCCACCCAACCCCCTCTCAGCACTTCCAACAACAACAAAGTGATCTGGAAGCAAAAGCGCAGGCTTGTCTTCTTGCAGCTAACATGCACTCAGCCCTTCTGAAGATGCATCTACAGATAATTCATGTTTTTTTCAAGTCATAGTAGGCCAGTACAGGGGGGTTTGTGACAAGTGTCTTCAGTTCTTGAAAGGCCTGTTGGTGTCGCCCCTCCCAGTGCCATGCTATCTCTTTCTCTAGCAACTCTCTCAATGGCTTATTTATAGTTGATAGGTTTGGAATGAAGTTTGCCAGGTAGTTTACCATTTCCATAAATCTGTGTAAGTCAGTCTTATTTTGGGGAACAGGCATCTGGTTAATTGCTTTTATATTATGGGGGTCTGCCATCAGCCCATCTTTGCTTAACTTGTGTCCAATATATTGGACCTCTTCCATTCTGATTTTCGATTTTATTAGGTTTAAAGACAAATGCTTACCTCTGGTTCACTGTAAAACATTTCTTGACCTTTCATTGTGCTCTTGTACATTTGCTCCCCATATACTAGGATGTCATCCATAATGATGTCAGTGCCCATGAGATTCTCAGAATTGTGTGAAATTTTCTTTTGGAAGACCTCTGGTGCTGAGAAAATCCCAAAAGGGAGACACTTGGACTTGAACTGCCCAAAGGGTGTGTTAAAAGTTACTAGATCAGAGCTGGGCCCCTCCAGTTTAATCTGCCAAAAGACATGCCCAGCATCTAGCAGTGTGAATACTTTGGCCCCTGCTAGCTTAGCTGCAACCTCTTCAACTGTTTTCATTGAGTGATGTCTTTTAATTGCTCAATTAAGAACTCTGGGATCTATGCAAATTCTTGCTTTGTTTAGTTTCTCTGCAACCACCATCAAGTTGACCCAGCTTGTGGATTTCTTCACCTTTTCAATAACCCCCATTCTCTCCATGTCCTCTAGTTCAGTCTTCACTTTGTCTTGTAACGCAAAATGTATTTTTCTAGGAGGGTGGCTAACAGGGCTAACTGTCTTATCTATTTTAATGTGGTATTCACCCTCTAAGCATCCCAATTCCTCAAATATGTCAGCAAATTCAGCCAATATTTCTTCTGTGGTTTCCCCTGCACTCTCATTTGCAGCATTTACTGAAAATAGCTTTTTTATGAGCTTCATTTCCAGACAACTAGACAGGCCCAATATTGGGGTCATGTTTGCATCAACCACTTGAAATTGCAACAAATAATACTTTTTCTTAAAACGTCAGCAAAATCACTTTGCCTTTCACATCATGTTTATGCCCAAAATAAGAAACTCATCCAGCCATCGACCTTTGAACAGCTTTTCTAGACAGTGTTTTATACATCTGAAAAGGCATCACATTACGTTGTGCTCCGGTGTCTAATTTGAACATCACCATTTTCTCATTTATGTTCAGATTTACTTTCCAATCAGTATCTAGCTTATAGGTAAGCACAGTCTCAATACTTAGAGTACTTTCATTCCCCCGGGCATCTTCTTGTCTAACATGTATCTCACTGCATTTGCCCATGCAACATACTCTAGCAATTTTTTTGTTTCTGTGGCACAGTCTGCAAAATTGTCTGTATGCTGGGCATTTATTTATCTCATGCTCATGCCCACACTTTTCACATTTGACTTTATTCGCTGGAGATATGTAACTTCCTTTGGTCACACTTGCACCTTTCTTTGCTCTCTCTTCTTGTACAGCTGCTACTTGCACTGATCTTTCTTCCTGAACATTTTCACTTAAACACTTCATTTGTGTTTCACTCAGTTCAGCAGCTCTGCATATATCTATGGCCTTATCTAGCGTTAAGCCCACTTCTCTCAACAGTCTGTGTCTCACATGCTCACTCTGTATGCCTCATACAATTCTATCTCTAATTAAAGATTTAGTTAAGTCTCCAAACTCGCAGGATTTAGCTTTTAGCCTCACTTCAGTTACATATGAATCAATGGACTCACCTGGATTCTGGTTCCTAATATTGAACAGGTGTCTGTCATAAGTTGCATTCTTTCTCGGGTTACAATACCTCTCAGATTGTCCCATAATTTTGTCCAGTTTCTCCTTATCTTTCCCCCTTTCCCATACAAAAGTGTTGTACACTTCCAATGCATCAGGGCCTGCTACATGCAAAAGGGTCATGGCCTGGATCTTCTGAGACTTCTCAGCGATTCCACTGGCACCCAAGAAAATCTCAAATTGCTGCTTGAATCTTCTTCGATTCTCAGCAACATTTCCATGCAGACTGAGAGTGGTGGGAGGCTGCAGGCGTTCCATTCTGACACCATGTAATAATCAAACAGAAACGTAAGTGGAGTACTCTATAATTGTTTTACTGTACTGTATAGCACTGGCCTTGCACAGATATAAAACTGCAAAAGTGCGGGCTACTGCCCACCAAACAAGAGCTTTTATATAAAACTTAAAGCATGTGCAGCAGCGCAGCAGACACAAGCCACATATGCTAATTTACCTCATTACAGTAAGGAGTGCAAAGGAATAAACTGAGGAAAGACTAGCCCAGGGTGTAATGAAAGGGGACAAAACATTTTTAAGGTATGTAAGTGAAAAGCGGAAGGCCAGGAGAGGTATTGTAAGGTTAAGACGGGGAGGGGGGGACTGTGCAGATATATACCGAATATGTACTTTTGTCAGTGTTGACAGTGAAAGAGGAAGAGGAGGGGGATGCATAAAAGCAGCAGTAGCACTGGAGGGAGGGAAGTAGATACTAGTTCTTTTTCGGAAGACAGAATCCTGAGGTGACTTGCAAATTTTAAAGTGAACCAAGTGATGGGGCCGGATGGGGCATATCCAAGGGTTTACAGAGAGCTCATGAAGGAAGTAGCTACACCTCTGACAGTCCTATTTAACAGTTCACTGGACACAGGAGAGGTTCCAGAGCACTGGAGGAGGGTACATGTAGACCTGTTCTGCAAAACAGTAGCAGGGAGGAGGCTGGCAACTATAGGCTAGTCAGTCTGGCATCAGTAGTGGGGCAGTTAATGGAGACACTATTGAAGGAAAGAATTCTGGAGTTTTTTGAATCCAGGAGGTTTCAAGACCCAGTGCAACATGGATTCGCAGGGTGGCGGAGGTCATATCAAGCAAATGCACCTTTCCCCTAAAGCATTGTTGGTTAAGATGTCATATGTCTGATTTAATTTGCTATGTTATTATGTGTATGTAACTGACATGTTCTGTAATGTACTCTATACCCTACCCAATGTATGCTCCAGCTGGTGTGTACTCCTACCAAAGTATGTACTATTGTGTACTCCTGCCAATATATGTAATTATTGTCTGTAACTAATCCCGGGTCATTCCTGAAAAATGGACCTCTGGTCTCAGTGAGCTTACCTGGTTATCAAAATCTAAATAAATAAATAAATATGCTATAGATTTCTTTGACTGGGTGACCAGGGATACATCAGGGTGGAGCAGTCAACATCGCCTACCTAAATTTTAGTAAGGCTTTTAACACAGTTCGACATAGAAGACTCATAAGGAAGCTATACAGCTTAGGGTGGATATGAAGGTGGATAACTGAGTAAGAAATTAGGTAAGAGATAGACAACAGAGGGGGAGGCAATAAACAGAGTTCACTTTGGCAAACGGAGGGTGACCAGCAGGGTGCCCAAAGGCTCAGTACTGGGCCAGTCCTCTTTAATGTCTATATAAGTGAGACTGCAGATTGGCTGAAAGGGAAGGTCTGCCTGTTTGTGGAAGGTACCAAAACTTGCTATAGGGTGGACACTCTCAGGGGTGGAAAGAATGTGGAGAAATCTGAGAAGATGCAAAGAGTGGTCAAAGGAATGGCAGCTGGGTTTCAATGCAAAAAAGCACAAAATCATGCACTTAGGGCACAAAAACCCAGAGGCGGACTACAAAATGGGAGAAGAGGTATTGAAGGTTACCAAACAGGAAAGGGACTTGGTGGTAATCATATCTGATAACTTAAAGGTGGTCAGGCAGTGTGACAAGGCAGTTGGTAGGGCCAGAGGGATGCTGGGATACATTGGGAGGGGTATCACCAACAGAAGGAGGGAGGTGGTGTTGCCACTGTATAAATGGTTGTTGAGGTCCCAACTGGAGTACTGTGTCCAGTTCTGGAGACCACATCTCCAAAAGGACATAGAGTGGTGACTCCAGAGGAGAACAACTAAAATGGTGTAGTGTCTGCATCAGAAGCCCTATGAGAAAAGACTAAAGGACCTCAATATGTACCTCCTGGGAGAGATGATGATGAAGAGAGGGGACATGATATGAGACCTAAAAATACTTCACAGGAGTGCGTAAGGTACAGGAGGGGAGTATTTTTCAGAATAAAAAAGATGCACAAAAATAAGGGGTCATGCAATGAAGTGGGAGCAAGGTAAATTCAGGAGAGATGTGAGGAAGTGTTTCTTCACAGAAAGAATGGTGAGTGTCTGGAACAGTCTTCCAGCAGATGTGGTGGGGGCGAAGATATTGGTGGGGTTCAAGAATGCATGAAATAGGCATAAGGGAATCTTAGTGGAAAGTAAGTGGGGAAGGGGAAAGAGCCAGAGATCAAGTAGGGTTGGTGATGATAATATATGAAGGGGAAAGAATGAACAGACTGGGTGGACAAGTGGTCGTTATCTGCAGTCAGATTCTATGTTTCTGTGTCTCTATAATGGGAGCATTACTTAATGCCAACACTCGGCATCCTGACATTTGGGATCCCAAGCCCGGCAGCCCGACACAGACATGCCTGACAGAATGGAAGTTGGTGCTGACTGGAGTAAGGTAGCGGATGAGATGAACCACTATCCTACCCCTAGTCAGGCAGCACAAGAGAGGGGAGGATGTGGAAGCTGGCTAAGCTGCTCCTGTGGAGGGCTAAGACACCAGCAGCTCAGCCAGTATGGTGCAGCAGACCTGGGTTCTGTTCCCAGTGGGTCACCGCACTTTTACAGTTCACCCCCCGTAACTTAATTTTTTCCCTCCACGGTTCACTCCCCCTCAGAGTTGGTTATTTAAGTTTCTGGGGGTGTGGGTGGCGCAGACCCCACATTACACTTAAGACCTTTTTGGTCTTCCAACAGTTGGTCTGTTGAACTCGGGCTTATGGAGTTTGGGAGACTGACTGTCAGGATTTCATAGTGAATCCCTCTATAGTCTACGCACAAGCAAATGCTTAACTGTCCCAATTAGTTGACACTGCCCTTTCTGCTAATTACTGCCTGTTGCTTGCTGTGTACATACTGTTTATATTCCTGTATATATTTTTGTTTAGTATTTTAGTATCCATTGTATATAACCTATGAAAGTTCGGTATTCTGTATTTTGTACCTCTGTATTTCACTTGTATGTATCATCCCGTCCCCAACAACCCCCAGAACGCATCTGGAATCGAGCAGTAGTCTACTCAGTATGCCTTTCCTGATAAAACTTTTAAATAAATAACTATCATCCCATTCTTTTTCTGAACTGAATTACAAAAGCACTGGTGAGGCATAAGGGTTCTTGGATTCATGAGTGATTCTGATTATGTACATATCCTGCAAATATCTGCATGCATCGCCAGTGTCTGCAGGCACCAAACATCAAGATCCTTCTCTGAATGAATGATGTTCATACAGGCAGATGTGTTTCTCATCGGTCACACGTCCAATATCCCAGTTGCTCATGGTAGCTGCCTTAGGCTGTTGGGCTAGCTTCTTAATCAACCAGGATTTCCACTCTTCTGGCAGAGATGACCCCCCAAAATCAAAGGCAGTCAGATTTATCTCTGAGTTAGCTCCCTCCACGGTGGGTTTGGGTTGTACTGTAAGGTTCCCTTCAGTCACATTTTTGAGGTGTATTGTGATCTGGTGCAAAGAGGCATGAGCATATGCAGATAACACTGTTGGAGTACAGCCACTGTGATCCACCCAGCCAGAACAACTGCCATGTGGCCCCTTCTGGTGCTGTCTTGTCTTTAGAAGATGCTGGGGAGGAGCACTCAGTTGGTTCTGAATGCCTCCCACCCCTAAACATAGGCCCTCATCTCATGAGATTTTTCATAATGGTTTTAAATACCTTCATTTTGTTCATGGACCAGTTAGTCTAACATCATCAGTGATACAGGACTACTCCCCTTCCCCTACTGTGTACATAACAGCTGTTAGCTGACAGGGTGACATAGGTTGTGAACAGCATGCTGTGGGTTAGGAAGGGGTATGCCAAGTTATTCCTCAATTTTGTCTACCCTCCAATCATGGCTTGGGTTCAGGAGGGAGCCTATCTGTTATACTGCAAATGACTCTTTGGAGCTAAGGTAATGGGCTAAAGAAGGTCTAATGAATTAAAGGATGGGTTCTGGGTCTCTATAATCTATGCACGAGCCACGTTTGTCAATCATGCTAAAGCTTTCAACACTGCTTCACACCCCCTTCTCCTGGACAAACTGAGGGCAGCGGGTCTCTCAGTTCCTGCTATAAACTAATTCAACTCCTACCAAATGGGCAGATCGCAGTTAGTGAAACCTGGAGAATCCCTTTCCCTCTCCCCCATTAATTCTGGCGTTCCCCAAAGCTCCGTCCTTGACCCTCTTCTTTTCTCCATTTTTCTAAATGGCTTCCCCTCTGCCTGCTCAGCTGTGTCCATCCACAAGTACTGTATGTATATGATATGGCCCTGTTTGTCTCTGGATCATCTCCAGTTGAGTTAAGAGCCAAGCTCCAACCTGAATTTGACTCAGTCCAGAGATAGTTCAGGTCAAATCCGCTATCACTAAATGCCAAACAAATGGTTTCTATGTGCTTTGGCACTAGGCGAAGGCTTTCTAAACTCCCATCCCTTCCCTCCTTCCACATCTTAGATGGGGACACAATTGATGATGTGCCCTCATTCAAATACCTCGGTGTCTGGCAGGGCTGATACCTCAGCTTCTCCAAGAACGTAGATGCCGTATACAAAAGACTCTACCCCAAGCTTGGTGCCTTCTATAGGAAAAAAAGTTGCATCTCTCTACCCACTCGTCGCAACATCCTTACTATGATTCTCACCATCTTTGATTATGGTGACATAGTCTATGGTGTTGCCCCGAGGTCCACCCTGGCCAGACTGGACTCCCTCTTCTACTTCTACTGCAGTTCCACCCTGAACTGCTCTCCCAACACCCACCGTTGTGCTCTTTACTCTACTCTCTCCCTTCCCTGAGGATCACTGCCTAACCCACTGCACCTCCTTCACTTCCAAGTTCTGGCTGTCATCCTTCCCTCCCTATCTGAAATCTCTCCTCTCACCTTCCTCCCCCATCCTCCCTCCCTCTCCCTCTAAGACCCTGGCTATAACTTCTTCCTGCTCCCCTGTCATAATTCCCTTGCTGAACAAGCTGCTTTCTTATTCCATTTTCCTAAACTTTGGAATTCTTTCCCACTACCCATTCACTCTGCATCCACCAAACACTTGCTAACCTCTTTACTCTGCACCTACATCAGTCCCTCCTACAACTGCCTCTATTGCCCTGACCTAATCATTCACTCAACTCCTTCCTCACTTTACCACCCTCACCTTCTCCTGTCCTTTCTACCTCCTCATTCTCTTCCCTCCCCCCACTCTTCCTCACCCTCCCCTTCTTCCTTTTTCCTTTCTCTCCCTCTCCATCCTCCCCTCTTATCCACCCACCTTCAACTTGTCCCCAGACTAAATTTCTTCCATTGTGTTTTATCTTTATATGATTGTAAATATTGTAGATACTGATACTGTAACTGGTGAAACTACTGCCACATTGTATAAGATTGTATGTACTATGTTATGCCTGTATCACTCTTCCCTTTCCCCCAGGACGCATCTGGAAACGAGCTAATTTATAGCTCAGTATGTCTTTCCTGGTGAAACACTTTAATAAATAATAAATAGTGCCCCATTCTGGCACAGTACCAGAGCCCATGAATGTTTTTAAGATGACTGTATGGGAAGATGGGATGTGTGGAGGATAATAGATGACTGGGGGTTGGGGAAAGGTTACCGCAGGACAAGCCCTCGCAACTTGGGAAGAACTAAAGGCACATTTTATTTTCGTAACTTTTTTGCTTTGGATCACCGGGGACTTTATGGTAGACATAGGCCAAAATGATCCATCAAGACTACCTCCCACTTCACAGCCATAGTAATCAGGTAGAAATCCATGTTGTAGTAAAATATCTATTCTGTTCTTAAAAATCATTGTTTTGACTCTCAATCACACAGAATGTTGCACCAGTCTATTCCGTAGACCCTCCTCCCTTTGAATAAAGAAGTAGTGTGTCCTCCTGTTTGACTTTAAAAATTGCTAGGTTTATTTGTTTGAGATGCCCATGTTAAATATTATATGTTTATTGTCCCCAAATTTGAGAATTCTGCCCAATGAAAAATAGTAGAAGGGGAGTTTAAGTATGTTTCTTTGTATACTCAGTGAGTATTGATACTTGGCATCCCAGACACTCATCTATTCATTGTTAGGCATTCAGTACTTGGGTCCAAATCCAAAAGACATTAAACAATCTTCTGTTTCCTCCCTTGGCCATCATTATCCACCCCAGTCATCTAACACCCAACAGCCCAGCCGTATAACACCCTCCACCCCTCCCCATCCTCCCAGGACTTCATTTTAGAAAATTTATGTTACAGTCACTATGCAAGAAGCTATTACCTCAGGTTTAATCCCCCTTAGTCAAATCCCCAAACCTGCACTATATGAAGTTCGCCAACTTTGCCCCCTTTCTGACCCCAGTGCATAAATTGGGGGACAGTGTTACTTAAGCTAGACTAGCCCAGATGCTTCCTTGCACAGCATGCCAACTTCTCAGTCAGCTATATATCAACTGATAGCGCAGTGCATGAGGAGCGCTCATCTGTGAGAGAGGGAGTGATGTGAATCAGTGATGTACTGGCAGACTGATTGGTCAGACTCTGCCTGGCATCATCCATGGCTCACATTGCTCTATGACCTTCCCTTCCACTTATAGGCATCTAATGCTGTGTACAACCAGCTAATATAGCTGAATAAGAAGTTAGCATGCTATGGGAAGAACTAAGAAGTGATTGGGCTAGCCTGGCTTAAGTACTGCTGGCCCCAAATCTTGGTTAAGGTGCCTGGATAAGGTCCAAATGTGCAATTCAGAGAAAGGGGCAAACTGAGGGAGATCATTAAGCCTATGGTTTCAGCTCCTGCCATAGTGCAAGAACATGTCATTTCTTGGAGGACAGGGAAGGGGTGGAGGGCAGGAGATGGCTGGGGTAGGTGAGGAGTGGCCACGGGACTATATCTGAACACTCCTGGAGAGACGGAGAGAGAACAGTTCTTTTTATTAGTTTGGTAAGCTTTTTAATTCCTGATTATTAGCACCATGAATCGTAAAATTTGGTCCTGAGTATTCAGGACTCTTCTATTCGTGGTGTTCATAAAATATTATTTTGGGTGTGCACATCCCAGCTAGGTATTTGGTCCAGAGTACCCCATTTTTCATTGTATTCAGGAATTAAAATTAATCTGTTGCAGAGCCCGGTCCCCTCCCCCCACACACACACACACACTCTCACTCATACACATACTACTCACTCACACTGCTGCCCACCAGTATGAATTACTCTATGATAAAGATGTCACACTTTATTGCATGACAAATTGAAGTAATTACCATTGAATTAAGTTTCTGCAGGATTCTGCAAGATATCACTGGCAGAACTATGATAAGAGCACTTTATCCTGATGGGCAGCATAGTACATGTGCTACCAAATTGTGAGCTGCTGTAGTTCAGGATCAAGAACTATGTATGTGGGCAGAGGAATGGAAGAGACTTTGCCCTCTGAATTCAGTGAAGCCCAAATTTGTCCTCTTTTATCTCCAGCCCCCCTCCCAAAACTACAAGTCCACTGTAACACCAATCCTGTAGCCGAGAAGCTAGCCGCCAACTCTCTTTAACTTGATGGCACGAGTAGAGCATGTTGCTCTCCCATATGGAAAATCCAAGTTCATATTATGCCCTCCCCCCCCCACATTGAGATGGTGGAATTCTTGGCATGCTGTGAAGACGGCATGATCAACATCCAGGAAGGTGGGTGGTATTATCCCATTGCATTTACACCTTGTATGTGCAATGGGGTGACTTTGAGTTTATGAATGACTGCACACCATTCCCCCACACATGAGCCAGTGCTGTGGATGTATGGATGCTTTCATATCATGGGAATGGTTGAAGGGAGCAATTTGGGATAAAAATGCCCAGCCAAGGAATTATGGCTAACCCTTCACTCCCATGCCAGAAGATCTGTCACTATCTGCAACTTCCCCCAAATCTAGCCTGGTGCTACACCTGATTGGTTCCTGTGCCAGCAAGACCCTAGCCTGCCTAAGCCACATCATAAGGAGGTAAGCATGTATGGTTATACTGGGAATTCAGGGTCTGCAGTAAGAGGAAAGCAATAAAAAGGCCAGGGGGTGGATGGACAGCAGTAAGGACTGAAGTAGTCTAATAGCATTTATAAGAGGAAAGCAACTGAGGAGGGTGAGAAACTGACAAAAAATAGACAGCTATTCCAAGAATTAACAGAGCAGCTCAGTCCACTATTATAGAGAGTGTGGAGGGATAAGCCCCCTTACCTAGAGACTGACAGCATGGCCTTTGTCACCACAAGTTTCAGATGGCCTAATAACTAAGGCCCCAAAGTTGATCTAGGACAAGGTCTCTGGACAGTAAGGAAGTGCTATTGAGCACTAACCTCTTGACCAATGACCAGCCCCTTCACTGTAATTTTAAAAAATGGATTTATTTCTAAAGTCTTTTTTATTATCTTAATCACGCCAGAAGACATTTTAATAAAGTTAACATTTAGGGTATTTTTTTCAAAATATCTTCAACAGTTTTTTTTTCTTTAGTAGGAGATGGAAGGACACTTGAATTAAATGTCCACATGGAAACAATAAATGGAACAGAACACCAGTCAGTATTGCTGCCTGTGTCCTACCACCTGCCTGAACCATTAACAACTTTGAGAATTTACTGGTTCTTCTCTGGGAATGAAACTGGTGTATGCAGACTAACTGACTGCTATCTGGGATATAGAACTGGTGAATACAACTGTACAAAATTCATTATAATGTATGGCTCCTACAAAGAGCGAGCGGATATTATTCCAGAAAATGGCTCCCTGCTACTTCATAACCTCCAGCTGACTGACAGCGGAGAATATACAGTTAAAGGCGAAACAAAAGAAGTGATACGTACAGGAAAATTAACTCTAAACGTGTATCCTCATTATCAAGGTAGGGAAAATGTTTTATGTCTCTATTGTTCTTTAAAAATATGAAGTGGTTACTTACTGAGAATAAAATAATGGTTTATTGTTGCAAAGATTTTGTGAGGTCAAGGTACTGTGTTGACAGTTTTTTTTAATTAAAAAACATTTGGCAAGGGAATGCATGTTGAGTAGAGGCTTGCTTCCAGGTGTGACCTGCAGATTGGAGCAGGGGATAAAAAATACAATTAACAGCAAAAATACACCATGCAGCAACCTTTTCAATAGAAATTACAGGGGTGATGCAAAAAGACATGTAGTGCAGTGAGTGGAAACAGATGCAAACGTAGTGACTGTCCTCAGTGTTTACTCTCTCTGGAGGCCAGGAAAGAGGGGGGACATGTTTGAAACTTTCAAGCATCTGAGGGAATAAACAGAACTGGTTGCCAGCAACATGTTAGGCATACACTGGGTCCATTAAAAGAGGCCATGACAAATGATTGGGATTGGGGAATTTAGAAGGGACATGAGAAAGTACTTCTTCATGGAAAGGGTGTGGAGAAATGGAATTGTCTCCTGAGGAAACCAGTCAAGACGATTACAAGTTTTGAAATGCGGGGGGAGACACAATGGGTTGGTGAAAACAGTACAGGAGGGAGAGAAAATGGGGGCAATGTAGCAACCCAAATGGAAAAATGAGATGGAGCTCCTTATATTGGGGGACCAGCCAGTGCTAGACTGGTGGGGAGTTAGGTTAAATAGGGAAGACTAGATGGATTGTGAGTCTCTTTCTCTCTGTAGACTTCTTGGGCCCAACATTCAAAGCTTTGCTGGGTGGACAAAGTGATTGCATGTCATTTACCAAGGGTTTGCACCCATGTGCAGTATTCAAAGGTGACAGGGGCATGTACTAAATGGGAAAGTGTGTGCAATGATTGGTGCACAAAGGGAGGGTCAGGGACAGGAATCCAAGCACAGTGCAATACTCAGCATGGCAGCACTGTGAAAAAGGATTAGAGCAGGAAACTTTCTGTAGTGCAGTTACCACCAAGAAAAAGACCAACATACTCCAGGCAACCCTGGCGCCCAGAGAAGCCACTGAAGTCAACAACCAAGTTGGTGGTTGGAGGAGCACACCTGCTCCCTGGTGTCTAGTGGAACTCCTCACCCTCCAAATCCCATCCCTGCAGCAGTTGAAGCATTCCTTTATATTTAGTGGTATCCCCCACCCTCTGAAACCGATCCACAGAAAAAAATAAAGCATTCCCTGGTATCCAGTGGTACCCACAATCCTCCGATCCCCATCCCCGTAAAGAATAAAACATTCCCTGGTGTCCAGTGGTACCCCCATCTCCAGTCACTGTCTCTATAAAAATAAAGACATTCCCCAATGTCCAGTGATACTCCTGTCCTCCAGTCCCCGGCCCTGTTTACAAAGAAAACATTCCCTGCTGTTCAGTAGTACCCCTCCCCCACCCTCTGATCCTCATCTCCTTAAACAAGAAAACATTCTCTGGTATCCAGTGGAACCCCTGTTGTATGATCCTCTGCCCTGTAAACAATAAAACATACCTGGTGTCCAGTGGTACCCCCTGTACTCTAATTGCCAGCCCCGTAGGTTTCAAACTTGTCCCTGGTGTCTAGTGACACCTCCCACACCCTCCGATCACTTCCTGGCATCTGGCAGTCCACCCCCACACCAGGTGTAGCACTCTACCACCCCTTTACCATAGTTGCTGGCACCACAGAGAGCCCATACGGCAACTGGCACAGCCATCCTCTTACCACCTTGGCTGGCCACCATATGCAACTACATGGAGCACACGTCCTGCATACTATAAAGGGAGCCCGCGCACTGTCCACAAGTTGCATGCTCCCTTTACAGTACGCAGGACATGCACTCCACGTCGCTGCATACAGTGGCTGGCCAAGGTGGTAAGAGGAGGGATGTGCTGGTTGTCATATGGGATCCCAGCAGCACTGGCAACTATGGTAAGGGGGGTGGCAGGGGAGTATACCTGGTCCAGGCAGTGAAGGGGGCCACAAGATGTCAGGAACTTCTTTTAATAAACTGTGGCAAGTGACTGGAGGGTGGTGGGATGCCACTAGGCACCAGAAAATATCTTTGTTAGATAGCGGATAGTGATCAGAGGGTGTAGGGTGTCACTGGACACCAGGGACAATCTTAAACCTACAGGGCCGGCAATAAGAGGATGGGGGTACAACTGGACACCTGGGATTTTTTTTGTTTACAGGGATGGGGATCCGAGGATGGGGGCTACCACTGGACACCAGGGACTATTTTAATTTTTAGGGGAATGGTGATCAGAGGATAGGTGGTACCACTGGACACCAGAGAATGTTTTATTTGTTACAGGAATGTGGATTGTAGGGTGGTGGTTACCACTAGATAACAGGGAATGTTTCAACTTTTACAGGGATTGGTGAGATTCAGGTTGGGGGTCAATCACAGGAGGAGTGCAAACTTGCCACTGCTTCTCATGCAGTTGAGCCCATAATGGGCATGCATATGGCTCCTTAAGTGCCGTCTGTGCCCAATGGGCTCATTTTCATGGTGTCAGCTGAATATTGTGCTGGAGTCTCTTGGTGCTATTGAGTCTGATGGTATTGTTCCCTGCACTTCCCAGATCTATGTTGGGGCAGTCCTACTCAACTTAGCACTGCACTGATATGCCCCTATATTCAGTCAATAGCACCAGTGCACTATCTGACTAAATATCACATCCTCAGGGTTGTTGGCAAGGGCAAGCACAGAGCAGACTTTTAGCTCCACCTTTGCCCATTTTCCAGTATCAGGCCCCTTATGTTCTGATCATATGTTCTGTGTGCATTTTAACAGTAGCTGTTTTAAAACATTTTCCCATACTTTAAGTTTGATTTTACTTTGGTTGCATGAGGATTTTTATATCTGAAATTTCTTTTCTTCATTTTGGGGTAAAGCTATCCTTCATGCAGGCTTAGCTGTGATCACCATATATCTGGGCTATGTCTATGCATGCACCCTACTTCACTGAGAAAGAGGGTTCAAACCCTAAAACATAAGAATGCATGGCTCTCAATGTGGGTTACAGATAGTGCCTTATTCAGCATGGAGTTCTACTATTCAGTGAAAACATTTCTCTTTAAAATTAGGATTAAAACTGACTTTTATTAGAGGCAATTTATTTGAATGACTGAATTAAACTTAACCTATGATGCACACAAAAAAAGAAGCACTTCTTCATTTAGGTAACTTTTGCTTTCCTTGCTCATTGGGGTTCTGGCCTAAGGATGCTTCAGATATGCCTATAGGAGCTTAATATATTTAACTACTTGCCTACTACTTTAAAGGAGTTGTATTGGGAGAGGTGAAGCCCTGACCACTGCACAGATCGGGGTTTCACCTCTCCAATTCCCCCTGCATGGCTGGCATACCCATGGAATTTAGGCAAATTCAGTAAAAATGGCACCAGGCATAGGTAAAATATATACAGTTTTACTTCAGTACATAAGTACACTATGGCCAGGGGAATGACACATCATCATCTTGCAGTACTATCAGCAAGATCCTATGGCTTCCCAGAGCGCCATGTTCAAAATGCTGGCTTCACTGGAGCTTTTATAGAAGTTTACGAACAATGAAGTCATTAAATTCTTAATTGTATCTGCTGTTTGCAGGAGGGATCAGAGAGGTGAAACCCCTATCTGTGCAGTGATTGGGGCTTTACCTCTCAACGTAGTTCTCCTTTAACTGTGAGATGGTAAAAACTGTTTCTTATTCTGCAAAACTTGTTACAATTTGGTATTTTAATACCAACTGTGAAATGCAGTGGACATTGTTACTTGTCAAAGTACAGGTCTGTACTCCCAAGGAGCTTAAGGCTGCTGTTTTGTTTATGAAATATTGTGCTTAAATGTAGGTAATAGTAATCCAGTTATACAGTTTTCATATTTAAATCAGCCACTTACCTACCATGTATTGTTGGGATGTGATGTCAAGGGAGAACTAGCTGTGCTCAAAAAGCAGGTGTTCCCATATCTATTAAACAGACAACTATTTTATTAAGTGTGTTTTAAGGAATTACTGAAATACTTTATTTTGCCTTTTTTTGTATGTGCATTGGAATTAGTGAGCATTATAAAATGGCAAGAAAAAAAATCCAGAAATGTCATTGGTCGAGACATGTCAGCTGATCATACATGAAATCTCTATAAATGCATGGTCAGCTGCCGAATCTCATTTTCCTCCCCCCAAAACTTCCTTAATTAACAATGTCACTAAGCCTCAAAACAGAAAGTAAAAAAATAATCAGTGTTCACCATATTGAAAATCTAAGCCTGCACTACTACCATATTTAAAAATTATTTTTAAAAAACTGTGTTCAATATTTTAACACACAAAGTATAACTCCATACTTACTATAGTATCACTCACTTCCCCACCACTTCCAAAAAATGTTGCACCTCTAAACACCTCAAAATAAAGTCTGTGGCCTCCATATGAAAGGTGGTGTTCACACCTGATCCCCTCTAACTCATCACCTAACACCACAGCATCAGCCAGTTTGGAAACACCTCCAAATGTTACTTAGCAGTCCAATCCCACCAGGTAACTATATTGCATTTTGAACTGACACTCACCCACTAGGCAGCTCAAAATCCCAAGCTGCAGTCCCTGAACAGCACGGCACCTGACAACAAGAAATGGAAGATGTGGCATATTCAAACAGCAACCCACATTCAACTGCGAAACTGAGCAGAGAGGCGTTACTCCAGTCATAAGGCAGGGGTGGGGACAAACACATGCCAGAACTCCTTCATTGAGCCTAGTCCAGATCCGCTCTTCACATCAAACAGAGCACATCACCGTGGGGTCAGGGACACACACTCTAAAAAAAAAAACTTCATGCCACAAGGGGGAGCCTCATGGAAATTGTTTCAGTGTGTCAGTCGGCAAAGTAAAATCAGGGCCAGCACTGAGCTCCCCGTTCTGGTCCTTGAAGGGGCAGGGCAGGAAATAACACTGTAAGTCTGTTTATGGCACAGACCCTAAAAATAAAAAATTAAAAAATTAAAAAGAACACTTCTTCAATTTTTTAATCAGCTTCCCATCATCAAATCATTTTAACTGCTCATGAGAGTCGGGAGAGCAACTACAGTACATTAACTCATCCAGTTTCCATCAGGTGGATGGGAGACTTATAGCCAGACAGTGGATCGGAGCAGCAGCACCAGTTAAGTAAGTGAGAGTGACAGTAATTTATGGTTCACTGCCAACACCTTGTACTGACTGCCTCATCTTTCTGGTCCTGACCACGGGGTGGGCAGGGATCGGTAGGCACAAGGGGCCAACTGCCTCCAGTCTGTTACTAGAGTGGAGCACCAACATAAAAACAAAACTTTTTCCACTCCTAACTCCCTTACTCTCAAATGGTGCAGGAGGGTTAGGTCCCAGTAGAGAGTGTTGGGGGGGAGAGGATTTGCCAGTGACCAAAACCACACACAAGCTGCCTGCAGCTTAAACTCAGTAGCACAGCTCCACCTGCTGGCTTTTGCTTACTACAGTACACAATGCAAAAGTTCAACAGAAAACAGGGACATTTTAATTCATCTATGTTTAAATAATTTTCTGTACTAACAAAAATAGTGGTATATTGTATTTTTTTATGTCCTTACTGACAATTACAAGCCATTTTATAAGTGTAATAAGTCACTCCAGGGTGTGCATTAAATCATTTTAATGTACTTCCCAGAGGTGTAAGGACACTTGGCCTTCAGCCTCGACCCTTACTATGCTCCTGGAGCGTACACTAAAATCCTGTAATGCACACCCTGTCATGGCCTATTATTTACTTAACTACTTTTTAAACTGCCAGTAAAATAAAAAATCAATAGAATTATTCTGATAGCAGACAATGCCAAGTGCAAAGGAGCACAACGCATTTCACTGAGAAATCTGCATGCAGATTTAGTTCTGTTTTCTTTTTGTAAGAAATGTCCACTTTTTTATTAACACATTGCACCTTCTATAAAAACATGGAAACATAAACTTCTAGCAGAGAAAGGCCCGTTGGCCCATTGTGACTGCCCATTCCTACCTAAATGATGTTGAATGAGAGAGTCCTAGAAACTCTTCACTCTCCCCCCCCCCCCTTCATTTCTGGTGCACTCTTTACCAAGCTCTTGTCTCAGTCACATCCTCATTTGAATGCTGCCACTGATTTCCCATGAACTACCTCCTCCAGCAGCTTATTCCACCCCTTCATCACCATTCACATAAAAATAACTTCCTGATATCTCTTAAAGTTACCTCTGCCACCTTCATGGAGTTATCCTTTGTATTTGTGTTACCACTCAGTCTGAACAATTCCCCCATCCACCTTTTGAAGGTATCTGTATGTTTCAGTTATGTTCCCTCTCTCCCTTCTCACCTCATGCATGTACATGTTGATGTCTGCTAGCCTCTCTTCATACATCCTTTCCTGCTGTCCCCAGATAATCTTGGTTTCCCTCCTCTGCAGTGTCTCCACCCGGCCCCTATCCTTCTTTAGATGTGGACTCCAAAACAGTACACAGTATTCCAGGTGAGGGTAAACCCACAGTGACCTACAGAGTGATAGCAGCACCACCTTTCTCCTGCTAGTGATCCCCCTCCCTATGCACCCCATATCCTATTTGTCCTACTCAATGCCCTACTGCATCATACAGATGTCTTCAGACTGTCTGAAATTATTACTCCCAAGTCTTATTCCTCAGTACTGCTTTTCACTATCGCCCTCATTCTATATTCTTTGGCAGGATTTTTTTATTCCTATGTGCATCATCCTGCATTCTTTGGCATTATATTTTGACTGCCATACGTTTGACCACTATTCCAACCAACCCAGGTCCTCCTTCCTAATTTTGTCACCCTCATAACTACAGTAGTAGCCACAGACACTGTCAGCTATTTCCTGAAATTTCTGTGATATTTCCTGAAATATCTGATGCTGTTTGCATTTAAACAGTAGGGGCAGCAGAGAGAAGCTCTTCAGAAATTTTGTGAAATATCTGGAAATAACTGGCAATGTCTGTAGCTATCCCTGCAGCTACCCAGTAAATGATTTTCTTATCATCTGCTAAAAGGTATACAGTATCTTGCCCTGACCATGACTTCATGGACTAAGAGCAGCCGCTTAGCGCCCTTACTACCCTTAACTTCTCTTCTGATGCCATAACCTGGTTCAATAATTGCCTGTCTGGCTGAATATACAGGACTGCTATCAACAACATCAGTTCGGGTTTTTGTCCTCTTAACTGCAAGATCTCCCAAGGCTCTATCCTTGGTACCCTACTTTATTCACTATTTCTATACACATTCCCAATTGCTTGACCTTCCACTAAAAGCTCACCATATGTGGATGATGCTGTCATCAGGACAGTAGTGCGGTGGGTAGGTAACTGGCTGGGCAGCAGGACACAGAGGGTGGTGGTAAATGGCTGTCACTCCACAGAGGGAAGAGTGACCAGTGGGGTACCACAGGGATCAGTGCTGGGACCGGTACTATTCAATATCTTCATCAGTGACATTGCGGAGGACCTAGAAGGCAGAATTTCACTGTTCACTGATGACACAAAGCTCTGTAACAGAGTAGACACCCAGAGGGTGTAGACAGAATGAGAAGGGACCTGCAGAAACTTGAAGAATGGTCAGGGGTTTGGCAGTTGAAATTCAATGCAAGGAAGTGCAAGATAATGCATATGGGGCACAAAACCCTGGCACAATATATCAGTTGGGGTGAGGATATAGCATGTACCAAGCAGGAAGCGGATCTTGGGGTTATCATCTCTGATGACCTCAAGGCAGGAAACAGTGTGACAAGGCAGCAGGTAAAGCAAATAGGATGCTGGGATGCATAGGCAGGGCATCACCAGCAGGAAAGGAGGTCATAATTCCACTATACAAGACACTAGTGAGGCCGCACCTGGAGTACACTGTGCAGTTCTGGAGACCTACGTAAGGACATAGACAGGGGTAGAGAAGGTTCAGAGGAGGGCAACAAAGATGGTGCATGGATTGCATCACAAGTCCTATGGAGGACAGGTTGAAGGCACTGAACATGTACTCCCTGGAGGAGAGGAAGGAGAGAGGATATGATGTAGAGACATACAAGTATCTTACAGGGAGGAACAGGGTGCAGGAATGCACTATTTTAAGCAAAAAAGATGTTCCAGGACTAGAGGGATGGGATGAAGTTGGAGGGAGGGCGATTCAGAGGAAGCGTGAGGAAGAATTTCTTCACAGAGCGGGTGGTGGACAAGTGGAACACCCTGCCAGAGGAAGTGGTGGGGGCTGAAACAATCACGGGATTTAAGAATGCATGGGATAGACATAAAGGAATTCTGGAGGTCAGGGGTAAGGGGCAACAGACTTCTTGGAAAACATAAACTGAACTTACAAACTTAAATGGGCAGACTGGGTGGGCCATAGGCCCTTATCTGCCGACACTGTCTATGTATCTATGAATGTATCTTCAGCCCAGGCAAGGGCCTGGCACCCCTCAACAAAACATTATAACATGACTTCAACTTCCTCAAAACCTGATTTTTGAACAACAGAATGGTCCTCAGCACCATAAAAATGAAATCCATAGTCTCCTCAGGAAAACACAAAGAAAGCAGCACACGTCCCCTTTTTCATTCATGATCTAGAAGGCACCATGGTTGAACTCATCCCCATTTTAAATACCTAGCAGTTGTCCTTGACAGCACCTTCTCTTTCAACACCCACATCGATAACCTCATTAAAACTGTCCACCTGAGGCTTGGAATCATGCACAGGGTCAAAAGACACCTGATCCCAGAAACTAAAAGTTTATTTGCACACAATCTTCTGTTCCCTATTGTTGACTATGGCTCTCTCATTTGTGCTGCTGCTCATTCTGGGGCACTTGCCAAGATACGCATGACCCACAAAAGCATTTGTCTCTTCCTAACTGGACTGCCTTATCATACCCACCACCGCCAGTTGTACCATTTTGCTGCCTGCCTATCCTTGGATGATCACTTCGCCCATAAGGTGGTTGTGTTTCTACATAAAGTGACACTTGGCAAAGCTACTCATGCATCACCTCACTATTTCCCTGCTCAACCAATAAATTGGTGACCCGCTCTCAGTCCAAATTTCCCTTCAGACTCCTCTCTTAGAAACACAGCAGCTGAACAAAGAGCTCTGTCTTCGGGGCCATCACCTCCTATAACATCCTATCACCCAAAATCACCTCAGCTGTTAGCACTCTCTCCTTCAATACCAGGCTCTGCCAGAATCTCATGGGCAATGTGCACTATGACTGCACCAGATTTTTGTCTAATGCTTTCCTGCACCGTGTTAATTGCCTGTAATCAGGGCCCCGGTGTTCTGCGGCAGAATTTTCTGATTTCTGCGGCAGGGCTCCTTGACTTCTGCGGCAGAAGTTTCTGATTTCTGTGGCATGATTTATTCATTTCTCTGGCAGAATGCAGTCCTGTCATTGGTTAAATATGTGATGTCATCAATGACATCATATGCTGAGCATAGAGGAGGGGCTTCAGGATAAACGAAGTGGGAAAGAAAGCCTGACACTATGGAAAAACAGTATATTTATATGAAAATTCACCAAAACAATGAATTCTGCGGCACTATATATATATTCTGACATGATGCAAATTCTACGTAAATTCCATAACATGAACATAAATTCAGGAGCCTTGCCTGTAATTTGTGTTCCTTGCCCTGTGCCTGTTATTGGTGTGACCAGCCTTATACTGTTTTGTACCATACTGTATTGTGCAGTTTTTCAAATTTCTCCACAACTGCACTGTAATTATCATCTTTTTTTCTTCCCAAGAAAAATATAAGATATATAAGAAAAGCATGCGTAATCATAGCAACTGATCAAAAATTGCTAGAAATCATCAATTTCAAGGCCAGATCCTTGCAGTGCAAGCAGCATGGGGCCACCCTTGCATGCCAGAGTCCGTGGTTCATGACACAGTCCCAGGAAGGCAGGCGAATAAATTGCCAAGAAGGGTAATGGAATTAATAAGGGGGGAAGGAGAGCAAGTAAAATTGGGGAAAATCAGTTGCAATTTTGTATGACATGTATTGATCATAGCCTGCATCACCAGACCAAGAGCCCAATATTCAAAAGCTTGCCTGGTGGGCAAAATGATTGCCCACCATTTGCCTGTGGTCAGAGGCCCATTCGAGCTCAACACCCCCCACAGCAAAACTCGAAAACAGACCATTACAGCGACATTCGCTGAATGATCTGTTTTCGGTGATGCTTTTCCCCCAATGTCCTACCCCCTCCCTGAATCAACTCTGACCTGCAGTTGATAATCAATAAATGTGGGGGGTGCAAGGTGGCACAGCCCCCCACAAAAAACGCAGTCTGTTGTGAGGGCACAATACCGGTGTTGGTATTGTGCCATTGCTGTTGGGGGCATCGGGATTTTTACTGTTGAGGTCACTTGGTGCTTCTGCCTGGGGTTTTTGCCCATGCACAATATTAAAAGGAATAATGAGCACATGCTAAATGGGTTAGCATGTGCACAAATTAATGTGCAAAGTGAGGGGTGTGGCCATTCCCTGGTGTTCATTGGTCCCACCATCCTCTGATTCCCATTCCCATTAAAATTAAATTATTCCCTGGTATCCTGTGGTCCCCCCCATCCTTTGATCCTTGACCCCACTCAAAATAATGTTCCCTGGTATCCAGTGCCCCCCAACCCTCTGATCCCCACCACTGTCCCTGTTACAAGTGAAAGAGTCCCTTGTGTCCAGTGGTCCCCCTACCCTCTGATCCTCGGCCCCATTACAAATTAATTATTCCCCTTGTGTCCAGTGGCACCTCCACCCTTCAATCACTCGCTGCAGTTTTGTAGAACAAGTCACTGGCATCTAGTGGCCCCCCACACCGCTCACACTGGGTACACCACCCTGCTACGCCCCCACCATAATTGCCAGCAGCACATGGAACCCATAGAGCAACTGGCACAGCCCTCTTCTCACTCTCACCACCTTGGCCAGCTGCTGCATGCAGTGACAGGCAGCACATGTCCTGTGTACTGTAAAGGGAGCACGCATACTGTCCTTTGTAGACTGCACATGTGCTCCATTTATGGCACACAGTACACACACTTCCTGTCATTGCATCTGGTGGCCAGTTGAGGAGGTAAGAGAAGGGTGTGTTGGTCACTGTATGGGCTTCCTGCGGCACCAGCAATTAAGGTAAGGGGTGGCAGGGTGGTGTACCAAGTGCAGGCAGTATGTGGGGGCCACTGGACACCAGAGACTACTTATATGAAACTATGGTGAGTGATCAGAGCTTGGCAGGTGCCACAGGGCTCCAAAGAAGGTTTTCTTTCTACTGGAGCCAGGGATGAGAGGTTGGAGGTGTCATTAGATAGCAGGGACTGCTTTCTTCTTAATAGGGCCTGGGATCAGAGGGCTGGGGGGGACCACTGAACACTAGATATTACTTTATTTTCAATGGGGCCAGGGATCAGAGGGTAGGGAGGACCACTGGACACCAGGGAATACCTAATTTTTAACAAGGCCAGGGATCAGAGGGTGGTGGAAACAACTGAACACCAGGGAACACTTTATTTTGAATGGGGCCACTGATTGGAAGGTGGAGGAACCACTGAACACCAGGGAATACTTTTAATTTTAACAATGCCAGGGATCAGAGTGTGGGGAGGATCACTGGACACCAGGACATAGTTAATTTGTAATGGGGCCAGGGATTAGAGAGTGAGGGGGCCACTGGACATGAGGGAACCCTTTATTTTTAATGGGGCCATGGATCAAAGTGTGGAGGGACCACTGGATACCAGGGAATAATTAATTTGTAATGGAGACATGGATCAGAAGGTAGGGGGACCACCAGATACCAGGGAATAATTCATTTGTAATGGGGTTGGGGATTGGAGGATTGGGAACCACTGGACTCCAGGGCCTGCTTTACTTGTTTGGGGGATGAGCGATCAGAGTGGGTGGACACAGTCACTAGAGGAATGCAAACCTGCAACTGCTTCCCATGCAAATGAGCCCATAATGGGTATGCATATGGTTAGTGCCTTACATGTCCAAATGGCTCATTTGTATGATATCAGCTCAATATCACATCAAGGCTCTCGGTGCTATCAGGTCAGGGGGCACTGTTCCCTGCAATTCCAAGATCCATGTCAGGGCAGCAGTACTCAGCTAAGTGCTACGCCAACATGCCGCTATGTTCAGTTGGATAGTGCTGATGCCCTAGCCAACTGAATATAGCATCCTCAGGGTCATGGGCACGCCACACACACTTTTGTGCTCTACTTTTTCCCCTTTTCCAATGTCAGGCCCCAGGTGCCTGCCACAGACTTCCCATTATTGTTGCCTGCCTTGAGCATTTGTGTTCACTTCCCTGCCGGGTCAAGCCTTACTGCAAGACTGCTTTTTCCCCCAGGGTACAGATTTGCCCCAATTTTTGAGAACCTGCCATCTTCCCTTAGTAGCAGGCACATGCTGCAGTGTCCTGCATGTTGCGTGGCAGCACGTGGTCATCATCAGTACCACCACCATGATACTGCCACCAGCAGCTACTCCAACATTGACTGCAGCTCAACCTTAGATAACCTTCCCTGTTGCCCTCCTCCATTGTCTGCTCAGGGTAAGTGCTCCACTGCTCAGCACCATGAAGCCAGTTATAAAACATCTGATTTTTGACCACTTGTAAGTTCGGTTATGGTTTAGTAGGTGGCATTTTCTTATTAGCCAGATCACACTTGGAAATACAGAAGATGATTACTTGTTTATTAATTGCAAAAGTACACAGATGGACAAAAATATTACTATACAAGCACTAGCTGAATTCTCATGTGCAATTTCCACAAAATCTAACTCAGATCAGGCTGTCCCAGTGGCGCAGAGGGTTGAGGCACTGGGCAGCTTACCTCACGCTATGCTGGCAACCCAGGTTCGGGAACAACCTCAGGTCATCAGGGTGCTGGCATGGAAGGGGGAGTGCAGAGCAGGATCGAGCTTGCTGATGGGCAGCTCTTCTCTCCTGAAAGTGGTGAGGGTGGGTTGGCACCCCCCCATAGTTCCACTCCCACCAGGTGGAGGTCTGGTGGGTAGCGTAGGTGGAGAGGGGACAGCAAAAAGTTACGGGAGGTGGAAGGGGCTGAGCTGGCACCACAGGGTGTGTGCGTCCCTCTACATGCTCGCACAACCATGTGCCGGGGCCTCGGGCGGAGGGCAAGGGGAGAAAAGCTGTAAAAATACCTATGTGTCCCCATTGCCAGTTGGCAGGAGGAGGTGACGGGGACCAATAACTAAATAAATCTAGCTCAGATCCACCTTCCTTAGCACAATATGCCTACAAGACCCCAAAAACCTGTGTTTGGTGGAATACCTGTAGTACTTTTTTTTAAATACTTTAATATGCTTATATTACTCCCCAGCTACTACCTGGCCCCCTTCAATCCATGCCCTACAACCAGCTTTATCATCCACCTTCTCAGTGACTCATCTGCTGCCCTCTGAAGTGCACCCTTGCTTACACCCCATGGTGGAGCCCTGCTCCCAAACAGAGACTTGAACTGATTCGGAGGCAGAGTGCCTTGGTTGATGGTGTGGGGCTACACAGCCTGGTGGTTTTACTGCTTTTTTCATCCCCAGACTCATGGGACACTGAGGAAGCTATGTGATGTATGTGAACAGGATGGTGTTCCCTCATGTCAGAGCATGGTAGCTCCCCATCTCATCAGCTCCCATGCATCACCACCTGTGGTCACCCAGGGGGTGGTAGAGCAGTGGTAGCTTGAACACCAACCCTCACCAAAGTGGAGAGCATCTGATGGAATGCTAATTACACCTCTCCCTCCAATGGCTCAGGGTCGTTCCCAAACCCAGGTCATTTGCTTCACAGGTGGTAGCACTACCACTGCACTGGCAGGCCAGCCTCAGAGCAATACCTGTAGTTCTGTTTGAAATGGAATCCTCTGTCCCTCGCCCAACACCCTGAGACTGTTATATAATATTTTGGTAGAAATGCACCCTTTAACCTGCAGTCCATGACTGGGGCAATAGTCTAATGCCAGCTGACCGATAAGTGTGCCTGGAATCATTAATGATGCAACTAGGCTGGCACTTTTCCCATTTATTGAGGGTTAGAGAGGGTGGTGACTGGGTTAACTGGGCATGGCACTATTGCTCCTCCCTCAAATCATGGATTATGAGTCAGGAGTGGGGGCTCTCTATCAAAAGATGTACAGTATATGGGAGTCTGGGCCTAGGGAGAGGGAATCTGAGATTAGGTTCGTATGTATGCCTAAGCGGTTGTCATTTGAACAATGCAGACCATAGAGAGAAACACACACAAACCAGGACAATTAATTTAGAGGTCCCCACAATAGGCCAATGCCCAAAACCTGTATTTAGAGTTGAGGGGCCCTCCTCCTGTCCCCCGATTTGTAGGTGGCCAATATAGGAATATCAAGCTAGTCCAGTTCCCCCTCCCTAACCAGCAGCACATATATGAGTTCCACTAACTGAGTATGCACTCTCCTGGGAGGAATGGAGAAGGGTGGAGCTGTCACAGTCTTTGCTAGCACTAGACAGAGTATATATTAGTCTACCTGTAGTCATCAATTATGCTGTCAATTTCATCCTCCCCCCATCAACCTTTGACAGGTTTACTCACTCAGTCATTCAGTGGGACTGGCATCTACATCACAAGTTAGGAAGGGGGAACACTGAGCTAGCCTGGCATTGAATTATCCCCCAGATAAATGTGGATTGCAGGTTAGGAAGGGGGTTTGGTGCTTAAAAAAAAACATCTGACATCCCCGGGTGATCAGGGCTAGTTGCCTGGCCTCCCCTCCTCTTCATTCCATTCTTTTTCCACCCACTTCTCTCCTTTCTTGTTGTCCTACAACTGTCATAAAACAATCTGTATGCTACCTCTTAGCATTCTACCATGAGCTGTTGACATCTTTTTATTTGTACCACCTCCATAGCCCAAACTCCCCAGCCCACCAAATGTTTGCTTATATGCCCCCAACCCCAATGGATGGTTTTGTTGTGGCAGTAGCAGCACCAATCCAGTTAGTCCTGTAACTCTCACCCCCACCCCACACACTCACACATTTGGGTGTATTCATCACCAATAACCTCAAAAATAGCTATCAATGTAGGCATGTGGTTAACAAGACCACCCACTTAATAAATTGTCTGAGGAGATCCTTCTTCTCCAAATCTGAATCAGTGCTGCTACCCATATACAAATCATACATCAGACCCCACCTAGATTATTGCTCCCAGTTTTGGAGTCCATATCTTAAAAGGGATATTGAAATGGTCAAGAAGACACAACGTAAATTTACCAAGATAATCCCCGTTATAAAACAAAATTATATGATGAGAGAATAAGTGCCCTGGGACTATGGTCCCTAAGTCTTGGGCAAGCACATGGTGATTTGCTCTTTATGTTCAAAATACTCGAGGACAATGAATTAACGAATATAATGGGATTGAGGGACAAAGAATTCAGTCGTAACCTGAAAGGACATAGATGACAATTGACTCATAATATTTCAAGAACTGAGCTCAGGAAACATGCCTATATCCCCAGAATAATCAGATTATGGAATCAGTTGCCAGGAGATTTGGTTTGTGCATCAAATTTCCTAGCTTTAATCAGCTTTCGATAAGTTTATACAAGAGGGTAAACTTACTGGGTATAACCAATGAGTAGTGGGGACAGCATTTATATGCACATGCCTAACACTGTCCTAAATCGCAGTATTAACCACAGTATTAATCACTCACACAGCTTGTTTGCTGATGTGCTGCCCCCTGACCCATGATGGATGATTTCAAGGGGGGCGGGTGGAAATGGTAGTATTAGAACCAGTCAGGCCATCACAGTTGCACACCCCCCACAGTGTGCCTACTCCTTTGTAAGTGTTGTGAGAAATGGGAGTGGCTGTGCTGCTAGGAGAGGAGTGTGAAGCATGCAGGCAGCAGTGAGAGGAGAGTGTTGCTGGAGGGCTCCCCTGTCAAGGTACGTATAAAAGCATGGCATGTAGTCTAAACATTTGCTATTCAGTTTGCTATAGTAAGTGCTGTGCCCAGCAAAATATAGATGCTGCTAAAGTTGCATTATATTAGAGATGAACCTGAGAATGCCAGGCTACCAGTAAATAAATAAATGGAAATGACCTTGTCAGACAATTTGTAAGATGTTGGGAGTGACTTGGATCATGATGACCAGTCTCTCTAGATGCATGATTTAAACTGGAGAATATGGGATAGGGCAGATGGGCTGGCTACTCCCAGCTCCAATTTCATTGGATCGTGCATCAACCTATAGACGGATGGAGAATCCCACATGTTTTGGCTGCAGAGCACTATAAAGGGTATGATATATAATGGGAGTGAGTTGGCATTTGATGAGGAGGTAGGGGTTGGAGCACTTATGTCACTGATGATGCCAGCAAGACTGATTGGTCAGGTTGCCTAGTGTCCTCAGTGACATGACTGTTCAGATCCCCCTCACCCCCATCATGCACTTACTCACTCCCATCTCTCGCTTACAGTGATGCAGATGACTTAGTAAACTAAAACAGATTTGCTAGGAAAATGGACAGAACTAAGACGTGCAGACAAGTTAAAAAAAAATAAGAAAGTGCAGGAAAAAAGGATAAACAGAAAACTATTTTTAATTATTTAGTGTCACCAGAAAACAAACTTGAGCTAACAGATGGAGACAAATTAGTTAGGATTAAAGGAGCTATACTCCCCTATGAGTTATCATCCCCAATAGGGGGTGCTAGATCCCTATCTACCAAACAGGATCACCACTTGCTGTTAGAAATATTGGAAGTGGAGAGTCAGGGAGTTCAAATAATTAGAAAAGGAGTTTCACAACATGAGGGTCTGTTATATAAAATGGAACAGGGCCATGCAAAACAGAATGAAGGGAATAGCAAACATGATATGGATATAAGGTGATCTGTAATATCAGTTAGCAGGAATTCTAAGAAAAATGACTTGGCCAATAGGCAAACAAATGTGGATGAAACTTCAAGAAGCAGATGGTGCTCCTTCCTGCAGAATTTTGAACATTTTCTCTCCCCATATGTTGATATGTTAAGATTAGAACCACCTATGAAAGCCGCCCCTGATTTATCCCATCTCCGGTCAGATAAGGAGCCAGAACGTGTTTTTGAAGAGAGGCAGCAAGAAGGTACTAACAAGATAGTTGATAGTCAGAATACTGATATTATAACCATGACTCTGTTGCTACAGGAGTTTAAGGCTGAGCTAAGATCAAATAATAATTACTTTGCCCAATTGGTAACTTTAACAACCCTATTATTAGTAGGTAATCAACGACATGCAGAGAATCAGTTACACAGCTGTAAGACCAGGCAAGATGGGAATATAGTAAAGGACAAACAGGTGCCGAGCAGCAAAACTCAGATAAAAAGAAAACTGAGTTAACTGCTGAGAAAGAAGAGGGAGAAATAGTGGAACTGGTGAAACAACACTCCAGACAACAGAAATAAAGGGGTCACGGTTTCGAAGAAATGTGGAGGATATCACATGAAAAACTGTAACTGTTCATCGCCAAATGGACGGGGAGAGGGACAGCAATATAGTAAGGTGACATCTCATAAACAGAGTAACAAGAAGAATAGGATGCTTGTAAAATAGCCTTGTCACTTGGCTATTGTATGTTCTCATCATATGATGTAAATTGTGCTGTTTCTGTCTGTTCTCCTACTAACTTGGAGCCTTTGTAAAAGAGCCAGTTTGGCTCAAAGGTTGTAATTCCGAAACTGAAATAAATAAATAAATAAAATTTAAAGGAAGAAGAAAAAAGAAAGGTTTCAAAAGGCCAAAAGTCAGGCTAATAGCAAAAAAAAAAAAAAGAAAGGAAACAACTGACCCTAGACAGGATGAGCTAGTAGAAACCATAATAGAGGCAGAAGAGAAGAAACACAGAGACATAGAAACATAGAATTTGATAGCAGCTAAGGACCTCCGGCCCATCTAGTCTGCCCAATGTTTCTACCCAGTGCATATACCGCAGTCACTAATTGACCTGTGGCTTACCCTTAGAGGCTGACATTAATTTATTTATTTTATTTTATTGAAGTTGCGGAATCACAATCCTTTGAGTCGAGGACTCTTTTGCAAAGGCTCCACGTCAATACAAAATGGACACGTTACTTAAGACAATTTTGAACTTATTACACTTAGCTGAACATCACATTAAGACAATTTTACATGGTTACATCATACAGGAAATTTACAATGCTTGGTTAGTGTCTCTAGGGTTCTTAAAGGGCCCTGGGTTGTCGAGGTGAAGTGAGACAGCTTACCGATTCTGTAGGCCTACCCAGGCTTTGAGTTTGTGGTTTAAAGTCCCGTCTGGATTGCAGGCCTAGTTTTTGGTCATGAGAGACGCTATTTCTCAATCACATACCAAATTAGGGAGGATTGTTTTTAGCAGCCACATGACTCCAAGTTAAGGAGAAGTCTCTTAATGCCATTTTTTAAATAGGCCAGGGCTAGGGGCCAGGGAGAAGGAAGAGGGAAAGTTATTAAGCCAGAGGGGAGCATGATACCAGAAAGACCTTTGCCCTAGTGTAGTCCTACAGTGGGGGACTAAGAGGGAGGTGCTAGCCAGGTGCCTGGGGTGCTCCTGTGAGGGGTTGGTTGGATGAGGGGGTGAAGGCTAGTGGGTGCAAGATTCATTAGGATCTTTTCGGCTTGGAGTCATGTGTGGTACTTTAGTCTCCCCTTCAAAGGTCAGCCAGTCTGCTTGCTTATAGAGTTCTCACGTATGGGATAATCTATCACTGCTTGTGACTAGTCGGCAGGCTTTGTTGAGGGCTAAATTGATACTGTTAAGGGCTGTGTGGTCAGTCATACCGTAAATTATTATCCCATAATTGACTAATGATAGGACTGAGCTGGTTACTGCCAGCCGTAAGGCCGGGGAGGCAGTGTTTGCATCTGTACAGAATACCAAGCCGGGTGTTTGCCGAGGAGGAGAGGTGTTAATGTGTCTGTGGTAGGTGAGGGATGTGTCCAGCGTGATGCCTAGATATTTGAAGTTAGGGACCTATTCAGTAAGGATACCCTGAGAATTTGAGATAGTAAGCTGGGCATTACTGTTGGGGTTTTGGCGGTGGGCAAAGATCATAGATTTAGTTTTGCTGTGATTTAGTATTAATCGATGATCGGTGAACCAGGACTCTAGTTCTCTAAAGCAGCCTTGCAGGGTATTTTGAAGAGAGTTAGGATTGTTATTTTTCCAGTATACTATGGCATCGTCTGCATAGAGCAATAGTTTACCACTGCAGGCCTTTCGGAGGGAGTTCAGAAAGAGGGTTAAAAGTAGAGGCCCCAAAATCGACCCTTGAGGACACCCGCAAGAACTGGTAGCTTGGCTGATGAAGGTGGTGTTGATTTTGACTTGTTGTGTCCGGTCAGTGAGATCGTTTTTGAGCCAGGCTACTGCATCAGGGGTGAGACAGAGGAAGGGGAGAGAGTGGATAAGTAGTGGGTGACTGATGGTGTTGAATGCTTTGGTCAGGTTAACAAAGATTGCTCCTGCTATTGACCCCTGTTCCAGTGCCTCGTATGTGTAAGAGGTAAATTCAAGAAGGGCAGTGGTAGTACTGTGATCTGCTCTGAACCCGTGTTGTTTGGCTCAAAGCAGATTGTGCTTGGCCAGGTATTCGGTGAGCTGGACAATTCGTTCGAGTGCTTAAGAGAGTGGGGGGAGGATAGTGATGGGCCTGTAGTTACTAAGGTCAGTTGGAGCACCCTTTTTTAGGATTGGTGTGATAATTCCCCTTTTCAAGAGCATAGGGAATTGACCTAGGCACAGGGAGCAGTTTAATATTTTGGTGAGGTGAGGGAGGGTCTCGTCAAGAGTTAGACAGAGAATTTTAAGGTCTAGGGAGTCACTACTGTACCTCGTGTTTCGCAAGACTTTGGATAGGTAGTGTTTAGCCTTGTTACAGGAGAGGATTCTCAGCCGGAAGGAAGGGAGAGTGGAAGTAGGGGAAGTGCTAGTGGGGCCATTGGGGATAGGGTCAAAGAAGTTAAGTGATAGGATGTGACTGAGATCGGAGAAGGAGTTGTTCAGGACATTGGATATGGTGGTAGGGTCTTCGGAGAGGGCTGCATGGTCAGGTATTTGCAGTGGCGTTGGGGGAAGGTTTTCCCACAGAGCTCCATGACATTTTTCCAGAAGTTGTTCCCAGAGCCCCATCTGGAGGTGAGTGCTTGCTTATAGTAGTTTGACTTAGCTAGCCGAATAGCCCAGGTGCACTTGTTTCTTGCCTCTCTATAGAGCTGTCTGTCATGGGGAAGCTGGGAGTTCAGTGCCCTATGCCAGAGGATGTCTCTGTGGTGCATCTGTTCAATTAGGGTCTGCGAGATCCACGGAGTGTCCCTGTTTTTTATGACCTGTTTTGAGAAAGGGGAAAATATGTCACAGGCATTGTTAAAAATGTTAATAAAGGAGGTTAGGGCAGCATCAACGGAATGGGCAGTGTGAACAGGTGCCCAGTTACAGGATGAGAGATAGAGTTTAAGGCAAGAGAGGGTGCATTCTTTGAGGTGCCTTTGGATGGATGGAGATTTTAGGAAGGCTGGTAGAGAGGTAATGCTAGGAACCTTATATCTTAAAAGCATTCCAAATATTGACAAACTCTCATCAAAGCCACAATGGCTGCTGGTGCATTAATGTGATATGAGATTTATTTATTTCAAAGGTTTTATGAGGAAAGACATACAAAGCTAATAGCAGCTCATTTTCAGATGTATGCTGGAGGAAGGGGAAAAGATAACAGATACGAAAAAACAGAAAATGAAGTTAATAGAAATGGAATAAATGTAACAAAGTTAAAGAGAACAATTATGTCTAAGAATAAACTGACAAAAATAAATCACCAAGGAATAAGTTGTGGAACTGATCAAAGAACAAACATAGTTATCAGCTTATCAAAATAAAAACATGGGGAATGACTGATTCGAGAGAAGAGATATAGAATTAATGTTTGACTTGTTTAATTGTGATGTAAAATATTTCACTGGTCAGGGTGCCTTCTCTTTCTGCTTTCCAAAATGTTAGTACTCTCTCACCATAACCATTCATTCCACCTCTTCCAAATGCTCTCTGTTCTCTCTGCTCCTTGACCACACCACTACCTCCTGTGCCTGTCCTTGAATCATAGACGTTCCCCACGCCTCAGTTTACCTTCTTTCTCCATAACTATACCACTTTCTCCTGTGACTGCCCTTGAGTTATAGCCCTTGCACACTCCTCATATTGCCATCTTCCCTTTTTTCTCCTCCTCCTTGCCCCTCCACCCACCTCACCAACACTTCTCCCTCTCTTCTTCCTCCCTCACCTGTCTGCACTTTCTCTTCCCCCTCCTCCACATCTGTGTTCCTTCTTTAAGTGCCCCATCCCCGGTCCCCTCACTGTTGAAAAGTATTATTGCTTAACCGGCCTGGTGGTGCTGAGGGCTGAGGTGCTGGGTGCCTTACCTCCCGCTGTGCTGGTGACCCATGGGGGGTAGGGTGGGAGTAGCACTGAGTGAAGGCTCTCCTCTCCCAGAAAGGGGGGACCTGCCACCCGTAGTCCTGCCATCACCAGATGGAGGTCTGGTAATAGGCACAGGCAACAACGATGTGACCAGTAGGGTGAGGGGTGTCCCACAAGGCATGCATATGCATGCCTCCACATGTATCCATCATGTCAAGGACATGTGGGAGTGGGACTAAAAGGGAAAAGGCCAAAAGTACGTACGGAAAAAAAAAAGTACTATTGCTTGTACCCATGGGACAGATTCCCCGCTGTGTATTTGTAAAATTTTTGCCTATCATTTTACCTGCCTGATGAACCTCATTCATGTTCATATTTTACTGTTTATTTTATAGCTCTGTATGATGTTTTATTGTATAAGTTATTTTTCTATGTTCTTGTAACTCTCTTGCCCCTTACTCCCAGGTCACATCTGGAAATGAGCTATTTTTCAGCTCAGTATGTCTTTCCTGGTGAAGCTTTTGAAATAAATAAATGCATACATACATAAATGAATAAATTATATAAAAGTCCCACATTTAAACTGCAATAGTAGAAAAAACAAAACCATGAACATCAAGATAATGCAGTGAAAAGTGTTGTGGGTTCTGAACATACACACCCTCTTGAAAATGTACACAACATAGACACACATACACACACATACACATACATACACACACACACACACACACACGCACACACACACATATAGCTGTTACAACAGTTGTGCACACACACAAGGTGTGAGTGTCATTTGTAGGATAGAGCAGCTACAACATGTCATATTCAGTGGGATCCTGCTTTTGCACATTTTCCAGTGCATTTAGTAGAGTTAACATAGATAAAATGCAGAATCTATTATTTGCTGGGGTACTGCTTTTATACATTTTTACAATGTAGTTACCCAGTATAGGTCAGGTAACTGGCAGTGTCTCATTTTCAGTGAGTTCCTGGTTTCACCTACTGTAACATTAACACTGGGATGCCCTAAATGAGTTGGCTCTGTCACAGTCTGTATGTTTTCAGTGTCAGATACTGTATCTCTCTTTGGCCAGTAGGGGGATGTGAATTGTGCTGAGTGCACATTTTAGTGCCTCATTTTTGCTTTGGGGGGCTATATTCAAGCATGCTTGGAGCGTTCACACTTTGCTCCCAACATGTTTGAGTACAGAAAATTTTACAAACTGTGCTAATTTGCAATAATTGGACAGCAGGGACTTTGCAAGGGGCAACCTCATATCTTTTATTATAAAATGGGCATGTAAAAATAAGCATTGTGATTGGCCAGAAAGACAGTGTCAAATATGTTTTACACATAGAGAGAAAAAAGTACAGGCAACTAAATCAATGCCCCAAAATGGAATGTTGACAGATAGGCATGGAATGTTAAGAAAAATTCAGGTAGCCATCTTGTTTTCAGCCTCAGAGAAAATCAGAACTACAATATCGAGCGAGTGTTCTGTTAATTTAAATGTTAGCATAACAGAATAAAGCAAACAAAAGTACAGTTCCCAAAACAGTTTCAGCATGATTCCTGGTGAGTCACTCAGCTCTGTGGCAAGGAAGCATTATACTGTCGGAGTGGCGTATGGGGTTCATGTTCAGTGCAGTCAGCTGTGCTGTCATCTCAGTCAGCTCAATGCCAACAACCGATAAACTTTTTGAGTGGCACTTTCAGTTTCAATGCTCCTTATCGAGCGAGTGTTCTGTTAATTTCAATGTTAGCATAACAAAATAAAGCAAACAAAAAAGTACAGTTCTCAAAACAGTTTCAGCGTGATTCCTGGTGAGTCAGTCAGCTCCGTGGCAAGAAGCACTAAACTGTCCGAGTTGCGTTTGGGGTTCATGTTCAGTGCAGTCAGCCAAGTGGCGCTTTCAGTTTCAATGTCAGTTTCAGTGGTATGGTCAATTTCAACAACATGAATGAAAGAGATGTCCTTGTTTCAAACAGATAGCTGAACATGTGTCAGTTTCAAAGTGTAAGTCAATTTCAAATTCTGGTTCTTTGTAACACATAGCTTAGCATGTGTCAGTTTCAACACTAATTTATCATTTTCAGTAGATAAGTTAAAAAATTAAACCTTTTGCTGCCTTATTGTTTGTTTGGCAGTGTTTTTCAGCCTACTGTCAGTTTACACTGTCTCAAGCAGTTTTACTGTCTCAATTAAAAGGGACTGTTTTTCCTTGCTTAGGGACACTGTTCAAATAAAGCTATATTTTAATGTAAATGATATATTTTCTGAATTTTTTTTAATTTCTAATAAAATTTCTAAATTTTATAAGCACAATAAGACACTCCGGGGTGTGTGTTGAACATATATTACCGCACATCATCTGTGGCTGAAGTCACTCGGCCTGCAGCCCTGTGACTTACTACACCCCGATCGTAATATATGTTCAACACACACCCTGTTATGTCTTATTGCTTACATAGGGGGCCATTACTCTGTGTAGTTCTGGTTTCCAATTCTAGGTTTTTCTATCTATTTCTGTTTTGTGCCTTTAGCCACTGACTGAATTGCTTACAGCCACTGACTGTCATGCCAGCAACCTGGGTTCAAGAATGGACCTGGATCACTTGGGGACTGGCCTGGGAGGGAAATTTCACATCTGTAGGACAGGGAGAGGAATCAAGGTGGCAGCACGATGGGACAGCATGGGAAGGGATCCCACACCTGGATGCCTGAGGTGTCTTCATGGAGGCTGAGTATATACATGTCTGCGCCCAATAGGGGAAAAAAATAGGAGTTTATGCTGCCTTAATGGAAGTCAAAACACTGGCCATCATATACTGAATGTGGCGGGTTTTACGATCTATGTTAGGGCAGCTTTCACGTTTTGAAAAGGAATGTACTGCTCTCTAAAGTTGGATATTTGCAAACTGCTTGCTTGACTGACTACCAATCTGACCCCAGAGAAAAGAAGTGTAAAAAAATGTTTGTGAGACTCTTGGAGCCAAGGAATGGAATTGAGAAATGAATGCCAGCTTCACAAAGAGAAGCCACAAGTTGGAGATATCTGGCTAGGATGCTATGTTTTACAGGAGCAAATTGTGTGCTGAAATGCCTGTTTGCAATATAAAAAAGGCATGACACCTTTGCCGAGGAGGGTATTGGCTCTGTATGGGATGTTGGGAAGAAGAAGTATTTATTTTATTTATTTATTTAAGAATCAGTTTACAACCTTTGAGCCAGAGGCTCGTTTACAAAGGTACTTCGTCACATAAAGACATACATTGCGTTTCAGTTACATAGCAAAGATTTGCCAAAAATCAGTAGGCATTCACCAGAGGTGCCACGTCACATTGTGGTCAGACAGATACAATTGGGTACAGGGTACATGTAATCGATAGCAGGTATTAAACAAGTTGGTATCAAGTGAGCAATTCTGGTAGATAAACATTGAAACAGCTGGCACTGGCCAGGTTAAACCTAGGCATGGTGGACATGGAAGTGGTGTAGGGGATGGTTGGGTGGAGAGCTGCCCGGGGGGCATTGTCAGGAGAGAAAATAAAGAGGTGGAGGCTATGTTCAGAGACAGGAGCAGTTACAAGTGCTGAAGATGTGGTTCCGAAGTGCGGTTTTGAATGTGGAGATGGTGATGGCATTGGTGATGGTGGCAGGGAGAGAGTTAAACCAGGTTGGGGCTCTATAGCTGAAGGACCTCTGGCCACGGCTGGTTCTTGTTCTGGGGACCTTTAGAGTGGTCTTGTAGGAAGACCGTGTTGCAATGGTGGGAGGGCTCTGGTGGATGGATGCTGTTACCCCAGGGGGGGAGAGCCCGAGTAGGGTTTTTTTGGTGAGGAGACAGGTCTGGTATCGGAGCCGTTCATCCAGGGTAAGCAGGTTAGCATCGACATATAGCTGACAGGTGTGTGTGAGTCTGGGGGCACCAGTAATTAATCTGCACGCTTTATTCAGGGTTAGGTGAATTTTGTTTAGTGCAGTGGTGTCGGCAGCACCGTATACTGGTAGACCATAGTCTACAAGGGACAGAACGGACAATGTAACCGCTAGCCAGAGAGCATTTGGGGGAAGGCAGCTTTTATGGCGGAATAGGATGCCAAGCCGTGTGTTGGTGGCGGATGTTAGGGTGTCGATGTGGGTGTGAAATGTGAGGGCTGAATCGAAGGTAACCCCAAGGTATTTGTAGGAGCAGACTTGTTCCAGTGGTTGGTTGGTGCTTGGAAGGATATATAGAGGGTGGTTGCTAGCTTTTGTTTTGGGGTGTGAAAAGAGCATAGTTTTGGTTTTCTTAAGATTGATGATGAGTCTGCGCTCCTTAAACCAAGCCTCGGCACTGTTGAAAGACTGCTGTAGGGAGTCCTGTAGGGAGATGGGATTATGGTGGGTGGCAAACAGGACAGCATCGTCTGCATACAGCAGAATTTTGCCAGAGCATGCACTGGGCAGGGTGTTCAGATACAGTGAGAAGAGAAGGGGGCCCAGGATGGAGCCTTGGGGACCCCAGAGAGAATGAGATGGGTATCGGAGAGTGTGCTATTAATCTTGACACACTGGGATCGAGTGTCAAGATAGCTAGCACACCATGCCAGGGGGCCAGCCGAGAGACCAGTGAGGCAGAGTCGCTCAGCAGCAGTGGATGGGAGACAGTGTCGAAAGCCTTGAAGGTCAATGAACACTGCACCAGCTAGGGAGCTGGTATCCAAGGAGGAGTGTAGGAAGTTGGAGAATTCAATAAGGGCAGTGCTGGTACTGTGACCCCCATGGAATCATGTTGCTCTGGGCATAAGATGTTATGCTTAGCCAGATAATCAGTGATTTGAATGGCCACCACTTTCTCAGGGCTTTAGAGAGGGAGGGAGGATGGAGATTGGCGGTGATTGTTGTGGCGAGCCTGTCGCCTCCTTTATGAATAGGTGTGATAATGGCTGTTTTCAAGCTGTGGGGAATTGTCCCAGGCAGAGTGACTGGTTATAGGCTTAGTGAGAGGTGCAAGGACTTCATCTAGCACCAGCCTGAGGATGCTGGGGTCCAGTGAGTCACTGCCGGGATTGTTGCCATTGAGAGCTTTGGTTAGGATGGGTCTGGCTTCCCGGTGGAAATCTTTCACAGGAGGAAGCTGGGGTGCTGGAGGACAGGGGAGTTTGGCTGGGGGAGGGTCAAAGAAATTACTAGAGGACTGAGCTAAGGTCAGTGAAAGTGGTGTTGAACCAGTTAGCTATGGTGGCAGGCTCGGTGGAGGTTGTGCCATTTCTAGTGAGCTGGGATGGGGCGGGGAGCAAGCTTTACCATTGAGTTGCTTAATATTATCCCAGAAGGTCCGGGCTGAGCCCCAGGAGGAGGTAAGGAGGCCTGGTAATGGTCTGCCTTGGCTTTCCTGATGGCCCATGAGCATTTATTTCGGGCTGCATTGTATGCTTGCCTATCAGACAGACGACCTGTTTCAGTGGCAAGGTGCCAGAGGTTATCCTGGTTTCTAAGTAATTGTAGGAGGGCCGGGCTAACCCAGGGTGCGTTCTGTTTTTTGGACCGGGTTTTGGTTAAGGGTGCAAAGAGATCACAGGCCATGTTGAAGTTGTGAGTGAAAAAGGCGAGGGCAGTATCAATGTTGGTTGCCTGCTGAATGGGGGACCAGTCTATCTGGGTGAGGAGTGCCTTAAGTAGGCTTATTGAGCTCAGTGAAGCATTTATTTTTTTGTCTCCTCTCTCTGTTTGGTGTGCACATGGTAGATATGGCCCTTCTCAGGGAAAGGAGAACATAGAGAAGGCCTGTGGCTTGGTTAAAGGCAACAAACTTAATGGAGGGACTCCTGGTTTATAAAAGGGGAGCCTAGTTTGTTTAAGTAAGCCTGCTGACCTCTAACACATTGTTACCTAAGATGCTTTCTCAACGTCACTAAAGACTACATAAGGGGTAATCCACTCTGAAGTTATTATTTAATTTTACTCCTTTATCTGGTGTCCAATCAATGAGGCGGGTAAGCAAACTTAAGGAAGTGACTTTTGGAATGCTTCACCCTATTCACTGTTTATATTTATGGATACCTGTTTTCATTTATGGCTTTTTAACTGTCTTGACCTTCCACTGAAACTGCATATTTTATTAAACAGCCAAACTCTATGGTAAAGCTTCCTTGGGGTATGGCTTTTGGCACTATCATTTAGATTGATAGTTACAATGGAAATCTACTTAGCAACCACATATGGAGGCTAAAAGACTCCATGCTCTTGGAGCTAAATATTAGGCTGTTAAAATAATGCTCTGGAGTGATCTATTAGTGGAATGTATACATTATATTGGCTAAATAGGTGTCTGGATGCCAAGTTATAAGACATATCAGATTTTACTTATACTTGTTCAGCTCTATGGTGCTGGTTTGACAACACTTTTGTCGACCGGCATCTCATCGACAGGGTTCATGTCAACCGCAAGTTGCAGTTCACATAAACCCCTGTGTCTCCTGGTTCTATTTTCTCCCCCCGTAATTATGATTCTCAACTCAAGGCAGAGTTGATTCGGGGGAGGGGTGCAGGACCGGAAGACAGTGTGTGTGCCCCTGTGTCGGGCACACCAACACAGTGACCTGTCGGCAGCCTGTCGATTTTGTCAATGGGTTGGTAGGTCACTGCGTTGGTGTCAGTGTACAGGGGGTATACCTACATGTTCACTATGGAATTGATAGAACTCCCTGGGGAGCTCCATTTAAACTAAATAAATATTTTGGAATTCTTTCCCCCGATAAATGTGGCTTGGTTGGGGGGTGAAATGACAAAACTTCCAATAACTAAAAATCTATTTGACTCTGGAACTTAGGTTAAATGATCGATAATTACTATACTGGACAATGGTTTGGTGAAAGAGGCTGGGGTCACCTGGCATTTATTTGCATTTACTTGTTGTATATAATTTGAAAGTTTCTGACTATGAATGGTGGCCTTTAGCCCTGCATATTAATATATGGACTTCAGAGACTTTGGAGCTTTGAAAGCTTGGGCTCCTGAATGCAATGAAGCCATGTTCCTGCTCAGCTGAAATATATTTAAATAGTATAGATATTTCAAGTCAGACTTGTATGACTTGCATGCATAGCCAAAATACCTATGTCTATACATTGTTTAAAAACTTTTATTTATTTGTGCTTCCTGATTATATATTTTTTTCTTTAAAGACCTGATTTAACTTAATTCTACTTACAAACTTAAATTTACAGAACAAAAGGGCTAGTATTAGATGCTTTTAACATCTTAGCGTTAATTGGAAAATGGCCATTCTAAGATGCTGTTAGTTAATTAACCTCAGGTCAGCATTTATTATTCACAAACTCAGTTGCTATTTAGTTACTTGCAAATTGCATCACTATATTTTATATCATTGAGCAATTGATAATGATCTAATATGTCCTGACTGAACTTGCAGTTTTTGGGAGTTACCCTGGGTTTGTGGAGTTTGTTTTTACAGGACATTCTTAGTTTCTACTCTGCAGATCTGATATGGAGGTGCAGGATGGGCAATGCCTGGAGGATTTTCCTTTTGAACTGGGATGGAACCAGTGCCTGTCCTGTACTCTGTTAGCTATTGAGTTCTTTGGACTCTTTGCCTAATACTGTAGCCATATTAAGTGGCCCTAAATGGCAGGGAGAAGTAGTAACTAGGCATCAGATAATGAGATGGAGCAACAGGTGCTATTCTGCTGAAAATAGAAACCTGCCTGTCTAAGCCCTCTCTAGGTTTCATGGGAAGATGTGTGAAGTGGGATTTGGCAATGTGCTCTGTGAAGGAATTCTTCCTTGGACGCCAGGGTATTCCTAAACTACCCTTTTCTGGATAGTTTGCTCATAATGTAATTGAATGGAGAGATTTAAAATTGGACCATTAATTGTCTGATTATGTAATGAAATAACAGTCAAAAGGTTAACATGAAAGCACCTTATTTATCGAAGTCATGGAAGCTGATGCTAGTTTAAGTGTGATGCAAATGTTATGTATTTTTGTAATTTTAACCATGTTATATTGTAATTCATCCATGAGGCCCTAGACCAAGGCTCCGTGGCTGGGGCTATTTACATGGATCTGACCAAGGCATTTGACACTGTCAGTCATGAGCTACTGCTCCATGCCCTTCCACAGCTCAACCTTGTACTTGAGGTCACCGCCTGGTTCAAGGACTACCTCTCAGGGTGGACACAACAAGTCAAGATCAACACAACCCTCTCCTCATGCAAACTAGTATGCTCTGGTGTCCCGCAGGGGTCCATACTTGGCCCCCTACTTTTCACCCTCTTTTTAAACTCCTTCCCCAAGTTTTGCAGTGGTCGCCTGCTGCTCTACGCTGATGATGCTGTAGTGTTCTGGAAACACCCTCAGCCTAACTCTCTCCAACTAGCCCTGCAGGACTTCTTTAGGGAGCTAGAAACATGGTTCTCTAAACACCGCCTTATTATCAATTACAAAAAAACGAAGTCCATGCTCTTTGCGCACCGACAAAGCCCTCACTGTCATACGCCTCTACTAGTAAAAAACTCTCATAGCTCTCCTCTAGAACAGGTTTCATGTTTTAAATATCTCAGAATCACATTAGACACCTCCCTCTCCTACCATAATCACATACAGCTTCTCTCCTCCTCTGTCAATGCTAGATTGGGGATCCTTTACAGGCTTAAACACTGCTTCCCTTCCCAGGCCATGCATCTTGCGGTCTCCTCCTCCTCTGTCCTTTCCTTGGTGGACTACGGGATAGTCATTTATGGATCTGCTGATCCAACTGCGCTACGCTGCATCAACACTGCCCTTAACAAAGCTTGCCACCTAGTCACAGGCTGTGACAGGTTAACACATACCTGTGAGCTTTATACACTGACTGGTTGGCTTCACTTCCAAGGAAGGCTAAAGTACCACACCTGCGTCCTTGCCAAAAAAAATATAACTGCAGCTAGCACCCATCGGCCTACACCCGATTATCAGCGCAGCCCCCTACAGGCAGACTAAAAGGCTTGCAGCCAATACTTCCTTCCTTATCCCCCACTGTAGAACATCTCTTGGGCAAAGATCATTCCGTTACCGCACCCCACTATGGCTTAATAGCCTACCACCCCCAATCTCCATGACCCATAGTCTCTCCCAATTTAAGACAGGTCTCAAAACATTACTCTTTGACTCAACATTATGTGACTGTAGATAACCCTCTTTTCTTTTGGGGCCAGCCCTCCCCTCTTGTCCCTTCACCCCTTCTCCCCTGCCCAGATATTTGACTCGAGGTCACTCTAGATCCTACGAAACTGCATCCTGCATTTCTCTGATAAGGGACACCTTGTATGCCCCCAGTTACTGTCACCATCTAAATAAGATTAAGCTATGACTGCATAACCCTGTACTGTTACTTTAATATTGTATGTGTATGTTTTCTTCTTTACTGTAAGTGTATTTCTTTCTTTCTTTGTAACTGACGTGGAGCCTTTGCAAAAGAGTCTATGACTCAAAGGATTGTAATTCCGATTCTATTCAATAAACAATAAATAATGGTTTTTAACTGATCAACAATAAACAAACTTGAAATGTGGAGTGATATGCAGAAGGACTGCATGAACACAGTGGGGAAAGATGCCACTCATCATGGTTGTGTACTGCATGCTGGTGAATGGGTAGGGACTGCCTGCACTGTGGAGTGATGCTCAGAAGCACTGCATGAACACAGTGGGGTGACATGGTGCCCATCATGGTGGTGTACTCTGGACTGGTGAAAGGTCAGAGACTGCATGCACAGTGGAGCAATGCTCAGAAGCACTGCATGAACACAGTGGGGTGACATGGCACCCATCAATGTGGTAGTCTGTGTGTGCTGGGAAAAGGTGATGGACTGCCTGCATAGACAGGCGATGCTCATAAGCACTGCATAGACACAGTGGGGTGACATGGCACCCATTACAGTGGTGTACTGTGTGTTGGAGAAATGTCAGGGACTGCCTGCACTGTGGAGTGATGCCCAGAAGCACACAGTGGCGTGATATCACACCCATCACAGTGGTGCACTGTGTGCTGGTGAAAGATGAGAGACAGCCTACATAGGGGAGTGAAGCTCAGAAGCACTGCATGAACACAGTGCAGCGACATGGCACCCATCACGGAGGTGTAATGGGTGCAGGTGAAAGGTGAGGGACTGCTTACATGGAGGAACGATGCTTAGAAGCACTGCATGGACATAGTGGGGTGACATGGCACCCATTAAGGTGGTGTACTGTGTGTTGGGGAAATGTCAGGGACTGTCTGCACTGTATAGTGATGCTCAGAAGCACTGCATGAACACAGTGGGGTGACACTGTACTCATCATGGAGGTGCACTGCAAGCTGTTAAAGGATGATGACTGCCTACACAGGGGAATGCTGCTCAGAAGCACTGCATGAACACAATGGGGCAACATGGCACCCATCATGTTGGTGTACTGTGTGCTGGTGAAAGGTGAGGAACTGCCTACATGGAGGAGCAATGCTCAGAAGCACTTCATCGACACAGTGGGGTGCCATAGCATTCATTACAGTGGTGTACTGTGTGTTGGGGAAATGTCATAAACTGCCTGCACTGTGAAGTGATGCTCCGAAGCACAGCCTGAACACAGTGGGCGACATGGCACCAATCAGGGTAATGTACTGTGTGCTGGTGAAAGGTGAGGCAGTGCCTGCTTTGTGGAGTGATACTCAGAAGCCCTGCATGAACACAGTGGGGTGACATGATACCCATTATCATGGTGTACTGCATGCTGGTGAAAGGTAATGGGCTGCTTGCACTATGGACTGATGCTCAGAAGCACTGCATGAACACAGCGGGGTTCCATGGCACCCATCACAGTGGTTTACTGTGTGTTAGGGAAATGTCAGGGACATTACAGAGTGTTTCAAATGCTGTACACTAGCCTTTTATAAAGGATTGTAAGAATTCAAAAGGTGTCAGGCATGTACAGACTGTCTGGTCTATCTTTTTTATTTCATTAATAAATGTCTTAATGTTATCCGAGCAGTGGAGTCTCTGTTTTCAAGGCTGGTGTGTGCCGAATTCTGGTTTGAGTAAAATGTCAGGGACTGCCTGCTCTGTGGAGTGATGCTCAGAAATGCTGCATGAACACAGTGAGGTGACATCGCAGCCGTCACTGTGGGGTACTATGCTGGTGAAAGGTGAGGGACTGCCTGCACTGTGGAGTATGCTCAGAAGCACTGCATGAACACAGTGAGGTGACATAGCACCCATCACGATGGTGTAATGCAGATTGGTGAATGGGTAGGGACTGCCTGCACTGTAGTAGTCATAGTAAAAAAAATATTTTATTCATATTTCATATGAATAAGGATTAACTCGATTGAGTAAAACTAATTTTCAATGAGATCCACAGTACAAATAAGCATCTCAAAATACATAAGTTTAATAAAATACATGTTACAATCAAATCAGATAAAACAATATATTGAAGCTTAACTTATCTTATGTGGCAAGAGCAAGCCCTAACTTACTTGAGGTAGGCAGCAGTTATATAGTTCAATAGGTAACTATTTAAAAGACAAAGAACCTCTGTGCGCAAACACTAAGGCAAGGGTTACCCCAAAGGGCATTTGGCTGGGAAGTTGGGAACCCACTGGGGTGTCAAACAGACGAGGCATACTGATGAGTCCTGGTGGGACGAAACACGTGTCTATGTCTTCTGTTAGCACCCTTTGCAAACTGTGTGAGAGGCCTTTCGGCACCATGCAATTCTGCTTAAAGTTGGACCAGCATAACATTCTGTGGTGATTTGCATATGTAGCCCATGATGCTTTGCATTGTGGGGCATGTGTGATTTTGTATTTTCTTGAAACTTGGCTTCCCCAAATGCCCTTTGGGGTAACCCTTGCCTTAGTGTTTGCTATTAGAGGTTCTTTGTCTTTAAATATTTTTTTATTTTAATGGGTTCACTACTATATATCCAAGGCACACACTGCCTTAAGGGTAGCTGGTCCATTCCTCTGGGGTGTCAAACAGACGAGGCATACTGATGAGTCCTGGTAGGACGAAACACGTGTCTATGTCTTCTGTTAGCACCCTTTGCAAACTGTGTGAGAGGCCTTTCGGCACCATGCAATTCTGCTTAAAGTTGGACCAGCATAACATTCTGTGGTGATTTGCATATGTAGCCCATGATGCTTTGCATTGTGGGGGCATGTGTGATTTTGTATTTAGTTCAATAGGTGTTACACAGTTCAAGAGATGTTATAAATCCCAAGATTTGGGGCTCTTATAATTTTTAACACTGTTTTCATATCTGTACAGCCCACTCTATTTTAATTGTGCAATACACAACATGTTCTTATGTTTTGAGACTCCTTTCGTATCCAGGATTTTAAATTAGACCGAATATTATTCACAGAACCCATTCTCGGATGTGCTGGGATATTGTTCCACAAATACATTCCCTTGTACAAGACTGACTGGTGCCCTATTTCCAAGTTACATCTGGGTCAAACCAAGACTGGAGCACAAAATGATCTGAGAGTATCAGGCTTCTTTCTATATTTCAAGTTTACTGAGTATACTCTGGGAATTTACCCAAAAGGCCCTTATGAGTAAAGGCCAGTAGGTGCTCCTGGCTTTTTCATTCAGATATTGCCAGCCCAGTTGATTACAGAAATTGCACTTATGAGTTAATTGGAGTGCTCCCAGTATGTATCTAACAAGACTGCCATAACAGACTTTTAATTTCCTAAGATAACCCTTATTTCTCCCGTGATAAAGGATATCTCCATAGTTGAACATGGGAATAATCATTGAATTTACTACCCTTTTCCTTGCTTGTAAGTTCAGTAATGGTCTGACTTGATGTAAAGTTCCCAGTTTTTTACTCACATTCTTACTTAGATTTCCAATGTGAGTATTCCAACTGAGGAATTCATCCACCCATAAACCTGGATACTTGTAATGCTGTACCTGTTGGATCGGAGACTCCCCCCAAGGGTAACCAAACTCAGGGCCAACCCCTTCTGTTTATGTGTCATTGTTCGAAACACCATGAACTGTTTCTTTTTGTCATTTAGAAATAACTTCTTGTTTTGAAAAAAGATCTGTAGCTCACTGAATGCATTTTGAAATTTCCTCTGCATGTCGTCTATTGTAAGATCCGAGGCATAAATAGCAGTATCATCCGCATAAAGATGAAATAATACTGATGGATCAGAAAAATTCAGCTCATTGACATGTATATTAAACATGAGTGGACCCAAGCTGGAACCCTGGGGAACCCCCGATCCAACAGGCAAAAAGCCAGATGTCCACTCACCAAAGGCAACCATATAATAATATAATAATAATAAACTTTATTTATATAGCGCTCTTCAACAATGTATCAGCGCACTGTACAACCAAACAACAATTACAGCAATAAAATGTTGACATTTTTACTGTAATTCAATAATCCAATAATACCATAAAATCATCACTTACAGAACAATCCCAAATGTCAGCTGAAATAAATGAGTCTTTAGGGCAGCCTTAAAGCTCTCCACTGTCAGGCATTCCCGTACTTGATGAGAGAAAGAATTGCACAGGGTGGGAATCACAAATTAAAATGAATCTAAGATTATCTTCCTGTGAGGTATGATGCCAGCTATCTCTGTACAGTGTCTACAAACCCCAGTGATGTTGCCCTGGACAGGAGGACACCGTGGTCCAAGGAATCAAATGCTTTGGATAGGTCTATAAATAAGGCACTCACCTGATGATGATGATGAGCCATCTGAATATCCCCAATAACCTTAACCAGGGCCGATGTATTTATGAAAGCCTGATTGCATATTACTAATCGTCCTTAACCACAAGAAAACAAAGTCTATGCTCTTCTGCAGCTCTTACAATAGACACAAGCTACACCCCCTGACAATCTCCACATCGCAAGGGAATATCCTCAAACAGGTCCATTTCTTTAAATACCTTGGGATACTGCTAGACACCAACCTCTCCTACAAGTCACACGTTGAAAGCATGGCTAACGCTGCTAATACCAGCCTTGGCCTCCTATACAGGCACAGACAACATCTAACACCCCAAGCACTAAAACTTGCCGTTCAGAGTTCCATGGTCTCGATTATTGACTACAGTCTCCTCATCTATGGCTCTGCCACTATGACCACCCTCAGATGTATCTCAACAGCCCTCAACAAGTCATGTCGGTGTATCACTGGGGCACACCGACTTACACATACCTGTGATCTATATGCAAAAAACCTGCTGGCTCCAACTCTCAAATCATATAAAGTTCCTCACCTGCATAATGGCAAAGAAAATTAGCCTCCGATTCGAGCCACCGGGGGGTCACTGCCCTGCTCCACAGCAGCAGAAACAACAAGCAGATCACCAGGGGTTCTAAAACTCAACTCCTTTAAATCCCCCGCTGCCGCACTGCTCAGGGTCAACGTTCCTTCACCTGTACTGCTCCTCTCTGGCTGAAAAACCTCAGCCCAGGCATCACCTCAGCTCCCACTCTTGGTACCTTCAAAACTAGACTACAACTTCATCTTATGGCCTCGAGCTTCTGTGACTGCTACTCTTATTCCTGAGCTGTCATGTCCTGCCACCGATACCACCACTTCTTCCCCCTCCCTTGCTGCTCCGTACCCCACTTGCACTTATTATCACCACTCTACCAACCCCACCTATCCACCCCTCCCCACTCTCCACCATCCTCCCCTTTCTTTTTTTCCTATCACCCATGTTTTCCTGCACCCCCTCACCCCATCGTCTGACAACTGCCTCCGGCTGCATCTTTGTATCCCCCCTTTAGTTTTTCCCCCCTTGTTCTCTGGTACCAGCTGCCACTATACCTGGGCCCCACTGTCTCTCCCCAGGTTTCTTACTTGGCTCCTTACCTGAGTGTTATATGATCCTGTCTCTAATTACCAAATGTTGTTGTACCATGACTATTGTTCTCTTATTTTGTGTCATTTCATCCCTGTTTGTAATGCCTCTAACGTGGAACCTTTATAAAAGAGCCTTGGCTCAAAGGTAATTGTAATCCTAGAATTGAATAAATAAATAAATAAATAATCAGACCCTTAGAATCCAGATGTTCCCTAAATAGGGCCACCACCAATTTTTTCAAAAATCTTGGATGTCTGAGACAGAAGGGATATGGGTCAATAATTACTCATCACAGACTTATTTCCCCCCTTAAAAATAGGTATTACCCTTGATTTTTACCAAGCCATGGGAAACTCTCCTGTACTCAGGGACAGGTTAAACATGTAAGTTAAGGGATAGGCTATGATTGGTCATGCGTATTTTAACATTTTGGTAGGTATACCATCTAGTCCAATAGCCTTTGATGTATTCATATTAGAAAGTTCTTTAATGACTGACTCAACTGTTATTAAGGTACAAGAGAAGGGTTCTATAGACCCCTCGTGTTCCTCCCAATCAACCCTGGGGGTAACAGGTGGGCTTGAAGTATCTAAAAGCCCCATTTTGCTAAAGTAATCATTGAACCGGTCAGCTACCAGTTGTGATGCTGGGCTCAGCTGTCCATCTATACATATAGGACTGGGAAAGTTATTTCCCAATCCTTTCAGCAATGTATTAATCATTTTTTCCATAAATCCTTTAGATAATGAATGCGATTTTTCTCCAACAAATAAGAATAGTGTCTTTGTTTAGCTTGTCTAACCTTTTTTACATAGGAATTACAAATCCTTTTATAATTGTCCCAGTCCTGCCTATACCCACTTTTTTTGCCTTACACCATACCTTGTCTCTAAGATTTTTGAGCTAAGTTCGTTTGTGTACCAAATGGCATTACTCTGTTTCAAAGACCTAGATTTCAAGGAGGCATGCTTGTTACAAACTAACATAAATTCGCTTGAAAAATAGCCCCACACATCATCTATATTTGGTATTAATTGAATATGGTCCCAAGCTACCTCACTCAAGTCTAACATAAAATTAATGTAACCATAATTTTTGAAACTACTACACTTGAGAATTCTTTTAGTTTATGTTTTAGCCAATTTAGCCCTAGAGCAAAAAATAAACTGGTGATCTGAAACTGAGTCTGGCAAAACGGCACTATTTATTATGTTGTACATAGGATTTGTGAAAATTAAATCCCAAATTGTAGCTGTACCATTTGGGGCCATGTTAATTCTTGCTGGCTCATATATCAATGGTGTGAATCCCAGGGTTTTTGTAATTCCACAAATGGGTCTTCCAGAAGACGTTCTGGAGGATGCGGTGTTGTCCCATCTGCAGGCACCTATCTGGGCTGAAGAAGGAGTTTGCTCATCTCCAGGCAGAATTGGCTAGGATTTGTGGAACCTCCTCTCCCATCCAGGGACCACCAGGGCCACTGCCGTTGCCTCAGAGGTTGCCAAGAAGGAGGAGTGGTTGGACCACAGTGGGCTCAGGGAGGGGGAGGGTGAGGGTGGTGGAACAGAGGTGCATCCCTCCAGTTGTACCTCTCCACAATTCATATGCTCTTCTGGCAAAGTGTGGTTCCTCTATGGAGGCACCCACAATGGAGACCAAGGAGGATGCTGGTAACCTCCACAAAGAAGACCCACAGGAGGATGGCATGGCACCCCACAGGGGAAGGAAACAACTCCTGGTGGGGGACTCCATTGTTAGGAAGGTAGAACTGGGGGAGGAAGAGGGAAAGGGAGGTAAGGTACCTGCCTAGTGCCATGGCTTGGAGGGACAGGGAGCAAATCCTCAGGATGGCTGGAGCAGCTGCACAGGGGAGGGAGCTGGATGTCATTGTCCACCTAGGGACAAATGATCTGGCTAAGAAAGGGATCAAAGCAGTGCAGGAAGCATTTGTGGAGTTGGGAAGGGGCCTTAGACAAGTAACACTCATGGTAACCTTCTCAGAAGTGCTGCCTGTCTATGGCATGGGTGAGGCTAGGGTGCTCCACACAATGGGATTCAATCAGTGGTTGAAAAACTGGTGCAGAGCTCAGGAATTTGGCTTCATTGGGGACTGGGAGTCCACCTGGAGGGATGCAGGCCTATACTGGGGTAATGGTCTGCATCTGTCCAGGAGAGGGACCAGGATCCTAGGTGACAGGTTTAAATGCTTCATTGGCAAGCATTTAAACTACCCAAGGAGGGAGGCACTGGAGAGGAGCAGAGAAATCCTAACATCACAAAAAAAGTCAGTGTACTAAGTGAGGTAAACACCAGGATAGAGATGTTGACAGGGAAAAGGGCAGGGGTAAATGGAGAAAATGACAAATGCAGAAAGGACAGGGATGGGGCAAAAAGGGGTAAGGCCATCAAGAAATGAAGGGTAATGAGTACCAACGCCCATAGTCTGGGCAACAAGCTCCCTGAACTGGTGGCCTTGATGGAAGAGGGATGCCTGGATATCGTAGCAGTCACAGAAACATGGTACACACAGAACCATGACTGGGATGTTAACGTACCAGGGTACACAACCTACAGAAGAGACAGGGAGGAGAGAAGAGGGGGCGGAGTAGCTCTGTATGTAAGGGAAGAGATAAAAGCAACTGAACAAACAGTAAACAAGGAGGAGAGGAGGCACCGTGGATCACCTTAGAGATGGAAAATGACACCACAATCCGCACAGGGGTTGTATACAGACCCCCATGTCAGGGGAAGGGAATGGACAAGGATATGATAGAAGGCATCCTTAGGATGGAAGAGAAAGGGGAGATACTGTTGATGGGAGACCTTAATATGCCAGATGTTAACTGGAGCACCTTTGTTGCAGCCACATCCAAAAGCAGGGCCATTCTTGATGCCCTTCAGGTGGCATGCCTCAGACAGCTAGCTTTGGAACCCACTCAGTCTTAGACCTCATACTTTCAAATGGGGACAGTGAGGGGATCTCAGAACTAGAAATGGGTAGCCATCTAGGAACAAGTGACCACCAAACAGTGTGGTTCATGATAAACTCAGCTACAGAGTCAAGCCATACAAAAGTGAGGGTTCTGGACTTCAGGAGGGCTGACTTTGGCAAGATGGGAGAGTGCCTTACAAATGCACTAGCAAACAGGCTAGAAGGAGGGGTGGAGCAACAATGGGAAGCATCAAAACTGCCATCACAGAGGCAACAAGCCTTTGTGTAAACAAATAAACAAATCAAAATGAAAGAAAAAGCCACTATGGTTCTCAAAAGGTGGCGGTGAAGGTTAGGGAGAAAAAGATAGCATTTAGGAAGTATAAGGAAACACAGAAGGAGCAGGACAGAGAACTGTACCAGTTAAGGCAGAAGGAAGCAGGGAGGGTAGTCAGAATAGCAGAGGTCCAAACTGAGAAAAAGACAGCCAACTCAGCTAAGAAGGGGGATAAAACCTTTTATAGGTATATCAGGGAGCGTAGAAAGGCAAAGGGAGGGACAGTGAGGCTGACTAGAATGGATGGTGGGTGGGCAGAGAGGGACAGTGAAAAACCATGGATACTGAACAAATACTTCTGCTCAGTATTCACAAAACAGGAGGAGGGGGAGGTGCCTAATCCAGTTAACAGAAGCACTCTGGTTAAGGGGTCAATCCCAGTCCTTTCACAGAAGAAAGGGTTATGAAAGAACTCCTAAAACTGAAGGTGGACAAAGCAATGGGGCCAGATGGAATTCACCCCAGAATTCTAAAAAGAATTAAGCGGAGAACTAGTGACACCACTGACTACCCTTTTTAACAAATCATGGGAGGATGGTGTGGTACCTAAGGACTGGAGGAAGGTAGATGTGATTCCCCTTCAAAAAAGTGGGAGCAAGACGGAGGCAGAAAACTACAGACCTGTCAGTTTGACCTCTGTGGTAGGGGAAAATGAAGGAATCACTTCTGAAGGAAAGAATTGTTGAGTACCTAGAGGCCAGTGGGGCACAGGACCCAAGACAGCATGGGTTCACAGCGGGAAGCTCATGTCAGATGAATCTAATTAATTTCTTTGACTGGGTGACCAAAGTATTAGACCAGGGAGGGGCTGTGGACATGGCCTACCTAGACTTTAGCAAGGCATTTGACACAGTCCCACACAGAAGATTAATAGTCAAATTAACCAGCCTGGGAGTGGGTCCCAGGGAGGTAGCCTGGGTAAAACATTGGCTGGACAACGGGACACAGAAGGTAATTGTAAATGGAGTCCACTCTGAAGAAAGAGGGATTACTAGTGGGTACAGCAGGGTTCAGTACTGGGTCCAGTCCTTTTTAATGGCTTTATAAGTGACATTGCAGAGGGACTGGAAGGAAAAGTATGCCTCTTTGCAGATGACATAAAGGTCTGCAACAGGGTTGATACACAGGGAGGTGTGGAAAGGATGAGAAGCGACTTGACAAGGTTGGAGGAATGGTCAAAAGTATGGCAGCTTGGATTCAATGCAAAGAAGTGCAAAATAATGCACCTGTGAAACAAAAACCCTACGGAAGATCACAAAATTAGGGGGGAAGGTAGTAACAACAACAAAAATGGAAAGGGACCTGGGGGTAATCATATTAGATGACCTTAAGGTTGGCAAGCAATGTGAGAAGGTGGTAGGGAGGGCTGGGGGGATACTGGGATGTATAGGAAGAGGCAGCACCAGCAGAAAACAGGAAGTTGTTATCCACCTGTACAGATAGTTGGTGAGACCCCATCTGGAGTACTGCATCCAGTTCTGGAGACCCCATCTGTGCAAGGACATAGACCAGATGGAAGTAGTTCAGAGGAGGGCAACTAAAATGGTGCAGGGTCTGCAAGAGAAGACATACGAGGAGAAACTAAAGGAGCTTAATATGTATACCCTTGAGGAAAAGAGGGAGAGGGGGGACATGATAAAAACATTTAAGTACCTCAGTGGAATCAACAAAGTCTAAGAGGGTAGCATCTTTCAGAAAAAGAGATGTGCAAGAACAAGGGGACACAATTTGAAGATGGGGGGATGGCTCAGGGGCAATGTGAGGAAGTAGTTTTTCACAGAGAGTGGTGGACACATGGAACAGCCTTCCTGGGGAGGTTGTGGGGTCTAAAACTGTGGGAGAATTCAAGAATGCATGGCACAGACATAAGGCAATTTTTGTGGGGGGTAGGAAGAAATAGGCTGTTGGTTAAATAGGAACTGCAGCTTATCCTCTAGGTAGGGAAATGGGCAGACTAGGTCGGCCAAGCAGTCCTTATCTGCCATCAAAGTCTATGTTTCTATGTTAAACATCTCCTCCGAGGAGGTCAGACCTTGCAGCTACTATTTTCATAATGCAGATACCTGTATGTAAGGGTGTTGCCATGGCATGTTTCTGGTGACAAACAGTTCATTACCAAGTTTATCTGCTTATATCCATGATCAGGGACCCTGTTTTTTCCATTTTTACCGGTAACACCGGTAATAATCACAGAATCCTGTTTGGTTTGCGGATTTTGAATTCTTGTACCGGTGCCTCACAGAAATTGCATGTCTCTGCACAGAATCTCTAAGATTTCAGCATTTTTAAAAATTGTTTTTTATTTTCTCTTTCTATGCCCCCTTCTCACAGCATCAGTCTCCACTTTTCAGGCTGGGTATCCCTTAGCTTCACCCCCAGGTAATGCTTAGGAGCTCCTGTGGTCCTGCTCCTATCCTGCCTGGGTTGTACCCCCACCAGGTGGAAAGGAAGGGGACCCCAGGACCCTTTCACACTCCCTTAGTGTGTGTCAGGCAGCTCAGTGGGTCCCTCATGGAGCCTGGTTATGAAGTCTGGGGCACCTGGGTACCTTCTGCCAGTGGCCAATGTGGGGTGATTATTCCTGGTTTTCTGGTCTCTGTCCCTGAGGGCACTGGTACTAGAGGAGATCCAAGGAGGTAGCTCACATAGAGACACATGCCACTGCTCCAGATCCTGGCTAGGGTCCTCCCCTCCTGATCACTCTGCAGCACCATTGCATCACCACCCATGGCCACACAGGTGGTGGTAAAGCAGCAGGACCTGCAGCCCACCTTCCCCGGAGGAGGAGAGCAGTCCCCCAGGTGCTCGATCCTACTCCCCTGGCCAGACCTCCAGCAACCCGAGTTCGCTTCTGACCCTGGGTCGCTGGCATTGCAAGCAATAGTGCTACCGCAGCGCCAGCAGGCTGGCCCAGATTTCAGCATCTTAAATTGAATGCTGCTGTGCTTTGCATTCTTTCTGCTTTGCTGCATATAGAGTCAGTAAGGAAATCACCTGCACTGCTTTGTTGTAATCAGCCATTCAGTTTAACCACCCAAGCCTAGTGGTTAGAGTAACAAGCAGTGAATGAACTGGGTACATCCAGCAGACTTGGGTTTGATTCCCACAACATCCACTTGCATACTGTGTGACTCCAAGCAAGTCACTTAACCTCCCCAGTGCTTCTAGGTCACTCCTGAAAACAGACAGTCCTGCCTAGTGGGCCTTTCCTGCTTTACAAAGAATATAAAAAAATACCAATATATGTTTACTACATCATAGAATAGTAGTCAGGGTACCATGTTACTTACCTGAGTTTTACCTGGGCTGAAATGATTTTGTATAGGTAAAGATAAATGTTCAGATACATTTTATGTGTTTTATAAGCTTGTTTTTTAGATTTTAGTCAGGTGTTCATTGTATTCTTTGCATATAAGCATCTAGGTTGTAGATTGCTAAATGCAGGATCACTGTTACCAACTAGCTTATTCAAATTTATAACCAGTAGGGCCATCCACAATCCTCAGCTGTTTGAATGAAAACTAGTCTGAATGAAAGTATGTTCACAAAGAAGAAACTGTCTTACTACTTATGAAAATACGTCACAGTTAGCACCCCATTTAGGTGAATTGGATCATTTGCAGCTTTTCTCCCACCTACTGTTTCAGCTCATGTGACAACAAAAGGTTTTCTGATAGACTGCTTCAACAAAAAGCAAATGTTAAGTATTTAAGTGTACTTATGTTTGGCCAGTGGATTTTGAAAGCACAGTCAATGACGTACAGAAGGTAAGATCCCAGGGGCTATATGATGCTGGCGGGCAGAGTAGTGCTCAATTCACATCTGAACAAAGAGATGAAAACTGGGAGACACCCTTTTCATAGACACCAAGGGAAAAAAAGCACCCACATGTCTGGTAGATGCATAACTCCATTTGAACATCCTCTACTAATCACTTGTGGATTTTTTAGGTGAATACACTTTATTTCAAAGAAGCAAATTCAAGCAGTTTTTTACCCCTTGGCCATTCACTCCTTCAGGCCTGCCAAGGCCCCCTACCATTACTGCTGAGTGCCAACCACCATCCACTTCCTCTTACTGCTGTGCTACCAGGTAACCCAAAGTAACCCTTCACTGAGTGGGCCCCTACCTTGTGGGAGGCTACCAGGGGAGGAGAATTACCTTAAAGAGCTTCCAGTGTATCCTGGGCATGGCAGGGGTCAGAAAGAACACATGTCTGGGGATTCTGGCTTATGGAGGGACCAACAGCTGTCCTTCCATTGGGTCAGTGGGTGTTTTCCCATTTTCTTGGGAGTGTGACAGGCCACACGATGTCAAGGCACAAGCTGACGTCCGTCACGGTACCTCCTGAAGTGAGGGCTGACATGTTGTCATGCCTCCGGCCTCCACCAGGGGCCAGCAAATGCTGAGCCGTGAACCCACCCTACCTCCCTCCCAGGAGAAGGTGAGTGGTCATTGGACACTCAAGCCTTCACCCACCAGCTGGCCCTCCAACAGCCAAGTCTGTTCCCTAACCCTGGTCATCAGTGTCACAGGCAGAAATCCAATTCAGGCAGTTAAATTATAGACAGGAAAAAACAAAGGTAGTCCACCTTAGCGGTGATGGTTCAGATTAATTCACACCTGAGTTCTAACAAGCAAAGAGACCAAGTCATTTGTAACTTGTACATGTGGGGTGTGGGTGCTGAAGAAAGGTGATCATAGTGCTGTCACTACTACCATCACCCCAGAGGGATGTGGACTGCATTGTTGCTACTGCCATCACACCGAAGGGGTGGGGGCTGTTGTGCTTCTGCCATCACCACTGGTGGATGGGGAATGTAGTCCTGCTGCTGTCCCACCTGAGGGATGGGGGCCATAGTGCTGATTCTGCCATCACACCTGAGGAATGGTGAACGTAGTACTACTGCCATCACGTCTAAGGGACGGGGGCCACAGTGCTGCTGCTGCTTCTGTCACACCTGAGTGCAGTAGCGTAGCAAATTCCCAGAGGGCCTGGGTGCAAGGGTATGTTATAGGGCCCCCCCCCGGTTTTGAATAGACATCAAAATTATGATTTAGACCCCTCAAACCTCATGGGCCCAGGTGCGATTGCACCCTTGTAGCTGTGCCCCTGCCTGAGGGAGGGAGGTTGTACTGCTTTTGCTGCTGCCATCACACCAGAGGGATTGGGCCATAGTGCTGCTTCCATTACACTTTAGGGATGGGGGCTGTAGTGTTGCTGCTGCCATCACATCTTGTACCTAAAATAACTTTAAATTGGTACAAGGATGGAAGGATATGTAATAGCGGAAATCAAAATTGCTAAAATGCATGTTAGCAGAGCTAAAAATTGTTAAATAAAGTACACAAAACCATACACCGGTAAAAGAGGATTTTGGCTTAGCAGACACCGGTGACAATACCATTTTTTACAATGTGCAAAATGGAATATGCCTTTTCTCAATCCCAGTAAACCAGTGTCCCTGTCCATGATGGTGGACCTGGCAATGGAGCAAGAACTTATAAAAATGTTAAAATTCTCTGTTTTGCCTCAGGAGTGAAATAATGTGAAAAGAAAATCAGCTATATTGATGCTTTTGTATGTTCTAACTTGCACCTAGATTATAGAAATGTTTGTTAACTACCACTGCTGCTTTAGACATTGTGAGCACAGTTGACATGGAGCTGCAAGGGAGAATGGAAATACCGTATTGCTTCCTCAGCTCCTCCATGCTGACTGAAGCTGGATAGCTAGGAGCAAGCAGACATTTCAGCTGTGAGTAATGTATGCACAATGTACTACCCCATCATTAGCAGTGTTTCCTTCTTTGCACTCCACAGTAAGCAAAGCGATTAACTGAATCCTATTTTTCAGTCTGTAATCTTGAACGTCCATATAACTTAAAATCTGAAATTTTTATAACGTAATACCATTATAAAACAAGGACTTTCCTCTCATTGTATTAAAAACTACTAGTGTTATGTAGTATGTATACTTTCAAAATTAGCATTTCTTGTTAATCTAGATTTAGCATCATAAATTCAGTTTGTTTACAAGTCTCATAAGCTCTGATGTATTGTATTAACTTGACTTAGTTACATGTGAGCTGCTTAATATGAGCAGTATATTTAAACTGCATTGTTATTCTTATGGTTTAAGACATGCTACACCAGATTTGGCAACAGTAAGGAACTGGACAATATATACCATTCAGCAAATACTCTCATACAAACCAGAGGAAAGAGTGATGTAAACGAATTACTGAGAGTACCACAGAATTTATTTTTCACAATATTCTGAGCAGCTTTTAACTTTTAGTTTCCGTGCTTCTTTAAATCTCTCCACACTGTACTTCATCCCCTTTCCATGTCCCATACTCAGGGTTCAGTTACTCACACTACTAGGCACTTTGCTGTTCCTGGCCTCTCTGTCCCCAAGTCAGGCACTCGGGTATAAACCCTCACTGGTTTCCTCTTCTCTTTGTACTTTTGTCAATTTAGGCCCAAAATGTTACTATCCTTTTTGTTCATTGTGTTGGTCTTTACTCTGTTTCTGCTGCAATCTTCTCTGGTCACTCCATACATTCCTATTCATGGCTCTCTGCTCCAGTCTCTCCAGTCCTGTCTGGTCCTCAGATCTCCTCTTTTCTGCTTTTCCAACTGTGGATCCACTCCCACCTATAACAGCTCCTGTGCCCCATCTTCTGTCTCTTGTCTCATTGGGGGGATCAAATCACAAACCTCCTAGAAGCCTACGGTCGCCAACATCAACAAACCTCTACTCTAAATTCAGGTTATACCCAGGAAAGAACAAAAATCTCCAAGTGAAGGTATTTCAGAGACAATAAAATAAATAAAAGAACAAAATCTCAATATATAGAGGCATATCAGATATGCAGTACAACTGAGCATTAAAATATATGTTGAAGAGCTCCTCCACAGCACACGCATTACATTTCTTTGGATTGGTAACTATTTGCATTGTAGATAGCAAATAGTCAGATATAACATGACTCTTTTAGAGCTTACACTTGTCTAAGTTTGTGTCACTCAGGGTTCTGTCCTGGGACCCATCATATTCTTCCTGTTAGTACATGACCTTACCAAGGAGCCTGCCCATCGCAGTTCCATCCTTTATGCTGATGACTTGGTGTTACTAGCTAGCTCCCAGGATATCAAGGCCATTAACTTACAACTGAATGCTGACTTCTGCCAAATTCAATCCTGGCTCACGATGAATAGGTGAGTTCTCAACCTAAACAAAGAAACATAAAATGTGACGGCAGAGAAGGGTCACAAGGCCCACCAAACCTGTGCATTTTTGTTCATCTTCACTTTTTGCTACAGATCCTACTCGATCTACAGCACAGTCTCTTCCCTCCCCTTCTTCATCCCTATGATTCCCTTGTGCCTGTCCCAGGCATTTTTGAACCCTGCCACTGTTTTTACCCCCACACTACTGGGAGGCTGTTTACAGAATCCATCACCCTTTCTGTGAAGAAGTACTTCCTCACATCTCCCCTGAATTTACTCTCCTCCAGTTTCATATCAAGCTTCTTGTTCTAGAGCAACTTTTTTCTCTGAAAAATACCCCCTCCTGTACTATATTTATCCATGATGTATTTAAAGGTCTCTAACACCCCTCTTCTCCCGGGTGTACATATTTAGCTCCTTTAGACTCTCCTTGTAGGCATTTGATGCAGACCCTGCTTCTTTGGTAGCTCTCCTCTGGACCACTTCCACTCTGCCTATGCCCTTTCTGAGTTGTGGTCTCCAGAACTGGACACAGTACTCCTGGTGGGGGTCTTATCAGCAATCTATATAGGGGCATCATCACCTTCCTCTTCCTACTGGTGATACCCCTTCCTATGAATCCCAGCATCCCACTAGACCTTCCAACTGCCTTGCTATGTTGCCTGGTCATCATTAAGTCATCCAATATGATTACCCCAGGTCCTGCTTGGTCTTTGTCAGTATCATTCCAATCGTTTTGTACTCAGTTCCTGGGTTTCTGTGGCCCAAGTATATTATGTTGCACTTTTTTCCATTAAACCTCAGCTGCCATACTCTTGACCACTCTTCCAGTCTTTTTAGATCCCTGCCCATCTTTTCCACACACCCCACCCCCCGAGGTGTTCACTTCATTGCAAATCTTGGTGTCATCTGCAACAAGGCAGACCTTCACCTCCATTTTCTCTTCTATGTCCTAATGTAAAGACATTGAAGAGGATCGACCACAGCACTGATCCCTGAGGTACCCTGCTGATCACCCTAGTTTCCTCAGAGCAAACTCCATTTACCACTACCCTCTCTCACTTTCTATCCTCAAAAGAAGATGCAGTCTATGCTGTTTGGATCCCAGGCTAAAATTAGATTATGTAATGAGTTCCTGGATGTGTCTAGTGATGATGGCTCTTCCATTATTGCTGCTACTTCTTTAAATATCTTGGACTTACCCTTGACACCCCACTTGATTTCTCTCTGCACACCCCTACTGTATGTAGGGCAGTTAATAACAAACTTTGCATGGCCTACAGGGCTAAACATACCCTTATTCCTGTGGGTGTCTCATCCTTGCTAGAGGACTGCTCTTGCCCTCTCTAAACTATGGGCTGCTTACCTTCACCACATTGCAAAGTTCTTGTAGAAGTGGGGCATGGTTTATAACAGCCTCTATTTGCCCTCTCAGCAACCTGCTTCACACACTATTGTGAGTTCTATGAAAAAACTAAGATGATTGTCCCCAGTGAATAGTTGCACATTTGCCTTGGATTGTCTTGATAAAGTGATTAGAACTGCAACTCTTTCTACCCTGACTGAGCAGATAGGGGTTGCAAACTGGTGTTACCCTCCCCTTCGGTCTAGTGATAAGTTCCTACTTACAAAACTCATACAACTATGGGAGATCAGGCCTTTGCTGTGTGTGTGCCCTAGGTTCTGGAACTCCTTCTCATTGCCTGTTCAAGTGCCCCCCACCACCTCTTTAGAAGGTCCTTGTGGGGCTACAAGATGTCTGACTCAGCCTGCCATTGCACTTAGTTGTTGGTACCTCCTACCCCTCATGGACTTATGTATTGTCCTGGTTTGTCATGATTATGGTCGCGTATATTGTTACATGTCACTGTTTTAATGTACTGTACTCTTGACTGTACTGTTACTGTACTTAAAAGTTTGAGTTTTCATCAGATGTACTATAGTGACATGTTTGCTTTTTCGCAATGTAACCTCCTGGGTTATACCTGAACATAGGCATTTATCTATCTAGGGTGCTCACCTGATCAATAAAAACTAAATAAATGAATACACACAGTGGGACATCATGGGTGAGTTGCACTTGTTGTCATTTTGTAATAAAGAACATTAACTCTCAAAAAAGAACTTTCTGTGGCCACAGAATAAAGCAGGATGCCAAAAATCAACCCGTAGTAGAAAAAACAATTGAGCCAATAATGTTCTAGTTTTAGGTAAAAGCAATCCATTAAATTGTACAACATCCTAAACAGCTTATGTACTAATTTAATTAATTATTAGTGTGTGACTCAAATAACAGCACAGCATCTGAAGTAATCCCTAAATATGTAAAAGATTTAATTATTTCAACCTGAACTCTTTCAATGTTTATTTATTTATTTGAAAATTGGTGACTGAGAAAGGCACACTGAGTCAAACTAATTTCTAGGTGCAACCAGGGGGAAGGGAATAAGTGATACAAAGTACATAGCTCAGACACAGTTTGCAGTTTCAATAAATTACTATGAGAACACAATACATGAGAAAGAGCAAAATGAACAATCAAGGTAGAAGCAACAAAATTAGGTGTTTCAGCCACACCTACACCAGAGTACAAGGCAAATGCAAGGGGAACAGTCAGTGTGAGAGAAAACAGGACTGAAGGGGGGAGAAATGAGTTCCAACTGATACCTGAGTGAGCCAAGGAGGCAGCGAAGAGGAGGGATGACCGAGAACTGACACCAGAAAAGGGCCTAAAAGGACTGACAAGAAAGAACAAAGAAAGAATATACGTTTGTTCTATCTTAAAGCATAAGTACTGTTTTTTGGGGGGCTGACATTTTCTCCATATTGAAATGCTGTTACCTTCAGTGAAGCCTTCATTTTTAATTTTTATTTTTGTTATGATAGCCACAAGCTTTACTATTGCTATTTCTATAATAATTATTATCTGTAGGAGGTTATATGGGGAGGGGGGGGACTAAAAAAATGGAAAAGATTTGACTAGAAGTTAAAGAAAAGAAAGCAAAATGCTTTGATTCTAACAGTGCATTGTTTATTGTTGGTGGTGGTATAATTGTATTGTGTGAACTCCACAGTGTATCATTTAAAAGCACTTTAATAGGGTGGAATGTTCATTATGGAGGACTGAACTGAGTTTCACAGATTGAATTAAATTAAGTACTCATTAATTGACCTTAGAAATGGATTGGTCAGCAAGGAATTTTGGTAATGGATGGATATATAAACATCACTAGGTGCATGTAATATTTAGCTCTGATGAAGCCCTTGGATGGGTGAAACATAAGCCTGTACCATGTTAAATGTCTGAAATAAGCCATGGAATAAAACCTTTGCTAACTTGAATACAAGGTGCTGATATTTTGTCTCTGAAGCGAGTGGTGAGTGCACAGTTTGAACTGCAGTTAATGAGGGATGAGGGGAGTTGGTTCCAAAGTGATGGGACACAATAGCAAAAAGCTGATTGCCCAGCAGAGGAGTAGGGATAAGGAATGGTAAAGGTGTAAAGATCCCTGGAGCAGAAGGAGCAGGAGACAAAGGGAATGATGGAGAGAAGTAATGGGAGATAGGAAAGAAAAGACCCAAACCAGTATCTGGATGTCAATGAGGCACAATGGATCTGGTGATGTGAAAGTAGAGGAAGAATAGATACGAAGGAGTAAAGTGAGCATTGACAAGTACAAGAGGGGAAGTTGGTAACAAAGTGGCAGAAGTGGTTGCAGAGCTTGTCCAGTCTGGCCAGGGTGGCAGACGAAGAAGTAACATAGACCATATGGTCGCTTGGAAGCTCACCACTGTCATCCCTCTTCCCAAGGATGGTGATTCTTCTATTCAGGGTAATTACTGCCCGATATCCCTACTCTCAGTTCTTACAAAACTCCAAGAGCACCTGGTACTGGCTCAAATACCTCCATTACTTAACTCCACCTCCTTCTTCACCCCTTTCCAGTCTGGTTTTCACAAGTCACATTCCACAACAACCTCCCTGCTCCAGCTCTCTGACTCCATTCTCTCTGGCATGTATCAGGGCCACATTACCTCTGCCATCTTTGTCAATCTGGCCCAAACATTCAACACTGTTGCCCACACCCTGCTCCTCTCCAAGCTGGCTGCAGCTGGTCTCTCTGAGAATGCTATTAACTGGTTTAGATCCTACCTTATGGGTAGGTTCCAGTCAGTTAGGATAGGTAACTTCATCTCCCCCTCTCCCTATCAGCACTGGTGTCACTCAAGGTTCAGTACTTAGACCAGTTCTCTTCTCAATATTTTTGAATGACATACCCTCTGCCTGCTCAACAGCAGATATCCACATGTACATGGATGATACTGTTTGGTTTTCCTCTGGTAACTTCCCCTCAGACATGGCAACCAGCCTTCAACTGGCTTTTGACAATGTTCAACGTTAGTTCTGTTCTAACCAACTGTTCATCAATGCCCAAAAGACAGCCTCTATGACTTTTGGCACCAGTCAAAGGATTGCCAGGCTTACAGCTACCCCTACTTTTCATACTCTTGATGGTTCCCCATTGGAAGATATCTCATCCTTTAAGCACCTCAGGCGTTGGCATGATAGGAACCTTGACTTCTCTGGCACGTGGATGCTATCAAAAAAAACCTTTATCCTAAACTCGGCACTCTTTACAGACACTGTGGCTGTACCCCCTTCAGGCCCACTGTGAAACTATCCAGAAGATGATATTCCCGATTTTTGACTTTAGAGACACAGGGCTCGATTCTACGAGAAATACGCCTGGTGTAACAGCACTTACGCCAAATAGTAATGGCGTAAGTAGCAACTAATGCCAGCAGTTGCAACTTGTGGGATTCTACAATGTGGCCTGTGACATACCACAGGCCACTTGCGACAAACAGCAGTCACACCAGCAGTTGCGCCATAAACCCCCTGTGACATGATGCTAGGGGGTTTATGGCAGCAATTGTACCCTATTCTAGTAGGACTGCAACAAAGTCCCCAATGTCGGAATTCTACAAGAACCCCCACAGGAGAACTGTGTTTGTATGTTACATCAGCATTTAGCTGGTGTAACTATACATACATCCTCCAGGGGGTTCTGTAGACCAGCTACACCCACTCCAGGTTGTGCCCCCCCATGCCCAGAACACCCCCATCGGCATCCCCACAGATCAACCCACAACTCCCACAGCCCTCGATCCCCCATAACAGAGGTGCCCAGCTGGACATCTCACACCCCCAGTCCCCAGAACCCCCAAACCCTAAATGCCATACAGGGCAGCCCACACACAACATGCCCCAAACCCCACACTGCTATCAGCCCTGCAGGGCAGCTGTGTCCCCCCATCTATGCCCTGACCCGATGTTTCACTGCAAATGGTAAAAAAGTAAAACCCCCATGATCCCTGGTAGTCTAGTGGCCCCCACCTACCCCACCCAGCAGTGCCAGTCCACCCGCATCCCCACCACCCTTTCCCAGCCGGCGACTGGCACAGCCCCACCTCTCGCCTCTATGGCCAGCCGCTGACTGAGCTCTGCATGAGTGCTTACTGTATAGACATGCTCAGAAATGAATGAATACTCATTTATTTCTGAGCACGACTATAAAGTATGGGCTCATGCAGAGCTCAATCTGTGGCTGGCTGTGGAGGTGAAAGGTGGGCTGTGCCAGTCACTGGCTGGGGGTGATGGGGGATACAGGTGGACTGCACTGCTGGGTGGGGTGGGGGGCACCAGACTACCAGGGATCGGGGTTCCACTTTTTTACCATTTCGGCACATCAGGTCAGGGCATGGATCGGGGCAGGCTGACCATGGGCTTTGAGTGAGACTTACACTTGCTTGGGGCTGCGACTTGTGACTTGACCTCGGATACACCCTTACATTGGCATACCTTTCCACATGTCACAAGTCACAGGACCTAGCCACGGAGACCCTTCCCCTTCTAGAATAGGGCGCAGGGTCCATGTCACAATGGCATTTGGCGCAACTCACCTTTGGCGGCGACTTGCACCAAGCTTCTAGAATTGGACCCATAGTCTACAGTGTCGCCTCTAAGTCCACACTCACCGGTTTGGACACCCTATTCAACTTCTGCCGCTTTGCCCTAAATTATCTGCCACATATGCACCACTGCAACCTCTACATTGCTCTCTCCTTCCTACCTCTTAAGGCCAGATGCCTTGCTCATTGTGCTTCACTAGTTGGTAAATTCTGGTTTGGCTCCCTTCCGTCCTACCTTAAAGCATTCCTTTCTACCTCCTCTTCTATCTCCTATTCCCTCCATAACTCCACTCATAGGACTCTTGCCCTCCCTGCCTGAAGCTTCAGTTCCGGGAGGGTCACCTTTTCCTACCATTTTCCTAATCTCTGGAACTCGCGCCCCTTGGAGATTTGCTCTTCCCCTTCCACTAGTTCATTGTCTTGTCTTCTCCATATGTATATTTCCCCATCCTGCCACTGCTCCTGATCCTTACTTCCTTCATTACTTTATCCCTTTTTATACTGGGTGTGGAACAGAAGCAGGCTTTATAGCCCATGATTACCGTGTCCCCGTATCAGTGGGTCCATTTCACCCCTTTTTACGACAACCACCTATCTAACAACATTTTTAAAACTCATAACGGTTTTACTAGAAATAATGTTATCCAGACGTATATTCCAAACCCTACCTATTCTATTCATAAAGGAGAAATGACTGCTGTTATTTTTAACTATATCTACCCTTATTTGCCTTTTATGGTCCCTTAAACTCAATGGTTTATCTAGCATAACAATTCCCATTTGTTCTATTAGGTCTGTATCATTTATGATTCTAAACATTAACATTAGGTTTTCCCTGACCCTTCTTTGTTGTAGTGTAAATAGTCCCAGCTTCTGTATTATTTCTTCATAACTATATGTTCCTAGGGAATTCTATCATTTTAGTGTATCTTCTCTGAATTTTATCAATTTCCCCTTGTGTATGGGGGCTCCATAGTTGTGACCCATAGTCCACATGTGGCCTTACATACATTCTGTAGCGCGGAAGTAGACATTCCTTTGTTCTGTTCATAAAACATCTTTTTATGTTCCTCATCATATAATTGGCCTTCTGTATTATTTGTGTCCTGTGTTGTTTAAAATCCAATCTATTATCTATTGCTACATGTCACAATTCTTCTCCTGTATGGTTGATGTTAGCACTTTACCACATAACATGTATGTCTGTGATACATTATGTCTGCCTAAATACATCACTGCACACTTCCCTGCACTAAACGGCATCTTGTTTATATTTTAACCAATGTCCCAGCTTAGCTAGATTTTCTGTCATCTTGAGTTGTTGCTTTTTCGTATCCATAGGGCCATCTAATTTAATATCATCAGCAAACTTGGTAACCATGTTACTAATATTATGATGTAGGTCACTTATATGCAGGGAAAATAGCTCTGGACCCAGCACAGAGCCCTGAGGCACTCCACTGGCAACCTTTATGGGGTCTGAGTATTCCCCCAGTACTCTCACCCTTTGTTTCCTACCTTCCAGCCAATTTGAGATCCATCTAACTATTCTACTATCCACACCTATTTTTCCAATTTTTTTGATTAAGTTATTATGTGAGACTTTATCAAATGCTTTCTGGAAATCTAAAAAATGTAATGCCCATTGATATATTATTGTTGATTTTTTTGTTAATGTATTCGTAAAAACACAGCTTGTTTGCAATACACCCTCTGTTCCTTTTGAAGCCATGCTGTTTCTTATCTTCAAAACCTATTTTGTGGAGGTTTTCTTCTATTTTTGTTTTTAGGAAGTTCTCTTCAACTTTGCACAATATAACCGTGAGGCTCACTGGCCTATAATTCGATGTCTCTGCCCTACTCCCCCTTTTCTACAGGGGTACCACGGTCACCATTTTCCAGTCCTCTGGCACCTTTCCTGTCATAAATGATCTATTATATATCTCAGCCAGAGGTTGCAGAACCTCTTCTCCAATCTCCTTTATGAATCTTGGGGTCAACAAATCTGGTCCAGCTGATTTTTGTGGTTTTAATTTCTTTAATATATATCCCTTAATGCTGAAATACTTATGTTCAGTTGCAGATCTGGAATTATATTTGAACTCAGCTCCTTAGGGTCCCCCTTCTTGCCTTCAAACACTGTACCAAAATAGTTCTTGAAGGTTTCTGACATTTCTCTGGAACTGTTAATTTCCTTGCCATCTGCCAAAAGTGGTCCTATTTGATTTTTATTATTTTTCTTACTATCTATTCTAATTCTGTTACCTACCCTTATCTCCCACCCTAATTTTCATTCCCCCTCCCCTCTCCTCTATACTGTCTTACGTGGCTGTAGTTTTTATGTAGGTGTATGTTTTCTATATTACATATGTGTCTGTTTATGTACTATACATTTATATGTATTTACATGATTATGTAGGCATAGATGTGTCTGGGTTCTTTTCGTTTATGCACTATTTTTTTTCCTTTTTTTTTTGTACTGTTATCCCCTTCATGCTCAACTTTATTTTACATGATTTTGTTACATTTTTCTATTCATGGTATTTTGTACTGTACTATGTTTACTGTATCCTATTCTCCCCTTACCCCAGGACGTTTCTGGAAATTAGCTCTTTGTGGCTCATTGTTGTCTTTCCTGGTGAAACTTTTTGAATAAATAAATATCTCTAAGGTAGTAGAAAGTTTAAACACAAAATAATTCCCTAGTTTCCTTTGCTCACCAAGAAACACCATCTCATTTATTTATTTTTACATTTAAAATCAATTGATGTATCTAGAACCAATTTTATAGCAAAGTAAAATTACGCTCAGTTTGGATTACAAATCATTGATATTGGACCTTCCATAACAAGCACAGCATCACCAGCATAATGAAGGGTTTTAATTAAATGATATTTACTCAGAAGAGAATTTACAATTAAATAGGAGTGTCGCTAGAATGGAACCCTAAGGTACTGTACATCTAGATTTTATGTAGTGTACGAGGAAAAAATGCACCCAATGTTTATTCTTTGTATCTGCTTATTCAGCTAGTCAGCAATGCATAACCAAAACATCTACTGATAAACCAAGTCCATTTATGGTGCTTAATAAGGGCCCATGGTCGACCAAATTGAAGGCCTTGCTGAGGTTCACAAATATCACAGCTGAAAACTATCATCCAACACACAGTTAACTAATTGGGTGTATCTCACCAAGACACTCACTGTGTTGTGACTCATTATATTTGTCCAAGTTACTCCAGTAACTAGTCAAACACTACAGTATATATTTCAATATCATTGCTAGTGCCAGAACCAAAGATACTGGTCTGCAGTTATTAACAGCCAATGGATTTTTGTATTTAAAAATGAGTGTCACTGTGATTTTGTTTTCCTAAACAGTGGACATAATTCCCAATTTTAAAGATACATTATGAATTGTACAGAAAGTTTCAGCCACAGTATCAATAACAAGTTTTACCTGGCTTATATCAGTGTCATCCCTGTCCAATAAGGGCTTCTGTTTCAATTTGATCCAGTAACTTTATATTCATGTCCTAAAATAGCTTCCTATCACTCTGAGAATCAAGAGGATGCAAAATACTCAAGTTTCTTTATCCACATCAAAATATATTTACAGTGTATTGCCAACAAAGAAATGAAAAGCATTTGCAATGCTCAAAGGTCCAGTTTTTATGTTCATTGTTTTCAGGCATGTTACCCACACATTTTTATCTATCCATAGCATTTCATTAAGGACCTTCCAAGTTTGACCTTGTTTACAATTTTTAAATTAAAGCTGCTTTTCCTTATAAAATGAATCTTAGCCTGATGTGTTAAAGACTTGCATCTGTTTCTCATTTCTCTATGTTATAATACAATATTTTGACCTTTAGTGACTTAATATTGTTTAATGACAATAGTGTTTCATAACAGTGACTTATTTCCATGATTAATGGAAATTACAGACTAGGGCTTGGCAAAAAAAATCAAATTCCATTCTTGTGGAAATTTTGTTGAAATCCTTTACATGCAGTACAATAACTGAGTCCTTCCTACAACTAAGGATATAAAATTTGGCAGGCCTGCTGCCAGAGGGTGGACAGAATGAGGAGGGACCTGCAGAAGCTTGAAGAATGGTCAAGGGTTTGGCAGTTAAATTCAGCACAAAAAAGTGCAAGATAATGCATATGGGGTGCAAAAACCCTGGAACAACATATCAGTTGGGGGGGTGAGGATATAGCATGCACCAAGCAGGAAAGGAACTTTGGGATTATCATCTCTGATGACCTCAAGGTAGGGAAACAGTGCAACAAGGCTGCAGGTAAAGCAAATAGGATGTTGGGATGCATAGGCAGGGGTATCACCAGCAGGAAAAGGGAGGTCATAATTCCACTATACAAGACACTAGTGAGGCCCCACCTGGAGTACAGGATACAGTTCTGGAGACCTTATCTATGCAAGGACATAGAGAAGATTCAGAGGAGGGTAACAAAGATGGTACAGGGATTGCATCACATGTCCTATTAGGACAGGCTGAAGGACTTTAATATGTACTCCCTGGAGAAGAGGCGGGAGAGAGGAGATATGATAGAGACATACAAGTACCTTACAGAGAGGACTAGGGTGCAGGAACATACGATTTTCCAGTGAAAAAGGTGTTTCAGGACTAGAGGGCATGGGATGAAGTTGGAGGGAGGGCAATTCAGAAGAAATATGAGGAATAATTTCTTCACAGAAAGGGTGGTGGACAAGTGGGACACCCTGCCAGAGGAAGTGGTGGGGGCTGAAACAATAATGGGATTTAAGAATGCATGGGATAGACATAAGGGAATTCTGGAGGTCAGGGGTAAGGGGCAACAGACTTCTAGGAAAACATAAAGTGAACTTACAAGCTCAAATGGACAGACTGGTGGGCCATAGGCCCTTATCTGCCAACAGTGTCTATGTATGTATCTATGTAAGGGTTCCTAAAGGGATGCAAAATTCCATGACATTTAGACGTGGGGTGAGGAAGTTGTAGGAGCTCCAAGTCTGGCAATGTATTATTCTTTGAACATTTCTGACAATATTTCTTTGCTTACAACTTAGCCACTTTTAGATCTAGATAACAGAATATTTACATGCATATGTTCTTGGAAGAGTCTTAGAAACTGCTAAATAGAGAGGTGAAGTAAATTGTAAGTTACAGAAGATCATACTTTCACAGGCTAATTATTTGTTAAACTATGTGAGAATTTTCATACTATTTGGATGTTTTTAGCTGTGCTGTTAACAGTGTGAAGATTTTCAAAGTACTTGGATGTTTATAGCTCTTCTGCAATTGCTGATACAGTACATACCTAAAATTTGGTATGCATATCCAATGTAAATATGACCTGTAATCTAATACAGTTGGGTCAATGGGATTTAGTAGGTTAAGATGTAAATGGCAAAATTTGCTCAAAAATAAACGGACAAATAATACAAGTGTGTTTAGTACTTGGACCAGTCAATTTTGTGGGTTTTGGTTCTTCTATATTTCGCTTTCAAGTGAGCATTGTCCCTGTATGCTTTCTTGCTCTAACTAGGGGTCTATCATTCTTTTGCTACTTAGCCCAGCTCCCATTCCCTTTGTGAACCCATGCATCTAACCTCTGCACTAGCTAACTCACCTGTCCTATAATTCAGATCCTCTTGACTTCCATTTCCATTGACATGACCACGCTGTAGTGACAACATTGTTGTCAACATCCAGGACAGCGACAGGCACAATGCCGACAGTCAGCATTGTGCCAGCGGACAGAAAGTGTTTTTTTTATTGCTGGTGTACAGCAGGACCATTACAGTGACCTGCCAATATCTGTCGCTGTAATGGTCTTTGCTGTTAATGTTTTTTTGTTGTGAAGGTATATGGGCCATACCCCATCCCTCATTGCAGAACTTGAGCAAGTATAGTATATAATTAGATGGAAACAACTGAAATTACAATTTTGGAGAGATTTCACAAAATGTTCACAGAAATTTCATGGAAGCAGAATCATAATTTTGCCAGTATTCCAAAGTGGGAGGTAAAATTAACACAGCCTTATTACACACAGGAAATATTGTTGACAGAAAACATGCTGTGTAGTTTATATACCAACCAAATCTATGTGTCAATCTGTTCAATGTTTTGATAGACAGATGTACAAGTGATGGAAGTTCAAGTCTGTAAGATTTTAATTGATGTTATTTTCTGTTTAGGATATTCCTCTGGATGTTGGACAATGGATAAAAAATGCATAATATTGCTAATTTCCTCTGCTGTGGTGGTCATTGGCATTTCTGTATTTTTAGTTCTTGTGAAAAGAAAAAGAAAAGGTAAGCATGTGTTCTAAACTTTAATTATTCATTGACTATAACAGGAATTACTTTTGGATTTACTGAGATTATCTTACAAGTTTTAACTAGGCAGCATAAATAACTGTTCGCCAGTCATACCCAGAGGATAACTTGTAGTAAATAATGTTATGCAAAACCATCCATCTTTCGAACATCAGAGGTAAAATTTAAGAAAGAAAAGTGGTATTCTCACTGGATAACTAAAATTCTGATCGTGTTACCCTGCCAAGAAATCTGCTATTCCATCAAATTGTTTGACTGTAAATTTTCTGGGACAGAGCTGTAGCTTCCTCACATTCCCCTCAGTTGCCCCCCATAGGAAGGATGACTTTCTTTATATTTATTTATTTATTAATACAGGATAGCCAGTTGAGTTGCGTAACAGCTCATTTCTAGTGGGATCCTGCTTATGTCCTTTCTGCAGCTGGGTATACTGGAGCACTGAGAGATACAAGACACCTTTACATATCAGGCTCTGCACCGTACTGACTGGTGCAGATCAGTTGCAACGTTACATTTTTTTGTGTGTGAAGGCAATCTGCACCGCTTTCACAGTAAGCATTTGCTGAAACAGCGTTCCCTGTTTTTCTGGGTTCACCGTTTCAGCATATTGTTGTGAAGTGTATCTAGTGGCCATGTAATCTGGTGGCAGCACTCACACCTTGGCCCACGAAGTCTCATGGGACCCTCCAGGATCCTTGCGGTCTCGCACTATCACTGCCTCCCAATGTACAGTATGTATGAGCAGCACACTGCCCACGTTTAGTTACTTCCATTTCCTGACAGCACAAAGAAAGTTGAACTTGGGCAAGTAATCATTTTTGTGTAACGTTTGGTAAAAATGCTTTAAAATGACTCGGAAAGTGGGGCTTATATGGGGCATGCACTTATGCATATGCAGACACTGCCGAATTGATAAGCTTCCCCGCCCTGGGAGAGGAGAGCTGTCCTCCAGACACTCAATTCCCCCTCCCAAGCCAATCCCCAGCAACCCAAGCTCATTCCTTTTTTTTTTTTTTTTTTTTTTTTCTATTTACTTTTTGTCCCCCACCCCAGCCGCTGGTAGCCCGTATACTCGGCCCAGTCATGAACCAGCTTCCACCCCCCATAGTTTCGGCCCGACACTCCCCGCTGCATCTACCCCCACGGTGGGCCGCACTCCAGGCATGCCGCAGACGCCGGACTAGGTCGGAGGGCTGGCCTGGGGGCTAATTGAAGCCGTGGTGGTGAGCTTCATTTAGGGCCTCCGGCGGCTGCTTCTTTTTCCTGTTTTCGGGAGGCGGGGTCGTGCAATGACTCGGAGCGTCCTGCCCCGCCTCCAGTACGTCCTGCTTGTGCTGGTAGCTGTGTGACTCCTGGTCTCCACCAGGGGTCATCCAAGCTCCGGACACATCCCCTCCCTCCCCCCTGGAGAAGGAAAGCAGTCCCTAGGATGCTCCATCCTTCTCCCCGGCCGACCCTCCAGCTGAGCCAGTCCGTTCCTGTGAACCCGGGTCGCCCGGCGTGCTGTGAAATCCCACTGCTGCGCTGGCCCGGGCTGGCAAAGCTCATTCAAAACCTGGGTCACAGGCATGGTAAGAGATAAGTCACAAGGCATCTCAGCCCTCTATGCCAGTGGGCCGGCTGAGATTTGCTTGTTTTTTTTTAATTTGCTCAGTTATAACACTTGCCAGGCCTACAATGGTATCTGTAAGTCAAATGTGGTGCTTTTCTTTTTATCTTGCAATAAAACTAAATCAAAACATTTATAAAATACTCAGATGTTGGTGGAACTAGAAAATTGTACCACCAAATAAAACTGGAATATGCCCGAAATCTTTTTTAGTGAAAAAAGTTAGGGTCAACTTGTTTTGCCCAGTTTTGTTGCACTGCTGCTTTAAAGTGATTATTTCATTACTGCTCTCTTTCCTGTCTGAAATGAGGGTTGCACTTTGTCTAAGGGTACACACTATGTACACCTCAACTGCCCTTTATATACACCTCACAAATACTGTGCACTTCAACTGCACTCACAAACCAGTACATTTACTGATATGTACTTAAAATGCGCATTGCAAATGTAATTTTTAGCTACATATATCTTAATCACACCTCAGTGTCTGCCTTCTGTTACTGATCTTTTTGGTCCTGTAGGGGCACCATTGGCAGTTTTGATTTCTGAACTGCCTTGTGTTACCTCATGGTTACTGGTAGTTTGCTCTCAGGCTACAGCAACGGCTCTTTATCTAGCTGGACATTGTTTGCAAAATAAATCTTACTTCAAAGTAAGACAATTCCTTATTTATAATAACAGTTTATTCATGTTCCAAAGAGTATCAAGATCTTACTGGAGTGTACAAGTTTTTTTTTTGTTTTTTTTTATGTGTGTTTGTCTGGTTTGTCTATTTGATAGGGGCCCATGACTCCATAGTACTTTTCCTGTGCTTTTTGTAGGTTCACTATTTACAGTGACAAATGTATAAACTTATGTTGAATGCTGTTCCTTCATACATTGCTGTATTTAGCTATTTAATGCAGAAATCCCTAGGTACTTTGTTAATTGCAGGATGGAGTCATCCCCAAAATATGGAAGCAGGCCCATGTGGTTACAATCTACAAGGGTGGAGCTAGGGAAACAGTAGGTCACTACTGACCCATCTCTATCCTCTGCCCCGTCACAAAGATCCAGGAGTGGCTCATGTACTGCCAACTAAGGGATTACCTGGAAGCTAACCAACTCCTGACCCTCTCCCATCATGGTTTCCATCAAAAGTGTGGGACAGACAGCACCCTTATCAGGTTCACCTCTGACGTCCTAGCTGCCTTGGACAAGGGCACCCCCACAGGGGCAGTCTTCATTGACCCGACCAAGGCCTTTAATCTGGTAGATCACCCCACCCTCCTGCTAACAAAGCTGAGTAAATTCGGACTTGACCAAAACTCCCTGAACTGATTCCGCAACTACCTGTTGATCCGCTCCCAACAGATCAAGTGGAGAGGTGCAATCTCTGGGTCACTACCTTTAAATGAGGGGGTACCGCAAGGTTCTATCTTGGGCCCACTCTTGTTCTCCCTGTTCGTCAATACCTCCTCTGCCACTGTAGGAGCAGCTCTGTGATGCAGTATGCCAACAACACCATACTCTATAGAAGTGCGCAGCACTTGGATGACCTAGTGCCACTGCTCCAGTCAGACTTTACCAAGGCTGAAGCTTGGCTAGTCAAAAAATGTCTGGTCCTTAACCCTAATAAGACTAAAGTGCTCCTGTTTGGTCCAAAATCCCTGAGTCCTTCCCGGGCCCACCTTCTCACACTTGTTACTGTATCTGGCTCCACAATCGAGATGGTCCAATTCTTCAGATACTCTGGCCTTACACTGGATCAGGGGCTCACTCTAAAACCACACATGGATCTAGTAACAAAAAACATACACCAAAAACTTGGCTTGCTCTATCATCTAAGCAGTAACATGATACCTGAGACCAGATTAGCAATCACACAGAGTGTCCTCCTCCTCCCAACTCTTACCTATGCTGCCCCAACACTACTGGGCATAGCAAAACTTGACAACTCCAGGCTACAAACTTTGTTCCATAAAACTGCATGATTTGCAATGAAAGCTCATCCAAGGACCCACCATTGTGCAGCCCTCACTTCACTCAACTGGCCCACCCTGAACCATAGTCTCCAGTACCCCCTGTTAAGCTGGACATATAAGCTTCTCGATGTTGACCATCCTGCAGGGCTAACTGGGCTACTTGCCCCAAAGCGTTCCAGCAGACTACTCAGGACTTCAGACAAAAAAACTCCTGGATCTGTCCAGGGCCTGCTCCGCAGCTGGCAGTAAATCCTTTGCCCAGATAGCCCCTGCACAATGGAATAAGCTCCCCAGACACCTTCAGGAAGCCCCCTCCTTGGCCACGTTCCAGAAGGGACTGCAGGCTCACCTGCTAAACCATAGCCCTTGCTCCTGTCCTGAAGGTTAGCCAACTCACCCAACGTTTGGCCACAACAAAAATCTAATGCCCTAAGTCTGTCAGCTGCCACTGTTGAACTGTGTAATTGTGCTGTATATAACCACTCTCCTCAATGAAAACTGTATACTGTCATTGTATTAATGTACTCTATGTCCTGCACTGCATTACTTGTATGTATTTGCACTGCTTTTTGTAACTAATTCTGGGTCACTCCTGAAAAAGGGACCTTCAGGGCCCAGAGGGCTAGCCAGTTAACAAAATTTTATAAATAAATAAAAATTGCTGTAATGAGGCTGAGGTGGTGTAGAGTTTTGGAAATGCCACCCTTGTTAATACTTTTTAAAGGTGAAATGTAAAGAGTATTGTTTCTTTTGTACAGCATCAGTTGATGTATTTTATAAATTGAAATAAATATGGGTAACTCCTGCAGTTGATTTTGAAGTCAATTTGTTGTTTTTTTCCTTATTTGAATATCTTCTTCTGCATCTCCAACATCAGTTTTCGGACTCAGCAAAGTGGTGCATGTGGCAGCGATGATGTTGCAGCCCCTGTCAGCTTTTGCACAGAAATATACTGTGTGCTGCTGCTTCACCATGTCTTTACAGAGGTATGTCTGTTGATTGTTTGTTAGACCATTGTACAATTAAATGCTCTAAGATTTATGCACCTGCTATTTGTAAAAGCACTATTTTCTAATGTTAATAATTTAGATCTTATGATTTACTATTTTTTGTTTTGCAGATTTGATCTGACCTCATGTCTGACATTCACTCGATGGTGTTACAGTGTAAGCGATTGGAGTTATATTGCTAGCTAGCTTTACTATTTCACTCCATTTAAACATGTTCTTTGCTGTCTGGTCTCTGGCGAATGATTGGGTTTCACTTTACCTTTCTTAAAAAAAAAGGAACAATTTAGAAATGTTGAAGTTACCGTCCTGATTAGTTTGGAGCCCAAGATGCTTGGACAGCTGCAATACATTGCTCGAGCATACTGTGCGTGCGGCAGTGGCAGTGGAGGGGTGTTTTGTATTGTCCGGTAGTTTCTGTTCTAGTTACAGGAATTCGCTATAAGCATGATATTTTATGTATTTAAATATTTAATTAATTGGGTGAGGGCTGTGATATATGTCAGACATAACTCCAGTCTGTAAAGAAACATGTTGTCCAGCTTCGGCAGTCACATCCATATTTAAATTGCATTGTTTGCAAATCACATAGTCATAAGTGGTGATGCTGTGCTAATTTATCATCACGCATTGCAGATGTTTGCTTAGGCATTGGTTATTGGTATCAATCATTTTCATTTTTTGCACGGTTGTATTTTTAAGAAAGCTGCTCGCCAGACCTGGCATCTTGTTGTTACCCATTACTGCCATTTTTTAGATTCTCTTTCTCAGTTTAAAAAACAGGAATGCACCTTCATCAGTTAAAGAGCATAAAGAAATGCTACACATTATATTACCTTTGATTCTGGTGTCTGGATTGAACAATCACAGATATGCTTTATTGTTGACAATGTCTGAGAGTTTAATTTTTAAAAATACCAAATTCAAGTTAGAAATATGCATGTGCAAGTAACAATTACTATATATCTTGAATCACATTTTATTTTGGTGGTGGTGGTTGGGGGGGTTGGGGGCTGTAGTTGTAAAATCTGATTTTTTGCTGCCATCATTGTAATTAACCTTTACAATATTAACTCCCTTTATTTTTTGTGTTGGTTTAATTTTTTTTTTTTGCAAGTATGTCTGGTGCATATTTCATATGTGTATGTTGGCCTAGCTGATATTTTTATTCTATCCTATGTTTGTTAACTTGTCACATATACACATCCAAGCACCTACCTGTAAGATCTGGCCTTGATTGCATATGTTGTCCTGTGTAACTATGAGTGTATGCCCACCGTTACATTTAAATTACACTATGCATACCCCAAAAATTGAGAAAGGTATAATTTTACTATAGGCTGTATTTTGTGTAGTGCATAGTGTATCCCCAATGAATAACTGAATCCCTCATTATTTTTATTTTTTACTACCCCTTAGATCCATAATATAGAATCAAGCCAAGTTGCTCTTTAGTTGCTGTGAATACCTGTTGATTCCTGGTCCCTTCACATAAATCTTCAATTCTAAGTCCATTGCATGGTTCGAGTCAAATGAACTTGAAGAAAATGGGACCTCACATCAAACAATATTGAATGAATGTGGTTTGGAGGCCTTCTGATTTGAAAATGATATGGTCTTTGTCTGTCATTCACTGCACACACCTTGCTGCAATAGTATGCATTTACAAGCTGAATTGTGCCACCGTGTGGATTAACTAATTTTTTTTATTTGAATGTTTACATCTCCCTGTTGTAGCTGCTAGTGGCATGATGTTTGTAGAAGCTAACCGTGCCAGTGTCAAACAGTGTAGCACATGCTGGTGGTGTTTCAGAACTTGTTTCAGTGTTTAGGATGTCAGTGGTGTTGCCATCAGACTGTGTGGTCATCAGTGACGATGTGAGGTATCAGTGATAAGGATGGTTAGTAAATTGCGGGGATTCCAGTTATAATAATGGTTCCATAGTCAAGGATGAGCAAGGTCTTGTCAACAGTGCCCTGTATAGCTGTGGATAAGGCTAAAGTAGTGGCCAGCTGTATCTATAGCAGTACTTGCCATTTGAAGCTATACTTTCCTCAGTGGCCCTATCAAATTTGACCTATGGATGTTAAAACGTGCCCTACCCCCCCCACATTCCACAATATACAGTATATTTCAGCCCTGCCACCTCAACCCAAATCTGCCACAAAAGAAATTAAAAGGAGGAGGAGCAACGTTTTGCAAAACCAGTATTTTCTGCCACCTAACATTTCTGATATATATGTTTTATGGAATTAGAGACACTACATGTCAAAACCCCATGTTTTTGAAAAGCTGTTCAACATGTATTTTAATATATAGACTGGACAAAGCAATCCATGTGTCTCAGATTGCCATGGCATGCTTCTAGCTGCCTCATGGCTATTGTAGTGTATTCAACACATGGCCATCAACTTTTTTGGTAGTATTTGTTTTCATTAATTCATATTGCTTTTGTATTCACTTGACGAAGGGTGTAGCCAGGCATTTCAGATTTGTACACCAAGCTGCCACACAGCTACTCCCCCCCCCCCACAACTCAAGTCCAAGGTTCCTGGCTCCAATCAGATGATTCCCACACTAGACCTGCTATCTGTCTACACTGCTAGTGTGGTGTTTGGGTCCTACTGCCAGCTGGTAAATGCCACTGACTGCACCATGATTTCACGACCACAATAGAAATTTCTTCTCTCTCCCACACAGGTAGGCAGACTTGCTCCACTTACCACTTCACATGTAGTCTTCATTCTTTTAGTTGGCTCTGAGTCTGTTCTTCCATCTGGTGCTCCTCAGTTCTTCTACTGCTTCTTTCGCTCCCAGTCCAATTGAACTAATAGTACGGCTTCTAACTTTGCTGGGGAATTTAAACTTGCCAACCCAGACTTGTCACACCCCCTACCAGAAGATGCAGCCAATCACTATGCAGATGGACCATGCAGACCTAATTGAGACCTTCAGCTTCAATGTCCATGTTTCACTCAGCTAGCCACCCCCCCCCAAATAAAGGTGAAAGAGAAAAGAAAAAAAACACGAAGCCAAACAAAGAAATTTAAAAGCAATGGACTAGAGAGGGCAGAGCAATGCTGGCCAGCTTGTTTGCCACCCCCTGCTACTAAACTTAGTATGCCATGGTTTACTTGGTGTGTCAGTAGATATACCCTTGCACTTGACTACACATTTCATTCTGCCATGACTAAATAACTCTTATCCCTTCAACACATTTTTATAGTGAATTATCATTTCTAATTATTAGACAGGAAGTTTAAAAATTATTAATTCAACTGTCTGATAATACTTTTCTTGTTTGTATATCTTAACAACAGAGAGGGCACAATGCTATGGCCACTGTACCACATTCTAGCAATGAACACGGCAACTATGGAGCTTTAAAGCTACATTGGGAGGCACGTCATAGTACCTTACAGTTTTGAACCACTCGCAGCTCAGATAGCCCCAGTCCAACATGTAAGTTCATCATCTGAATCATCGACAGAACTGGACATGGAGACAGAAAATGTCACTGTCAGTAGCTGTTAATGTTTCACTGTCTGACTATATATATATTATATATATATATATATACACCTCAGTTTGGGGCCCTTGCCTTTTTCAGGCATGTATTGCCAACATGACCAATGATTGTTATTCCATTACCACCAAATATGCAGATGACGTTAAAATAGGGGGGCCATGCATTAATTTAACACAAGCCATCATCATCCAAAATGATTTGGATAGCATTTCATCATGGGTAAACAAATGGGGGATGCTACTGAATACTAACAAATGTAAAGTTATGCATTTAGGGACCAGTAACTTAAATTACACACATAGACTAGGTGGTTCTGTACTCATTAATACATCAGATAAGAAGGATGTAGGCATTACAATTTCACATGACATGACCCATAATAAACATATACAGGGAGTCATCAACAGATCTAATGGGGTAGTGTGGTCTATTCTGCAAAATATTAGATCACAGGAGCCTGAAGTGTTGATGCCCTTATACAGGTCATATGTTAGGCCACACCTGGAATATGCTGCCCAGCTATGGAGCCCTTATAAAAAATTGTTGAGAATTCACTCAAAAAGGTTCAAAGATGTTTTATAAAACATGTTTCAAGATTAAAAAATGTAACATACGATAATAGACTGAAAACATTAAACCTTATGTCCTTATCCACCTGTCATCTAAGAGGTGACGTATTGCTCCTTTTTTACATCATTCAGGATCCTTACCTCATGACTGAATAGGATTAGAATTTAAAAACTATACCCATGATATCAGATGCCACCCATTACAACTAATAAGAAAACCATTCAAACATACTAGTCATCAATACTTTTTTACACTTAGAACTGTGGGTCCTTGGAATAGACTACCACTAGATGTTGTTACTAGTGAGACTAAGAGTATCTTTAAAAACAGACTCGATAAATTAGTCAGTGCAGCTATGACCTATCCTATTACCATTTGGCTTAGTTTAAGAGCATTACAGGCTCCGGCCTCCTTGCTCTTTCGTGAACCTTAGTAGTATGAACTGTAAAATTGCCTTTAAAAAATGTGAAACATGATTGACTGCAGAGTTAGAAACCCCATGCAGTGATCCAAGCACAACTGCACTGGAACAAGGTCCAGAAATAAGTACAAATTAAATGCAATACTACACACATTTCTGTCTTCCACTGTGTCTTTGTTTGACACTTTTGCTGGGAGACCACCGGGGACAAAGGAAGGGTTAATGTTAAGGGCTGCACTGGAGTAAGAGGGATGCACCTGTGAGGTAGAGTCTTGAGGTTAGAAACAAAATAACAAGAGGGATATAAAGCAACACACACATACACACACGATTGGAAGTCACTCCACAAAAGTGATGGAGAGGGAACCTGTAAAAACATTAGTGATTCGAAAGCAGAGCAGAGGGTTGTGGCAGGGGGTTACCTTTACTCCAGGCAAATGGGACAGTAAAGAGGTAAGGCAAACACAGAAAAAGGAGATAGGATCAGAATTCAGGAGCCTGGTTTCCTGGATGTAAGGGAGTAGGGGAGAAGTCAGTAGTACAGGAAATGGGCTTGGATACCAGATGCCCTCTGAGGAAGGCTGAAGGGCTGAGGCTAGTGCGTATGGCTGAATAGGTGATTTCCATTTGCATTGCTGAACTGAAGCTTTGTTTTGTTAATGAAAAGAAAACAACGCGTTCTTTACTACATTCAGTGGTTGTGAAACCTTCTGTGAAAGGTGACTGGAATACGCTTTTTTCCCAAAAGGGATGCATACCAGGATAGGAAACAGAACAGAGACAGCAGGAGCATTCAGTGGGGATCAGGGCACCAAGGATGAGAGCAGGATGACTAGAAAGTGGTGGCAAAAGCAAGACCAAATGTACCACAAGCATACATGTGATATGTCCAACTTGCTTAAGAGGGAGATTTGGGTCAAATTAGTAGGGAGATTGGCCTGCTAGTAGGGAGATACTGTGACGTCATGAGTTTGTCCTTAAATGGCGTCAAAAAATAAGAAAAAAGTCATTACAAAAATTTAATATATTTCATTTTGTCAAGAATAAGCACTAAAAAGAATAAACAATTAGTTATACAAAGTTATCAGATACATTGTTCATCACTGATTTAATTTTGATGTGTCTTTATCTGCCTAAAAACTTAACTGGATATTTTGTACAGAATTTTACTTAAGCAGGAGATTTTGTTTCCCAGGAGGGAGGGAGAGAGTTCAGTCAAAAAAAACAGGAGTCTCCTGCGAAAAGAAGGAGATATCACATGTATGCAGCAGAGGGACAGTGGTAAAAGTGTATTGCTATTAGAGGACTCAATTATTGAGTGAAGGTGGGGTGACTCACTTAGTGCTGCATGTGGACACTAATAACCTGGATGGGAACAGCCTGAAGGAGGTGCAGGTAATGCTCAGGGAGTTGGCCAGGCCATGTATTACGGAGTTTCAATCTATTGCCTTCTCGGAGCAGTATCTTGTACCAAAAGCAACCACATTCCGGAAACAGAGGACAGAGGGATTCAAGCAATGGCTGACAGCTTTGTGTAAGGAGATGGGGTTTTGGCTGGTTGGGAGCTGGGGGTCAACATGGGAGGACAAGATCCTTTATGCCCCAGTCTGACTGCACCTCAGTAAGGAGTGGTCAGCAGTCATAAAAAGGAAACTGAAGATGGAGGAGGGGTGGTTAGGGCAAAGTAGATTCAAGGTGGCATCTTGCCTTCCACCCCCCACCCCCACCCCTACCCCCTGTGATGGTGATAAGGAATTAGGGAATAGTTCAACCAAGGGGAAAGGTAAGAGACTACAGAATAGCAAGCTAGGTATGGGGTATGACTGGAGGGTAGTATTTCTGAATGCTATCAGCTTAGGGAATAACATACCAGAGCTCCAATCACTGATGGCAGAAGGGGAAATAGATACAGCTGCCATAATAAAGACATGGGCCAACCATAACCAGAAATGGGAACTACCACATAAAATGGATGCACAGTGATCAAAAAAATGCTATAATTGCATTGAATCACACAACAAATTATAGTCCTGTGAAGCGAGTAACATACAGTGGTCTAATGAAAAAACGTTTTTAAATTTACAGACATCTAATTTTCTTCATAAACAGAACACAGTGTGATCATTTACCTGTGAACTGGATTTCGATCTGCTTTATTTTTTTTTTTGCATAGTATAAAGCTCCTTCATACACATACACACACACACACACACACACACACACACACACACACACACACCTCACATAATGGTAACATGGAGTGCTCGAAAATAAAAATTGTAATATAAATATTCTAAACTCTTAATTACTCCATTAGTGTTTCTCCATTGACACTGGACTTCTCAGACAGACTGGTTAGGATAGATGGGGGATTCTTTCATGATTAGGAAAGAAACACCAGTAATGGAAACTCAGAAAATATTAGATTTCTTAAATTTTTGTATGCAAATGTAAAGGATGGGTTATTTAGTATACATAACATTACATTACTTACTTTATTGACTTTCACTTTTTGGGGTCTAGTTTCTTTTTATACTGTATATAAGTGAAGTTTTCAGCCATGTTTGTTATGTTAATTAGGAAGTGTGTTTTTAATTCTGGCAGTTGCCATGGTCTGCAGTGAATTGTTTTTAGCCATTGGTGTTGCTCTCTAGCTGTCATGGCCAGAACCAAGTCTCACTCAACAGGGATTTTCATGCTCATCTTATATAACTCAGCTAACTATTTTAATTTATCTATTTGAATATTACATGGGCAATGAAATCCCTGTATCCTGATTGGCTGAGGCTTTGTTTTAACCATTGCCTTAAGAGATCTCTTTCACTTCCTCAAAGCAATTTCTTACAGAACATTACTACTCTCAGGTGTGGCCTCCAGAATTGCATACAGTACTCTAGGTGCTGCTTCAATACCTTTTCTTTTTTACTTTCTCCTTTTTGGGTATCTGCGACTGTCCACTCCTTTTGGAACATCAAAGTGCACTTGTCATCATTCCGTCCCGTCACTGTTATCAGATCAATCAGTGGACAATTTTTCCATCTTCTGCCATCCCCACTCCCTCCACCTTCACTGAGTCTCATTACAGCAACCTGAGGCAGAGACATGTTTTTTTATTTTTATTTGTAAATTCGAAAACAAATTTTGAGCATAAACTCTTTTAAAAAGGTTCCATGTCAGAATATAGAAACAGACAATACAGACATGAATTAATTTTCTTTATAATACTTTAGTTACAGACATATAATATAAACAATAAAACTGAGCAGTTACAAGCTAAGAGCAAACATGATACTAAGTCAACAAGAGAGGGGCAGCTGCCACTTGGAAATGCAAAAGCATCCCCAATCGGGCCTTGTCAAGGTAACGTAGGGATGTGGGCATGCATGCTTAACTAGAACAGGGTAGGTAGCAGGAGGGATGGTGCAGTATAGAGGAACTATGAAAACAGAGGTGGGAAGGGGAAAAAAATGGGAACCGGTGCAGGAAGTAGAAACTAGTTGTAGAGGCAGAGTTAGGAGCAGTTGTTGTGAGTTAGTGAGAAGTGGTAGATGAGGTTAGTAGCAGGGAGTAGTAATGGTAGAGGGAGGTAAGGGTAGGGGCCCTGCGGTTGTTGTCATGAGGTCAATCCTACAGGTGGCCTAGGTTTCAATGGAGGGAAAGCAGTCTCAGCACAGGCAGTCACAGGAAGTCAGGCTCAGTAGATATTGCCTCAGTTCAGATTTAAAGGCCTGAAGATTTGCAGTGTTAAGGGCAGTAGCCAGTAACTCATTAAGCTAAAGTGGGCTTGGTATGAGAAGGAGCGTTGACCCAGTGCCATCCTATGAAATGGGGCACTGAGCGGGGGCATAGCCATACGTCTAGTTTTGTACTTGAAGCAAGCTTCCTTTAGCAGGTCAGAGATGCAGGGAGGGGTCGGGGAGAACACAGCCTTTTTCCCTAGCAGGCAGGTTTGGTATCTTATTCTGTTCTTGAGCAGTAAAAGGTTGGATTGCTCATACAGAGTGCAAGAGTGCATAAGTTGGTCTGCATTTAGCAGTAGCCTACATGCTTTATTTGTTCAAGGCTGTAACTACCCTTTTGAGAGCCGTATCAGTGGCAGCACTGTAAACCACCAGACACTAGTCCACAGTGGATAGAATGGAACTGAAGACTGAGATTCGAAGGGTGTTTGTAGATAGACTTTTCCTGTGTCTGGAGTTCATCACTTTTACCACCATGTCTATGTGCTGCTCATAAGAGAGGGTATCATTGACCATGATACCCAGGTACTTGTAGGTGTGTACCTGTTCCAGGGGAACCATTTGGTTGTTTGTAACTCAGTTGTGGGAACCTCCTTTTTAGCTGTGAGTGTGAGATGAGCATAATTGTTTTTTTTTCTAGTTGAGCAGTAACCTTTGAGATCCAAATCACTTACCCAGTTGTTGGAAGGATGACTGCAGCTCAGCCTATAGGTGATCTTTGTGAGAGTAACAGATGAGTATGACTGCATCATCCACAAATAAAATAACTTTACTGGAGCAGGCATCAGGTAGTTTATTCAGAAATAGGCTGAAGAGCAAGGATCCAAGTATGGACCCTTGAGGAACTCCTAAGGAGACTCCTTTTGAGGCAGATACTTCCTGACCTACTTTGACTCTTTGTGAACTAGAAGATAGGTAAGTCCTGGAACCACATGGAGGCATTTGGGGCTGCTCCAAGGGTATGTCGTTGTTCCAGAAGGAGCGGATGACAGACTGTGTCTAATGCCTTTGTTAGATCGATAAAGATTGAACCAACCAGTTTACTTTCATCCATGGCCTTGTGGACATAATCAATGAAGTCCACCAGTATGTGGCAGTGCTATGATGTTTCCTAAACCCATGCTGCTGAGGGCACTGCAGTTGGTATTTGAGGATGTGATCTGTAATTTGGTCAGCCACAATCCTCTCCAGGGCTTTAGACAGGGGAGAGAGGATTGAGATGGGCATATAGTTTGCAATGAGAGTCCTGTCCCAACCCTTGTGAACTGGGGTCACAAGCACTTGTTTCCATAATGAGATGAATTTCACTAGTATGAGAGACTTTTTAAAAATTTTAGAAATGGGAACTATAAGCATGTCAATGGCCAGCACAACCAACTTCATGTTGATGTTGTCACTACCTAGTCTGGTTTTTCCCAGGACCCTTTTAAAATATCCCAAGGCTTCACTGACAGTGATTCTCCTGAAGTAGAATTGTGGGAGATGGTTAGTCCGGGGTAAGCTAACCTCATCCGCATCAATAGACTTCTAATAATCAAGGCCCCTGGAATTCTGTGGCTGCAGAGTTTTGCGCAGAACTTGTAATCTACCGCATAACTTCTGCAATGCCGCAGAATTCACAGTTCTTGGTGATTTTCTATTAATAATTCTTTTTATCCATAGAACCTGGTTCCCTTCCCCTCTTTTTATGTCCAAAATCCCTCTATGCTCAGAATGTGATGTTATCATTGCTATGACATCATAAATTAGCTAATGAAATGTCTGCATTCTGCAACAGAAATGGACAGTCACTTATCTACCACAGTTCCCACTGCCAGAGGAGGTAGTACAGCACATCAGAAATGTTGATATTTGCTCAACCTGCACTACAGCCTAATACAATTTTCTGTCTTATGTTATTGTACTTGGGCCAACTTAAACAAAACCTTGACAATAGCATAGACCTGTTAAGTCCATACCTCACTTTGTGCAAACGTATTTGTGCCTTTAAGGTATAGCGATGCCATCTGAAATGAATAACTGGTAAAATGAATTTACCTGTCATTGTTAAAGAAAAATAAAGTAATTATGCTCAGAAAAGTGGAATATAATAATGTGAAAATCAAACAAAAGGGCTCACAAAAGGAAAAAATAGGAGGTGCTATTGGTAAAATCGGAAACTTTTCAACATCATAACCAGACAGTCACCCAAACCACCAAAAATAAGGCTGAAGCAGCTTCAGCCTTATTTTTGGTGGTTTGGGTGAGTGCCTGGTTATGATCTTGAAAAGAATATAATAATGTGTAGACCTGCTAAAAGAACAGACCTGTTAAATAAATAATTGCGCTGTACACATTTTTGCCAGGGTTATTGATTACATATTGTCACTGGTTGATAGAGTCACCCAAAAGTTATGGAGAAATGTGTTCAGGGCCAGCTGTTGGGCCAGAGGGTAGCATATTACAGTATGTTTCTGTGCCAGCAACTCAGGTTCAGAGATTAGCTCTGGGAGCTGGCTGGGCAGCATAAGGATTGGGAGAACACATCACTGCTCTGAGCCTGGGAAGGTATGGTGCAGTGTTCTGTCACACGGTGGACACATTGTGATAGGCTGAAGAGCTCTGTCTCACAATCAGTTCACATGCATGGCATGCCCTGATGGTGTTACGTAGTGTCAGGGGAAGCAGGCTGGCATGAAATATGAGTTTTGCAATAACTCCTCTATTCTATTTATTCCATATCCAATGGGACTTGTATGAATGAGGATGCAATTTCATGGAAATAAAAAAAAATACACATATATATACACACACACACACACACACACACACACACACACATACAGTATCACTCTCTCTCACTATATGCAGTATACACACACACATTTGCATGTATGTTACAGATTGCGTATAAATATATAAGTGATACACAGTGGAGACCTCATTAGTGGTATAGATACCATGCATATAAAAATACCTTATTTATCACATAAGGTCCCCTCTACATATTTCATTTATGCAATAGGCCGAGATATTTATTTTGCTTTTTTAGGCATACAATTATTTCTATAAGTCTGTTATTTTTTGAACTAGTGCTACTGTGCTTTCCCCCATCCTGATTGCTATAACCACTGCCTTGAAAGTGAAGTCAGGATGAAATGCTGACACTGTGATATGGTAGTTTGCTAATGCCGCAGAACTTTCGCAGAAATTACAAAACACCGCCACAGAAGTTCTGCGGCAAATGGTAGTCTTACCGCAGAACTTGGTCCCACTGTGCCGCAGAAAAGTAGAGGCCTAGCTAATAATCAGCCGGGAGGACTGAACTTAGGCCAGTGAAGGCAACGTTGAATTCTTCAGCAATGGTGCAAGGATCCACTGAGTTTGAGCCATTTATGTTGAGCAAGTCAGGCTGTGTTTTATCATCCTTCCGTGTGAGTTCCTTTATATTGTCCCAGAACCACCTCCCATCACCACAGCTTCTTTCCAACTGATCCTTGTAGTAATTGGCCTTAGCACTCTGGAGGAGGTGGGTACATTTATTTATGGAAGCCCTGTATTTCTGTAGGTCTTTATACTCTCCGGAGGACCTAGCTCTGCATCAGAGATTATCCCTTTCCCTCATGAGATCCATAAGGTTACTAGCAATCCACCTGTTAGTGCAACCACAGGATTTCCTTTTTTGAATAGAGCAAATGTGTACAAACCTCATTGAACTTGTCAATAAAATACTGGAGTGTTTGATCTAGGTCTTACATATGTGGTGGCATGTCGAGGCTTCACTCTGCCAAGTACACTGCACAGTCCACCTTCAGGTAAGTATGCTCCCACCCCCAAAGGGATGTGTCCAGTGGATGCTCTGAACCTCCTCCCTGTCAGTCTCTGGTACTGACACCTGGGTATCAGGCACTACCTCAGGTCACCAATGTGACAAGTGAACCCCTTCTCTTGGTGCCCCAGAGCTGGATTATCTTTAGTGTTTTATACAATGACACCACCATCTTCTGCCTAGTCCTAGTGATACCACTGCCTATTCATCCTAGTATGCAGCTGGCCATCCCTGCATCGTTTGTGCTCTGCTTAGACATCTTTATGTCATCAGACATGGTTACCACCATGATCCTTTCTTCCCTGGTGATAGTCACACCCCCCTACCCAACCTGTAGCTCTCCATGTGTTCCCTTTTCCCAGGTGCATTAATTTGGACTTCTTGGTATTAAACATTAGTTGCCATTCCTCTGACCATTTCTTAAGCTTCTCTAGGTCCCTCATATTTTCTTTTACACCACCATTGGAGTAGCCACCCTGTCGCAGATCTTGGTGTGATATGTAAACATGCAGACCTTTCCTCCCCCCACCCCCCTTATGCAACGTCACTGATGAATACATTAAAGAGGACTGGTCCAAGGACTGATCCCTGTTGTGCACTGCTTTTCATACCCCACTCCCCTGATTGAATGCTATTTAACAGCACCCCCTCTGCCTCCTGTCTGTCAGCCAGTTACTAACCCAATTTATCTCCTTGTATCCCATTCCCTGATTACCAATCTTGGCACTCAGCCGTCAGTGTGGGGCAGTGTTGAAGTCTTTGCTGAAATCATGACATTAGACAGCCACCATCCCTCCATGATTTACTTCCTTAGTTACACAGCTGTGCTGTTATTCTGATATAACTGCCCATATGAAAGCACCTCTTGACAAATCAGAAGCCAGCAGTCTGTCTGCCTATTTCTTAATCAGTTATAAACCAACAGAAGTTTTTGTTCATTCAACTGATATAATGATTTTTCTTTGAGAATAAATACTTTATATTTCTTATTTTGTTTGGTGTAATTTTTAGGTTATATCGCTATCTTTCATACAGATGGTTTGTGAGATGAATTTTCAAATGATTAGGGAAGAATGTTCCAAAAATCCTTCCTTCATGTGCTGTGAACAAGATACATGAAATATTTCCTTTTGCTGAGTACTGTGGGTTTAAATATCCCCAGCTAACAGTTTCTGATTTGTTATCTTAATTAAATTTCTAAAGCTACGTACCCAGTTGTTACAGTCATATGTTAATAACATGGTTTGATGCTGCTGTTGATTTATACAATAATATCTGAAATTATATTCTGTGTTAGACTTAGCCTTTGATTGAGTACTGTTAACATGACCATCTAAAACTTTAAAAACTACAGTATTAAAATTCATATACTGTAGCTGTAGTAGTCCTATGCTTTGTCAAACTTGGTCTTTATTGTAGAAAGGCAATTTTTTAGACCATGTTATGAATTACCATTTAAGTGTATATCATCTGGTTAGTAATATTTGGTCTGTCAGGCTCTATCAAGTTCAGATTCACTTCCAATGGATAGTTTAAGTTGCCAGTTATATGGAAGTTTAAAATTATACCATGTGACATTTCTGTTAGACATCGATGTATGTTCATACGCTCTAATAGTACAAAAAAATAATAATAACAGAATCCGGTGGATGGTGGAAAGCACTATCTTCTTCAGTTATGATTTGAAATTGTATGTAGTCATGTCCCCGTTTCTTACCTTGTGTATGATACATGTGGCTGTGATGAGGGGTGGACAACAGCATCAGTGGTGACACTAACATCTTGGGGTAAGGATGGCTCAGTCTCATAGAGGACCATCCCTGACACTCTACTTTTCCCATGGTTGTACATAGACTCCACCTGTAGTGGAAGAGCCTAAACAGATATAGATACAGAACATATCTGCAGATCAGTGCAGCTTTGCTCTATCATCCTACGTATGTGTCTGTGACATGGGTAAGGATCCACTTACCTTCTTTAGTTCAGTGACACTTTCAGTGGAATTATGGATGAGAACTCATGGATGCCCCAATATAGTATACGTCAACACACTGAGCAGTCTGTTGTTCCCTTCTTCTTTTACCTTTAGTACCATAATTTTATCCAGTATCATTTTTAGGTTGTCTTGCGCAAAGGCACAAGCAACATCTTGCGGTAGTACCACATTGAGAGGTGTGTCAGTGTTGGCGAATGCAGGGCATGCTTAAGTAGGTGCATCCCTCATCCTCCAATTAGCAAGCATGCTAGCACTGATGCGGAAATTATGGAAAGTGCCACCAAGCTGAAAGAAATCCGCCGCTGCAATCAGAGACAAGCTCATCATGCAGTTGCAAATGCGCCTTTCCTGGTGAAACTTTTCAGCCCTCCCCAACCGGAGCAATGACGCAACCACCCCACCCTCAAAGTGAGGCCCAGCAAGCAGAGTGGGGTCGTGAGGGCTTTGGAGAAGCAGCCCTCCCCAAACGGAGCAACGACCCCCCCCTGAAGTGAGGCCCAGCAAGAGTGGGGTAACGAGGGCTTTGGAGAAGCAGCCTTCCCCAACTGGAGCAATGACCCCCAAAGTGAGGCCCAGCAGGGGGGGTCACGAGGGCTTTGGAGAAGCAGCCCTCCTAACCAGAGCAACAACGCACTTCCCCAAAGTGAGGCCCAGCAAGCAGAGTCGGGTCGAAAGTGCTTTGGAGAAGCAGCTCTACCAACCGAGCAACGATGCATTCCCTTCCCCCCCGAACTGAGGCCCAGCAAGGTACGGTTTGAGACAGCACTCTCAGTGCCAGCAGTTGCAATTAGCGAGAGTGTTTTGGCGCCAAGAATTCAATTCAGAAAAATGGAGTTTTCCCTTAAATATCTTAAATGTCGGTGTAGGCAAACAGATAGTTTTTTCACTGCTGCATTTTATTTCTATCCATCATGCCAGCACCAGTTCATATTTGTTATTTTAAGTGAAGTTTCCCTGCAACAGCATAGAGCTTGATGTTAAGTTTAATAATTCTGCACCAGGGCCGACTGTATTGTATCAATCAGTTAGTTCTCTCACTGCTGCAATTTATTTCGAACCATCTGTGCCAGCACCAGTTCATATTTGTTACTTTAAGTGAAGTTTCCCTGCAACAGCATAGAGCTTAATTTTAAGTTTAATAAGTCTGCTGCAGAGCCAACTGTATTAAATCATTCAGTTAGTTCTCTCACTGCTGTATTTTTTATTTTGTCTTTAACCATCAGAGCCTGCACCAGCTCACATTACTAGTAACAGACCTAGGCTCAGATTAATTTATGGTGTACCTTAATCTTGCTCCTCCTCCTCCTCAGACTGCTACTTAAATTCTCCCCTCTCTCTCCCCTTGCACAGCAGAGTGGGGTCATGGGGGCTTTGGAGAAGCAGCCCTCCCCAACTGGAGCAACGACGCACACCCCCCCCAAAGTGAGGCCCAGCAAGGTATGGTTTGAAACAGCACTCTCAGAGCCAGCAGTTACAATCGCCGAGAGTGTTGCCTCACCACCCCCACCACTACCCTTGGTGAGCATTGAGCTATATAGTGAGTTCCACAAGACTCTCCATAGCCTATCAGCCTACTCTCCCATTTGCAGCTTATCTGCTGCAACCTCTAGTGGCCACTACACTCAGCTCCTGCTTGCTTCAGTCAATTAGGCACAATGCTACCTTTTTGTCTTTCGCTATTTTACCTGTTGATTCCACTAGCCTCCCTCCTCCCAGCGATCTACCCGCAATGGCAACCACCCCTCCCTCCTATCTTCCCCTGCACAACTCCCCAGACCCTTTGTTCTGCCAGCACCCTTCAACAGCTGCCCCATGACCACTTGCACAACTGGGATATTAGTGCAACCATTCTGCCCCCCTCCTTTCACTCGGGGCAAAAGGTCCTTTGTTTCTCAGCCCCATGCGGTACTCCGCCTACCCCTCACGTACCCAACCCCTTCACTAGACCCAAATCTTTCTGGCATAAATCCAAATAATTTATTGTGCTGCTACTCCTGCTGGCAGGGGATATCGAAGCCAACCCTGGAAGCACCCCACAACATCTCCGCTCCACTTTCTCTCTCCAGAGGTCTCAGACTCCTGCACCTCAACATCTATAGCATCCTAAACAAAATAACCTCACTGCAACCCATTGTCCTATCACTACATCCAGATGTCCTGATCATAACAGAGACCTGGCTAAAACCCCATCACACGGACTCTGAGTTATCCATCCCTAGCTACTCTATCATTAGGCATAACTGCCAAGCCAAAAAGAGAGGGGGTGATATTGCCATGTTTATCTCCACCAGGTTACAGTTTACCTTGGTGCAAACTACCCCACTCCTGGCACAAACTGACTCTCTACTAATCAAACTCTCACTTCCGTACTCCACTCCAGTGTATATTGCTGGCTCCTACTGTGCACCTGGCACCCCCCTGCCCAACATCTTAGAACACCTGGATGCACTAAAGACCTCAGCATCAGCAGGCGAGCTCCATATCCCCGGTGATTTCAACTTCAACTGGCTAGCCAAAGACAGTGTCAAGCTACGCACCAAAATAAATGCCCTGAACCTCACCCAACTAATCGTGCACCCCACCCGTCTAAACCATATAACGCAAAATCATTCTTTCTTGGACTGGGCTCTATCCTCACACCCTCTCAGGATTCTAAGAGCTGGTCTGCTCCCTGACTCCATAAGCGACCACCACATGACCTACATGGTCAGGAAAGTACACAGGCCCACTGTACCCCCCCCCCCGGACACTGCTCACAAGGTCATATAACTCTCTAGATCTAGCATCTCTCCTGCATGACCTAGCACACATGGACTGGCCTTCATACTGAAGGCACTTTCCATTGACTCTGCACTTGAAACCTTCAAGGCCAGATTCCTTACAGTGTGGGACTCCCATGCCCCCCTGAGAAAAAAAAAGGTCATAGTCGCCCACCTTTCCTGGGTCTCCGCCACTATCATTAGCCAATGCCACTCCAGGGACCAGGCATGGAAAAATCACAAGAAAACGGGCACCCAATCATCTCTCCAATGCTACTGTGCCCTCCTCAACTCCTGCACCAAACTTATATGTCAGGCCAAAGAGAATTACTTCTTGATGGCCTTAAACTCAAACCTTAACCACCCAACAAACTTCTGGAAAACAGTCAAATCCCTCCCCCAGTCCAACCACCATCCAGGGTGTTACCGTCACTAACCCCAGTGAGGTTGCCTCTGCATTCAATACCTTCTTCACCAGCTGTGTGGACTCTCTTCTATCTGCTCTGCAGCACCCATCCACACCAAGTACACCCCCAAATCTGGAGCCCACCTGCCAGCCTTTCAGCTTCTCTTTTCGTCTGGTCTCTCCAGCCGAAGTACTACAATCACTGTCATCCCTTAACCCTAACAAAGGTAGATGCCTCACGGGCCTGGAGGCAAAAATGTTATACTTGTCTGCCCCCACCATAGCCGCCCTGCTGTCAGACCTTTTCAACCTCTCCTTTTCACTAGCCAAAATACCAGCTGACTGGAAGCAGGCAACCATCATCCCCCTCCCCAAAGGTGGCGACCCCTCATCACTGGGTAACTATCGCCCCATCTCCCTCCTCCCTATTCTGGCCAAACTGCTGGAATGTCTTGTTCTTGCCCAACTCTCCTCCTATCTAGATGCATCCTCCTTCTTCACCCCCTACTAATCAGGCTTTCTCAAATCGCACTCAACTATCACCTCCCTACTAAGGCTCACCGATGCCATACTCACTGGCATGGACAAAGGGCACATCACCTCAGTCATTTTTATTGACTTGGCCAAGGCCTTTGACACCGTCTCCCATTCACTGCTACTATCTAAGCTAAAAGCTGCCAGACTCTCTGGCCTGGCCTCCAGCTGGTTTCATGCTTACCCAGTAGGTAGGCACCATTCTGTAAAAATTGGCACCCACATCTCTAGTCCCCTGCCAATCACTGCTGGTGTCCCCCAAGGTTCCGTCCTGGGACTGTTACTCTGCTCCGTATTCTTAAATAATCTACCATCGGCCTGCCTACATTCATCCATACACATGTACGCAGATGACACTGTACTGTATGTCGCAGGCCCCTCCACCGGGGAAGTGGCCAAACATACTCCAACAGGACTTCAACGCAGTCCAGCACTGGTTCCGCTGCAACCAACTGTTCCTAAACCCCAAGAAAACTGTCTCGATAACCTTCGGCTCACAGGCAAGACACTCCTACCTAGTCTCTCGCCCCTTATTCCAAACCTTGGACAGGACCCCCCTGGAAGTGTGCACCTCCTTCAGACACCTAGGTGTCTGGCTTGACCAGCACCTTGATTTTTCCACCTACATAGAATCCATCCACAAGAAACTGCTCCTTAAACTTGGCGCCCTATACTGCAACAAGGGTAGTATTCCCACACCATCCCGGAAGGAAATTGTTCAAAAGATGATTTTCCCATTACTTGACTATGGCGACGTAGTCTATGGCTCTGCTCCCTCCTCCTCCCTAGCCAGCCTGGACACACCCTTCCACTCCTTCTGTCACTTCATTCTTGACTGCCCACAAATGACTCACCACTGTGACTTATACAGATCCCTAGCCCTGCCCTCACACCAGGCCCACAGACAGATTTACTGTGCTAGGACCACAGCCAAAGTCTGGTCCCAGTCTCTTCCCTCTTACCTCACATCTTCCCTCTCAACACATCCTCCACCTGCTTACTCCCTCAGAAGCACGGACTCCAGGCTCCTCCATGAACCTTTCATGAGCACAACCAAAGGCCAATCTGCTTTCAAACACCGCATGCCCAAGCTCTGGAATGCATTGCCTGCCATCATTAGACACTCTACTAACTCCTGGCACCTCAACCTCCTCCTCAGCACCCAGTTCTCCACCAGCTGTACTTGCTTCTAGCTTGTACTCACTATCGTCTGGAGCCCACTAATGTGGGATTATGTGTGACTCGCAAGCTTAGTCGATGAGTCGTTAGACCAGTTGCCCATTATTTTTCTCAGGCAGAGTTTTGAGCTACTTGTATTATCCCTAATGACTGTATTACATTTGTCTCTTTGTATAATTGACCAGGTCTGTTTTCCCATTGTTTTGTATTGTAAATGAAACTGTTGGGACATGTCCCCCAGAACACATCTGGAATTGAGCAACTCCCTGCTCAGTATGCTTTCCTGGTTAAACTCTTAAATAAATGAATAAATTAATTAACATGGCAGCTCCTGCCTTCCACCACACACAATCCCCATACCAACATTGGAGGGGGGGCCAATCCCCTGGGTCGGCATGTTCCCTCATCCCACACACTTTCTTTGCCAACAGAGTCCAATCCCTGTGAGCAGCATCCCCCCTCTACACACACATACTTTCTTTGGTGATGGGGCCCAATCCCTGTCAGCATCAGCCCCCCAAACTCATGGGGCACACTGGAAGCCCACCCCAGTGTGCCCAACACCCCCCTGAAACTCATGGAGCACACTAGGAGCCCACCACAGTGTGCTCAACATTCCCCCCTAAAAAAAATCATGGGGCACACTGGGAGCCCAACCCAAAGGCACACCCCAATGCCTGTCACTCTCTGCAAGGTGGGGTGGGGTTGTCGTCAGTTCAATACTTCACTGTCATTCCTATTATGCATCTCTCTCTAACTCCTGCACTACCAAAGCCAATGCCAGAAGACAACATTCTGCGTTGACAAATACTTGTTTAGAACTGTTTATTGTGATGGCATGCACTCTAATCCAGCTACAAAACTGATTAGGCATACTGTAACACATTGTCCGCTAAAATGTATGTCTATCCATTACTGACATTCTAGTTTAGGACCATCAATTCTGAGTCCAATTTACCTTGAAAAAAGGTTTCGCTCTCCTTGAACTCTGTTATTCTCTTTCAGCTCTGTAAATGTATTAATAACCCCAGCACCACCACCACCATCACCCACATCAGTTGTCCTTTGATGTTAAATATTATCAATATGTGATACTTTGAGACTGTATTCAATATGTGATACTTTGAGACTGTATATGCTTAGTACAGGGATGTAAGTACCCTGGTTAGGTTACTTTGGTTTGTGATAATAGTAACATACTTTTTTGTGTGATAATAAAATATATAAACAATTCAAATAAACATGGAATTTTGACCAGTCATGATTGTCTGTTGTTCCACATGGAGATAATAAAGCTCTAATCATAAATAACTGATGAACGAATATTATGCCATTTGATTTCACATAATACTAACATTATAAAAGTCAATCATAGAAAGAATAGACTCCTCAAATTAAAATCTGTATTCTGCAAAGTTACTACAGTAGTTCAGTCTCTAGAACTGTATATTAAAATGTCGCCTGCAATAGGCAACAGACCCATATCTGCATCAAAATTATACTGCATGGAAGAGTATTGCTCTGTATCGAATTCCATCCTTTTCAAAATGTTATGCCACAGTTCAAATGTCATGGAATGTGATTGTACCCTTATGTGGTACTACAGCATTCTTGAACCTATAGAGACTGCATATATCAGTTTCATTCTGATAGGGTAACAGCCACAATGCGCACATTTCATGTAGTACTATTCACTGTCAAAATACAGGTTGAGTAATTATGCATAAGAAGTGTGTTCTATCACATCGAGGTTCTGATTCTCCCATACAATTTGAGCATCGTTCTTGAGGTCAGATGGGAATCAGGACCCCTCTGTAACAGAATAAAGTGGTTGTGCATTTTTTTCCATTTAGTATTACCTATTGTACTATAATCTACTGTGAATTTGATCTAGCACAACCTAAGATCTCATTGGTCAATATATGTCGCAAGGCAGAATTCATGTGTTCTTATTTGATACAGTTGACATGTATGTTTGGTGCATACATGCCCATAGTACAATTTGCTTAACAAGCATGTAACTTCATATTGGTTTAAGTGGTTATCTACTAACCCTGGCCTTTAGCACAGAATTTTGGCAACCTGAATCTTTCATATAATCAGCCACTATCTTTTCATACTGATTTTTTATTTCAATATTAATTACGAAGTCAGACAATAAACTATGCTGAGAATATATTACTCATAACCAGGTGCTTCAGGGAAAGAGGAGAAGTTAACAATCATCTATAATGTAACAGTCATTAAAACAAATATTAATACGCTTGTTATTGCTGTAGTTATCTTTACCAAATGACAGATTAAGTACTGTACATTGAAACTCAGTTTACTCAGAATTGTATACAGTAATCACAGTAAAGTAAATACACAAGAATGAAATTGTAGGTCGCATGGAACCTGGACACAGTACTAGACATCTGATGACAATTAGGGAAGCAGTATAGTGCAGTAGTTTAAGGCTCTGAGCTGCAAATCTAGAGACCTAGGTTTGAATCCCACAGCTCTCACCTGCATACAGAGTGACCCTGAACAAGACACTTAACTTTCTTGTGCTCCCAGGTCACACCTGTAAAAAAGCTTCAGCTTAGTGTGACTGTCCTGGTAAAAAAAACAAAAACAATTACAGCCATTCCTAGTGAGTGCAACCAGTGTTTGGTGTGTTTCTCTGAGTGAATTAATTTTCTCAAGATGTTTTAGTAAGCTGAGTATATGAATATGGGAGGTTAACACAGCTGGGTGAGGGGACCAGTGTCCTAATAGTTTGGTTTAAATGCTTCAATATGGGAAAGAGAGGGATAACAAAAGTAGGATCTTTTTTTTTTGCAGTTGCAGCTTAACTTTTTATAAATCTTTTCAACCCTCATTCTTAGCAAACATCCTGTTCTTGTAAATTTCAGGAGCTGTTAGAACACATTGTGCCTGAGCTAAGAGGCCTCCTTTTGGGTCGACCAGGGGTTGGGGGGTGCCTGACGGGGTGATGGGATGGGTCGGCATCGACCTGTTCCCCATTACCAGTAGGTGCCTCAATGTCACATGCAGCAGTGTCATCTCACTTGCCCCATGTCATGGCATTGTTGCCAATTTTATAACTGTGATATGCCACTCCAGGGTGCACATTACAGGATTTTAATGCATGTCCCAGGGGTGTAAGAACACTTGGCCTTCGGCCCCATGCCCTAGCACACCTCTAGGTTGTACATTAAAATCCTTTAATGCACACCCTGTTATGTCTTATTATTTACATATCACTATCTATGATTAGCATTACTGCACAATCAATGTAAAATCAGTCATGATAGGTATGGATGAGTGAAACACTACCTTTACTAACATGCCACATGTCACACCAATGGCAATACTGGGGGCATTCTTCACAGAGACATTTGCAGACTTGAGTGTGCCAGTCAGTTGTTATTGATTGTATAGTTACACCATTTTCCTCAACTTTAGCCAGACTTCACTTCAGGCCCTCCTGCTGCATCGCATTGGAGCTGCTCACTTCATTGCACTAAATGAACTGAGTAAAGTTAATACATTTAAATTATAATCAGTTTTAAAAAAAATTTAACTTTATAGAAGCAAACTAAATGTAGTTATTAATGTAGTACTTTTTTCTGTAGATAGTGATAAACTATGTTAGGATCACAACATCCTTATGTTACTCATTGTGGGAGTGAGTGTTTTCAGTCAACATACAAGAAAAGGATCAAATAATACTCAGAAGACATGGAGGGAAAAAAAGTATGGGGTGGGTGTGGGTGGGGGACCCTTACGCTACAGAAGGATGTAAAGCAAAGTTAGAGTGGGGTGGGCAGAGTGAGACCAAAGCACTGTGTGTCACACTTGAACCATGGAATGACTCAGCAAATTGCAAAGGAGTAATCTACATGCCTTCCGTGCAGAGGGATTAAGTAGATTATGCATTAACTGTTTCTCCATGACATGGTGTGAAAGGGGAATGTATTGATGCTGGACGTATTTAAAATGCCAGTCATGGACTGGACCATATTGTCCATCCTAAAGGTTTCCAAATACTGCAACAAGGTTGTGGGAAGGGACAGTGGGATGTGGGAGCACAGGAACAGATATCAATAACAGAACAAGGGTATGGGAAGGGACAGTGGGACACAGGAAGAGATATCAATAACAGAACAAGGTTGTGGGAAGGGACAGTGGGATATGGGGACACAGGAAGAGATATCAATAACAGAACAAGGTTGTGGGAAGGCACAGTGGGAAATGGGGGCACAGGAAGAGATATCAATAACAGAACAAGGTTGTGGGAAGGGACAGTGGGATATGGGGACACAGGAAGAGATATCAATAACAGAACAAGGTTCTGGGAAGGGACAGTGGGATATGGGGACACAGGAAGAGATATCAATAACAGAACAAGGTTGTGGGAAGGCACAGTGGGAAATGGGGGCACAGGAAGAGATATCAATAACAGAACAAGGTTGTGGGAAGGGACAGTGGGATATGGGGACACAGGAAGAGATATCAATAACAGAACAAGGTTCTGGGAAGGGACAGTGGGATGTGGGGACACAGGAAGAGATATCAATAACAGAACAAGGTTGAGGGAAGGGACAGTTGGACACAGGAAGAGATATCAATAACAGAACAAGGGTGTGGGGAGGAAAGTGGGATGTGGGGACACAGGAAGAGATATCAATAACAGGACAAGGTTGTGGGAAGGGAGTGGGACAGTGGGATGTGGGGGCACAGGAAGAGATATCAATAACAGAACAAGGTTGTGGGAAGGGACAGTGGGATGTGGGGACACAGGAAGAGATATCAATAACAGAACAAGGCTGTGGGAAGGGACAGTGGGATGTGGGGACACAGGAAGAGATATCAATAACAGAACAAGGTTGTGGGAAGGGACAGTGGAATGTGGGGGCATAGGAAGAGATATCAATAGCAGAACAAGGGTGTGGGAAGGGACAGTGGGATGTGGGGGCACAGGAAGAGATATCAATAACAGAACAAGGTTGTGGGAAGGGACAGTGGGACACAGGAAGAGATATCAATAACAGAACAAGATTGTGGGAAGGGACAGTGGGATATGGGGACACAGGAAGAGATATCAATAACAGAACAAGGTTGTGGGAAGGGACAGTGGGACACAGGATGAGATATCAATAACAGAACAAGGTTGTGGGAAGGGACAGTAGGATATGGGGACACAGGAAGTGATACCAATAACAGAACAAGGTTGTGGGAAGGGACAGTGGGATATGGGGGAACAGGAAGAGATATCAATAACAGAACAAGGTTGTGGGAAGGGACAGTGGGATATGGGGACACAGGAAGAGATATCAATAACAGAACAAGGCTGTGGGAAGGGACAGTGGGATGTGGGGACACAGGAAGAGATATCAATAACAGAACAAGGTTGTGGGAAGGGACAGTGGGACACAGGAAGAGATAGCAATCACAGAACAAGGGTGTGGGAAGAGACAGTGGGATGTGTGGACACAGGAAGAGATATCAATAACAGAACAAGGTTGTGGGAAGGGACAGTGGGATGTGGGGGCACAGGAAGAGATATCAATAACAGAACAAGGTTGTGGGAAGGGACAGTGGGATGTGGGGACACAGGAAGAGATATCAATAACAGAACAAGGGTGTGGAAGGACAGTGGGATGTGGACACAGGAAGAGATATCAATAACAGAACAAGGTTGTGGAAGGACAGGGATGTGGGGCACAGGAAGAGATATCAATAACAGAACAAGGTGTGGGAAGGGACAGTGGGATGTGGAGACAGGAAGAGATATCAATAACAGAACAAGGTTGTGGGAAGGGACAGTGGGACACAGGAAGAGATATCAATAACAGAACAAGATTGTGGAAAGGGACAGAGGGATATGGGGACACAGGAAGATATATCAATAACAGAACAAGGGTGTGGGAAGGGACAGTGGGATGTGGGGACACAGGAAGAGATATCAATAACAGAACAAGGTTGTGGGAAGGGACAGTGGGATGTGGGGGCACAGGAAGAGATATCAATAACAGAACAAGGTTGTGGGAAGGGACAGTGGGATCTGGGGGCACAGGAAGATATATCAATAACAGAACAAAGGTGTGGAAAGGGACAGTGGGATGTGGGGACACAGGAAGAGATATCAATAACAGAACAAGGTTGTGGGAAGGGACAGTGGGACGTGGGAGCACAGGAAGAGATATGAATAACAGAACAAGGTTGTGGGAAGGGACAGTGGGATGTGGGGGCACAGGAAGAGATATCAGTAATAGAACAAGGGTGTGGGAAGGGACAGTGGGATATGGGGGCACAGGAAGAGATATCAATAACAGGACAAGGGTCGTGGTGATGCACATTTGCTATACACTGGTGAAGCCCCATCTATAGCACTGAGATCAGTTATGGTGGCCGTTTCTCCAAAAGGTCATAGTTAGGGTGGAGGCTGGCCATAAAGGGTGACACAGACAGTGTGAGGGCAATGGGAAAGAGTTAGTTAGGGCAAGGGGGTGGGGGTTTGGGGTGACAGGTTTTAGGTTTTATTTGGGCGGGGAAATAGAAATCATGAAGAAGTATTTCTGCCTAATATGGGTGGCGGATGCACAGAATATCCTGCCCAAGGAGGTAGTAGGTGCATACACGGCTGGGACATTAAAACATGTACAATATATGCTAGATAGATAGAAAATAAGACTAGATGTGAGAAATAGAGGTAAAAGCCAATGAACAAGTATGTTCAGTAGTCTCTAATGCATGCATAGAATACGAGCGTTCTTAGTAGGCCGGTCAACTAACAAATGCTGTAAACCACCATTTTTTTACTAGTTCTGTCTTTGACTAGTTGCATATATCAATAAGGCATTATCAGGAATTATTTATTTATTTATTTAGTTTTTGTTAACTGGGTAGGTGCACTAGCCATGAAATGACTATTTTCAGGCACGACCCGGAAGAGTACAACAATCAAAGACAGGTACATAGCATGAGTACAATGAAATTACAATAGCATAGGTCAAAACAGTTAGTAGTAATGAATACATGCAACCAGGACAATAACAATCAATGCAATTCACATAGAATATTTAGGCAGAGAAAACCTACACAGTCTAGGAAGAGATGCCACAACATAGCAGCAAAGAAATATTGTTCAAATTAGTCACAACAATGAAGATTCAAATAGGCAGCGAAACAAGGCAAGTGCAAATTCCTGACTGGGCAGGGTGCATTATCATGGCCTCTGAAACAAGACTCAGGCGTGGGAGGGGAGTTGGGGTAGATTAGCTTTCAAGGAGATTGTAAGGGTAAGAAGTGCTATGTGGTAAGGAGGTTAAAGCTAGGCAAGGCAGCATCTGGCGGGTGAGTAGATTAGGGAGGGTTAAAACAAGTGCAAAGATCAGCAAGGGATAGATGTAAGCACAGCTCCTTTTTGAAGCTGTCATGGGATCCAGATATTCAAAGTGCTTGGGGGAGAGAGTTCCAAAGTTTAGGAGCAGAGTGATTGAAGGCAACAGAGTCTTTTGATGTTTTACACTTAATTACATTCAGCAGGGATTTATCTACCGATCGCAGTCTATAGGAGGATGTCTGAGGTACCAGCAATGTTGTGAGCGCTGAAGGGGTCTGGTTTCTGAGTATAGAGTCAATCAGGGAGTCAAGAGAGTATTGACGGCAAGCTGAGGGGGATAACCAGCCCAGGTCCCTGTACAGTTGGCATTGGTGCTTAAGCCATGGTGACGAGGAGGCGTATCGACAGATATTATTATAAGTGACATCCCACTTATGAAGCATGGTTTTGTGTGTGGCAGTAAAAGTTGGCATGCCATAGGTGAGGGCAGGGAGTAGTATGCCTCTGGCAACAGCAAGTTTAGCAGAGGGAGTCAACATGAAACTGGACTTGTAAGCAACCCCCAGTTTAGCATTCACTGCCTTGCAAGCAGATTGTATATGCAGGCTGAAGTCCAGGGATTGGTCCAGAAGAATTCCCAGGTACTTAAAAGATGTAACGCATTCTATTTGTGTGCCACTGGGGTCTTGCACCAATAGGGGAGTTTGACATGTCCTAAGTTTAGGGGCAGATCCAAGTAACATTGCTTGGGTTTTCTTAACGTTAAGTACAAGCTTAAGTGCAGAAAGCCAATTTTGGACATTTGTGAACTCTGAAGAAGGGGATGCATTTATGCTGGCGACCTTATCAGAGCTTGAATAGAGTACAAGATCATCTGCATAGAGAACAGATGAGCATGAAAGAAAAACCTCATCTATGTTATTGATAAAAAGTGAGAAAAGAAGAGGTCCCAGAATAGAGCCCTGGGGAACCCCAATATTGTTGGTAGCACCATCAGATAAAGAGGAGTTGAATATGGTAGCAGTCGGTTATCCGTGCCATTCACCAAAGTATTACACATTACTGAGGAGATTAACCTGTGGTCATTTCTTATTGTTTGATTGCTGTTACAATAACCAGTTTGAAAGGTGTGACAGTGAATTAGAAAATGTAATCATGAGGTAATACCTCAATGAGTTCCATATGTAGAATGTCCTGTTTTTTTAAGTCCATAAGATTCTAGCTACAATATTTAGCAAACGGCATCTTGCATCACCTGCCAAATGTAATTTTTCAGATGGCAGTCTTATCAAATCGCTCTGTTCATTTTTCCGGACCTTTTGTACTGCTGGAATTATGTATGATTTCTGAATCAAACAGAAGGTTTGATATGATATTGCTGGGATATTCAGAGAAAAAAAACATGATAAATGCCTTCCACTGCATTACACCACTTTAAATTATTGCTGTTGCCAGCTCAAGATTCTCCACTGGCATCTGCCCAGAAACTGACTGACTAGTCCAACAGTCATGTTGTCCATTGCAACAAATTATCTCAAGAGTGACTGATGACCCTGTCTTGCTCTTCAGATACACTGATGTGCTAGCATAGCATGGCTTGCATGTTGAAAACAGAGTAACCAGTGCAGATTCATAAACAATAAACTTCATCTGCTGCTCTGGAGGTGTGTTGGCATTCCACTGAAGCAACCTATTATATAATTCAATGAACAATATCCACATACTAACATTTATTTAAATACAAATTTTCTTTAAATATTATTACCGATGAATAGATAGGAAATATATAAACAAACTATAACACTGTTTATTCCAATAGCGTTAGGCTAAGGGGGAAGAAAACAATGGCAAAATTGCATAGCTAGATCATTTCTTTCATCACCCAGACAGTAAATTAAAATAGGCGGACTTTTATTAAATTCAGAAATATCAAAAGCCAGAAGATAGGGAAAATTGCTTAGTGTTTGGCTAATGATTCAAGTAAGGAAGCGCGGCCGGCACTGAAGGTTGAGGTGCTGGATGCGATGGAGGCCACAGGAGATAATGCCCACATCCTAAAGCCAGACCTACCTCCCACCAGCTTTCCAAGGCCCCTTGATCCAGCCCAGAACCATCCTTCTAATTACAGATGGGTCAACAGGTAGGTGAGGAGAACTCTTCCGGGGGGGGGTGATCCGGGGGATGGACATATCCATGGGTCCAGAGATGGGATGTTCAACCCTTGTACTCCCAGTGGGGGTTCAGGCAGTGGAGTACCCAAGACTCAATCATTTTGCCAATGTTGTTTGCGGTATACATGTTGCCACTGGGAGATGCCAGACTGAAAACCTTAAGGGATCGTTCTTTCAAGGTGGCCGGCATGAACCTCTAGAATTCACTGTCATGATCTTTGAGGGAGGACACAACAGAGAAGGCATTTAAAGGGGGCCTTAAGACCTATCTTTTTAAGAAAGCATTTTGTAATAATGAATAACTAATTTTATATATTTAGCTTGGTAATTAAGCAAAACTGTGATTGTAATGGCACCCAGAGACTATGAGATTGGGCGCCAAAATATAAACAAAGTTTTAATTACTTACTTACCTAATATTAGTAGGAGAGAGAGAAGGCTATATTGCCTTAGTACAAGGCACTTGCTGGGCCGCATCTAGTGTATGGAGTGCAGTACTGATGCCCACACCTCAAAAGGAACATTAACCAGCCTGAGAAGGGCCATATGAGGAGGGCTAAAAAGATGATAGCTGGTTATCAGGGTAAGTCATACGAGAAGAAATTTATAGCACTGAGCATGCACTACCTGACGGACAGGATAGATAGTGGAGATATGATTGGGACATTCAAGAACTTGAACAGTTGAAATAAAGGGGTAAAAGAAGAACTCTTTAAGTCTGGTTAGAACAATAGCAAGACCAGTTACTAAATCAGGATGAGCAGTTTAGGAAGTAGGTCAGAAAACAGTTATTCACAGATAGGGTGGCGGGCACTTGGTACACACATCCTAAAGAGGTGGCATCGTAGAAGTCAGTGAGGCAAATTCAAGAGTGATTGGGATAGGCATAGTGATAAAGGTTAAGTTTATTGAGACAATGAAGGTGCAGGTTAACTTATCTGAATATCAACAGTAGCCAGCCGTAAACCTCTCAACACACATATGTCTAAGGCAAATATAATTAGCACCACATCACAAAAGAAAATAATTAATTTAGTAATATCCTGAATGACTGCCCTGTGATGCCTCAGTACAAGAGTAATTAGATTTACCTGGGACAGGCCTCCATTCTGGGTCCTGTTTTCCTTGAACTTCCTGATCGGATGACGTGAATGAGTCAAACTCATCATCAGCTTCATTGTTACCATCATCATCATCACTGCTGAACTCAAAATCTGAAGAGTCACATTGCACAGACTGCGACAGACAGCACGGGCTGGGTAGTAGATCACATTGTATGCCTTTGTCTGCAGTATGAATAAGGTTTCTAATGTGGGTACCTCGTCTTTTGCCACATGCAACTGTCTGGATTTTTTACACATGGTCTGTAAGTAAGAATTAAGATGTTATTTAGAAGTATCATAAATTTTCTTTTTGGCACATTTGTTTGCACCAACCTGCTGGCAAGGGCTCAAAGTTACAACCCTTGTAACAGGTTCAGGAAACATTCGTGATAAGTAAGACATCCCCAACTATCTATGCAGTTGCATAAAATGTAGTTGCATAAACAAATGTTTTGGCTGGCCCTGTGACCCTGATGGTTGAGGTGCTGGACACGCACCTTACGCCATGCCAGCCACCCAGATTCAGAAACAGACTTGGGCAGTCAGGGGTCAGCAGAGGAGGGAGAGGATCAAGCATCTGGAGGACTGCTCTCCTCTCCCAGGGTGGGTAGTTGGCCTGCCATCACTCCACAGTGGCCCACGATGGAGATCGGGTGGTACTGTAGGGACTGATGCAATAATGGGGTGGAGCCTCAACGGACGTCAACACAGTGCGCAGATGTCATTGCATGCCCACTCTCTACAGGGACCATACAGCAGTAAGAAAATTCCCTTGCCCCTGGATAAGCAATGGCAACCTTCAATGCCCACTGCCACACACCCAATGCCAAACTCGTCTCGTCAGCTCTTCTTATACCATTTTGTTCCACACTTCAAGAAGTTATCACCCTTTGCTGAAATCTGTGTCATCTTCAATGGGTCACACCATCCCTCCCAACCAATCCACAATGTTACTTATGAATACAATATGCAGAATGAAGCATGGAACTGACATCCGTGCCACCATTTACAGCCACCCTACGACTTTTTTCACGCAACCAGATTCAATGAAAATAGGCACATTGCTGTCTAGTGTGCTTACCTGGTAAACAAAAGCAAATAAATAAGAGCAGAACGAAACATTAAATGCGGTGGTGTAGCCATTGATTTCTGGTTTTGTGCACTCTACATCTTACAACTGATCAAATAATCACACTCTCTCTAGCTGCTGCCCACCTCCCCCAAATGCTAAACATAACAGATCACTGTCCATTCTAATCTCTGGACAGTTTGCACACATGTCTATGTTGTACACAAGAAAGATTTGCCCAGGTACTGAAAATACCCAGTGGTCCATGTTAACTAAACTCTCCAAATATGTCTGACGGTGGTAGCAATAAGATATATTAATTGACACATGTTCGAAAACAGATGTTTGTATATGGGTGGTCTTACACAACACTTTTGTGACTGCATCAAGAAGTTTCTATGGCAATCAGGAACCTCAAGAGCAAACCACTATAGATTCATTGGTACAGGTTGCCATATAAAAATCTAGAAGAAAACACAAGTTAGTCTATGTAAGGATGCCCATACATTATATTTTATATAGTGTATGGGCATCCATGCCAATTTCAGACACTACGTTTCATTTTAATGAAGTGGTTGTTGTGGGTGTGGAGGGATGGGAACAATCGAGAGTTGGTGACAGGTTCAAATTATTGACTCAATATACTGCCAATGTTCCAGCAATTTCAAGGTTAAGAAAAGAAAATTCCAGCATATTCGGTTATAGAGGTAATCTACTATTTGGCTGCATTCCAAGTTGTTCTGCTGAAGTAGTGACATCACTAATGCAGTATAACAACATTATGATATCAGTACTGCAGCAGATCAAACATATTCCAGACATGGAATTCCCTGCATAACAGCATTTCACGACACACTATAAATAATGTACACAAATGTGTAAAATGAGGCTGGCTGGATACACCCTTGCTTATATGGACTAAACAGCATTTTACCACTGTCATATGAACTGCATACCACTGTGTAAATAACTACATTACCAATTACAACCCATACTGTCAATTTTTTAATTGATACCTAAATTATATACATCTGAATAATAAAATGCTGAAAATGTTCACTTGTTTTGAGAGTGGCTTGGACTCCAACGTCACATCTAGATGTGAAAACACCTTAAAGCCAGATATACCAAGCAGCTAATATAGAGCAGACTTGTTTAATATGGTGGTACTGGAGCTAATTGTGCTTGTAACTGAAGGCATTAGGTTAGCTGGGTCCTAGTGTGACCTCATTTTGGAATAGCCCTGTTTGCTTAGAGTAGAGCTCCTTTGTTTAAGTCACAACATATTCTCCCGCTGCATAGTAATGAGAGGCTGTGTTTTCTCCACTACATAGGCAGCCTCCACCAAGCTAGGCACTGGACAATCAAGCAACTGAAGCAACACAAGCAGCTCACCTGAGTAGCTGAGGAAGCCGAATCTCCAGCCTGATAACTTTGAGGTAAAGAGAGCCTCTCTCTTCATCTGGATGCCTGCAGAGGGTGTTAGTCTGACGCGCCGCGCCATCTGCCCCACCCGCCTAACCACCCTCCCACCCAGGGGCGGCTGTCAATTTAATGATCCACCCTGTGACATCACATCCGGTGACATCACGTCCTGTTGCCCAGAACCTATCTCCTCACTTTCCCATTTGCAGGTTATACCTGTTGGCCACCAGAGGACCTATGCTCCTCACTGCTTCCTACTCCTACCTGTACAGCACTACTTCCTGGGATCTTGCTCACCACAATGTATTGGCCCTGCCTCATGCTCTGCCTGTGCCTATCCCTCACTAGCAGTGCACTTACCCACTACCCATCTGCTAGTCCGCACTGTGCCCTGGCACCTCCCTCCCTTGCTCCTGAACCTGCTCTCCTGCCCCTTGGGACCTCTGTGTGTCCCCGTCCTCCTGCCTCCCCTAGCTTTCTTCACCTCAGGCACATCTGGGTGTCTTCTTATTCTTGCTTTCCCTTCCTGTACCTCCCTGCCCACCCCCTGCTCCCTTAACCTCCCTCCCCCCCCTCTCATGTCAATCGTAGGAAAACCTCTCACCATCTCCCAGCCAGGGTGTTAGTCATGCTACTACTCCTGTCGGGGAACATTCATCCAAACCCTGGCCCGGTTCCCAGGAGCTCCCCAACTCGCACCACAGGCCTATGCATGGTCTCCATGAATATCTGTAGCCTCCTAAAAAAGTTTGACTCACTACAATGCCTGGTCACATCAATTAACCCTGATGTCATCACCCTGGTTGAGACTTGGCTGTCGAAATCCTCCCCTGACTCCCTAGTCTCCCTTCCTGGTTTCACCCTTTTCCGGTCCGACCGTGTTGGGAGACGGGGCGGCGGCTGCGCTATTTATGTCAAGGAATCTCTCCCCGTACTAGCCCTGCCCGCTCCCATCCTTGACCCTAGGGCCCAGGCGCCACGCTGAAACTAACCCTTGACCCTTTAAAGGGACCCCTTTATCTGACTACTGCATATGTGCCCCTAGGGACCAAACGCAGGCCATTGCCTTCTTACAGAATACCTCACCTCTCTACCTCCTTCCGCTGATCAAATTCTGGTGGTGACTTAAATGTCAACTGGCTCAGCCCTCCTCCTCCCTCTACCGAGACTCCTTTCTGCAATAGACCTAACGCAACTAGTTACCCACCCTACCAGGACTAACCCCAAGAGAGGCTCCAGTACCTTGCTTGATGTGGTACTCACCAACCGCCCTAATCGGATCCCCAACGTACAAGTCCTCCCAGACCTCTCAGTGATCACTCCCCATTCTATTCCACTGGTCATCCTCAGTCCCCAAACCCATAGCACAGTCCACATGCCGGCGTGCCTAATACCTGGTAGACTGATAAAACTTAAGGAACTTCTGTCCCAAATTGACTGGTCTCCCATACAGGCAACTCCTGACATCGACACAGCTCTCTCCTTCTTTACCCAAACTTTAATAATGCCTGTGATATCTTTGCCCCAATGTTGACCTGCGCTTCTAAAAGGCAGAATGCCCCTGGTAACCCCAGCTTTGATCCACCAGCTCAAACATAGGGACAACCATGGCACCTGCAATATTGAGACTGGCCGCCCAATGACAGGCGGTTATATGCTGTCACCAAACAAGTGCACTCAGGCCATCAGAAAGGTCAAGTCTGAGCACTATCGGGTCCTCACTCACGGCCTCATGGGAACCCCAGAACCTTCTGGGATAACATAAAACAGTTAAATGGGACTGCACCCTCCCCCACCCACCCAGATCAACATTAATGGTGTGATCTCCTCAGACCCAGCCCTCATAGCCAACCACCTCAACACCTCATTCACTGACCTTAGCCCTATCCTCCCTACAAATTTTTTGACCTCCTCCCCAGCACCTGCCGAAATCTTTCTCACCCTTATTTCTCCTCCTCCGTGTTTCTGCCCAAGAACTTAGGGCGCACCTTGTCACTGCCCTCAAGAGTAATAGTACAGGCAGTGACACCCTGGATCCGTGTATCCCACGGCTGGTCTTACAGTCCTTACCCGATCACATGCCCTCATCAACCACTCTTTGCCTGGGGAAGGTTCCAACTGCCTGGAAAGTTGCCACTGTCACCCCTATCTTTAAAGGTGGTGATAGGACTGTGGCTGGAAACATCGACCGATCTCCATTCTCTCCTCTCTCCAAGGCCTTGAAAAGTGGTGGCTCTCAAATCTCTGACTACCTCTCCACTACAATGTCCTTGTCCTGAGCAGCATGGCTTCCGAGCTGGCCACAGTACCAACACAGCCCTCCTAGAGTTCTCCAACTTTCTCCACTCCTCTAGACACTGGTTCTCTGGCTGGTGTTGTCTTCATTGACCTCTCGAAAGCTTTCACACTGTCTCCCACCCTCCTTCTTGATGCCCTTAGTCTCTGGTTTTGCTGCTGGGCTCATCTCCTGGTGCACCAGTTATCTATCTGATCACAGCGTGTAAAAATTAATAGGACCTACTCAGACATCTGTCCCATCTTTTCTGGGTCCCTAGGGCTCCATTCTGGGCCCTCTACTATTCTCCCTTTACCTTAACACCCTTCCACGCCTTGCTCGGGAACATTCTATTGCACGCTGATGATGCAGTCATCTTTGCCTCAAGTCGAACCCTATTGCCCTCCAGGACTCATAGAAGTCCTTCACTGAAGCCGAGGGCTGGTTCAAGGAACATAGATTGGTGATAAATCTTAAAAACAAAACCATGTTCTTTACTCATCCCCAAAACAAGTCCTGCAACTTCAAACTCCTTATTCACTCTGGGTCCTCTTTCCCACTCGAACAAGTTTGCTCCTATAAATACCTAGGGATCCATTTTGACCCTTCCTCTCCTTCCATGGACACATCGCTGCCCTAGCCACTGCCACTAATATCCGATTGGGCATCTTACACGGTATAAACACTGCTTCCCCGAGGCTCTTGACTGCAGTCACCTCCTCTATCCTGTCCCTAGTGGACTATGGACTGCCGGTGTATGGTGCTGCTGATCAGACCGCACTCCATAAAATTCGCACTACTCTGAATAAGGCCTGCAGGTTAATTACTGGAGCACCTAGGCTGACACACACCTGTCTACTGTACGCTAAAGCGCTGGTACTTGATCTTGATGAGCGCCTCAAATATCTGACCTGTACCCTTGCAAAAAAGACCTCCTTGGGCTATCCTCACCATGATTGACCACCACCATATGCCGCTCTGTCCCACTAGTTCATACTCGGACCTCTGGGAAAACCTCTCTTGTTATCCCTAGAGCTAGGACCTCTCACGGCCAAAGAACCTTCAGCTTTAGGGCCCCCTCCTGGTTCAACACACTGCCCCCCTCCATCTCCGAAGCTCCAACTGTATCGTGCTTCAAAACTTCATTACGTAACCACCTTATTAACACCCGATGCTGTAATTGCTACTAGTCAAAGTCAGACCAGTACTTATGATGTGCTTTATTACTAAGCTGCTAAGGACAACATAACTCTGGTATTGTTTGCATCAATCCTACCTGTACCAGCTTGTTTGTATCTATGTCTTAAGTTACTGTTATACTTATGTGTTGTACTGTTATACTGTGTATTTTCGTTTGTCTTACTGTGACAAGGTACCTTTGTAAATGAGCCTATGGCTCAAAGGTTTTCCAAACTGCTGTTTAAATAAAATAAAAAATTAAAAAATTAAATAAAATAAAACTTCCATTCTTTCAGCTGAGCTTATATCATAGGTTGTCATCTCTGTACAATCAACGTACATCAGGCAGCATAGAAAGACAAATGGAGGGATAGTGAGGCTGAATAGAATGGACAGTGGGTGGGCAGAGAGGGACGGTGAAAAAGCAAGGACACTGAACAAATACTTCTGCTCAGTATTCACAAAAGAGGAGGAGGTGGAGGTGCCTAATCCAATTAACAGAAGCAATCTGGATGGGGGGTCAATCCCAGTCCTTTCACAGAAGAAATGGTTCTGAAAAACCTCCTAAAACTGAAGGTGGACAAAGCAATGGGGCCTGATGGAACTCACCCAGAATTCTAAATGAATTAAGGGAAGAATTAGTGACACCACTGATTACCCTTTTTAACAAATCATGAGAAGATGGTGTGGTACCTGAGGACTGAAGGAAGGCAGATGTGATTCCCTTTCACAAAAGTGGGAGCAAGACAGAGGCAGGAAACTACAGACCTGTCATATTGACCTCTGTGGTAGGGAAAGTGATGGAATCACTTCTAAAGGAAAGAACTGTTGAGTACCTAGAGGCCAGTGGGGCACAGGACCCAAGGCAGCATGGGTTCACAGCGGGAAGGTCATGTCAGACGAATCTAATTGATTTATTTGACTGGGTGACCAAAGTAGTAGACCAGGGAGGAGCTGTGGATATGGCCTGCCTAGACTTTAGTAAGGCATTTGACACAGTCCCACACAAAAGATTAATAATCAAATTAACCAGCCTGGGAGTGGGTCCCAGAGTGGTAGCCTGGGTAAAACTTTGGTTGGACAACAGGACACAGAAGGTAATTGTAAATGGAGTCCATTCTGAAGAAAGGGGGGTTACTAGTGGGGTACCACAGGGTTCAGTACTGGGTCCAGTTCTTTTTAATGTCTTTATAAGTGACATTGCAGAGGGACTGGAAGGAAAAGTATGCCTCTTTGCAGATGACACAAAGATCTGCAACAGGGTTGATACACAAGGAGGCGTGAAAAGGACGAGAAGGGACTTGGCAAGGTTAGAGGATTGGTCAGAAGTATGGCAGCTTAGATTCAATGCAAAGAAGTGCAAAATAATGCACCTGGGAAACAAAATCCCAGGGGAAGATTACACAACGGGGGGAGGTAGTAACAGCAACAAAAATGGAAAGGGACCTGGGGGTAATCATATCAGATGACCTTAATGTTGGCAAGCAATATGAGAAGGCAGTAGGGAGGGCTGGGGGAATACTGGGATGTATAGGGAGAGGCATCACCAGCAGAAAACAGTTAAGTTGTTATCCCTCTGTACAGACAGTTGGTGAGACCCCATCTGGAGTACTGAGTCCAGTTCTGGAGACCCCATCTCCACAAGGACATAGACAGGATGGAGGCAGTCCAGAGGAAGGTGACTAAAATGGTGCAGGGTCTGCACCAGAAGCCATACGAAGAGAGACTAAAGGTGCTTAATATGTATACCCTTGAGGAAAGGAGGGAGAGGAGAGACATGATATAAACTTTTAAGTACTGTACCTCAATGGAATCAACAAAGTCCAAGAGGGTAGCATCCTTCAGAAAAAGAGATGTGCAAGAACAAGGGGACACAATTTGAAGATGGGGGGGATAGCTCAGAGGTAATGTGAGGAAGTATTTCTTCACAGAGAGGGTTTTAGATGCATGGAACAGTCTTCCTGAGGAGGTTGTAGAGTTAAAAACAGTGGGGGAATTCAAGAATGCATGGGACAGACATAAGGCAATTCTTGTGGGGGGGGTAGGATGAAATAGGCTGTTGGTTAACTAGGATCTGCAGCTTATCCTGTAGGTAGGGAAATGGGCAGACTAGGTGGGCCAAGCAGTCCTTATCAGCTGTCAAAGTCTATGTTTCTATTACTACAGTCAGACACTGTTACTATGGACACTGTGCTTTCTAGAATCTGTTTTATATGGAACAAGAAAAATAAGAAACATTCACTCATACGCAGTACAATGCGTTGATTTTCAGGCATACATTTTCATACATGATATACTGTGTTCCAACCTACCTCTTGTATGGTACATTTTTTTAAATAATCACCACGTCTTCTTGGCTTGGGGCTAGGGATGGAATATATGCTCTTAGGAACTGCTCCTTTCTTGAGATCTAAATGATGATACCCACATTGACAGGCTAGTTCGGGTATCATTGTAAAATCTGATACTTGAAAATAATCCTCACACAGGACTGATTTATCGCAAGGACGCTAACTTAATTCACACCTACATGCTTTTATTCAAGCTTGTCTGATTTTTTTTTGTTTTTAGGAAATGTAAATAATGATTTTCCACTGTAGTCATCGTTTTTGTAGTGAGGATATGTGCAATAAACCATTGTCCAGACTAGATAACAAACAAAAAACACAAACAACAAAGAAAAAGAAGTTTTGTCAGCTAAATTGCAGTAATGCTAATATCATCCTAATGACAACTGCCCGGACAGCATGCCGCACAAAATAAACCATATTCTTTACATTTCACCTTTAACAGTTCATAGCATGATGAGTACGTAACAAATGCCAAACTACAACTCTCAGATCCAGAAGCAAATGATTTGATACCTTTTAATGGATCAACATAGATGTAACAAGAATAAAGTGCTCTAGCTTTCGGACCAACCAGTCCTTCTTCAGAAGCCTAATGGCAGTTGTTTAGAACAAGCATTTGTCAATGCCAAATGTTGCTTGCGCTGGTCCGTTGAGTTCGCTCACTGGCCCTGCGTCACTTGCTCGTTCTGTTTCTCCCTGTGCTGCAGGCTGCTGTTTTGTACTGGGCCCCTGCCTGCATTGGCACCCTTTTCTGTCCACAAAGAACTCCGCAGCTGTCCCGACAGAGGTCCGTTGAGGTGGCTTACTCCCCTTGTGTCACTTGCTTATTCTGTTTCTCCTGGTGCAGCTGGCTGCCCTTTTGTAGTGGGCTCCTGCCTGTGTTGGTGGCTTTTTCTGCCCACAAAGAAATCTGCAGTAGTCCCAACACAGGTCCGTTGAGATTGCTCACTCCCCCTCTGTCACTCGCTTGTTCTGTTTCTGCCGGCGCTGCAGGCTGGCCTTTTGTGCTGGGCTCCTGTCTGCATTGCTGCCTTTTTCTGCCCACAAAGAAATCCACATCAGTCCCAACAGAGCTTCGTTGAGCTCACTCACTCCCCCTCCCTCACTGGCTCATTCTGTGTCTCCCGCTGCTGCAGGCTGCCCTGTTGTACTGGGCTCCTGCCTCAATTGGTGGCTTTTTATGCCCACAAATAAATCTGCGGCATTCATGACACAGCTCTGTTGAGCTCGCTCACTCTCCCTTTCTCACTCGCTCATTCCATTTCTGCTGGCGCTGCTGGCTGGCCTTTTGTACTGGGCTTCTGCCTGTATTGCTGCCTTTTTGTGCCCACAAAGAAATATGCAGCAGTCATGATAGAGCTCCGTTGAACTCGCTCACTCCCCTTCTGTCACTTGGTCATTCTGTTTCTCCTGCTGGTGCAGGCTGCCCTTTTGTACTGGACCCCTGCATGCATTGCTTCCTTTTCTGCCCACAAAGAAATCTGCAGCAGTCCTGACACAGCTCTGTTGAGCTTGCTCACTTCCACTCTTTCACTCGCTCATTCCATTTCTGCCGGCACTGCAGGCTGGCCTTTTGTACTGGGCTCCTGCCTGCTTTGCCGCCTTCTTCTGCCCACAAAGAAATCTGCAGCAGTCATGATAGAGCTCCATTGAGCTCGCTCACTCCCCCCCCCCACTTGCTCATTCTGTTTCTCCTGCCACTGTAGGCTGCCATTTTGTACTGGGGCCCTGTGTGCATCACTGCCTTTTTCTGCCCACAAAGAGATCCGGAGCAGTCCCAACAGAGCTCCGTTGAGCTCACTCACCCCGCCTCCCTCACTCACTTGTTCTGAGTCTTCCACTGCTGCAGATTGCCCTTTTGTACTGGGCTCCTACCTGCATTGGGGATTTTTCTGCCCACAAAGAAATCTGCAGCTGTCCAAGACAACTCACAGCCTCGCCACCCCCTCACTTGCTCATTGTGTTTCTCCCAGCCTGTAGGCTGGCCTTTGTACTGGACTCCTGCCTCTGTTGGCACCTTTTTCTACCCACAAAGAAATCTGCAGCAGTCCCAACACAGCTCCGTTGAGCTCGCTCATTCACTCCCCCTTTCTCACTCGTTCGTTCTGTTTCTTCCGCTGCTGCAGGCTGCCCTTTTGTACTGGGCCCCTGCGTGCTATGCTGCCTTTTTCTACCCACAAAGAAATCTGCAGCAGTCTCAACAGAGTTCCATTGAGCTCACTCACTCCCCCCCCACTCACTCGTTCTGTGTCTCCCGCTGCTGCAGGCTGCCCTTTTGTACTGGGTTCCTGCCAGCGTTGGCAGCTTTTTCTGCCCACAAAGAGATCTGCAGCAGTCCTGACACAGCTCCACTGAGGTCGCTCACTCCCCCTCTGTCACTCGCTCATCCATTTCTGTCAGTGCTGCAGGCTGTCCCTTTGTACTGGGCTCCTGTCTGCATTGCTGCCTTTTCCTTCTCACAAAGAACTCCGCAGCAGTCACGATAGACCTCCAGTGAGCTCGCTCACTCCCCCTCTGTCACTCGCTCATTCTGTTTCTGCCTGCACTGCAGGCTGGCCTTTTGTACTGCGCTCCTGCCTGCATTGCCACCTTTTTCTGCCCACAAAGAAATCTGCAGCAGTCACGATAGAGCTCCGTTGAGGTCACGCACTCTCCCTGTCTCACTTGCTCATTCTGTTTCTTCTGGTGCTGCAGGCTGCCCTTTTGTACTGGGCTCCTGCCTCTGTTGGCGCCTTTTTCTGCCCACAAAGAAATCTGCAGCAGTCCCAACAAAGAAATCTGCAGCAGTCCCAACAGAGCTCCTTTGAGCTTGCTCACTCCCCCTCTCTCACTCACTTGTCCCGTTTCTGCTGCCGCTTCAGGCTTCCCTTTTGTACTGGGCTCCTGCCTGTGTTGCCGCCTTCTTCTGCACACAAAGAAATCTACAGCAGTCACGATAGAGCTCCGTTGAGCTCGCTCACTCCCCCTCTCTCACTCGCTCGTTCTGTTTCTCCCGCTGCTGCAGGCTGGCCTTTTGTACTGGGCCCCTGCATGCATTGCTGCCTTTTTCTGCCCACAAAGAAATCTGCAGCAGTCCCGACAGAGCTCCATTGACCTCACTCACTCCCCCTCTCTCTCTCACTCATTCCGTTTCTGCCGGCACTGCAGCCTGCCCTTTGTAATGTGGCTTCTGCTGTGTGTTGCTGCCCTTTTCTGCCCACAAAGAAATCTGCAGCAATCACGATAGAGCTCCATTGAGCTCGCTTGCCCACCCTCTCTCTCAGTCGCTTGTTCTGTTTCTCCCTCCGCTACAGGCTGCCCTTTTGTACTGGACCTCTGCGTGCGTTGCTGCCTTTTTCTGCTCACAAAGAAATCTGCAGCAGTCCCAACAGAGATCCATTGACCTCACAAACTTCCCCTCCCTCACTCGCTCATTCTGTGTCTCCTGGCGCTGCAGGCTGCCCTTTTGTACTGGACTCCTGCCTGCATTGGTGCCTTTTCCTGCCCACAAAGAAATCTGCAGCAGTCCCGACAGAGCTCAGTTGAGTTTGGTCACTCCTCCCCCTGCCGCTCAATACTAAATTGTCCCAAACAATGATTTCTGACAGCGACTGCAGTATTCTGCGCCGGAGGCGTGAAAACACATTTCGGCCAGGATGTGAAAAATGAGAGCTGTACTGTTCATAAGGAGGTGTGGAAAATGCCAGGGTTGAAAATGTGGTATGAAAATATTACTAATTTGCGAAGTTACAAGGGTGTGTGGAAACTGCACAACGCATGCTCGTAACACAGTCATTTGATGGAGTTTCATCACAAAATTTTCAACATAGATATTTTAGGACCTCTGCTCGTGAACAGTTTCAGTGTGATTTTCTTAATGTGTCCCAAACACTGATTTCCCACAGCGACTGCGCTATTGTGCGCCGGAAGAGCAAAAACACATTTCAGCCAGGATATGAAAAATGGCAGCTGCACTGTTCATAAGGAGTTGTGAAAAAATGGCAATGCTGAAAATCTGGAGTGAAAATATTGCAAACTTGCGAAGGTACGAGCTTGCGTGGAAACTGAGCAATGCACGCTCATAGCACACTCATTTTACGGACTTTCGTCACCAAATCTTCAACATAGGCATTTTAAGCCCTCTTCTAATGAATAGTGTCACTGTCATTTTCATAATGTGTCCCAAACATGGATTTCCCACAGCGAACGCGCTATTCTGCACTGGAATTGCGAAAACAAATTTCGGCCAGGATGTGAAAAATGACAGCTGTACTGTTCATAAGAAGGTGCAGAACAATGGCAATGTTGAAAATCTGGAGTGAAAATATTATAAATTCACAAACTTACGAGCGTGCATGGAAACTGCGCGACGCACGCGTGTTACACAGTCATTTTATGGAGTGCTGGCACCAAATTTTCAACATAAGCTCATGAACAGTGTCACTGTCATTTTTGTAATCTGTCCCAAACACTGATTTCCCACAGTGACCACGCTATTCTGCACCAGAAGTGCGAAAACGAATTTTGGCCAGGATGTGAAAAATGACTGCTGTACTGTGCACAAGGAGGAGTGGAAAAATGCCAATGTTGAAAATCTGGTGTGAAAATATTGCAAATTCACACAGTTACGAGCGGGCATAGCAACTCCACAATGCACACTCGTAAAATAGTCATTTTTTGCAAATTTTTCCACCAAATTTGCAACATAGGCTTTTTGAGAGCCCACCTCATGAACACTGGCACTGTCGTTTCGTTAATCAGTCCCGAAAGGTGATTCCACACAGTGACCGCAAAATCACCTTTCAGGGCCGATTAATGCCATGACAGTGGCAGAATTCATGAGGAGGGTTCCCAAAAACCCCATGTTGATAATTTGGTGCCAAAATTCCAAACAATTACTGAGATATTCATCAAAGTTGAAAAAACCCTATTTATTCCATTACACAGCTTACCGGCATTTCCTCAGTTCGTAGTTAGCTTTGAAGAGTGCAGACGTGTTCCCGGTCCACCGAAGATCATCGCACGAGCTCCGGAGGTAAGTATGGAGTGAGGGGGTTGTCGGAAGATGGGGTACACAGTGGGAGGGTGCGGGTTGTGAGAGGGGGGCGCAGACGGCGAGGGACCGTTGTCTTCTTTTCAGGACTAAAACAAAAAAAAGATGTCGCGGGATAGGTTTTTTTTTTCAGCTGCTTTTGGCATGCTGGGGTGGGCTCTCAGCATGCCACCTGCATGTTTTGGGATGGAGGGACCTGGAGCTGAGGGGGCTTGGGCCCTTCCCTTGGCACACAAGAAATGGGGGGGTCATGCTGAGAGGGATTGGGCACCCCCGTCGGCAAACACAGAAGGAGGGGGGGCATAAGCCGAGGGGGACTGGGCACCCCCCTTGGCACACAGCAATTGGGGGGGTATGCTGATGGGGACTATGCTCCCTGTCAGCAACAGCCCTGCAATGAGGGGTCGCTCCCTCATTGCAGCAATGACACTGCAATGACGAGGTGGCCCCTGATTGCAATGGCTAAAATGTTACAAGTTGGTGGCATGCTGGCTGAACTAGTGCCAGCAGCAGTGTGCCACGGCATTGGGGAAAGCAGGCCAAGTCTTTAAAGGCTGTGGAGGCATTGGCCACAACAGTGCCATGCCTCCACAACCTGCTTTTGGAAAAAGCTGCCGCAATATGTTTCTAGCACTTGTATGCAATTAACATAAAAACAATACTTTTAACAGCTAGATCATGCAGAAAAAACAGAAAAAATCCCCATTGGTTTAAAATACTCATTTAAAAAATACAGATGATGATGTCAGAGAAGTTTAACAGTACCATACTAGCTTCAGCTAGGAGGGTCCCAGGGTCAAAGGTGCTTGCTGCAAAACACATACAAAGAATCCTACTGCATATAAATTTACTTGACATAAGATAACACGGCTGGAGCAGATGACTCTTAAATCAAGCTATGAGTGTCACAGCGTGTATAAGGATGTGATTACTGAAAAGCAACCCCCACCCAGATTAAAGACATACTAAGATTGTCTTAGGACTCCAAGAAGTTTCAATGCATGCATTATAGACAAGAAATTACCAGTAACGCTGTCTTAAAAACATCGGTGGAAACTATATGATGCGTAAAACTTAGCTGGACCTATTACCCAGCTGTAATCTCCAGCTAGATATCATGCCCCACAAACTTCAAAAACCTCTAGAGTAGTGACAGGGCTTTATAAATGATAATTTAAATATAAATAAACAGAATTAGTGTCAAACAAAAAACTCTTGTTGAGGACCACCAAGGAATTAAGACCATGTAGCCTGATATGTGCTGATGTCAATAAACACTGAGAATTTAACAACTTGATGTACCAGAAGTGTCTAAGGAATCTGAAAAAGAGATATAAATTTAATTTCTCTCCTCCTCTTCACACAAACAATACACCCTACCCTACCCTACCCCACATCCCCATAATGTGAGGATGGGGGTAACTAGCTTTAAGGAGATACACACACACACACACACACACACACACACACACACACTCCTAATGAAACTTTATTCACATCAGTCACTGCAATTGTCCCCCAAAGGAATTCAGCTTGTCATGAAATCCCAAGTAAAAGGGCCCATGTATCCTAATACCTACAGAGCAAAAATGTGACACTATTTAACTGTACTCCTATCTGCGTAGTAACATTTCCAAGGATTCTGGATAGAACTACAATGAAATAAAACTGCCACCTTCCCCAGGATTAGGTAACCAGAAGTAAATATTAAGTATGTGTGTAAGACCAGAGGTCTAACATACCTATATTTCCACAAATCACTACAATATTAGCCTATCGTAAAAAGATCTGTCCAGGACCCCTATGCAAATGAGATCTGCAACCCCAATATGTATAGAGTTAAAAAAATATGTGACAGTCTATGATAACACTCCTGTATGTACAGTAACAGGCTAGGTAATCTGAATATGGTGCAATGGAATTAACCCCACTCCCGAGTGAAGATAAAAAGTAAGGAGGAATTAATATTCATTATGTGAGTGAAGTAAGAGTAGTAACACACTGTAACTCTATGTATCTAAATAGAGGCCTACCTCAATGTGACAGCAAGCCCCACACCTGTTATATCATGTACCTCACAACACATACACACACGCACCCACATCCGACACATGCTGAAGTCCTATAATATGCCAGTCTGAAGAAGAAGAGGTCTGTGGATGTCAGTTAACTACAACTCTGACATTCAGCTGTTACACCTACCAAAAATAATGAACATGGGAACAGAAAGATACAGTCATAGACATTTACAGAGTGAAATACATTTGAAGGAACCGTCTGTCGAGGTAGTGGACAGGTAGCAAGCTCTGTGATCTTCTGGGTGGTGCTACCTGAAAACAGCAAGAGAGAAACTAGGGATCTCTGAAAAAAGGAATCTAACAAATGGGTGAGGAACATATGCACAGAGGAATGTTTTGGCTTCACTTTGGGTCTGATGGCAAACATGGAGAGATTAGGGCCCGTGCAGAGGCAACGGTTCATATCATACGAACATACGAAATTGGCAGATGAAAAAGGCTCACAGGTCTATAAAGTCTGCCAATTGTGTAGAACTAAGTTTAATACTACTGTACCTCCTCCCCACCCCACCCAGTCTCCTCCCTCCATCTCCTCTCCTTGTCCTTCCCCCAATTGTGTTCTTGTTAGTACTACCACTGTCACTGACTGTCCCAAAACCGTTTAAAGCTATCCACTGTCCTCAGTTTGATTAACTCCTCCGGCAGTGCATTCCATCCCACCAAAGCTCTCTCTGTGAAGAAGTGCCTCCTCATTTCCCTCTTAACCCTTCCCCCTTCCAATTTCAGACTGTGCCCCCTTGTGACCCTACCCCCTTTAAGCTGAATAATATTATATCTATGACTTTGTTTATGCCTTTCAAGTAATTAAATGTCTCTATCATGTCCCCCTTTCTCTTCTCCCCAGCGAATACATGTTGAGCTCCCTCAATCTTTCCTCATAAGGCAACCCCCCCCAGTCCCATGATCAGTTTTTATAGCCATCCACTACACCCCTCTATAATCCCACATCCTTCTTGAAGTATGGACACCAGTACTGCACACAGTGCTCCAGGTGTGGCCTCACCAGAGATCTATACAAGGGCAGGATGACCTCCTCATTTCTAGAGGTGATCCCATTGGCAATGCACCCCAGCATCCAATTTGCCCTTGCTGCCACCCTCCTACACTGTGCTGACACCTTTATGTCACTGGTGATTATTATTCCCAGGTCCTTTTCCTCTTCTGAAGCTACTACCTGCACTCTCCCCAGCCAGTATCTGGTCCTGGGAAGTCTGACTTCTTAACGTTAAACCCCAACTGCCACTACTTAGACCAGTGTTTGAGTTTTGCATGATCCTCACTGAGTGCCTGCCTCCCTTCCTCACTGTCCACCTTTGCACGAATCTTAGTGTCATCTGCAAACAGGCTGATCTTACTCTTGTTCCCCTCTGCGATGTCCCCAGTGAAGACATTGAACTAAACAGTTCCAAGAACTGAAATCTGCAGTACCCCACTAGTTATAGTCCTAGACTTGGATGCCTTCCCCTTAACAACTACTCTCTGTTGTCTGCCCAGCAGCCAGTTCTCAACCCACCCCATATCCATCCAGCGAGGGATCTGAGGTACTTAGGGAACAGTCTGAATTCTACATTGGCATGCATTTACACTAAATGAGGTTGCAGGATAAAAAAGGTAGGGAGACATATACACAGCCACCCCTAAAGTAGTACACGACGCTAATAGCAAGACTGATGAGGAAATTAAATTAATAGAAGAAGCAAACAAAACAGATTCTAAGAGGGTGATTGAAACAATTGGAGCTGAAAATCATAACAGGCAAATTAGGGTGGGCATAAGGGAAAGGTGAGGTGTTGTGACAACATAACATGGAGACCAATGTGTTCAAATGCTTGAAGTATGAGCAACAAGGTTGATTATGTATAGACTACAATGGTGGAGGCAGGAATAGACTTAGTAGCCATAACATACATACTCTATTTATGAGGGACGTGGTAGGCAGAAAAAGGGGAAGGAGTGGCACTTTCTGTAAGGGGCAAAAAAAGATCACAGGAGTACTAGGTGAGAAGGGAGGTAAAGGAAGTTATTTAACTTATGAAGGCAGAGTAGAGGTCAAAGTGTCAAACTATGCAGCAGGGGTAGGTTGGGTGAGAGGCGATGTGAATACATAATTCTTCATGGGAAAGATAGAGGTATAATTGAATGTTAGAAGAGGTGGTATATGTAAAAACAGTAACAGTGGTCTCTGTAACCCTATGTAGCTATACTGCACAACGTTTTTCTGTAAGTGACAGTATAAATAATGAAATGATATTGTGTGAGCGCTTGTGAATGGGGGCCAGAATCAAGAGAGCAACTGTGCATAAAAAGCATTTGTCAATGTCGAATGTTTCCTTGCATGGTGTATGTAATGTCATTTATTTTTTTACTGAAAAGCAAGATGAATAATCTGGGTGTGCATTAAAGCATTTTTATGCACAGTCATGTACATGTTTCAACCACAGACCTTGAAAGAGCTACTGACGCCTGAAAGAAAACTTTGAAAAACAGAATAAGTAGGTAAAATGCTGCATGTATTCCATATATAGTCTAGATTTCTCCTCTCCATTATTTATTACTGAGGAAATGTGCATGAATACATGGGTCCTGATTCTAAGATGAATGTCACAACTCACAGGCGTATGCAAGTTGTGACATTCACCGCTATGCTGGGGACCCTGCGCCCTATTCCAGAACAGGCAGGGTTCCTGGCATTTATGCCCTACAACTAGAGCTGGGCTGGGGAAGGGCTGGGGGCCACAGGACCACTCTGGGACACCTGGCATACAAGGGATAGGAACTGCCTCATGGGGCACTGCATGGGGGTTGGGGGCGGGGGTGCCAGCAGCTGTCCAGTGGGCAGCCCCTGCCACAGGGGGTGTGATAGAGCTTGCAGGGGGGACTGTGGGGGGGGTCAGCTGAATGGACGGCAGACTCAGTGCTGTGTTCCCGATGGACATAGGTATGGTTAGACCAGCTAGTAGCTGGTCTAACTGTACTTACACCATGGTCTACTGGGTCCCGCTTGGAACTGCGATTTGCGATTCTGCCTGCCACCCTCTTAGAATACCATGTCGCAGGGAGTTGTGGGTGTAGTGGGTGGTGTACCCCCATTTGGCACAGGTGGCCTGTGCCATGTCACAGGCTGCCTCTTGGAATTGTGTTGGGCATAACGCATGTTGCAAGGTACGATTTGCACCATAGGGTTAGGTGACATGCGTGACCCATTTTAGAATCGGGCCTGTGATTTTTATCCCTTAGTGTTACTTTAAAGTTAATCAGTCTCTATAGCTAACTCCCTACTTCAAGTCATAATGCTCTGTTGTGACATCACAGTCTGTTGCCATAAGAGTAACTGTGATGTCACAAACAGTGCATTATAACCTCAGGCAGGGAGACGGCACCAGAAATAGGTGAACTCTTAAGGGGCAAAAATCCTGTTTTCGTGCAATTGACCTCAGCAATAAATAACGGGGAGGAGGAATAAATGACTAATGTGAAATACAAGCTGAACTTTATTTAGATATTATGTTTTGTTAAAGTTCTCCTGAAATTGCCAGCTGTTCTTTAATGCAAGAAAACAGACAAGGACCCTGTTCCACGCAGCTTGTTTTCACCATCTGAATTTAGAAAAAAGCATACCACATTCACAAATGATAAGAGTAAGATGAAACCCAGAGTCTGACAGAGAAATAAGAGACATGTCAAGAAGACTGGAGGCAAGATGACATCCACAAAATAACTTTAAAGAAGCAGAACATAAGATTAGAGAAAAACAAAGGGAGCCCTTTATAGACTTAAATTGACTCAAAAAAAAATAAGAAAGTAGATAGAAAGTTGTTTGCAAAAGAATTTTCAGAAAGCACATGTTACTTAAACAGCGGAATTTGTTGGAAGATCTGGGAAATAAAGGACATATGTTTGTAAGCAAACAGATTGTTGCATCAAAAAGTATGCCCTACAGAAGACCACTTAGTGCACATGATGCACACAGTGCCAAATCCCCTCAGAAGCAGTACAGCTAGTACTGGGACCTCTCAAAAAATGTATGATCTCCTGAAGAAGGTGTAGATAGTGCGGGAACACTTTAAAAATAAATTCTAGTTAGAGCCAACATGGCTGCACAGGGCTCTTAACTGCACAAGTGCCGGAGCAGCAGCAGTACCGGTGCAGCAGCAAAAGGCTATCAGAGCGGGGGCAGTGGTGTTGGAGTGGATGGAACAGCCATTGGCGTGGCAACCACGTGCCATTCACAAGATGTCGGCGGTAACAAAACTGCGTATGCGCCCTAGTCACACATGCACAGTTATCCCAGAAGTGCATTCGGGAAGTATTGCACTTGCAGGAGGCGGGGGGATTGAGCTGTGGAGGAGAGCTCCATTGGCAGAGGACAGTGCTAATATAGCGAGCGCGCTGTAAAGATGATGCCATGCACTGTAGGAGAACACAGGGTTGTGTTCTGGAGGCAGGCCCGTTTTCTGTTACACTGATGGCAAAACATCTGCAGAGCTCCATCCATGCAGCCATAAAAATATTCAAAGACTGTCACAGAAGTGAGGCATACAAGATCATGTAACATGTAGCCTACACGGGTACCTTATAGTAGATATTCTTGATTATATCCCTTTAAAACATAATAATGAACAGTCAAATCAATCCTAGGTTTCACATTTTAAATTCTGAAGTAATTAAACTTACAAACTGTGGTTCTTGGTCTTAACCAGCCTATCCTGACCCTCTAGACATACCAACAAATGATAATTTAATTTTAGTGATGGGTAATGCTAAGCCAAGCTGGACATACGCCTTTGCAGTTTTTTTAAGTGATATCAAGTTAATTGTGTGGTTCTCAGAATTCAAAAATGTGTTATTGCCTATACAACTTTAAAGCCCCAAAGTCGGGTCACTGTTTGAAATCTCAATTTTAAGAGCTATTAGCCAAGGGTGGAGATTTAAAAACACAAAATAATGCTGCTCTGACATAGAAAATCATTTGAATTCTTCAATGTATTTAAAGGCAGCAGACTATTGTACAGGGATTGCTTATTAATTGACATGTCTGTAGAGCATTTATTAACCTGCCAGTGATTACAAAACAAAATAAGGAAAAAAAAAAAAACTTGACATGTTTTGCAAGTCTTTTGTCAGCCACTCGTTCCCCTTATTCTGTTGCTCTTAAGATTATTTTGAAGATCAAATACATAGCAATGGAAAAGTTTCCAAGCAACAGTTTCATTTTTCTTACAGACACACAAAACAATTACAAGCGTGCTTCGCAAAAGTTAACAGGATACATCACGAGTCTTTTAAGTCCAACTTTGTATGTTGCATGGCATCAGATGTGCATTATCATGTTCAGTGTCTGCAAACTCTGAGTAAACCTGGAAGTCAAAGTCAAAATCACTATCCATCTGAACTAGCAGTAGCCACTTTGCCACCATTAAAAAGTACTAGAAGCCACCAAATTTGTACAATTTCACTTTTTGTTTGGATGTATAACAAAAATATTATGCATTAGCCCATCTATTGCTTCAAGGAGGTTTCCTTTGCGGTTTATTTCTCGGATTCTCTACACACTCCTTGTATGCATCAGAGGCAGTATGATGGAATTTTGCATTTTATTAAATGTTTCATATAGTGCCAGAACAAGAGTGATTAAGTAACTAAAGCTATTCAAAGAGCCGGCCTGGTGGCTTAGAGGGTTGAGGCGTGGGTGCCTTACCTCGAGCCACACTGGTGACCCAGGTTAAAGAATGGACTTGGGATGCTGGGGACTGGCAGGGGAAGGAGAGGATTGAGCATCTGTTGGACTGCTCTCCTCTCCTGGGGTGGGCAGTGGGCCAGCGTCGTGCTGCAGTGGCCTCTGGAGGAGACCAGGAACTCTGCAGATGCACGCTGGAGGGAACAACATAGAAAAGTGGAAAATCCGCTTCGTGACTGACCGGATGACGGCTGCTGATCCACCGCTGCTGCCGATGCCCTGAAGGAGTTCCTCCACCTTAGCAGCACCCTGAGGCCAAGTATGTACTGGTTACCCCTGCTGGTGCCTTCCCCCTCGGAGGAGGGGGACCCACCTGGTGAAGGGTTACATCCGGGTTACCCTAGGAGTGGCTGCACTATGAGGCTGGAGGGCTCAGGAAGGGACAGGCAGAGCAGCTGGGACCTAGGCAGCCCAAAGGAGTGGTGGTTCGTGAGGCACAAGAGGGGAGAAAATAAATAATACAAAACAAAAAACTGCTCAAAGGCTACGGTTCCCTGACAATTTCTGGTTTGTGATCGTGATGCAGAAGTACAGTAACTGACTTTTACATACACGGGTATTAGTAGTTAGGCAAGCATACCTCTTAACTGTCCATCATTACGAGGGACATCCCTCATTTAACCCCTTAAAATTATTCTGTCCCATATCCGTCCCTCATGGAAAAGGTGCTGCCCACACAGAGAATGTGCTGAAAATTCAGACTTTAAAGTAGAAATTCTTAATATTCTAAAATACTAAATAAAAAAAAATATTGCACAAGTAAACACTATGGTTTTCACAGCATTCTGAGCTTGTATCTCCGTGTTTTAAGATGTGCCCCTCATTCTGAGGGTCTATGTCCCTCATGGTCCCTCATTTTAGATGTCTAAAAATGGTCAGATTGAGAGATATGTAAGCAAGTACTGGAAAAAGTAATGTGTGCCTAATCCTTTCAGCAAGTACCCCCTCCCAGATTAGTAAGCATTAATACACACCAGGGTGTGCTGATAATGTGGTTAACACACACCTCAGGGGCATTGTGAGGTACAAGGGTGCAACCCGAGTGCCTTCACAGACCCCAAGGTGTGCTGATAATATGGATTAATGCACACCTTGGGGCTGTTGTGAGGTACAAGGATACAGCTCAAGTGCTCTCACTGCCCACGGGGTGTGCATTAAGCAAGCAATAACACATGAAGAGGTGTGGGTTATCTCTTGATAAGAGCACCTCCAGGTGTATTATAAGGCACGAGGTGCTTGCACCGAGTGCCTTATGCACCTGGGTGTACTGTCATCATGAGATAACCCACACCTCAGAGTGTGTTATTGCACTTAAAAAAATGGGTCCCCAGTAGAAAAAAAAAGCCATCAAAATATAAAAAGTTAGGAATAAAAGAGTTTTATAAGACAGTTTTATTTAGTTGCAATGGTAAAAATAGTCCCTCCATGTACTGTCCTGTGTACTAGACTATATTTAGCTTGATTGCCAGTACTGACCACTGCCCCCCCCCTCGCCACCACCTACTGCTCAAGTTAGGTCCTTCAGTATCTCAGCAACACACAGACTGGGTTTTTTTGCTGCACACATTGAAACTCTGTCCCTCTTGAGCTGCTATACAGCAGAGCATCTCTGAAAGTGTCTTTACCTTTCAGTGTGTCTGGCTGAGCACTTGTTTCAAAGGGAAAAGGATGTGCACTGATTTTTTTTTAAATTTACATTATGTTTAAAATATATAATGAACCAGTGGGTCTCCAGTGTGATTCTGCACTTTTCATGGTGGCAACCATTACTGTCAAGAGTTTGTGTTGTGGAGAGGTGGAGAATTGGATTGCCGGTGGCCCGAGAGACAGTTTGTTCTGTATCTGCAAGTGTCTGTGCTGTTCATGGGTCTTTCTGGAACAAGCAAAGTGGGCACAGATGCAATGGACCACAGTCAACATGGACTTTTTTTTTTTTTTTTTTTTATTGAGAGTTTTCCAAAATATAGAACATTAGGTATTCAACAAGAAATAGACACAGCAGTTCAAAACAGCAAAACAGATGTAACAATGTATCAAAAGCGCAGTGGTCTAAGGCTCTAAGCTGCAAATCTGGTGACATCCAGCAGACCAGACCTGGGGTTTGAATCCCACAGCTTCCACTTGCATACTGTGTGACCCTGAGCAAGTCACTTAACCTCCTTGTGCTCCCAGTTCGCTCCTGTAAAAAAGCTTTCAGCTTAGTGTGCTATACCTGGTTAAACAACTAAATAAAAAAAAATTAAAAATTAAAGCAGAAATAAGTGAGGAAGGCAGTCAGAAAAGCAAAGGCCCAAACCAAGGAAAAGATAGCCAACTCAGTAAAGAAGGGGGATAAAACCTTTTATAGGTACATTAGGGAGCATAGAAAGGTTAAGGGAGGGATAGTGAAGATTAATAAAGGAGAGGGGAGGTGGGCAGAGGGAGACAGTGAAAAGGCAGAGATACTGAATGAATACTTTTGCTCAGTATTCACAAAAGAAGAAGAGGAGGAGTTACCTAAACCAGACAATAGAAGCACTCTGGGTAGGGGGGTTGACACCAGTCCATTTACAGAAGAAAGAGCCCTGAAAGAACTCCTAAAACTCAAGGTGGACAAAGCAATGGGGCCTGACGGGATTCACCCTAGAATCCTAAAAGAGCTAAGGGAGGACCTAGTGACACCACTAACCACACTTTTTAACAAATCATGGGAAGATGGGGTGGTACCTGAGGGACTGGAGGAGGGCAGATGTGATTCCCTTCACAAAAGTGGGAGCAAGGCAGAAGCAGGAAACTACAGACCTGTTAGTTTGACCTCAGTGGTGGGGAAAATGATGGAATCACTTCTGAAAGAAAGAATTGTTGAGTACCTAGAGGCCAGCGGAGCACAGGACCCAAAGCAGCATGGATTCACAGCAGGAAGGTCATGTCAGATGAATCTAATCGATTTCTTTGACTGGGTGACCAAAGAAATAGACCAGGGAGGGGCTGTGGATATGGCCTACCTAGACTTTAGCAAGGCATTTGACACAGTCCCACACAAAAGATTAATAATCAAGTTAGCCAGCCTGGGAGTGGGTCCCAGGGTGGTAGTCTGGGTAGCAAACTGGCTGCACAACAGGACACAGAAGGTACAGTGAATGGGACATTCTGAAGAAAGGGGTTACTAGTGGAGTACCTCAGGGCTCAGTATTGGGTCCAGTCCTCTTTAACGTCTTTATAGGTGACATTGCAGAGGGTCTGGAAGGAAAGGTATGCCTCTTTGCAGATGACACAAAGATCTGTAACAGAGTTGATACACAAGGGGGGGTAGAAAGGATGAGAAGGGACTTGGCAAAGTTGGAGGAATGGTCAGACATATGGCAACTTAGATTCAATGCAAAGAAGTGCAAAGTAATGCACCTGGGAAATAAAAATCCAGGAGAAGAGTACACAATAGCAGGGGAGGTACTAACAACAACAATAATGGAAAGTGATCTGAGTGTAGTCATATCAGATGACCTAAAGGTGGGTAAGCAATGTGAGAAGTCAGTAAGGAGAGCCAGGGGGATACTGGGATGCATAGGAAGGGGCATCACAAGTAGAAAAAGAGAAGTGGTTATCCCTCTGTACAGACAGTTGGTGAGACCTCATCTGGAGTACTGCGTGCAGTTTTGGAGACCTCATCTATGCAAGGACATAGACAGGATGGAAGCAGTCCAGAGGAGGGCAACTAAAATGGTGCAGGGTCTACATCAGAAACCATATGAAGGGAGACTGAGAGAGCTTAATATGTATACCCTTGATGAAAGGAGGGACGGGGGAGGACATGATAGAAACTTTTAAGTACCTCAAGGGAATCAACAAAGTCCAGGAGGGCAGCATCTTTCAGAAAAAGAGATGAGTAACAACAAGGGGACACAATTTAAAGTTAGAGGGGGGACGGCTCAGGGGTAATGTGAGGAAATTCTTTTTCATGGAGAGAGAGAGAGAGTGGTGGATGCATGCAACCGCCTTCCTGGAGAGGTTGTGGGGTCTAAAACAGTGGGGGAATTCAAACATGCATGGGACAGACATAAGGCAATTATAGTGGGGGGGTTGCAGGAAGTAGGCTGTTGGTTAACTAGAATCTGCAGCTTATCCAATTGGTAGGGAAATGGGCAGACTGGGTGGGCCAAGTGGTCCTTATCTGCCGTCAAACTCTATGTTTCTATGTAACATACCGTAGGTGTTAACTTCTTCAGGTATTAGAGAACAAAACCCCAAAGAAAAACATACCCAGAAAATATTTCAATGCTACATATAAAAGTTCATGAACAAAGTTAGTAAAACAGTACATATTAATCATGTATAACAAGTTGTGCATTTATCTGAACCAGTATTCTCAGACTACCTCTCTCTGTTACCTTCAGGACAAGCCTAGCAGGAGTACTAACGTCTGATTGTGAAAGTAGAGGGGGCTGTTGAAAGTGAAACCAGCAGTGAAGCTGGGGAAAGGGAATGGATTAACCATGTACCCTGAGAGCATTCCGCTGGTGGAAGTAGTTTAGGAGTGGACCTCAGACTTGATGAAATTGGTTCAAGTTATTGTGAGATACATAGGTCATTTCCTCATATCTGGCTAATTTAAATAAGGCTGATAACCATGCCTTGGGGTGGGGAGGGAGGGGGGCATCCAGTCTCCACTTGAGCAGTATTTGGCATTTAGCTTCTAAGGCATCTGGCAGGAGCCAATATCTCCCGGTCTTGCTTACATGAGGTGGGTTGAATAAATCTCCCACAAGCCAAAAGCAAGTGTCAGCTGGAAGAGAATAACTGAGGACACTGTCACAAATCTAGTAACAGAACCCCAAAAAGGTTGGGTAACTGACAGGACCATATAATATGTGAGAGTGAACCTGTGGCTACACGGCACCTCCAACATAAATCCGAGTGCATGATCCCCATCTTCTTCCACATAACTGGAGTCCCACACCATCTGTGAACAAACTTTTTTATATCAGTTGGCAATTTATGTCTTGTAGGCCTCTATGTGTTCTACAGACAAGCCAATCCCAATTTTTCTGTGTTATACTGGTGTGTATCTTCTCTTCCCAAAGCTGTTTCTGCTTTTGAAGTGGGATACCCTCCTGCATAAAAAGATAGGAAAAAAGAGCGTTTCCTTCCCCTTGTGCATGCCTCAACCATTGTGTAATATGTTTTGGGAGGTGTCCTTTTCGTGGACTGCTCTTGACCATGATTCTGTGGTATAGGACCTGTCAGAGTTGATTATATCTCCAAAATTCAGATCTTGGTAGTGAGTACTTACCTCAAAGTTTTTAGAATGTTTCCAAGGTGTTAGTGGAAGGAAAGAAAAGGTGGACTACCAAGTGGATGCTGCGATTAGCTCAGCTGGGACAGTAAAGCAAATGTCTATCTATGGTTACATGGGGATTCTGCTACAATGGCTCCCACTCATGGAGAGAGTTAGTACCCCAAATTCCTTAGATTAGACGCACCTGCCATTGCTTACCCAGTAATGCTATTAATAAATAAATCCTTCCACATCCAATCAGTCCTGACAAATGGAAAATAGCAATTGTAGTTCCCGCACACAAACGCGGCCCCACAAATCTAGTAGAAAACTATAGGCCCATCTCTGTTTTATGCCCACTGGCTAAAATTCAAGAATATATCCTATATAACCATCTCTATTCACATCTTGAAATTAACAATGCCATAACCGCCAATCAACACGGATTCCGAAAACTACATGGCACAGAAAGAGCTCTGCTATGGGTAACCTTGGATATCTTTCAAGCAATGTATCAGGGCGAGGCAACAGGGGCTACCTTCATGGACCTGCCCAAGGCCTTCGATCTTGTCAATCACAATCTTCTGTTATCCAAACTCCATCCCTTAGTCCTTGACCATGCACCCCCCCCCCTTCTGGCTAGCCAACTACTTAACCAACAGGCTCCAATGTGAAAAATGGTCAGGCACCATGTCCTCACTATCTCCCACAACTGATGGTGTCCCTCAGGGGTCAATACTAGGACCACTCTTATTCACCATACTCATTAACAAGCTCCCACTCAATTGTGGCGGAGCAGCAATACAACTATACACAGATGATGACATTCTTTACAGATCCTCAAAATATGTTTCTGTCATCAGCACAAACCTCAAGAGATATTTCTAGGCCCTAGAGGCTTGGTTCAAGGTCAACCTACTTGTGCTTAATATATAAAAAAAAAAAAAACTATACTTTTCCATCACACCTCCTTCAAGCTAAATAACCAATTGCAACTAGTTGTTAAAACATCTACGGGAGTGGTATTGAAGGGCGTCAAAAGCTTCAAATACCTGGGCATCACCCTAGATGAGAACCTATCTTTCAAGCCTCACACAAACAAAATCATAAAGTCAACACATCAGAAATTAGGTGTGCTCTATAGCACCGCCCCATACCTCACGTCTCAATCCTGGAAGAGCATCTCTACAGCAACCCTACTTCCTGGCCTCCTCTATGGTGCCTCGTTGCTCACCACAGTGAAACCATCGATCTCAAACAGACTCAGGCAAACATACCACAGGATAGCATGATGTGCCACATCAGCCCCTGCATAAACCCACCACTGTACTATGCTCTGCACCTTAAACTGGCCTAGCTATGAAACAAAATTGGATTTCCCCCTACTTTGTACCACATTTAAACTTGTACACCTCCCTTCCCCACCCAGCCTCACCAATCTGCTGTCTCACAAACCAGTTACCAGGTCCTTTCGATCCTTTCACCAACCATTACTAAATATACTAAAAGCATGTTTAGCAGTCGAGAAGAGATCCTTCTCATTCACTGCTGCCCACAAATGGAACAACCTTCCTCCAGATCTCCTCTCCTGTTCATCCCTCCCGCAGTTTAAAAAATGGTATAAAAACCAATTCTTCACCTTTGCCTCTTGCAGTTATCCCTAATTACCCCTTTCAATCCTTCCAACCTCTCTATGGCTTTAATTCCTCTTAATCTGTCTTTACTTGACCCCTAATGTGGCCTTGTTTCCTTGGAATGACATGTTTTCCTATTTACCCTGCATAGGTAACTACAGAAGCCTGTATAACTTGGATGTCTGTGTGGCATAGGTTCTTAATGAGCTGTTTAATCCCTATGGAATGTACGTCTTCCCCTAACTATTGTACATGCCTACTTATCATGCTATTTATGCTGTTGTATATGCCTACTTATCTTGCTATTTATGCTGTTGTACATGCCTGCTTATCTTGCTATTTATGCTATTGTACACGCCTACTTACCTTGCTATTTATGCTGTTGTACATGCCTACTTATCTTGCTACTTATGCCATTGTACATGCCTACTTAACTTGCTATTTATGCTATTGTATATGCCTACTTATCTTGCTACTTATGCTGTTGTATATGCCTACTTATCTTGCTATTTATGCTGTTGTACTTGCCTACTTATCTTGCTATTTATGCTATTGTATATGCCTACTTATCTTGCTACTTATGCTGCTGTACATGCCTACTTATCTTGCTATTTATGCTGTTGTACATGCCTACTTATCTTACTATTTATGCTGTTGTGCATGCCTATGCATCTTGCTATTTATGCTATTGTACATGCCTATGTATCTTGCTACTTATGCTGTTGTACATGCCTACTTATCTTACTATTTATGCTATTCTACATGCCTACGTATCTTGCTACTTATGCTGTTGTACATGCCTACGTATCTTGCTACTTATGCTATTGTACATGCCTATTCATCTTGCTATTTATGCTATTGTACATGCCTACTTATCTTGCTACTTATGCTATTGTACATGCCTACTTAACTTGCTACTTATGCTGTAGTACATGCCTACTTATCTTGCTATTTATGCTTTGTACATGCCTACTTATCTTGCTATTTATGCTATTGTACATGCCTACTTATCTTGCTATTTATGCTGTTGTACATGCCTACTTATCTTGCTACTTATGCTACTGTACATGCCTACTTATCTTGCTATTTATGCTGTTGTACATGCCTACTTATCTTGCTATTTATGCTATTGTATATGCCTACTTATCTTGCTATTTATGCTGTTGTACATGCTTACTTATCTTGCTACTTATGCTGTTGTATATGCCTACTTATCTTGCTATTTATGCTGTTGTACTATGCCTACTTATCTTGCTATTTATGCTATTGTATATGCCTCTTAATCTTGCTACTTATGCTATTGTATATGCCTATATCTTGCTATTTATGCTGTTGTACATGCCTACTTATCTTGCTATTTATGCTGTTGTACATGCCTACTATCTTGCTATTTATGCTATTGTACATGCCTACTTATCTTGCTACTTTATGCTGTTGTACATGCCTACTTATCTTGCTATTTATGCTATTGTACATGCCTACTTATCTTGCTTTTATGCTGTTGTATATGCCTACTTATCTTGCTACTTATGCTGTTGTACATGCCTATTTATCTTGCTATTTATGCTATTGTACATGCCTACTTATCTTGCTATTTATGCTATTGTACATGCCTACTTATCTTGCTATTTATGCTGTTGTACATGCCTACTTATCTTGCTATTTATGCTATTGTATATGCCTACTTATCTTGCTATTTATGCTGTTGTACATGCCTACTTATCTTGCTATTTATGCTGTTGTACATGCCTACTTATCTTGCTACTTATGCTGTTGTACATGCCTACTTATCTTGCTATTTATGCTGTTGTACATGCCTACTTATCTTGCTATTTATGCTGTTGTACATGCCTACTTATCTTGCTACTTATGCTGTTGCATGCCTACTTATCTTGCTATTTATGCTGTTGTACATGCCTACTTATCTTGCTATTTATGCTGTTGTACATGCCTACTTATCTTGCTACTTATGCTATTGTACATGCCTACTTATCTTGCTATTTATGCTGTTGTACATGCCTACTTATCTTGCTATTTATGCTATTGTATATGCCTACTTATCTTGCTATTTATGCTGTTGTACATGCCTACTTATCTTGCTACTTATGCTGTAGTACATGCCTACTTATCTTGCTATTTATGCTATTGTATATGCCAACTTATCTTGCTATTTATGCTATTGTATATGCCTACTTATCTTGCTATTTATGCTGTTGTACATGCTTACTTATCTTGCTACTTATGCTGTTGTATATGCCTACTTATCTTGCTATTTATGCTGTTGTACTTGCCTACTTATCTTGCTATTTATGCTATTGTATATGCCTACTTATCTTGCTACTTATGCTGCTGTACATGCCAACTTATCTTGCTATTTATGCTATTGTATATGCCTACTTATCTTGCTATTTATGCTGTTGTACATGCCTACTTATCTTGCTACTTATGCTACTGTACATGCCTATTTATCTTGCTATTTATGCTGTTGTACATGCCTACTTATCTTGCTATTTATGCTATTGTATATGCCTACTTATCTTGCTATTTATGCTGTTGTACATGCTTACTTATCTTGCTATTTATGCTGTTGTACATGCCAACTTATCTTGCTATTTATGCTATTATATATGCCAACTTATCTTGCTATTTATGCTATTGTATATGCTTACTTATCTTGCTATGTATGCTGTTGTACATGCCTACTTATCTTGCTATTTATGCTATTCTACATGCCTACTTATCTTGCTATTTATGCTATTGCACATGCCTACTTATCTTGCTATTTATGCTATTCTACATGCCTACGTATCTTGCTACTTATGCTGTTGTACATGCCTATTTATCTTGCTACTTATGCTATTGTACATGCCTATTTATCTTGCTACTTATGCTGTTGTACATGCCTATTTATCTTGCTACTTATGCTATTGTACATGCCTATTTATCTTGCTACTTATGCTGTTGTACATGCCTATTTATCTTGCTACTTATGCTGTTGTACATGCCTACTTATCTTGCTATTTATGCTATTGTACATGCCTACTTAACTTGCTACTTATGCTGTTGTACATGCCTACTTATCTTGCTATTTATGCTGTTGTACATGCCTACTTATCTTGCTACTTATGCTGTTGTACATGCCTACTTAACTTGCTACTTATGCTGTTGTACATGCCTACTTATCTTGCTATTTATGCTGTTGTACATGCCTACTTATCTTGCTATTTATGCTATTGTATATGCCTACTTATCTTGCTATTTATGCTGTTGTACATGCCTACTTATCTTGCTATTTATGCTATTGTATATGCTTACTTATTTTATTATTTATGTGTTACCATGATTGTCACTATTTTTTTTTAATGAATATTCACTTTGTGGAATGCTTAGGTTCCCCGGGTCACCCCTGAAAAAGGGACTGTCTTGTCTCAGTGGGTTTACCCGGTTATCAAAATTCAAATAAATAAATAAATAGTATCCCATATATGTTTGTGGAATAAGGTTTTCCAAGCCTTGGCTGAAAATTGGGACACTGGGGAAGGATCCACCAGGCATAATGATGATCCAGTAACTGCATGAGCCCAGGGAGGTTGGATGTGGCTGGAAAATTCCAGGTGAAGCCAGAATGGGGTACCCATATCTTCAGACAGAAACCAAGGCAGTATCTGCTTGACACCAGAAACCTGCTGATAAGCCCAAAGCCAGGGAAAGCCCCAGCCACCTTTAGTTCCTGGGGCCATAGTTTAACCACAGAGAAGTGGGGTCCAGTCCCATTCCAAAGATAAAAGAGGAAGAGTTTGTCTAGTTTGTTGAATTTTTGCTTGGCAATGGGAATAAGAAGGTTATTCAAATAGAATAAGAGTTAGGGAAAGCCATCATCTTGTAGACTGCAGTTTTTCCCACCAAAAGTGAGATTAGGTTTCCTCCATCTTAGGAAAATAATTTTTAGTGCTTTCATTAGGGGGGTTGAGGTTGAGGTCTACCATAAGGTGCTGATCCCGAGTAATGATCATGTCCAGGTAGGTGATGTGGTGGGGAGACCATCAGAGATGCCAACTATTAAACATAGTCTGATAGCACTGAAGCCTTTGCTTCATTGAAACCCTTTTGTGACACCAATGGGGCAGGTGCAACTCCTTGACGAACCTATGTGCCCAAATAAAAAGAACCTTAGAAACAGCACCATACTAGATGTAATATTAGTAAGCAAACCACACCTATTCTCCCATGCCGGAACATTTTTCTCTGACATCAGTGATCACTGTTTTATCACCAGCATTAGATCTGTGCACAATCTGCAATTTGTATCAAAATTTTCAACCAAGAGGTGCAGATGAAACTTTGATTTACTTGCATACATCGACGACTTGAAACATTCCCTGCATTGGCAGGATTTCTACTTAGCCAAAAATAGTAAATATGGCTTTTGACATCTTTCATGAAATAGTATCCGCTGCTTTAAACAGGCATGCCCCTATAGTAAAGGTATGAGTGAGGAGCAAAACTTGTCATTGGTTCTCTCCAGAACTTAAGGCCTCCACGCTGGAAAGAGATAAGCTTCGGAAAAAAGCACACAGAAGCAAGACTGACACGGATTGGTGCCAATTTAGGAGGGCACATAACAAGTGCACTATGCTGGTCAGAGCGGCTAAGGCTGCTTTTTATCATGTTGAACTAGACTCTGCCTTACAAAATCCCTCAACATTTTGACAAACAATTAAGGACATGTCAGGTCATTCACCGGATAACTCCTTCCCAATAAAAATTATCTCCAGTAGTAATATCATCTCTGACAGAACGGAGATATTGGACACCTTCAATAATCATTTTGCAATTGCTGGACTAGCATTCGACAACTCCCCTGCAAATGCTGTTCGCACACATCTGGACTTACTGAATTATGAGGTTCCTACCACCAAAGCGGTATTCTCCTTCCAGCCTACTACATTGAAAGAGGTCAAAGATCTTTTGCTGCAGTTAGATATCAAGAAAAGTGCTAGTGCGGATTCTATAGACCCTTACTTTCTGAAAAGTGCATACCATGTGCTGGCAGTGCCAATCACGCACCTATTCAACTTATCATTATCTCAGGTGAGTCTCCCCTCGTAATGGAAAGTAGCCCATGTCATCCTCCTGCTCAAATCAGGGGATCCTTGCGACCTTAATAACTATAGGCCAGGAGTTCTCACACTTTGTCTTAGTGAGCCTCCCCTAAGGCTTGGAAAAGATACTAAGCCTCCCCCTGCTACAGAAATAATTTATGGCCTCCTCATAGTTAGAACAACTATCATACTTTGCACATTACAGGAGGAATACAATGAAGTGCATTTGAGTTGTTGAGTTTATTCTCATTTTATTAAACTTATTACTCTCCCTTTCTATAACCCCCCCCCCCCCCAGGTCAGCCTACTCGCTCCACACTTCTGACTTTTGGACCCTATTTACCCCTCATTGCAACACTGCCATGAGTTAGACTGTTTTCTTTGGCAGTTTTACCCTGTCTTAAACACCTTCTCGGGGACCATTTTGCTCCCTCCTGGCCTTGCTCCTAGTATCTGTCTGCTTAGCCTTTGTATTTGTGCTTTTCTGCAGCCAGTATAATTGGTCAATTGCTACCTTGTTCCTATTCATTTGCATTATTTAGCATTTTGTTTTGTACAGTTTCCAAGAATTGTATTTCCTCCATACAGCTTTTCCCCATGTCATACCAGGAAACAAGTGTTTGTTGAGCGTGTCTTTCCTGGTAACCATTTTGTACATAAATTTGCATGCCATTATTCGCTTTCAGTTTGCTGCATCCTTTCACACAAAGCATCCAAAACTTGACATTTAAATATACTAATATTTTAAGGCTTGCTTGAGCCTCCTCTGGAACAGGTTGGGGCCTCCCCTGGGAGGCTGGCCTCACCATTTGAGAAACACTGCGTATAGGCCGATCTCCCTTTTGCCAATTCTGTTGAAATTACTGGAAAAGATAGTGAGTGGCCAGCTTAGGATGTACCTAGAATCCAGGAACTTGTTAAACCCAGTACAGTCTGACTTCAGAGCAGAACACAGCACCATAATGGCCCTAGCAAAGGTGATGAATGATTGGCTTCTTGACCTTGATAATAGGAACTTCACTTGCGCAGTGTTTTTGGACCTGAGTAAGGCCTTCAATGCAGTCAATCATTGCCTGCTTCTCTCCTCCCTGTGTGGTTTAGGTCTGGACCTCATTTCTATGTGCTGGTTTACCAATTGCCTTGCAGGCCCGCAACAGCAGGTTAAGGCCGAATGTGAACTTTCCCCTCTTAAACCTCTGCTAAGAGGTGTGCCTCAAGGGTCCATTCTTGGTTCCCTGTTGTTTGCTGTTTATATTAATAACATTGATGACAACATCAATAAGGCCAATATCTGTTTGTTCGCAGATGACACAGTACTTTATCTAAGTCATCCAACACCAGAAGCAGCTTGCAAAGACCTTCAAGCTGAATTTAATCTATTGCAGAACCAGCTCCTAAGCAAAAAAACTTGTGCTTAATGCCAAAAAAAACAAAAGCAATACTTTCCCCCCTTCGACCCAAGCGGTGTGCCCTGCTAGCACTGGGGCTATCCCTCAGATTATCACAATACTAGGCGAAAAATTTGAATTTGTGTCAAAATTTCAATATTTGGGAGTGTGGCTTGACCACAGACTCTCCTTCTCTGATCATCTCGAAGATCTACAGAAGAAACTAAGACAGAGGCTTTGCTTCTTTTTCAGAATTAACCGCTTCCTTACTAGAGATGCTAAGATGCGGCTGGTACAGTCAACGTTCCTCTCATTGTTTGACTACACGGACCTTCTCCACAGCCATTGTACAGCATCTTCCTTAGCTAAATTGGACACCCTTTATCATAGAGCAGGAGTTCTCACACTTTGTCTTAGTGAGCCTCCCCTAAGGCTTGGAAAAGATACTAAGCCTCCCCCTGCTACAGAAATAATTTATGGCCTCCTCATAGTTAGAACAACTATCATACTTTGCACATTACAGGAGGAATACAATGAAGTGCATTTGAGTTGTTGAGTTTATTCTCATTTTATTAAACTTATTACTCTCCCTTTCTATAACCCCCAGGTCAGCCTACTCGCCCACACTTGACTTTTGGACCCTATTTACCCCTCATTGCAACACTGCCATGAGTTAGACTGTTTTCTTTGGCAGTTTTACCCTGTCTTAAACACCTTCTCGGGGACCATTTTGCTCCCTCCTGGCCTTGCTCCTAGTATCTGTCTGCTTAGCCTTTGTATTTGTGCTTTTCTGCAGCCAGTATAATTGGTCAATTGCTACCTTGTTCCTATTCATTTGCATTATTTAGCATTTTGTTTTGTACAGTTTCCAAGAATTGTATTTCCTCCATACAGCTTTTCCCCATGTCATACCAGGAAACAAGTGTTTGTTGAGCGTGTCTTTCCTGGTAACCATTTTGTACATAAATTTGCATGCCATTATTCGCTTTCAGTTTGCTGCATCCTTTCACACAAAGCATCCAAAACTTGACATTTAAATATACTAATATTTTAAGGCTTGCTTGAGCCTCCCCTGGAACAGGTTGGGGCCTCCCCATTTGAGAAACACTGTATGACAGAGCAATCAGATTCATAACTGGTCTCCCCCTTTCCACTCACCATTGCTCATTGTACACAGTGGTGGGCTGGACCTCCCTTCATTATAGGAGAAACAGAAATGCCGTACTATAGGCATTCAGAAGCGTTACCAAAAAGCTTCCCTTATACATCTCTGAGTTTATTCCTCAGAGTGTGATAGGTACTTATGCTCTAAGAAGCTGCACTTGAATTGCCCTGCAAGTACCTAAGGCCAAGTCTCATTTTGGTAGAGCAGCTATGAGTTTTACGCTGCCTTCATTGTGGAATAAAATGCAAAAAAGCATGAAGCTGAGTTGTCCTGTTAGCCTGAGTATTTTCAAGTCATTTTATGACCGCTCCATGAAGGAAACCTGCAATTGTTTCCCTCATTGCTAGCACTCCTCCTCTCCAGCTTTTCTTCTATCCTACTTGCCTCTCCTTCTCACCAGGGTCATTTGCCTTCACTCTTCTTGCTCTATCCCTTTTCGTCCCTTCAATCTCTGTCACTCTCCTGTCTCCTCCCCCCCATACAGAACCCTCCCTGGAATCTAAACAGTCATTACCTTGGCCAAGGCCAGGTGTCACTCTTATCCCATGTGTATGCCAGCCACTCATTCTGATTCCATTATTATTATCTTTGCCTGGTTTTTCTTCAAGTGAATATGCCAGCTATATCCAGCCGTGAGCCTATCTGTTGTAAAGGCTCTTTTGTTCAATGTTGGTGTAGATTATAGATATAAATGATATCATACTGTACATATGTATATTCTACTTATATGTAGGTCATCTTGTTACTGTACTATGTTTTTGCTATGACCAGGTCCATCTTGCAAATGAGCCTTGCTCAATGGTGTCCACCTAGATAAAAAAAAGATTTGATTGATTGATTGATTGAGCAGTACATTTTAGGGGCAAAAGATCTGTTTTCTCCTAGTTGACTTTGAGCATCATGACATAGGGTAGGTAATCTCTGGATCGGAGAGAGTGAGGAGAAGGTCATCAGCATAGGCCAACATCATAAGGGTAGAAGTACCTATAGTAATGCCCTCATTGCAGTCTGTTTGCCTAATTTTCCTAATAAGAGGCTCCGTGGACAGGAGGAAAAGCAGGGGTGATTGAGGATATCCTTGCTGTGTCCCCCTGGTCAGTGAAAATGGGGAAGAAATTAGGCTGTTGGTGAGAATGGGAGCTGTCAGGATGCTATAGAGTAACCTGGCCCATTGAGTGATGGAAGGGCCAATTCCTATTGCCACCATATCCTGGTACAGATATGGCCATTCAGTGGAGTTGGATGACTTCTCCCTATCAATGCTGAGAAGACATACTTGTACGGAATGACAATGAGCTATCCAAATGGTGTGAAGCAGGGCTCTGATGTTGTCAGAAGTTACCCTCCTTTAACAAATTCTGTTTAGTTGTGGAAAAGATAACAGATACAAATATACAGAATAAAAAGTTCATAGAAATGGAATAAATGTAACAAAGATAAAGAGGACGATTATGTCCATGAATAAATTGACAAAAATAAGTTACCAAGCAATAAGTTGTGGAACTGACCAAAGGACAAAAATAGTTACCAACTTATCAAAATAAAAACTAGGGGAATGACTAATGTGGGAGAAGAGATATAGAATTAATGTGTGACTTAGTTGTATTACTGTGATGCAAAAATTTTCACTGGTCAGGCTGCCTTCTCTTTCCACTTTTCTAAACTTTAGAACTTCCTCCCCTTAACCATTTGTTCCGCCTCCTCTAAATGCTGTCTCTCTCCTCTCTGCTCCATGACCACACTGCTACCTTCTGTGCCTGTCCTTGATTCATAGCCCTTCCCCACTCCAGAGTTTAGCCTCTTCCCTCTTTCTCTATGACTACACCACTTCCTCCTCTGGACGCCTTTGAGTCATAGCCGATCCACGCTCCTCAGATTACCCATCTTCCCCTCTTTCTCCTCCTCCTTGCCCCTCCACCCACCTTAACAACCCTTCTTCTCTTCTTCCTCCCTCACTTTTCTGCACTTTCCCTCCCCTCCCATCTGCGCTCCTTCCTTTAATGCCCTATTCCCTGGTTCCCTCACTGTTGAAAAGTGCTATTGTTTATACCCATGGGACAGATTCCCCGCTGTGTCCTTGTAAAAGTTTTGCCTATAATTTTACCTGCCTGATGAATCTCGTTCATGTTTGTTTTTCACTGTTTATTTTATATCTCTGTATGATGTTTTATTGTAAAAGTTATTATTCTATGTTGTTCTTGTACCTCTCTTCCCTTCCCGGCAGGACTCATCTGGAAATTAGCTATGTTTCAACTCAGTATGTCTTTCCTGGTGAAACATTTAAAAGAAATAAATACATAATGTGAAAATCCCCACATTTGCACTACAATAGTAGGAAAAAAAAACATAAACATCAAGGTAATGCAGTGAACAGTGTTTTTGGTTCTGAACATACACACCCCTTGAAAATGTGCACAACACACACACACACACACACACGCTCACACACACAACTGTTACAACAGTTGTGAACATACATAGGGTGTGAGTGTCATTAGTAGGATAGAGCAGCTACAATATTTCATTTTCAGTGGGGTCCTGCTTTTACACATTTTATCCAGTGCATTTAGTAGAGTTAGCAAAGGCAAAATGCAGAACCTAATTTTCACTGGGGTCCTGCTTTTATACATGTTTACAATGTAGTTACCCAGGACAGGTCAGTTAACATGCAGTATCTCATTTTCGGGTGAGGTCCTGATTGTACTTATTTTACCACTAACAGGTCTGGGATACCCTAAATGAGTTGGCACCATCACAGCCTGTATGCTTTCAGCGACCAGATACTGCATCTCTCTTTGACCAGCAGGTGGATATGAATTGTGCCGAGTGCACATTTTAGTGCCTCATTTTTGCTCTGGGGCTATATTCAAACATGCTTGGGGCACTCGCAATTTGTCCCAAACATGTTTGAATATAGCAAATTTAGTGAACAGCGCTAATTACCCAAGCAAGCAATACACAATAGAGATGGGTGCCATGTTACCTTATTGTGGACCATGTTCCCCACAGATGTGGTAGGGGGTAGATGGACCTGTTGAGACACTAGCACTGGTTTGTCCATTCGTTCCCTCAACCAAAAGTTGTGGGAATGCAGGGTCCATTTTCTGTTTTCTCCCCATTCCCCAAGGATGGTGACCAATGAGGGGTCCCAGGAGACATGCACATGCAGAGATGTGCTGCCGCTTCAGACCCCAACTGATAACCTACCCTCCCTCTTGGCACTTCCCCGCTGCACCTCCACCCATGTGAACTCAGGTGGCTGTATCACAGTGGAAGTGACTGCCCTCCTCCCTGGAGGAGGAGCACATCCTTGGGGTGCTCAATCCTCCTCTCCACAGCCAGTCCTCTGAAGACCTAGGCTCATTCCCAAACCCAGGTCATCAGCTTCTCACATGGTAGCTCTACCTCTGCATCGGTGAGCCAGCCTGGGCACTGCCTGATTGTAAACATTGTTGTTATCTAACTTCCCTTTTTTCTACAGGACCCATCAATAAAGTTATGTTGTCAGTTTTTTTCTATCTTGTGTGAACACATGTTAATTTGCATTGTCTATTACTGGTCCTGTATTTCATTGTCTAGTTAGGTCTGCTTCACATGTGGGATCCAGTGTGATGTTTGTGACAGTGGGGAGGTAGGCAGATACTGCATGCCAGGGGGTTGTACCACACCTACCACCAGGCCCATTAATCTGTTCTCTGGGTGGAGGCACTACACTATTTTGTTTTCTTTCTGGATGCAACCCCCCCCCCACAAGAAGTTCCAAATAACCCAAGCTCCTCAACCTTGCAGGTGTGTGAGTGTGTGTGTGTGTGTGTGTGTGTAAGCCAGGAGTTGTAACCGTAGCTTTCCAATTAAAGGCATGTTGATCTGGTTACACTAATATTAGTTTTTAAAAGAAGCCAACTATTACCTTTTATATCTGAGGTACGTTTTCTTTTCCCTTTGGTTAATTAGAAGATTGTTTACCTAATGTTAGTAGCTGTGATCTGTGGAACAGCACTCTGCCTGGCAGCTCATGCCTCTAGCTCTCTTTCCTCATTACATATTTAGCATTGTAACCTCACTGACTGCGACATCACTGCTGCTTAGAGACAGCCACTCAGATGCTGTCTGGTCATCAGCATGTGCTGTCACTGCTGATGATGAAGTGTGGCAATAGAGATACACGTCAGCTGCCAGGCTGTAAGTTGCTCCACGCATCTATCACAACATTATCCCATAGAAAAAAAACGTTTTGTAAGCCTCCAAAAAGTCTTCTTGGGCTTGCCTAAATGCCCACCGCTGGGCTGGTGTTCTGTGTCCTAGCTATTTGAAAGTGTTTTACATGTGAGTGCTCTGTTAGCCTCCGTGCCTGTCTCTTTCAGAGCTGCCTATTTTGTAGAGTATAATTAATCTGGGTAGGGGCCGAGTAGTTTCAGGCCCCAGTCCCATCCGGACTGCTGTATTATTGCTTCATTCTGCCATCACTGTTTGCACAGAGGGAACCCTACAAGAATCTGTGACTGTTTACTGATTATCTGCAATAATTATAATAATATTATAGTTTGTCTAACCTACCTACCTTTGCAGCATGGATATTTCTGTTAATCACCACCATCTTGGTTCTGGACTGCTAGTTTGGACCAATCAGTACCTTTGGGGACCCTAAAATAGAGTCTGTCCCCAGGGGTCTTGTGGGAGTGAATTTCTGTAGGAATTGTAGTTTTTGCCCTTTGGCACCTAAATCCACCTGGAGGAGGAGCTCTAGCTGTGACAGACAGATGAACCAACTAATCAAACCTTTTGGATCACTGAGAAAGTCTCAAGCTGCCTGCAGCAGTGAGTCAGTCTGAAGTTAGAGTTGAAAGAGTGAACAGCTCGAGTGATTCAAGCAGTTGCTCCTGCATGATGTGCAGGGGAAATTGGCGGGAAGGCTGTGTTTGGCCTGTCTGCTACCATCTTTATGAGTGAAGAGACTTTGAGCCTGATACAGACATCTTCCGAATTTTCAGCTTTTGCAATTGGATCCTGATTGGTGACAAATTGAATCCTCCTGAAGTGGACCGAAGATTTGCCTCAGTGTGTTCGGTCTGTCAGGACTTGAGACTGCCGCAGAGCACACGGTTTGTGCAGAGGTGCTATGAATTGCAACCGGACTGTCATCTGAATGGTGGTATTTGCCTTGCTTTTACTATAAGTGTGCTGAATGCTGATAGTGGGTTGTGATTTGGTTCCCCACTGCTTGAATGTGTCATGCTTGCTGGACTGTCTCTGAACTGCTCACCCAGTCTGGGCCTTGCCAACTCGGCCCAGACAGCAGCTCACACTGCAGAGAAACAACCGACGAGAGACCCACCTGGGGATTCAGCTCCCTGCTCAACACCAACGAACAGGATTGTCACCATGGTGCTTCGTGTTGGCCCTGCTTCCCCTAGCAATCTAGCACTTCATCCTCAGGTCTCCATTTCATCCATCCTGCAACCTGTACTGGGTAGCGTGAGTAAACACCAGGGTAGCTCCCTGCAACAAAGCTCAAATCAAAGTGTGTCAACTGATTTAATTGTTGTTGCTAATCATTTTGGGATTGAGCATCTGACTCTAGATTACAAATTGTGGGTTAAAGTGCATGCATGTTTTCTTTCCATCACAGGGCCCCAACCAGCTGCAACACTGTCCTACCCTGGGCAACTCTTCAGGTTAGCCGTAGTTCCAACTGGGTACCCAGATTGTGTGTGAGACTGTGTTACAGGGACCTTTGAGTGCATGCCTTATGGCCCGAATATTCAGATCGTGAATCAACCACCAGATTCTGCCCCCTTCCGTGTTACTGCCCCTTAAATAAATCAAATCTAAATCTTTTTGCACTGAAACTGGTTATGGTGTACCTCTGTATGAACAACATTGAAATACTGTTGGTTGTTTTGCTAAATCTTATTTTACAAGGGATCTCCAGGGCTGAGCCAGCTGAACCAGCCCTGGTGGTAAGTGTAACAAGTGTGGGGTTAAAATTGTTGTCAGCAGCAAATTACAATTGTGTATTCTGTGAATCATTTAGGCCACTAGAGGGAAAAGAGGGGAGTAACAGTGTCCCGGAGGGCTGTACCCAGGTCAGCTACGCTACCACAAACCCTGTCCTCCGGGTGGAGGCACCCATTTCTAGTACCCAGGCCCCGCAACCTGCATCTGGTCACACAAGCAGGGGTAGTATCCCTTGGGATAGCGCCACCTAGGGGTTACATTTCTTATGAGCAACAGGGTAAAAGAAAAAAAAATACTTCAAAAACAAAAAGTCTGCTTCTTAAAACTTGTATCATTTTCTTGCCTGTCTGTTTTGGTTCTGCTAGCTGTTTAAGGTACCAAACTATGACCAGGGAGCTGTGGTCCAAAACTGTGTAAAAGTAGGACCCCACTGTAACTGAAAAGTTGACTTTCAGTTGAGCTACCCTGAGTAAATAAAAGTAACAATGAATTAAAATGGGATAGCTGAATATGATTACAGAATTTAGATTTTATGTGGTTCAAACCTGCTTTCCTTGTTTTCTTCTGCAGGTTCTAAAGCAAATGTACCAGCCCAGAATGATGCATTGCCTTTTAGCAGAAGTACAGATCAAGGTAGACAACTGGTTTATGAGGTAAACCTGCTAACATTCACATGTACACCATGCACAAGTATTTCAATACTAAAACTGCACTAATAAAATGAGCTGTATTAATGGGGGGTATATGATACAATTTGCAGACAGTGAGATCTATGTACTATTCAATTTTACCCCTACACACAGTGATACCCAACAAGTAAGGCTTGAGCTGAGTTAAGGGCATCCCAGATGTCCCTTGGACAGCAGTGGATGTACTAACAGCCATCTGCTACCTCGCTGGTAGAGCATAGCATGCATGATGCCATTTGTATGCTGCCACCCCAGTGTTGGGTGATGATTTTGTTACATCTGCCAGAGAGCTGCTGTACAAGGTGCACTCTCTCACCCCCAAAAGCAGTCAAAAGGCCCCAGTCTGGTCCCTCTGTTCTGGACCCCAGCTCTTCTCCTCGCTACAGGGGGCTGAGGTAATGAAGATATATGTTGTGCACTTTTTGTTTTTTTAAATAGATACATGCAGGTCTATGGGGACAAGGCAGTTTTAAACTGGCAGTGGGATGGCTGAAGCCCAAGGTTCAATGTGGGGAAATAGCTCCTCCCACATTCCAAATAAAGGTCAGCCACTCCCAGCAGCTCTCGCTTAGCCCGTTGTAAAACACTGGAATTTCTTGGCACTCTGTGCACATGCATGGCCGTGTGGCTGAGCCTCATTCATTTCTGCCTGCCTCCTCACTACTTCTCCCTTCCTCTGCCTTCCCTCTGTACTCATACTCCACACCTCCCTCCCTTTTCCACTCTTCATTTTTCTTTTGCTCCTGTTCCTTCCCCCTCCCTTGTCCATTTCCTTCACCGCTCCGGCCTTTTGTGTTTCTCTGGTTCTCTGTTCCCCTACCTTGTTCGTTCCAGTTCCTTCTCTTCATTTTCATCCATTGGTATTTCCTTTTGGGCATCTGTAAGTCCTGTTGTGAGCCTCTACTCTGTCTCTCACCAGCACTTCTGGGGTATGATGTCAGCCCTGTGCGCTTAGCTTCCAGCACTGAACCGTATATTTTTGTTTCCCTGATCTTGAGTGTATATGATGGTGCAAAAGTACAAACTTTACATTGTACTTAGGTAGATACCATCTGCAATGACTTTTTGGCCATTTTCTTTATTTTTACTTTTTAACATAATTTCCAAAAATAAATATTCCTAAATAATGAATACTAATTAATAGGCTGTCCTGAATAACTTATAGACCTGTAATCCTTACAATCTGTTTATCTGCTATACAGCTCAATTCCTTTTTCTTGTAGTCAGTGCTGCAGTTCTGTATGATTCAATCAATTTGGTGCTCCTGTCAGACCTTCGTCATAAATATTTGATAATGAGTACTACCTGCTTCACTGATTCGGACTCCTTCCCTCCAAGCATGAACTGGGTTTGTGTTCATCTCTAACCATCAAGTACAGCCATATCTTGAGTAGTAGATACAGCAGGGCAGTAACCCGTTTGTGTTTTTCTGTCTTAACGAAGCAATCTCCCCTTTCAAACTCATCACTGCCAGTTTTTAACTGAATGACATTGCTTACTTATTTTTCAGCGCTGGTCATTTATTTTACTTATGTACCCTGACATCAGTCACTTTTCTCCATCACACCTTGTTTCGCCACCATGCCTGATCTGTTCCAAATCATTCCCAGCTACTACCTGGCTTCCTCCTCAGTGCATTGGTCATCTCATTCTTTCCAGTAGCCCTGCATTATTCAGTACTCATTTACAAATGTAATTTGTTGGCATGCTCCTTCAAATGTTTTCCTACTCCATGTTTGTTCCCTCAGCCACCTCCATGCTTTAGCACTGTGCTCATCACTTCCTTTACTGCTTAATGCTATTCACTGCCCAATGTATTCTCTTGGCATTTCTGTGTTGTATGCCATCAGTGTAATTACTACTTTTTCCCCTTTACTGTGTTCATCTTTCCCAATCCAACTTCCCTGCTACTACCCCTTTCTTCCTGCCCACCAGGTTCAGATTGGCTCCTATTTTCTTCCTCCACAGCAACCAGCTGCCCTTTCCCTGCTCAGCCCATCTACAGATTCATGGCATTTGTCCCTAACTCTGCCTATTGGGGTATCGAGTAAAGGTGAGCTTGCCTTGTCTACCAGTGATGGGAGTCCTGTTTCCAACCACCTCCAGCCTCTACCAACAGTCTGACAGTCGCAGTCCTTAATTCTGCCTAGCAAGGTATTGAGTGAAGGTGGACCTGCCCTGTTTACCAAGAATGGAAGTTCTGTTCCTCATTTTCAAGTTTTTACCACCATTCCATACTACAACATCATTCTTCAGTCTCTGTCCCTAACTCTGCCTAGTGGGGTATTGAGCAAATGTGGGCTTTCCATATCTGCCGGGGTTGGGAACCTGCAACTCGTTTTTCAGTTTCTACCCTCAATCCATCATATGCCATTATTCAACAGTCTCTGTCCTAGCTCTGCCTAGTGGGATATTGAGCGAAGGTGGGCTTGCCCTGTCTGCCGGGTTGGAAGCCTGTACCTCATTTTCAGTCTCTGCCATCAATCCATTGCTACCATCATTCTGACTGTCTCAGATCTTACTCTGCCTTCTGAGGTTTTGGGCAACAGTGAGCTTGCCTGTCCACTGAGGCTGGGAGTCCATATTGTCTGGCAATGCATTTGCTACCATGTACATTCCCTACCAGCAGTATTGTTGAATTCTACTCCAGCTGGGTTCTGTGGATCCTTCAGAATGTGCTTCAGGTTCGCTATCTTCATTCAAACCTGGTCACTCTCTACCTATCAGACTTCCATCACCATACCTGGGCCTCCTGTCTGATTATATGTCTCCATTATCCACAGACTGTTCCCGTATGGTCTCCTTGGCCCTTTCAGCCATCCATGGGCTTCGAATTCAACTACTCCACTGCAGTTGGAGCCATTATTGCCTCATAGGCCATATTTTCATTGCTGGACTATCCATTGCTCAGTTCCTACTCGTACCCTGGATTTGTGCCCTCACCCCCCCTCCTCCTCCTCCTCCTCCTCCTGCTCTGAATCCTGCAACTGCCTGGTTGTTTATCCCCAGACTCTTCCCACGTCTCCAGATTTCAGGACTCCATGTCTCTGCTTGCTTGCTTGCTGTTCAGCTTCCATCTTGCACCAATCTATATTGCTGTTTGTGGCCTGCTTCCCAGTTCCACCTTCTCCAGTCTCTGACTGTTCCACACCTGCTGCCAACTCTTCCATCATCTGTGCTCCAGGCAATCCTTCCCCCTCCGAGTTTCCTCTAGGACTTGTCTGTCTGCCTTCATCCTCGCTTCTGCATCTCCTGCATCAGGATCCAGTCCACCTCCCTCCCTTCCCCCTCATGGCATTGGCCTTCATCTGTTGTGTAGCTTCTCTGTTGGATTGCATTGATTTGTTTCCTTGTCCTGGACCTGGTACCAAGTTGGCCTACTGGATCCAGGGGCCTCCTTACATGAACAGCTGAACTTTGTTCTGAGCACTGACTTCCTCTGCCTCAAGACTTCAGGACAATGGCTGTGGTGCTCCTGCTTACCTAAATATTAAGGTTCTGTTGCATTCCATAGTGGCCCTATGTCATCTTGGCTTTTCCCTTGGGCTGCTCGTGTGCCTCCTTTTGTGTTGAAGTTTTCACTGTCCTTGGGATAACCCATTGCCATTTAGACCACTTATGTCATGGTGCCTTTTCACTCCACTGCTGCCATGGCTCTGTGCCTCAGCTTGTTTGCTTCTATGTCTTTTGGGCACTTCTCTACATTGCCACCATTAAGCACTCAACTATCTGTTTAATTACTTCTCCCAACTGATCTGCCCTATTTTTCTTCTTCTGTGGCTGGCATTACTGCTCCTTACCAGTACAATAGGGACTATCAGTACTGTACCTCACCAAAGAATAAAACCCTGGTCTAGTGACATCCCTCAAACTGCTCGACATCTTTGGACCCAGATGGTTTACAGCACCATTGTCTCCGATATTCTCCACAACATCATCCCTTGGCATCCTATTGGATTCAGACCATTTAGATTCTAAAGGCTTTTACCTCCCAATCCACTACACAGGATCAGTCCTCAAACATCAGATTCAGACCACATGGAAGCCATTACCTCCTGATATACTACCCAGGATCCAAGTTTTAGTGGAGTCCTCTTCAAACCGATCCTCTCGCATCAGGAAATGTGAACTTACTCCCCCATGGGGTACCTTATCTGTACAAAAAGCACAATTCTGCAATCTAGTTCCTTCATGTCCTACATTTTGGCACTGGCACCATCATTTTGACTGATGCCATCATATTCAATTCTTAGCAATACAGCTCAGATTGACCATGACATTCCACTCGTACCCTCATGGAACTGCTGTCTGCTGTTCTTCAAAGAACCTTCTTCTGTGTATTACAATGTCCAAAGGCCTGGGAGCAGTGCACAAAGAGAGCAGGATAGCCATGCAATGGAGGTATGGGTGTACATATTCTGAGACACTAAACGGAAGAAGGTTCTTTGAAGAACAGCAGACAGCAATTCCATAAGGGTACAAGTGGAATGACATGGTCTGAAGTACACTTCACAAAGTCATCTACATCACCTCAACAACAGGTACCCAATAATGTCACTTACCTTCCTCTGGGTCCTCTACTCTTATCAGACAACAGCTATCTTTCTTATTCTTAGCTAGCAGTGAATACCATCATGAAGGGCAAGACTTGCCACTCATGCACAACTGATCAATTCATCGCTTGACCACAATTCCACAATTTTATGGTTCCACATCAGCCTAATGAAAATGACTCAGTCAATGCATTATATCATTTCCAGTATCATATGTTTCATTGCCTTATCAGTCAGCAAACTCAGATAAGACGCCTTCTTTTCTAGCATTCCCTCAACATGTTGGAATTTAAAGAACACCTAAACCATCTTTTTAGACAATTTGTTTTTTTAATGAATCCATAGGCTTGTAAAAGAGAGGCTATCGTTTATATTTATACTGAAACTGCATTTATTAAAGTAGGGTAAATGCAGTTTCATAGCACTTGAAAAATGTAAACACAGCCTTTCCTGATTCAAAAATCCTGCTGTAGGAATCCTAAAATGACTGCCTTGGTGATGTCGATGAAGAGAGAGATGCCAGCTGTGCAGATGTATTCTAGCTGTACTAACTGTATTCAAATGCAAATAACTTTAAAATGAAAAATGATAGCATGGTACTGTAAGCACAAAAGTTGTTCGGCACAAAAATATCTACAAAATGAATGGTGTTTCATTTATAGGTACCTTTTTGTTTTGTTTTGGTTTTTTAAAAAAAACTGCAAAAAAAGCAGCAGACAATTCTTTTTTTCACTTTTTCAACAAAAAAATGCAAATAACTTTAAAACAAAAAATGATAGCATGATACTGTGAGCACGACATTTGTTCTGCACAAAAATATCTACAAAATGAGTGGTGTTTCATTTATACAGATATACCTTTTAGTTTTTTTAATAATTAGCAAGAAACAGCAAATAATTCAATTTTTGTTTCACTTTTAGCAACAAACAAAACACATAACTTTAAAATGAAATATGATAGCATGGTACTTTGAGCACAAACATTGTTCAGCACAAAAATATCTACCAAATTATTAGTGTTTCATTTATAGATAACTTTTACATTTTTTATAATCAGCAAAAAAATTGCAGGAAATTCAATTATTTTTTCACTTTTTTGGAGGTATGGCATAAATGGGATATGTTGCCTCCCTACTGAAATATTGGTGATATTTTTTGTTCTCTTGCCAATTGTCCTGATGACATCACTCATGTCTTCACCACTCATGATGTCATCGGGTCACTCGGCACTTAGACAAAAAATATAAACAATATTTCCAGTAGGGGTGTAACATATCCCATATACAGTATATTCTTTACAAAAAAAAAACTCCTTGAATGCATCAGTTTGTGTTGCTATTAAAGCATCAAAAGTATTGGAATGTGATTTTGGGGTTTTCATTACTAACTCTGTATCCTCCCGCCCAGCAGACTAAGGGAGCAAGGCAACACAAGCAACCAGACATCCATCATCAGGTAAGACAAACAACATAAAACCCCTTCAAAATTACATAAGAGACATTCATCATCATGGTCCAGCACTTCTGTAGTCAATGATACACATGCACACTTGCACACCACCTGGGAAGTGTGGTATATGATTCCCAGAGAATCACACTGTAAATTGTAAGTAAGTAATAACACACAGCAGGGTGTGTGACAATACTAAATTGCTGTATGCCCCAGGTGGGTTTTGAGGCACAAGGCACAGCTGAGTGCCTTCAACCACCTGGAATGTGCGATATAAAATTCCCATAGGATCACATTATAAATTGTAAGTAAGCAAAAATGCACATCAGGGTGTGTATAAATGCTGAATTGCTGCATACCCCAGGTGGGTTGTAAGGTATGAGGTGCAACTGGGTGCTTTCAAACACCTGGGAAATGCAGTATATAATCTGAATAAGATTATATTATAAATTTTAAGTGATCAATACCACACAGCAGGGTGTACAGCAAGGCTAAATTGCTGCATGCCCCAGATGGGTTGTGAGGCATAAGGTGCAACTGAGTGCCTTCAGCCACCTGGGAAGTGTGATACAAAAATTCCCATAGTATCACACTGTAAATTGTAAGTAAGCAATAACACATAACAAGGTGTGTGGTAATGCTAATTATCATATGCCCCTGGTGGGTTGTGAGGTGAGTTGTAAGGTACGAAGTACAGTTGAGTGCCATCAACCACCTGGGCAGTGTGAATGTCTTCACTCAGGTGCTGAAGGCACCTATGCTGCCATGGAAGCACAATGCAATTGAAAAAGCTTTTTTCAGCTACAGACAGACCTGATGAAATAGTCTGTCCACAGTCTGAAAAATCTGAGCTGGTCTGTACTTCCCTGAAGCAATCTCCTTGGACAAGATATCTGCCTTCTTACAGTCGATTGCCCCCTTGATACTCATGATAGTGAGCATGCAAGGCCAGTTTGTCCTCCTCAGAGCAGCTCTTTTGCCAGCAACACTCCAACTTTTGACCCTTGACCTTCATCACCTTGAGAGCCCCATCAAACCATGGGGGTCTCAAGCAAGAGGATCTAGGTTGTATACAGACTGGCACAATGGTATCAAGTGCCTCAGAGATCGCCTTATTAAAGGAGGCCACCACCTCACCCAAACTAATCGCACATGCAGCAGTCACATCCAGATAAATCCACTACTGCCAACAGTCCCTCTGAGGACAGTCCCCTTAAAGGGCAATAGCTGATATAGCTGATCATCTCAACAAGGGAGGGATTATCGGGGGGGCTCCAAATGAGAACTCCACTGTGCAATGATGGGACCATGTGACCCAATCAGTCTTGAGGTTCATGACTTCAAGCCCCAGTGAGAAAACCAAGTCCCACGTGTGGCCATGGTGATGGATTACAGAAGCAACTGTTTGTGTAAGGTCCAGTGATGTCTTTAACTGGAGGAGATCATATCCAAATTGCACGGATTCATTGACATTCCAGACATTGAAGTCCTCCAGAATCAACCATCTGGGGGACACCAACACCCTGTCAACAAAAAAGTCTGCAATCTCCTGCAGGAAATCACCCCCCCAACCCCAGAGGGTGATATACGAAGAGAATCCTGTAGCCCATACCTGGATCTCCATGCACCACCACACATTCAAAGGACAAGGCAGAACCCACTAGGTGCATGGTGAAGTTCAGGCTGGATCTAAAGCAGATGGCCACACCCCCACCTCTGCTTTCACTCCTTGGGCAGTGCACTACAGAGTACCCAGCAGGAACAGCTGCTTCCAAAATTGGCCCTGTGTTATCCAAATTCATCAGCTCAGTATTCATTCACATTAGATCTGCTTTTTCAGCCTCCAGAATTTGACCTTCCTATGCATCATCGAAAGACTCAAACCAAACTTTTTCAGGCTGTGAACACTACATCTTAAACCAGAATCAGAAATCAGGGCATGGATTCACAGCGGGAAGGTCATGTCAGATGAATCTAATAGATTTCTTTGACTGGGTGACCAAAGTAATAGATCAAGGAGGGGCTGTGGACATGGCCTACCTGGACTTCAGCAAGGCATTTGACAGAGTCCCACACAAAAGATTAATATACAAGCTGGCCAGCCTGGGAGTGGGTCCCAAGATAGTAGCCTGGGTAAAGAATTAGCTGGAGAATAGGACACAGAGGGTAATAGTAAACGGAGTGCACTCTGAAAAAAGGGGGGTTACAAGTTGGGTACCGCAGGCTTCAGTACCAGGACCGGTCCTCTTTAATGTCTTTATAAGTGACATTGCAGAGGGATTGGAAGGAAAAGTATGTCTCTTTGCAGATGACACAAAGATCTGCAACAGAGTTGATGCACAAGGTGGGGTGGAAAGGATGAGAAGGGACTTGACAAGGTTAGAGGAATGGTCAAATGTATGGCAGCTTAGATTTAATGCTAAGAAGTGCAAGGTAATGCACCTGGGAAACAAAAACCCAGGGGAAGAGTACACAATGGGGGGTGAGATACTAACAACAACAAAAATGGAAAGGGACCTGGGGGTAGTCATATCAGATGACTTAAAGGTGGGCAAGCAATGTGAGAGGGCAGTAAGGAGGGCTGGGGTGATACTGGGATGCATAGGGAGAGGCATCACCGGTAGAAAACAGGAAATTGTTATCCCTCTTTAAAGACAGCTGGTGAGACCCCATCTGGAGTACTGTGTGCAGTTCTGGAGACCCAGTTTCCGCAAGGACATAGACAAGATGGAAGCTGTCCAGAGGAAGGCAACTAAAATGGTGTAAGGTCTGCACCGGAAGACATATGAAGAGAGACTTAAGGAGCTGAATATGTATAGCCTCGAGGAAAGGAGGGGGGGACATGATAGAAACGTTCAAGTACCTCAAGGGAATCAACAAAGTCCAAGAGGGTAGCATCTTTCAGAAAAAGAGGTGTGCAAGAACAAGGGGGCACAATTTGAAGATTGAGGGGGGACGGCTCAGAGGTAATGTGAGGAAGTATTTCTTCATGGAGAGGGTTGTGGATGCATGGAACAGCCTTTCTGAGGAGGCTGTCGTGTCAAAACCAGTGGTGGATTTCAAGAATGCATGGGACAGTCATAAGACAATTCTAGGGTGTGTGGGTAGGAAGAAGTAGGCTGTTGGTTAACTAGGATCTGCAGCTTATCCATTAGGTAGGGAAAAGGGCAGACTGGGTGGGCCAAGCGGTCCTTATCTGCCATCAAATTCTACGTTTCTATGTTTCAAGCATTTTGGATCATCTCTTCTTAGATTGCCCAGGGGATGGGCAGGTCAGTAGCCATGGGCACCACTCAGAGGTTTCCTCTACAGAGGTGTTTTCCTCTCCTGTGTGCTACTGTTTGCACTCTCCGTAAGTTGGAGGAGGTAATCTTTTGAACCACTAATGAAACCTTTTTGGGCCTTTGATTCCCTACGCACTACCCAGGTTACCTACAATACCAAGGGTGGGAATGGAGAAAGGTCAAATTTCAAGTTCATAAATATACATGAGCACTATGCTATACACCAAACATTGAATGGGAGAGCTGAAGTCCAAGGTTTAATGTGGAGAAATAGCTCCTCCCACATTCCAAATAAAGATCAGCCACTCCCAGCAGCTGTTCCTTAGTGTGTTGTGAAACAACCACCATCCTCCCCTGCCTCCTCCTTTGGCACTCTGCTCACCGTTAGTGCGGGTCTTCTATTCCTTACATACTACCTGGCTTACCTACCAAGGGTGGAAATAGAGAAAGGCCAGATTTCATGTTCATAATTATACACAAGCACCATGCTATGCACCAAACACTGATCCATACCCCATCATCCTCTGCTCCCGCGGAACAGGGGAGCCTCTTTAGGTCCAGCTTGGGCTTCCTATTGGAAGTCTGGTGCCCTGGCCAACTCCACTCCCTAGATAGAGCTGTGTGGAATGCATAATGCAGCCGTCAGAATATAGGTACAATGACAAGTCTGCTTCTGAAATGTTTTTAAGATTTTTTTTTATAATTTTTTAATAAATTGCCTGGAATTCTGAAAGTCTTCTAATTTAAACTGCTAATTGGTTTTCTTTGTATTATATAAACCATGGATGTCTTCCATGGTTTGCAGAAACATAATCCTAATTATCTGTGGGTTAAATTTTACTTGTGGAGTTTTGAAATTCCACTTTTGATTAAATTTTGTGGAATTAGCCAAAATGTTCCAAAATTCATGGTTATTTCGCTACATCAGAATTTGAAATTTGTGCACAGCACTGCTTCCAAGCCATACCCTTCTCCTCTGTGCTGCTTCACGCATGAGGGGTTGGGGCTGTTGATAGGTAGCACATGCCAGGTCAGTGCATAGTTCCAGGGCTGGATACATGGTACAAAGTAGCACAGCCCAGTAGACACCTTTGCTGGTGCCTACTGGGCCAGTTACTGCCAGGGGCCAATTGTTTTACAAGCAGATTCTTATCCAGTTCTACATATTACAGAAGGTGCAAAGTTGATGTTTTTTATTTATATTTTATACCCCCTTCCAGTCTCCAGTACCCAGCTCCACTGGAACCCTCTGGCACCACTATTCCAACTTCCCCACCTACCTTACTTGCCATTTCACCTGCCCCTTCCTACCTAACTTGCCATCCTCCATGAAGCCTTAGCTGGCCCCTGGGCAAGGTACAGGATGTAGGGAATATATCTCAAATGTGTCAGACATCAGCAAGCCCGGTGAGGATACAGAGCAGGTCCTATACATACCGGAGTCCCATCAGGCTGGCACTGGTGCTGCTTCTCCTGTTTTTCTCCCTCATTCCACTGGAAGATGGTGGCGCACAAGGGAGACCAGTGCATATCTACATGTAGTGAATGCAGAGCATGGATCCTTGGCTGGTGTACTCTCCCTCCATCCCTCATGGTGCTTTGCTGTACTACCACCTGTGGTCACCCAGGTGGCAGTACTGCAGTGAAGCTGACCTCCCACCCAGGAGGACAAAAGCATCCACGGGGATGCTCAATTCTCCTCACTCCCCTTTTGGTCCCCAAAAGAGATGTAAATATTTGTATCATGCATGCAAATACATTTTTTATATTTTGGTGCTGGCACAAGTCACAGAACAGATTTGTACCGAAATATATCAGATATACTGGGACATATACTGAAATATGTATTTATGAGAACTACAAATAGCATTTTAAGCAATACAATAAGACCAGAAAACAATATGAAAGTATTTGCATAGAGCAAGAAAAAAAAAGGAAAGGAGAGGAGGGAGGAGGGAGGAAGGAAGGAAGGAAGGAAGGAAGGAAGGAAGGAAGGAAGGAAGGAAGGAAGGAAGAGCAACATATTTTTGTAATAGCGTGATAAAAATATTATTTAATTAGAAACGCCATTTATAGCAGAATACCACAAGACATTTTACAGTACAGTCAAAGACAAAATAAAAATATAAGATGTGTTAAATGACCAGCAGCAAGTATATAAATAGTAGAAAATTCATAACAATCGTTATAACAAAATTCAACACAACAAAATATTTGCTGATGTAACTGGGCCATCGTGGATGTTACGGCTACAGCACCTGCCTTGTAGGCTCAAACAAGGTTAAGGGCATGGGTCAATAAACTCATGACGAAGGAGTTCATAAATGAATTGCCTCCATCCAGAGAAAGTTAAGGCAGCTATGCAAAGAACATTTTCCCCAAAAAGTTAGTTTCCACCTAACATTAACAAAAATATTAGAATAGCTGTTTATTCTGCTTTTCTATGTATTTCCTAGAAGGTGCGCCATATATATTTTTTATTGTCTCAATCCTAACCCTTCTGCGGTCCACAGTATTATATTTAATCCAAAGGAACTGGTCATCTTTTTTTCTTGCAAATAAATAGTTTAAAACATTATTATAGTGGCGTGATAGCACCACTATAGTTAGGATTGAGTAGGGTATTCAATGTTAAACCCCTAACTTTGCACATTAATATCTTTGGCACTGTTTGATGAAATTAGCTGATATTTTGCAAGTGATGCCGAGTAGGCACAGTTTGGATATGTGGAAATTTTTGAGACAGCAACTTGTGCAGTTTTTGAGATCCGCATATGTAATTTTTTGTAAAAGTCTTACTCTTTTCATATACTTAACATGTTTTTTTTTGTTGTTTGTTTGTTTGTTTTTTGCTCTTACCTACATCCTACATGGAATGGAATTTTTTTCCCCAAACTTGCAGTGGACATGTGTCATGTCCTAAACCATTGCCTTTGATAGGTCTGGTGAAAAAAATATTAAATGGTTCCAGAGCTATAAAGCTTTAAGGTTTAGTGTTTTCCATTTCTGAGATAACATAGACCACCAAGGTGGTTCAATGGGAAGGTGGCCAGAGTGGTAAGAGAAAAGAGGACAGCCTATAGAAAATTCAACAGAACAGTAAAGGAAGAGGATGAGGAAGATTACCAGAGGCTGGATAAGGTGGCAAGGAGAGAAGTGTAGCAGCCAAAGGCACAGGAAGAGCTCCAAATAGCCAAAGGAATAAAGAATGGGGAAAAAACATTTTTTGCTAGATAAGTAAAAGGAGGGACAAGGAGGACGGCATTGTTAGGCTGAAGAAGAGGGATGGTTGGGTTGTGGAATATGGGAACAAAGCAGAGGTATTAAATGAATACTTCTGCTCCATCTTTTCAAAGGAAAAAGATGGACTGGTGCCACATATAGGGAGAAGCTGGGAGGGAATGGGGGGCAGAGCAGTAGGGGTAATTGGGATTGAGTGAGAGAGGGGTTGATGGCTCTGAAGGTGGAAAAATCCCTGGGGCAAGGCAAAATACACCCCTGGGTGCTGAAAGAGTTAGCAGACAGTCTGGCAGGGCCGCTGGCTGTTCTCTTCAACAGATCTCTGGAGTCAGGAGTAGTGCCGCAGGAGTGGAGAATTGCACATGTGGTGTCACGCCATACAACAGGACCCAAGGATGCCCTGGATAACTGTAGGCCAGTCAGCCTGATATCAATAGTATGTAAACTAATGGAGACCATACTAAAGGAGGGGTGGTGAGGTACATAGAGGAGAATGGTCTGCAGGACGAAGGACAGCATGAGTTTATGGAAGGAAGATAATATCAAATGAACCTGACTGAGTTTTTCAGTTGGGTCACAAGGGCAGGGGACAAAGACCAGGAAGTGGACATCATATATCTGCACTTTAGTAAGGCCTTCGATTCAGTGCCACACAAAAGGTTGATCATGAAACTGAGGGACCTAGGGGTGGGGAAGAATATGGTAAGATGGACTGAAAACTGGTTGAGGGTCAGAATCCAGAGTGTAGTGGTTGGGGGTGAGTTCTCTAGCATCACAGAAGTCACCAGTGGGGTCCTGCAGGGATCAGTGTTGGGACCAGTGTTGTTCAGTGTCTTTATAAGTGACATCAGGGAAGGCATTAAAGGCAAAATATGCCTGTTTGTGGATGATACAAAACTATTTGACTTTGCCAAAATGGGTGAGTGACTAAGGAATGCACTAGCAAATGGGTAGGAAGGAGGGGTGGAAGAACAATGGGGAATAATAAAAACTGCCATCACAGAGGTAACAAGCCTTTGTGTGAAGCAAATAAACAAAACAAAACGTGTAAGAAACCACTATGGTTCTCAAAGGAGGTGGCAGTGAAGGTTCAAGAGAAAAAGAAAGCATTCAGAAAGTACAAGGAATCACAGAAGGAGCAGGACAGAGAATTGTATCAGTTAAAGCAAAAGGAAGCTGGGAAGGCAGTCAGAACAGCAAAGAAAGGCCCAAAGCGGAGGAAAAGCTAGCCAACTCAGTTAAGAAGGGGGATAAAACCTTTTTAGGTACCTCAGGGAGCGAAGGAGGACTAAGGGAGGGATAGTGAGGCTTAATAAAGGGAAGGGGAGTGGGCAGAAGGTGACTGTGAAAAGGCAGAGATACTAAACAAATATTTTTGCTCAGTATTTACAAATGAAGAGGGGAAGGTATCTAAAACAAATAATAGAAACACTCTGGGTACAGAAGTTGATACCAGCCCATTTACAGAAGAAAGGGTTCTGAAAGAACTCTTAAAACTGAAGGTGGACAAAGCAATGGGGCCTGATAGGATTCATCCCAGAATTCTAAAAGAACTAAGGGTAGAACTAGTGACACCACTGGCTACCCTCTTTAACAAATCATGGGAGGGTGGGGTGGTACCTGAGGACTGGAGGAGGGCAGATGTGATTCCCCTTCACAAAAGTGGGAGCAGGGCAGAAGTGGGAAACTATAGACCTGTTAGTTTAACCTCAGTGATAGGGAAAATGATGGAATCACTTCTGAAGGAAAGAATTGTCAAGTACCTAGAGGCCAGAGGGGCACAGGACCCAAGGCAGCATGGATTCACAGCAGGAAGGTCATGCCAGATGAATCTAATAGACTTCTTTGACTGGCTGACCAAAGTAGTAGTAGATCAGGGAGGGGCTGTGGACATGGCCTACCTAGACTTTAGCAAGGCATTTGACTCAGTCCCACACAAAATATTAATATACAAGTTAGTCAGCCTGGGAGTGGGTCCCAAGATGATAGCCTGGGTAAAGAATTGGCTGGAGAATAGGACACAGAGGGTAATAGTAAATGGAGTCCACTCTGAAGAAAGGGGGGTTACTAGTGGGGTGCGCAGGAGTTCAGATAGACCAGTCCTCTTCAATGTCTTTGTAGCGACATTGCAGAGGGACTGGAAGAAAATATGTCTCTTTGCAGATGACACAAAGATCTGCAACAGAGTTGATGCACAAGGTGGGGTAGAAAGGATGAGAAGGGACTTGACAAGGTTAGAGGAATGGTCAAATGTATGGCAGCTTAGATTTAATGCTAAGAAGTGCAAGGTAATGCACCTGGGAAACAAAAACCCAGGGGAAGAGTACACAATGGGGGTGAGATACTAACAACAACAAAAATGGAAAGGGACCTGGGGGTAGTCATATCAGATGACTTAAAGGTGGGCAAGCAATGTGAGAGGGCAGTAAGGAGGGCTGGGGTGATACTGGGATGCATAGAGAGAGGCATCACCGGTAGAAAACAGGAAATTGTTATCCCTCTTTAAAGACAGCTGGTGAGACCCCATCTGGAGTACTGTGTGCAGTTCTGGAGACCCATTCGCAAGGACATAGACAAGATGGAAGCTGTCCAGAGGAAGGCAACTAAAATGGTGTAAGGTCTGCACGGAAGACATATGAAGAGACTTAAGGAGCTGAATATGTATAGCCTCGAGGAAAGGAGGGGGGGACATGATAGAAACGTTCAAGTACCTCAAGGGAATCAACAAAGTCCAAGAAGGTAGCATCTTTCAAAAAAAGAGGTGTGAAAGAACAAGGGGGCACAATTTGAAGATGGGAGGGTGGCTCAGAGGTAATGTAAGGAAGTATTTTTTCACAGAGAGGGTTGTGGATGCATGGAACGGCCTTTCGGAGGAGGTTGTGGAGTCAAAAACTGTGGTTGAATTCAAGCATGCATGGGACCACCATAAGGCAATTCTAGGGGGTGGAGGTAGAAAGAAGTAGGCTGCTGGTTAACTAGGATCTGCAGCTTATCCATTAGGTAGGGAAACAGGCAGGCAGGGTGGGCCAAGCGGTCCTTATCTGCCGTCAAATTCTAAGTTTCTATGTTTTTATCTGTGGGAGGGTGAACACCAAAGAGGGGAATACAGGACCTGAGGGAGGACCCTGCCAGACTAGAGAGAGGAGCAGGAATCTGACAACTTGGTTTCAATGGCAAAAAGTTCATAGTGATGCACATGGGGACAAGAATCCTAGGGCAGAGTATTACATAGGAAAGGTTCAGGTAAATGTTTCCGAATAGGACTAGGATCTAGGACTGGTGATTATGAGTGACCTAAAACATACCTTCCAGTGTTATAAGGCAGTGATGAAGGCTAACAGGATGCTGGGGTGTATTTTACAGTTCTTCCAGGATTACCTGACTCCTATCACATGTTGTGGATGGTATGCTCCAGTCCACCTTGGGCAGGTTGCATATATCGATGTAACAGCGACGCTTTTACAGCGACACCAACTTGTCGACACTCACAGTATCAACTGGGTTGTCGGAGCGATGACCATGTCATTGACTGCGGAGTTTGGCTACTCTCCCCTAACATTCACCCTCCCCCCCGGAGTTGGAATCTATAAGTTCGGGTGGTGTGGGGGGCACAGACCCCCACATGAACACCGAACAGATGGTGTGATCCCTGGTCGGGGTCAGGACTTGGCAGTATCAGGTATGTCAGCGACCATGTGTCACTGTGGGAGAGGTCAGCGATATTCGTGTTGCCATGGCATGGTGGAAACGGCAGGTTGAAGTCCCCCACAATTATCACCTCTCCTTTCCCTGCAGCTTCCAATATTTATGAGCTCAGTTCCCTGTCCCTCTCCTCATCCTGGTTGGGTGGTCTGTAAACCACCTCCAGCCTCACCTTTCTCCCTCTATTGGACTGTAACTGAACCCATAATGCCTCCACCTTCCTTTCCTCTGACTCCTCCCTCGTGCAAGTTATTCCCTCCCTGATGTAAACTGCCACCTCTCCCCCCTTTCTGACTACCCTGTTCCTCCTATATAGTTTGTATCCAGGCATCGCAACATCCCAGTCATGATGTGGTTTTGCCAAAGTCTCGGTTACTACAGCTATGTCCACCCTCCTGTCTGCAGGTCATCCATCTTGTTTCCAAGACTCCGTGTGTTCAGAGACACCACCCTCCACCTAGAATCTGACCTTTTTTCCCCCTACTCTCTATTTTTCTCTTCAAATTTCACCCCTCTGTGTGCACCTCCCCACCTATCCTTATGTGCTCCTCACCCTCTCCTTCCTTTGCTGTTTTCTCATCCCTTCCGCCTCCTCCCCCCAGACCTCTTCCATCACTGTGTGGGGGGGGGTCATTGGCCTCCTCTCAGAGTCTTTAGGTTTGTATGTCCACTGGCCCCTTAGTAGTTTAAATTAAGTGTAGTGGTTATGTATTCCCCCAGTTTGTCCCTGAGTATCCCAGAGCCCTCCCTACTGCGGTGTAGCCTGTTTGGTGAAAACAGTGCTTTGTTTGAACAGGTCTCCGAGTTCCCAATACAGACGAACATCTCCTCCCTTTACTATTTCCTCAGCCAGTCATTAAAGTCCTTTATTCTTATTTTCCTGGCTGTGCTGGCCCTTGGTACTGGTATCACCTCTGAGAAGGCCAATGGACTGGCTTTCTCCCTACAGATCTTCCCTAATTCCCTGAACCTACTTTGCACTACCTCAACCTCTTCCCCAATTAGGTCATTCGTTCCCTTATGTATTAAGTTAGGTTTTCCTCCAACTTCACTTAGTATTTCCCTTATTCTTTGCCCCACCTTCCCCGCTGTCATCCCTGGCATACAAACCACCCTCTTGCTTGCATTTAGGTCCCTTTTCCTTCCCCAGTGAGTACCCTTAATTGTGGAGTCCCCTATGATTGCCATCCTTCCATCCCCTGCACCTGTGCTCCCTGTCCCTCCTTTCATACCTTTGATTCTAGCTGCCCCCCCTCTTAACTGCTCTCCTGCACCCTAGTGAACTTATCTCTGCATTCACTATTCATCCCCGTTTTTCCATCTCTCACTCTGACCCTCCTCTTCTATCTGTATCTGCTTCAACTTTTCCCTCCCCTCTTCCTTTCCTTTCCTTTCCTTTCCTTTTTGTGGGGGTAGGAAGAAATAGGGTGTTGGTTAACTAGCATCTGCAGCTTATCCTGTAGGTAGGGAAATGGGCAGACTAGGTGGGCCAAGCGGTCCTTATCTGCCGTCAAAGTCTATGTTTCTATGTTTCTTTTGTCTCCCCTTCCCCCCCCATTCTCCACTCTGTTTTGCCTGCCTCCTCTTCCCTGCCCACCCTGTATAGTTCCCTCTACCCTACCCTGTACTCCTATTCTCAGCCCTGGCTCAACCCGACCTCCTGCTTCACCTCCTGCTGCCCCTTCCCTCCTTCCAGACAGTGGTGCAGATATATTCAAAAAAGGCACCCCTTCAGAAGTTCCCACTCCTAATGCTACCCTCACATTTCTACCACTTCCCCCTTACCACTTGCCATTCCTCCACCCTGGCCTTCTGGTCCTCTGAGGAAGAGATACTACTTTGTACTAGGTGTTCCTCCTCACTCCCATCTCCTGCCTGATGCCTTTGCTCCCCTGGGCACCACCCCTCTGCCTTTCCCTCCACTGATCTGCTCCACTGACTTCCCACACCATCCTCCCACCTCAGCAGCCTTATTTCAGCCCTTAGCTGCTCCAGGCTGTTACACACTGGATGGCCCCTTTACTCCACATCACCCCAGAAAGACTGCTGCCCCATAACTATTGCAGTTTACCACTCTGTTGCTTCCCATGCATGTACATATTTCCCCATATCCTCCCAGCCCAGCTTCTCCTAGTCTCCAGCTATACATAACTATAAAATTCAAAAATATACACATTTCTGTTTCACTTGCACCATCAAAATGTAACTGAAAATCTCAATATTCTAAAACTTAGGGGGCTGCTACTTCAGATTTCTATCAGAACTAGGGCGATAGTGGAGAATACCGGACCTACCCTGGGCCTACACTATTAGCATAGAGTTCAAGTTACACTGCCCTCTGAGAACTACATTTCGGTTATTTTTTTGTGTTCGTTTATTTGAGTTGGGGGGCTTCACTCCACACACCCCCCTTTTTAAAAAAAAAAAGAAAAGAAAAGGGTTTGCCTCCCAACTCAAATAAACTAATACAAAATTTTACAACAATCACAAGCCCGCGCTGTATTTATTCCTGTTACTAAATTTCACCAACACAGATCAGAGTTATTCCTGTTAGACCAATACGCACACTATGAAGTGACATCTTATGTAAGCATGTCTAGTTATGCATTTTTCATTGCAATCTGTTATTCTCGAACCACAATTACGTTATCGGTCCAGAGTAGGTCCGGTGTTCTCCACTATCGCCAGAACTAGAACACTATGCCAGGAAAGCTGGTTCTTAGCAGCAGCCTGATTCTAGCTCAAAAAAAATTTCCAATAAATGCCTTTTTTGAAACAAGAAATCATCAGCCCAGAAAGCCCTCAAACAGTGACAGACAAAGTCACAGTGCCACATAATCAACAGGCCACAACACAGCAACACGCCAGCAAATCCTGGTGACAAGGACAACCCCACAAAAAGCATAAACAAACTGCTTAACTACTAAAAAGTAAACAAAATGAGGTGATGGTGGAGATTATCGGACCAGCGCTACTTGTGTAACGTAAATGTTTTATGAATACAGCACGTGCTTGTGCTTGCTGTTCATGTCGGTTTTGTCAGTTTGTTTGAGTTGGGGCGCTTTGCCCCCCCATACCTCCCTTTTTTTAACAGGGTTGTGGGGGGTGAAGGCCCCATCACAAATAAACTACTAAAAATAACCCAAAGACTGATTTGAGAAAGTAGCGTAACTTGACCTCTATGCTATTAGCATAGGTCCATCAGTGGTCTGATAATCTCCACTATCTCCCAAAAAGAAACCTACACAAGATGTGATTCACCACAGAACAAGCATGCTGCCTATTCTGTTCCCAGCCAGCATGAAACACACAAATTCCACACTTTTCTGTAGACAACAATACCCTCCTTTTCAATCCGCACACTGTACACAAAAATATTTAAAAATATAGAAAATGTTCACTTAGCTATGGGAGCTCCAGACAGACACAGTCACTCTGCTGCTGCCAGCATTCTAGAGTCTAGAATCTGTCAGCATATATGCTGCTCGTGACCTGGCCCTTGTTGGGAGTCTGCTACCCCCATTTTATTCTGGAGGCTCCTTTTGTCAGACGAAGACTCACAGTGAGAGAGTGAGTTATCTACTGTAGTTCAGATTGCTTGCTTTTCCCTGGATCATGGTGAGAGAAGGTGAGGGGGGAGCTAGGGATCAGCGCTGGGCCCTGGCCCTCTAAGGATAGTACTCCCCATAGCCTAGTATCCACTACTGCAGTTTTTAGCCCTGTGAGAGAGGGTAAGGTCCTGGCTCATTTTCTCTGAATTATTTAATTCACTCTGCCCTGTTTTATTCATCATATTGCTCTTTCAAATATGTGCGTGACCTTGGACTATGTCATTTGTGTAATCTGCTTTTGAAATACTAGTGGGCTTCATGGACTTCCAACAAGATTTATTTATGCATTTCTAGTCAAAATCTGAGACTTATCCACTATTTGTGAAACTCTGTGAAAAGTTATTAAGGAGTGCCCTCTGCTGGCTAGCTAATTTATTTATTTTAGTTATTTAATTGTGGATTATTATTAATATTTTGTCTGGATGTTTGGAGTGGCTGAATGTGTTTTTTTCTTGTATTTAATTGTGTGACTGTGGGGCAATATGTGGGTTTGTTTTAAAATGTGGGGTGCATTTATTTGTGGGTGGGTATATTATTAAACTGTGAGTTGTAGTTTCAAATATTGGAAGCATGTGTATTGTGGCTGCCAGACCATGTTTAGTCTACTCCTTGAAGCTGTAGTAGCTGTGGCCCTTTGAGATCTCCCTTGTACCCTTTTGGCAGGGGTTATTGATCACTGCAGGGGTATGGGGGTCCTCTGCAGCCACAGCTCACAATTCATGTTTACTCCAAGGGTTGACTATGGGAAAGGCAGGATCGAGAGTGTGGGATCGAGGAGGTGCCCTGGGTATGGACAGTGTCAGAAGAGGGGTCCATCCTGCCTGATTCCCATTTCTAGAGCTACTCCGCTTTTGTATAGACAGGTAGCTAATGAGTCAGCTGACTTCACTCCTTCCATTACAGCAGTTCTATGTAAAACTGGGTCACTGAGGAACAAAACTGCAGTGATGAGGCCTTCATCACGGACTCCTCAGCTGACCTGGTGTGTATCACAGAGACCTGGTTGGAGGACGACACAGGTCCTGTAGTTGAGGCATCTATCTCACCGTATTTTTCTGCAGTACATTGTCCTAGATAGGAGCATGGGGTGAGACAGTGTGGCCATCTGCTTCAGATCTGCATTGGAACTTATGGCATACCTGATGCATGTGACCAGATCATTTGAATGTGTGGCAGTGAAAGAAAGGTGGGCTGGGTACACAGTGCAGGATTATTCTCATGTACTGACCTCCAGGGTCTGAGAATGATTTTCTGCAGAAACCAGAGGGTTTCATGACCAACCTGGTCATGGAGTCACACAGACTGCTAGTGCTGGAGTTTTCAACACTTAAGTGGGCAATGAATCCTCACTCTGTTTAGAATGTAGTTCCTCCAGTTGATGACTTCACCTTATACAGGTGGTTACCTCTGGTATTCACCAGCATAGTCATGCCTTGGGCCCAGTCTTCTCATTGGGTCTTGACATTAGTGATGTCAGGGTTGATCTGGTTCTTTGGTCTGATCATCATGCCATGCAGTTCCTTTGTGAGGCCCCCAGTTAATTCACCCCCACCACCACGAAGAAGATTAGATATCATCCAGTTCAAAATTTGGAGACTGAGAAGCTCTTCATGGTACTCAACACCTCAGCTTAGTGACGGCTTATGCTGGGGGGTTCAGAGAAAGCCATAGAGAGCTATAATCTGGCTCTCATAACTGCTTTTGATTCCTTTGTACCTTTCTGTTTTTATCCCTTGATTTTTCCAACATGGGTTGCTATACCATAATGGTGACCTGAGGCAATTGAAGACACAGGGGTGGAGGTTAGAGCATTCCTACTAGAGGTCTATGTCTGAGGTGGATAGATGAGCACAGAGAGCTTCCTATGATGAGTACCAGTGGGTAATCACTTAGAAAAGGTCAGCGTTCTTGTAACGCGTGATTGCTGCCAGAAAGAACAGACTAGTCAACTCTTCTACACTGTAGACAGTTTGTTATATCCAACCTGTCTGTAGCTGAAAAGAGTTTTTTTCTGCAAAAAAGTGCAAAGAGTTTAATCAGTTCTTACTGGATAAGGTATCCCTTATTCAGGCTGTGATCTCATTAGTTGGTCTGTAACAGGCCAGCAGTGATCAGTCAATGGTGGTTGAGGGCACTCTGTATCAGTGGAATCAGTTTGAGCCAGTTCTGGTAGAAGAAGTCTTTTGGGTGGTCTCAGGACTGCACCTGACCTACTGTATTACGGACCCAGGACCAATCAGACTTCTTTTGGAGTGCTGGGAGAACTGGGTCTGATATTTTTGGAGACTGTCAGATGTTCTCTGAGGTAGGGTGTGTTTCCCACGGCACAGAAAATGGCAGTGGTGAAGCCCCTCCTGAAGAAATTACTTTTGGATCCAGACATTCTCACAAAACACAGGCTTGTTTCAAACCTTCACTTTTTGGTGAAAGGTTATCAAAAGGTGGTAGTGGCACAACTGGAGCACTGTCCAAAAAAATTTGATGTCCATGAGCCATTCCAGCCTGGTTTTTGGCCTTGTCATAGCACTGAGACCACACCCATCTAGGTGCACCATGATCTCCTCCTGGCGAAGGACAGTGCCCAGTGTTCTGTTCTGCTTCTGCTAAATCTTTGCTCAGTGTTTGACATGGCAGACCATGAGTTACTGTTGGAAAGGTTGAGGCACTTTGTAGGACTCTCAGGGACAGTGCTTAGGTGGTTTGAGTCCAACTCCATCTGGCAGGGTGCAGCACGTGGTGCTGGGGTCTACCATCATGAATAGCACTGCGCTCTGCTGTGGAATATCTCAAGGCTCAATCTTGGCCCCCATGTTTTTCGCCGTATACATACTGCTGCTGGGGGAGATCAATAGACAGTATGGATTGGGTTTCATAGCTATGCTGATGATAGCCAGTTGTACCTGTCTTGTGCTCCAGATGGTGGAGGGCTGCAGTCACTGACCTGAATGAGTGCCTTAGGTAAATTCAAGACTGGATGATGCATGAATGTACGGTGTTAGCCATTGTCCACAGTGGCTTTTTCCCTCTATGAAATATCACCCAGATCAAACCCTTTGTATCAGCCACTGAGTTGGTGCCCCTAGTGCATGCTTCATCACATCTATATTGGACTAGTGTAATGCTCTTCATCTAGGGCTCTCTGCAAGGCTGGTACGTTGCCTACAGTTGGTGCAGGATGCAGCAGCCTGGCTGATTGCTGGGATCTCTTGTTCTGAGCATATCATGCCAGTGCTCTGTGACCTGCATTGGCTGCCAATTTGGTAGCATATCAGCTTTACAACACTCTGCATGGATTAGGCCCAGGCTACCTGAAAGACCGCCTGGTTTCATATGCTCCTAGCCAATCTTTCTGGTCATGCAGTGAGGAGTTCCTGTGTATCCAGAGATCTTGCTTAAAATCTTCAGGGGACTGTGCATTCCGGACTGCTGTACCACGACTTTAGAATACACGTCACCAGAGGATAGAGGAGCCCCCTCAGGTGTCATGTTTAAACAAATTCTGGTCAGAGCCACAATGGCTGCTAATGCATTAATAGATTTATTTATTTCAAAGGTTTTATGAGAAAAGACATACTGGGCTAGTAAGAGCTCATTTTCAAATGTGTGCTGGGGGAAGGAGAAAGGGGAAAATATAACAGGTACAAAAATACAGACTATGAAGTTCATAGAAATAGAATAAGAGTAACAAATATAAAGAGGACAAGTATGTCTAAAAATAAATTGACAAAAATAAGTTACCAAGCAATAAGTTGTGGAACTGACCAAAGATCAATTAAATAGTTATTAACTTATAAAAACAACAACTGGGGGAATGACTGATACTGGGGAACATATATAGAATTTGTGTGTGACTTAGTTGTATTACTGTGATGTAAAATCCTTTGCTGGTCAGGCAACCCTCTCTTTCCACATTCCTAAACTTTGGAACTCTCTCCCCCTAACTATTCAGCCCATCTCTTCCAAATGCTCTCTCTCTCTCTCTCCTCTCTGCTCCATGACCACACTGCTGCCTCCTGTGCCTGCCCTTGAGTCAAAGCCCTTCCCCACTCCTCAGTTTACCCTCCTCACCTCTTTCTCCTCCTCCTTGCCCCTCCATCCACCTCACCAACCCTCCTCCCTATCTTCTTCCTCCCTGACTTGTCTGCACTTCCCCTTCTCCCCTCCCCCATCTGCACTCCTTCCTTCACCACCCTATCCCCTGGTGCTTCATCATTGAAAAGTACTATTGCTTGTACCCATGGGACAGATTCCCCTGCTGTGTCCTTGTAATATTTTTGCCTACAGTTTTACCTGTCTGATAAACCTCATTCATTATCATTTTGTACTGTTTAATTTATGAACATATGAAAAAGCCAGCAGAAGAAGGCCATTTAGTCTATCAAGTCTGTCATATTGCAGGGTCCACAGCTTGAGTTAATGTCCCTGCCATCCCTCCCCATTCCTCCCATCCTCCCTACCCATGATCCTTACCTTCCCCCATGCTTACCCCAGCCTCTCTTAAAGCTGCCCACTGTCTTCAAAGAGATGACCTCTTCTGGCAGCGCAGTCCATGTGTCCACCACCCTCTCTGTAAAGAAGTGCTTCCTGACCTCCCTCCTAAACCTCCCACCCTCCAGCTGAAGATTGTACCCCCCTCATGTTATGGTTGCCACTCAGCTTTAAGAGATTCTCCTTATCAACCTTATTTATCCCTTTCAAGTACTTGAAGGTCCCAATCATGTCCCCTCTCTCTTTCCTATCTTCCAGTGAGTACACGTTCAGTACCCTCAACCTCTCCTCATATGCCTTCACCTACTGAGCCACTGTCATCTTTGTAGCCCTCTCCTGGACCTTCTCCAGCAGGTTCATGTCCTTTTTGAGGTGTGGGCACCAGTACTGAATGCCATACTTTAAATGCAGCCTTATCAGTGACCTATACAAGGGCAGTGTAACTTCCTCTCTCCTACTACTGATCCCCCTAGATATGCATCCTAGCATCTTGTTTGCCTTTGATGCTGCTTTCTTGCACTGTGTGGAGTGCTTCAGGTCACTAGTGATCATCACTCCCAGGTCCGTCTCCTCCTCTGATGCAGATACTCGGACTCCACCCAGGTAGTACTCTGTCCTGGGATTCTTGGCTTTTCTGGGTGCATTGAAGCTAAGCTGCCAGATCCTGGATCACCCTCCAGCTTTTCCAGATTTTTCTGTAGGTCCTGCACCCCTTCAGCTGTGTTATATCTCTGTATGATATGTTATTATATAAGTTATTGTTCTATGTTGTTCTTACATCTTTCTTTCCCTTCCCCTCAGGACACATCTGGAAAGGAGCTATTTTTCAGCCCTGTGTGTCTTTCCTGGTGAAACTTTTGAAATAATTAATAAATAAATAATATAAAATTCCCACATATACACCACAATAGTAGAAAAAAACAAAACCACAAACATCAAGGTAATGCAGTGAACAGTGTTTTTGTTTCGGGACATACACACACCCTTGAAAATGTGCACAGCACACACACACACACACACACACACACACACACACATATATATAGCTGTTACAACAGTTGTGCACACACATAGGGTGTGAGTGTCATTAGCAGGACAGGGCAGCTACAATATTGCATTTTCAGTGGGGATCTCTTTTTACACATTTTTCCAGTGAATTTTTAGTAGAGTTAGCACAGGTAAAATGCATAATCTTATTTTTACTGGGGTCCTGCTTTTACACATTTCTACAGTGTAGTTACCCAAGATAGGCCATTTTCAGTGACGTCCTAATTGTACCTATTGTAACATTAACAAGTCTGAGATACCCTAAATGAGTTGGTTCTATTGCAGCCTGTATGTTTTCAGTGACCAGGTACTGTATCTCTTTTTGGTCAGCAGTAGGGTATGAATTGTGCTGAGTGCACCTTTCAGTGCCTCATTTTTGCTTTGGGGGCTGTATTTAAATATGCTTGAGGTACATACACTTTGCTCCAAACATGTTTGAGTATAGCAAATGTAGTGAACTGTGTTAATTTGCACTCAGGAAAGGAACTTTGCAAGGGGCAGCCTGATACCTTTAAATATGGAGCCATTACTCTGTGTAGTTCTGGTTTCTAATTCTAGGTTTGTCTACCTATTTCTGTTTCAAGCTTTTAACCACTGACTGTATTGCTTTTAGCCACTGTCTGCCATGCCAGCAATCTGGGTTCAAGAACAGTCCTGGGTCACTTGAGGGCTGTCCTGGGAGAGAGGATGGACATCTGTAGGACAGGGACAGGAATCTAAGTAATAGCACCATGGGACAGCATGGGAAGGGGCCTCACACCTGGATGCTTGAGATGCCTCTGTGGAGGCTGAGTACACACATGCTTGGACCCAATATGGGAAAGAATAGGAGGAAAAGCCCACTGACTGCAGAACAGTGATGACCTGCTCTCTTGCCAGCTCCAGACTGATGACTAGGATTCTCTGATCTAAGGTCCTGTGGCAGAACCACCAGAAAAGGTAAGTCCCAGAGAAGGTGGGACATTTAGCTCTAAGAAGTGTAAGATCCTGCACCTGGGACAGAGAAACCTTGGGAGAAGCCAAGGGGGGGGGGTTGCTGAAAATCACCAGGGAAGAAAGAGACCTAGAGGTTATTATTCAGATTACCTGAAAATGTCAAAGCAGAGTACTAAGGCTGCAGGGAGGGCCAGCGGCTTGCTGGGGTGCATAGGCAGAGGTATCACTAGCAGAAGGTGGGAGGTCATGATGCCTTTGTATAAAACACTGGTAATCCCCTTAGAGCCACAGACTTTGTAAACAACTAATTTGTTGCATGCAATTACACTTAATTAACACTGGATGGTAGCACTATGCTGGAAAATTGTGCATAAATGGGGATTGTAAAGTCACTACCACAGTACCCCCTCAGGAAGACCAATGGTCGAAGCGCTGGGGTGGTGTGGCTATTGCAGCTACACATTCTGGAATAAGTCAATTAAACTTGCAACTTTGCTTCTGTCATCCTCTCATGGTTTAAAGTATTGGAATACTAAACGTTACTAACGTTTTCTGGTGAGTGCTTTGAAAACATTTGGAACACAGTACACATCTTAGCCAGAATAAGATAGCACAGACACCTGTCTTCTTTGCCTCTTGATTCAGTTCATCTGCTTTGGATGAAATATATATAAAACATGGGGGATTCTTCAATAAACCAAAACTATCACGCAAATTAAGCAAATTGTAAAAAAAAAAAAAATAGGATTGCATTACACTATTGTGAAACGTCATGCTGGCAGAATACATCCTTTTAAAATTTTTAGCATGTGACTAAAAAAAAATAAACTCAAGAGGCTGGATTGAAGAGTCGACTAGTATGCCAATTTATTTAAAGGATGCAGTGGGATCTGTGTAATCAGTAAGAAACTAAAGGATCCATAGTCGCAAACACCTGGCCATACACTTTTCAGAATGCTTGCCAAATAAAAGTTAACCAATTTTGACTGGCATACTTCAAAACTATTTTAAAAGACACTCCTGTGTAACAATCTGTTTCCAACTGACCTTTTCTTCATTTTTTTCTTAAATTGTGTTTGAATAAAACCTGTTTTGTGAATAAAGATGTTCCCTCACTTGTTTACTGTGGCTTTGCTTGTCCTCAAACTATGCATTTTTTAGATGATTCTGCTCTTTCCTTTTCACTGGTGCATAGGCAGAAATCTCCAGCCACCATCTTGGACATGGCAGACAGTGCTGTGTTCCACTGGTACCGACATTCAAAATATTGTGGGGTGACCGCACAGTGACTGCCGTTCACCTACACTAAAACAAGTCCATTCAGTATCTGGTAAGCCTTTTTCCCTGAAGTATTCACAAGACATCTACAGGGCTATGCCCACTGCAACCAAGAAACAGCTTCTACTGTGCAATATGACTTATAAGTGCAGTGCAGTTCTCCTTTAAAGTTGAAAGTCCATTAAATTAAACAAAATAACTAAATAATTGAATGTTCTTTACACAACGTGAGCTGCTTCTTATTCACGCTGGCTTGACTCTTGTCTCACTTACTTTGGAGGCAGTATAGCATAGTGGTTAAGGGCACTGAGCTGGAAACCTGGAGACCCGGGTTTGAATCCCATCAGCTCACACTTGCATACTGTGTGACTCTGAGCAAGTCTCATAACTTCCTTGTGCACCCAGGTTGCACCTGTAAGCAAGCCGTAGCTAAGTGTGCCTTTCCTGATTAATCAGTTTCACCTTTCCCCTTTACTTACATGCATTCACAAATTTAAACAAGCACTATTTAGAGTTTCTATTGCTGGTGTTTCTTTGATGACAGAGTACCCCCCGTCCTTACCAGTTTGCAGAGAAGTCTCTGCTCCTTACCCAGTAACAGATGAAACTGAGGTTCTGGCTCCACTTGAGCGCGGTGTGGGTGTGTGCGCGCAAGCGGAACTATGAAGAATTTTGAATTCATGTATTTCATGTTACCATTCCATGTGTCTATGTTTGTGTGGAGCATTCTACTACTGGAATAATTCAAAGTTTTAAATTCTTGTATTCCATGGTAAACAATCATGCAATGTGTTGAATATGTAGAAAGACAGATGATTAACAGGTGAAAAACATCTGTGGAGGGACAACAGTATATTATATAATTTAGCAATATATTACTATTTTTTTTTGTGGTTTGTTAAATGTTTAGAGTGCTCGTTGTCTAAAAGTTGTCTATGTACCAGTGTCAGATCCACGATTTTACAATGGGGATTGCTGGGGTGGTGTGCATAATTGATATGCAATTCTTTAATGTTTTTTAATCCTTTTTATGTCTGCTTTTATCTTTTTTGTTAGATTTTTGACAGAAAATACAAATGTAATCTGTAGTTTTGAAAGTATATTTTTTACAATCAATAAATCAGACTTCTTCAACAATGTGAAATGCAGCAATAATCAAGTAACTTACAATTGGGAATGGCCACCACCTTTGCCACCCCATAGATCCATCAGTGCTATGGACCTATTTTATAAGCATCATACAACACTTCATGGCATTCGTTGTGCTATTTTTATCATACTTCCAGCTGCTGAAGATACTCAGCCTGTGGCTTCATCCATTACTATATCCCTGGGTGTGTGGTAAAACCAGCACAACCAATGCCCCATTGTGTCTTATTGCATTCATCATCAACAGTAGTCAGAAAGGCAATTAGCCATTTAACAGCCAAAATGTAAAAAGGCAATTGGTTGTTATTTCAAGTAGCAGGATTGAGAAGTTTAAAAGGGAAAACATTTTTCACACTCAGCCAGTACCAGTGTAGGTTCCCCATTCAGCCATACTCTGTGCATCCCTCACTCTCCTCTAAACCCCAGACAAATTACTTCTTGAAACTATACCACGCTTTTTCAGAAAAACAAAAAACATAATATTTCAAAACTACATTGAAATTTTGAGGGGTGCTAACTAAACTTAGTATAACTAGTCTGACCTTTAAATTCAACATGCAGATTCAACATGATTACTTAAAATTGCATTAGAAATTACATTTTGAAATGCATGCAATTTGAAAACTATGCACCATTTAAAAAAAATATTCTTTAGTAGTAGTATTATATGAAATTGTATCAGTGTAGAATTATCACTTTCACACAATTTCATCAGCATAGTAAGACTTTCACCCACTACTGTTTAGGAGTAACTTTATTTGACTTAATGAAACTTATTTAACATATGGAAATGAATTAAATGAAAAGAAAGAGAATCAAAAATGAACTAAGTTTAATAATAAAATATTTGATTTGCTTAGTTCCTCCTGCAACTTGTCTTTTTTTCTGTCATGATCTGTGTTTTTTTCTTTTCTGATTTTCTTAATACTTGTTTCTGTTAAATTGTCTCTGTTATATTTGTCTCAGAGCTCTGTTGTTTTCACCACAGTATTGCAGAGCATATATATGTTTGTTTGTTTTTATCTATGATGGTATTACCAATTTTTTTTAATTTTAGTTCTTTTTGTAAAATTCTTATCACAAATTGTAGTGAGAAAGACATAATGTGACCTACAGGGAAGTGATCTCAGACTCCCGGAATACCATCCTGCTGCTTTAACCGCTGAGCTACAGGTTCAGATGATTGGACCTCAGATTCCCAGACACACTTCCTTTCTTTGATATTGCATATCATGCAACTAGGAATAATCAAGATGACAATTAGATGGCTTTTTTTATTTGTTTTCTTTTTTGTTTGTTTGTTTTTTTGGTTTAGTGCAGTATTAGCCACTGCTAAGCAATTTAAATCTTGAACTGTAGTGAGAAAGAAATAATGTGACCTACTGAGAATTGAACCCAGACCCTGGAATACCATCCCAGTGCTCTAACCACTGAGCTACAGGCTAACATGGTTGGACCTTGGGTTCCTGAATAAACTTCCTTTCTCTGGTATTGCATATCCTGCAACTAGGAATAATAAAGATGACAATTAGATGTTTTTTGTTGTAGTATTAGCCACTGCTGAGCAATTTAAATCACAAATTGTAGTGAAAAATAAATAATTTGTACATTCTTAGTAACTTATTATTATTTTATACAGGCTTCTGAATCTTCAAAAAATAATGTGGTTTATTCAGAAATACAACTGCCACCACTGAAGAGAATGAACCCCAAGATGTAATCAGAAGAAATAGAATACGCAACTATCTACATGAAGACTAGCAAGAAAGTATACAATAATGCATGTTGCTGCTGACCAGGAGGGCACAAATATGTCATTTAATTGAGTTGTGCCTAAAATTTTAAACAATATAGTTGTAGCATGCTACTGTATACTGGGTATGTTCTTATAAAACCACTGTTATGTATTTATTGTCAAAGTTTTACCTGTTATTTAGTTATGCAGCTGTACTTGGCAGTTGGCTATTACATGAGATCATTTTCATGACCAAAAATCCACAAAGCAGGGCATGCTTCTTTAGCACTGTAGTAGTAAGTTTCAAAACTTGAAATAACCCTGAAGGGACCCAATGTTCTTTTGTAGTTAGACTGACAAGTATAGTGCTGACCATGAAAATGTATGTGTTCTCAACTTGTAAAGGTGATTATGCAAACATTCCTTTATAGCATTCTTGCCCCTTACAGTTGGGTTATCATCACCTCACAGGATGGAGAAGCACGTGTCTTCAAATTTGAAATTCAATCTGAGGCCCTCTCCCATAGTCCCCTGGTGTTGGCAGATGATTGTTTCTGAGCTTCATGTCTTACTGGATATTCTATGTATACACTACCCTTGACAACAACTTATGATCATTGTTGAGTGTATTCTATACCTAGTACTCACTAGATTTTGTGCAAATCATTTTCACTAAATTAGTTTCTATGTGCATAGAAGTGAGGTTCTATTAGAATACTACTGTCATCATACTATTCTGGTGGTAATTCTAAGATCAAAGAGCAAACATGCCAAGAATAGAGTCTATTCCACTAGCTGGCTGCTCACAAGGTACAGAGTTCAGAACCTTAGTCCCAAAAGAAGTTAAGTCAGTATGCAGCAAGGTCAGGCTATACCGTTTTGTGAAAAATGTGGACTGTAGAACATGTTGCCACCTGGCATGTCTCAGTTGCAATGCTCAATTGGTTTCCACCCATGAAGTGGCTGCCGCTCTTGTTAAATAGGCTTTTAGTCCTTTGAGTGGTGTATCACCTGAGGCCTTGTATGCTTCCTTTATGGCTGCTTTGGACCACCTGGCTGTCATAGACCTTATCACAGCACTGCCCTTGATGTGGCCCCTGAATGTTATGAACAGCCTGGCTATCATTTTAGTGACTGCATTCTGATGACATAACATTACCTACTCTTAAACTGGTACCAATATAACCCTACGAGTCCTAGCTGGGTACCCAGGTTCTAGTTACAGGCCTGTATGATGCAGCTGGTTGTCCGGTAGTTGACACACTTTAAAATCAGAATAACAACCTCATAACTGCAAAGGCCATGCAATTGCTTAAATGGCAATTAAAACTCTTTGAAACTTTCCATGCCATGGGGCGTAACTTGAAATTAATAACTATGTACAGTTCCCCATGGGCAGAACAATCCTTGTGGTTATTCACGGTTCTGCAGGCAAACTCTGGTGGCACTGAATCTGTAGCTCTGAAGTGGATGGAACTTGCAGAAACCTGAAGACTTGAAAAGCTTGAGACATGATGCAGGCATCTTGCAGCTTGGAACAGAGGTATGGTGATGCAGGCAGTTTTGCAGTTTGGAACACAGGCATGATGAAGGATGTTGGTCTTCACCTGTCAAGCCTTTCCAACTTCACCACGACAGCCTTTGTAAACAGTATTCACTTGATAGACCTTTATCTTTTTCTCTCTGATGGTACCCAGGATGGGGAGGTGACAGGTAGCTGTAGTCACCCTGCAGATTCCACTCAATACTGCAGTCCCTCATTGCTTTACAGTCAATTGTATTTCATTTTTGAACAAGTGCAGTCACCTCGTGTGACAAGACAGGAATCTTCGACCACCTGCTGGCTGGCATCTGTGGCCCATTACATTCAGCACACACAGTTTCTAGCTAGCAGAAGACAAAAACAAGGCATTTTCAACCACTTACCAGCATGGCAGCTGTGGTCCTTTACTTTCAGCTCATACAGTCTCTGGGTAACAGACGACACTTTTCATTTCTGTTTCTCACCATGCAGACAATGACGAGCAAGAAGGATAACTCACCGATCAGGTGCAACAACAGGTTCAACTTCCATCACACTGGAAATTAAGGCAGGCTCCCTTGGGCATTCAAACAGCCATGCAGGCACCTAAAGGACCTTCACTCTTTCACAGAACTCACAGGTATCCGAGCAATTCCTCTCTTCCTTCTGGGGACCCCAGCTGATAACCTTGACTTTGTTTTAGGCTATCTCAGACCTCACAGGCATCCAGGCAATTCCTCTTCCTTCAGTGGACCCCAGCCGATGACCTCGACTCTGCTTCAGACACACCTTTGTGCTGGAAAAATACTTTATTCCCATTAGTGGGAGACATACAGGCACCTCCTGGGCTTCGTGGGTCAGGCAAACCCCAGGTAGTCCTTTTGTTTCACTCAGGAGCACATAGCAACTGTCAGGCAACGTCCCTGCCTCAGACAATTAAACTTCTCTCTTTGAACTGGAGCACCTTCCAGGCAATGGAACTCATGCTCCACTGCATTTCTTAGGCATTTACTTTCCTTTTGCCCCCACAGGATCAGGGAGCAAAGAGGCAGGAGCACCCCTCCCTGAGGACGGGGCTCCAGTCAACACACTAACTGAATTCAAACTCTCACATTTACTAACTAAAAAGAACTGAACTTGAAACGAACTGATTGTCTCTCCTCACGAGTTTCAGAAAGAGAAAAACAGTCTCTGATTAGTTGAACAGAACAATAGGGAAGTCTGGCATCTGCTGGGTAGTTGATGACAGCTGTCAGTCACAGAAAAGACAGTTAATGGGCTTCCTCAATGCCATATTGGCTGCCAGTCTTCGTGGCAAAAGCTGGCACCACCTCCTTTTCCCAGGATCCTTCACAGCAGCTCCTCTGGATCCTGGTATTCTGATTGGCTGTTGGCAGTCACCAGGCTGGCAAAACATGGCCACCAGTAAAACATTTAAGTAGTGTCCCAACTTTAACATTAAAATGCTGGCAAACAGTACAGTTATACATTTATTCAATAGCATGTAGCTGTAGCTGCCTTTGTTCCCTTTCTAGCAATTGAATTAAATATTTACACAGGAAATTTCATGAGCCTGTTGCTACACTCATAGCGCTATCCCCCAGGGCACTTCAATGCTCATTTTTATTCCTGAGAAGCTATAGGCACCCTTTAATTCAATAGTGCTTAAGAGTGCTTTAAAACATTTAATTTATTGCTCTCCTAAGTGCCTCCAGGACCCCTTTTCATTTATTTATACACAGGGGCCAGGGCACACACAGACAGGCTGCTCTAACAGCCGCACAGAGTGGCTTTCAATTTCGAGCACCACAGCACTCCAGAATATGCGAGGGGGAGAGGAGGAGGAGTCAACCACAGCAGCTCACACAGGAGCTGCGCAGTGATTGGCAACCCACTGCAGCATGCGTTTTTCTTTAAAATTATTTGTCTTCGCTTCACCATCCTCCAGCAGGCAAACAGATAGCGGGGCTGGCAGGAGCAAGCAGGAACCACTCAGGATCAGGGACAAGGCGCACTAAACAATGAAGGTGGCATCTGGTAAGCCCCCAGCTCTAGGGGGGTTACATAAATCTCCAAATTCACAAGATTTAGCCTTTAACCTCAGTTTAGTTACATATGAATTAATGGACTCACCCAGATTCTGGCTCCTAGTATTGAACAAATGTCTCTCATAAGTCACATTATTTCTTGGGTTGCAATACTGCTAAAATTGTCACATAATTTTGTTCAGTTGCTCCCTCTCTTCCTCTTTTTCCCAAATGGATGTATTGAATACCTCCAATGCATCAGGGCCTGCCACATGCAAGAGGGTCATAGCCTGGATTTGCTGGGATTTTTCAGCAAGTCCTCTGGCAACTAAGAACATTTCAAATTGCTGCTTATATCTTCTCCAGTTTTCAGCAACATAATCTTGTAGACTGAAAGCGGTGGGAGGCTGCAGGCAATCCATTCTGACACCATGTAATAATCATGAAGACACCAACGTGGAGTGAACTGGTAAGTTTACTGTACTGCATAACACTGAGAACAAACTGCAAAAAGTGCGGGCTACTGCCCACCAGATAAGGGTTTATATACATAGGTTAACGCATGCACATTAACAAGGCATACAAAAGTCGTGTATGCTAATTCACTTTCTTACAACAGGGACCAGGGCTGACATGACTCACCCCCTCATCAATGCATACCCCCAAGGGTGGCCGCAACCCACAATGATCTTCTCAGCAGGAGCTGTCTCCCTTCTCTGGTCGAGTAGCAGCTTGGTTCTCGCAGGCAGCAACAATCTCTCTGGCAAGTTATTCAGCATTACTGGCTCAGCTTTGGTACAGTTCTGGAATAGGTCGCTCAGCTCACCCACTTGCAAGTTGCAGTCCTTGGAATGTAAGCTGGCAGACAGACTTTTAGGTCTCCCCCTTTCAGTAAACAGTTTGAAGACAATTCTGGTGACCCCAGCTTGCGATTCAAGCCACAGCCTCTGAGGAAAAATAGTTTCCCACTGAAATGCAAGCTGGGGATCTTTCATGCTCTGATCCCATTTCAGTCTGGAATTTAAGCTCTGGTAAAAATTCTCTTTTTTTCTCTCTCCCTTCTCAGTTCATTCTGCAGGCTTGGCAGTGCGCACTTAAGTAAGCGTTCAAGTTTAGGAGAGGCAGAGCCCCCTTCCCTCTGGAAGCTCCAGCCAGACTCTCAAGAACTGACTCCAGAACAGAACTCAGTTCAAACTGCCTCCTTAAATAAGAAGCAAAGCTTCTAAACTTCAATTGGCTGCCCAAGCTGTCAAAAACAGTCTAAGTCTATTAACTCGCTTGTATTTGGGCACCTAAATTTGTTCCTCCTTTTTCCCCCAAAAGTCTCTGGCACTGTCCCAAGAGTCTCTTTGTTAAATCCTGGCTAGTGATTTGTCGATGGCTGTAAAGCTGGCTATTGCTAGTACAGTTTTTATAGCAGTTCATATAGTGTCCCACACATAAAGTTCGGGTGTAGCCAGATTAAGTACTTTTACTAAATAATAACCCCACAGTTACATAGCCCTAACAGTGCCCTACATAAAACTGTTATTATTTAATACTAATTTCTGTTAGTTCTCCTGTCGCTGCTGCCGAAACACTGACCACCTAGGCAGCAGGCAGCATCCTTATTAATATTTATGTGAGCGCTCTTTAATATTCATGAGCCCTGATTTATGCCCCATTCCAAACTCTTTACAAGTAGAGAAGGCTTTTCATAGACCTCTTTCAGGTCATTGGCCCCCAAATAAGCTAGCCAGGGCACCAAGACTGTAGAAACACTCTTCATTCGACTGCAAAAAGAGCGGTTGGCAAATCAAAATGCTCTGATGCCACTGCAGTGGTGTTTGTGGATTTATCGAAGGCCTCAAACCTGGTGAACCACCCCCTCTTGTTACAAACAGCTGAAAATATGTTTGTTTTTTTTTTTTAGTCTTTGGTACTTTGGTAACCGGTTAAGGCCCACTAGGCACAAGTGCCTGTTTTTCAGGGGCAACCTGGGAGCACTGGATGGTTAAGCAACTTGCTCAGTCACACAGTATGCAAGTGGAGGTTGTGAGAATCAAACGCAGATCTGGTCTGCTGGATGTACCAAGCTTGTTCATACCTCATTTCTCTAACCTCTAGGCTATACTGCCAGCCAGAAGGTCCAAGGGACTGGCTGAAATCTTACATGATGGGTCGCACTCAGTATGTTTCAATAAATGGGGTAAGTTCAAAAAAGTGAGTAGTAACTAGGGGAGTGCCTCAGGGGTCCATTTTAGGACCCCTGTAATTTTTGTTTTTAACAACAGTCTCCCACAAGTTATGCAGCACTCAGACATATGGTTGTATGCAGATGACACCGCTTTATAGCAACAGGTAGAAATAACAGGGAACTTGAAACCAAAATACAGTTGGATTTTGACAGCATGGGGGGGGGTTCACCAGGTCGGGCCTAGTGATGAATACTAAAAAAACAAAATTGTTATACTTTGGGTCTAACTCAAAGGGAAACAAACAGTTACAAATAAAAGTGAAAATAAGTCTTTTGAGAACAAGTGACTGAATGCACCTATTTGGGTATCATTTTGATCAGTATATGACTTTTGTGAAACATATAGGGGTGTTGATTGAAAGGGTAAATAAAAGGGTGGGAGCCCTTAGAAGACAACTAAGTGTTTAACAGAAAACAGTAGAAAAAGGGTTGCTGAACAATTGATTATTCCAGTATTGACTTATGGGGACCTTTTGTACTGTACCACAAATAAGATATCATTAAATAACTTAAATAGGGTGTACCACAGGATCGCAAGGTATGTCTTGCAGTATAGTCCAAGAACACATCACTGCAGTTTGTTGACCTCTTTGAAATGGTTATCTCTTTATATAAGATGTGCCACAAAATGGCAAAAGTTGATTTACAAATATCATATAGATAGTCCTGAGCATTACATAAACAAAAACTTATTTGGAGGGTGCTATCAATTTGACTTAAGATTAAAGAGATCAAGCTACCAAAAGAAAATCACTATTGTGGCTTCTAAAAATAAATATGGGGAAAAGACATTACGTAACCAAGCAGCTAAATATTGGAATATTTTACCCAACCTTGCATGCACATTTCCACTGTACAGCCAGTTTATGCAGGAATTAATTAAACCAAGTTCTGTTTCATGTAAATGTTTTGGATGATCAACTAGAAGTTTGGAGAATGCTATTGAATTTTGATGAGTGATCTACATACTTATTGTGAATGTTAGTACCTAGTTTGTGTTTTGTACTTAATGTTTTTAAATGTTTAGGCAACCTGTAGAAAACAGAACAATCTTGTAAACTAGGCCAACCAGCCTAAAGATTTGTTTTCCTGTATAAAAATAAAGTTTTTACTACTACTACATGTGTGATCACCGCCTAGCACCGGAGTGCTAACGAAAACTGCAGCAGATCGCGACTTGGCTTTCAAGCCCAAAACAGGCTAAAATCAAGTACTGAGGTTGTTCAGGGAAGCCTGGGGGTTCACAACATGGACTCAGCCCAGGCGGTGAAAATGGGGGATCACTGATGGATACCAGTAGCAAACAGGAGAAAGCCGAAGGCATTTAAGGTAGGTCCCCAAATTGGGGGGGGGGTACATGTCTGTCTTCTTCTGGTCCTCCTCCACACATTCCTCCTTCCCCCTGGATTCTCACTATTCCTACCTTGTGTTTTCTTCTTTCACTGCTATATCTGTAAAATGTTCAATCCCCTGCTTCACTGACTTTACTATGCTCTTCTCTGAGAGTGCTTTAGCTTCTCTAATCCCTTTTGCTGCTTCTTTTCTTTTGATCCTATACTCCCTATCCTGTCCCCCCGTGTTGTTTTGTATTTCTTGAAGGCTATTCTTTTTGCCAAAACTGCTTTTGCAAATTTTTGTGAGAACCAAAGTTGTATCCTCTTCCTCTTGTTCTTTGATATTTGTTTAATACATAGGCTCATAGCTTCTTCTAATGTCTTCTTAATTTTCATGCACCTTTCCTCTACTCCCTCCACATGTTGTGTCCTTGCCAGAGCCCTGCTAACTCCCTCTCCCATTTTCCTAAAGTCTGCTCTCCTGAAATCTAGAACCTTTGTTTTGATGTGAAATGCTTGTTGCCCAATTCTTAACTTGAAGTGTACTGTTTTGTGATTGCTCGTCCCAAGGTGCTCCCCCACTGTGACTGTGGTCACACTGCTTCTGTTTGACAGTATCATGTCCAGTGTGGCCCCTTCCCGTGGAGGTTAATCTATGAGCTGTCTTAACTATGCACCCTGCAGCTCCTCCAGAACCTTTCTACTCATATTAATTGATGCTACTGGGTTGCTCCAGTCCACATCAGGCATGTTGAAATCCCCCATAAATATTACCTCCTCCCTATTAGACATCTTCCTGATTGCTTTCACCACTACCCAATCCACATCCACCTTTTGTATAAGGGGTCTGTAGATAACCCCTGTCCTTCTTATGGCCCCTCCATTCGCCTCCAGTGCTACTGATAACATCTCCTCCCCCCCCCCATCTCTTGGTATTTCTGTGGCTTTAATAGTCTACTTTACATACAGTGCTACCCTGCTTCCCTTTTTCCCCCCACTCTATAACTCCTGAATAGTGCATAACTTGGTATCGCAACTTTCCAGTCTATGTTTTCATTAAACTAGGTCTCTCTTACTGCCACTATATCCAGATCCTCCTCCACTATGATAGTCTCAGGTTCTGCTACTTTATTTCCCAAGCTCCTGGCATTTGTGGGCATGGCCTTCCAGATGTTTCTGCCTGTTCTATTCCTGTGTTCCTTACTGTCTATATTTTCTACTCTGTGCCTGCTGTTTGTTTCCCTTCTATCATCCCTATTCTGTTTCCCCTGCATATGGATCTCTTGCAATTTTTCCCCCTCCTGCACCCTGATATCTCTGATAACCTTTGAGGGTGTACAGCTATCTTACCTGTCTACCAGTCTGCCACCCCCGGCTAGTTTAAACTCCCACCAATGTAGCATTTAAACTTTTCATTGAGGATCTCAATAACTCCTTCTGGACAGATGCAGGCTAAAGTTCAACAAGTCTGCATTCCTCCAGGTGGGCCCCCAGTGAATCCAGATCTGTCCTTGACACACCAATTCTTCAACCATGTGTTGAGGTTCCTGGTGCATACGCTTCTGCACTCACCCATGTCCTTCATAGGTAGAACCTCCGAGAAGGTGACAGATTTAGCTACCTGCTTCAGCCCCCTCCACAGTCTCCTGAATTCCTCCTGTACCATCTCTGGTTCTTCCTCAGCCAGGTCATTAGTTCCAAAGTGGAGAATGATGTCCAGCTCCCATTCCTTCCTGCACACTCAGCAACCCTCCTCCCATCCCTCCTTGCAGTGGTGCCTGGTAGGCACCTCACCTCCCTGATCTCCTGATCTCCTCCTCCCCTGTGCCTAGCTGCATACCCTTTATGATTGACACCCCACCAGGATTCACTTCCTCTTCCTCCTCTGGGGTCCTCTGCTCCCCCTCCCCATTGAGGTCACAGCCCTGGTTGACTTCCATATCCATCCTTTTCACTACTCTGGGTGCCTCAATATGGCAGTCCCCTTTTGCCAGTGTAGCATAAGAATTTTGCAGTGGTATAGGTCTTGGGATGTGCCTGTGCCTGACCTCCCTTACCCTCCCTGAGCCCATCTTTGTCCAAGTGCCACCCCTTCTTGGCATCCTTTGAGGCAATGGAGTTGGACTGGGCAGTCTCTGGATGGGATTGAAGGTACCCCCAACCCACTTTACTTCAGCTCTGAGTCTGGTGACCTCTTCCCTCAATCCAGAGAGGTGCATGCCGATAGTGTAGCACTTCAGCATCCAGAAGGTTTGTCTGAATAGGACTGGCTCACATCCACTACATTGCACCTCTCCCCACATTCTGCTTGTTGTCCTACTTCCCCCCTTTCTCCTTGTCCCTTCTGTGTTCCTAGTTTTATTCTGTTCTTCATGGCTCCCTTAAACCTGCCTTTCCTGGGGTTTTAACCTGTCACCCTCAGTTGCTATTCTACTTCAGGTTCCACTGTCTCTTTCTCTAGTTGTGCACCTCTCTCCTACCAAAACTTTTTTTCTTTTTTGTTTTCTCCCTCTCTCTCCTTACTTCTTCTTCCCTTTAGTCCTGCCCTTTCCTGCCTGTAGGCAAGATACATGTCAAATGCCTGTGCCTACAAATGAGGATGAATTTGGTGTGGGCATGATGTGGGGAGTGTGTGATGTGGGCCTTAGCCTTCAGTCCTGCAAAGAACAATCAGCAAAAACTCAGCTAGCTATGTCTGCCAAAACAGGACCACCGTCAATCAGTGCTTTGTGATGCTGCTATCCTTTGCTGTTTCTGCTTCCCGGCTCCCTGTTTCTGCAAAACAAACGAGATGCTGAAAGAATAGGAAAAAGAATGTTCGGATAAATGATCAACTGCTCAGCACTTCTACTTTCTGCTCCGGTAATGCTCAGTTGAATTCAGACTCCCCATACCTAAAATAAATCAAAATAAACAAGTATGCCCTTAACCTATAAAACACAAAAGAACCATGAAGCTTTAGAATACTAATAATTTATGTCTAATCACATCACAGTAGTCCAGTCAGTTGATCGTGTCCCTGACTCCTTCAATCCCCTTTCCCTGTGGAGAGACATCTGTGTTCCTAGATGTAAAGAACTCTCTTCCCAATAGCCATGAATGGATCATCCTTGGTGATTTCAGTTTGAACTGGCTTACCAGCCAAGCAGATGAAGCCAGAGAGGCTATCACAGGGCTCGGCCTCCATCAGATTATTTCTACCACCACCCGTACTAACTATAACTCCAGCTATGAATCTCTCCTTGATTAGATTATTGTCTCAAACTCCAACCATGCCATCAAATCCAGTGTTCTCCCTGACTCCATCAGTGACCACAGTACTGTTGATTGTTACTGGTCAGCAAAACCTCAAGAGTGAACCAAAGTTCATTCTCTCTAGGCAGTTGAAAAAAATTAACATTGAGGACTTTGCTAAAGCCGTCACTGCCACAGACTGATCATTCACCAACAATACTGAAAATATAGACGATACCCTAAACTCCTTCAGTAATACCTTCCTTAGCTTTTGTGATACTTTTGTCCCTTTCAAAAGGCTCAGAGTCAAAGCCAATGGAATGAATGGATAGGGCCATAGGGCACTGGCTGTAATCACAACTCTTAGAATGATTTACTCTTACTGTATCATTGAACCTGGTAACCCCTCCATGTTGTACCTCTAAAATGTGTAGTCCTAATTCTTTGGTAATGTACTGCGCTCTGTAAACATTCAGAAAGTACGTATTTCATTCTTAAAGTTAAAATGCACAAATAAAAATATTTAAAAAACTGAATGGCATCAACATAACTTTGTAGAAACTAAAGTGTTCATTACTATAGTTAAGTAAGAAACATAGAAACATAGAATTTGATGGCAGATAAGGACCACTTGGCCCACCTAGTCTGCCCGGTTCCCTACCTAATGGATATGCTGCAGATCCTGGTTAGCCAACAGCCTACTTCCTCCTACCCCTTCCCCCCCACTAAAATTGCCTTATGTCTGTACCACACATTCTTGAATTCCCCCACTGTTTTTGACTCCAATACCTCCTCAGGTAGGCCATTCCATGTATCAACAACCCTCTCCATGAAAAAATACTTCCTGACATTTTCTCTGAGCCATCCTCCTCTATCTTCAAATTGTGACCCCTTGTTATTGCACATCTCTTTTTCTGAAAGATGCTACTATCTTGGACTTTGCTGATTCTCTTGAGGTACATGAAAGTTTCTATCATGTCCTCCCTCTCCCTCCTTTCCTCAAGGGTATACATATTAAGCTCCTTTAATCTCTCTTCGTACTGTATGTCTTCTGGTGCAGACCCTGCACCATTTTAGTTGCCCTCCTCTGGACAGCCTCCATCCTGTCTATGTCCTTACGGAGATGGGGTCTCCAGAACTGCACGCAGTACTCCTGAAGGGGTCTCACCAACTGTCTGTACAGAGGGATAATAACTTCCTGTTTTCTACTGGTGATGTCTCTCCCTATGCATCCCAGTATCCCGCCAGCCCTTCTTACTGCCTTCTCACATTGCTTGTCCACCTTTAGGGCATCTGATATGACTACCCCCAGATCCTGTTCCATTTTTGTTGTTGTTAGTATCTCACCCCCATTGTGTACTCTTCCCCTGGGTTTTTGTTTCCCAGGTACATTACTCTACACTTCTTTGCAATGAATCTAAGTTGCCATACATTTGACCATTCCTCCAACCTTGCCTAGTCCCTTCTGATCCCTTCCACCCCACCTTTTGTATCAACCCTGTTGCAGATTTTTGTGTCATCTGCAAAGAGACATACTTTTCCTTCCAGTCCCTCTGCAATGTCACTTATAAAGACATTAAAGAGAATTAGTACCAGTACTGAACCCTACGGTACTCCTCTAGTAACCCCCCTTTCTTCAGAGTTGACTCTGTTTACTGTCACCCTCTGTGTCCTGTTGTTCCGCCAGTTTTTTACCCAGGCTACCATCTTGGGACCCACTTTAAGGCTGGCTAACTTGTATATTAATCTTTTCTGTGGGACTGTGTCAAATGCCTTGCTGAAGTCTAGGTAGGCCATGTCCACAGCCCCTCCCTAAGTGCCAAGGTATTTAAAGAAAGAAACATATTCCAAAGGTTAACCATCCACGGTCTTGAAGACTGGGGTAATAGGGACCCTGGCCAGCTTCAGTCAGCCACAAAGGTCATAGATATTTTTTTGTGTGCATTTGCTTTGGTTGAAACATAGAAACATAGACTTTGACGCAGATAAGGACAGCCTGGCCCACCTAGTCTGCCCATTTCCCTACCTACAGGGTAAGCTTCAGATCCTAGTTAACCAACAGCCTATTTCTTCCTACCCCCAACAAGAATTGCCTTATGCCTGTCCCATGCATTCTTAAATTCTCCCACAGTTTTAGACCCCACAACCTCCTCAGGAAGGCTGTTCCATGCGTCCACCACCCTCTCTGTGAAAAAATACTTCCTCATATTGCCCCTGAGCTGTCCCCCCTCTTTCTTCAGATTGTGTCCCCTTGTTCTTGCACATCTCTTTTTCTGAAAGATGCTACCCTCTTGGACTTTGTTGATTCCACTGAGGCACTTAAAAGTTTCTATCATGTCCCCCTCGCCCTCCTTTCCTTAAGGGTATACATATTTTGCTCCTTTAGTCTCTCTTCATGTGGCTTCTCTTGCAGACCCTGCACCATTTTAGTTGCCCTCCTCTTGACTGCCTCCATCCTGTCTATGTCCTTGCAGAGATGGGGTCTCCAGAACTGGATGCAGTACTCTAGATGGGGTCTCGTCAACTGTCTGTACAGAGGGATAACAACTTCCTGTTTTCTGCTAGTGATGCCTCTCCCTATACATCCCAGTATCCCACCAGCCCTCCGTACTGCCTTCTTACATTGCTTGCTAACCTTAAGGTCATCTAATATGATTGCCCCCAGGTCCCTTTCCATTTTTGTTGTTGTTACTACCCCCCCCCCATTGTATAATCTTCCCCTGAGTTTTTGTTTCCCAGGTGCATTATTTTGCACTTCTTTGCACTGAATCCAAGCTGCCATACTTCTGACCATTCCACCAACCTTGCCAAGTCTCTTCTCATCCTTTCTATGCCTCCTTGTGTATCAGCCCTGTTGCAGATCTTTGTGTCATCTGCAAAGAGGCATACTTTTCCTTCCAGACCCTCTGCAATGTCACTTATAAAGACATTAAAAAGGACTGGACCCAGTACTGAACCCTACGGTACCCCACTAGTAACCCCTCTTTCTTCAAAGTGGACTCTATTTACAATTACCTTCTGTGTCCCGTTGTCCAGCTAATGTTTTACCCAGGCTACCCAGGTTGGATCAGAAAGACTGTTCAACACTGTCAAAGTCACAGTGGAGATTAGCTTCCTATTCTCAAGCAGAAGGACCACTATTGAAGATCTCAGTACTGTTAATGTATGGGAGGATGTGTGCAGAACAGGCATTTGGGGAGGCCATTAAGGAAAGTTTTGAATAGTACTCTGTAGGACCGAAGACAGAGCCATGAGGTACTCCAGAAACTATTGGGGAGGAGGCTTCTCCAGTAATAACTGATGGAGACCTGCTAGACAGGTGGGAAAAGAACCAACTGACAGCAAGGCCAAAGTGTCCAACTCTGATCAGCCAGTAGAGTAGGAGCAGATGGACAATAGTTTCCAGTAGCCAGGGTGTTGCGTGTGCAACTTTCTGTTGATGTCACTCCTTAGTCGGCTGTGAGCTGTGAATGCAAACACTGAGTGGCCCAAAAGCTTTCCAGGAGTCATACACCTCACCTTTTTGAAATGCCAGACCCCCAGACAGGGTGTTGGGTGTGTGACTGCTTTCCCTCTCTGTGCCAGTGCCACTCCTTAATCAGCTGGCAGGTGGTGTACAAACACCAGGTGATCACCTCCTTTCTTCTCAGAATTCACACACCTCACATCTGTGATACTCCTGACTCTCAACCAGCTTTGGCATAAGCTTCCAGGGATTGCAAGCAAATCCCAGTAATCAGCTGTCAGTCAAAACCACGGTGCTACTGGGTTGGACCGTTGCCAAATTTGTGGGCTTTTCAAAAAAAGGTTGTTTAATTTTTTTTTTTTATTATTTATTTCAGTTCTTGGATTAATACCTTTGAGTTATTAGTTCATTTACAAAGGTTCCATGTCAACAACAAACAACACAAATACAGAAAAACAATACAGGTAGTGGTTACAAAATTATATTGGCTACAAAAAAGATGTTTAACTCTTTTATAACTAAAATTACAAAATTCAATCACATTAAGCAATAAGTACATTGCAAGGGGTAAACAAAGTGGAAAGGTAGCTTACCATGGAAAGAGAAACTGGTAGCAACAGAGGCTGGATGCTGAGAGAGTGCCAAGTAGGTGAGGAAGGTATAAGGGAGAATAGATGGAGAAAAAGGGAGCAGCCACAGGCCTTGTCATCGGTTTGTTGGAAGGGGAAAATCCCATGGGGTTTTGGAGTGGGAGGATATGGTGAGGGGAGGAAGGAAGCAGATTAGGTGGGATGGGTGGGAAATGGAAGAGGAATGGAATGGAGGATGAAGGCAGAGTGGGACGGTAGAGGAGAGGGGAAAATAACAAGGCAGTTGATGGGGCGATTGTAAGTGCTATAATGAACAGAAAGAAGACAGGAGATGGCTTGTGCAATTTACAAGTTACAATCACACCCACTTTGTGCAATTTAAAAGTTACAATCACACCCACTAAGTGTTGCTAGGTGGGTGCTAAGTTTAGTCTTGAAGGGGCCAAGTTCAGATTTTGCCAGCAGGTCATCAAGTATTACGTTGCGTGAAGCGGCTTCCCAGTACTCAAAAGACTGCTGACCCTGGGAGGTGTGGCAGAAAGGAACTTTTAGTGGCTGGTTATTAGGCCCTCTGTTAAGTCTAGCCATGTTGGTGAGGCATAGGAGACTCTGAATGCCAAGTGATGTTAGACCTAAGGTGGACTTTTTAGCCAGCAGGCAGACCCAGTATTGAGTTCTACAGTGCAGATTTAACCACCCAGATTGGGAATAGAAATTGCAGGTGTGTTTAAGGTGTAAAAAATCTAATTTAAAGAGTAAAAGTTTGGGTGGTCATAGGTGACCTTAGATCTGTGAGTCTATTGTTTGGGGGACAAACATCAGCCACTGCTTTTAATTTAAGTTGACCACAGACAGACATAAATACATACATACATATATGTACTTATTTGCTGGCTCCAGCTGAGGCCTTACTTTGCATGTTTAAATGTGGTAGGACATGGGAGGGTCACAAGTGCAACATTGTGCTTACTATCACCAGGGACAGACAGCTATAATCTTCTACCCTCTTACAGCCCGCCAAGCACCGAGAATAACCTCCGCTCTGTCACACTCCCTTTGACACCCACTGCCACTCATTTATTTATTTGATTTCATTTTTGTTGATTGGGAAAGGATGGCTCAACAATATTTCCTATTTTGAGCCTTGTCTCAGGGAGGGGGGATAGAGATGAAAACCAGCTGTAACTGAACCAGATTAAATTGCTGGTGATATATTTTAGTGAATGGGGGTAATATGGTAAGGACTCCGGGGAAATTCCCCTACTCTTTTCTTTTTCAGTATTAAAAAAATGGCAGGAACCATTATTCTAATCTTTAACATATGAGGAACTTGAGTTCAGAATGCTTTGATGTGGTTGGCAGAAGTACTATACTGAAACATAGAAACATAGATTTTGTAGGTAGAAAAGAACCGATAGGTCCAAGCAGTCTGCATCTTTTCCCTATCTGTTCTGACACCACTGTCCCCATTTGGTTACTGGCGTCCCTCCCTCCCTTCCCCCATCCTCTACCTAATATACCCCTGTGCCTATCCCTTACATGCTTGAAGCTCCCCACAGTCTTTGCCCCCACTACCTCCTCTGGCAGGCTGTTCCAGTCATCCACAATCCTTTCCATGGAGAAGTATTTCCTGACATCTCTCCTAAACTCCCCCACTTCTTGTGCCTTCTTCTCTCTGATATAGACCCTCCACCTACCTACCTTGTTGACCCCTGTGAGGTACTTGTAAGGTTTCAGTCATGTCCCCTCTTGCTCTCCTCAAGGGAGTACACATTGAGTTCCTGCAGCCTTTCCTCATATGGCTTTTCATGTAACCCTCTCACCATTTTGGTAGCCTTCCTCTGTACCGCATCTACCCTGTCAATGTCCTTGTGGAAGTATGGCCTCCAGAACTGGACACAGTACTCCAGGTGGGGCTTCAGTAGTGAGCAATACAATGGCATCACCACCTCCCTGTTCCTGTCACTCTGTTTGATTCACAATTTTAAAATTCTGTGTTTTACAGTTGTGCTGTCATGTAGTATTACAGCAAAAATGAGTTAGTAAGCTAAACTTAGAAAACAATCCTACCCGGTCAAAAGAGCTCAACCTGAACAACACATGCAAGAGGCACGCTGTTACAAGAGCATATCACAAATAGCAATGGGTAGAACAGCAAAGTGCAGAACCGCTACTCCTGTAGCTATCCATGGTACACCCTACTAGATATCCTGCTCACTAATCGTCCCCACCATATTACCGACCTGGGTGTCCTACCCAATGCCTTAAGCAACCACTCCCCAATCATCTTCAGCTGGTCCTGTCAGCTACCTAAACCACCACCATATATCACATTTCGTCATCGACTACACCAAGGAGGCATAGTCAAACTCAAACAATATCTAATTAACTGGGACTGGCCCCCTATTTCCCAAGCCAAGCATACAGATGATGCATTGCACTACCTTACCACCACCTTTAATACCGCCTGTGATGCTTTTGCACCGACCATCAAAGTGACCACTAAGAAATGTAGTGCCCCCTGGATCACTCCAGAACTCCTACAACAGTTCAAAATGAGTGACAACCTCTGGCACCCTGCCACTACCTCCACTCTGCTAAGCGATAGGCAGGTCTATAATGCTGCCCGCAATAAGTGTACCTGGGCAATCCGCAAGGCCAAGGCAGAGCACTACAGAACCGCCCTAGCCACCTCCGGGGTAGCACAAGAAAGTTCTGGGATAACATCAAGGAGCTTAATGGTAAATCCTGCTCTCTCCCCCTCACAACTTAGTGTTAATGGTACTACCACCACAAACACACTTGACATAGCTAACTGCCTCAACTCCACCTTCTCAGACCTCAGCTCAGTCCTCCCTAGCAACTTTTTTGATCCAATTCAGCCTACCCCACTGCCTGAGCTCCTCCACCCCCCCTTCAAATTCAGAGTCATTACCCCTATAGAAGCGAAAGCCTACTTGTCCAAAGCCCTCCAGAGCTCCAGTTACTGCAAAGATGCCTTCGATATGCGTATCCTATACCTCGCGCTAGACTCAGTTATCTCCCCACTCACAGACCTTCTAAATCTGTCCCTGCACCTGGGCCAGTTCCCAACCTCATGGAAAATGGCAGTGATAACACCAATATTGAAATGTGGTGACAGCTCCCTCCCAAACAACTACTGACCCATTTCACTTCTCCCCTCACTCTCTAAAGCCCTTGAAAAGATCATGGCCAATCAGCTCACTGACTATCTCCTCGCACACAACCTCTTATGTACAGATCAGCAAGGTTTCAGAGCTGGTCATAGCACTACAACCGCCCTCGCAGAATTTGCTAGCTCCCTGCACTCCATGCTTGACAAGGGGCACCTCGCAGGGGCCGTGTTTATAGACCTCTCAAAGGCCTTTGACGCGGTTTCTCATCCCCTCCTTCTACATTACAACAAATTGGGGTCTCTCATTGTCCACTGTCATGGTTCTCCAGCTATCTTTCATCTAGAACCCAATGTGTTAAAATTAATAATACCATATCTACTATGCTGTCTGTGTGCTCAGGAGTTCCCCAGGGATCTATTTTAGGTCCCCTGCTATTCAGCATCTACCTCAACACCCTGCCTAAATCCTGCCCCGGCAACCTTCTCTACATGGACAACGCTGTTCTTTATGCCACACATCCTGATCCTCTCTCTCTCCAGCGTACCTTGCAAAACTCCTTCTCTCAGATTGAACACTGGTTTGCTGAACACAGATTGGTGGTCAACATTAAAAAAACTAAGATGATGCTCTATGCCCACCGCCAAAACAGATCAAAGGATTTCCCCCTGTAAATACTCTCCGCCTCTCTCATCCCACTGGAACAGGTCCAAAAGTGTAAGTATCTAGGTATTACATTTGACTCTTCCCTCTCATTCCACAAACATATAAAAATCCTCACCTCCACCACCAACACCCACATTGGTCTCCTTTACAAACGTAAAGACTGCCTGCCACCTGTAGCACTTCGCCTAGCCATTACCTCCTCAGTCTTATCGCTGGTGGACTATGGCCTCACAATCTATGCTACTGCCAACCCTACGGCACTTCATCAGATACAGGTGTAACCCCCCTGCAAATGGGGGTTCCCAAAAGACTTCCAGGAGCTTGCTTGAATGCTCCAAGCCTGAATGGTGTTTGGCGTTTAAGCCATTTATCTGTGAGTGTTTTTAGAGCCTCTGGTACTGTTTCTTTAAGAGCTGTCTGCTTGCAGACATAATTAGTTTGTATGGGGGGACTGTGTGTTTTCTGCTTGAGTACCACTCGAGCTGCTGCCAATTCACTCCATTTTGCAGTCACTAGGAGTGCAAAGGGAACCTATCTGAAAGATGTAACTGTTTGCCAGAAATCATTTAGAGTAATAATGAAAATACAGTTTGTCTAACCTGCTTCTTTGCAGTGAGAACTGTGTTTGCCTAGTTCTCCATTCTAGTTTTGAACTGCTGAACTGGACCAATCAGTGTGGGTTAAAGTAGCTCTAAAATGGTGCCTTGGACAAATCAGAACTTGGACTCGTAATCTGAGCCAGCCACAAGAGGATTGTATGGGCAGTGACTCTGGGAGATGTAGTTTGGACTTCGGCACCTTTTTGAACCAACAGGGGCAGTCTATTGTGAGTGACAGCAAAGAACTGGGAGGAACTCAAAGGAAGTGCCCGGTTTTGTCTGCTGGAGTTTCAGTTGAGCTCTGGCAGTGAAGAGGGAAGGAGCCCTGTGCTTTTTCGGTGTGCAGTTTTAGTCGGGAAACGCATGTAAGGCCCCGAGTTCGGTCTGCAGCTTATGTAACTGCTTGTTAGGACTGAATCTGTCCTGTGAAGAGAATCAAAGGATATCTGAAGAGTAGAAACCAGGCTCACCCTGTAGAAAACTGGAGAAATTGCTGAACTGCGCTCGGTCTGTCAGGAACTGAATCTGCTGTGTGTTCCACCGGGTATTGTGCAGTAATTGCGATCGGGATAGAGAAGCAGCCTGCCTGGTATAATACTTTCTTTTTACCATATAAATGTGTGAGGAGGCTTGTGTAGCTCAAGTGAATCCTGCTGCCATTAAAGGACTTTTGCCTGTGACTGTTTACCATATAAATGTGTGAGGAGGCTTGTGTAGCTCAAGTGAATCCTGCTGCCATTAAAGGACTTTGCCTGTTACTGTTTACCATATAAATGTGTGAAGGAGGATTGTAGCTCAAGTGAATCCTGCTGCCATTAAAGGACTTCTGCCTGTTACTGTTTACCATATAAATGTGTGAGGAGGCTTGTGTAGCTCAAGTGAATCCTGCTGCCATTAAAGGACTTTTGCCTGTTGCAGTTTGTCATATAAATGTGTGAGGAGTCTCGTGGAGCTCAAGAGTAGCCCTGCTGATGTTGAAGGACCCTATCTTGTTTGGAGGTCGTGAGTACTAATTCAGGGTCGCTCCCTGTTGAATTGCCAATATGAATCCAAATGGAATTACTGTACTGCCGACTGTTTAACTAATTTTTCTTTTCTCTGTGTGAAAGGGCCCCTACCAGCTGCCACAGTTTGGACTAGCCACTAGGGCTTGGGTACCCAGGGACAGTAACTGGTAGGGATAGGCCTGAGCACAGAGCCATAGGTAGATGAGTAAAGTGATAAGCTAATTAACCTGATTTCTCCCTGTCCTTGTTATATCCCCCTAAATAAATCAGAGCTGCTTGTTTCAGCAAAGTTATACTGCCTGAGGTATTTGTCTATGTTAAAGTATTGTACTGTGATTGTTGCACTGTATCTTCTTATTTTACAGGGGGTCCCAGTGCCTGAACCAGTCCTGGGGGTAAGTGTATACTGTGAAGGTAATTCTGATATACTATGTGGGCCACTAGTGGGAAGAAAGGGGGGGTTGCAGTGTCCCAGAGGGCTGTGACCAAGTTAGTTTAACTATTGCAAACCCTGACCTCTGGGTGGAGGCACCCGCCATCGGATCCAGGCCCCTCAACCTGTTAGTGGCAAATCAGGCAGGGGTAGTAGCCCCTGGGATAGCGCCATCTAGGGGTTATACAAGTAGTCATCAATAAGGCCTGACGGCTCTCTGGTGTCGACAGAAATACACATACCTGCACCCTATATGTGCTTACCAATATCCTCTCCCTTGAGGAAAGACTATTATACCGGGCCTATTTCTTCACCAAAACAATCCACCTGGGTTTAACCCCAATAGGTGTCTTGGCTTCTCTTCAGGCAGCCACCATCTCAGCATCCACACAGGCTGCCCCAAAAACTGGAAGGTGCCAAGGGTCAGGACCACCCACACCCAGTGATCCTTCCCCCTTAGAGCTCCATCCTGGTACAATGCCCTCCCACCGGCTGTCACATCAATCACCAGTCTGGGTCCTTTTAAAGCTGCCTTAAGGGCCCATATCTTCTCCTCATGTCAGTGCCTGTGTAAATGGTAACCTGTGGATCCTGCACCACACCGCTAGACTACACCTGCCCTTGGCCAGGCAGTGGAGAGCCCTCACTATTTCTAACCTACAGGCTCCTCACCTCCCTTGGTTACCATGTAGTTGCACTAGACTATGAATGCATTGTATTATGTATAAGACAAGGCCTCCCTGAGGCGGCTTACTACCAACTCATATCATGCATTGCTTTAGCTACCAATTGTATAGGTCTTAATCGCTCATTAGGTAAATATATTGATAGCTCTGCCCTGTTTTAGCTACGAAATGTGCAGGCATTAACCCGTGCTCATTGTATTTATACTCTGTGTGATTGCTCACCCACATTTATTCTATGTATGTACTGTATGAATGTCTATGTTTTATTCTGACGTGGAGTCTTTGGAAACGAGTCTTTGACTCAAAGGGTTGTAATTCCAATTTCCTAAATAAATAAATAAATGAGTAAAGGGCATGGTGAAGGGCTGGGAAAAGTCAGGACCTGGCTGAGCTTCTCCCACGGTGGAGAGGGCTGAGGCATAGAGTAGTTTGGTCAGATAGTGCTGGAGACCAGGGTTCTAGTCCTGATCTCTAATTTTTTTCTGTGAGATGGGTTTCAGAAATTTTATAAGTCCGGTCTCACAGACCACCCCCCACCCCCGAGTTTCTACACTATCCCATAATCCAGCTCTGACTCAGAGTTGATTATTTTAGTTCCGGGGGGTGTGGGGGGGCAGAGTCCCCCTACAAAAACAGAATGCTAGTAGTTTCACATTACATCCCTGGTAGGAGTCCCCAGTGTGTGTTTGGACCGCTCTCATGTGGATGTGTGTGGTTTCATTGGGTGCGGTGTTTGTAGGCAACTTTATTGCAGCGCTGTTCTGAGTGGCGCATTTGTTGCATGCGTGCTTCTGACCTAGTGCCAGCACAATCAGAAGGTAAGTGTTCGCTATATACAATAGGGATTTAAAACTATTTCCATTATCCAAAGAGGGCACCTTTGGAAAAAATATGTCTTGTATTTTCCTCACATAAATCTGTTGGCAATAGTTTTTTTTTTCTTGTCATTTGTACCTTACTTTATTTAATTCTTCTGTTGCTATTCTGAGGTTTAGCAACTTTCTGTTAGATTTATTCTCTTTTTTTTTTCTAACATAGAAACATAGAAATTGTCGGTAGATAAGGACCGTTAAGCCTATCCAATCTGCCCATAAGCCTATCCTTTTATTTGTTTTTTGCTGCCTTTGACCCTTGTTGGTCAACAGCTCTCTTCTTTCCTTCCCCACCCTAAGGATTCCTTTATGCCTGTCTCCTGCATGTTTGAACCCACCTACCATGTTTGCTCCCACCACTTCCTGTGGAAGACTGTTCCATGTGTCCACCACCCTTTCTGTGAAGAAAAACTTCCTCACATTCCCCCACACCCTGTCCCCTACCAATTTCATATCATAGCCCCTCGTTCTTGTACTACTCCTATATTGAAAGATGTTGCTCCTCTGCACACACCTTGTTTATGCTGTGAAGGTCTTTATCATGTCTCCCCACTTTCTCCTTCAATCTTTCCTCATATGATTTCTGGTGCAAACTATGTACCATCTTTGTCGTCCTTCTCTGGATTGCCTCCATCCTGTCTATGTCCATTTGAAGATGTGGCCTTCAGAATTGTACAGAGTATTCCAAGTGAGGCCTTACCAGTGTTTTACACAGCGGCATCACCACCTCCCTGCTTCTGCCAAGTTTGAATTTGTATAACTCAAACACATTTGGAATGTTTGCTTTTGGTTTTCCAATAAAGAAATACGGTGGCCATGTTAGTTTAGTCTATGATGTAGAAGAAACTAAACAGCAAATATGTTGTAAGTGACTTGAAGAGTGTAAGCCTCAGAAAGCTTGTATCAAAAACAATTTTGTTAGTCAAATAACAGTATCACCTGCAAAATATTTGTTGTTTTTTTCAATCAAAATATTCCTCCACTCTCGTGTATTTATTTATTTGGTTTTTGGCAACTGGGTAGGTACACCAGACAACTGAATGTCTATTTTCAGGTACGACCCAGGAGGGTATAAAGCACTATTTTCACAGACAAATACAAATACAGAATTAGAGAGCTAATTGTTTTGTAGTATGGAAAGGTACAATATGAAACATTACAATTTGCAAATAGTGAACAAAGTACAAAATACTCTTTTTGAGAAGTGCTATGGGCTCTTTAACGTCCACCTCAATAGCCACCAGAAAAGGCATATACCATAGAATTAATGTCTCATCCAAAATTAGGTGCAGTTCAACAGTACCGAATCCCCTTTGTATGGCACTTGGGTGCCAGTGTTTATAATATGGCCCCAGTTGGTTGTGGAAGTAGAATCTATGACTTTCTGGCTCAGCTGCAGACCTGCTACCAACTGAGCCATGCTGACACCTTTTAATGACTTCATAATCTCACAGCCTCCTTGTGGCAGAAAGACATTTACTTCTCACTATCTCACAGCTCTCCCTGGCATACAAACCTGTCATTCACCCGTTCACAGACCCCCACCCCCCATCCAAACAGGTCAACTTTTTTTTTAAGTTAAACTTTTTCAGTGATTTTATTTTGCACTCATCACACATCACAAACACTGCAACCAGTATGGCAGGAGACTGATACACTGTACACTTACTGTTTACAGATACAGTCATAGTAAGGATATTACAATCGTGAAGGAATGACCTACCAGGAGGCATCTTATATGTCATCTCTAGGAGGTGACATTTATGCTGTTCTACCTAGAGCTTCAAGGCTGTCTTATTCTCCTACCATGGAAAAGAACACAGAACCATTAAGAAACAACTATACAATAGGGAGCATGATGTCTAATATGTAACAACTATGCATACCAGCCGTGCATTACCACCTGAACTGTGTCCTCCTAGGAACTTGGGACAGGGGAGGGTGGAAGGTTCTGGGAGGGTGAGGGGGGGGCAGATGGGCTACTCAATACCAGTTCTGGGTTTGGTGTGCATTATGAAGGGGTTCCAGTAGCTGTAACAGAGATGTAGTGTGTTGGATATTGCATGGGAAAGGTGGTCCATAGTGGCTATAGTCATTAGAGAATTACATAATTCAGCAATAGTGGGCGTATCCACTGTACAGCATTTGCATAAGAGAAGCCTTTTGGCTTGTATCCCTAATAAGGCCAATAACCTTCTTTCTTGGGCTGATATAGTTGCTTTGTATGGTGGTAGTCCCAACACCCAAAATTCCTCTGTGAGCAGGATTTGTTTACGTGGTAGCCCGTGACATGGGCATTGGCAATTGGGTGCCTACAGTAATGGCGACCCAAACCCCGGCACGTCATCGGGGCTAGGGTAGGGTATGGTGACCGTATGGGGGGGTTGGCGAATATAGCAATGGGATGTCACTATACGTATGCGCGCGGGGGGAGTGAGCATGCACAGCGAGGGGTGGGAGGGATTGTGAGTGGTGGTGCCATGGTGGGTTGCTGAGCTGACCCCATTGTGTGGTGGGTGAGTTGGTGGCATTGGTGGGCAGGGTACTGGGTTTTGGGTCTGGGCGCTGGTGCGTTATTGTTGCACCTGGCCCAAAGTTTCCGCCCCTGACATGCACCTCCCAGGAGTTGAGAATCCTTAAGTGAGGGGGATGAAGGGGCGAAGCCACCCTGTGGAAGGGTGCAGGGGGCACAGCCCCTGTATAAAACATTAAAAAATTAAGTTCCCAGCGCCATTTTTGCTGTGGCTGGGAGGTCAGAGTCAAATTGATTTTCGGCACTTGATTCTCGCTGACAACGTGCTATCCTCTTTAGGCTTTCGGCCGTTATCACACAGAACTGTTTATGCAGAACTTCTGAGGCCAGGGCAGAAACAGATCAACTTTTGCATTTCACAGACCTCTTGTTCCTTTTCACCCAACCAGTAACAGTCCTCCTCTTACAGCATCCCTAAACTCCAGCGCCAAAATAGTCTTCCCTCACACTTTTACAGCCCTGTACCACCCTGTCACACTTTATGTCTCAGTACACCCCACCACCACCCAAATCACACCACGCTTTTTCATGGATCCACTAGTCATCAAAACAGTCAGCCCCTACCAACTTACAAGTTCTCCCACAAGCACCAGGAGCTGCCCCTTGACACCTTACAGCCTCACCGACACCACAACAGAATCATGCAAACCATTTCACAATTCCTTAGCTTTTAGCTACCCATTAGTGTCTTTCCAACCCCCAGCATCAGAACAGAGTTACTGCTTGTCCTCTCACAGTCCCTCCTCTGTGACACCAATATCAAGTTATCCCTTGCCCTCTCAAAGCCCCTTGGCATCCAGAAATTCTTTTACTGTGTCACACTCCTCAACCTCTCTTCACTACCAGTCTCATAGCTTGCTCCCTCATAGCTTCCACTGGCACCCTAACAGAGTCTTACCTTGCCCTAATAGAAGCCAGAGTGACCCCATGGCCTCTTACAGCCCTAGTCCACCATACAGTCACCTTTCACCATCTCTGTGCCCCCCACCAGCTTCCACACAGTCACTCCTCTGCGTCTTATAGAACAGCCCTCTCCCCACAACAAGTAAACAGAATAATTGTTCACCTTCTCACAGCATTCTTCTCCGGCAACCATAGAGTTGACCCTTGCCCTTTCCTAGCTTAGTATAACCCAAAAAATAATCAAACATAAATGTCTTGCAGCCTCCCCACCACCATCACTCAGAGTTTGTGCTCACCTTCTCACAGCCACTAGCACTTAAACAGTCACACTCTCTGCTTTAACAGCCCTTCTGCTCAGTAACACAGCCTCTAGGCAGCACTGGTCAACACACACTCACTCCCTCAACATCAAGATATCTCCTAACTCAAATCACCCCTCACAGCACCCCCCAACCCCACCCCTGGACTAAGTGTGACATGACACTACTCTCCATCTCTAACATGTTACTGACAATAAGTGAAAGTTGAGAAAAAAGTTTAAAGCAAACATGGTCCTTGCTCAACTGGGGCAATCTGATTATTAATTTCCATTTGTTATAAACTCCAAACTTTCCTTCTCCCCTCCAACCTTTCTACGCGTTCTCTTACAACCCCCTTACAGCCACTGTCTTTTTTACTGGCCCTTGACTCTATTAAAACTAACTGTCCTGATGAGTTTGATCCCAAAGTGTTCCACCCTCTCTGCACCTCCCCTCCACCTCTCCTTCTTGATCTCTTCTTCTGCACTCTTAGGGCATTGACCCCTCCGCTTGTGGTAACTTCTAGCTCCATCACCCCTGCAATGGCCAAACCTTCAGAAATGTGGGTGCTCTCTCAAATTTCCCCCTCTCTTGACTGCTGCTTCCTCTCTCCCTACTAGTCTGCCTTCAGAAACACCCACTCCATTGTTTCTTCACTTCTTGTGGGTAAAAGAAATGAAAGTAAGTATGTTCACATCTGTTGACTTTGCTAACCTGACCAGAGCCTTCAGCACAATTGGCCACCCCCACAGGCTAGACAAGCTTGTTAAGGCAGTGCTGTTTAGCCCTGCAGTCAAGTGGTTTGCCTCCTGCTTGGATGACAGATCTTAAGCAGTCTTTGTAGATGATCCACTCCTCTTTTCTTGGCCTTCTTTTATTCTTGACTTTCCTGAATGACCTCTCTGTGAACAAACATATATACTGACAACAGTGTGCTTCTACTTGTGGTTTCTGTGCCCTCAAACTGGTGGTGCTCCTCCAGCATGACATCAGCAATGTTTAATGCTGCTGCACAGACCAACCCACCCATATAACCAAGAAACCAGTCCTTGTGACCTTTGGTACCTGGCAACGACTTATTGAAACCCAGTTGACTCAAGCATTCAAGACTTTGGATTTCCACCAGAGGAAGTTTCCTTTTATATCTGTTTGGGGGTTTAGCCAGATCATCACCTTGACTTCTCCTGCCACACAGGTACTATCTACAAAAGCTCCTCCAAAACGGTGGTGCACCATATTGGATGAAAGCATGTATTCCCCTCCGTGCATGTCATGAGACTGTTGTGAAAGTGATAGATCATGGAAGCATCATATGATGCTTCCCATCCAATCATGCTTTCCTTCACTTTTGCATGAGGTACGGCATGGGGTCATTTTGCCTAAAGCAAAAACAATGCGGCAATAGATGCCACAGGCAAAACAGCGTGCACTGAAATAATGTCAGATAAAACACTGACCTACAGAAACAGTGCACTCCGTACTCTACATTGGGCTTCCTTGTGTTTTTTCGGGGGAGCTTCACCCCCACACCAACTCTGGAGGTGGGTGGACTTAGGGGATGGGAAGAAACTTAGGAGGAGGGACTTTTTTTTTTCTTGTAAGAAAACAGCAAAAGGTAGTAGCACGGGAAGACCTGGGGGAAAATCAAACCATGGCCCTAGGTCTCCCGATTTCACCATGTGCTGGTCCCATAGGCACTCCACAATGGGAGCAGCTCGACCAGGCACCCAGCACACAGTAACTTTTCCTCCCAAGAAGAGTGTATTAGTGACAGGCATAGTGGTAATTCCCTAATGCTCTTGTACCCATTGCTATAATCACAAATGCGCTCTACACAGTGCAGTTAATACCATGCTCTGTTTCATGTGTGGTATTGATGAGGTACCTGAGGTACTCTTATTGCTTGCTGTAAGAGTACCTCACGCACTCACACAGTAATGGCCTTCTCTATAATCACTGCTTGCGCTGCAGAAACAGACAGCAAAAAATGTTTTGTTTTTTTGTTAAATGGTGCCACGATCTATAATAAGTTTATTGGGGTGCTAGGAGGGCCTCTTACAGATATAAGAATTTCACCTCTTGCATCCTTAGGGCACCAAAACTGCTCATCTTTGACATTCGGTTTGCAGTCCTCTCGCCCATAGAAGGTGCAAGGAGACATGCTTATATCCATAAGGGTCCCTCCTAGTGCCCCTGTAAACTTACAGTATATGATTCTCCCCAAGGGGGCTATGAATCAACATATTTCTGTGACCCCCCCCCCCCGTGCTTTGTCTAGTTGCAGGCACCTGTCCCTGAAAGTAGCAGGAGCTGTTTTTAAAAGACTTTGGTGTTTCCCACACTGAGAGATTCACACACCATGCTGTTCCACATCCTAGTTATTCTGCTCCTTCTCATCTCCTTCTACTCCTTCCCTTACTCTCCCCATTGCACCCATCATTCTTCTCAACTGCTCCCTCAACCACTGTCCTTCCCCCACCTGCCCATCCTCATCTCTTCCCCACTATCCCAGGCTCCCTGGGTGCTGCCTTTTACCTGCTCCATGACTCCACTTGGAAGTTGTCCAGCACCTCCTGCCCTCTTACTCCCACTTCATCCCTTTCTCACCTCACACCCCCTCCCTCTAACAAGCTCTAAGTCTCCATTAAGCTTCCTGTAAGCTCTATGTGCTCTTGTTACTCCTAGTGGCAGGGGACATTGAGTTTAATTCTGGTCCTCCCCCACCTCATCTATGCAGCTTTCCAAAGGGCTGTGGTTGCCCACCTTAACATCTGTAGCCTCCTTCCAAAACTGAATCTGTTGTAGCCCTTCATGGTCAGCCTTCAGACTGATGTTCTTGTCATCTGAGAGTCTTTGTTCTACTACATGGTCCAAAACTCTGCAGTGTCAGTAGCATGTTACTCCACTGCTAGGCAGGATCGCTCCAAGAGAGGTATACGTGTTGTAATCTACCTCTTCTCCAACATCCTGTTTGTGTTGTGCTATTTGTTGCTTTATCCTCTGCCTATGAGCTGCTCCTCCTCAAACTCTCTCTCCCACACACAGTCCCACTTCCTGCTGCAGAAGCATACTGCTGCCCTGGCCTATCCCCTGCTTCGGTGATGGAACTCCTCTCCTCCATCTGTCTGACTCCTCTTCTGGTGAGTTGCTGATATTTGGGGATTTTATTTTTGCTCCTACAGTATCTCTGCATCTTCTCCCATCAGCACAGTCCTAGCATCCCAGCCTATTCGCACCTTCTCTACCACTTAACCTTGGTCCTTCCTCACGTCAAATTTCTCACTTTTGAAGTGGTGTGAGGGGACTTGATCAGGCTTCCCTCAAAAACTAGGATGCTGGAAGTAGGCAGACAGTAAGCGAATCAGGACCCGGGAGGGCCAGCATTGCATAACCATGCATGCTGCTGGTATTTTCATCCTTGTGCTCCATCCCTCACAGAGCCGCCGAGCTTAGTGATGGGCATGCACACACAAGGCATGATGATGCCCCATCAAGTTGAGTGGCAGCTCCTCCCTTCCCTTCACACTCCTGCCTGTGCCTCCACCTGGTATCAGCCAGGTGGCAGTGTGCAGTGGGAGAGGCTGCCCTCCCTCCCCTAAGGATGCAAGTGTCCACTGGGATACTCAGCCTCTCTCTGCCCCCAGCAGAACATACAGTGACCCAGGGTCATTCCTGAACCCAGGTCACTGGCATCAGGAACAGTAGTGCTACTCCTGGGCCAAAGAGCTGGCCAATGCTTTGAGATTATAACACTACCTGGCTCTCCTCCTCTGTGTACGGACTCAGAATGTTAAATCCTTCCAGCTGTCCCAACTAATTTTGGACCCCATCCATCTAAATCATAAATCCTCAAACCACACTGTACTGGACTGGGTACTCTTCTCTCACACCCACAGTATTGTGGATGCAGGTATCATGTCAGATACACTCAGTGTCCACCATATGGTCTATGGTGTGCGTAAAACCCACCACCCCAAATCCCCCCTAAAATCACCCTCCTACTCCATCCTTACTCCATGCTGACCTGTTGGTTACTTACTGTTCCCACATCTCTACAATCACCGATACCAGTTCAGCCCTCAACTCCTTCCATAATAAATTTATGGCAGTCTAGGCCTATCATGACCCTCCCTCCCCCAAGGAAAACCAGGGTCTGAAGTTCTCACCTTCCCTAGATTTCAGCCGAGCTACTGGCCCACCTCAGAACTTGTGATCTGCCCTGGAGCTCCTGTAAGACCACAATTCCTCTGCCACCATGTTAAACTATTAAACTCTTTACTATGCTCATACCAAAGCCACCAGACTTGCAAAATCTGATTATTTTGCATCCACACTCCAGAACAACCATAATCACCACTCCAAGTTCTAGAAAGTTATCCACTTCCTTTTCTCTTCCCCAACATAGTCATCCCCTCCTGTCCTCAAGGATGGCAACTCCCACATCACTTACCCTACTGCATTGCTGTTTTTTTCAACTCTTTCTTCACCACCTGTTTCTTATCTCTCCCACCTTCCCTTACACTCATTCTTCTCACATACCATTCCCTTCGCTTTCCCTAAGGCCTTTCTAGCTCATAATCCACATAAGGGTATATGCCCAAGTGGCCTGGACCCCAAGCTTCTGAACCTATCTGCTCCTGCTATAGCCTTCCATATTTCCCTCCTCCTTAACCTCTGCCTCAGTCCCCAATGCCTGGAAGTGGGCTACTGTGATACCACTCCCAAAAGGGGGGATACATCCTGTCCTGGAAACTTCTGTTCCATTTCCCTCCTACCCACACTAGCCAAGCTCCAGAAACATGTTGTCCTTTCACAGCTCACCCTATTCTTCAACTCCGCATCCTTATTCTCTCCCTTCCATTCTGGTTTCAAGTAGTCGCACTCCACATCTACATCCTCCTCCGGCTCACTGACTCCATCATTTCCGTCTGGACCACAGCCAGATTACCTCAGCCATCTTTTTTGACTTGACCAAAGCCTTAAACATAATACAATGTCACACCCCGTTCTCCTGAACAAGCCTAAAGCAGCAGGGCTGTCTGTCTCCTCAGTCAGCTGATTCAACTGCTACCTACAGGGAAGGTCTCAAGTTGTCCATCCTGGAGACATTGTTTCCCCTCCACTCCCTTTCTGCTCAGGTGTCCCCTGAGATTCTGTCCTGGGCCCCATTCTCTTATCCGTATTTCTAAATGACCTCCCCTCTACCCATTCTACTGCGTCCAAACACATATACACAGATGACACTGTGCTGTTTGCTTCTAGCTTATCTAGTGCTGACCTTGTGATCCATCTCCAACAGGATTTTCCATTTCAACCTCATGTCCCTCAACACTAAGAAAACTGTCTCCATGAACTTTGGCTCCTGGCAGAGGCTTTCTAGATTATCTCCCCCCCCCCTTGCCTTCCATGCCATTGATGACACTGTGCTTATGGACATCCCCTCTTTTAAGTGCCTTGGGGTCCTGCTGGACCAGCACCTTGGCTTTTTGGCACACATTTATTCTATCCACCATAAGTTTCATCCCAAACTGGGTGCACAGCATAGTAACAAAGCCAGTACCCCTCACCCTGCATAGGGAGCTAGTCACAAAGATGATCCTTCCTATCTTTGACTATAGTGGTGCCGTTTACAATGTCACTCCAAAGTCCACTGTTGCCAGAGAGGATCCCTCTTCCACTCTTTCTGCCACTTTGCCTTGGACTGCCCCCAAGTATACACCACTGCTGCTGCCTCTTTCACCCTTCGCTCAATGCCAAATGACTCATACTCTGTAACACCTTCAGTTCCAAATTCTGGTTTGGCTCTCTCCTCCCTTATCTCCCTGCCCTCCTTTCTTCCCCCTCTCCTTCCTCCTATCACTCCAGACACTGCTTGCCATTGCCATTGCCTCTGCCTCTGCCCCCCCAAGAAAACTTCTATGGGCCAAGCTGCCTTCACATATCATTTTGCTAAGCACTTGTCCTCCCTCCACCTGTCTATCTGCCTTATCCTTGACTTCTCTCAACTCCCTTCTTCAAGACTTTGCTATCTCCTCCTGCAACTGTTCCTGATCCCCTACCTTGTTTTCCTTCATCCCATGTTTTTGATGTCCCGCTTGTCTCTCCCTCCCCTGGCTGTGAGCAACTGCTACCCCTCGTCTCTCACCCCAGCTGTAAGCAACTCCTACCCACCCATGACTACTGCTCCCAAATCAGTTACTCTGTATGGTAACCTGCCAATGAGCCTGCCTAATGTAATAGCCTTGCTAGCTCACACCTTAGCGGTCCGAGTGGTGGTAATCTGCTATTATCTGCCATTGCTTCCTGTATAGCATGTGTGTGTTATGCATTATCTAAGCCATTAGTTCTCAGAATTTGTCACAGTGAGCCTCCCCCAAGCCATGGAAAAGATCTTGAACCTCCCTCAAATATTGAAATAGCCTTGTCCCTCCCCATAGAAATAACATATTTAGTATAGTACAGCAGGAATAAAGTGAAGCTCCTTTGAGTTGCTGACCCTTATTTCATTCAGCTTTTTGTAACCCTCCTCCCTAGGCCAGTCTACTTGCTCTTCTATTTTGACTCTCCAATCATTGCTACCCATTGTTGCAATATCTTCTGGATCAGACTGCTTTATCTGTTTCCTCTTTATCTGGAATAACCTTCCTACCAACCTCTGCCTTTCACCCCCTTACTCTGCTCTTAAGCAGCTTCTCAGGGATCCTTGTACTCCCTCCTTTGCTTCTCTGCTTAGCCCTTGTATTTGGGCCGTACTGCCACCAGTCTAATTGGTCAGTTTTTACTTCTCATTATTTGTTCATTGTTCCTACTTGGTTGCTGTGTTGTTCATTTCATATTGCTTAACTGTTTTGCAGTTATCTGCTGAATTATATTCACTCCCTACCCTTCCCTGGGTACACCCGAAATGAGACTTAGCTCAGTGTGCATTTCCTGCTCGCCAGTTTGTAAATAAATACATAAATTTGCATACTATTATCCTCTTTCAGTTTGCCTCATCCCTTCACACAAAAATATTTAAAAGTCAAAAATTAAATACAGTACTTTTTTAGACTTTCATGAGCCTCCCTGAAACAGGCTGGGGCCTCCCAGGGAGGCTGGCCACACCATTTGAGAAACCCTGATCTAAGCAGTGTCAGTGGCTTAGCAGGCTGCACACTCACCTCTGAGACCAGAAGGCTGTGGGTTCTATCCCCACTCCAGGCACTTGGGTCAAAATCTCAATACTGACACTGCAATGCAGCAAGAGAGGAGTGCTGCATGCCTGAGGTGCCACCTTTAAGATGAGATGTTAAACCGAGGTCCTGTCTGCCTGTTCTGGTGGTTGTTCAGTTGGACGTTAATGATTCCCTGGCACTTCTTGAAAAGAGTAGGGGAAATTTTATTTGCAAAGCAATATCACCACAAAACACATAAACCATACACCAGCTCACCAATGTTGAAATACAATTTACTACTGCCAAGAGTCATCCCCCATCCCCCTTATTTTAACGAGACAATATCTTCCTTCATATTTTAACTTGAGAATGCATCACCCGGAAGATGCCTCTACCAAGAGTCAACCACTGGTTTGGGGCGGGGGGGGGAGTATCTCCTTGGAAAACACTACTCCTACTTCAAAAGTAATTTTCCTAACAAACCCCAACAGAGCTATACATTTTTGCTGCAGCACAAACTGACACCTTACTTGCCAAATAACCCATTTCATTATGGCCATTACTACACAAATTGAGCCTGGGTGGAATTTTCCCCATTCTTTAGACTAGGCGCCATATATTATTACGTCATACTTCATAGTTCTAAATTGCAGGAGTGCCCATTCCCGAGCGAAGGTTTCCCAAAACTGATACATATAGGCACAATCAAAATATAAATGCTGCATGGTCTCTAGTTGGTTCACACAGGAATCTCTCAAGCATAATCTGTCTTGTTAATATTTTATGGTAGTGATTTCCATGCACATTCAAACCATCATGGCAGCAAATTTATTTATGGCAAAGCCACAAGGTGTCCCACATTTTCTGTGGGATTCTGGGTTCAGTCAGTTGAGCAGTTATTTTCTCTGCACAAATATTACTTGGGCAGGAAAAACAAAGAAAGGTCAAAAATTCTGCTTGTAAAATCTTTTTGTAGACATCTTTCCGGGTGTTGTGTAAAATATCAGCCTTCCTGAGGAGGTAGTGGAGTCAAAAACAGCGGGGGAATTCAAGAATGCATGGGGCAGACATAAGGCAATTCTAGTGGGGGGTAGGAGGAATTAGGCTGTTGGTTAACTAGGATCTGCAGCTTATCCATTAGGTAGGGAAATGAGCAGACTAGGTGGGCCAAGCGGTCCTTATCTGCCGTCAAATTGTATGTTTCTATCATAAGGGTGTACTTTCCAAGCCTTGAGGTTTTTTTTAAAATTCTAAAAGATATAAAGCAGATCCCACTGGCACAGCTCTAAATGTCCCCCATACCTGAGACTCCCACTTATGGAAGAAATAGGAGTTTCTAGCGTACAACAGGGGTGCCCATATTAGCTGCTTTCCCTGAACTATAGGCAGTAAGTTTGAATATAAGAAAATAATGGGAAAACAACAGTACAGGATTTAACATATCTAAACCCCAGTGTTCACTGGCCAGTATGTGACTGCCCTTTTTAGAGGATTAAGCCTTCTGCCCCATAGTAAACGAAAGGCTGAACTGTAGACTTTTTCTTCCAAGTGAGCCAGTAATGGAAAGATATAGCTAACCATCAAAAACAATGGGATAATAAGTGTTTGAAATACATACACCCTTTTTTTCCATAACATAGGATATGCCTCTCATCTATTAATCCTTTCTTCTGCCCTGTTAATTGATTCTTCCCAGTTTAGAGTAGCTGGGTCTGGTGTATCAAACTGCACCCCCAGAATTCACATGAGCAAACCTATTATCTGAATTCCTTCCATGTCTGTTGTAGTGCCCCAGAGTGTACCGTTGTTTGGGGGCACCATAAATAGGGGGGTTACAGTCTACCCAAGGGCCCCCCTTCTTTAGCTGGCAGTCAGTGGGTGATAGGGAGCCAAGGTGTTTTGGGGCTCCATTTTAGTTTAATGCCCCCCACCAGAAAAAAAAAATGTTTCTCTCCTGCTGCTGCTCTGTTCAACCCTTTCCACTTCTTGCAGCAAGCAGCCAGCAAGTCAACAATGGGCACCCACGCACTGGGACTGCTTTCCCTGCCCACCACGTAGTGCATCATTCCAACAGTTAGGTGGTGACTGGCACAGGCACGGCAGGTTCGAGAATTGATACTCGAGTACCCGTTTTGAACTCAGACATTTTCTAACGGCAAATCATGCTGGACTACAGGGAGAGAGGACCACAGGAGAGTAACGGGAACTTGTAGGATTACTTGGTGGTGTATAGCCAATCCCATTGGCTCCATGGTGGTGCCCCGTCTCCAACCAGTGAAGAGAGAAGAAGAGTGCCACTCCGTCCTGTTCCCTGAACCTTTCTGCAGTTGAGTCCAGCAGTCATTACCTCAGGAAAAAGTCTGGTCCCCTGTGTTGGTGTGGGCTCAGTACGGCCCCTTTTCTTGTTTTGTGCCTGATTCGGCTGTTCTCCCAAAAAGTAAAGCAGTCCCACATTAGCAGCATCTGAAGAGCTGTGTCATTGAGGAGCCAGAGTCATCGGCCCTCCAGAGGCCCCCAACCATTCACTGTTCTGACTGCTGCCTCCCGACGGTTCTCTCCCTCTGCCAGCAACACCTCCCTCCTCCCAACTGAAGCTCCAACATCCCAGGCCGGAGCGGTGAGTCGACATCAGCACAGTGAAAAGTGCTGACCACCTGAACTATTTACATAAAAGTTTTTTTATTTGTTTAGCACTCGGAGCACCATCAGAGGACCAGGTGGAGGGTGGCCAGCTCAAAATGTAAATATTCAGGGTGCAGTGATGCCCACGGGCAGGGGCCAGACATAGAGGCCCATAGAGGAGAATTGTAAATATTCATGTGGGAGGGGAGTAAAGGTGGAGCAGCCCAGATTATTGACAGCAAGGCCTTGGCCAGGCCTAGACTTAAAGGGGCAACACTAGGCCCAAGGTTAAATAGGGCAACACTGGGCCCAAGGCAAAAAGGGCAATTTCAGGCCCCTTACTGTTAAAAGGGACCCAGCAAGACAGGCCCATAGTCTAAAGGGGCCCAGCAGGAAAAGCCCCACAGAGAAGGCCCAGTTAGCCACTTTAGGCCACAAACTAGTTTAAGGGGCAACGTTCAAGATCCTAGAGATAAAGGGGCCCAGTAGTTAAAAGGGCAAGGAAGGCCCAGGGGAAAGAAGGGCATCAAGCCCAAGGTTTTCAGAGGTAGTCAGGTCCTGGTATAAGGAAGGCCCAGAGTACAACAGGTGAAGGCTTTAAAGGGCACCATAGGCACAGAGTTTAAGAGGGTCCCACCAGTACATTACTTTTGTCAAGTGTCAGTGAAAGAAAGGTATTAAGCACACAACTGCCATCTGGTGAATGTCAACTGAAGAAAATGTGCATTGTTTTCTAAATTCTGAACTGTTTTATTTATTGTAAAGTACCAAGACTGTGTTATTACTGGGATTCAGGTTATTTGCCCCTGCAATGAACAATTGCCCCGGATTCTGGTAATTTGCCCCTGTTCCTGGCAAATTGCCCCTGCAGTGAACAATTTACCCTGGATTCAGGTAATTTGCCACTGTCCCTGGCAAATTCCCCTGCAATGAATAATTGCCCCAGATTCTGGTCATTTGCCCTTGCTCCTGGCAAATTGCCCCTGCAATGAACAATTGCCCCAGATTATGGTAATTTACCCCTGTTCCTGGAAAGTGACCCTGCAATGAATAATTGCCCTGGATTCAGGTAATTTGCCCCGTTCCTGGCAAATTGCCCCTACAATGAATAATTGCTCCAGATTCTGGTAATTTGCCTTTGCTCCTGGCAAACTGCCTCGGCAATGAACAATTGCCCTGGATTATGGTAATGTGTCCCCTTACTGGAAAATTGCCCCTGCAATGAATAATTGCCCCAGATTCTGGTAATTTGCCCCTGCTCCTGACAAACAATTGACCCATATTATGGTACTTTGCCCTTGTTCTTGGCAAATTTCCCCTGCAATAAATAATTGCCCCAGATTCTGGTAATTTGTCCCTGTTCCTGTCAAATTGCCCCTGCAATGAACAATTGCCCTGGATTTTGGTAATTTACCCCTGTTCCTGGAAAACTGCCCCTGCAACGAACAATTGCCCTGGATTATGGTAATTTGCCCCTGTTCCTGGAAAATTGCCCCAGCAATGAACAATTACCTTGGTGCAGTGTGGAAGCATATCTGCCAGCTTTATTATTGCCAACTTATGTGTATGGACTCAATCTTCTGCCACAATACCACTCTATGTTGTTGCCTGCCATTCTACCTCTACTGACTCAATTTCTATCCAAAGGAAGATGTCCTTCAACATCTTTCTTCCCAAGAAGGTGTCCATCCAGATGAACTTCAATAACATTCCTGTCGTCCCCAGAAGTTGAGTACATTGAAGCCCCATGCAAGTCGCACCCACTGTTTCTTGTTTTCTTCAGTTCAAAGTCGAGTACATCAAAGCCCAGTGTGTGTTGCTTCATCATTTCATTATTATCTCATGGTTCCTGATCTGGGTGTTCTGAAGTTGGCTGCTCTCCGAAGAGTGTGCTCATCCTGGAAGAACCTTGTCTGCCTCCCCTTGTCGTTAGCTGCAAGTCGAGTCCATCAAAGCCCAGTGCAGGTTGTGTCCGCCGTTTTATAGTTTTGTTCCAGTTTCCTGTGTTGACACTTCAAGATCATCCATCTTCAACTTGAATTCTTCTGGTTCCTGGTTGAACTGGAATTTCTGCAGCATTGTCCCATCCTTGGTAATCCTCCAGTGAGTTCATCACCAAAAAATCTTCATTGTACCTTCACATCCTTGGCGTTCCCAAAGTAGGTTTTGGCCTGGGAACCTTCTACAGCTAATCTGATTCTGATCGCCCTCCAGTGGGCTCATTCCAGGAGCTAGAGCAGGAGCAGGAATGGAGCTCATTCTACTTGTTCTTTTATACTGACAGCCTCAGAGAGAGTGGGTTTTATGCCGAGAAATACATGGTCTGTCTAAAAATCCTCTCACCACCCCAGTGGCCTTAGCTAGATCTGTACTAGGACAGTAATCTTAGTGTTACATGAAATTCCTTTTATCTTCATCTTTCTGTAGCCACCAACTCTACTTGATAGTGCACACGAAGACTTCAACTGCAATTAGACTATTGTGTGTCTTTGAATATATATTGATGTACTTGACCCAAGCCAGTGGTCATAAGGTCTTCCAAGGGGTAGTTATTTTACCATGGTACCATAGGGAACACTAGCATTAAACATTGATTATAGTGGCACTAAGCCGAGGTGCATCTCAGAAATCTTTTGGGATCCTGATTTAGTAACCTGGTTTAGCTACCTGGTTTTGTAACCTAATTTCATATGTAGCATAGTGGATGGGTGAATATCCACAACAAGGCTGTGTTTCCATCAAGGGAGATGATGACATCATAGAGACCTTAAGAGCGAAGCTCGAGAGGTCTCGCTGATGTCATCAACTGCCCGAGATGTAAATGCAGCTTTCGTTGTTGATGTTCACCCAACCACTGTTTTATATAGTATGTTTTTTTTCTGTTTTCATTTTAATTGTTTTGCAGTATTTTATTTCAGTAGTTACTTCCTGTAGGTGCTGTGCCCTGTTCCCACTGGTGCCACTCCTGCTCAGTCCGACTTCTCACTCTCACCTCTCTGCCTCTCTGCAGCACTTACTTTTAAAATCAGAAAGGAAAAAAAATAGATTTTTCTGAAAGGGAGTCATGTGTGGCTCTTCATGTCCCAGCTTCAAAGTCGGTGGCTCAGCTGTCTGGTGCTCGCTAAATCGCACTGCCATGTTTGTTTTTATTTTCTACATAGAGCCTCATGTGAGCCAATCATGTGGCAGGTCAAGGCTAAAAAGTTGTTGTACTATCGATGTGATGTCTGAACGATAGTACAACAACTTTTTTTACCTTTGAACTGTCCTACAACAAGATTTCAGCAGTTGCTGAAATTCATGCACAATCAACAGCACCCATATACTATAAAGATTTAGTAGATGCAAAGTAGTGTTTAGTGAGCAGTTGTCTGCTTATGAGTCTTATATTATCCCTTCTGTGACAATGTCATCCTACTCTGTTGTTGAATAAAGTCCAGTAGGCATCGAACTCATAGGACGACTCCTGCCTCTCCTTGTTGTGTAAATTTCATCCACCCATGCTCATTCAAACCTTGGTACTCATCACCACTGCAGTAGCAGCACCTCACAGAAATTTTTGGCATAGTCAACAGGATACGATAATTATTTGTCTGAGGAGTCCAAAGCTGGAGTTTCCTAGAACAATATGCCAATGGAGCCGGGTGGTAGCAGTGGGTTATCCAGAGGAGATTGGAAGAGAAAGAGAGGAACACCAAGGGAATATGCCTACATTACCATTAATTATGCCTTACTACTTTGGGGCACAATGGCTTCCACAGTTCTCAGGAGAAAGAGATGGGGGCAGAACCAGCAATTTAGGGGAGTTTCATTCGAAAATGCAGGCAATGTTCAGACTGCACCAGATCCCAGAGCAGCAAACAGTTAAAATCCAGATTGGCAACTAAAAGGGGCAGCCCATCAAGAGGTACAATCCTGACCAAGTGGAGTGAAGACTACCACTGAACAGGTTCTGCAGAGGCTGCAGCAGATCTTTGATACTTGTACGGTGTCAGACCTCAAAATAAAGTTCTTCTCCCGCACTCAGACACCCTGGGAAACTCTTCAGGAATACATCCTAAGTCTGCAACAATTGTTGAGAGCAATCGAGACAGCAGATGCTGAGGAAGTCCAAGATGTGGACTGCGTGCTGATTGAAAAATTCATAGAACGGGTGCACAGCGAAGCTGTGAGGAGAGAAAGCTCAGGATGTTGCACTTACAAGACCCTGAGGCAGATTTCCTTGATTTTAAGGAGAAGGCAATCAAGATCTTAGGCTCAAGATGCCCAGGAGAAGAGGTCATGACTTATCCTCAGATGGCGACACCACTTGGAGCTACGTTGCTAGGATACCCAATGGAAGGATGGACTAGGGATGACTCAAAGAGAAGAGAACCTCGGCATGAACTGCCCTTGGAGAGGTTAGAGTATGACAGAGAACCAACAGGTTTCCCAAGTTATCATCCAGACCATGGTCAAACACACAGTCAAATGGCGCAGGCACCAACCCGTTCTGTTCACTACAACTCTTACTCAAACTTTGAATTGGCAGAACAAATTGCCACCCTGACGCACAAGATGATGGTGGTCTGTCAGGAAGTGCAGGGCCTGAAGGAAGATTGGTGGAGTGAGGTGCCCCACAACCAAACTGAAATAAAGAGAGACAGAAGAGCCGATGACCACCCAGCCCATCCTAGGAGTGGTGAAGGAAGACACTCAATGAATCATTTTGATAGCCAAGGAAGACCGATCTGTTGTATGTGTTGCATCAGTGGTCATGTAGAGCGATGATGCAATCAGTCTTCTGACACTACAATGACATTAAACAGAAATTATTTGGGGATGAGGGCAGATTCCTGAAGGACAGACGACCAGGTCCAACTGCCTCAAAAGACCAGTATTGCTTCATCAGCAAGAGCCCGACTGTGTCGTAAAGGTGAATGGAGTAGAACTGATGGTGTTACTAGATATGGGGTCGCAAGTCACCACAATGCATGGGCAGTATTTCTGAAGATATTGGATGCCCAAAGATCTCAAACCACCTCCGAGGTCACGGATCAAACTTATAGCTAGTAATGGAGCTGAAGTACCTTATCTGGGCTATCTTGAGGCAACTATCTGTATTTGGTGGCCAGAAATAAGTACCTTAAACAATCAGGGTCTTGGTAGTACAAAAAACATGCCACGCTGAAATGTAGGCCTTCTCTGTTTACTTCCATTCAACAGATTCATACAAGAGGAAACTGACTCAAACACAAAGGCACAGTTACAGGAAGTGTACGTTCTCCTAAAGCTGTATTGTCTCCAACATTTCTTAAACCTGTACTACACATAACAATCCCTCCTGACTTAGCTAGAATGTACTTAAATTAATAATTCAGAAGTAATATAAAACTATTAAAGCTATTACTGCAATGTCCCTTTTGGTTAGTCATGTCATTAGGCTATATCTCTACAAGTCCATTCTCTTTGGTGGACGTCTTATATGTCCTGACCAACGTAGTAAAACTCGAGGCTGTTGCACTGGAATCTGATTAGCATCAGCCACATCTTACGAACATATGAACATATGAAATTTTCCAGCAGATAAAGGCCTAAAGGTCTATCAAGTCTGCTCAAATGTGCAGCTAGCACCCCTTATTCTGCAGCGGCCCTTCCCTTCCACTCTTCCCCTTCACTAACCCTCCCCCTTGTCCTGTCCCATCCTCGTTTGAAGCAGTCCACTGTTCTACTGCATACCACTTCAGCAGGTAACGCATTCCACCCAGCCACCACCCTCTCTGTATAAAATTGTCTCCTCATCTCCCTCCTGAACCTTCCTCGCTCCAGTCTCATATCATGGCCCCTGGTGGCCCTCCCTTCCCTTACTTTGAACAGCCCCTCTGTACCCGTCTTGTTTATTCCTTTCATGTATTTAAAGGTTTCAATCATGTCACCCCTGTCTCTCCTCTCCTCCAGCGAGTACATGTTCAATTCCTTCAACCTCCTCTCGATGATAGGTCCCCCAGCCCCTTGATCATCTTTGTCAGCTCTGCGCTGCACCCCCTCCAGTAACTTAATGTCCCTCTTCAGATACGGACGCCAGTACTGCCTGCAGTACTCCAGGTGTGGTCTAACTAATGACCTATACAGTGGCAGAATCACCTCCTCCCTCCTCGAGGATATACCCCTTGCAATACAACCCAGCATTTTGTTGGCCTTTGCAGCTGCCTTCCTACATTGTGCAGAGTTGTTCATTGACCCTGTAATGAGCACACCCAGATCCTTCTCCTCCTCTGTCTGGGCTAGCTGCACTCCCCCTAGCTGGTAACTCCTCCTTGGGTTCTTCATCCCAAAATGCAGCATCTTGCACTTTTTGGCATTAAAGCCCAGTTGCCAGGTGTCTGACCAGGTTTCAAGTTTTGCCAGATCATCCTGCAACCCCTGCCATCCCCCTAGGTCATCCACCACCGCGTCTACCTTGGTATCATCAGCAAACAGACTTTCCTGTTGTCATCTTGTCTCAAATGCTGTGGTTCCACTATCTCTTCCTGTTCTTGTTCTGGAACAAATACTTTTGGATAACTAAATCTGGGTATCCTTTTTTTGTTACATACTAACATACTAACATACTATTTGCCAGCAGATTAGGCCTTATGGTCTATCAAGTCTGCTCGAACCTAGATCCTTAGTTGGGTGCAGAGACCCTCCCATCCCTTGTGCTCCAGAAACCCCTATCATCCATCCCCACCCCCCCGGGACAGGCCATCATCTGATACATCCACTTTCTGTGTCTGTCCCACCCTCTCTTAAAAGCCCTCCACTGTGGATCTCTGAACCAGCTCACCAGGCAGAGCATTCCAAGGGTCCACCACCCTCTCAGTGAAAACCTCCTCCTCTTTTCCCCCCTCACCTTCCACCTTCCAACTTCAAACCATGCCCTCTGGTGATGCCTCCCTGCTTTAGTCTAAAGATCCCCTCCATGTTTACCCTATTTATTCCCTTGAGGTACTTAAAGACCTCAATCATGTCCCCCCTGTTCTGTCTCAGTTCTAGTACATAATTGTACTAATTGTACACAAGTTTTTTCACTCTCCTCTAGTTAGTCAGCTGAACACTATAGACAACATTTCAGAATGTTTTTTTCACCACACTTTCTCTCCATCTCTTTGGGCCTGCATACATCCTGACACACACAAGATCATTGGGTTTGAAGGATCTGATCTTAGGAAGCATTTCAGTTACTGTCTTACAGCCTAGAGGGTGAGGAAGGTCCAACTGAGTTTGAATCTGATGTCCAAACAACAATTCTGCAGGGAATATTCCCATGACACAATGTGGTGGTGTTCGATACATTGCAAGAAAGTCCAAAAGGGCTATTTGCATTGCTGTCGGTGTAGTAGGATTAGCTTTGTCCATACTCTTTTTAAAAGCCTGAACCAGGCGTTCTGCTTTGCCATTTGAACTTGGATGGTAGGAAGGTGAGAAAATATGACGGATACCACGTTGCTGGCAAAATGCTTGGAATTCAACAGACGTGAACTGTGATCCGTTATCTGAGATAATCACTTGTGGAAAACCATGGGTAGCAAAAATAGATTTCAACACTTTGATGGTACTCTCAGTAGTTGTCAAAGACAATTTGATGAATTTCTGGCCATTTACTATAAGCATCAGTTAAGAGTCACCACATGAAATTTAAATAGGGTCCCACAAAATCAATATGCAACCTTTGCCAAGGTTTTTCAGGTCGTTCCCAATGGTAAACTGGAGCTCTTGCTGGATTTCTCATCAATACAGCACAACCTTCGCATCTTTGCACAACCTGGTATATGTTTCTGTCAATGGAAGGCCACCATACATGAAGTCTGGCCTGGGATTTCATTTTAGCAATGCCTGGATGGCCCGCATGCAAAACAGTCAACACATCTGAGTGATAACATTGAGGTACTATGACACTCAATCCCCACAGAAGACACCCCTCAGCAATAGACAACTGCTGTTTCTTTGTATCGTAGGGTTGTAGTGCAGCCGCAAAAGTAGCGCCTTGCAGCCAACCTTCAAGCATATACTGATACACTTGTTTCAAAATTACATCTTGACTAGTCACTTTTGCAGAGTCCTTGGCTTGTACTGGAAGCTGATTTAACTGTTGTAGCTCCAGTGCACACACAACAGTAGAGTCCTCCATATCTTTGAATTGCACTGGGAAACTATCTGGCCCCACCTGGCATACTAATGGCTCCTCTTTAAGTTCCACATTGAGCTCCATTTCTCTGGATAATTGTAACCATGACAAGGCATCCGCATTTCCATGTGGGTCCATTGGTTGGTATGCAACCTCGAAATTATAGGTAGACAAAATTAATGGCCATCACTGAAGACTGCTAGCGGCTGTCTCTGGAATTCCTTTTTCTGGACTGAAAATCATTAGTGGCTTGTGATCCATCTTCAGGTGAAACTTACGACCTAGCAAGTATTGGTGAAATTTCTAGATTCTGAACACAATTGCTAATGCCTCTCTCTGAACCAGGGCACAATTCATTTCAGCTGCAGTGAGTTTGCATGAAGCATGGGCTATCGGCTTCTCCACTCCTTCTGGATCTGTATGGAAAAGAACAGCTCCTATACCCACAGGACTAGCATCGAAGGCCAATGTGATAGGCAAGTTAGGGTCATAATGAGTTAAATTATTCACATCGGTTAGAGAGAGCTTGGTGGCTTGAGCTGCCTTACTGTGGCCCTTGGTACACTTCCACAGAGTACCTTTATGTAACAGTTCATTTAGGATAGCACATTTAGTGGCTAAGCCAGGTATGAAATGGTCATAGTAGTGCACCATACCCAAGAATCAGCGCAACTCTGAAACATTCTGCCATTCAGACATGTGCACAATGGCTTCCACCTTTTCATCATTCAGACGAATACGTCTTTGTCAATAGTGTGACCTAAGTACATGACACTTAGTTGACAAAATTGGCACTTTCTCTCCTGAGTCTGAATCCACGTTGTTGTAATCTCTCTAAAGTCTTTTGCAAGTTAAGTAAATGCTCTGCTTCTGTCTTGCCTGTGACAATGATGTCATCGAAATAACAAGCAACACTTGGTGTATCACCCACTGCTTGCTCAATCACTTTTTGAAAAGTAGCAGGTGTGGAACTAAGGCCAAAACATAACCATTTATACTTGTACAGTCCTTGGTGTGTATTAATCACTACTAATTTCTGAGAGTCTGTATCCAACTCCACTTGAAGGTATGCATCAGAGAGGTCTAGTTTAGAGAACCTATACCACCATTCAGTTTATGAAAAAGTTCCTCTGGTAAGGGTAAAGGAAATACATCTGTGCTAAGTACTGGATTAAGTGTCACCTTAAAATCTCCACATATTCGAACCTTACCATCTGGTTTAGATACCACCACGATTGGAGTTGCCCAATCTGAACTTGAAACCTTTTCCAGCACACTTGCTTTTTCCAGTCTGTCCAATTCTGTTTTAAAGCAAAAGAAGTTTCCATGGTTTACAAAATTTAGGGACTGCATTAAGCTTTGTAGCTAGCTTGGCTTTAGCTGTTGTGCACATCCCAGGCCCTTCCACAACTCAGGATACATATCTAAAATCTCCCCAAGCTTGGGCGGACTACTGCTTTGTGGTACCATGGACAGCAGCAAGTAGGCCAAAATCTGCTGGATCAATATGAATGTTTAGAAGAACCTGAGCGTCTCTGCCCAAAATGTTGGCACCCTTTTTTGAAACCAAAAAAGTTAAAGGTATACCAGGAGAATCAGTCCTTTATACCAACGTGGTAAATGAGCCCAGTGGCTGAACTGGTTGCCCTTCAAATGCATGCAGCAACTTATTACAAGGAGACAATGGTGGCTTATCCAGATCAGACCATGCTTGATGGTTAATAAAAGTAACTGGGAAAGCAGAATCTACCATTAAACTCAACTGACACCTCAGTTTTGGCAACAGAAGTAACACATAGAAAGGAGGAACGTCTTTAGTCTACATTTGTGGTACGATAGAAACCACCACACTGTTTGGGCCCTCCAAACCAACTACTGTGGTTATCCTGCTCCTGCAAACCTTAGCAATATGCCCCTGATGTTTACATGCATGACACTGACATTTTCTGAATTTGCACTGGTCCCTGCTATGCTGAAATGACCCACATGATGCACATTTTACTAGCCATGCAGTTTAGGTGGAGTGGTTGTATTTTTCTTTGAAAACAGTGGCTTAGACTTAGATTTGAGCTGTTTCGATTTGGGGTTTATTGCAGCTACTTGTACCTCATTTTTAGTGTCCGTCTTAGCATGTGCTTCATTTTCTGCAGCCTCATACATTTGTGCCAAATGTAAAAGTTCCTCAGTAGGCTTCTTGACTCTTACAAAAAGTAACTGCTGAATACGATGTTCATCATTCAACCCCATAACAAACTTAGCAGCTAGATTAGATTCAAGATGCTCCCTGCTCCACTCACGCGTGAGAGCTAAGCATTTGATCTCAGCCAAATAGGATAGCAATGACTGACCTAGTCTGTGGTGGTAAATACAGGTTACTTACCTGTAACAGGAGTTCTAGGAATGCTATATGTTGTTCATCCACACTGTCTGGCAGGTTCCTTGCCACTTTAAATCTTGCTAGAAGGTCTTTAAGCTGGCTCCTCCCACCAACCCGGTTAGTAAAACTCTCAGCTCCATCCCATGATGCCAGATCTAGCCCGCTGGAAGCCAGGTTGTGTGTCAAAGCTGGGGAGGCCGGGTGGGTCGTGTGGATGAACAACATATACCATTCCTAGAACTTCTGTTACAGGTGAGTAACCTGTATTTCTAGGAACATGGATATGTTGTTCATCCACACTGTCTGGCGGACTCCTAGCAGTTCTCTGGGAGGAGGGCGGCAAGGCACACACCCCCTACTTAGGGAATAATGACTGGAGAACTGAGGCCCCAAAACCAGCATCCCGGCGTGACTCAAGGTCGATGTGGTAGTGGATAATGAAGGTGTGTGCTGACTTCCAGGTAGCAGCCCTGCAGATTTCCTGGATAGGAACGTCCCTGGAAGCAGTCACCGATGCGGCGGTATGACAGGTAGAATGAGCTCTTATCCCTCTGGGAGGCTCCATTCCCACCAACCTATAGCAGAGATCTATGCAGGAGGTGACCCACCTGCCTATCATCCGCTTGGCTACAGATCTGCCAGGTGCGGCTTCAGCGTAGGTGACAAACAGCTGGTGAACCTCTCCCTGAACTTCAGCCATCTGTTCCTTATAGTAAGAGAGCACTCTTCTAGGGTCCAGAGTATGGAGCCAATATTAGGCCTCCGAGGTGTGATTAGGGTAGAACACCGGCAGAGTCAACACTTGGTTAAGGTGAAACTCTGATACCACCTTCGAAAGGAATTTCGGTTGGGGGCTCAGGACAACCTTGTCCCTGTGGAATACCAGATAAGGAGACTCAATGGAAAGCACCTGGAGCTCTCCCATCCTTCTGGCTGATGTGATAGATCCAAGAAGGTGGTCTTCCACAACAGGTGAGCGATGTCACACCTCTGCATTGGTTCAAATGGCTTGCCCATGAGCTTAGCCAATACCAGCAGTAGATCCCACAGAGGTGGAGGTTCTCACACTGGAGGAGATATGTGATCAGGACCTTGGAAAAAGCACCCAACCACCTTCTCCTGCACCACCGACTGCTTTCTGGCTTATGCCCGGTAAGCAGAGATGGCTGCCAGGTGCACCTTAAGGGTGTCGACTGAAGCCCTTGCTGAGAAAGGGACCAGAGGTAGTTCAGAATGCTTGCCAAGGAACAGGAGGAAGGGTCCAGACCCTGGCCCTGACACCAAATGGAGAATCTCTTTGATTTAAAGGCATAGCATTTTCTGGTCGACTCCTTACGGGATGCCTCAACAACGTTGAGGACCTCATCGGAAAGACCCAAGGCCTGGAACTCTAGCACTCAGGAACCAGGCTGTCAGGTGCAGGAATTGAAGGTCCAGATGGAATACCTTCCCCTGATTGACTGAGATCAGGTCCAGGTGGGCTGGAAGCTGCCTCGGGAGCCTGGAGCTGAGACTGAGGAGATCTGGATACCAGAACTGGCAGGGTCAGTCTGGGGCTACCAGAATCACCTGCGCCTTCTCCCTCCTCACCTTGAGGAGCACCTTGTGGATCAAGGGAAATGGGGGAAAGGTGTAGAAGAGGCCCGGGGTCCACGGCCTCGAGAAGGCATCCCCCTGCAGCAAACCCTGCTGAGTGGGGTGGGCATGAAACAGTCTCAGATTTGCATTCTCCCTAGAGGCAAACAGGTCCACCTGAGGCATGCCTCAGTGGGAGAACATATCTTGTACTACCTCTGGCAGGAGAGACCACTCGTAGGACGCAGCCCCTATCTGGCTTAGGGCATCAGCCAGAATGTTGGAGGTTCCTGCTACATGGATGGCAAGGAGATCCACCTCCAGGCTGCGCATGAGGGACCAAATACAGAGAGCTTCCCTGCACAGAGGCATGGAGCACGCCCCACCCTGGCGGTTTAGGTAGTATATGGTAGTGGTATTGTCCGTCTGGACCTGGACCACTTGATCCTGTACAAACGGAGTGAAGGCGGTGAGGGCTAGATGAACCACTCGAAGCTCCAGCAGGTTGATGTGGCATCGGGACTCCTGAAGGGACCAGAGGCCGTGTGCTCTGTGCTCCCCCAGATGGGCACCCCAACCCATCAGAGAGGCATCAGTCGATAGAGAGAGAGACCGTCAGCTCGGGGTGGACAAATGGGATGCCCTCCTGCAGATGAGCTGAAACAGTTCACCACTGGAGAGCATTCCACATCTCCTGGGTCACTGTCACTAGCTGAGCAAAATGATTGGAGCACTGTGACCATTGGCTGGCCAGTCCCCATTGTAGGGGACGCATGTACCAATGGGCCCAATGGACCATGCTGGTGCAGGCCACCATGAGGCCCAGGAGGTGCAGGAAGTCCCAGGCAGAGTGCAATTGCCCAACCTGAAATGATTGAACAAAGGAGGAAAGAACCTTGGTGCTGTCCGCCGGGAGCCGTGCTCTGGCTCACAGAGAATCAAGCTCTGCCCTGATGAATTGTATCACCTGCTTTGACATGAGTTCTGACTTGGCCTCATTGATAAGGAGGCCAACTTGAGAGCAAACCTGGAGGGCCAGATCCCTGGACCGCTCCACCTCCATTGTGGAGGAGGCCACAATCAGCCAGTCATCCAGGTGGGGGAACACCAGGACCCTTTGGCACCACTGGAATGCTGTCACCACTGCCATGCATTTGGTGAAGACCCTGGGAGTTAGAGAAAGGCTGAAGGGCATGGCCCGGAACTCATAGAGAGACCCCTCTGCCCTGAAGCAGAGGAATCTCTGGTGGGACGGATGGATTGGGACGTGAAAGAACACATCCTGGAGGTCCAGAGAACAGAACCACATGCCTCATTCCAAGGATGGAATTATCTGAGCTAGAGTGACCATCCTGAAGGTTCGAGACCTTAGGAACCTGTTCAGGTCATGCAGGTCTAGAATGGGGTGCCAGCCCCCCATCCGTTTCGGGACCAGGAAGTACCTGGACACAAATTCTGGGTCTGGTGGAGCATCCACCACCTTCCTGATCACCTCCTTTTCAAGGAGTAGGGCAATGTCAGCTTGATGAGCCAACAGGGAGGCTGCAGACCCTGTAGCCTCCCTAGGGGCAATGGCTCGGAAGGGCAGGGCCTGCTCAAACTCCAGAGACAGGCCCTTTCCTACCACCTCCAACACCCAGCGGTCCGTGGTGATAGCAGAAAAGGCAGAAAGGAAGTGGTGGAGCTGTCCCCCCATGGTTGCCTTCCACTCCAGGGCCGAATAGGTCAGTCCCCAAGAAGGGGACATCTGCCAATTTGTGCTAGGTATCTGCCATGAAGGTGGATATCCTCAGCCAGGCTCTGTGGCGCATGGCCACTGCGGGCACTACTGATCGGGCACAGGAGTCTCCAATGTCTAGAGCCATTTGGAGCTGCTGTTTCACCACAGCCCTTCCCTGATCCCACACCTGCTTGACCGTAGTCTGCAAGTCATCCAGGAGATGAGAGATCACCTCATCCAGGGAGCCCATGAGGGCATGGGAGAAGTGCGCCATCAGCATGGCTGAGCTGGCCTGACGGAGGCCGAGGGAGGACACAGCGTACACCTTGCGCCAGGCATGGCCCAACTTTTGGGATTCCTTGTTGGAGGCTTATCACATATCTAGCATTCGAGCAGCTGAAACGCTATTGGTGACCAACCCTCCGCAGAGGGTGCTCTGAAAAACCAGACAAAGAGCTGGTAAGGACCGTATTCTTCCTGGCCATCCTGGCTGAAGGTGCAGGACAGGAAGCCAGCCACTGCCAAAGCTCCAAGGCTGGGCCAACAATGACTTCAGCCACCGGAAAGGCCTCCGTGGGAGAATCCCCTCGGTCCAGTATCTCCGTGAGGGTATACTTGGCCCACTTGGATATGGGCTCAAGCTGCATCCTGGTGGACTCTGAGATGAGCTGAAGCAGACCCATGAACGACGATGGGCTCTCCCCCGGAGGACTCCAGGCCAAAGGGCCTGGAAAACAGGGAGAAGTCATCGTCAGACTCTGAGGAGTCTGCGAAGAGCTGCCTGGGGCCTAAGCCACCCTCCACCTGCTGAGGACAGTCTGGAGTGAGGGTGACCGACAACCGGTGGGGCAGACCCTGACCCGACCTAGAGTCCTTGGTCGACGCCCCCGATTTCAGTTGTGGAGGTGGAGGTTCCACCACAATTGGTGGGGCAGCTGGTTTCGGCCGAACAACCAGCCCAGACTTAGGCACCCCGACTACCACAAGGGGTTGTTTCGGCCTTTCGGGTAACAGCCACTTAATGGCTGGGGAAAGTGACGGCGTCGGCTTGTTCCCAGACAAAAGGAGCTGCTGCCACATTAAGTCCTCGTAACATTGACGCAATTTGCACTGAAGCCTCTCCTCTTCTGAGGAGGAAGACGAGGACAAGTGGCACCACCGCTTACCTCGGTGCCGAGACCGAGACCGCCGATGTCGGCGGGATCAGCTGGACCGAGACGAGGTCCGAGACTGAGATTCTCGGCGTTTCCGAGGGTGTGTCTGGCAAGCAGCGGGGGATACCCGCTCCTCCCTCAGCTCAGAAACCTTGAACGGGGACTCCAGCACAGGAGGCGCAGGCAAGTCCTCGGTTTCCACCAGGGGGACCGGTGATGAAGGGTTGTTGGCTTCACCAGTTGACAGCCCGTCTGATGGGTCGAGAAAAATCTCGACCGCGTCAACGGGTTTCTCGGCCGGCTGACTTGAGGGGGACACCATGAAGCCAGCAGCCTTAGCCTCAACCTCGACTGAAGTTGAGTGTCGACTGTCCGGGGAAGGGAACCTCTCCCACTCCAAACAAACGTTGATGGTGGGACTTACCCTTCCAGTCCTTCTTTCTTGACCAAGAAGAGTGTCCTGATGGCCCCTCTCCCTTCTTGGAAATGGATTGGCAAAGCTACTTAAAAGAAGCTGTGTAGGAGGATCCCAGAGAGAGCGGGATAAATGCCACGACTGAGGAAGATGAGGATGCAACTTGGGCCACCTCCTCCTTGAGGTCGATCATCTGCTCGAGTTGCTCAGCCAAGCCAGCTGCCGCGGACACCGCCCAATGGGCCTCCTTAGACTTCACTGGTGGATAATGCTTCTCGGGGCACCCAAGTTGTAACCGGGCAGGACGGTCTTCAAGAACGTTGGCCGAGAAAGATCTACACAACTCGCAGGCCTGTGGGTCGTGATTAAGGCCGAGGCAGTAGACACACATGGAGTGCGGGTCCATCCTGGACATCTTCTGCCCACATGGGCACCGCCGAAAACCAGGAGTTGATTTGTCCATCGCAGCCACAAGGGAAGAATTTGACTGAAGTCTTGAGAATTTTAAAACTATTTTTGGGTGAACCGAAGAGTTAGGATCCAGTCTATATGCAGAGTGTTAAGGAGGGAACCTGAGCTTCCAAGCGGTAAGGAAGATCTGGCGTCATGGGGCAGAGCCGAGAGTTTTACCACCCGGGTGGGTGGGAGGAGCCAGCTTGAAGACCTTCCGGCAAGATTTAAAGCGGCGAGGAACCTGCCAGACAGTGTGGATGAACAACATATCCATGTCCCTAGAACTATAGAATTTATAATGTTCAGCCATTGGAAAAGTTGTTAAACTGTATTGTGCATTCAATTTAGCCTTTAGCTCTTGATATGACAAATCCTCTGGCCGGTGCGGTGCACACAGACTGCATAAAGGTTTGAAGGTTTCACTCCCCAAGAAAGTACAAAAAGCAGCTTGAATAAGCTTAACATGTTGCTCATCATTTGCAGACTGTATGGCAGGATTACATAATAACCACTGATCAAACCATCTGGACCAGGTATCCCAGCCTGTTCCCGTAAAAATGTCAAAGCTGGCTGAAGTGGCCATGATATTGTGCAGTTCCAACTTGCTTACTTTCTTCCAATGCAGAAAGTCACAAAATGGTGTAATTCAGTAACCTGGAGCTATGAAACTATCCACCATCAGTCGTCGCCAGTTTGTTGTATGGGGTGGCTGGAAATAAGTACCTTAAATACATCAGGGTCTTGGTAGTAAGAAAAACATGCCACACTGAAATGTAGGCCTTCTCTGTTTACTTCCATTCAGCAGATTCATACAAAAGGAAACTGACCCAAACACACAGGCACAGTTACAGGAAGTGTACATTCTCTTAAAGCTGTACTGTCTCTAACATTTCTTAAAGCTGTACTACACATAACACTATCCAGTTGGGGAAGAATACCCAAGACCAGCAGGGTATCATTATCAGTGATACGGAAAGCGATAATCAGCCACCGCTGATTCTGGGCATGAATTTCCTTCAGAACTGTTTTAAAGACTTGGTCCAGATTCTCCAACAGAAGGCCAAACAATCACCTCCGGTTGACAAACATGCCCTGCAACAGACCATTAACCTCCTACAATTCCACCAACAGTTTGCCAGTGCTGATGGTGAGATCGGTAAGATTCGTGTGACAGATGCCAAGCCAGTGACGTTAAAGCCAGGAACGGACACCACCTTGTGGTGCAAGGTGAAGGTGGGCCCGAGAGGTCAAGATTATGACACCTTGGTGGAGCCATATCCTAGTGGAAAGGAGGAACCCATAATAGTGGCTCAGAGTGTGGCTACCATGACTAAAGGGAGAATTCCTGTTAGAGTGCTGAATTATGGAAATGATGAGGTGTAACTCTACTGCAACCAGCTGGTTGCCCAGCTGCATATGGTATGCCTTCTGGATACTGTCAAGGCAGAGGATGAGATTGGAGCATCTGAAGAACCACAGGTCTTACAGGGAAGGAAAGCAAGAAATTCTGGTAGCTCTGCTATGCCAGATTAGGTTAAAGAGATTAACTTGGGTAACCCTGAAACCACTAAAGAGTAAAAGGCAGATGCACGCCAGGTAGTCATGGAGTTTGAAGAAGCTTTCAGCAAGCATCCACTGGACTTCTGACTGGCTTGCAATGTGCAACATCATATTTGCACTAATCAACATCCTCCAATAAGAGAATAATTCAGGCCGATCCCGCCAGCACTGTATCAGCCAGTTAAAGAGATGATCAAGGAGATGAAGGAGGCCAAAGTGATCAGAGTCACAGTCCTTGGGCAACTCCTATTGTGCTGGTAAAAAAAAAAAAGATGTCAAAATTTGTTTTTGGGTTGATTACGGAAAGCTAAATACCATGACCAAACAAATGCTTATCCCTTGCCCAGAATTGAGGATTCACTCATGGCTCTCCAACCCGCCACTGTGTTTTCAACCTTAGACCCAACCAGTGGGTATTGGCAAATCCCTAAGGTGACTGAGGATCAGGGGAAGACAGCTTTCATTACCCCCATGGTTGTTTTTGAGTTTACCAGGATGCCCTTTGGACTCTGTAATGCTCCCGGAACCTTTCAAAGACTGGTTGAGCATTGTCTGGTGAGCCAAAATTTCGATATCCTATTGCTGTACCTGGATGATATCATCATATACTCTAAAAACCACAAGGAACTTTTGCTGCATTTGGGTGAGGTATTCACACGACCATCCAAATGTCATCTGTTACAGTCAGATGTAAACTATTTGGGACATACAATTTCCTCAAAAGGAGTGTCACCAGATCCAGAAAAGATAAAAGTTGTACGAGATTGGCCTGTTCCTGATCGGGACATCTGAAAATTCCAGGGCTTTGTGGTGTACTACAGGCAATTCATAAAGGACTTTTCCAAAATCACATTGCCTTTTCATGAACTGTTGCAAGGATCAACAGAAGGTCAGACCCTTAAAAACCATCCTGTCAAGTGGGCGACTGAGCAACAAGAGGCCTTTGACAAACTGAGAAAGATACTGACTGAAGCTCCAATCCTGGCCTATCCTAACTACACAAAACCTTTCCTTCTGTATACAGATGCCAGCAATAAGGGATCGGGTGCAGTTCTGGTACAGGGGCAAGATGGTGTTGAACGGGCCATAGCATATGCAAGCAGCGGACTGAGAGGCTCAGAGCAGAGTGATGCCCACAACATATCTTTTAAACCAGAATTCCTGGCATTGGTTTGGGCCATCACCAAAAAGTTCCATCACTACCTGGCTACCACCCCTTTTACAGTTTTCGCTGACAACAATCCTTTAGCAAACTTGAATACAGTGAGACTAGAAGCATTTGAGCAGAGGTGGGCCTCCAGGTTAGCAAACTACCACTTCTGCCTCAAATATTGCTCCGACAAAGCAAATTTATTTATTATTTATTCATTTAAAATTTCTGCCAGGAAAGGCATACTGAGCAGTGAATGCTCATTTCCAGATGCGTCCTGGTGGAGAGAAGATAGGGATTACATTAAGGATACAAGCAGGTACAAAAAGACAAATACAGTATTAAAATAACACATACAGTATTAAATGAATCAGAGTATCAGTAAGCTACAGGATGACAAATTTGTTACAGGAATGACAAATGATAACAGGCAATTAATTCAGAGAGTAGTAGTAAGCAATAATAAACTAATCACTTGCAAGAGTACATAGTGCTATGCTGTGTTTTGAAAACCAAGAGGGCCAAAATATGGTGAGGGTAGAAATTTATGCACAATTGCAGGCAGAGGAGAAAGGTCCTTTAGGAGGGAGGTGAGAACACGAAGGGAGGCAGCATGATGGACAGGCTGGGGGAGGGTGTTCAACATTTTTGGGAAATAGTGTGAGAAAGCAGACTGGCCTGCTGATGCAAATGCCAATGCAGATACATTATTCTGAGTACCTGGACAGGTTGAGACAGAAACAGGTGACACTTCCTTAGAAAATGTGGAGTTGTGACCTTTCCTCCAGGTACTAGTGGAAATCGTGCAAGACTGCTGCCAAATCTCTCCAGAAACAAGCTGTGAGAGCAAACCAGAGTCAACCAACATATTCACAGAACAGAAACACTTGTGGGTTCAACTGCAGGATCAAGATCCCATTGTCAAACAAGTCAAAGTCCTCATTTTAAAACAATAGAGTTTTGCCCCACAAGAATGGAGGAAACTTGACCCTGACATGACAAAACTGTGAAGGCATAGAATTCATCTGATTGTAGAAAACTCTCACCTTGTCAAACATAGCTGAGAGCTGGTGAGACCCCATCTGGAGTACTGTGTGCAGTTCTGGAGACCCAATCTCCGCAAAGACATAGACAGGATGGAAGCTGTCCAGAGGAGGGCAACTAAAATGGTGCAGGGTTGGCACCGGAAGACATATGAAGAGAGACTTAAGGAGCTTAATATGTATAGCCTCGAGGAAAGGAGGGAGAGGGGGGACATGATAGAAACTTACAAGTACCTCAAGGTAATCAACAAAGTCCAAGAGGGTAGTATCTTTCAAAAAAAGAGGTGTGCAAGAACAAGAGGGCACAATTTGAAGATGGGGGGACTCAGAGGTAATTTAAGGAAGTATTTTTTCACAGAGAGGGTTGTGGATGCATGGAACGGCCTTCCGGAGAAGGTTGTGGAGTCAAAATCAGTGGTGGAATTCAAGCATGCATGGGATAGTCATAAGGCAATTCTGGGGGGTGGGGGTAGGAAGAAGTAGGCTGCTGGTTAACTAGGATCTGCAGCTTATCCAGTAGGTAGGGAAATGGGAAGACTGGGTGGGCCAAGCGGTCCTTATCTGCCGTCAAATTCTATGTTTCTATGAGACCCCACTACCCACTGCAAATTGACTCAAATAATTGTTCCCAAAGCTAGTGCGCTAGTGGTACTCAAGTCATACCATGACGATTCGGGGCATTTTGGTCATAAAAAGACAGAGGCTGTCATTAGGAGAAGGTCCTACTGGATTGGAATGAGAAACTGATATCATGAAATGGTGTGAGGAGTGCCCAGCCCGTAACCTTAAACGTAAAGAGAAAAGTGACCAGAGAGCTCCTCTTCACCCAATCATCAGTAGCGCGCCATTGGAGTTAGTTGCCTTGGATCATTTGAAGTTAGAACCAGGCACAAGTGGATACATGTATGTCCTCACAATGGTTGATCACTTCTCCAAATTTGTGGTTGTTAATGCAGTCAAGGATCTCTCTGCTCAGACTACAGCAGAAACTTTCCTGAAATGTTTTGTGTGATCATATGGCTACCCAACTAAGATCCTTACAGATCAAGGAACCTCTTTTGAGTCCCAGCTCTTCCACAAACTTTGTGCTCTCTATGGAAGCCACAAACTGAAAACCACTGCCTACCCCCTCAAAGCAATGGACCTTGTGAGAGAACCAACCGGACTCTGCTTGAAATGTTATGAGCTTTACCTGAGTACAAATATCCATATTGGCCAGCTGTCCTCCCTGAACTCACCTATTTGTACAACAACACCATTCACTGCTCCACTGGATATACTCCTCACTAGTTAATATTCAGATGCCACGGAATACCCCCTATGGATTTAGTCTTAGAGGTACAGCCTGACGAAGCAATAGCCAAATAGCCAATCACAGATTGGGTGCAAGAGCATAACCAAAGACTGCAAGAGGCTAGAAAATTGTAGGCAAGCATATGGAACAGATGCACCAAAAACAAAAGACAAATTGTGATGCTAAGGCTAATACTACACCCCTACAAATAGGAGAGAGACAGTAATGTTAAAGAGAACTCAAAAATAGAGCAAGTTGGCTACAAAATTAGAACCTGAACCCTACCGCATTATCGAAATCCCTTATCCAGAGTTACCAGTGTACAAAATTCAGAAAGAAAATGGGAGTGCTGCCATAATTGCATACCGTAATCTTCTGAAAACCTGCACTTTTAGAGACACTGCTCCAGATGAAGCCAAAAGAAACTCTATGCCCAAGGAGTGGCAGGGGTACTAAAAGGATGGAATGTTGGGACTGGAATCGCCAACCAGTTGGTGTATAGAGCCCTGGATTTGCACTTCCAATGTAAACTCCTTTCACTGTCCAGTCATTATACCTACAGTGAATCCTGAATCTCCGTATTTCCTAGAACCAGAATGCATTTCTTCCTGAACCCGTAGGTTTCCAACCCCATAGAACACAAAGGTGTAATGCTGGTATCCCTCCTAGGAGATACATAATGGAAGCCCTTCAAGTTGAACCTTCCTTTTATAGGTCATTCCAATAAGAATAATTAGAAGACACGGTCACTTAGTTTATTAAATAAGAAAGTTTCTACTAAAAGTTATAGTAACAAGTAAGAATGTTATAGATGTTATGAGAATGTTTTAACTAAAGTAAGAATACACAGATTTAAGTAGAATGTTAAAGTGCTAAAAAATGTTATAAACACCTATAGAAGTAACAGTTAAGAAATGTTTTATAGAGTGTTAAGAAAGAATACATGGGGACATGTATTTTTAGGCAGGCCCGAATTTGTAGTACCCCAGAGTGTATAGTTGTTTGGGGGCACCACAAATAGGGGGTTACAGTATGTCTATGGGTACCCCCTTCTTTAGCTAGCAGTCAGTGGGTAATAGGGAGACAAGGTGTTTTTGGGCTCCATTTTAATTTAATGTCTCCTCTCCCCCCCCCGAGAAAAAAAATGCTTCTCTCCTGCTTCTGCTGCTCCGTTTGACCCTTTCCCTCTTTAGGAGCAAGCAGCCAGCAAGTCAACAATGGGCACCCACGCACTGGAACTGCTTTCCCTGCCCAGCACGTGGTGCCCCATTCTAACAGTTTAGTGGTAACTGGCACGGGCCCCGGGGTTCGAGAATCAGAACCCTGAGTGCCCATTTTGAATTCAGTCATTTTCTAACAGCAGATTGTGCTGGGCTGTGGAGAGAGAGGATCACAGGAGAGTAACGGGGACTTGTAAGATTACTTGGTGGAGTGTAGCCATCATATTGGCTCCACGGTGGTGCCCTGTCTCCAGCCAGTGAAAAGAAGAGTGCTGCTCCATCCTGTTTCCCGATGCTTTCTGTGGTCGATTCCGGTGGTCGTACAGCAGGAAAAGGTCTGTTCCCCTGCGTCGGTGTGGGCTCTGTATGGCCCCTTTTCTAGTTTTGTGCCTAATTCAGCCATTCTTCCAAAAAATAAAGCGGTCCCATGTCGGCAGCATCTGAAGAGCAGCATCATCAAGGAGCCAGAGTTGCCGGCCCTCCTCAGGCCCCCAGCCATCCACCGCTCTGCCTGCTGCCTCCTGACGGTTCTCTCCCTCTGCCAGCAAGACCTCCCTCCTCCCAACTGAAGCTCCTACACCCAGGCCAGGCGGTGAGTCAGCAGCAGCACAGTGAAGAGTGCTAACCACCTAAACTATTTAATAAAAGGTTTTTTTATTTGTTGAATGCTTGGAGCACCACCGGAGGACCAGGTGGGAGGGCCAACTCAAAATTTATATATTCAGGGCACAGCGACGCCCATGGGGAGGAGCCAGACATAGAGGCCCATGGAGGAGAATTCTAGATATTCACAAGGGGGCGGTGGAGTAAATGCGGGGCTGCTCAGATTATTGACAGCAAGGCCTTGGTCAGGCCTAAAGACTTAGTGGAGCAACACTAGGCCCAAGATTAAGAAGGGCAACACTAGGCCCAAGGTAAAAGGGCAATTTCAGGCCCCTTAGTGTGACAAGGGGCCCAGCAAGACAAGCCCATAGTCTAAAGTGGCCCAGCAGGCAAAGCCCCATAGAGAAGGCCCAGTCAGCCACTTTAGGCCCCAAACTAGTTTAAAGGGCAACGTCCAAGGCCCTAGAGATAAAAGGGCCCAGTAGTTAAAGGGGCAAGGAAGTCCCAGGGGAAAGAAGGGCATCAAGCCCAGGGTTTTCAGGGCTAGCCAGGTCCCGGTATAAGAAGGGCCCAGAGTACTACAGGCTCAGGCTTTAAAGGGCACCATATGCCCAGAGCTTAGGAGGGCCCCACCAGTACATTACTTTTGTCAAGGGTCAGTGAAAAAAAGGTGCTTTGCTCACAACTGCCATCTGGTGACTGTCAACTGAGGAAAATGTGCATTGTTTTCTAATTTCTGAACTGCTGTGTTTATTGCAAAGTACCAAGACTGTGTTGTTACTGGGATTCTGGTTATTTTCCCCTGCAATGAACAATTGCCCCAGATTCTGGTAATTTGCCCCTGTTCCAGGCAAATTGCCTCTGCAATGAATAATTGCCCCAGATTCAGGTAATTGACCTCATTCCTGGAAAATTGCCCCTGCAATGAACAATTGCCCTGGATTCTGGTAATTTGCCCCCATTTCTGGCAAATTGCCCCTACAACAAACAATTGCCCCAGATTATGGTAATTTGCCCCTGTTCCTGGCAAATTGCCTCAGCAATGAACAATTACCTTGGTACCGTGTGGTAGTATATCTGCCAGATTTATTATTGCCAATTTATGTGTATGGACTCAATCTTCTCCTACAATACCGCTCTACAGTGTTGCCTGCCCTTCTTCCTCTACTGAATCAAATCTCTATCCAGAGGAAGACATCCTTCAACATCTTTCTTCCCTAGAAGGTGTCCATCCAGATGAACTTCAACAATGTTCCTGTTGTTCTGCCGAAGTCAAGTATGTCGAAGCCTCATGAGAGTCGCACTCGACATTTCTTGTTTTCCCCAGTTCGAAGTTGAGTACACCGAAGCCCAGTGTGTGTTGCTTTTGCCATTTCATTATCATCCCATGGTTGCTGATCCAAATGTCCCGAAGTTGGCTGCCCTCCGAAGAGTGCACTCATCCTGGAAGTGTCCCCTGGTCATTCGCCACTAGTCAAGTCCTTCAAAGTCCAGTGTGGGTCATGTCTGCCACTTTATTGTTTTGTCCCAGTTTCCTGTGTTGACACTTCAGGATCATCCATCTTCACCTTGAATTTTTCTGGTTCCTGGTTGCATCTGAATTTCTGCAGCATCTCCATCCCATCCTTGATAAGTACAGTAAGTAATCTTTATTTATATAGTGCTCTTCAACAAATATCAGAGTGCTTCACAATAAAAACACAGCAACAATAAAATTAATCAGACAAATATTAAAACCACAAAACACAAAATAATCAATCAGTATGATACATCACCGAATGCCAACTGAAATAAATATGTTTTCAAGGCAATCTTAAAGCTCTCCGCTGTCAGGCACTCCCTAACCTGATGAGGCAGAGAATTCCACAGGGTAAGAGCCATAAATGAAAAAGCTGTTGTTCACGATGTTTTAAGCCATACCCTGGGAATCTCCAGTAATCCCTCATTGGTCAAGCGGAGAGGTCGGGGAGGGCAGTAGGGGTAGAGAAGATCTTGCAGATAGTTCGGTCCAAGTCCATGTAGGGCTTTATAGGTCAATAAAATTACCTCAAAAGGTGATCCGCCTCTGAACAGGCAGCCAGTGCAGTTCGCGCAGCACAGGCGTCATATGACTGGACCACGAAGATCCAGACAATAGCCATGCTGCCACATACTGTACCAGCTGCAAGCAGTGGATATCAATCCCAGGAAGCCCTAGGTAGAAGGAGTTACAGTAGCCAAGGCGTGAAGTTACAAAGGCATGGATCAAAGATGGCAGGTCGCTAGACAGGACCAGGTGCTTAATCCGGGCAATATTTCTCAGATAGAAAAAAGTGGCTGACACCTGAGAACAAATTGTCAAGCCATCATCAAGTAATACCTCCAGATTTTGCACCCAATCAGAGGTCAGTAACTGGGATCCACCAAGCCAAAGCCAGAGGAGCCCCCCTGCCCAGATCCAGGCCCAATACTAACACCTCAGTCTTATCCAGATTTAGCCTGAACCAGCTGGAATTCATCCAATCCTGGATTTCAGCCAGGCAGTTGTTAAAGACTGAGAGTGCACTATCCTGGTCAGAAGCAAAAGAAAGGTAGAGCTGTGTATCATCTGCATAACAGTGAAACCCCAGCCCATACCATCTCACACTGTCTCCCAATGGCAGCATATACAGCGTGAACAACATGAGAAGCAACATGGAGCCCTGCGGTACCCCACAAAGGAGAGGGAAAGCAGCAGATGAATACACACCCGAGACCACCCACTGAGATCTACCAGTGAGGAATGATTGAAACCATCTGAGGACCGTACCAGACAGCACACAGATAGCATGCAGGTGATCCAGCAGCACCCCATGGTCCATGGTATCAAAAGCTGTAGAGAGGTTGAGACACACCTGAATGGTATGTGATCTCCAATCTCTCGCAATCCTCCAGTGGGTTCATCACCAAAGAATCTTCATTGTTCCTTCACATCCTTGGTGGTCTCAAAGTGGGTTTTGGCCAGGGAAGCGTCTACAGCTAGTTTGATTCTGATCACACTCCAGTGGGCTCATTCCAGGAACCTGTTCCACTTGTTCTTTTTTACCAGCAGCCTCGGAGAGAGTGGGTTTTATGCCGAGAACACATGGTCTGTTTAAAAAAACTCTCACCACTCCAGTGGCCTTAGCTAGGTCCGTACTGAGACAATAATCTTCATGTTACAAGAAATTCCTTTTATCTTGATCTTTCTGTAGCTACCAACTCTACTCGATAGTGTACTGTCCCCCTTCAATCTTCAAATTGTACCCCTTGTTCTTGTACATCTCTTTTTCTGAAAGATGTTGCCTTCTTGGACTTTGTTGATTACCTTGAGGTACTTGAATGTTTCTATCATGTCCCCCCTCTCTCTCCTTTCCTTGAGGGCATACATGTTAAGATCCTTTAGTCTCTCTTCACATGGCGTCTTGTGTAAACCCTGCACCATTTTAGTTGCCCTCCTTTGGACTACCTTCATCCTGTCTATGTCCTTGTGGAGATGGGGTATCCAGAACTGCACGCAGTACTCTACATGGGGTCTTATCAACTGTCTGTACAGAGGGTTAACAACTTCCTGTTTTCTACTTGTGATGCCCCTCCCTATGCAGCCCAGTATTCCGCCAGCCCTCCTTACTGCCCTCTCACTTGCTTGCCTACCTTTAGGTTGTCTGATATGACTAACCCCAGGTCCCACTCCATTTTTGTTGTTGTTACTACCTCCCCCTATTGTGTACTCTTCAATTGGGTTTTTGTTTCCCAGGAGCATTGCTTTGCACTTCTTTGCACTGAATCTAAGCTACCATACTTTTGAGCATTCCTCCAACCTTGTCAAGTCCCTTCTCATCCTTTCCACTCCCTTGTGTATCAACCCTGTTTCAGATCTGTGTGTCATCTGCAAAGAGGCATACTTTTCCTTCTAGACCCTCCACAATATCACCTATAAAGACATTAAAGAGGATTGGTCCCAGTACTGAACCCTGAAGTACCCCGCTAGTAAGCCCCCTTTCCTCGGAGTGGGCTTAATTTACTATTACCCTCTATGTCCTGTTGTCCAGACAATTTTCTACCTAGGTTATCACCTTGGGACTCACTCCTAGGCCTGCTAACTTGGTTATCAATCTTTTGTGTTGGACTGTGTCAAATGCCTTGCTAAAGTCTAGGTAAGCCACATCCACAGCCCCTCCTTGGTCTGCTACTTTGATCATCCAGTCAAAGAAATCTATTAGACTCATCTGAAATGCTCTCCCTGCTGTGAATCCTTTTCATTTTAATTTTTTATACTTGTTAGCAAGATGAGCAAACTGCCTGTTTTCACATGCAACAAGTTAACAAATAAATATAAAAAACAATTAATACAAAAGACAATTAAAACAGACACAAAGAACAATATCAAGACGTAAAACTTACAATATAAAGTGCAGTGTTTTGTTAGGTACAACAATTACAATCATTCAAACTATTTAGCCATTTAACAAGCCTATTCTTAAACATTCGAACCGTCTTAACATTAATAATTTCAATTGGGATACCATTATAAAATGTTATTAACCTACATATTACTGACCTCTGACCAATCGTTTTTTTATAAAGAGGAATTCTAAATAAGCCCTTTGACTGAAATCTAATTTCAATATAACTCTGCTGAAGGGGAATAAGATCCTGAATCACCTGGGGGAGTATACCTTGTACTCTTTTGTATACAAAAACTCCCAAGTTTCAACTTTATGCTATCTAAAAAGGAGGGACAGTTTGCTTCTTTTAAAGATATGTAATGGTGTGTTCTTACTGGAAGAACAGTCATGAAATGTAATATACTGTTATAGTTTACTTGTAGTTTCTGCAACATTTTATCACTTGTGCCATTGTAGCTCAAGAGAGTATAGTCAAAAACACTTAATAAAAGACTATGGACAAGAAGTCTACGGGATTCAGGAATAAGAAAGGATTTAATCCTGAATAACATTCCAATTCTCTGATTAATTTTTTTAATAGTCTCAGCTACCTGCAGATCAAATGAAAGTTGGGAATCTAAATTCACCCCCAGGTAATCAAAACTATCTACCAATTCAATTTGGCTTCCCACTAAATCAGTAATCCAAACATTTATATCTATGTTTCCTAAGACCAGTAAAAACCTTACATTTGGTTTTCCCTGAATTCAAAACCAAATGATGAGAAGACAACCACATTTGAACATTTTCAAAATCCTGCTGGACTTTGAGTAACACTTGATCTGGTGAAATTCCTTCTGAAAAAAGTACTGCATCATCTGAATACATAACAAAATTAGATCCTATACTGGTAGAGGGGACAGCATTCACAAAAAGGGAAAACAAAAGTTGGCCCAATATTAAACCTTGTGGTACCACACAAGATATCTGATGAGAATCAGACATAGAATGACCAATAATTGTTTTATGCTCCCTGTTTCTGAGATAACCTCCTTTCCATGTGATTACATCCTTAGAGAGATAAACTTCATATAAGGCCCTCAACAACAAAACATGATCAACTAAATCAAAAGCCTTGGTGAGGTCCACAAAAATTGCAGCAATGGAGCATTCCAAATCAAGGGAGTCCCGTTTTCCTGTTCATGAACTCCACCAAGGCAGTCTCAGTATCACAAGATTTCCTGAAACCATGTTGCCAATTTGACAGTAGGTCATAACTTGACAAAAACTGTATTTAATCAAAAACTATTCTTTCAAAAATCTTTGATGGGGTGACAATGACGAAATGGGTCTATAATTAGAAACAATATTCTTACTACCAGATTTGTGAATGGGTTTGATGAGTGCTAATTTCCAGATCTATGGGAAAACATTATAATATAGTGAATAATGAAATATTGAGGCAAGGGGAGTAGCCAAAACTTTTATTCCCAATTTAAGTAATCTATAATCAATCCCATCCTGTCCACTTAATGGTTCAGGGCTGTTCTTGAGAACATAATCAATGACTACTACAGGGGTCAAAAAATGAAAATAAAAAAGTGGATGATTACCATTAGAATCCCCATCCTCAACCAAATTTGTATTAGCAAAAATTGTTTGATTTAGAAATTTTACTAAATCCCCAAAGTATTCATTACACAATATGGCCATACGAGTGGGATAACTGCATAACTGATCTCCATCTTGGAGAGTTATTACAGTTGCACCAATGTTCTTTCCCAAATGATTATTGAGTGTTTACCAAGTTTGTTTTGGATTACCGAAGGATAATAGTTGCTTATTTAAAAAAAAATCTACTTTTACTTTTCTAATAGAAGCCTTACATCTGTTCCTAAGAATCTTGTAGTTAATCAATACATTAGGGTCATCATCTTTTTTAAAGAGTTTCCATGTTTCATCTCTTTTGCCTCATTAATACCCTTAATTCCATGGTGACCCATTCTTTTTTGTTTCCTTTGATTCTCATTTTTTTTAAGGGGAGCCAATTGAATGACTACTTGATTAAATAATTCACTAAAGGTTTCTAATTTTAGATTAATGTCCTGAATATTTTCAAGACAAGTCCAATCAATTTGTTCACAAGCTTTAGTTATGGACTGAGAGGTAACCCTGTTTATTTTTCTTGTTTCAATATAAATTGGTGGAGTACAATACTGTTTTGCTGACCACCTACAAAACACCAGACTGTGGTCACTAACCACATCTGATAGAACTCCTGATTCAGTTATCTTAGATGGTTGTGTAACCACAATCCAGTCTAATATGGTACCCCCACCAGTCTTATAATTAAGTCAAGTAGTTTGTGAAATTAACTGCTGTACTCCCATTTCTTGAAAACTGTCTACAATATGGGAATTTTGATCAACTCCCCAATTGTGGTTAAAATCCCCCAATAAAATCCATTCTCTGTTGGTTGATAATGATTTCCTAACCTCAGTTACTACCTCAAGGCCTTTCTTAATACAATGTGGAGGGATATAAAGAGAGGCGATAGTAAGATGTTTATTCTGACCTAATAGCAGGTCAGCCGAGATGACATCACATCCTGATCCACAGGAATGAGAAGCCAACTCCTTTGCCTTATATCTGGCCCTGATATAAATCGCAACCCCCCACACACACCCTTTTTTCCTATTCTATCCTGTCTAAATAAATTATAGTCAGGAATAACATTTTCATTATTATGAATTCTATCAGTCAGCCAGGTTTCGGAAAGAGTTAGAACATCAAAATCATGATGAACAACCCATGCCTCAAATAACATCAATTTGGCCATAAGACTTTGTACATTAAGATGCATAATCTTAAGAGAGGACTGTAACAAATTATCTTGATTAATATCTTGTTTTGGACCAGGATGAGGGTGGACTGAGTCTGATAGAAAGAGTAGTAATAAAATCATATGTCTAAGCATCAATTTCAGTTTCATGCTGCCTTGGGTCCTGTGCCCCGTTAACCTCTAGGTACTCAACAATTCTTTCCTTCAGAAGTGATTCCATAATTTTCCTTACTACTGAGATCATACTAACAGGTTTGAAGTTTCCTGCCTCTGCCTTGCTCCCACTTTTGTGGAGGGGAATAACATTTGCCTTCCTCCAGTCCTCAGGTACCACACCATCCTCCCATGATTTGTTAAAAAGAGTAGATGGTGGTGTCACCAGTTCCCCCCTTAGTTCTTTTAGAATTCTGGGGTGAATCCCATCAAGCCCCATTGCTTTGTCCACCCTGAGTTTTAGGAGTTCTTTTAGGACTCTTTCTTCTGTGAATGGACTGGTATTGACCCCCCTATTCAGAGTGCTTCTATTGTTTGGTTTAGGGAACCCCCCCTTGTTTTGTGAATACTGAGCAAAATTATGAATTCAAGATCTCTTTTCACTGTCACACTCTGCCCCCTGCCCGGCCCCTTTATTGAGCCTCACTATCCCTCCTTTGGTCTTTCTTTGTTCTGTTTGGGCCTTTGCAATTCTGACTGCCTTCCCTGCTTCCTTCTGTTTTAACTGACAGAGTTCCCTGTCTTGCTCCCTCTATGATTCTTTATATTTCCTGAATGCTATCTTTTTCTACCTAACCTTCCCCGCCACCTCATTTGAGAACTATAGTATATGGTGGAATGCGGTTGTGCATAGAAATCCATACACCACAAAAAGTTTTCTACGCTGCAGTGGTGACGCCCTCACTAATGCAGAACGACTTTTCTTTCTGTGTTAGTGAGGACGTCATAATACAAGGAACTTCAGCAGCCACTGTGATTCGTCATCTCTTGCTGTGTGACAGTGGTGCGTGCATGTGCTGGCTAGCAGTTGTTAATTGAGGGTGGTTGGCTGAGCCATTGTAAAATGTGGAAAAGTGAGTGTTTTTTTTTTATTTTGCAGTCACCATACACTATATAGAACAGTATATGGTTACCCATACACTATTCAGCTATTGTTTCACCTCATGGATACAATGCTGACTTAGGGACCTCTCGAGCTTTGCTCTTGAGGTCATCAGCCAGCATTGTATCCACTTGGTGGTATAACAGCCTTGTAGTGTATGGTTACCCATACACTATCCTATATATTAGTGTTTTTACCTTCACTTTATTTTGTTTATCTGTTTCACACAAAGACATACTGCCTCTGTGATGGCAGTTTAGATTTTTCCCCATTGTTCCTCCGCCCCTTCTTCCTGCCCATTTGCTAGGGCATTCCTTTTGCACTCTCCCATTTTGCCAACGTCAGCCCTCCTAAAGTCCAGAACCTTCACTTTTGTATGGCTTGACTCTACAGCTGTGTTTATCATCAATCACACTAGTGTTCGCCTGTTCCCAGATGGCTACCCACTTCTAAATCCAAGATCCTCTCTTCATACCCATTTGAGAGTACCAGGTCTTTCTTTTTTTTTTATTATTATTGGACCTCTCTATCCTCCCCCACAAACCCAGCAGGGGCTACAACCCCTTCTACAGATGGGTACATCCTCCGGACCCGATCGCCCTGCCGTGCAACCCCCAGTGTTCCCTTGTGGCTTTCCCCACTCGGCAGGGCTGGGGTTAGCGAGTGCCAGCTAACTCCCATCCCCCGGAGGCAGTAATTCAGAATTAGGTACTACCGTGAGGGTGATCAGTCCATCACTGGTCCTGCTGGGCCCTGTTTTCCTCCACATTTTCTCCCATGCCCCCATCTGTGCAATGGGCACAATGACTGTCTCCATCTCTGTGGAGGCAGCCTGGTGCCCTGGATGTGGGGCCTATTCCTTGTGTGCTGGTGGCTGCTACAACAGTGCACGACATGTTTCCCTCCCCCAAGGAAGGAGAGCAGTCCTCTGGATGCTTGATCCTTACCTCCCCCAGCCGACCCCTGAATGACCCAAATCCATTCCCAACCCGGGGTCATATGCATGGCACGAGGTGTGGCATCCAGTGCCTCAGCCTTCAGTGCCACCAGGCCAAAAGTACCAAGTCTAAGATTGCTCCCTCCCGAGTGGGTTCCAACACTAGCTGTCTGAGTCATGCCCCCTGTAGGGCATTGAAAAGTGGAAGGTGTCCCTTTAAAAGCTGCTTTGCTTCAGGTTACCCTATGCATTTTACACTGTTCCTATTCATCCATTATGGGGGGGGGGGCATGCCTGATTTCCCAGCAATAGAAGTAGCAGGATTACTGGAATCAGTCCCCTCTTTCTCTCCATTATGCTCCTGGAGTGGAATAGTAGGGACTCTTACATTTTCTTCGGTTTCTGAAAACATGTTTCCCTCTGGCATTAACAAAGCATCTGTAGTAACATCAGAAGACTGAGGATTATCCAAAATTTGCCCATAGTCTAGATGAGTTGAGATATGTGCAGTGGCATTTGGGTTATTATGTGAAGCCCAAGGACAGTGTTTGTATGTGTGTGTTGTCTCCTTACATAGATTGCAATGAAGGGGGGGTCAGACACCCTCCTGCAGAATGGCCAATTCCAAAGCACAAAGAGCATTTAAGTTGGTCACAGGCATTATTCAGGTGTGTGTATGCCCCACATCTAAAGCAGATTTAGGCTGGCAGGCATAAAAAAATAAAGCCACTATCCTTTTCTAAGAAAAAACAGCATGGTAGATGCTATATTGTATCATTGATTTGAGGCCAGCATTCCCTGATGCACCAGCCCCCCCCCCATCCAAATTTGCTCCATATCCATAATAGGGTCAGGAACTCCTAAAACAGTACATTTGGTTTTTAGCTAGTAAAAAATGTCAGAATTTGAGACATCTTCATTTTTAAACAGGACTGTTATTGTACAGAAAGTAGGTTTTGTGAGTGGAATGGCAACAAAAGGAGCCCACTCCGGTGTATTTATTACACTTAAGTAACTTTGTCAGAAAAGTTAAAAGAAATACAAAATCACACATACCCCCATAGTGCAAAGCATCATGGGCTGCATATGCAAATCACCACAGAATATTATGCTGGTTCAACTTTAAGCAAAAATGCATGGTGCCAGGTTCAAGGCTTGCCTCTGTTTTGAAGCTAGCATTGAAAACTGGGTCCTCTGAAGAATGTATGCAGGTATAGATTTCCTGAGCTGAGAAGCCCATACTTTCTTTCAGCAATCTCTCTCCCACCTAAATCCTATCTGAAAAAGAGTCCAGACCTCCTCTATATTTTATATGCACAGCATTTCACCATTTTGCTGGTTCTGGAGGCGTGTGAAAGAGCCCTGTATAGGTCTTTGGATTGGATTTACTTTGTTTTTGTCTGGCTGATTTGTTCCTAATGTGCTAGCATTTGTATTCTCCTGTTCTTGTACTGCTGACAAACCCAAAGGGGGGGGGGATGGTTACTGTATCCATAATTTCCCCAGCCAACAAGCTTACAGGGGTGCAGTCCATATTTGAAAAAAATACCATGTGTGATTTTGTATTTCTTTGAAACTTGGCTTCCCAGCCAAATGCCCTTTGGGGTAACCATTGTCTCAGTGCTTGCACACAGAGGTTCTTTGTCTTTTAAACTGTTTTTTGTTTTAATTGGGTTCACCACAACATAACCCAGATCAACCATCTTAGGGTAGCTGGTTCATTCCACTGGGGTGTCAAACAGACGAGGCATACTGTTGAGTCCTGGTAGGACGAAACACGTGTCTGTCTTCTGTTGGCACCCTGTGAAAATTGTGTGAAAGGCCTTTTGGCACCATGCATTTCTGCTTAAAGTTGAACCAGTATAATATTCTGTGGTGATTTTCATATGCAGCCCATGATGCTTTGCATTGTGGGGGCATGTGTGATTTTGTATTTCTTTGAAACTTGGCTTCCCAGCCAAATGCTCTTTGGGGTAACCATTGCCTCAGTGCTTGCACACAGAGGTTCTTTATCCATATTTGAGGTGCTTTCATTAGGCAATGTCTCTGTATTTGGCTACTGAGTACCAAGTCTAAACTCTAGTGCACACATACTAAGCTCCAGTGAAGACGGGAGCTCTAATGGATCAGCCACCACCATTTCCCCTTGATGGAATGTGTGCTGAGAAAGACTCTTTGCAGGAGAAAGCCACTGTCTATTTTTATCTGGCCTGACCCAACCTGATTGTTGAAGTGCCTCACCAACTATTGTACCAGAGGTCGAAAGTTTATCGTCGTAATTAGGGAGCTGAGTGGTATTAGTTGTAGCCATAGACAAGTGAACACTATTATGCAGCTCAGAATTTTCTCTTTATTCAGAAGCACTGGTACCAGAACAGAGGTGTGACTACAAAAGGACTTGAGAAGGCCCAGCAATTAAATCATGTCCTGCTGGCTCCTTTGAAACCAACAAGCTACTTTGAAGCACCTCGCCCTCCACCAAACTTGCAGGAGCAACAGACAAACCACAAAGCAAGACGGGGAGAATGCAGAGGCACTCAGTGAGTACTTCTGCTCAGTCTTCACACAGGAAGCAGACAGTGATAGACCAACAATAAGCATAAAAAGGTGTCCGATTAAAAGAATAGACACGGGTCCCTTCACAGAGGAAAGTGTCCTGGAGGAAATAGACAAGTTAAATGTAGATAACACCATGGGGCCAGATGGGATACACCCAAGAACACTGAAAGAACTAGGGATGGAACAGGCAGCCCTCTTAGCAGTGCTCTTCAACAAATCATTAAGGAGCGGGGATGTGCTAGAGGACTGGAAGAGTGCAAAAGTAGTACCACTCCACAAGAATGGAAGCAAGGAACAGCCAGGTAACTACCGTCCGGTTAGTCTAACATCAGTTTTGGGAAAACTGATGGAGTCCCTGCTGAAGGAAAGAATCATTACTTTTTTGGAGCAAACTGGTCAGCTCAACAAAAATCGACACGGTTTCACGGCAGGGAGGTTCTGCCACAGAAACCTGGTTGATTTTTTTCAATTGGGTCACCAAAACAGTGGATAAGGGTGGTAGTGGATGTGATTTACCTGGACTTCAGCAAAGCTTTTAACTATGTTCCACAGAGGAGACTAGTCAAATAACTGGAGAACATGGGAATTGGGCCCGAGGTTACAAACTAGGTCAGAAACCAGTTACATGGGAGAACTCAGAGAGTATTAATAAATGGCATTCTGTCTGTGGAGAGGAGGGTGACTAGCGGGGTCTCACGGGGCTCAGTTCTGGGGCCGATCCTCTTCAACATATTCATCAGCAACACTGCAGATGAACTGGAGGAAAAGGTGTGCTTTTTTGCAGATGACACCAAAATCGGCAACAGGGTAGACACAGCAGAAGGACAGCAAAGCATGGAAGCTGATCCTCGAAAGCTAGAAGAGTGATCCAAGACCTAGCAATTGAAATTCAGTGCCCAAAAATGCAAGGTCATGCACCTGGGAAAGCGTAACCCAGGGAAATTGTACTCGATGGGAGGGAAGCAGCTGGTAGCTACCAGGCAGGAGCGAGACCTACGAGACCTAAGGGTGATCATAACAGATGACCTCAAGGTCAGTAGACAATGGGAAAAGGCAGCACTAAAGGCTAGTGGTATTCTGGGAAGCATAGGGAGGGGCATCACAAGCAGAAGGCATGAAGTAATCATGCCCCTGTATTGGTCCCTGGTCAGGCCTCACATGGAGTACTGTGTCCAATTCTGGATGCCATACCTCAGAAAGGACATAGATAGACTGGAAATGGTACAAAGAAGAGCAACAAAGACGGTGCAGGGCTTGCATCAGAAATCATATGAGGCAAGACTGGATGACCTCAAATTATACTCCCTAGAACAATGCAGAAATCATGGGGACATGATCAAAACATTTAAATACCTTAAAGGCAACAACAGGGTGCATGTGCAGAACATCTTTCAGGTAAAGGACTACAGCAGGACTAGAGGGCACAATATTCAATTTAAGGGAGGAAAGTTCGGAAGCAATATGAGGAAATTCTTCTTCATAGAGCGTGTTGTGGAACCATGGAATAGCCTGCCAGAGTGGGTGGTGGGAGCCTGACAGTGGAGGAATTCAAGCAGGCAAGGGACAGACACTATGGTATACACAAGCAGCAGCTAAGTGGGGGGTAGGAAGCCAAGGGCAGATTTGATGAAGCATACGGTCCCCATCTGATGGCAACTTCTATGTTTCTATAAGCAGCTTTTTCCATTTTTTGCAGCATATTAACCCCATTTAAATCAGCCCAACTCTCTGTATTTTCTAAGAACAAACCATTACTGTACACACTTTTTGCAGGGGTTACCCCCTGATTACTCACTGAACCCAGTTCAAGAGTGTCCATAGAAACCATAATAGTATTCCTCGTTTCATCCTCATTCACCGCTGACTTGCTCTCCTTATACTGGCATTCTACTGACTCTAGTAAGGCAAGCAGGTAAGCCCATCTTGATTAAAAGTCAGTGCCCCTAACCAGCAGGATGTGCTCATGAAAAGCCTCAGTGGGGCCAGGTTGGTTCTGAATCTGCGAAACTGTATTGGTCATTACTGAACTTGCAAGCATATTTTCTCTGTTGCCATAGGCAAAATGCTAGTTGGGGCTTCCTCCACAGGCCGGGTGAGGAGGGTAGCCAATTCCTCCACCTGAGATGCTATCTCCAGACTGCCACTCCCAGACGCTTGGATCAGATGTCCACAGTGCCCCCTCTCACAGAGTATGGGAATTTGTTTATTAAGGAAATCATACAGAAACAAAAAAGAACAAAATAACATATGGCAGCTGTACAAAATTCTGAACAAAACAACAACATTATAGAAACCAATATAATACTAAATCCAAAGAAAGAAAAAAAAATACATACGGCAGATCACTCAGGTAATAGGAGCATCTGTATCCGTAATATACGGTAAATTCTCCACTTTTGTAATAACATCCTCCTATCCCATACTTTAGCCTCATAGGAATAAATATTTCGCAGTTCCACAATAATATTCTGTAAAAGCTCAACATGCGAAATTTGCTTTTGCTGCAATGTGTAAAGACACCTACTATTCAATATATACCATTTAATAACTGCAAATAACACATTCAAAGTGCTTTGTTCACCATTTCCTCCATGGGGAGCATACCCCATACATCAGTGATTCATAACGTGACAGTTAAAAAAAACAGCTCCATTCAAAGTGCAAGACAGGTATGACCAAAAGGGTTTCACATAGGAACACAAAAGAAATACGTGATCTAAGGTTTTCAATTGTTGTACACACAGGGTCCTGGAATACAACCTCTCAGACAACCATGACTGGGATGTCAACATACCAGTGTACACAATCTACAGGAAGGACAGGGAGGGAAGAAGAGGAGGAGGAGTAGCTCTCCATGTAAGGGAAGGGATCAAATCAACAGAACTAAAGGGTAAACAGGGAGGAGAGGAGGCACTGTGTGTCACCCTGGAGACTGGAAATGGCTCCACAATCTGCACAGGGGTTGTATACAGACCCCCGTCTCAGGGGGAGGAAATGGACAAGAAAATGATAGAAGGCATTCTTGGGATGGCAGAGAAAGGGGAGATACTGCTGATGGGGGACCTGAATATGCCAGATGTTGACTGGAGCACCTTTGCTGCAGCCACATCCAAGAGCAGGGCCATTCTCAATGCCCTACAGGGGGCATGTCTCAAACAGCTAGTTTTGGAACCCACTCGAGAGAGAGACATCTTAGACCTGGTACTCTCAAATGGGGATGGAGAGATGATCTCTGATCTTAAAGTGGGTAGCCATCTGGGAACGATTGACCACCAAACAGTGTGGCTCATGATAAACTTAGCTGTAGAGTCAAGCCACAAAAGTGAAGGTTCTGGACTTCAGGAGGGCTGATTTTGTCAAAATGGGAGAGTGCCTCAGAAAAGCACTAGTAAACAGGTAAACAGGCAAGTAGGTGGGGTGGAGCAACAATGGGGAAACATCAAAACCGCCATCACAGGGGCAACAAGTCTTTGTGTGAAATAAATAAACAAATCAAAATGAAAGAAAAAAACACTATGGTTCTCAAAAGAAGTGGCGGGGAAGGTAAGGGAAAAAAGATAGCATTCAGGAAGTATAAGGAAACACAGAAGGAGCAGGACAGAGCACTGTACCAGTTAAAGCAGAAGGAAGCGGGAAAGGCAGTCAGAATAGCAATTGCCCAAACTGAGGAAAAGATAGCCAACTCGGCTAAGAAGGGGGATAAAACCTTTTATAGGTACATTAGGGAGCAAAGAAAGACTAAGGCAGGGATACTGGGGCTGAACAAAGAGGAAGGTGGTTGGGCAGAGAGCGACAGTGAAAAAAGCAGGATACTGAATGAATATTTCTGCTCGTATTCACAATGGAAAAGCAGGGGGAAATACCTAATCCGGTCAATAGAAGCACTCTAGATAGGGGGGCTGATATTAGTCCTTTCACAGAAGAAAGGGTTCTGAAAGAACTCTTAAAACTGAATGTGGATAAAGCAATGGGGCCTGATGGGATTCACCCCAGGATTTTAAAAGAACTAAGGGAAGAACTAGTACACCAATGACTACTCTTTTTAATAAATCATGGGAGGATGGGGTGGTACCTGAGGACTGGAGGAGGATGGATGTGATTCCCCTTCACAAAAGTGGGAGCAAGACAGAGGCAGGAAACTACAGACCTGTCAGTTTGACCTCAGTGGTAGGGAAAATGATGGAATCACTTCTGAAGGAAAGAATTGTTGAGTACCTAGAGGTCAGTGGGGCACAGGACCCAAGGCAGCGTGGATTCACAGCGGGAAGGTCATGTCAGACAAATCTAATTGATTTCTTGACTGGGTGACCAAAACAGTAGACCGGGGAGGGGCTGTGAACATGGCCTACACAGACTTTAGCAAGGCATTTGACACAGTCCTGCACAAAAGATTAATAAACAAATTGAGTGGGTCCCAGGGTGGTAGCCTGGGTAAAACACTGGTTGGACAACAGGACACAGTGGGTAATAGTAAATGGAGTCCACAGTGAAGAAAGGAGGGTTACTAGTGGAGTACTGCAGGGTTCAGTACTTGTGCCATTCCTTTCTAATGTCTTTATATGTGACATTGCAGAGGGACTGGAAGGGAAAGTATGTCTCTTTGCAGATGACACAAAGATCTGCAACAGGGTTGATTCACAAGGTGGGGTGAAAAGGCTAAAAAAGGACTTGGCAAGGTTGGAGGAATGGTCAAATGAATGGCAGCTTAGATTCAATGCAAAAAAGTGCAAAGTAATGCACCTGGGAAACAAAATCCCAGGGGAAGAGTACACAATGGGGGTAAGATACTGACAACAACAGAAATGGAAAGGGACCTGGGGTAGTCATATCAGATGACCTAAAGGTGGGCCAGCAATGTGAGAAGGCAGTAAGGAGGGCTGGGGGGATACTGGGATGCACAGGGAGAGGCATCACCAGTAGAAAACAGGAAGTTGTTGGCCCTCTGTAGAGAGAGTTGGTAAGACCACATCTAGAGTACTGTGTACAGTTCTGGAGACCCCATCTCTGCAAAGACATAGACAGGGTGGAGGCTGTCCAGAGGAGGGCAACCAAAATGATGCAGGGTCTGCATCAGAAGACATATAAAGAAAGACTAAAGGAACAAAGATGTATAGCCTCGAGGAAAGAAGGGATGGGGCAACATGACAGAAACTTTCAAATACTTCAAGGGAATCAACAAAGTCCAAGAGGGTAGCATTTTTCAGAAAAAAAGCTGTGCAAAAACAAGGGGACACAATTTGAAGATAGAGGGGGGACGGCTCAGAGGTAATGTGAGGAAGCATTTATTCACAGAGAGGGTTGTGGATACATGGAACAGCCTTTGTGAGGAGGTCATAGAGTCAAAAACAGTGGGGGAATTCAAGAATGCATGGGACAGACATAAGGCAATTCTAGTGGGGGGTAGGAGGAAGTAGGCTGTTGGTTAACTAGGATCTGCGGCTTATCCATTAGGTAGGGAAATGGGCAGACTAGGTGGGCCAAGCGGTTCTTATCTGCCATCAAATTCTATGTTTCTGTGTTTCTATGTAACTGCTTATGCTTTTGGTTGCTCTTGACATTAAGCTGTTCATGGCAACACAACCAATGCACATCCTTCAGTTTAGGGGGATCCTTTTCTCAATTACCAAATGTTGCAAACTCCATAGGTGTAGGTCAGAACATTTGGGGAAGACAATAGGGAACGAAAAGGACGTCAACAGCACATCCTGATATAGACCCTTCTGGGAGAGCATAAGCAATTGCGTACTCGTTATCTTCCAAGTCTTTAAATTTCACAAACACTTCCCTTAAATAAGGGGCCACCTGTAAATGTTTCTTCAAAACAGTCAGCATTCCTGCCTTCCAAGCAGAGAACCATGGCCGTATGGAGTGATATAAAAGATCTGACCAGGACTTCAAAATATTCTCTAACAATGGGAGTATGTTAACAGAAATAAATTAACAATAAAAAAACAGAATAGGATTCACCATTTTCAATCCCCCAAGGCAAGTTGGAAAATAGAGTATTCCTCTTGATTGAATTAAGGTGACTGCCCCAAATGGCCAGAAAAAAATGCTTGTTTCACTCTGTTTGGGTGGGGGAAATATATTATTCAAAAACAAAAATGGGCAATAAATATGTTTTTCCCAAATAAACCCATTTGGCCTTACTAAACTGCTTCTTGTTCCAGTTCATGACCATAGATTTCCCATGCAAATGTTGTTATGCCAGTTATACAAAGCAGGGTGTAATGCTCCAAAATATATCCCAAGTATCCTTATTGGTTCTCTAGTTAAGAAAACACCTGAAATGTCAGTAACCAAATAGGGGCTCAGGCCCAGCTCGCAACCTGTACATTTTAATGTATTTAAAGACGAGCCGGAGCTCCCACTGTACTCTCCACAAATTTGAAGCGCCAGAGTTGCTGTATGTCTGTCAGGAGCAAGTATGTACAGATCATCTGCATACACCAACATGGAAAAAGAGAGAAGAGCTCCTGCAACAGAAATCTTGGAAAGTATTGTGTTTAACATATGTAACAGTGGATCAATGCTGAAAATATATAAAATTGGGCTGAGAGGGCAGCCCTGTTTGACACCTATCCGGAGCAGAATATGGGAGCCCTTGTAACCATTAACCAAATGTGATACAGTGGCGTGTTTATAAAGCTTCAGAATCCAACCAATAAAGGTGCTCGGTATGTGGTATTTCTCCAATATTACCCATAAAAGGGAGTGATTCACTGAGTCAAATGCACATTTCTGGTCTAAAGATGAAACAAATCCATTCAACATATACTTCTGGCCCAACTGAAAAAGTCCTCTAAGCAAAATCAATTGACCCGTAATAGCCCGACCTGCAATGGCACAAGATTGTGCAGGTGAGATAAGGTACTGAGCCACCACAAGCAGGCATTTATTCAAAACTTTCATCAGTATCTTAAGCTCCACATTCAAGAGGCTAATTGGCCTCCAGTTAGACAACTCCTGCTTATCCCCCTTCTTATGGCAGAAGACCAAAGTTTCTCCCACCATTTCCAAAGGAAAATCAGATTTATCCCATATGAGATTATATACAACAGCGAGTTCTGAAGAAATCTGGGGTCTAAAAAATTTAAAGAGCTCTGACGGCAGTTCATCCTGTCCAGCAGCTTTCCTGGAGCTCAGAATCCCAATCGCAGCCTCTACTTTCATGGGGGAGATGGGCTTAATAAGACTTGTCAACACTAAAGGTGGACAACCCAGTATAACAAGTCATTCCAAAAACTGAGTCATAGATTCCTGTTCTCAGACATCCTCTTGAATTAAAGACTGTGTGTAATTAGTAACTGTAGTCATTATATCTTGGTGTGAAGTTTTAATGTGAGTGTCCTGCCCAATCACTGAATCAAAAACTTTGCTTTGTACCCTGTTTGTGCATGTAAGAAAAGGGCAAACAGAGGCCATATTCCCTTGAGTGCCAAACTCCTGTTGCATTTTTAAAGTTTGCATATATGTGTATTGATAATACTGCATTTGTTTTTAATGGCTGTAATTTGTGCAGAATAAATCATGTGTTGTGGTGTGGGCTAAGGAAGTCAAGTGCTGCAGTTGTTTCCTTTGTAATAGGTAGTTATTATAGTCACAATCCTGGATACCTTTACCTAGGGACTTCAAAAGGTGGACCAAGTCATGCTTAGTATCCAACCACCATTGTAAGGGATCCTCATACATATCCCAGACAGATTTATGGACAGTAAGAAAATATGGCAGTCGTTGCCGAACCTCCTCCATCAACAAAAGAGGAACCCCTACCACATGGCTGAGGGGCGTCTGTACCAAAACTGGCAAAGTTCCCCAGTGTTGGGTAAGTTACTTTTTCTATTACTTTCTATTATGTTTGGAAACTCATTCCAGGAAGCTCTGTGCAGTCTCTAGCAAGGATGGAGAAGTACTAGAAAAAGTAATACACCTTACAATTATAGATATTTACTTCTTTTTATACAAAAACAATACAAAAATAATAAATAACTATAACAGATTACATTTTTGAAAGTAATAGGTTAGTTACTAGTTACTTTTAAATAAATGTAATCAGTTACAGTTATGTATTTCTTTTGTATAAAAAGACATAAGTAAATGTAACTGTAATGTGTATTACATCTTCCAGTACTTCTCCATCCTTGCTAGTGACTGCACAGAGCTTTCTGGAACAAGATTTCAAAAGTAATAGAAAGTTATAGAAAAAGTAACTTACCCAACACTGAAGTTCCCCATGATTGGAATACTCCACTGGGATTACCAAAGCTGAAATCACAGGTAGAGTTTTATTAACAAAAAACAAAGTCCATGTGGGTGGCATGAGACCCTCTAAAAAATGTGGGATCAGATTCCGAATGAACATGGTAGTAGGCATCCACCAGCTCTGCAGTTTGCAACACAGTCAACAAACAAGTCGTATCACAAAACATTTTACATGTCCTGACTCCTCGACCTCGGTCTGCAATAGTCAGACAACAATTAAAGTCCCCCCCACAGACCACAAATTTAGAAGTATGGAGATAGGTTCGTACCAGTTTAAACTATTCCACTTAATCCTTTTTCACCCGAGAGGCATATATGTTGATCAATCGAAAACAGATATTTTGAAACATAAAATCCAAAATCAAAGCACAACCCAGAACAAGATCAATCACTTTTAAAATGCACACAGTGCTATTAAGAAAAAGGACTGCCACTCCTGAACATCGTGCTAGGCCAACAGACCAGAATGAAACACCCATTCACCCCCATTTCATGGCACGTGACACCTCCACCACCGTATGAAGCCTGGTGTCCTGCAAAAGCAAAATTTCAGCTTTATTAGTATAAAGGTGGCAGAACACCACCCCTTGTTTAAATTTACTGTGCATACTGTTAACACTGATAGAACAACAGGTCAAAGAAATGTGCATTGTAAGAAAATCAAAAGGGAAAAGGGGGGCCTATACCATATGGTGGTTTACGGTTACTCGTTCCTTTTTTCCTCAAAGTGTGTTGTTTAGTCGGGGGATGTGGAGAAGGACCCTGTTCAGGTTCAGAACTTGATGCTTCCTCAGGGTGTTCAGACCCTGGATGGGAACCTTCCAAATCAGAGACAGAAATTTCAGAGGAGGGCTGCAATGCTTGATATCTATTAGAGGACAAGAGCTCAGAAATCTTGGGGATATTAGGGGCATGCTGTCTCCCTTTCAGGTTACTGTGAGTAACCATTACTTCAGCTGGCTGTTTCCCTTTCTGGTCTGGAGGGGAAGGGGGCATTGTCACAGAATCTGTAACTTGAGGAGGGGGATCAGGAAGGACCTCAACCTCCATCAGAGGTTCATCATACATTGTCCACACTCAGGGCGTCTTGTCACAAGCATCGATTGGCTGCTCGGGATCAAGGGAGGAGGGCATTGGTGACAGAAGGTCGAGAAACTGGCTTGGTTGAATGGGACCTCTGTGCTATAGAAATAAGTAGCTGCTGTTCCTTTGAGTCAGTGGACACTTTTGTTTATGTGCCCCTTCTGGGCAGGTAGACTAAGCATGCCCAGAGGTACCACACAAGCTACAAATCACAGTATTCCTGCAGTGACTACTAACATGTCCTAGTTCATTACATAATGTACAACGTAGTCTATCACAGACACTACTGATGTGACCTATTCTGCCACATTTGTAGCATGATTTAGGCTACCCAGCATAAAATAAGACACTTCGATCTCTACCTAAAAACACACAATTCGGCAAATGTTGCAAACCACTATCAGAAGAGTTCAAAATTAATTTAATTCTCCACCCCCAGTCCATGCATTCTCACTATTAAAAATTGCCTCTGGATAGCCCAAAACAGTGCACCGTTGTTTTAGCCAAAATACTAAATCGGTAACATTGACCCCCCCCCCCCATTCCGGAAAAGGACAGTAATAGTCTTCTGGGCCAGTTTGGTGAGAGGAAAAATCTCAAAGGGGAACCATAAGGAATATTTCTCAACCTTATTGTACCTCTCCCAGAATTTCTCAAGACCACTAGTAAACTTGAAACTGACATCAAAATTGGGCTCTCCAGAAACATAAATCAAAGCATAGTGTTCAGACGAATAAAAAAGTAAACTGCCCTTTAACAATGTATGTGCTACATATCGTCTATCTGGAAATGTCTCCATACCACCCTCATAAATAAATTGAACAGCATCATGTAATTTAGCTGCATATGCAGGAGACTAAAAAAAGGATGCATAGGTATGAGGAGTTAGACCAGGTTCAAGCAAGGGGGTTTGAGGTGGTAGAAAGCCTTCCGTATCCGGCCGGGGGACTGCAGTGTCCAAAGGTACAGAGGAAGGAGGTACCCATAAGTAGGTTCCCCAGATCCAGGTTCACTTGATGGTGGAGACTGGCATAAGGGCAAACGTAAAACAGCATTGTGTGTAAGGTCAAAATCTGGTGACAATTCCAAAGCGTTGCTACGGGGAACCACAGTAGTGGGCAAGTCTGAAAACAAGTTTCAAACAATCATTCTCGACTCATCAGAATGGTGGTTACTGGGCCACTGAGACACAATAGGAAGGAAAGTGGTACTAAAATTTCCCATTGTCACTCCAAGTATCGATATGGGGGAAAAGTCTGACATCCAGCTATTGGTATCCACATTCTTCGCCCATCCTGCTGATTGTAAGGCCGAGTCAACTGACCAAGGGACTTAGGTCTGCTCGATCTGCTCCACCCAAGTTTGAGTAGGTAGATCATTGTGTTGGACAAAGTCACAAATTTGCACTTTTCAGTGCTGACCCCAAAAGAAAATCTAGTAGCATCGGTTTGATCCAATGCAGAAGAAAAAGCAGTACCTGTCCTGGTGCCTGACTGTAGCAGTAATATTGAACTCACTTCAGACATTTCCATATGCATCTGTTCTTTGTGAGACTTGTTGCTAGGAGGCAGCCGATGAGTCTCTCCCTCAGATTTCTGTAAAGCCGTTGCCAATGCCTCCAAAAGCTGTTGATTCATAAGAAGAAACTTCTGTTCTTCAGCTGCAAAAAGGAGTCACAGCTGCTCTGGAGTATGCACAGGTTGATGAATATCTGCTTCCATCATCCCATTCCCAGTTTCCAAATCCTGTATGTCAGTCCGTGTCGAAATCCCAGTAGATGCAGGTGCCACCGAGATGTTTTCCATCTGCATCTCAGTGTTGCCAATCGCCTCAAAAAACTCTTCGGTCTCTGGTGCATCCAGTGCCGTGGAGGAGACCCACTCCATGACTGCCAGCACATCCTTCTCCATCGTTGTCAGCTCAGCAACTGAGCAGGCCATCCGTCAACGGCCAGAGGTTCCCCCTACAGGTGAGTAGGGGAATTTCCCCAGTGTCCTGGCCAAATTTCCCCCATTCACTAAAATATCACTAACAGCTTCATCTGGTTTAATGTCAGTTGGCATTCATCTGTATCCTCCCTCTCCCTGGATGAGGCTGAAAATAAAATTTCCTAGCCCTCCTTTCCCGGTCAACAAAAACAAATAATAATAATTACATATCATTTTTATGTTGCGTAGCCCTGAATATTCTGCATGTAATTGTGACTGTGCACTGTTACTTATTTTTACTTTATTGTATGTATTTTTGTTATAATTTATTTTTATTGCTACAGCACCTTACATTATGTATTCTCACTTACATTACACGTACTGCCTACTCCCCTTCCCCATTCCCCCAGGACGCATCTGGAAATGAGCTGCTACAAGCTCAGTATGCCTTTCCTGCTGAAACGTTTGAAATATATAAATAAAATTCAGTCTTGTTTTTCTACTCACATCTATATCATCCAGCATTCCCTTCAATGCAACGATTCATGTGTGAGCTACAATCTCTGCTAGCTACGTTTTGCCAATTATTGTTTTATACACCTTATTCCATTAATGTGCATCTACCCATTCAGTAGCACGTTTTTTACTTATGCATTAGGTATGGAAAATGGGCTGACTAGGTGGGCCATACGGTCCTTATCCGCTGTCACCTTGTGTGTATCTGTGTATGCCAATTAGCCTCAAGAATGCATAATGCATCAATACAAGGTCACTGATTTACGGTGATTAAAACAATTAAATTCCGTTTTCAAGACTTAAGATTCCGGAATTTCACCGGTGATTGTTACTCTAATTTCCGTATTTTACCAGGATTCTGCTATCATTCTTTTAGTATGTGCATAAATAATCAGAATTAAAGAAGGCTTAATATACAGAGCATTAAATAAAGCAAACTGCAAATAGTACAGGAAGGACTTAAAAGAAAAACACACTTTTTTTTATAGATTTGCTGATCTGATAGAAAATGCCAGATTCCATGAAATCTTCATTTTAACCGGTCTTCAGGCAGCCCTAATTCCGGAATTTTACCGGATTGTCCGTTAAAAAACGAAAAACAGTGGCCTTGATCATTATTACAAAATATCCCTCATCCTGTCTAAAGATCAGCAGCAAATATTATTCTTTGGCATTAAAGTTTACATTTAATAAATACTGTTTTGTCCCTTTGTGTGGTTATCTGCCTATTAACAGTATGTTAATCACATTTACCCTGCACTCTGATGTTCTCAGTTATGTTGCGTAATGAAAGTGTCAAGCCACTATGCTTTCAGTGCTTACAAGTGCAATGTTGCACAGTGATGTAAAAGGTGGTTTTGCATCACTTTCTATTGCTTTGAATATGCAGGCAGTCTATCACACGTAAGATCCAGTACAGTACATCCTGAAGTTGAAGACTAGGCTGAAGTTTGAGAGAATACAGATTCTAAAGTATATTCCTCAAAATGGGTATGGATGAGAATGAGGGAACACCATTCAACACTGCTACAAGCACAAAAATTTACATTGCATGATAATGAATGCCATGAAAAGCTTCAGGTTTTTTTAAATCAGCCATGCTAGCATCAATGTGCCCCACAATAATTATACGAACGGAAACTTGTCATGGTAAATCTCAGATAGATGTGTTTTGAACAGTACCCATTCCCGTTCAATTATGTATTTAAAATTACGAGATATGGTCTGTCTCATGAAACTTTGTGCCATTATAATAATCCTACAGACCTAGTGTGGAGGGTTTGCTAAATTCAATATATAAAGAACCTTATTTGTTCTAAAAATGGTGTAACCCCCCTGTTATCCGGGGTTACTAGAATGCCAGTAAGACCTAGTGGTAGGCAGGGAAGGCAGCTTGTGAAACTCCAGTTAAATGGATTTCACACTGTCTCACTCTGTTCTCAGTCTCAGCTGAGACTGAGGGATGACATCACCATAGAACTAGCGCAGCTGCATGAGCCACATTGGAATCTGCAGTTGGGAGTTAGGTTAGAATGTTGGGAGTTTTTGAACAGTGAGCAGCAGCAGTTGTGTGTGAGCAGTCTTGAAGAGAGGAGCACAGCAGTCTGTGCACAGGATCTTGGAGCCTAAAGCTCTGATATAGAGCTACTTTTGTGAAAGGTGTGTGTTTCCGCCAAAAGAGGAACACAGTAAGCTGTTTGTGAAGTGGTGGAGACCACTGTTACTGGTCTCTGTGCCCCATCCCTGAGGGGATGGGGGTAAAAGGTTTGCCTGTTATTCCAGGGGCAAACTCCTGGTTCCGGCTAGGGAAGAAGCTGCCTTATTTTTCTAAGTTGTGCTGCGGCACCAGAAGCTGTCAGGAATCGCCTGTGGGGCACCTGCAACCAAAGGGTGAGTTCTGCTCTTACATGGGGCCTGTGTTTCACCTGAACTGTGGTAAAGTGGGGATTGGACTGCTTAATCAGTGGGAGGCCTAGAGGAATAGGCTAAGCCAAAGTAAAAGTATGTTCAAGTCCAGCACAAGGGGAAAGTCAAGACATGTAGAGGAAATGTGCTTTGCATTTACCCTGTAATCTACATTGCCAAGCTTTTCAGAAAGAGATGTTTAATGTCCAGAGAAATGGCCGGGTATGGATTATGGAAGCTAGAAGTGGGAGACACCCATCTTTAGTAACCAGGTTCACCTCTACGGATTTGCTCTGTGGCCTTTTTACTTTGCCTCAGACACTTGGCCAGTGCTGAGGAAAGTACCCAGATGTGGGATTGAAAGGAAATTTCCCTTATGGGGTCAAAGGCTCTAAGATGGTTTAGGGAGCCACCAGGAAAATGTCTCCATATCATATGGATGGGGTTCAAGTGGCCGGCAGGGGAGTTGAGTCAGGGAAAACCCAAATAGTGTACAAGTTGGGCTGTGTACCCAAAGCAGCGTGCAAGTCCAGGCTATGTGCCTGGTGGGTCCACAGCCTGAGGGATGAAGTGTTGAGGAAATGTTCTGTTTCTCTTATCTGCATTACCAGGAATGTAGCCCTGTGGGGGTCTGTCTATGCTTTGTTTCTTCAGTTTGGATGTGAATAAAAGCCACACTTTAGAATCCCATTCCTGGTATTGGACATTACAGTTATTGCTTCCTGTGTTTGGATTTACTTGGGTGCCCCTGTGCAGAGTAGCCAAACCTAGCCCTTGTGCCAAGTAACCTAGTCCTCCCGAACCCAGTCCCCCACCTGGTACTGCTGTCAGCTTCAACAGCATACCACCCATCATTTGCAGAAAAGGCAGGGGTGAGGGGCTTACAATGACATAACCTCATTGCTGAAAATTGTATCCAAGAACCTTTAGGTCTTACTCTGCTTTTACAAAGACTCCACTCTGTTCAACATCACAAGCACCATAAAGATAACATGCTCAAAACTTCAGCAATGCAGTTGTAATTGTCAAAGATACTTGCCATAACTGCACCCTAGCCCACAGAAATAGCACTCAGACAGCTCTCATTTCCATTTTACGTAAATAAAGAGTACAACATTAAAATAAAGGAATAATGCATGACAGGATGTGTGTTGTGCTGGAATAACATCATGCCTCAGGTGGTTGGGCACGAGGCTGCAGGCTGAGTGCATCCAATACTCAAGAATTGACATTATCCCAGCACAACACACACTGTGGAGTGCATTATTCCTATTATACAATGGCTCATTTAAAACTTAAAATAAAAAGACTAAAAAGTGTAATTCAGAACAACATTTTATTGATTTGTTTTGAATGGGGAGATATACTTTGGTAAAAAAAGTAGTGCCGATATATTTTGCCCAATAGATGGAGCTGCATCAGTGTAACTGTGTCTGTGCAAACTCCACCCCAACCTCTTTCTCTCTCTGTAATTCTATTTCATGAGTCTCTGTGTCATGTCACTGACACTTGTCATATCCCCATTCTCTAAGGTGTTTTCTGTCATCGTCCCCCCACACACACACACACACACACACTATCTGCAGATTTGTATTTAAACTAATTGCAGCCATCTTCCGGAGCGGCCTGCTTCTCCCAGTACACATGGCATGACCAGGAGAAGTTCTCCCCACACACAGATTATCTGCAACTTTATTTTTAAACAGATTGAAGCCACCGTTCAGAGCAACCTGCTTCTCCTGGTACAAACAGCGTGAGTAGAAGAAGTTTATTTATTTATTTATTTAAACGTTTTAGCATGAAGGCATGCTGATCAGACTACTGCTCGATTCCAGATGTGTCATAGGGGTAGGGGGGTATGGGATAATACATACAGGGGACAGTGTACAATAATAGCAGGCAAGACCTTTAAGAGCTGTACAATACAGATAGGTAGATTGCACAAGGTAGAGACAATACAAAAATCAAAATCAACAACACTTGTTCCAGTCACGGATATAAGAATCTAGGCCCTGGTGACAGGTCATAATTTAGGCACATGAACTGGTGGAGGAGAAATAAGCTTTGATGGGGGTGTTGAGGAACTGAATGGGGGAGATCTGATGAATGTGCTCGGGAAGGGAGTTCCACAGTTTAGACATGCGATATTTAAAGGCAGCACGGCCTGCAGCGGTGGACATGTGTGGAATGGCCAAGGAACGGGAGTCTCTGCTTCTAAGTGAGTACACAGGAAGGGATGGAGTTAAAAGGACTGAGGCGAGGTACAGAGGCAGGGACTTTGTCCAGAACTTAACTGTGATCCTAGCAGTGGGATTGTCTCCAGTGCTGAAGCAATGGGAGGTCAAGGTACAGTACAGGATGCAGTGATGGGTGAGTGGAGGACAGTCAAGGACAAAGCAACAGAAGGAGTGGAAGAGGGGGTCCAGTCTGGCTAGGGTAGACTTGGGAACGGCACTGTAGACTATGTCACCTTAGTAAAAAAGTAGGGAGAATCATTTTATGCACAGTTGCACAGTGAGCCAGCAGCAAGATACAACAACGGCTGCAGTATAAGGCACCCAGTCTGGGGTGCAGCTTTTTGTGGACAGCATTAATGTGCACAGAAAAGTTGAGGTGTTGGTCAAGCCAGACCCTGAGATATCAAAAGGAGATGAAAGCATCCAGAGTAGTCCCATCCAGGGTGTGGAAGGTGAGGATGGAGGTGTTACACGAGGTCCCTGCACCTTAACTAGTACCCCAGAGGTACACCGCAGACAGCTAGCATTTATGTATGTTATACTAACATATAGGGCTAAGGACATCTACTGTACAAGAGTAGATGTCAGGATATGTATGCATATGATTGCTATATGCTTTATTTTCTAACATACTTATGTATTTCTTGCTTACAAGATGTTAGGACACCTGTGTCCTTGTAGTGTTATGATATATGAGTCAGCATTGCCATCTTCTGATGATTTGTATTACTACACGGCCATGTACACAACTGTGATTTCTTTGTTCTTACAAAGTGTGTACTATAAAAAATTGTATAATGTTATCTCGTACTGTGGAGCCATCTCTAATTTAGCCAGTAGGGCTCATCTCTGTAACTAGAAATGTTTCTATCTTCCAGTAACAATGGTAACTATCTTAGGTATATAATGTAAGACATTACGTCTTCTACCTCAGAGACCCCAGAAATTTCTACACTCCTCGAGGTATAGAGAATGCATAGCATTGTCTCCCAGTTCCTCATGGTAAGAACTGCTTAGGGCAACTGTGATTCTCCTTTTTGGTAGTAATAAACGAGATTTATTACCCTTATGCAATGTGTTTGTGATTCCTTGCATTCCCATTATTGCCAAGAACCTGAGAGTGAGGGTTTAGACCTCCTGACAGAGGGGAGCTGAGAAAGTCTCTGCCTTGTGCTGAAGGTCATGGAGACAGTTTTGTGGCATTGAGGAAATGCTGATTAGGGCGAAACCAGAGCTGAACATTGTTGAAGTCCCACTGGAGTCTGGTCGCCACATCAGTGGAAGCAGGGCCGGATCTATACAGAACCATATCATTGGCATACATGTGAATGGATGTGTGTGGGCAGGCCATTAAAGAAAATGGAAAACAGGAGTGGGCCAAGGACCGAGCCTTGTGGTATGCCAGTGATGACGGGGGGGGGGGTGGCAGAGGTGGTGTTGCCAATTGTGACACATTTTTTTTTTAACCAGGAGAGACACACTATGCTGAACACTTCTTTACAGGGGTGACCTTGGAGCACAAGGAAGTTAAGTGACTTACTCAGGATCACACAGTATGCAAGTGGGGGCTGTGGGATTCAAGTCTAGGTTTCCAGGTTTGCAGTTCAGAGCCTTAAACCACTGCGCTATACTGCCTCCCTCTAGATTGGGACTTGCCTACCAGGTAGGAGCAGAAACAGCTGGTGCCCTCTTTGGAGAGCCCTACAAGAGCTAGCCTGGACAGGAGGAGAGTGTGTGTGAGGCAGTGTCAAACATCTTTGCCATGTTGACAAAAATGGCTAAGGTGACGTGGCCATTGTTCATCCCAGTAAGGATAGAGTCGGTGAGCCTTAGGAGGGAGGTGGTGATTGAGTGGGACTTCCTAAATCCAAATGCTAAGGTGAGAAGTAAGAGTGAGAAGTAAGGGGAGGATAGGAGGAAAGTTGAGAGAGGGCTAGGTGCTTCTTAAGTTTAACTAGTATAGGTAGAAGAGAGATGGGGCGACAGTTGTCAGGACTGGAGGGGTCCCCGCCTTTGGGAAGGGGGATTACTGTGGAGTGCTTCCAGTCAGATGGTATAGAAATGAGGGAGAAAGAGAGGCTGAAGAGTGAGGCCAGGGGAATGGCGATGGCAGGGGCCAATAGGTAGAGCATTTTGGAGTCCAGTCCCGAGGTGCAGTTACCCTTGATAGGGTTTAGGGTGAGCAGGGCTGTGAGTACCTCGGACGGGGTAACCTGGCGGAAGGAGAAGGAGGAGTCGGGGAGGGGCTTGGACAGGGGTAGTCATGGTAAGTTCTCCAGAAGTAGACTGTAGCCACCATCTGGAGCAGCCTGCGCCAATCCCACTGTGTGAATATAGCGCGCCAGTGCTGTTGAAATGGACACACATACGTAGTTGGGACTGTGGCATAATTAAAGCCGATTGCACAGAAGGCTTCTTTTCAATTTTGTTTTTGGGAATGAGTAGTTAAACTTCCTTTATTTGCTTTACAAAACATTTTAGCAGTTAAGTTTAGGGGCAGGTGAGTAAGGTTAATGACACAGGCTGCTGAACAGGAACTGTGACGGGAGATGGGTGACAATGCGTGAAGCCGATTGCAATGAAGGCTTTCTTTCATTTCCATTTGTTTTAATTTAGAAACGTGCAAGTACCACAACTAATGTGTTTAACTGTGATGTTGAACACATTTGTTCACATAGTTGTAGTTTTAGATTCAATCTGTGAATGTGGGAGGGAGGGCTTTAAGTTACAGAAAAGTCTGAAGTCCTGGCAAACTGCACAGTGGCCATGCCAAGTGTGGGCAGCTCGTACATGGTATGTGCAATGATTAGTTTTACATTTGATGCAGTCTGCTGTGTGCTGAGACTACATCCATGATGTTCTGCTGGGATAATATCACAGGTCCAGCCCCAGACTGGCCAATCACAGTCCAGCATTCTTTCTTGCTATTGTATAATTAAGCAGTACGGCATGACAGGGGGCGCATTATGGTGGGATAATGGCCCATCCTGGGTGGGTTAAAGCACGAGGTGAAGCCGAGTGCTTCCACCACCCGAAAAGGGCCGTTAGCCCATCATAACGCACCCCCTGGAGTGCCTTATTGTGATTATGAAATGGGTCCAACCGCTTTAATAAATAAAAATTAAAAAAAAAAAACAGTTTGTGTGTTTTAGATTATTACATAAGTAAAAAGATTACAAAATAAACTGAACTAAAAGAAAAAAGTAGTGCCTCTGTACTGTGTAATGTCCCATGCTGTTTGCTATTTGCCTGTAGGTGGTGCCAATGCTACCCATAGGAAGAAAGGCAGTAGCGCAGTGGTTTAAGGCTCTGAGCTGCAAATCTGGAGACCTGGGTTTGAATCCCACAGCCCCCACTTGCATACTGTTCGACCCTGAGCAAGTCACTTAACTTCCCTGTGCTCCCAGGTCGCACCTGTAAACAAGTTTTCAGCTTAGTGTGTCTCTCCTGGTTAAACAACTGGAAAACAAAAGTAAGGGCAGCAGTCAGGAGAGTGAAGGGCAGCAGTGGCTTCATGCTATATTGGACCAGTTTTCTGCTGTAGCCGCTGGTGTCCCTTTTCTTGCTGTTGCTCTCACCTTCTTCCTGTGGCAGTTCCTGCTTTCCCAGCACGGTTCTCACATCCTCGATGCTGTGTGCCGCCAGCCCCCAATGACTACTCAATCCTGTCATCCTCTTCCTGGAAATGGGGAAGAATGATGAAGGTAAGGACGATTATGAATTCAGTTGCTGCCACCAGATCCTGGAAACTGCAATCACCAAGAAGGTTGCTGTAAGGCCAGTGGCACAGTTTTCTCTATTAAACTATTTCTCTGTCAGTGGTAGTTGCTAGCAGCATACCCGCACCTCTGTCCATGGCTGCCGTTGTTTCCTACTGCTCTTAGGTCTCTTGCTATAGTGCTGACCCGCACCTCCTTCTAGTGATGGTTGCTAGCACTATCCCCATGCCTCTGTCCATTGCTGTTTTTGTACCCTGCCACTCCAAGCTCTTTGGAGTGAACCTGTAGGGGAATGGTAGTAGGAGATTTTAGAAAGCAGTGTCCACGTGATGATTAAAAAGAAAACTGAAGGTGTGATCTACTCTTTGTGTGGCAGGCAGCGGGCAATGTTCAGTTGAGGTGAAGCGCTCCAAACTTAAGTGGTCAGTCTGTTGGACTGGGAGTATTTTCAGTCAGGCTGTTGTGCTGGGATAATGGCCCAGCTGAAAGTAGCTCTGGACCAATCAAAAGCCACCATTTTTAGTACCAATTTCATAACACAGCACAATATATGCACTATTCTGGTTACTGGTGAGACCTCACCGGGAGTACTGGGTCCAGTTCTGGAGACCCATCTCCAGAAGAATATAGAAAGAGTGGAGGTGGTCCAGAGGAGGGCAAACAAGATGGTGCAGGGTCTGCATCAAAAGCCCTATGAGGAAAGACTGAAGGACCTTAATGTGTATACACTGGAGGAACAGAGGGAGAAGAGGGATATGATAGAAACTTTCAAATACTTCACAGGTGTAACTAAGATTCAAGAGGGGAACATTTTTCAGAAAAAGGCGCTCAAGGACAAGGGGTCATGCTATGATGCTGAAGGTGGGTGGACTCACGGGAGATATGAGGAAGCAATTCTTCACAGAGAAGGTGGTGGATGTCTGTAATAGCCTCCCAGCAGAGGTGGCAAGGGAAAACTGTAATGGGCTTCAAGAAAGCGTAGGGTAGGCAAAAGGAAACCTTAGTGATGAGACAAGGGGGGTGCAGAGATCATGTATCTGCGTTTATACAGTAGGAAGGAGAAAAAGGGCAGACTAGGTGGGCCAATTGGTCCTTATCTGCCATTGAATTCTATGTTTCTATGCTACTCCATGAATGAACCTACTTTTGAAAAACTGAAATCATTAGAATAGTTTTAATTATTTTGCTATAACTGGGGAGTGTTTTCCGCCATAGAGAAACCCAGTTATAATTCACCCGTTCTTACCCATGGGTTATAAATGGTGAACATGTGCTGGGTTTCCCCTCTGACCACTCATGCACCTGTCACTGCTCTTCCTTTACTCTGCACCATTCCTGTGACTGTTCCTTATCGCCGCAGACTTCACTGCCCCTTGCAGTTGGCAGTAAGTTACTTAAAAACAATGTCTCTCCACTGACACTTAAACATTAAACAAAAAAAAAAGGTAAATGAAAAGGAAATGTTTTTTTCTGCCTGTTGCTTCAGACCGCAGACTGCGCTGAAATGTGATCGTAGTCTGTGTCTCTGTTATTTTATACAATTGCTGTGGCGATGAAATGCTCCCAAGCAATTATATAAAATAAAGGCTGGGTAGGTGTGTAAAACTTGAATTTTACACATACCACCAGTGTGTTATGCCGTAATAAACCCCTCTAGCTTTGCTCTTGGGGTTTATGAGGCATTCCACACCTTGGGTGTGTGTAAACTTCTTGTTATAACCCCTACCCAGCCATTACTCTATATTTTAATGCTTCATCTACAGTGAACACAACATAGCAGTTTGCCAGCAGTCAGAGAGTACAGCCCAGTGTACAAATGGAGTGCAAGACAGCTGAGCACTGCCAGCATGCGCTACAAAAACCACCAATGACATCATTTGCAACCTCACTGAAAACAGAGCACAGTGGAGGAAACTGGAATGCACGATGATTTTTTGGAACTACATGGCAGCACTTGGTAGGATATTTCAATAGTGATGTTTTTTACACAAGAAGGATACCTTTTGGAAAAGATGTTAATTCTTGATGTTTCATGTTAATTTATTCTAAAACAGATATTTGTCATTGTTCTTTAAGTATTTTTTTTCCAATTGTTTAACCAGGAGTGGCACACTAAGCTGAACGCTTGTTTACAGGTGCGACCTGTATACAACCAAGCCTGTTGTAAATAGTAAATAAAATGTACAGGGAGACAACTTTATACAAAAATACTACTGTGCTTGCTCACCTGGGGCCAGATATTCAAAAGTTAGCACAGGCGCCGAGGGTTGTTTAACCATGCAAACTGGGTTTTGCACCCATTTCATGGATAAGGTCTGCAAACACCCTTTTTAAACTTTCCTGAAAACACAAGGACACAGTGATTTTGTAGCATATTTTAACAGTTTATTTACAAGCTATAATTCCTCCATTATTACAAAAATTAAAAACTGGTTCACAGAATCTTGGCAGCTCCAAAATTTTCTGACTGCCATGCAACGATTATAAATTCCCACATCTATCACACTATTACAATTCTGTCTGCGATCTGTGAGTTTCTTGAAAAGGTATTTGCCTCACAGCTCTCCAACTACCTTCAGAATTATGAACTTCTCTCTCCTGCACAACACGGTTTCAGAAAAGGGCATAGTACTTCTATTGCCCTTGCCGTGGTTACCTCCGAGATCAGGACCGCTACCAATCAAGACAAACTAACCGCAGCCATCTCCATGGATCTCTCAAAAGCCTTTGATTGGGTCAACCACTCACTCCTTAGCACCACTCTTCAGTCTCTTGGCTTCTCTCCCCCCACCCACCCATGCCTGGTTCTCCAACTACCTCTCTGGAAGGCAGCAATACACTAACTTCAACTGAGTACTCTCTGACCCCTCTTCGATGAACTGCGGGGTCCCCCAGGGATCCGTCCTTGGACCCATTCTGTTTTCCCTTTTCATAAATGAGTTGCCCTCCGTCACAGCCCATGGGCGTGCCACCCTATACACGGATGACTTCATCATCCTGGCCAGCTCCCAGGACATTACTATCATTAACTCCACACTGAACTCTGACTTCAAGTTTATTCAAACCTGGCTAGAGGGCTATAAGCTTACCATCAACCTAAAAAAGATCCAGGCCATGCTCTTTGGCTCCATGGCCAAGACAAAAACCTGCCCTGCTCCCCTAAATATCTATGCAGCAGACAGCTCCCTCCTCCATGCCACGGATACTGTCAAGTATCTGGGTGTAACCTTAGACCCTCAACTGGACCTCACCCTGCATATGCAGAACATATGTAAGACAACAAACGGCAAGCTCGGACTTGTGTACAGAGCAAAAAGCTGTCTCACCCTGGCCGCACAGCTCGCCCTAGCCAGGGGGGTCCTCCTACCCATGCTCTGTTATGGACTTGTATCCTTTGCCCCTGTCCCAAAAACAAGTCTCAAAAAATGAGACACTGCATACAACAATATATGCTGCTTTGCGCTATCTGCTCCTCACCTCACGCATCGATGTGAACTTTACTCACGGCTGGAGTGGCCCCCCTCAAAAAAGCACCGCACCTTTGTCCTCTGCAGCTTCATCGACAACATCGTCAGAACTGCCACCCATTCTGCACTTGCCCTACCCCTCAATTATGGAACCCCAGCCTACCACTTAAGATCCAGTGATTCACAGGACCACCTGGTTCCTAAAACCCGCAGCCTCGCGGGTGATCGGGCCTTCGCCATTTACACGCCGACAGTGTGGAACTCCCTTCCTGCAATATCTCGCTCCTCCCCCTCCCATCCTTGCTTCAAGGCCTTCATATGGGGCTACCTAAAATCGGCCTCTGCCTGTCTCCATTCCCGGTGCACCCCTTCATGTTGACGCCCCGAAGGCAAAATACAAAAAAAGACCATTACGGCGACATTCACTCTAATGGTCCTTTTTCGGTGCTTCATTTTCCACCAGTGTCCCCCCACACCCGGACTAACTCCAACCTGGAGTTGATAATCCTACAATCCAGGGGGTGCAAGGGGAGTGGGCGGTGCAGCCCTCCATACAGCACACTTGCTGCATGGGCGGCACAATACCTGCATTGGCATTGTGCCATCGCTGTGGGGGAGGTCGGCATTTTCACTGTTGTTGACCTCCCTTGGCGCTTCCCTCTGTGCCTTATAGTCCTCCAGCTGAGGCACCTTTTTCCCAGCTCAACTGTTAGTGGGTGAGGCTCCTGCTTATTTCATGCACTTAGATCCTGTAACCGCTAGTAGTTTCTAATGTCGTCAACTTGCACTGGGCCCATTCCCTGCCCACCTGTTCCTTGAGGGGGTACTTAGTCTACTCTATCCCATTTTCTCCAGGTTTCTCTCTCACAATGATAAATAACAAACACTGTGGCTCAAGTCAGCTCAGAAAACTGGATCTCTGCTAAAACAAATCCAGAATAAGCATAAAATAGAACGCGGGCTCTACAGTTGACCACAAAGAACGGTCCACAAAGATAGGACACACTGAAACTGCTTTTTATTTTTTGGGTTTTTTTTTTTAAATAAAAGCAGTTTCAGTGTGTCCTATCTTTGTGGACCGTTCTTTGTGGTCAACTGTAGAGCCCGTGTTCTCTTTTATGCTTACTCTCTCTCACAATATTGCACTTCTCCCGTTAACCCTCTATCTTAACCCCCTCCCCTCGAGGGTATGGCTTGCCCTATATTGTTTGCTTTATTGCCAATTCCTGCATTACGCTGCTATCTACCTATCAATCTGTTATGCCTGATGTTCTTGTATGAACCTTGTAATCCTCCCGGGTTGTACCTGAAAATAGGCACTTAGCTGTCTAGTGTGCTTACTTGATAAAGAAAAACAAATAAATAAATATGAAGCAGATTACGGAGGAAAAATCACCCTCAATCTATGCAGCCATCCGGGTTCGAAAACTACGCATGTGTGACAAAAATAGGCATGTGCAGTTGATGGAGTTAGAATAGCACAGCAGGAAATTCTGCAACATTCCCTTAACTTCCCCCTCCCTTCTTAAATTTTATTTTAGTGCTCTCATGCCTCGGAAGCTGGGTGTGTGCATGGGGAACATGCCTAGGTTCCCCAGTGTGAGCCAAGATCTGACCGGGAATTTTTTTTTTTTAAGTAGCTCTAGATCGACGGGGGGGGGGACTCAGGGAAGAGCGAGATTCAAGACGGACCACTGGGAAGGAGAAAGAGCGACAGTGGAAGAGAGTGAACTTGTGTGAGACTGTCTTGCAGCCTACAATTTGGGGCTGTGACATAATCTCTTTGGGTGTGGGAAATCATATTAAGTTTCCATAACCAACCTCTGCTTCTCGTCTGTGAGCACATCCAGGCTCTGCAAATGTTTCCCCTTTTCAGGTCCAGTGGTGGAGTGCCTGAGGTCCAGTGTCGAATTGCTGGAGGTCCAGAGATGCAGCATCAGAGATACAGGGTCAGAGGACTAGAGATGCAATGTCTGTGGTATGGAGCTCCAGGGGTCCAGTGTCAGAACACCAGAGGTCCAGTGCCAGAGGTAAAGAGGTCCAAGTCCAGAGGTTCAGTGTCAGAGCACCGGGGGTCCAGAGGTCCATTGCCGGAGGTCCAGAGCCGGAGTGTCAGGGGTCCAGAGGGCCAGTTCCAGAGGTCCAGAAGTCCAGCACCAGAGAGCCAGAGGTCCAGCGCTGGAGGTCCAGAAGTCCACATCCACAGAGCTAATCTTCCAACATTTCAGTATCCATGGTCCAAGGCAGAGGGATTATTGCATAGAATCAAAACCAAGACATCCAGGTGAAGAGGGCACCATCTAGGGTGGTCAGAAGAGAGCCTTTGCCATAGCAGTTCACCCCAGCGCAGACATCGTGGTACGTCGGGGCCAAGAGACGACCATCTAGGGTGGTCAGAAGATGGCCTTAGCTGTAGCAGTTTGCCTCAACACAGATATTGTGGTACATCGGGGCCAAGAGAGGACCATCTAGGGTGGTCAGAAGAGGGCCTTCACCATAGCAGTTTGCCCCAATGCAGATGACTTGGTACACCAGGATCAACAGAGGACTACCTGGGGTGGTCAGAAGAGGGCCTTCGCAGTAGCAGCTTGCCCCATCACAGACATCCCTGGTTCCGGGGTCAAAAAATCAGCTCTTCCCATTGATTGTGATAGGCTGACTTGTTCTAACCATCACCTCAAAGATTTTTTATCACTGTCGAACTATTTCTTTTTTCAAAATCTATTGCTTTGCCCCGTTATTCTTTTCCGGTAGAGTAGCGGTCCCTTCCCCATCCCTTATATTTGTTATTGTTCTGAAAATTCAGTAAACTGTTATTGTTTCTGACTCTTATCATATCCATCTCTTTTCTACTGACTTCCCAGTCGTATCCACGTAGGAGAACAGAGCCTCCCCTTTATTCCGGCTCTCTCTAAACTTACCAGTTGCTAGTACCGATTGGCCTGTGTTGAAATAGGGGTCAGTCACCCAGCCATTGAGCTGAACAACCCAATGAGGCCCCTGCCCTACTCCTTGGCTAAATATCTTTCAAATCCAGGGTGGGGTCTGTTACAATAGTTTGAGAAGTAGGTGATTTGACATTATACTGGTATGGTGAAAGTGTTAGTAAGGGAGACATTTTCACAAGAGCAGAGAGAAAGATTAGCATCAGAGTTACAGAAAGTATATGAGGGAAGAACATGTGCTTATTTGGCAGGGTTATGGTCTCCTTATAAAGAATCCTATCAGACATATATCCCAATACAAACACATTCGGAATAACACTAACCACCACAGAACAGGTCACAAATCCTTCTTACCTTCATCAACTGCACATGTATATTTCTGTCACACATGTGTAGTTGAGAACTTAGATGGGTACCATAAATTTAAATTTTTGCTGGAGATACGGCAGTCCTAGAGGACCACGTGATACAGCATGCCCTACCCGCTGCACAGCCAGAGGTTTCAGTGGTGGACGGCCATAGGCATATGATTGGATGTCTGTTGTCTGGACTGCTCCACCCACCCATGCCTCTCCACATGGCTCTGCAGTAGCTGAACCAAGGGAACAGGGACTAGTGAAGCCATCCGGTGTGGGTGGGCATGAGGGGGCAGTGCCACAGCAAGGATCTGCTCAGTTCAAGCAATCCTGGCCAGCTCTGTCGATGAGCCCCACAGGAAGCCACCATAGGTATAGACAGCAAAACTGCAGTGCAGAGACCTACAAAAAAGACTGGATGGAAGGGGGTTACAGAGATTAGAAGAGATAAGTGTCTAAAGGACACATAAACAGGGCTTAATGTAAAATGGGAAAATGCAAAACCAAAAACACTGCACTGTAGGATACAGTTTTTCCTAAAAATGATATGCTCTGTGTGTCTTAAAAACATGATTTAATGTGTTTTCGTCAGCTTTACAATACTGCTTCAAATGTAAACAAACCCCGACACACTCTTCAAATGCTGCCCTCCTGTACATGCTTAATATAGCTGCAACATCCTTAGGTGATGACACAGTGGAGCAACAGTGCACATGAGAGATAATACAGTGTGTGTAGGGACTTTATTTCTCATCAAATCCAATTACTGTGCATGTGTGCCAACTCTTTCACACATACACTGTAATGGATTTTTATAACTGGCCAGCAATTTTTTCTTAGGGCTGAGCCAGTTGATATTCACCGTAATAACCCATGACAAGTATGTGCACTGTCACTCAAAGGCAGGTGTTCCCTCACTGACCCTCATTCTCCTTCTGTGCGGGCGTAACAGTTCCACAAACATGGCAGCTCCATATCCCCTGTAGTGAGGAATCGAGGAGTCACCAGAGAAAAAGTCCTCTCATCCTCGTTTGTTTTTTAAATATCTGCTCCATCCCACTTTAAAACATAAAAAAACCTTTATCTGGTTGATCCGGTTTATCACCCAGTTCAAAGAAACGGAGCTGCAGCTGACTGCCTACAGAGGAAGGTGAGCGCAATGACTCAATAGGATGACAAACCTCAAAAAAGTAAGAAACAAAATCCTGATACTGTGTGTCTGTCAAAGACAGACAGGAGTCAGGCTGGAAAAAATTGCTGACCAGATATTATATAAAATGACTCCAGTTGCAAGAAGACCCACAACACATAGCCAAGCTGCTCAGAAAAGTCAACAAAGCCAGAGCCCATCTATGCCTCTCGAAAAGAACACAATGAACTTGAACACAGGTCCAGCTGTGCTTTCTGAGAGGCCCCACAGAAGTGATACTGCTGTTGATATGCTCACCCCTCTCGAGGATCACATTGAATCTGAACACTGGTCCAGCTGAGCCTCCTGAGTGGCCTGCCAGCAATTCTTCTGAAGAAAGTGAGGCTGAGAATTTTGAACTTCGTCTTTCTGAGCCCAATTCCGAGCTAACCCAGTCCCCGAGGGAATGGTACTGTCGAAACTCACCTTCATCTACCAGTACCAACCCTCCAGACTCTCTGTTTTCACTGAACCCTAATGCAATGCCTTTCATTACTGAGAAGAGGACTGTTATCCCTATTTCTAAGCCCAATTTGGACACTGAAATGGACAGTGAAAATGATTCGGGCTCCACGGAACCTGTGGTTGATGTACTGGCCACCCCTTGCCCTGCCCTTGTTCCAGTCCTTGAGCAGAATCAAGGCAGTATAATTTGCCTGACCATGCCCCTGGGTTGACTGTAGAGCCTAGCCAAGCAGGGGTGTCCTTTATTCCTGGAGAGATTACCATACTGGACACAGCCTTGTCTAGGAGGTCGGCAAGATAGCCCAGGCCAATTGTTAAACTCACATATGATACCCTGGGTGCCTCATCCATGTTATTCACATAGCTGTGGTCCCTGTTGTTCATCCCCAATAGTGTTTCCCAATGGATGGGGTGGGAAGGTGTATGTGTATACCTGCAGTTACCTGTACATAGTTAACATTTGATGTGTAGACAGGCACTATTTGTGGGATGGCCCATGTGACTTGAAATGTGATTATTGTTGGTGCTAGCTAGGAATCAGGTGTCTAGTCAGAAAAGAGCATGTTAAGATATTTGTTGCATTTAAATGGTTTGCTGGGACACCAAGCATTCAGCCAGGGGAGTGTGTAAGCCCCCCAATTTGAGCTTACCTGTGTGGGCTCTGGCCTTGATGCCTCTCTAAGGTGACCCAGTGGGATCCAGACCCTGGCACCTCCTGAGGCCTTGCAGCTGCAGCCAATGATGCCAGTGATGTCCTCTGCCCCGAGGAGTCCTTGTAGAGGGGGGGCCAAGGGCTGTGACAGGACTTCCATGTCTGCGGTGCTAAAAGAAAGAAAGAATAACTTGCAGTCCTGGTGTTTTGGGAAGCTGGGATCACAAAGTAAATAAATAAGATAGTGACTTCTCTCCCTCTGAGCATGCACGGCCATCAGAGCTGAAACTTAAAGGAACTGTGCTCCAATTTCAACTCAACCATATGGCCATTAGAAAAGAAATATATCCCTGGTTCTAGGATGAGCAGAGGAGCCAGGGATCGATACCAATTGTGATTGGAAGCTTCTGGTCAAAAGTAAACACAGTGTTAGCCCTGTTAGAGGTCTCAGTTGCATAAATCAGGGCTGGACTGCAGAGAGCCCTAAGGAAGACAAAACTACGAAACACAGGACTGCTGGGTATAATACAGAGCCAGCCCCGAGATCACCCAGTGAACTGCAGCCAATCAGAGGGAGGCTGTTAGGGGGAGATATAAGACTGTTTTGCCACCAGAAGGAGAGTTGTCAAGAGGAGCACAGTGACTGTGAGTAGAGAGACTGTCCAAGTCTAACAAGTTTGCCTGGCTGTTTCTGAACCCCGACTGCCTTAAACTACAAAGCTGCATGCAGGAGAAATGGCAGCTGTTTCTGTGTGACTAAAGCAGAAAAAAAAATGTTCTATAGCTGCCCAAGCAGTTGGACAGCTTTTTGAACTGGGAAAAGAGTTGGGCTGTAGACCTTGAGTGAGTCACTGATCCCCTCGGTGGAGAAATTGGTTGGTGAAGTGAACGCTCAGCCAGAAGAGAGATTAAAAGTGTCAAGGCAACTCGCTGTGACAGGACCTAGTAATGCTTGTGGAGGCATCCCTTGAGATAGGGGCTGTGAGGTGAGAGACTGTGGCAGCCCCGCTGCCCTGTGCAGGTCCTGTAGGGTAACTAGAAGTGCAACAGAAGGGTTTGAGGAACATAGTCAATCCTCGTTCCTTGGACTGAAGATGATGATGCCCCGTGTTGAAGGACAGAACAGACCTGCCTGAGTGAAGTCTCTCTCTATAAAGGCCCATAGGTGAAATTGACAAGGCTTGGCAAGTGAAGCTCATCACCCCTCAAGTGTGTCCAGTTCTGGTTTCCCACCTGTGGTGCACCACCAATGGAGAGCCTCCATGGTACCGTGCAACTCATCTGGCTGTGAACCCCCTGTGTGAACTACAAAAAGTGTGAGTACCCTGAGCTGCGGCTCTGGGGAGTCTGTTAGTTAGCTAGTCAGCCAGTTAGGATTCTGGGGGTAATCTCTGTACAGGATTTTTAGTGACATACCAGTTTGGCAAACCTAGGAAGTCTAAAGTGTGTCCTGTGTTTATCTGGGCCCTGATGAAAGACCCAAGGCCTGCATCACTGAGCGGTGAGGTACTCACTGTACAGGGACAATCTGGGTGCACCCAGGGATGGGAAGAGGGGTTACTAAGGGGAAAGTTATTGGCTAACTAAAGTAAATGGTGGTTGACATTCTCCTCCTTGTGTTTCCCCAAATAAATAAGGTTACTGTTTGCATTTTTTCCACTGTCACTGTGTTATTGAAAGAGTGCTGCTGGGAGTGCAGGTGGCTACTGTGTGGGAAACTGTTATTGCATGGGGAAGAGTATTACTGGGGCAGCTTGCTTATTTCCTTGGGGGTGACAACCTGTTCTTTATCCACAGGAGTTCTCTGCTGCTACCCCAGGAGGAGGCACTCAGCCACATCTTCTACCAATGCAGAACCCAGGCCGGCCCCCTCAGAGGTGTGTGCTGAATTACCCTGAGGGACCCGGTGCAGCCTAGGTGAGTCAAAGGGCTGTTACACAAACTAGCTGACAGCTGAAAGTAAGAAAAATATGTTTTGCCAGGTTCAGGTGTTAGTTGTAGGAAATAAATCCAGTCAGCAAGATTTTTTTTAAGTAAAAAGTGTACCTATAAATTAACCACGCACACACTCACACACACATGCACACAGATAGTAGGGAGATAGAGAGTTACAGCCCCCGACTGCAGTTGCTTTTCCTATAATACATATGCACAGAGAAAATGAGTTTAAAGCCATACAAACAAAATTAGACACAAATATAATGGCTGAAGCCTGAAAGGTATATTTAGCCTTTTGTCAGAATGCTGATGTAACCATCCAGTCCCCTGGGGTTACTAGAATCCCCTCAGTGTCAGTGCTAGGTAGCGAAAGGCAGCTGGTGAATAACCAGTTAAATGGGGTTTCACCTACTTGCTCTGTTGTTTACTTGGCCTCAGCTGAGATGAGAGAGATGAGGTCATTTGGAACTGTCGCAGCAGCATAAGCCACAGCAGCTGTGAGTGGGGAGTTTTAGAATCTTGGGTCAGTAGTAGTCCATGCAGTGAGTTGTAATGAGTCAGTGGAGGGAGTTGGAGCTGCAGTTTGAAGTGTGAAGAGAGCCTACTTTTTCACCCTAGTCCTGGTATTCTCCAGCCTACCAAGAGAAGAGGTGGAAACTATTGTATACAGCAGGATCTCCTGATTTTCATCCCCGGAGGGGTGAAAAAGACTGCTAGTGGATGGATCCTAGAGGCAATCCCCTTTTTGATCCAGGACAAATTGAAGCTGCCCGTAATGTTCTAACAGTGAGTATGATCTTACTTTGTGCTGCAATAGTAAGTACCTATGCTTTGGTGTTTCTCTGGCTAAGAGGGAAATGTACACCTGCTCTGTTCCAAAGTTTGAGACTGTTCTCAGTTTAAAGTTGGCTAACAAGTATGGGGTCCAGATGTATGACTAATTCACATTGTTCAAGACTTCAGTTCTCACACTACCAGTGTAGTGTTTTTTAAATGCTGGATGTGAAAGTTCATTCAATGATAAATTTGCCCAAGTATGTTCGAGATGTTTAAGGTGTAACTCTGAAAGAATGTTTGGGTATAGATTTGGAAGCAAAGGGTGGGCAGCCCCACGTCTGGAGTAACCAGTTCAGGACTATAGGTTCTGTAAGGGTGCCTGGTCACTTTAGACATAGTGGCCAATGTCTGAAGAGAATTTTATCCCCCTGAAGTGGGATGTGCTAGTTATTAGCCGCATGTATGCTCAGTTGTGGCCAGTGCCACTAGAAGTATTTCCAGTTGTGGCCAGCGCCACTGGAAGAAATGTAAAAGTCCTGTGCCATATGGGAAATGTGTGTTCAGTTGTGGCCAGTGCCACTAGAAGAAAAGTTCATGCTGTGGCCAGTGCCACTGAGAGAGTGGGTAAAAGTCCTATGCCATATGGGAATTCCAGTGCAAGAAGTACAGTGTCCTATGAAATATAGGAATATGCTAAGTTTCAGTCAGATTTCAGTCATTTTGTTGTTCTAGAAGTTCCTAGTGCCATGATGTATAAAGCTTAGGGGTCCACCCTTGCTTTAGAGAACACCTTTTTGGAATAAAGCCACACTCTAGAACTCCAGCTCTGGTTTGGACATTTACATTATTGCTTCTCGTGTCTATGGATTTACTGGTACTCCTCCAGAAGTACAGATCTAGCATAGCCCTAGCAAAAAGTCTCTCCCCAGGGTCTGTTTTTGTAAATACCTCATAGGTCATATTTGCTTTTGTATACCCCCACCCCTTTTGATCGCTAGAAGTAATGAGCCTGGTATACATTCCCAAAGCTAGGGATGGTACCAATTGACTGTGTTCCTGAAGCAGTCTGTGCCCAGTTAAGGTCGTCAGGGGTAGCAAATTGTGTAAAGTAGTGGGGGGGAAGGGTTTACACTGAGGGTGCAACCTAGCCAATCTAGTTCTTTTTGAGGGTCAGGACATAAACGCAGACAGCAAGTTTTTTTTAAGTGAAAAGTTCAGTCTATAAATCCACTACACACATTCAGAGATAGTAGCCAGATGGGGAATTACAGCCCGCAGTTGTAGACAGTCAAGATGCAGCTGAAGAAAACTGGATGTTTTTATTTTCTTTAGATTGTGATTGCTGCTGCCTGTGTATAATTAAAGCAGCAGTGCAAGGATAAGTTGCAATTTTGGGGGCCCCTGTGATTTTTAATTTAATAACATGCTGCTTGAATTCCATTTTAGATTACTGTGTGGAATTCCTTCAGTTCTTTAGTGTTTTTTATTATTTCAGTAACAACTGTAATTAATTTGCACTAATTAATGTACTGGCCAGCAAGTCACATGATGAGAACAAACATGCCATACAAATTAATTACAACATAATAAAGAACCAAAGGAAACCCTTAGAGTAACCTAAAACGGACATCCAGCAGCATGTTACTAAATTAAAATCACTGATGCAAAAAATTACAACTTTTTGTTGCACTGCTGCTTTAATTACAGGCAAAGTGACTAGCTTGACCGCTGACAAAATGTTTTACACTATGGCAAGACACTCTTTTTCCACAGTAGAGTATGCCTGCTCCCTAGTAAGTAACTTTTTACTTAGGTACACGATGGGGTGATCTTTCCCTTGGTTGGATGTCTGGCTCAGCACTGCCCCAATACCCACATCTGAGGCATCAGTCTGGACTATAAAGGGTTTGCTATAGTCTGGACTTGTCAACACAGGAGCACTACACAGTGCCTCCTTCAGTCTGGTAAAGGCTTTTTTACAGGCTGGTTCCCAGGTAATTTTCTTAGGCATCCTTTTCATTACCAGGTCAGATAGGGCACAGCAAGGACACTGTAATTGGGTACAAATTTCCTATAGTACCATACTGTCCCTAGAAAACTCCTGACCTGCTTCTGCATTTCTGGTCTGGACCATGCCTTGATCACCTCTATTTTTATTTGGTTAGGACGGAGCTGTCCCCAGCCTACAACATGCCTGAAGTATGCCACTTCAGCCATGGCCGCCGGGCACTTCTCAGCTTTGACAGTTAGTCCAGCCCTCTGTATCCTGCCCAGCACTTCCCTAAGGTGTGAAAGGTGTTCCTCCCAGCTGGTACTAAAGATGCAATGTCATCCAGGTATGCCACGGCATACTCCTCATCACCATTTAACACCTGGTTCATTAACCTTTGGAAAGTGGCCGGGGTGTTCTTCATTCCGAAAGGCATTACTTTAAACTCAAATAAGCCTATCGGAGTGATGAAGGCTGACCTCGCCCTAGATCTGTCTGTCAATTCTTCCAGCCAGTACCCCTTGGTCAGGTCAATTGTCATAAGGTAGGTCACCCCTCCCAACTTGTCCAGGAGTTCGTCCGTCCAGGGCATCGGGTGGGCATCGGACTTTGTGACTGCATTCAATCCATGATAGTCCACACAGAATTGAGTTGAGCCATCTGGCTTAGGTACAAGGACTACAGGTGAGGCCCAGGGGCTGTGGGAGCTCTGGATTACCCCTAAATCCAGCATCTCCTCCACCTCCCTCCTAATGTCCTTTTGGACAGCCTCTGACACCCGATATGCTGTTCACCGTATGGGCGTCTGTGTACCTGTCTCCACATTGTGTGTCACTAAGGGGGTTAGTCCAGGCTTGGCACTAAACAAGGGGGCAAAGTCTGCTAAAACCTCTTTTACTTTCTGGACCTGGTCCGGGGTCAGCTGGGGAGACAATTTTACTGCCTCCACAGTGGAATCCCACTTACTCTCTTCCAGCAAGTCCAGAAGAGGGTCTCCTTCATCCATCCCCTCCCCATGACTACACACTGCAAACACCATGTCAGCCCTATTTGCATATGGCTTCATCATGTTGACATGGTACATCCTTTCAGTCTGTCTTCTGTCAGGTAAATCCACAATGTAGTTCACGTCATTTACCTTCCTAACCACTTTGTACGGTCCTGTCCACTCAGCTTGCAGCTTGTCTTTCCAGACCGGAATAAGGACCATGACTTCCTGACCCACCATGTACGAATGAACTTTGGTTCTGCAGTTGTACTACAATTATTGTTTCTGTTGGGCAGCTGCCAGGTTGCTCTGGGCTGTCCCCATAAGCTCCTTCAGCCTTTCCCTAAACCTAAGGATCTAATCCACAATGGGAGTTCCCTGGGTGGCATGCTTGCCTTCCCAGTCCTCCTGGATCAAGTCTAGGGGCCCATGTACCTGGCGTCCATATAAGAGTTTGAAGGGGGAAAATCCTGTCGACTCATGGGGCACCTCCCTGTATGCAAACAACAGGTGGGGAAGGTATTTCTCCCAGTCCCTCCCATGCTGTTCAGCAAATGCTCAGAGCATTGACTTTAGGGTACCATTGAAGCGTTCCACAAGCCCATTGGCTTGTGGGTGATACAGTGTCGTGCATCTCTGTACCACCCCACACTTCTTCCATAAACATTTCATTAGGTCCAACATGAAGGAACTCCCTCGATCGGTGATTACCTCCTGTGGAAACCCAACACGGGAGAAAATCCCAAGCAAGGCATGTGCCACTTTGTCTGTCCTCAGAGAGGATAGGGTGACTGCCTCTGGGTTACGGGTGGCATAATCCACCACAGTCAGGATGACTCTCTTCCCTGAGGAGCTGGGGGTAGTTAAAGGCCCCACGATATCCATTCCCACCCTCTGGAATGGCTCCTCCACTACGGGCAGGGGAATCAGGGCAGCTTGGGATTTCTTGCCCGCCTTCCCTATTTCTTGGCACTGGTGACAAGACCTGCAATACTCCTTCACCTGCTGGGTGAAGTTAGGCCAGTAGAAATTCTGGGCTAACTGCTGCATAGTTCGTATGATTCCCAGATGACCAGACAAGGGAATATCATGGGCAACCTTGAGCAACTGCTCATGATATCCCTGGGGAACAACAAGCTGCCTGCCTAGCATCCCTCCCTCTATCTGTACTGCCTGTGTATACATAAGTCCATCTTCCCAATAAACCTTATGTCTGCCGTCACCTCCCTGTGCCCCGTCCTAGTCTTCCCAAGCCCTCAGCTTCTCTAAACTGGGGTCACTTCTCTGAGCAGCTGCGAACCCCTCACACCTTCCCAAGGCATGGGACAGGTCCCCTTCAGTCACTATACTAGGGTCCCTAGCACTAGCGTCAAGACCCTCAGGATCACTGTCAATCCTGACCCTCTGGCAATGGGTCACCCCTCCCTCTTTGGAGTAACCTTCCATAGCTGTGTGGTCACTTGCTACCAGGGAAATTTGTACCCTCTTTTTATCTGTCTCCCCATCTGGAGACACAGGCTGGGGAACCAGCCTCTCAGCATCTTCCCCAATGGTTTCTGGGGGGTTCAGAGAACTACAATTTTTCCTGGCCACTTGGCTATGAGTAACTGCACATACCATCCCCTGTTTGAGGTTGTTACCCAGGATCACATCCACTACTAAGGTTTTGGCCACAGCCACCTGTTGCACAGTTCCCCCTGTATCACCCCAGTCCCAGAAAACACTGGCCAGTGGCAATGTTTTCTCTTCACCAGTAACCCCTTGTACAGTTACGTATTTGTTAGGGACAAGCTGACCAGGCTGTATTAGATCCCCTTTCACCAATGTCAGGGATGCCCCTGTGTCTCTTAACCCCTGCGTCTGTGCGCCATTTACCATGACTGGGTGCATGTGTTCCCTCATGTTCACTGGCATGCTTCCAGGGACACAAAAACAACCCACTTCTTTTCTTGCACCTGGTTGTGTATTACTGCTTGCCTTTTTGGGACACTGTCTGGCAATATGCCCAGTCTCTTTACGCAACCCACAGGCATTTCTTACTTCAGAGAAATCTTTTCTTTCAAACCTGGGGCTAACTGGTGTCAGTGGAGGCAGTGAGGGTTTTAGCTGCCCTGAAGGCACGCTTTTCACTTTCTGTGCTGCCACGCCTGCCCCATTTGCTCTCAGAGCAGGTCTGCTCTTGGCATAGCGGTCCAGGAGTTCAGCAGCCTCTTGCACTGTTTTGGGATCTTGGTCCTCTAGCCAGGTTTTTAGCTCTGCTGGGCATGCCCAATAAAACTGTTCTAATAAATTCCCATTTTCAATTTTATCGACAGAGTTGGCCTCAGTTCCTTCCCACCAACGTATTAAAAACTGTGTTTCATGGCTAGCTCCTCATAGATCATATCAGGGCTTCTCCTGAGCTTACAGAATTTAGCTCTGTATGATTCAGCAGTTAATTCAAACTTTTTTAACAGTGCAGCTCTTAACTTGCTGTAATCATCACTGTCCTCATTGTTCATTTGACCCAATGCATCCTGAGCTTTCCCGGTAAGTAGCGGGGATAGCTAGAAGCTCCAGGACTGTCTAGAAATTTTAGCCTGAATACAAACTTTTCAAAAGAGTTTAAAAAGGTATCCATATCTTCCCCGTCTTTAAATTCAACTATTCATTTGGAGTTCAATTTGTAACCCAGTCCTGCAGTTCCAGCTAAACCCAAGCCACTTACCTGCTCTGGTGCCGCTGGTCAGAGTCGTATCTTCTCCAGCTCATGTTGCCACTGGCACTACTCTCTCCTCTCCTCTGCATTCTTGCTCTGCCTCACAGTCCGCCTCCCTCTGTTGTCGCTCTTCCTCATGGTCTGCTTCCCTCTGTTCTCGCTCTCTCTTCTCCTCTACAGCTCGCTGGCACTCACGCTCCTCACAGTCTGGCTCCCTCTGTTGTTGCTCTGCCTCCAGTTCCATCCTACGCAACTCAGTTTGCAGTTTGAGTACCTCTGGATTCAGGATACTGGTGACCATCTCCTGCTGCTGTGGCCCTTCACTGACAGTGGCCCTGCTGTCCTTTTCAGTCACAGTCTGTGACTCACTGCTCTGGGTATCTGCTACCATCAAGGCATCTATAAGGTTCTGCTTTTTGGCTGTCACCTTGAATGGGACTCCCCTGTCCCCGCACAACTGCTTCCAGTGATCTACAGTGTGCCTGCTGTAGTCAGAAGCCATCTTCTTCCCTGGCTATGGCTACTCTGACTTTGCACTTTAGAAAAATAAATAAAATAGGTAGGAACTCGACTGTACACCAAGTGATATATTGTTCTGTTTCCTTTTTTAAAATAAAACTCTATCTTTTTCTTTCTTTGCAAGAGAGCTTATGGTCTCAAGCTGACACAGAACAGTAAAGCTTATAATACCAAAATTATGCCACCGCTGCCAACCAATCTGTCACAAACCCACTCAGCAGGTCAGGTCCTCTACTCCCAAAGTGCCAACCTCTGAGCGCAGTCTTGTGAATAGTGTAACAGACAAGGTAACCCTCTTGTCTGTTTTTGTGAGTTCAGATCAACCTTTGGTCTCAAGTCTTGGAGGGATTCAAACTGTTACCCTCTTTCTAGCGTACCCAATGCACAGGCTCAGATAGACCTATCTTCGGGAGGCCATATATCTTTGCCTACAGGCACCTAACCAGGTGTACAGAGATGAACCCTTTCAAACTTTAATAAAGACCTCAGATTTAAAGACGCTTCTCTTTCTAGTTTGGTACCACTATTCAAACTTATGTCTAATTGTCTGCTTTTAACCATATACTTGTCTTACAAATAAAAAGAAGTCAAAGACAGACCAAGTAAGTTCTAAAAAGAATTTTACTAAAATATTTCAAAATATGTAAAACAGAAAATACAGAACTGTTATATCCCAAGACATACAAATCTATTAAAAGAAACACAGTTTAAACAGTGCAATTTCCTACTTAAAGTATTTAGATTTAACTCTCTGTCTAAAATACCCCACCAGGCACTCAGCCCGGACTGTATGCACTTTGGATACACAGCCCGACTGGCGCGCCCCCTGCTGGCCACTTGACTGACGGGCTGTCCATTTAAAGAATGAACCCAACTTTCTTGGAGAGACTCCCATCACACAAGGAGTATATTTTCCCAAGCTGTGGCTCCTTACACCACTTAGAGTCTACGACTCTTAGAGAGATTTGATTTCTACTTCCTTCGAACTCCCATCAAACAAGGAGACTCCCATCACACAAGAGTATATTTTCCCATCCTGTGGCTCCCTACACTACTTAGAGTCTGCGACTCCTAGAGAGATTTTCAAGTTGCGACTCACGCCTGGGTACCCACCTCATCACTGGCCAAGTGCATGAAGCAAGTAGCAATCACAGTAGAAACTGTGAGAGGTGGACCTGGTTACTAAAGATGGGGGTGTTCCACCTCCAGCTCCCACAGCCCATACCCAGTCATTTCTCTGGACAAACAGAAACTTAGAACTTTAAAATGTAGATTAAACGGTGGATGACCTGAAGCACCCTCTACAACAGTACCTGAAATCCATTCAGACTTTAAACTTTAATCACTCCATTTGTTTGTCCTAGTACAATAGGCCTCCCAAATAGTAGGTACATCCCAGCTTTTTTTCATAATTTCAAACTGAAGAAAACATTTTGTTTCCCTCTCCAATAGAGCACACCACTCACCCTTTCATTGCAGGTGCCCCACAGGCAAGTACCACTTCTTTCACTGTTATACAAGAACAGAAACTGTAAACAGGCAGCTTTCTTCTATAGTGGAAATGGGGATTGCCCCTGGAATCCACAGAGCTTCACTCACTCGGGAGGGGGCACTGAGACCTGGACAGTCTCCACCACTTTAAACTGATTTCAGCTTTCTCCCAAGGAGGTAAACAGGAGACCTCCTTCCTGCTTGGAGGTAAACAGACAACTTCCTTTCTGTTTGAAGGTAAACAGAAGACTGACTTTGAAAACTCCCAAAGTTGCAGTCCCTGAGCTGCAGATTCCAATGTGGCTCATGCAGCTGCGAAGTTCTATGGTGATGTCATCTCTCAGTCTCAGCTGTGACTGAGACAGAGTGAGACAGTGTGAAACCCATTTAACTGCAGTTTCACAAGCTGCCTTCCCTGCCTACCACTAGGTCTTACTGGGATTCTAGTAACCCCGGTAACAAGGGGGTTACATATACAACTATTGGAACAATTGAATCAACAAAATATAGATATCAACAGATGCCTTTTAGTGACTTTTGATGTAAAAGCTTGTATACTAGCATTCCACACAAAGCAGGACTAGAAGCTATGGATTATTTTTGTCACAAAAAATGAAAATACTCCCAATAAGGAGTTAATTTTGAAACTGACAAAGTTTGTTCTAGAAAATAATTATTTTAAGTTTGAGAAGAAAAGTTATCAGGAAACAGGGACTGCGATGGGTGCCACAATGACCCCAACCTATGCAAACATGTCTATGGCAGGCATGGCTAGCAGCTGAAAATAGCGAGACGCAGCTTTCACTTTATTTTTATAGGAGCTTGCATGCCTTTAAATTGACTGTTATGGTGGCGTTTGTGGACTGAAATTGATGGCTTCAGGCAAGAACAAGAATAAGCAGGCAAAACTGCACTTTACCCCATCTGATCTGCCAAAGCTTCAGTGACGAGGCCTAGACAGTGCTGGAAGACCAGATGTCCCAAATGGCGCAGGAGGGTGCTTCCAATTTTGAGTGCTCACTAGCTGCAGTACCATCCACTCTTGTACTAATCCAGCATGACATGAAAGCTGGTTTCAACAAAGTCACATTGCAGATTTCACATCTGCAATCGGTGTGACAGGATTTCGGAATAGTCAGCCTCCCACTCTAACCAGATAGCAGAACTCGAACAACGTGTGGGTCTTCTGGAAAACTCACTTTCTGAATCTGTAAGAGTCAATTCTAACTTGAAACAACAGATTGAAGCCCTAATGAGTAAAATGGATGACCAAGAAAATAGATCTCGACAATCAAACTTATGAATTATTGGGCTCCCAGAGGGTGCTAAGGAGCCAACCCAGAGAAAGGTATCCACTTATGGCACATGGAGCATCTGAATTTGCCATCTGAACTCAGGAAATGTGAAACAGAGTGCACTCATAGAGTAGGCCTTAAGCCCACATCTGATGCTCGACCCAGACATTGTCTGATTAAATATTTACGCTATCAGAACAAGGAGACGGTCTTGAAGCGAGCAAAGAAATGGGACCGATCAAGGTTGGGACTAATCGAGTTTATGTATTTCAGGACTATAGTAGGGATCTACAGCAGTGAGCCAGAAATTTAGTGATGTCAAGGCCAAATTGCATCGCATGGTCTGGTCTTTCACCTTCCTATACCCTGCAAAATTTAAAGTGGATCGCCTGGGGATCTCCACATTTCTTCTCCTGTCCTCGTGAAGCTCTAGAATGGGTGAGGAAAACTCTAAACGAGGAGACACAGGCCCAGTGGAAGGCGCCCACTCACCAACTCATCGAGAACCAGATGATTGCTGAAGACCAGGTATAGAAAACCTTTGGTTCTCAATTAACCCTATTGGTTTAACGGCATAGGGGAAATAAGTTTTGCTAAGTTACTTTAGAGGGGCAGTAACCCTTCTTATTACTAGCTAAACAGTCCGAGGGAGAATTTATAATCAGACTAATCCTTGTGTTTGAACGTGGCCTCATGATCCCACTTCGGATGTTTGTGCTTTTGGTTTTGCTCGGTGTACATGAAATTCAGCTTTTGAACTACCCTCATTATTTAGGATCTTGTTGTTAATTCCCTCCATGCACTGTTGGACTGAGTTAATTTTATGCATCAGAGCAGTTAATTTCTCTTACGAGTTTGATGGCCCTGAAATTTGGAAAACATGGAGATCCGACCTGATCTGGGGATCAGGGTAACAATGGATGCATTTTCAGCTTATTGCAGTGGCTTGGTTGCTTAGAATTTTCTTTTACTTGGGCCCGACTGAAGCCTCAAATGGCTGGACTGGTAATTTGCTTCGGAGCTGGGACACATATGTTCTCTCTACTGTTTAATTGTATTCACCAACACACTCGGTTTTCTAGGATTTTGAGAAATAACTGTTGGTTGCAACCTTCTAGCAACAGATATGAATGGCCTTGTTTTACTTTTTGAGGGCTATAATTTTCTTTAAGGACTAGGCAACTCCATAACTCTTTATACTGACTTGATTTGGGAATGAGGGTAATTCTGAATGTACATTATGTCTGAGTTGTTTGCTTATTTGGACTACCCACATCCACGATCTGTCTTATTAGAATATGGTTTAATGTTATTTCTTTATTAGTAAGTAGGAGAAACGTTGCCTAGATCTTTTTTTTTACTATTCATGGAAGTGATTTATATATGCCTACTTATAAATTTAAACACACTCCTAAGTTATGTGGGGCTTTTATGAGGAGTGCTATATAAAGATGATCATAAAATTCACCACCAGTTTGCAGGGGAATGGAGGAGGGGTCCTGTTGACCCCAAGGGGAGCTGTTTTTGTTTTTCTTGTTCTTAATGTTATGTGGGTACTATTTAGCGCTAAGATTATGTTATGGGGGGGATTGAGTGGGGTGGACTGGAATGGCGATACACTGGGGTTTTCTGCCTAGTAAGGGTGCCCGGTTTGCTGTGTGGGTCTGCCTGCTTGAAAAGTGGGTCCAGTTACCAAAATCCAGGTTTCATATGGGGGTTTATAACTCAGTTCTTAAAGTTGAAATTAGACACAGAGTGACTCGAGCACAGTTTGCAGGATTATTAGTTTTGCATTGTATAAGAAAGATCTACGATTTGGCACTACTCAAATAGTACTATCATACATGGTAAATCATGGCTCATTCTTTAAAATAGCATCATGGAATATTAATGGGTTGAAGTCAATAATGAAGCATCAACGTTTTGCTGTAGAGGTAAGGAGTGCAGGATGGCAAGTGGTTTTGATACAGGAAACACATATGTCAAAGGAGGAGGCCTTAAGAACTGAGGCCTGTATGGGTGCAAGTGATCTTGGCAACCTTTTCTGCCAAAGCCAGAGGAGCTACCATTTGGTTTCCTAGGGGCTCATCGGCAGTGGTGCTGGATAAATATGTTGATCCGCCGGCAGGGTTGTTTTGGCCAGTGTTGAAATTTCTGGGTTGGGGCAGGTAAATTTAGGTGTAGTCTATGCCCTAAATGTTGAGGACCCACTATTTTTTCAACAGCTTTCCCTAGAATTGATTAACTGGTCAGGTAGGTAGATATTGGGAGGATTTTAATTGTGTGAGGGATAACATATTGGATAGATCCAGTACTAGACCGCCAAATTATCAACAAATGCATGGGCGTTGGGTGTATTGGAGGAGGAGGAGGTGGGGCTGGTTGATGCATGGTGCCAGCTATATCCCATGGGGAGAGACTACAGTTTTACTCCTATGCACACAAGTCTTATGCCCATATTGACAGAATTCTGGTTAGCCCAGTGCTTCTGCCAACTATACAAAGTGCACAATATTCCCCAATTTTATTATCTGACCATGCCTCCCTTACTGTTGTATTTGCTTTCGGGGGTACCACAGGAAACAGATTGTGGGGTTAGACCCCCTCTTACTAGGAACAAGACTACATAAATTACATGTGGACTAGCATTCAGGAATTTTTTAATGTATAACCGTAAAGGGACACCACACATAAAAGCAAGGTGGGGGCGCTAAAAGCATAGATTCGAGGTCAGTCCATCTCTTATGTGGCACATAAAGCTCGGACCTCAAATAAAGAAATTGAAACACTGCAATCCAAGATTGAAGCATATGAACAGGTGCATAGAGCTAATCCTACACCGGTTTTGTATCATATAGTGCAGAAATTTAAATGGCAGTACAACTCTATTAGTAGTGCCGGCTGGAAAGAGTGATCCTGTTAATGCAGTCTAATCAGTATTTTGAAGGAGGCCAAGCCAGAAAATGTCTTGCTTGGCAACTGCGTAAGAGAGAGGGAGAAAGGGCAGTGCACCGCATTTTACCTCTGATAATAAAGTGGTTGACCCTGTAGAGATTAGCGCTGCTTTTGGAGATTTTTATAAAAGCTATACACATCAGAGGTTTCTCCTCCTTTAGAGATTACAGGCCTTTTTGATGAGGGAATGTTGAGATCTATTAATGATGAGCAGGTAGTGATGCTTGAGTCTCCACTGACTAGTGAAGAGGTCAGTAGTACGATCAGGGAACTAAGGGGTGGTAAGGCCCCAGGACCAGATGGCATACCTATTAGCTTTTTAAAAGTTTCCAGAAAGAATTGTTAGAACCCCTGAAGGACATATTACTGGAGAGTCTGAAAGATGGTGAGCTGCCCCTCCACTTGGTCTGCAGTTATTATGGTTTTGCCCAAACCGGCAAGGACACAGCTTGGTGTGCCTCTTATAGACCTGTTTCACTATTGACTGCTGACTATACGGTCTTGGCCAAGGTCTTAGCCTCCAGGCTGGACCCTTTGTTACCGGCCCTTATTCACCCTGATCAAACAGGTTTTGTTAAGGGTAGGCAGGGTAAACACAACATATGGAGAGCCCTGAATGTTATGTATCAGTAGGGTAGGGTGAAGAATAAGTAGGGTACTGCCATTGTTGCACTGGATGCTGAGAAAGCCTTTGACTGAGTGGAGTGGGGGTATCTTTTTGCTGTTATGGAGAGGATGGGATTGGATTTCAGTTTGTTTTTCCTGTGTCAGAACCCTATATACTAATCCCTCTTCCCAGGTGTCAGTTAATGGAGTGCTCTCCCCGGTTCCTGTTAGACTGGGGCACAGGGCAGGTTGTCCACTCTCCCCACTATTAACCATTTTGTCTCTTGAGCCTTTGGCTGTGATTTTCCTCATGGGGTCAGAGATAGGAAGGTTGATTTGTGGTGTGCGTGAGAATAAATTAGCGATGAATGCTGATGATCTCCTGTTAAGAGACCTGCACGGACTTACAAAGGTGCAAAAATATTAGAAGAATATAGACAACTGCCCAGTCATAAAATTAATTGGTCTAAAAGTGAGGTCTCTGCCAGTGGGAGTACTGGACCGCCAATCTCTTATACAGAATTTGAATGGATTACAACTAGTATCAAAACTTAAATATTCCAGAATTTTTATTTCTAATAGAATTAGTGCTCTTTATGCTCTGAATTTCAAACCCGATGAGAAAAATCACTGATGATTGTGGTAGTTAGGCAACCTTGCCATTATCACTGTTAGGCAAAGGGCAGTTATTAAAATGATGATTTTGCCACGACTATTATAATTACATCAGTCATTACCAATAAGAGTACCTAAAAGCCATTTTAAACAACTTGATGCTATTCTGCATAAATTTCTTTGGCGTGGTAAATCTGCTAGGGTTAGTAGGAGTATGCTCCAGGTCCCATGAGGAGGGAGGTCTCGACCTTCCAGATTTTCTATAGTATTATTAGGTTGGTCAAATAGCTGCCTTACCTCCGGGTTGGGATTATGACGTGCCTGGGTGGATGAAGATAGAAGAGACCTGTCGGGGAGGAGTATCAAGGGGCCTACTGGCTGAAGGTTTATGGACGGGGTTCTGTCTGATCATCCTAACCCATTTTAGCTACAACTATAGCCACATGGTGTCATCTGCACAATGCCTTAGGCAGATGTCCAGCTCCCACTAGGCAGACTCTACTGCTGGAAGCTATTAAATTCAAGGACATGGCCTCAATAGGCTTAACACACAGATTGAAAGAATGGCAGTCTAGGGGCCTATGTTGGATGGATCAGTTATTTGAAGGAGACCATATGGTGACATTTGACCACTTATGTAACACATGGAAGGTTCACGGGGGGATTTCTTCATTTATCTTAAACTGAGGAATATTTTGGGACACACTTAAGTTTAGTAAATGGGTGGGCTCCTCACTTGAAGAGGGCATTTTATCCCCAACCTGGTGTGAGAATGCTATCCACTCTATATGGCTCACTGTTGGGAGGCTGTCAGAGCAGCCTGATTAAGGTGACTACTAAGTGAGAACTTGATCTGGTTATGACAGTGAAGTCTGATATGGGGAAAAGAGCTTGTGGTCACTTCCAAGTTTGCTCACAGAGCAACAAATTGAGACAAGTCCAATTTAATTTCCTACACATCAAACTTACTACACCCTGATCAAATGACATCAATTTGACCCTTCTAAATCCAGCTCTTGTCCAGATGCTTGGTAGTCGATGGTGACTTTATACATCTAGCACTGACATGCCTAAGGTTGCCCCATTCTGGTCGGCAATGCATGATATTATGACTCATGTGTTGGGTTTGCACCACCTTATACACCTTTGGAACTGATGTTGGGGGCTGATCCAGAACACCCGTGGGTGGGTCCAGAATGCTATGGACCCTGGCTTTGATTACTGCTAGAAAAACCATTGCCCAGTCTTGGATGGCTACTTCCCACCTACTATACAACAGTGGGTTAACAACCTAAAGGCATGATATGGCTATTGAAATGGCCCAGCTTTCAACACAGGGAAGTTGTTGAAATTTCAGACTTTGTGGGGTCCTGTTGTGTCTGCCATAGAATCTAGTGCCCTTCTGATTTGAAAAGTTAAAGAGGCTGTTCCTGCAATTCTCCTTAATTTAACCCTGTGTACATTGGTGTCTTCTTCTCCTACTGACTGTATTGCTGGTGATATTTTATCCCTGATATGTGCTATATTAGTCTCTTTTCAATGTCTGTCAAATTTCTTGCTATGTTATGTATGCTATGTATCAATTTTATGAATCTAAATTGTACTATATGTATGTTAACTCTATGTCTCAATAAAAACTATATTGCAAAAAACATGTATATGGCCCACTTTGAATCTACACATATTTACAGTGATAAAATGAATACAGAAACTCATCACTACTGTATAAACATTTTATAGATTATGGGCTGGATATTCAAACTGTGCCATTCTGAGTATAAGCCCTTGCGCTGCACAAAATAGTTCGCGAGGGTGTGGCCCAAGCGATATTCAAAGGAGTTAGCTATTGAGCAACTCCTTTGAATATCACCCCAACCACAACCACTGTGCATGGTGCAGTGAAACTTGCACTACCGCAAGTTGTCAGAGTGGAGCATTCAACTTGCGGTGGCCAAGTACCATTGCGCCATACGCCAAAATCACGATATTCAAAAGGTGACATGCAAATGGGTCCATAATTCATGCAAAGGCGCAGGGGCCATTTGCATCTGATCTCTTCCATTGCATACCATTAGCATGTGGGTAGCGCCCGATCCCGAGGACTGCGCCTGGCACGCCCTGCCAGACAGCAAGCCGTCGAGACCGATACACCCTGCAGCCAGATGCAGGAAGAATGTAAAAGAAACCCCGCCCAAACATCTCCCTAATGCCCGATGGCGGGCAGAATGTAAAAAACCCCGAACACTTTCCTAGTACCCGATCACGGCAGAATGTAAAAAACCCCCCACCTCAACATCTCCCTGGTGGTCAGTGGACTGTAATGCCCGATTGCGGGCACAGTGTAAATAACCCCCCCGCCAAACATCTCCCTGGTGGCTAGTGTCCCCCACCCCACCCACGAAGCCCCACCACCCGCTCCCCTGCAGCCGGCAGGCGGCAGCATCCCACCTGCCTGCCGCCCGACCTGACTGCCGGTGAGGGCTGCATGCCAGTGGTGTGAGCAAGAACCAATGGGCGTGCAGCTCATACCAGATACATGACAGTCCAGATTTGTGAATGAATCATTCACAAATCTGACTGTTATGTAATGGCGGGCTGCACGCTCATTGGTTCTTGCTCTGCACTACCGGGCGGCAGCCCTACTGGGCAGTCAGTCGGCGGTTGGCGGGCGGCAGGCGGGGATGCTGCCGCCCGCTGGCTGCCGGGGAGCGGGTGGGGCTTCGGTGGTGGGGTGGGGACACACTAGCCACCAGGGAGATGTTTGGGAGGGGTATTATTTACACAGCCCGCGATCACATTACGGTCCACTGGACCACCAGGGAGATGTTGGGGAGGGGGGTTCTTTTACATTCTGCCCGCGATCGGGCACTAGGAAAGTGTTCGGGGTTCTTTTACATTCTGCCCGCGATCGGGCATTAGGGAGATGTTCGGGAGGGGTTCTTTTACATTCTGCCCGCGATCGGGCATTTCGTCCACTGGACCACCAGGGATGTGAACAGGAGGGAGCCACATTGATGCCCGCGATCGCCTGGTGGGGAGTACACTATGCCCGCCATTGGGCTGGGGACAGGGACTGAGTTAGCCAGCCAGGGTGGCAGCTGCTGTGTTGCGCCTGTACACAGCAGCTCACCTGTGGGTGGCCTCACTTAAGCCTTTTTTTTTTGGCTCAAGGTCCTGCAGGCTCAGGTTGGGGTTACGCCTGCATAACTCTGCACAGCCCGGCTGAATATCGGCTGTGCAGTTTATGCATGGTTCTCTCCCTCCTGTTGAGCATGCATTCATTTGTATTGCGCTGTTGCTCAGCCTGTTTTCAGTTGCTCAACTGCCTCCTGCTGAATATCGTAGGAATGGCTAATGTAGGACTTGAGCATGCACAACCCTGTTGAATATCCCACCCTACATTTTTATAATCTGGAAGACACAGAAGATCGACTATTATAATTCAGTTCTTACGTTAACTCCATTCATCCATATTTACAATTTACATTGAATTATAATGAAAAAGAAATACAGTTTCTTGATTTAAATATTATAAAGGAAGGCAATATATTAATAACAGATTAGTACAGAAAGCCTACTGACAAAAATGCAACACTTCATGCTACCAGCTTTCATCCTTTAGCATTAAAAATAGCATCCCCTACAGTCAGATGTTAAGAATTAAAAGGAACAGTGGAAATGAAGGAAGATTTCAGAAAATATGGGTGACCTTAAGGAGCGTTTTAGAAGCCGAGGCTATGCATCCAGGATTTTACAGAAAGCAGAGATAAGAATAACAAAAGGAACGAATGGAACTAATCAACAGCAATCCAAAAGAGAAAACAATTTGGGAAACTTGCCTTCTCAACACAACACTCTCCATATTATGAAAAATTAAGAACATTTTAATAGGTAGCTGGAACATTTTACAAAGTACTAATAATGGACGTAAGGTTTTTCTACAAAAACATGGATTACAGCAAGAAAAATCAAAACTTTGAAAAATGAATTGATTAAAATTCAACATTGAAACCGACATTACATCCAGGCACTTGGTTAAAAAAAGAGATTAGGGCTTTTTCCATGTGCAGTTGCACACATTGTAACAGCGCAATTAAAAGTAAACAGATCAAAAGCGCCGATCAGGACATACATTTTCAGATTAGAGATTTCATCACTTGTAATACAGATCATGTTATGTACTGTATTATCTGCCTTGTGCTTTATAGTATATAGGTGAAACTACAAGAACATAAAACAAGGATTACAGAACATAAGAGCTGTATCAAAGAGCTGAATGAGAGACCTCCTTGGCAAGACACTTCATAAACACAATCATCAAATTTCCGGTCTGAAATTTCTGGGATTGCGAAAGTGAGGAAACCTAAAGGAGGAGGAAGCTGGAAACTAAACTTTACAAAGAGAAGCTTTGTGGTTTTATATACTTTAAGAACATACCAAAGAAAATATGGTCTTAATGAAAACCTTGTCTGGACATCATTTGATGATTCTACAATATGCACCATGGATTGACTTTGGACTTTAGGCTTGATAGCATCATACCGATTGTTTTATGGACATCACTTTTAGAATATGGACATCATTCTAGCATGTTATATTTTCATGTTAGAAAATAGTATTTTGAATAATCGAAAAATTCTTTGCCTTTTTGGTACATTTTATTAAGGAATCATGGCTTAATGTATGCTTATTTTATATGTGTTTTTAATTTATCCACTCCAACCTCACTTAATTAGGTTTTTCAGTTTAATAAAAACACAACATGCTCTCTATTTATGACAAATTTAGATTCATCAGTAATCGAACTTCGACTTCCTACAACCAGTGTTCCATGGATTATAGAATATCCTCTAATAATGAATTATTTGAGCCACACTCCCTGTTTCATGTTAACCTAACTGAAGAAATTAACTGTTTGTGCCTTTTTAGTTATCTTTATACGTTCCCAGCTTATTACATTTTATTTAGAAATTATGGTTTCATTTATGCTTATTTAATATGAGGTTTATCATTCATCTACTCCAGCTACACTTAATTAGGATTTTTAGTTTAATAGAACCATAACATGCCCATTATTTATGACAAATCTTGGTTCATCAGTAATTTACCTTGACTCCCACCACAACCACTTTTGCATGGAGTACAAAACATCCCCTAATTAATTATTTGAGCCACTCCTGTTTCATTCTAACCTAACTAAAGAAATGGACCATTTGTGCTTTTTAGCTTTTTATACATTTACAGCCTTCGAACTTTTGATTTTGAAGGGGATCAGCGAATGGTCAACGCTGGTTCTTTTAGTGACTGGGCTGCAAAGCATGTCACAGCAGTGACATCATCATGTTCCTCTGGGAGCGTGATGATAAGCAGCCCAGCCCTTCTTTCCAATATCCTCAATGAGAAGCGGTTTTGGCATTCCGGAAATGGCGCCTGATGTTTTTACGCTTTAATAGAGTTGTGCGCAGTAACGTGAGACGAGTCTACTGCAGCAAACCGGTCCTGCTTTAAACACTATTGATTCTGACATCGGATACCCTGTGCAACTATTCAATACCGGGTAAGCTACTAAATGCTTATGCTTGCTTGTGTGGAATGAAGTAGCACTGTTGTTCCTCAACCTTACATTTTTTGAGAGAAAGAGTCATTTGATCTGTCTGATAAAACTTTCTCCATCCTTTGTTTTTGGGTGTTTTTGCAGATAGTTACAACCCGAAATAAATTTTATTTTGAAAGCGTGCAGTGACCAGACTCCTTGCTTATAAGGTACATTAAGTGACTTACCATAGAAAAATTAATAATATTTATATAGTATTTTATATCAGTAAAAAGGAATTCAAATGGAAAATATTTTTTCTTTCTTGTTTATTCAGCCCCAGCTTGTCTGGAACTGCAGTTCAGAAAAAATTGCAAACTTTTAAGATTGGAATTCATTTGATATTGTGACATACAACAGGTGTGTTCCCTGTATTTGTTTATATATTTACCTTTAAAGCAGTAAATATATTGGCTGTTTAATTTGGATATTTGATACTGTCCAGCATTAGTAACATATTATATTATTTTGTTTTGTATGCAGCACTTGTTTTTGGTCTGAGGAAGGACAGACTAGTCCTGAAAACGTTTGCCAATGGGAAATAGTAAAACAAGTGTACACTTTTGTGATGTTTTGGAAATATGTTTGACACTGGAAAATATGGAATCCTAAGGAATTTATGAATGGAACAACTGAAATAAGAAAATTCAGTAAAATATTTATATATATATTTTCAGGTTGAGAGTCTCCTTTCTTCATTGATTTTTACCCTGTTGTAGCTGCACATGCACATTGTGCATGGGATTGCCATCTTTGAAATAAAATGTTTATTTATTTACACTTGTGTGGCTCCGTGCCCAATATGCCTGAAAACTAGTCCCTGGACCACACACCCCACACCCTGTGGCATGGACATCCATTCTGGCACTCAGCCTAGCCCTGAATGGGCCAAGACACCGATGGAATGGCGATGACTACATGGGGGATGTGGTCGACTCCCACCTGAGTCACAGGAGCCAGACAACACTGAGGGGAGAATACAGGAACACGGAGCTCCACTAAAAGTAAACTCACTTTGGGGGCTTACACTGGTACCTTATCCGACAGGTAAAGCCTAACTTGCCTACAAAAGTATGGACACTGTGCAGTCAGAAAAATATTATCTCGTGAAAAGAGAAATCCTTAAAAGATATGACTTCAGGAGAGACCTACAGGCAGAGATTTTGGTCCCTAAGGCACCACTTAGTCAACAGTCCCTGAGAAGCCTTCACCCAACTCAGGCAACTCCTCATTAAATGATTCCAACCAGAGGAAAAATAGTCCCATAGATTACTGACATATTTGCAATGGTGCAATTCATCAGCATCCTTTCTACACATGAGCATCTTTGTGTAAAGAGCACCGACTAGAAGGTGGAGGGAAGGCTATTTCTTGGCTGAGGACTGTCAGCTGGCCAGACAGATACTGCAGCAGCGAAGTAATGGACCAGGAACAATAAGACCTCTTTCTCCTGTTTTAACTCCAGATCAGGTACAGACTCTGATAGGAGTAACACAATTGCACCCAAACACTTTATTTGCTGTAGCTGTAATAAGTCAGACCATACTGCAAGAAACTGCAGTAAAAATAAGGAAGGTAACACTGGAGCAAATTTGGCCTTAGCAAATTAGGAGAAGTACTAGCAAATGTCAAGGTGGGAGATAGGACTGTGAAGGGACTTAGAGATTTGGGTAGCAGACAGACCCTGGAGCAGATGATCAGATAGGGTGGGCTGAATGAGAAGAGATCTGGATAAACTAGCAAAATGGTCAGAAGAGTGGCAACTGGGATTTAATGCAAAGAAGTGCAAGATCATGCACACAGGGAAGAGGAACCTTGAAGCCACCTATAGGCTGGGGAGTTGCTGGCAGTCACAAAGGAAGAAAGAGACTTGGGCATCATCATCACCGATGACCTGAAATCATCCAAGCAGACCTCTAAAGCAGTAGGTAAGGCTAGGGGATGTTAGAGTGTATTAGTAGGGGTATCACAAGTCATAAGAGGGAGGTAATACTCCCTCATCACAAGACACTGGTTAGGCACCATCTGAGTACTGCGGCAGTACTGGTGGCCACACCTTCACAAGGACAATAACTAAATTGAGGCAGCCCAGAAAGGGCAACCAAAATGGTGCAGGGACTGCATCAGAAGACATATGAGGACAGATTAATAGAGCTCAATATGTATACCCTTGAGCAAAGGAGGAGAGAGGTGATATGATCGAAACATTCAAACACCTTAAGGGCATTAACAAGGTGAAAGAGTCTAACATGTTTAAATATAAGAAAAATAGCAGGACAAGAGGACACAGCATGAGATTAGAGGAGGCTGATTAAGGGGAATGTGAGGAAATTCTTTTTCACAGAAAGAGTGGTGGATGCATGGAACGGCCTACCTCAGGAAGTGGTGGCTATGAATTCAGTGCAGGGCTTCAAACAGGCATGAGAAAGGCATAAGGAGCAATACAGATGAGTATGACTAGATAGACCACTGACAGAGCAAAGGCATGGCACATTTATAAGGTAGAAAAGAAATGGGCAGACTGATGGGCCTTATGGGTCCTTATCTGCCGTCAACCTCTATGTTTCTATGTTTCGAGAAAAGATGGTGCAGAAGGACCAGGTACTGGTTTCATCTGTATCCGCTTGAGATACTTGATATTATCCCACCACTCAAGAGACTCTGAGCAATAATTGGGTGTCACATCAATGTACCTGTGGTTGGAAATGACTTTGCAGGATTTGTGAAGTGAATCACAAAGGGAGTAAATCCTGCTGTTTAAGCAACTGTGATAACAAGAGCATGGGCAAAGAAAAGCTCAGATGTTGGGTACTATTTTCTATTTGGTGACTTTGATTTGGACTTGTTTGAGCCCAGCTACAAGATCCAGAAATCCAAGAAAGAAACAAGATGCCTGAAAAACAGCGGCAACAAAAGACTGATGGAAATAAGTGGTTGATGCATGAAAATGCTGAAACTAAACTGATAACTGATTGTGATTTTGTTTTGGAGCAAAGTAATGATGTTTCTCCAAGGTTATTTTAAGCAGCTAGGCCTTGTGTAGAGTTTAGGTTAATCCTCAGATGCAGGATCAGGTAGAACAACTGGTCATACCAAAGAAATATAAAACAGAGTTGTTACAGATAGCACATGATAGTTCTTGGGCTACTCACCCAGGAGGACCACATCCTTGCCAGATTGTTGTACTGATTTTACTGGCCTGGGAATTCATGAGAATGTTGCTACCTATTGCAGTTCTTGTGCTGAATGTCAGAAATGGCACCAGTGACTAGAAAAGACAAGGTGCCTCAGGTTCCCCGACACTTGATAGATTTGCCTTTTGAGAGAATTGCAGTGGATGTGGTAGGTCCCTTAGAGAAAAGTAAAAGTGTAATTGATTCATTTTGGTAATATGTGACAATGCTGCTTGATACCCAGAGACAGTTCTAGTGCACTCGTCACAGACCCAAAAGCAGCAGCGTGGCTTGCCAACATTTTCAACTGAGCGGCATGCCAAAAAGATTATTACTGATCAGAGCAGTCATTTTGGTGCTGCATTATTGAAGAAGCTATACCGATTACTAGGTATCTGTGGCATATGAATCTCCATTTATCACCCTCAGACATACGGTCATGTTGAGTATTTTAATCAAACCCTAAAACACATGTAACCCCTAGGTGGAGCTATCCTTGGGCTACTACCCTGCCTGCATGGCTAGTGACAGGTTGAAGGGCCTAGGTTTGATTACAGGTGCTTCCACCCAAAGGTCACGGTTGGTTTGGGTTACTTAACCAGGCCAAGCTCTCTGGGACACTGTGATCCCCTTATCGCCCACTAGTGGCCTCACACCATACACACAACACTGACTCTCCCAATACCCCAGATATGCAAACCACATACACTAGTACTTGGCACTTACCCCAGGACTGGTTCCTTCAGCTTGAATCTGGGGACCCCTGTAAAATAAGGTGATGAGTAGAACAGCAACAGTGCAATACCTTCAGCATAAACTGACACACAATCAATGTAAATTGCAGAAACAAACAGATCTGGTTTATTCAGGGTCTGTAACAAGGAGGGAGAATAATCAGGTTAATTAGCTTACTCTCTATAATAATCACACGGTTATGCATGCAGTACAGAAATCCCCCCACAGTCACACACACACACACACACACACACACACACTGGGTACCGGGTAACAAGTCAAAGGGGCTAGCGTAGGATAGTTGCCCAGGGTAGGCCGGAGTCACAGCTGGTAAAGGGCCCTGTGATGGAAAACAACATGCACACCAATAATTTGTAATCCTGAGCCAGAGGGCTCAGTTCGTGAAAGAAAACACAAGACAATCAGATGACACACTTTGATTAAACAAAAGTTGCAGGGAGCTACCCTGATAGTTACTCACGATACCCAGACTAAACACAGGAGGGCTGATGGTTGACTTGCTGGTTTGCCAGAAGAAGCTAAGCCCTCGATGATGGATCTTTCTGTGCAGCAAGGTAGTGAGGCAAGATCCGTGTGGCAGGGCCCATCTGCGCCAGACAGCATGGATTCAGTCCATTCTTGCTGGGAAAACAACTTCCAGCACTTGCACACAGTTTACAGCAAATGGGGAAACCAGATCGCGATCCCCTTCCAGCACATAGCACATTCTTATATAAAGGAAAGTTTCTGGGACACGGATATGTTGTTCATCCACACCTGTCTGGCAGGTTCCTTGCCACTTTAAATCTTGCGGAAGGTCTTCAAGCTGGCTCCTCCCACCTACCGGGTGGTAAAACTCGGCTCCGCCCCATGGCGCTAGATCTTCCTTACGGCTTAGAAGCTCAGGTTCCCTCCTTAGCGCTCTGCGTTTAAGACTGTTCCTAATTCTTGAAAGTTCAAATCAAAAGTTTTAGCTAAAAAGACTTCAGTGTTCTTCTCCTCGCGGCTCGCGATGGACAAATCGACTCCCGGTTTCCGGAGGTGCCCTTGCGGGCAGAAGATGTCTGGAACAGATCCGTACTCCACGTCGTCTACTGCCTGGGCCTTGAGCACGACCCGCCCAGGCCTGTGACTTGTGCTCTTCTTTTAGCCTCGTCCTTGAAGACCGTGCTGCCGATTACAACTGGGGCGCCCGAGAAAAGAATTCCACGGTGAAATCTAAAAAGGCCCGTTGGCGGTGTCGGCGGGCTCGGCGGATCAGCTCGAGCAGATGATCGCCCTCGAAGAGAGGCGGAGCGGGCGTTTCTACCTCCCCGGCTGTGGCATTTGTCCTGCTCTCTCTGGTGCCTCGTGCATCGCTTCTTTTAAGGAGCGTTGTCTGACCCTCTCGACGAAAGGTGAGGGTCCAACTTTTCGGACCTTTTCCAGGTCCAAAAAGAGCAAAAAGTAAGTCTCTCCTCGATGCTCTTGGGAGCGGGAAAGATCCTCCCTTCTTGTCGACAGTCGACTTGTCGACCTCAGCTTCGCCACTGGCTTCACGGTGTCCCCGTCAGGCCAGTTGACCGAGACTCCGTCGAGCCGTCGAGATTTTCTCGACCCGTTAGATGGGTTGTCGGCTGGAGAAGCTGAGAATCCTCTCCCAGTTCCCCGGTAGGAGTTGAGGATCCCATCGGCTCGTCTGTGCCTCCGGTTCCGGAGCCTTATTAGAATCGTCGAGCGAAAGTGCGATTTCCGACACTTCCCTACTTCCTCGCTTCGTCGAGACTCTCCGTCATAAGCGGTCTCGGTCTCAGCACGCGGCAGCGGCGCTAAGCCGCTTCCTCTTCCTCCTCCTCGGACGAGGAACGCGGCACAAGACGCTTGGAGGCACGAGGAACTCATGTGGCAACAGCTCCTTTGACTGGGAATAGGCCGACCGTCGTCTTCCCGGCCATTAGTGGCTGTCACCGAGCGGCGAAACAACCCCTCGTTGTAGCCGAGGCCTGTTCCCAGGCCGGTTGTTCGGCCAATTCCAGCTGCCCCACTGATTCTGGTGGAACCTCCTCCTCCACAGCCGTTAGTTGGGGCTCCGACCAAAAATCTCGAGTCGGCTTGGGTTTCCCATAGGCTGTCTATCACCCTCACTCCCAATAAACCTCGGCAGGTGGAGGGTGGCTCAGGCCCGAGGCATCTTTGAGGACTCTTCTGAGTCTGAGGATGGTTCCTCCCTCTTCCAAGCGCATGGACTTGGGAGTCCTCGGAGGACAGTCAATGGACGATAGCCCTTCGTCCTCTTAGGGTTGCTTTGGCTCATCTCGGAGTCCACCGGGATGAAGCTTGAACCCGTTTCTAAACGGGCCAGGTATCCTCACGGAGATTCTGGACTGAGGGATTCTTCTCACGGAGGCCTTTCCGTGGCGAAGCCATAGTGGGTCCGGCCTTGGAACTTTGGCGGCGTCCTGCTTCCTGCCCTCGCCTTCGACCAGAATGGCCAGAGTATGCGAGCTCCCAGTTCCCTGTACGGTTTTGGAACACCCCGGCCGAGGGTTGGTTACCGACAGCGTTTTGGCGTGCTGGGAGACGCCGGGATGTGGACAAACCTCCCGACAAGGAATCCAAGAAATTGGATTATGCCGGGCGAAAGTCTATGCTGCGTCCTCTCTCGGCCTTCGCCAGGCCAGTTCGGCCGCCCTCATGGCACATTTTTCCACGCCTGTTGGGCTCCCTGGATGAGGTTGTCCTCATCTTCCCGCGGGATCTGCAGACTATGGTCAGGCAGGTGCGGGACTAGGGCAGACAGTGGCCAAACAGCAGCTCCAGACTGCTTTAGACATCGGGACTCATGTGCCAGGTCTGTGGCGGCCGCAGTGGCCATGCGTCGTCGGGCTTGGCTGAGGATATCCACCTTTACTCGGATACCCAGCACAAGTTGGCGGATGTTCCTTTTGGGACTGACCTCTTCGCCCTGGGGTGGAAGGTCACCTGCAGAGGATCGAGAAGTCCAATGCTATTGGACCGGTCTCTTCCGCAGAAGGACAAAGGCCGCAAAGCCACAGCCTAAGCCCTTCGTCCTTCTGAGCCCCTGCGCCACTCGCCCAGCAACCTCAGGGGCCAGCAGGCTCGAGCTTGGCATCCCAACTCAAGCTGCTGGCTTCCTCCAACAGGAAGCAGGAGGTAAGGCCCAGGAGGTCCCTCAACCGTCCCTCCTCCAAGCCTGCCCAGTGACAGGCTGAGGGTGTGCCCCATCCCTGTCACCTCACCCCTGGTTCCCCCGTGGAGGACGGCTCAGACACTTCCTTTCCACCTGGTCCACTGTTACCACGGACAGGTGGGTACTGAGGTGGTGGGAAAAGGCTCACCTCTAGAATTTGAGCAGGCCTCGCCTCAGAGCTGTCGCCACTGGGGCCTTTGGGGCCCGCAGTCACTGGCGGCCCGTCGAGCCGACATCGCCCTCCTCCTCCAAAAGGAGGTGATCATGGAGGTAGAGGACCCCCTTCAGACCCGGGTTTGTGTCCAGATAATTCCTGATTCCGAAGCGGACGGGGCTGGCGCCCCATTCTCGACCTACACGACCTGAACAAGTTCCTAAGGTCTCGGACCTTCAGGATGGTCACTCTGGTGCAGATAATACCATCTCTGGAACACGGCGTGTGGTTCTGCTCTCTGACCCACAGGACGCATCTTTCCACGTCCTATCCGTCCATCACATCGGAGATTTCTCCACTTTCGGAGCGAAGGATCCTCTTCGAGTTCCAAGCCATGCCCTTCGGATTATCTCCAGCTCCCAGGGTCTTTCACCAAATGCATGGCAGTGGTGACAGCATTCCTGCGGCGCCGAGGGTCCGGTGTACCTTACCTGGATGATTGGCTGATAGCAGCCTCCAGACTGGAGGTGGAGCGTCCAGAGATCTGGCCCCAGGTTTGCTCTCAAGTCGGCCTTCTCATCAACGAGGCCAAGTCAGAACTCGAGCAAGCAGGTGATCCTGTTCATCGGGCAGAGCTCGACTCTCTTCGAGCCAGAGCATGGCTCCCGTGGACAGGGCCGAGGTTCTTATCTCCTTTGCCCAATCATTTCTGGTTGGGCAATCGCACCCCTGCCCGGGACTTCCTGCACCTCCTGGGTTTCATGACGGCCTGTACCAGCGTGGTCCGCTAAGCACGCCTGGCACATGCGCCCTTCAGTGGGGACTGGCCAGCCAGTGGTCACAACGCCACATCCATTGACCAGCTAGTGATAGTGACCCAGGAGATGTGGAATGCTTTCCAGTGGTGGACCGCTCCATCCCATCTGCAGGAGGGCATCCTGCTTGTCCGCCCTGAGCCGACGGTTTCTCTATCGACCGATGCCTCTCTGATGGGTTGGGTGCCCATCTGGGGAACACCGAGTGCTCGACCTCTGGTCCCTGCGGAGTCCCGATGCCACATCAACCTGCTGGAGCTCCGAGCGGTCCGCCTAGCTCTCACCGCCTTTGCTCTGTTTCTCCGGGGTCAAGTGGTCCGAGTCCAGACGGACAATACCACGACCATGTACTACCTGAACCGCTGGGGCGGGGGCGCTCCATGCTTCTATGCAAGGAAGCTCTTCGCATTTGGTCTCTCGTGCAGCCTGGAGGTGGATCTCTAGCATTCATGTGGCAGGAGCCTCCAACACCTGGCCGATGCCCTGAGCCGGATAGGGGCTGCATCTCACGAGTGGTCTCTCCTGCGGAGGTAGTACAAGATCTGTTCTCCCACTGGGGCTCACCTCAGGTGGACCTGTTTGCCTCAGGGAGAACGAGAGCTGAGGCTGTTTCATGCCCATCCCTCAGCAGGGCTCGCTGCAGGGATGCCTTCTCAAGGCTGTGAACCCCGGCCTCTTTTACACCTTTCCCATTTCCCTTGATTCACAAGGTGCTTCTCAAGGCGAGGAGGACAAGGCACAGGTGATTCTGATAGCCCCAGACTGGCCCGCCAGTTCTGGTACCCAGATCTCCTCAGCCTCAGCTCCAGGCTCCAGGCAGCTTCCAGCTGCCCAGACCTGCTCTCAGTCAATCAGGGAAGGTGTTCCATCCGGACCTTCAATCCCTGCACCTGACGGCCTGGTTCCTGAGCAGCTAGAGTTCCAGGCCTTGGGTCTTTCCGACGAGGTCCTCAATGTTGTTGAGGCGTCCCGTGAAGGAGTCGACCAGAAAATGCTACGCTTCAAATGGAAGAGATTCTCCATTTGGTGTCAGGGCAAGGGCTTGGACCCTTCCTCCTGTTCTGTGGCAAGCATTTTGGACTATTTATGGTCCTTTCTAGTCAAGGGCTTGGGTCGACGACCCTAAAGGTGCACCTGGCAGCCATCTCTGCTTACCGGGCGCGGGCCGTGGAGCAGTCGGTGGCACAGGAAAAGGTGGTTGGGCGCTTTTTCAAAGGCCTTGATCACATTTCCCTCTGGTGCGAGAACCTCCACCTCCGTGGGATTTACTGCTGGTACTGGCAGAGCCTTGGGCAAGCCATTGAACCAGTGCACAGGTGTGACTCTCTCACCTGTCGTGGAAGACCGCCTTCTTGGTCAGCTATCACGTCAGCCAGGATGGGAGAGCTCCAGGCGCCTGCATCGAGTCTCCTTACCTGGTCTTCCACAGGGCAAGGTTGTCCTGCGCCCCACCCGAAATTCCTTCCGAAGGTGGTGTCGAGTTTCACCTTAACCAGGTGCTGACTCTGCCGGTGTTCTACCCCAATCACACCTCGGAGGCCGAATACAGGCTTCATACTCTGACCCTAGAAGGGCGCGCTATTATAAGGAGTGCATGGCTGAAATTGGGAGAGGTTCGCCAGCTGTTTGTCACCTACGCTGAAGCCGCACCTGGCAGACCTGCAGCCAAGCGGACGATAGGCAGGTGGATCACCTCCTGCATAGATCTCTGCTATAAGTTGGCGGGCATGGAGCTCCCAGAGGGATAAGAGCTCATTCTACCCGTCTATACTGCTGCATCGGTGGCTGCTTCCAGGGACGCCCTATCCAGGAAATCTGCAGGCTGCTACCTGGAAGTCAGCACACACCTTATTACCCATTACCACATCGACCTTGAGTCACGCCCGGGATGCTGGTTTTGGGGCCTCAGTTCTCCAGTCTCTATTCCTAAGTAGGGGTGCGCCTTGCCTCCCTCTCCGGAGAATTGTTAGGAGTCTGCCAGACAGTGTGGATGAACAACATATCCATGTCCCTAGAAATACAGGTTACTCACCTGTAACAGGAGTTCTGAGAATGGTATATGTTGTTCATCCACCACGACCCCACCCGACCCCGGCTCGGACGCACAACCTGAGCTTCCAGTGGGCCAGATCTGGCATCATGGGCGGAGTTGAGAGTTTTACCACCCGGTGGGTGGGAGGAGCCAGCCTGAAGACCTTCCGCAAGATTTAAAGCGGCAAGGAACCTGCCAGACAGTGTGGATGAACAACATATACCATTCCTAGAACTCCTGTTACAGGTGAGTAACCTGTATTTACCCGTACCAGGCAGGCAACTCCTCGGTCCTGATCGCAAAGATCACTGCTAAACCCAGGAACACTTACAAAGCTAGAGTCCTGACAGGCCGCCGCTTTCAGCAAAATCTTCGGTCTTCTACAGGGTGAGCCTGGTTACAATCATCATCTTGCTTCGTTCTCTGCAAATTCTGATTCAGTCCAATTGTGGTCACAATAAATGGCTGCAGGCGGATTTGGGCCTCCCACGCTCTGCCACGCGAACTACCATGACACTCAGCAGAGCTCCTCTCTCTTCACTCCCAACTTGGATCTGGCTGCCAGCAACAATTCAGGGCATTTCCTTAGATCCACAAGAGTTTGGTTGGTTGGTTCAGCTGTCAGTCACTGCAGAGCTCCTCTACAGGTGCAAAAGTGCCAAGGATCCAGAACTACACTTCCCAGAGGCACCTTCCAACAGCCCCATTCAACAGGCTCTGAACCAGAGTCCCAGTCCTGATTAGCCCAAGGCAGGCTCCATTTTAAGGGCTTCACAACCCCATTGGCCCAATTCGCAGTTCAGGACCAAAATAGAGCAAACAGAAATAGCCCATGCTGCAAGAAAGGCAGGTTAGACAAACTACATTTTCACAGTTACTTTAAATAATCCCCAGCAACTAATTAGATCTTTTAAAGGGCTCACTCTGCCCACATAGTGATGGTAGAAATGGGCGATTTGTCAGCAGCCTCAAGCGGGACTCTGAGCAGGGAAACACACAGACCCCCAGTCAGGTTAATTATGACTGCAAACAGGCAGCCTTAAAGAGACAGTACATTGAGGCTCTAAAAGCACTGCTAGCAATCACACTTAAGCTGCTTAAACGCCGGATACCACGCAGACTCTGAGCACTTAGGCAAGCTCCATGCAGGCTTTTGGGAACCCACATTTGCAGGGGGTTACACCTTCCTGGCCTGGAAAACTTATGCCCACGTCAAGTAGGTACCCTTATACTAACTCTAAAGTAAACATCATATATAATTACACTCTAGCATATCTAGCCCATAACATTTAAACAGTTGTCAGCATATCAAACCTTTGTTACATGTACATTCTCTGTATTTCACAGTACATACCCTTATACAGCAGTATACATACATTACACAGATTGTTCAGACCCACTGTGCAGTTTGAGCTCTGGTCAACACCTCCTGCACATGAAACGAGGATAATGGGGGCCCTTCCTATCAGTTACCTCAGGGCTGGATGGGACAGGGCACCATATGTAGAGGCAGGACAATTAACCGGAATTTGCACTTATGCTTAGTTTGGGCAGTGAGCTCTGGGACACACAAACTCCCTTTTGAACCACATTGAGAGGCAAATCCACAGGCCTTCCATGGGAATCATAGTTGAGGCGTACTACTGGTTTTACAGCTCGACCAGTCTTCTTAGGGGAAATTACCACAGTTTCTGCACTCTTAGTCTCACTCTGGCATTGTCTCTACTTGCCAAGGGAGTGTCCATCTGAGTAGGAAGATTCAAAATTGGGGCACTATCAGCTCCAGGATCTGCAATTTCTGATTCCATTGTACTTGGCTCACATGGAGGCACTCTAGCACTGGAAATGAACTGTCATTACCATAAGTACTCTTTCTGTTCTGGTAAACCACCAGTCTGTCTGAGCTCATTTGTCTCCTCCTCGGGGTGTTACAGTTCCACTATACAAGGGATCCAATATCATCAGATGCAATACTCAGTATTTCACTCTCAGGAGCATTGGCTCCAAGGACAAGCTGGGGCTTAGGCAGTCCAGAGGGCCCAGTTTCATCCCCATAATTGACCGGGGTTGCCTTGAAACAGCTGACTTAGTTCATATGAAGGGTAGTAGTCATAGTTGTACTCACTTTCATCAGAAACAGACTGACAGTCATTGTCAATGGGGGTTTGCTGTGGAGGAAACTTTAAATCAACAATTGGAGGTGCAGGCGTTCTTTGTCTCTGTTTGGCAGCAGCCCTTGTCATCGGTCCAGGGGCAATTTCTCGGGCTCAGATTCAATCAGTATCTGACCAATGGGCAACAGATGAGTGCGTGCATTGTCTTGACATCTTTTGAGCTGTTTTCAGGCCTTACTTTATACATGGGCAGATCATCCAGTTTGCCCACTACAATGTGAGGACATGGTGCTACCTGTTGGCAATTTTGTGTTTGCCATGTAGTCCCAGATTTCTTAATAATACACAGTCTTCCACTTGGAGCTCTTGGGCTTACCTTTTATCATATCTATCTTTCTTTGTTTGCCAAATTTCTCTTCGCCATGGTCTGAGCTAATTGGTATGCATGATTTAATTGATCTTACTTCTGCACGTATTGTAGGTAGTTGTCAGCTTGGAACCCATCAGGCGAGATACCAAAACAAACATCCACTGCAAGCGGGCTTCTCTTCCAAACATAAGCGGTGGGGAGAACCCTGTAGCATCATTTTGGTGCAGTTATAGGCATGTACCAGGGTGCTAATTTGCTGGCTTCATCTAGGGTTTGCCTTTTGGGTGGAGAGTACCCAGCATGTCAAGTAGGGTGCGTTAACTGCTCAGGCTGTGGGTCTCCCTGAGGGTGGTAAGGGTGGTTCTGGATTTTCAACTCCCACAGAGAGAGCATCTCCTGATTAACCGGCTCAAAATCTCGCCCCTGATCAGAATGGATTCTTTGAGGGCCCCATAGTAATCAAAGAAATTCTGTACCAACACCTTAGTTACAGTGGATGCTTTTTGGTCCTTGGTGGGGAATGCTTGGGCATATCTTGTAAATGGTCAGTGACTACCAGCACATTACTAATATTTCGTTAATTAGGCTCCAAACTCAGAAAGTCAGTGCAAACCAACTCCACTGGGGCACTGGTAGTGATGTTGACAAGGGGAGGCAGCCCTCTGGGAACAAAGCCTTTCTCTGTAGGCAGCGACTGCAAGTCCAGTATATGATGCAACATCAGCCCCCATAGTCCGGCCCGGTGGCCCTGAGGGTTGAGGTGCTGGACACCACACCTCATGCCACACCGGCGACCCGAGTTCGGAAGTGAGCTAGAGTGCTGGGAGACGGCAGGGAGGGATGGATTGAGCGCCCACTGGGCTTGCTCTCCTTTCCCAAGGAAGGCATGAGGGAGCTCGGCATCCGCGGCCCCTAGTGGAGCCTGGGGTGCTGCAGTAAAAGGGTGGCACGAATAGCATGCCTGACGCTGGCAGGTTGCTGTGCGCCATAGCATTAGGGTGTGCATGCAGGATAGGGGCGGTCAAAACAGAACATAGGAAAACCCCAGTTCCAGGGGTAGATGACTGCACCAATCCTCATGTCCACATCGAGTCCAACTGCCAGCCTTCATAGACCCTCCGTCCAGAGGCCCACGCCTGCTGCTGGAGTCTACAAATTGAAGAGCACCCAAGGTAGATGGGGCGGCCCCACCCTGAGGGGTTAAGCTGGGGTGCCAGCTGTGAGGCGAGGGTGGAGGGTAGAAGGTTCAGTCGGTGGGACTCTGGCAGGCACGATAAGGTTGGATGCCCTGAGGGAGGCCCTGGAACTGTGACTGGAGGAAAAGAATGGGGGAATAAATAAAACCATCAGCCCCATCTTAGGCCAGTAGAATCTTGACCGCACTAGATCAAGGGTTCGGTCTATACCAAGGTGATCCACGGGTTGTGTAGGGACCTCAGTACTAAGTCTCTGAAAGCGGTGGGCAAAACCAGCTGTTGCTTGTCTACTTATCCCCTGTCTACGGTTTCTCTGTACAGTAATCAGTTACTCAGTTTCAGTTTAGGGCCTTGTTTATACAACAATGCAGTTCTCAAATCAGAGGAGCGCTAACTTGGACACATCTTTCCCTGCGTGAGGGCTTCAAGTGCTGATCTGATCATAGGATCTCGGATTGAGCCCATTTAAGATTGTCATTATCTAACTGAGGCAGTGCACCAATGTCTAATGCAGAAAAGTGACAGTAAGCAGCAGGTATACAATTGTTAGAGGGCCCTAAGCAATCCACTAAGCAGTCCACTGCATCCGTGGACATTGGTTCCTCCTTGTCAAACTTCTGGCATAGCGCCAAATATCAGGTTCTGACAGTCTGACCCAGTCGCTCTGGAAACAGGCCTGCTGAGAGAGCATCAGCATCTATGTGATTTAGGCCTGCTCTGTATTCAACAGCATAATCATAGATAGACAACGAGAAAGCCACCTATGACCGGTGGCATTCAGTTTAGCTGACGCCTGCACACATGTCAAAGGATTATTATCTGTCTTTACCAGTATCTTTGCCCCATACAAATATTCATGGAATTGATCCACTATAGCCCATTTCAATGACAGAAACTCTAATTTATGCACAGGATAGTTCTTCTCAGATGGGGTCAGACTTCTGCTGGCAAAGGCCACTGGTCTCAGGCCATTCTCGTGTTCTTGATGTAACACGGCTCCCAAACCTTGTAGGCTAGCATCAGCATGCAACACGTAGGGTTTTTCAGGATCAGTATAGGCAAGGACAGGAGTAATGAGTGAGCTGGTATATGATCTCATGAAAAGCAGCTTCACAATCAGGTAGGTGTCCAGTGTGACCCAAAAGATTCACCTGGGTGGAAATACACTCTTCGGTTTCATTGAGGCCACTCTCGTATTTTTGTTTGTGGAAGGTAACCTTGGGTAAGAGTCAGAAGTGGGTGAATCACCCCGAATAGTCTTTAATGAACTGCCGATAATAACCACAGAAGCCTAGGAATCTCTGTAATTTTTAAATTTTGGGGCTGGGGCCAGGTGGTCAAGGCCTCAACTTTACTTGGGTCAGTCTCTGTCCCTTCAGTGGATACAATGTGCCCCACATATTTTACTGATGTTTGAAAAACTGGCATTTGTCTATGGATAACCTGAGACCAAAATCTTCCAGACGGTCCAATACTTTGAAAAGTCTGCTTTCATGTTCCTCTAATGAATTTCCAAACATGATAACATCATCCAGATACACTAGGCCCTCCAATAAGTTCATGTCCCCACTGCATGCTCCATCAGCCATTGAAAAGTGGCAGGGCAGCCGAGATCCCTTGGGCATTCTCATAAATTCATAGAACCCAAGAGGATAAATGAAGGCTGCCTTCTCACGGTTCGGGGCCATAGGGATCTGGTAGTACCCACCGTGGAGATCCAACACTGAGAACCACTTGCTACTGTTCAGGCAGTCTAAAGCATCCTGAACACAAGGCATGGTGTATTGATCGGATAGTTCGCCTGTTGAGAGTCCGATAATCCACACATATCTTACTGTGCCATTCTTCTTTCTCACTACCACAGTAGACGAAGCATATGGGCTTCTGGATTCTTGTATTACACCACCTGCCAGCATCTCCTGTAGGTTCTGTCTTACATCATCTATGTTAGCTGGTGCCAGGCGCGAGTCTCTCACGGAGTGGCCGCCATCATGTAGCCGGATATGATGCTCAGCTCCCTGCACACATACAAACATACACAATTTGCCAGCAGATAAAGGCCTAGAGGTCTATCAAGTCTGCTCAATGTGCAGCTAGCACCCCTTATTCTGCACCTGCCCCTCCCTTCCACCCTTCCCTTCATTGACCCTCCCCTTGTCCTGTCCCATCCTCTTTGAAGCAGTCCACTGTTCTACTAGGTACCACTTCTGCAGGTAACGATTCCACCCAGCAACCACCCTCACTGTAAAAAAAGTGTCTCATCTCCTCCTGAACCTTCCTCCTCCACTCTCATATCATGGCCCTGCCTTGTTTATTCCTTTCATGTACTGAAAGGTTTCAGTCATGTCCCCGTCCCTCCTCTCCGCCAGTGAGTACATGTTCAACTCCCTCAGCCTCCTCTCGTATGATAAGTCCCCAGCCCCTTGATCATCTTTTGTCGCCTGCGCTGCACCCCTCCAGTAACTTAATGTCCTCTTCAGATACGGCACAAGTACTGCACACAGTATTCCAGGTGCAGTCTAACTAATGACCTATACAGTGGCAGAATCACCTCCCTCCTCGAGGATATACCCCTTACAATACAACCCAGCATTTTGTTGGCCTTTGCAGCTGCCTTCCTCATTGTGCCGAGTTGTTCATTGACCCTGTAATGAACACTCCCAGATCCTTCTCCTCCTCTGTTTGGGCTAGCTGCACCCCCAGCTGGTAACTCTCCTTGTGTTCTTCATCCCAAAATGCAATACCTTGCACTTTTGGCATTAAACCCCGTTGCCAGGTGTCTGACCAGGTTTCAAGCTTTTCCAGATCATCCTGCAACCCCTGCCATCCCCCTAGGTCATCCACCACCCTCCTACCTTGGTATCATCAGCAAACTGACTGATCTTGCTCTTGCTGTCCAGTGATATGTCTGCAATGAATATCCTAAACATCCCACATCCCATTCCTTTAGTGAAAACACCTGGTCTCTCTGGGCAAGTTTCACTAATTTTGTCTTCAATCTGGCTGGCAACGGGAGTCACCAAATTGAACAAGTCGGGCCACTCTGTCATTCTCCTCCTGAATACTGTTACTAGGTAGCTGCTGGGCCTGCACAGTGCACATTGGCCAGGGTGCAACCTCTATTCACTTGAATTTCTCTGTCTGACAAATTATGAACCTGGACCATTACCCGTCGAGTATAGGCATGGGCCCGAGCGGGTAAAATATTGGGCTTAATAAGCAACCCTTCTGGCAATTTTCCATCACCTGAGCATCCAACATAAGTATTTTATTCTTAACATCTCTTCATAGGTGGACTTCTCCTTGCAAAGTACACTGAGCATTAGGCACCAGGATCGTGGCTTCAGGATCCTTCTTCCACACAGCTCCAACCGGTTCATCTGCAGCCATCTCTCCAGCTCTTCTGTGACTCAAAAGCCTTCTGGATCAGGACAGGGATCCTAATGCTCTACCAGTCCAATGCCCCTGTTTCTCGTAGCGTAATTGTGCCAACCTCTAAACATAAGCATTTGTACCAATCAGCAAAGGGACACCAACGTACAGTCCAGTAGGGGGACACACTAAAGCCAAAGTCTCCACTTGCTGTGCCACCCCAGCCACTGAGGTGGGAAAGACAACCAAATGCGATGTAGCCAGAGTAAGGGTATGCCTTTTCACTTAACCCCATACTTGCAGTCTTTCCAAAGGCTGTAAGGCAACATCAGACAAATGCTTCTTGTACCAGTCTTGGAACATGATGGTTACTTTAGAGCTACTGTCCAGGCACAGCCCTAGTAGACACCCCATTTACTCTCACTGTCATCTCCATGGAGGGACCCACCACTTTGGACCACTCAGGCGGCACTGACATTGGTGTGGATCGGCATTGGCCCTAGTGGCATAACTTTTTCGATCAGCTCCCTGGTGGCCAGGTAGCGTTTCTGCGATGCCAGGCCAGCAACCTGTCAGTAACCCTCTGCAAATTCTCTGGTGATCGACAGGCGGACCGGATGTGCCCGTCCTCCCACGGTGGTAGCAAACTTAGTTTCTTTAGAGTCTCTGAATGGTGGGGTCTTTTCTCTGTGGGGAAACCTCAGGGCACCTTGAAGCCCTTCCTGGACTTGGGGCTTAGATTCCCGGACTTCTGTCTCTCCACTACGACTAGGGGTTAGGGCAGTCCTTTGCAGTTCCTCCACCATGGTCCTCAACTCTCGGATCTCTGCCAGCAAGTCACCCTCAGTCCGGGTCTCAGAGGAAACAACATGTACTCCCACTCCACTCTTTTTCTCTGGTGCCTGATACAGATCAGGTTCTGTGGCTACCCCAGTCAACTCTTTGATCACTTCTCTCAACTGTTGAGTCTCATTTGAACCACCTCTCTCTGGAGTCTGCAAGGTTCACAACCCCAGCATAGGGCTCCCAGCCTCTTCATCAGTTTCAGTTTCATGAATTTCTTTCACGAGGTGGCAATACTCAGGGAGTTGGTCCTTCTGTCTTGCAACTTGAGCTTTAATACCATTACACTGGAAAATCTAGCTGACTTCAGAATATGGTCCAGTCTGACCTGGTTCAAATCTTTGCAGGCACTCTCCTTTCCTGTGAGCCCTCTGCAGAGCCCTCTTAATCCTGGTGACAAAGGCTGACAGCTTCTCATTCTTCCACTGTTTAGCTGACTTGAACTTCCAGAACAAATCATCCTCAACTCAGTGCTGCCAAACATCCTTCTAAGGCAGAGAGGTATTCAGCCACAGTAGCCTCTGGGTTAGTTGCTTGTAGAAAGTGGATGGCTTCCAGTGCAGGCCCTGAAGCTCTCCATTAGTCTTTTCCTCCTAACATTGCCATTCCTGTACTAAAGGGTAGCATAGTCCATCCATGTCTCTAGATCATCCTCCCCGAGGGCACTTGGACTGTGCTGGAAAAAGTCTGAGCTTTTGGTAGGAGCCTAGCTGGATCGGAGGAATTATGATGGAGGAGGGGTTACTGGAGAGCTCTTGGGAGAAGCTGGGGATGTACCGGGGAGTGCAGGGGTGTGGGGTCACCTGAGATGTCTTAATACCTTTACCTGTTCCTGAGCATTTCTGCCCTTTGGATGCCAACAGTTTGAGCAGTTTCTCTTTAAACCCCCTCTATAGTAGGAGACCCACCTGGGAGGCTGGACCACTATGTAAATGGATGACCTCCACCCTTCTGGGTACCATCGGGCAAATGACAGGGGTACCTCTCTGGTCCACTGGGGAACTACACGAGATCAATGACAGGGGGTACTCTCTGGGTCCACTGGGGAACTACACGAGATCAATACTATCACAGTCTGTTCAAATAAATCAGCATCTCATCCCCTTACTTCAACCTTGCCCAGGCCCTTAATCTGCTCCATAGTGAATACAAAGTCAGCATTACTGGTCCCTAAGGGGTCATCCAGCAACAGAATAGCCATTTGGGGTCTATCCTCAACTTCACTCCACCCTATTATTCAGTGTACCAGTAGCTTCTGGGGGCAATTTTAGCTTGGCGTAGTAAGTTCCTCCATTTTCCTCCTAAACTGAACATATCGGGTAATTCCCTCATGTGGCCACTAGGAACTAATCCCAGCAGTGCCTCCAAGATGTAACCCCTAGATGGCACTATCCCTTGGCCTTTACCCCTGCCTGCATGGCTAATGACAGGTGGAGGGGCCTAGGTTCGATTACAGGTGCCTCCACCCAAAGGTCAGGGTTGATTTGGGTTACACAACCAGGCCACAGCCCTCTGGGACACTGTGACCCCCTTATCGCCCACTAGTGGCCCACACTGTACACAACAGTGATTCTCCCAATAACCCAGATATGCAAACCACATACACTTGTACTTTGCACTTACCCCCAGGACTGGTTCCTTCAGCTTGACTCTGGGACCCCGTAATATAAGGTGATGCAGTACAACAGCAACAATGCAATACCTTCAGCATAAACTGACACCACAATCAATGTAAATTGCAGAAACAAACAGATCTGGTTTATTCAGGGTCTGTAACAAGGAGGAGAATAATCAGGTTAATTAGCTTACTCTCTATAATAATCACACAGTTATGCATGCAGTACTGAAATCCCCCACAGTCACACACACACACACTGGGTACCCAGGTAACAAGTTGAAGGGGCGAGCCAGGATAGTTGTCTGAGGTAGGCTGGCGCCACAGCTGGGTGGGGCCCTGTGATGGAAAACAACATGCACACCGATAATTTTTAATCTGGAGCTGGAGGGCTCAGTTCGTGGAAAGAAAAACACAAGACAATCAGATGACACACTTTGATTAAACAGAAGTTGTAGGAGCTACCCTGATAGTTACTCATGATACCCAGACTAAACACAGGAGGGCTGATGGTTGACTTGCTGGTTTGCCAGAAGAAGCTAAGCCCCTCGATGATGGATCTTTCTGTGCAGCAAGGTAGTGAGGCAAGACCCTCATGGCAGGGCCTATCTGCACCAGGCAGCATGGATTCAGTCCGATTCTTGCTGAAAACAACTTTCAGCACTTGCACACAGTTTACAGCAAATGGGAAACCAGATCGCGATCCCCTTCCAGCACATAGCACATTCATATGTAAAGGAAAGTTTACTGTACCAGGCAGCGACTCTCGGTCCTGATCGCAAAGATCACTGCTAAACCTGGGAGCACTTCAATAGCTAGAGTCCTGACAGGCCGATCGCTTTCAGCAAAATCTTGGTCTTCTACAGGGTGAGCCTGGTTATAATCAGCAGCTTGCTTCGTTCTATGCAAATTCAGATTCAGTCCGATTGTGGTCCCCATAAGCGGCTGCAGGACGGATTCGGGCCTCCATGCTTCTGCCACGAACTACCACGACACTCAGCAGAGCTCCTTCTGTCTTCACTCCCAACTTAGATCTGGCTTGCCAGCACAGTTCAGGCATTTCGTAGATCCATAAGAGTTTGGTTGGTTGGTTCAGCTGTCAGTCACTGCAGGGCTCCTCTATAGGTGCAAAAAGGTGCCAAGGATCCAGAACTACACTTCCCAGAGGCACCTTCCATACAGCCCCATTCAACAGGCTCTGAACTAGAGTTCCAGTCCTGATTGGCCAAAGCAGGCTCCATTTTAAGGGCTTCACAACCCCATTGGCCCAATTCGGCAGTTCAGGACCAAAATGGTGGAGCAAACAGAAATAGCCCATGCTGCAAGAAAGGCAGGTTAGACAAACTACATTTTCACAGTTACTTTAAACAATCCCCAGCGACTAATTACATATTTTAAAAGGGCTCACTCTGCCCACATAGCAATGGCAGAAACAGAGTGATTTGTCAGCAGCTCCAGCGGGACTTGAGCAGGGAAACACAGACCAGACTCAGTCAGATTAATTATGATTGCAAACAGGCAGCCCTTAAAGAGACAGCATGCGGGGCTCTAAAAGCACTCACTAGCAATCACACTTAAGCTGCTTAAATGCCGGACACCATGCAGACTCTAAGCACTAGGCAAGCTCCATGCAGGCTTTTGAGAACCCCATTTACAGGGGGTTACACATATGTTAAAAGGTTTGTGAAAGGTGAATGGAAAGATTGGGACCAATACTTACCTTACCTGCTTTTGTTTACAGAGAAGTGCCACAACCATCAATAAGTTTTCACCCTTTGAAATGTTGCATGGTAAACAACCTAGAGGACCACTGGATGTAACAAAAGAGATATGGGACGATAACCTCACTCAGAAAGGATTATTATATCTTATATGTGTGCACTGAAAAGAAACACAGAAACATAGAATTTGACGGCAGATAAGGACCGCTTGGCCCACCTAGTCCGCCTAGTTTTCCTACCCAACGGATAAGCTGCGGATCCTAGTTAATCAACTGCCTACTTCCTCCTACCCCCACTGGGACTGCCATGTGTGTACCATGCATTCTTGAATTCCTCCCGCTATTCTTGACTCCATTAACCTCCTCAGGAAGGCTGTTGCACGCATCTACAACACCTTCCGTGAAAAATACTTCCTCACATTACCTCTGAGCCATCCTCTATCTTCAAATTGTGCCTTGTTCTTGCACATCTCTTTTCTGAAAGATACTACCTCTTGGACTTTGTTGATTCCCTTGAGGTACTTGAAAGTTTCTATCATGTCCCCCTCTCCTTCTTTTCTCAAGGATATACATATTAAGCTCCTTTGGTCTGTCTTCATATGTCTTCTGGTGCAGACCCTGCACCATTTTGGTTGCCCTCCTCTGGACAGCCTCCACTCTGTCTATGTCTTTACAGAGACGGGTCTCCGAACTGCACACAGTACTCCAGATGGGGTCATACCAACTGTCTGTACAGAGGGATAACAACTTCCTGTTTTCTACTGTTGATGCCTCTCCCTATGCATCCCAGTATCCCCCAGCCTTCCTTACTGCCTTCTCACATTGCTTGCCCACCTTTAGGTCATTGAACATAATTACCCCCAGGTCCTTTCCATTTTATTGTTGTCAGTGTCTCACCCCCATTGTGTACTCTTCTCCTGGGTTTGTTTCCAGATGCATTACCTTGCACTTCTTTGCATTGAATCTAAGCTGCCACATTTGACCATTCCTCCAACCTTGCCAAGTCCCTTCTCACCCTTTCCACTCCATCTTGTGTATCAACCCTGTTTGCAGATCTTGTGTCATCTGCAAAGAGACATACTTTTCCTGCCAGTTCTTCTGCAATGTCACTTATAAAGACATTAAAAGGACTGGTCCCAGTACTGAACCTCATGTACCCCACTAGTAACCCTCATTTCTTCACGTGGACTCTGTGTACTACTACCCTTGCATCCTGTTGTCCAGCCAATTTTTTATCCGGCTACCACCTTGGGACCCACTCCAAGGCTGACTAACTTGTTTATTAATCTTTGTGTGCACAGTATCAAATACCTTGCTAAAATCTAGGTAGGCCATGTCCACAGCCCTCCCTGGTCTACTACTTTGGTCACCCAGTCAAAGAAATCGATTATATTTGTCTGACACGATCTTCCCGCTGTTGAATCCATGCTGCTTTGGGTCCTGTGCCCCACTGGCCTCTAGGTACTCAACAGTTCTTTCCTTCAGAAGTGATTCCATCATTTTCCCTACCACTGAGGTCAAACTAACTGGTCTGTAGTTTCCTGCCTCTGTCCTGCCGCTTTTGTGAAGAGGAATCACATCTGCCCTCCTCCAGTAGTCGGGTACCACCCCATCCTCCCATGATTTGTTAAAGAGAGTAGTCAGCAGTGTCACTAGTTCTACCGTTAGTTCTTTTAGGATTCTTGGGTGAATCCCATCAGGCCCCATTGCTTTGTCCACCTTCAATTTTACTAGTTCTTTCAGGACCCTTTCTTCTGTAAATGGACTGGTATCAACCCCTGTCTCCAGAGTGTTTCTCTTGTTTGGTTTAGGTACCTCCTCCTCCTCTTCTTGTGAATACTGAGCAGAAATATTCGTTCAGTATCCCTGCTTTTCACTGTCACCCTCTGCCCACATTCCCTCCTCTTTATTAAGCTTCAGTATCCCTCCCTTGGTCTGTCTTCGCTCCTAATGTACCTATAAAAGGTCTTATCCCTTCAGTAACAGAGTTGGCTATCCTTTCCTTGGTTTGGGCCTTTGCTATTCTGACTGCCTTCCTTCCTCTTTCTGAATTAACTGATAATGTTCTCCTGTCCTTCTGTGTTTTCTATATTTCCTGAATGCTATCCTTTTCTCCTTAACCTTCCCTGCCACCTCTTTTGAGAACCATAGCATTTTTTCCTTCATTGTGTTTTATTGATTTGCTTCAAACAAAGGCCTTTTGCCTCTGTGATGTCTGTTTTGATTACTCCATTGTTCCTCCACCTCTCCTTCTTGCCTGTTTGCTAGTGCTTTTCTGAGGCACTCTCTCATTTTCCCAAAGTCAGCCTCCTCCTAAAGTCCAATACTCTTGCTTTTGTATAGCTTGACTCTATAGCTGTGTTTATAGTGAACCACACTGTTCGGTGGTCGCTTGTTCCCAGATGGCTACCGACTTCTAAATCTGAGATTCTTTCTCCTTCCCATTTGAGAGTGCCAGGTCTAAGATTACCTCCCGAGTTGGTTCCAATACTAGCTGTCTGAGGCATGCCTGTTGTAGGGCATCAAGAATGACCCTGCTCTTGGATGTGCCTGCAGCAAAGGTGCTCCAGTTAACATCTGGCATATTCAGATCCCCATCAACAATATCTACCCTTTTCTGCCATTCTAAGGATGCCTTCTATCATTTCCTTGTCCATTCCCTCCCTGAGATGGGGGTCTGTATACAACCCTCATGAGGATTGTGGTGCCATTTCCTGTCTCCAGGGTGACCCAGAGTGCTTCATCTGCTCCCTGTTTACTCTTTAGTTCTGTTGCTTTGATCCTTCCTCACATAAAGAACTGATCCACCTCCTTTTTACTCTCCTGTCCCTCCTGTAGATTGTGTATCCTGGTATGTTGACATCCCAGTCATGGTTCTTGTGTACCATGTTTCTGTTACTGCCACAATATCCAGGCATCCTCTTCCATCAAGGCCACTATTTCAGGGAGCTTGTAACACAGACTACGGTCATTGGTACTCATCCCCACCAATTTTGATGGCCTTACCCTTTCTGACCCATCTCTGTCCTTACTGCCTTTGCCTTTTTTGCATTTACCTCTGTTCTGCTCCCTAGTGACTTCTATACCTTGGTGTTTACCTCACTAATTACCATGTTTTGTGAGGGGAGGCTGGGATTCCTGCTTGTTTTCAGTACCTTCCCCTTGGCTAGTTTAAATGCTCACCAGTGAAGAGTTTAAGCCTATCACCTAGGATCCTGGATCCTCCCTGGACAGATGCAGACCATCGCACCAGTATAGGCCTGTATCCTCCAGGTGGTTCCTCAGTCCCCAGTGAAGCCAAACCCTGAGCTCCACACTAGTTTTTCAACCATTCATTGAATTCCATGGTGAGGAGTACCCTAGCATCACCCTTGTCATAGACAGGCAGCACCTCTGAGAAGGTTACTGTATGTGCCACTTGTCTAAGGCCCTCCCCAACTCTACAAACTCCTCTTGCACTGTTCTGATCCCATTTCTAGCCAGGTCATTTGTCCCTAGGTGGACAACGACATCTAGCCCCTCCCCTCAGGCAGCTACTCCCATGATCCTGAGGATTCGCCTTCCTGTCCTTCCAAGCCGTGGCACCAGGCAGGCATCTTACCTCCTGCTCCCTTCTTCCCCTCTTCTACCCCCTAATGATTGAGTCCCCACCAGGAGTTGTTTCCTTCCTCTGGGGTCCTGTGCACCCTCCTGTGGGTCTCCTTGTGGAGGTTCCCAGCATCCTCCTTGGTCTCCACTGCAGGTGCCTCCATAGAGGAACCACTGTCCACCAGAACAGCGTATGAACTGTGGAGGGGCACAGCTGAGGGATACACCCTTGCTGCACCACCCTCCCTTGCAAAATAAGTTGAAATTGCCCACAGTAATCAGGAAGAAGCCCAAAGATAGCAGAAAGTACATTATGACCATGGGATAAAGAACGTGTGTTTGAGCCAGGTGAAAAGGTCTCATTACTGTTACCCACTACAGAAAAACTGTTAATGAAGTGCAGAAGCCTTATAAAGTGATCAGAAGCAGTGGTAAAGTTAGCTATGAGATTGATACCCCTCATAAGAAAACTCCTAGCAAGATATACCACGGTAAACTCCTGAAGAAATGGGTTGAAAACACACCAGCGGCTGCTTTGTTAGTATTACCAGAAACTGTTAACGAGATATTGCTATAGCTGACTGGAACAAACTGTAAGTGCCTTTACACGACAGCCTGTGTACCACAAAGAGCGGTACAGAGCAACTATAACGCTACATTTTGGCATGTAAAGGCAAGCGCAACACAATACAATTGAGCTGCCGCTTGCCGGCAATCCATTTTCCAGGGTTAGCCATTGCATTCTGCTGCTTTCTGTGGCATTTCATTGCCGAATGCTGCTGTGTAAACCCGCTGATGAGGCTACATCGATCCCGGAGAGTGTCTCGTGAGACTGTCTGTCTGAGACCTGGTGGCTTGGAATGCCCACTTCCTTATGGTGGTTCCGAGGCTGGTGCAAACTGTATTGGTCCCAAGTTCAGCTACATATATTGTCTGTTACTATAGAAAGTTGAACTTGGCAGAACTAGTTTTTGGAAACGGTGCTAAAAGTGTTGTAAGATGGTTCTGAATTAGTTCCAGTATTACATGCGCTGTATGCATATTAATATCCCAAGGAATATGAATATGCATAAGCGCATAGCTAGTAACACGGAACCACTTTCTGAACCATTTATAGCCATTTTAGCACCTGTTTCCAAAAATCGCTTACTTGCCCGAGTTCAGCTTTCTTTGTAGTGTCAGACAATATATGTAGCTGAACTCGGGACCAATACTGTTCACCAGTCTCGGACCCACCTATAAGGAAGTGGGCATTCTAAGCTACCAAGATCCCAGAGGGTCCCATGGTGTGTGTAAAAGCACACCATAATGGAACAGTGCACAGTGGAGGGAACGGTGGGACATGGAATAAAATTATTACAGTGCAGAAGGGCACTGTGTAAAGGCATCTTGTGACTTCTGATGCTGTAAAGATGAATGTTTCTTACCCACAAAACAAACTGCAGAAATTCATAACTTGGTAAAGACATTTAAAAGTACTTTTACTACAGTGCCAGGCTGAGCAAAAGGGTCTAGCACATAATGGTGTCAGGAATGCTTGCCCTATCAAACAAAAGTCGTACAGATTAACAGAGCAGTTAAGAGCAGACATGGTTAATGAACTACAAAAAATGAAAGGGTTGATATCAGTGAAGACTTGATAAGTGCTTTGTCATTACCAATGGTGACTGTAAATAATGAAGAAGAGGTGTAAGAATCTGCCTTGATTTTTTTTAAAACTTAATCAAGTGTATTTGAAGAGCTGTCCTATGCCTAGGATAAATAATCTGATGGACAGATTGGGAAGTGCTAGCACATTAGTACCCTAAAGAGCAGCTGACAGCTTTGGGGAAAATGTTAAAAACACAATAGCTGGACATAGTTTAGCTTGCATTTCATAGGTCTTCTATAGATTTCTCCTCTCCATTATATATTACTGATGGAATTCCTATAAAAACAAGATATTCATGCCTTAGAGTTCATCTGGCTCTATAGCTTACTCCCTACTTGAATTATAATGCTTTGTTGTGACATCACAGTCTTCCTATGGGAATAACTGAGATGTCCCAAGCAGAGTATTATTTATGACTTCAGGTTGGTAAAAAGTAATAGGAACTGATGATTCATCGAGGAACAACTACGCTGGTAGCTGCAGGTGTAGACAGGTGCACTCACCATTCACTCAAGTAGCACAGCCCAAACCATTGTTGTAAAGCTTTAAACAGTTTATTCACCAGTCCAAAACAACGGAACAGACAAAGTGCAGCAGTGCCACTGCACCTCTGCTAGGATGTGCTTACATTTCACCCTGCCTTCAAGGGCTTCATCAGAGCTGGTTACAAATGGTCATAGGTGTGCATTTATACAAATCAAATGGTTCAGTTCATGTCTCCACCAATAGTAATTGCAACATGTTATACAGGAGGCATACATTAAAGTGAGAGCAGTGCTGCAGTGATAAGAAAATAAAAGACATTTGTAAATAAACTCACATTTTTCAAAAGTTCACAGTTCATGAACCAAAAGGGTTTCAGTCTTTCAATTCTTTCTACACCATTGAGTCCATGGTGTGAATAATGCAACATCGTCAGAATCTCTTCCATCAAAGGCTAGTCTTCTGGGACCCACTTGCAAATGATCAAACACAGCAAGATAAAATAAAACAGTAAAGAACACTGTTTTGAAAAGTCTTGTATATCTCCCATCATCTGAGGTTAAAAGATGTGTAAAGATCTTGTATCTCCGCCAGGATGACCCATGTTGTCAGGGACTGGGTGGATCACTGAACCCATGTCTAGACACATGGATAGCTACATTAATCTACTTATGGGGAAAATATGTATCCATTTAAAAATACAGGGCATATTTTAACATTCCTGGATGAAATGCAGGTGGATAAAGATTGGTTAGTTAGCCACGTATGACATTGACTTGTCATGCACTAATATTCCTCAGAAAAGGGGGTATCAATGCAATAGAACATTCCCTATTAAAATACACAGATGTGCCAAAATACTATCAAAATGATTACACTACTTACAGATATTGTTTTAAGTAACAATATTTTTATGTATGAGGGCAAAGTGTATAAATAGATCGAAGGTACTACAGTAGGGGCTACCTTAGCCCCAGCCTGGTTAACCTTTATTTAAGGGAATGGGAAGAGAGAGTTGTGTACAGTGAAACTTATAATCATTATTTTGAAAAGAAACATCTATAAAAGATGTAATGATGATATATTTATGATTTGGAAAGGTACAGAAGTAGAACTGAGGGAGTTCATCTTGTACTTGGAAGGTAGTATGAGTAACCTCATGTTCAAGGCCACTGTGAGCTCAGAGGCCATTCATTTCTTGAACGCACAATCAAAAGAAAATGATGGTTCATTGTCTACTGATTTATACACTAAACACACCGATAAAAATGATTTGCTCCATGCACTAGCTGCCACCCCCACATTTGATCTGCAGTTTGCCAAAGGACAATATACAAGACTGAAAAGGAATTGCTTCAGTCCTGAACTTATGAAAAGAGCAGAGGAACTCACTATGAAGTTTCTATCTAGAGAGTATAATGAGATTGATTTATTGGATGTAGCACAGAACGTTGGAGAAAACTCAGGGAATCGCTTCTTTTCTACCAAAAAGAAAAAGAAAAGATTTGAACCAGCTAGACCTTCTATGACCTCCTATGGAGGAGGCACTAAGGAAACTGTAAACATAGTAAAAACAACTTACCAGTAATTAGGGGTTTGCCAGAACTTAAACCTATCTTTGAACAACCCATCAGACTGGTATACAGAAGGGAAACACTTCAGGGATAAGCTAGTACACAGCTATCAAGATGACCCGTGCCAATAAATATCATACCAAATGGAGTACCAAACCATGCGGCATTTGCAAATCATGCTGCCACATGGAAAGACAAGAGAAGTTTACTAACCCTAGAAATAGCAAAATGGAGTACCAAACCATGCGGATTTGCAAATCATGCTGCCACATGGAAAGACAAGAGAAGTTTACTAACCCTAGAAATAGCAAATGGAGTACCAAACCATGCGGTATTTGCAAATCATGCTGCCACATGGAAAGACAAGAGAAGTTTACTAACCCTAGAAATAGCAAAATGGGAGTACCAAACCATGCGGCATTTGCAAATCATGCACATGGAAAGACAAGAGAAGTTTACTAACCCTAGAAATAGCAAAATGGAGTACCAAACCATGCGGCATTTGCAAATCATGCTGCCACATGGAAAGACAAGAGAAGTTTACTAACCCTAGAAATAGCAAATGGGAGTACCAAACCATGCGGCATTTGCAAATCTATTGCCACATGGAAAGACAAGAGAAGTTTACTAACCCTAGAAATAGCAAAATGGAAACAATTAAGGGCAAAACTGACTGTAACACAGAAGGAGTTGTTCACCTTCTTAAATGTTCGTGTGGTAGCTTTTATGTTGGCAGGACCAAGAGGAAACTAAGGTTCAGAGTATATGAACATATTCAAGCAATAAAAATAAGAACCTTGGTTACACCATGGCCAGCCATGAACATAAAAATTCTATGGTCGGACACAAAGTAACTGCTTTAGGCATGCTTGAGTATCATTTGTTCCCAGAGCGTGGTTCTGGGGCAGAGCTGCCCCAAGGCAGCACTCTTTAGCTTCTCCTCATCCGCCTTACTCCTATTGGTGGATTTCACCCATCGGTAAAGTGCCACTAGGGCAGCACCTCACGCCTCAGCTCCCACCTATCCCCATTGGTGAATATCATCCCCGCCCCAGGCAGCAACCTGTAGCTGTTACTTCCCACAAATCGGATTGTTGCAAGTCTGATGAGTTGAGGTTTAAGTGTAGATGAGAATGTTATGGGAAGCTACCCTCAGCAATGTGCACTGCTTGTCTTGAATTTTCGTGGCTCACAGTGTATGTCTGTCTGCATCCAAAAGAGACAGACTTCAAGGGTTCAAATCTTAACCAGGGACATTTTTGTGCTTTGTGTCAGACTCAGTTGTGAGCATTTAATCATGCAAGTGTCACAAATCGTTACTTTTTTATATTGCTAAATTAAGACAGACGAAGCAGGAGAATATATTTTATTTATAAATTGTAATAAATAGGACAGTGCCATGATGACTGGTTACTGGTGCTGAGCTGGAGCAATGCCATAATGGTTGGTTTCAATTGGCTGCCCCTGGGGCAGTGCTTTTGCTGCCTCTGGGATAGCACCTGTGTAATTGGTTCCCATGGGCTGCCCAGGGCAGTGTCCTCGCTATCCCTGGGGAAGCACCTGTGTAATTGGTTCCTCATGGCCGCCCCTGGGCAGTGTCCTTGCTGCCCCTGGGGCAGTGCCTGTGATTGGTTCCTGTGGCTGCCCCTGGGCAGTGTCCTTCTGTCCATGGTGCAATGCCTGTGTAATTTGTTCCTGGGCAGTGCCTGTGTAATTGGTTCCTGTGGGCTGCTCCTATTTAATTTCATCCAGTCCTTCTTAAAACACAGCGTTAATGAAATAAGCTGCGTTGTTTCACAATATAATGTTTTCCAAACTTCATATCAAGGCATCAGGGCTTTTATGTTCACCAAGGGTTACTGGCAGATTTCCTTAACTAAAGAATCCAGAGACAAACTGCATTTTCCACTACAATTGGATTCTATCAGTTCACCATCAAGCCACTTGGTTTACATGGCACACCCACTACATTCCAGATATTCATGGATGTAATTCTAGTCCCTCACACTGGATATTGTGCTGCTTACCTGGATGATGTCGTGGTGTGCAATCCAGACTGAAAAAGCCACCTGGAACACCTACAAGTAGTCACCCAGTCTATCAAACATGTAGGTCTGACCATTAATCCTACCAAGCGTAACATTAGGCATGCAGGAAACCAGATATTTGGGTTATATTTTGGGAAATGGAGAAATAAACCAGAGATTTCAAGAAAGAAGCTGTAGCTAACAGTCCTGTCCCTAAAACAAAGACACATAGCAGGTTGTGTGTAGATGTGGCTGGTTACCATCGTAGATTTGTTCCCATCTTTGTACAGCTAGCTGCCTTCTCAGTGAACTCAAGAAAAAATGGTACCTGAATAATGTGAAATGGTCTCCAGAGTGTGATGAGACTTTTGGGCCATGAAGGCTGCATTATGTTCAGCCCTGTTTTAAAAAGTCTAGATTTTGTGAAACAGAATCTGTTGCAGACAGATGCATCAGAGGTGGGCCTAGGTGCAGTCCTGAGTCAGAATGTAGAGGTAACATAGAATCATGGAATTTGACGGCAGATAAGGACCACTTGGCTCACCTAGTCTGCCCATTTCCTACCTAATGCATAGGCTGCGGATCCTAGTTAACCAACAGCCTACTTCCTCCTACCCCACACTAGAATTGCCTTATGTCTGTCCCATGCATTCTTGAATTTCCCCACTGTTTTTGACTCCACAACCTCCTCAGGAAGGCTGTTCCATGCATCCATAACCACCTCCATGAAAAAATACTTTCTCATGTTTCTTATGAGCTGTCCCCCTCTATCTTCAAATTGTGCCTCCTTGTTCTTGCACACCTCTCTTTTTTTGAGATGCCACCCTCTTGGACTTTATTGATTCCCTTGAGGTATTCAAAGTTTCTATCATGTCCCCCTCCCTCCTTTCCTCGAGGGTATAAATATTAAGCTCCTTTATTCTCTCTTCATATGTCTTCTGGTGCAGACCCTACACCATTTTAGTTACCCTCCTCTGGACAGCCTCCATCCTGTCTATGTCCTTGCAGAGATGGGGTCTCCAGAACTGGACGAGAACTCCAGAAGGGGTCTCACCAACTGGCTTTACAGAGGGATAACAACTTCCTGTTTTCTACTGGTGATGCCTCTCTTATGCATTCCAGTATTCCACCAGCCCTCCTACTGCCTTCTCACATTGCTTGCCCACCTTAAGGTCATCTGATATGACTACCCCAGGTCCCTTTCCATTTCTGTTGTTGTTATTATCTCACCCCCATTGTGTACTCTGCCCTGGATTTTGTTTCCCAGGTGCATTACTTTGCACTTTCTTTGCATTGAATCTAAGCTGCCATACATTTGACCATTCCTCCAACCTTGCTAAGTCCCTTTGCATCCTCTGCACCCCACCTTCTGTATCAACCCTGTCGCAGATATTTCTGTAAAGAGACATACTTTTCCTTCCAGTCCTCTGCAATGTCACTTATAAAGACATTAAAGAGGACTGGTCCTAGTACTGAACCCTGCGGTACCCCACTAGTAACCCCTTTTCTTCAGAGTAAACTCTGTTTACTATTACCCTCTGTATCCTGTTGTCCAGCCAGTTTTTTTTACCCAAGCTACCACCTTGGGACCAACTCCAAGGCTGGCTAACGTGTATATTAATCTTTGTGTGGACTGTGTCAAATGCCTTGCAAAGTCTAGGTAGGCCATGTCCATAGCCCCTCCCTGGTCTACTACATTGGTCACCCAGTCAAACAAATCTTATTAGATTTGTCTGACATGACCTTTCTGCTGTGAATCCATGCTGCCTTGGGTCCTGTGCCCCACTGGCCTCTAGGAACTCAACAATTCTTTCATTTAGAAGTGATTCCATCATTTTCCCTACCACTGAGGTCAAACTAACAGGGACATCTGGATATCGTGGCAGTCACAGAAACATGGTACTAGTTGGAGTCCTAAGTCAGAAGGTAATTGGGAAGGAACATCCCATTTTATATATCAGTTGGAAACTACAGGACAGAGAGTAAAAGTACTCCACTATTGAAAAGAATGACCTGCTGCAAAATGGACAATGGAGTTCCTTACATTTTATTTGCTAGGAGCTGACTCTACTTTGAACAGAACATAGTCCTCTGTTGGTTTAATCAAATACAGGATAAAAATCCCAGAATCAGCAGGTGGTACCTAACACTACAACCATTTAAACTGAAAGTGGCAAATGTGGAAAAGAGAATGTCTGTGCTGATTTACTGTTGAGATATTCTATGGTTCATGAATTCATAATTCAAAAGGTTGAAAATGTGTGCTTAACTACAGTGTTTGCTGTGAAAGGTATTATGAAATATAGGATATTGCATATGCAAAGAAATGTAAATGTTATAAGGTAATGTTAAAAGAGAAATAAAAGTACATTTTGTAAACCTTTTTTTTTTTTTCAAAGAAAAGAAAAAGTAGGTTTACTGTTATGGTGGTATGCGACATGGTTGGATAAAACCCTGTCCCATTTGTAATGCAGAGAGAGTTAAAAGCAAAGATCTATTTTTCCTTTCCTTTACTGCCTCTATCGCTTGCCTTTCTGATTACACAGTCAAATTTTCTTGTGACACTTATGAATTGGCAATTCCTATGGTCTCACAATTTCCCACTATCTCCCTTCCTTCACTTGCTGTTACTGTTTATTTCTTTCTCCCTGGTTTCTCTTTGGTTCAAAAGTACATATCAAAAGTATGTGAAACTGGGATCTCTTGGTTTGTAAATGTATGCAGTTATATTGTTGAAATGATTACAGTTACTTGGGTTTGTTGAGAAGTTAGCAGTTTGGAACACAGGAGATTGAGTTTGACAAACGTTTGACCTTTCACAAGCTTGTTAACAGAATTATCAGCAGGAAATCAGCCCTGGGACATGATGTCTTAAAGGAGTAGTCCACCTCGAATTTTCAAAAAACGTTATGTTATGCAGAGTGTTTTGATATGTATGTTAAGTGTGCCCCTGGGGAGACCTGTAGTACATGAAGTGCTGTCAGTTCTTGGTTCCTGCTTGGGATTTCTTTTGGGGATCTATACATACGTTTTGGACTTTTGAGGAACCACAATCACAATTCTGCAGTTATTTACTTTTATGGTCAAGATTTTTAACTTCATTCCGTTCATGCATTATTGGTTTGGGAGGGCAGTGAGAGTGCCCTCCAAATTATTCTGCCTACTTAACAGTGAGAGTGTTTGGGGATGGAAAACGACTAATCTATCATAACTATTATTTGTAAGGCAGTGAGAGTGCCTTGTCCAGCCCCTCTGCAGTGAGAGTGTATGGGTGCTGGAAAATAAAAACATTTGGAAAACATTCCTTTGCTTAAGCCCCTCTGGCTGTGAGAGGGCCTGGAGGGAGCTGAAGATTTCCACTATTAATTAACTATGTTTTGGACTTCAGTTACCGTTATAACTTTCATTAATCTATTAAGTGGTTTTCTAGCTGGTCTTTCATTTTGGATTTTAAGACTGTTTTATCTAAATTTTATTGTGTAATTTTGGGATCTGTTTTGTTTTGTTTGGGTGGGCATTTTTGTATGCATCTTAGGTTGTGTATTCCCTATTCTGGTCATTAGACTCATAAATTCACCTGGAGGGTCCCTTCTGGAAGTGGGTGATTTATTGGAAACTGGGTTACAGAGCCAAATTAAGATTTATATTTTGTTTAGTGTGTTTATTTAATTTTGAGGGTGGGTTTGTTTTGGGTTATTTTTAAGTTAGTTTTTGGTTTTGGGGTTTAATTGTATTGATCTCCGAATGTGTTGGAGGCCTATCCCCACTGTCATGCGCTATTCTTATCTCTGCCTCCACTCTCTTGCCCTCTGTTCCTCCCTTTGCATTTTGTAATCTGCCAATGCTGTAGAGTGCTGGGTATTGCACGCCGGGAGGAGGGGGTGCGAACGGTGGGGTTGAATATGGACCACCTTGTCTGGTTTCCATACCCAAGGGCACCACCAGTTTGGTGAGCACATGGTTGGGCTGTCTGGAAGTTCATCCAACTCGAAGGTAAGAGTAAATGCCAGATCCATTAAAAACAAGACTGCAATTATTGCAGATCTTGTAAATTTGGTGGATCTGGCTTTGTATCACCAAGACCTGGCTGGATGAGAACTCTGGCCCCATATTAGAAGCCGCGAGTTCCAGCCGGTTACTCGGTGTTTCTCCTCTCAAGATTGGATCGGGGGTTGTGGTCTGTTTTAAGACTGAATTGGGCCTCATGAGCGTACCAGTTGAGAGACTGAGCCATTTGAGTGTTCCGTGGTAGCAGGCATAGGTTGTAGGATCGTTTCTTCTACCGTCCACCTGGGGATGGGAAACGATTCCTTCAGGAAGTTATGACTTCATCATCGACATGGCATTTGAGTCTCCCAAGCTGATGGTCCTGGAAAACTTTAACGCCTGGGTTGATGATGAACTCTTGCCATTTGGACAACACTTTCTCCAGCTTATGACATCTCTGAGCCTTACGCAGATGGTTAATACTGCTACCCATAAACATGGTCACTCACTTGACTTAGTTTTCCTCCTGGGGATCAAGCATCAGATTTGGGGTGGAACCAGTTGGATGGTCCAATCATTATACCGTGGGTTCAATTTTTAGTGCCCCCTGAAGGCCTACCCTGTGGAGATGGGCAGAGTATCACCCTTTACGAGATGTTATCTCTGAGGGCTATTGGCGGTACTCGACCTATCAAATCTTCTGGTGGCAAACAGCCCAGGAGGCTCTCGTGGTGGCCTATAATATGGCCATTCAGTGGCCCTGGATGTTTTGCTCCTGTCCGTGTTCATCCTCTCCCTTCACCCTCAGTCCCCGTGGCTTGATTGGATCTTGAGGGAGATGCGGCGATTAGGTCGGGTTGGAGAGCTGTTGGTGGAGATCTGCACTTGATGCCGACCACCTTAGATCGATGGAGCATTATCAAGCCTGTCAATCTGCAGTCACCCATAAGAAGGCAGAATTTCTGTCCAGGGAGATTGCGGCCTCTCAGAATCGACCAAGTCAGCTTTTTCTAACTGTGGACAGACTGTGCAACCCAGCCTGTCTGCAAGTTCGGAAAGTGTTTTCTCAAATAGAGTGCATTGAACTTGCTCGGTTCTTTGTGACTAAGGTGGCTGACATCAGAGCAGCTCTCATGCCGGCACACTCTACGGGCGTTGCTCTTGATCAGCACTTGGTCGCTGGCCTTCAGACTTCCTGGAGTGCCTTCGTCCGCCTGGAGTTCATGGATGTCATGGGATTGTCCAGGGTATGCATCCTGCGTGTTGTAGTTTGGATCCAGGACCAACTTCCTTGTTTTGGGTTGTATTGATACCATTGGTCCAGTCCTTGCATAGATAGTTTGGTGCTCCTCGAAACAGGTGAGTTTCCTAGCTCCCTGAAGGAGGCGGTAATAATACCTTCCTGAAGAATGCTTCCTTGGACCCAAACTGTCATGTGAACTACAGACTAACCTACAACCTTCCCTTTATAGGGAAGGTTATTGAGAAGGTAGTAGCCATACAGCTGGAGAACCATTTAATCATCCATGACATCTATGAACCTCTTCAGTCCAGTTTTTGAAAGAGGCATAGTACTGAGACAGCGCTGGTTCAGGTGCTCAATGATCTCTTGATGGCTAGAGATCAGAAGAACTGTTCTATCTTGATGATTCTTGATCTCTCTGTTCAGCATTTGACACTGTGGACCATGGGGTTCTTTCGGTCATCTGACGTTCATCTATGGCTGTCGGGTACAGTTCTCGGGTGGTTTACAACTTACCTCACTGGAAGAACTCAGATGGTAGTGTTTGGGCTTTATTCTTGAGGCCCAGTCCCTCTGTCATGTGGGGTTCCTCAGGGATTGGTGTTGTCCCCATGTTGTTCGCAGTGTACATGCTGCCCTCAGAGACATTGTAAGGAGGTATGGGCTGAGGTTTCATTGCTTTGCTGATGATACCCAGCTCTACCTTTCCTTGCACCTGACCAGGATGGAGCTGTCTCAGTCTTTAATAACTGCCTCACAGAAATCTAGGAGTGGGTGAATTCAAGTTGGTTGAAGTTGAACTTGGAAAAGACTGAAGTGCTGGTTGTGGATCCAGGACACCTGATGGGGGTCGGGGTAGGTTCACCCGCTGGGCTTTTTCTTGGGGTCTACCACTCCTGACCTCTGAATGGGTGAGAAACTTGGGGGTAATTTTGACTTAAGGGCTGACACTGCATCACAGAGGTGTCAGCCATAGTTAAGACCTCTTTTACCATCTGAGGAATATCTCCAGGATTAAGCACCTTGTCCATCTGGTGACCTTCCTACATTGGTTCACACCTTTGTGTCCTCGCTCTTGGATTATTGCAACTCTTATACCTAGGGCTTTCTGGGGTGAAATCCACCATTTGCAGTTGGTGCAGAACGCAGTAGTGCACTTTGACAGAAACATCTCGTTCCTGCCGTATTCTCCGTGCTGTGTGGTCTGCACTGGCTGCTGGATACAGTGGTGGATCACCTTTAAAGTTTGTCTCTTGACTTACAAAGCCCTACACGGACTCTTCCCTGACTACCTGAAAGATCTCCTGGTCCCCTATTGCTCTGGGCGATCACCGCCAGCTGGTGTGGGGTTGCTAGAGATCCCGAGAGTGCTTGAAATCATCTGGGGCCTGGCATTTATGCATGCGGCCCTTTCTCTTTGAATTTTTACTCCACCAGTTACATGAGCGCATGACTGTTGAGAGATTTAAAAGGCCTTAAAACCTACTTATAGCTCCAAGCTTATGGTGATTGAGTTATCAGTTTTAATTTATGTGTTTTATTTTATTTAGTTAACTGTATGTTATCTGAAGTGTTTTTAAATTGTGAGGCACCTTGGTTTTGGAAAGGTGATATAAAAATAAAGTTGTATTATTATTTGTTATTATTATTAAGTCCTAGTGTGTCCTTCTCTCTGTCTGCTATTAGAGTTTTTCCTAAATTAGCTTGCTAGCTTTATGGTAGTTTTATGACACCTGGGATCTCAGTCACAAATAGATTTATTGGCTTTCTTTCTCCTCAATGCATCCTGTCTCATGTGACAGTGATGTAGCCAGGCCCTTAGATTTCTTTATGCACTGCTTTAAAATCAGTTCACAACAGCAGAGCTTTGTAATTGTCTTATCCAGGAGCACAAATGGCAAATGTTGCAGTTTAGCAGACACCTGAGAGCTAGCTAACTGGGGTTTCTGTAAGAAAACAGCTGCTAAATAGCTCTAATTCATTATTTCTGTTTTCGTGTTGTGTCAGGTCTATCTAGCAGTAGTAAGTGTTTTCATTTTAAAATGTTATTTCATCAAACTATACACAACAATAAAAGCACAGAATTGCCCCAGATCATCAGTGCTATAATTAGTAAAGATTGTAGCTGTTTCTTACAGAACGCCTACTCAGCTCTCAAGTATTGTAAACCCTAAATGTAGGTACCATAATTCTACTAGAAGGAACTGGGAGTTAGGCTGATTTTGCTCTGTGACATGACTTTCATTTATTTATTTTTGTTTGTTTTTTGTTACAAATGTGAAGTGTGTTTTAATAAAGTATAAAATATGTATGTGTCAGTTATTTAGTTTGAGAATATTTGTTTTATTATTTGAAAAGTGTGATACACTAAATGTGCAGTGCAGTGAACCATTGTAAATGGAATCAAATGTGTAGCTGAAATAGTCAGAGTCATCTTGTTGCTTTTATGCCATACCACAGGTAGGAGAAAAGCTGACTTCAAAGTATTTTACATTTTCTAGGCTGCAACTTCATACCATATACTTCATTTGTTAAAAATATATATAAAATCTTGTCACAGAGCAAAATCAGCACTAACTGCTAATAGAAAGCTGATACCTACATTTACAGTTTATCAAATACTTGACATCTAACTGAGTGGGGTTTCTGTAAGAAAACAGCTAGAATCTTTATTAATTGTAGCATTGATAATCTGGGCAGTTTCTTTACTTCTATTGTTGTGTATAGTTTGATAAAATTAAAGTTTTAAAATTAAAACACTCCTGCTAGTTAGACCTAATGCACATAGAAAGCATAAATTGTGAATTAGAGCTATTTAGTAGCTGTTGTCTTACAGAAACCCCAGTTAGCTTGCTCTCAGGTATCTGCTAAACTGTAACTTTTGCCATTTGTGCTCCCTGGATAAGTGAACTGATTTTAAAGCGGTGCACATGCTAAATCTAAGGGCCTGGCTACATCACTGTCATATGAGACGGGTGCATCATAGTAGAAAGAGAGCCAATCAACCTGTTTGTGATGGAGATCCGGGTCGAAACTGCCAAACAGCTAGCAGGCTAATTTAAGAAAAACTCCTAATAGCAGACAGAGGAAGGACACACTAGACTTAACATACATATCAAAAGACTCTGCATAACATGTTTTTGCAAATTCTGGGTGGACTACTCCTTTAATTGGTTGCACCTTTTAAGCAACCTAATGTATTCTTCATGCTGGTCATAGGAAAGTCAGTGAAAAGGTCTTGTTGCATTTTGTGAACAACAGGAGATGAAACTTATAAGAACAAGGTGCAGAGATGAAACTGTCAGGCAGGCACATCTCATATAAAGAGAGCAATGCTGTGTTTGGTTAGTGAGGGAGAGAGAGAGAGAGCGAGCTTGACTGAGATTTTAGAGAGAGACTCAGAGAAATTGTTTTGTTTGTACTGCCTTTATGAAGGAGTATCCTGTACATCTTTATTTTTTATGTTATTGTTAATAATAAAGCAGAGTCAAAATCTGGCCCAGCCAACTTTGTTAAGGAGAGAAATGAAAAATAGAGAAAGGAATTTGTTAATAATAAAGTACTAGTTGAAGGGACTTCCCGTTGAGCGCTCCTACAAGCATGATTTGCTCATTAGATCGACTCCAGGATAATGCCTCCTTACTCCCCTGATACACGACTTAAATTGATGACTAAAACAAATAAAAGCTTAAGAAAGATCAGGGATAGCAACTTTAAACAGCAGCGACAACTAAAATAACTCAGACTGCAAGAATAAAGCTTTGTGACAATGTCTGCCCTGGAGGCCTCTGGTTCAGAACAGTCAGTGACTCTAACAGATCAGTCAGAACAGATGAGCAATGTAAGAAGCAAAATCAAGAATAAAACTAGATACTACTATATAAAGAGTTACTATCATTTAGAGCAGAGATCAAGGAATTGTATGGTGAATTGCAGAAAGATATAATCAGCCTAGAACAACGTACAGATGCTTCAGAGTGGCAGATTACAGTGGTAGAGAATTGGTAGATGATTTGAAACGCATGTGCAAGATTTGCAAGAGCAATGTATACACTTACAGGCCAAACAAGAAGATGCAGAGAATCGGGCCTGCCAAAAAACTTACTGGCTCTATTGTATTCTGGAGGGTCAGAAGGGCAAGATATTAAAGATTTCACCACCACACTACTTAAAACTTCCCTGGAGCTACCTGCAGACTTTCAAATGGACCTGGAATGAGTTCATAGAACCTTGGGACCCGGCCCTAAGGATTGAAACCAGACCTAGATCTATAGTGATGCGCTTCTAAGTTAAGCAACCAAAAAGAAGATATTAGCTACAGCTTGGCACAAGAGGAAAATATACTATGGTCAATCTTGAATATATATAGACAATGACTATGCCCTACAAACTTTGAGAAATAGAAGAGCATATTCAGATATACTTCCAGCTTTAAAAGAGGCTAAAATTAAATTCACTACCCCATACCTGGACGCCTGGTGTCAAAGAGAATTCCAGATAGCAGAGGAGGCCAGTGAGGATCTGAGGAAGGAAGGCATTCAGTTTAAGGAGAGACCACGGATTTCTGCAATGCAGCCTAATGTTCCCCACTGGTAGCCGGCCACAAGTTCGAGAAGCCCACAAAGAGACTCACTAGAAAGGCCACAGAATATTACAGGCTGCCTGGCAGTGTTCCGACGTCCAGCTAGGGAAGGCTCTGGAACAACAGACTGGGACATTGGGCAAGCAGGTACAAGAGTAAAATATGTTTGGGCCCTGTTCTACCGATGGTCGATTTTGGGACAATACATTGAACTGGCAGCATGTTGAGACACAATTCAGAGTGCAAGGACTCTGGGTCTGACTCTAAAAAGCCACTACATTCCAAATATTAACTGACAAACACGACATATATAAATGGATGCAGGTTCTTTCTAATAATCTGAAATGGTGACATATACAATGGAAAGAAGACTGCAATTTATAAGAGAGATGTATCTGAACACTGTTAAAATAAAATTAACAGTCTGTAATAAAAAGAGGAGAGGGAGACCCTTACAGGCTACCTAGGACACTACACTCATGTTTTACATAAGTGGCAGATTTTATGCAATTTCTTTTCACATATTTTGTTAACTTGGATATTTTGTTATCTGCCCAACATTGTTTGGTATCATAAAGGCCTAATTACTCTAGGGGTCCGAAATGCATAACCCACTGGATTTCTAGTGCTTTCATTAACTATGGAGACAGAAAGGGAGAAAATTCTGATCTCCCTACCTTGTAAGTTTCACTTAATGTAAATAGTTATGGAAAAAGATCCTGAACATGTTTAAGATGGGATTTTTCGATTAGTAAAATTAAGTACAAGTTTACAATGTTTAATAAGCTTAGATCACTACTTGGGACAGCAGCAAAAAAAGAGAAGAACTGGAGCAGATATAAAGCAAGGCTTCTGGGTTAAAATTCAATTATGATGGCGATACAAACTATAGAGAGCATTATCTCTTAATATAAATGGATTAAATAATCCAATTAAGAATTGTGGCTATTTCAATATTTAAAATCCAAGAAACACACTTTAATGAGAAAGAGCATGCTAAATTATCCTGGGAGGCGATATCAGGTATTTGCTTCCTCATACCCGAAAGGAAATGTAGAGGTGTCAATTTTAATTCTAAAACTTCTTTGTTCCAATTAGATTCACAGTTTGTAGATCCACAGGGCTGCTTTTATTATATTAAAGGGAACATTATTTGGGGTACCAGTGACTTTAGTAAATGTATACCTTCCACTCCTATCTATGGCTGCCTATATTATAGGTGTTTTGTAAAAATGCTTGAAAATATACAAGGATGCTTAATTGTGGAGGGACATTAATATAACATTGAAGTCTCAATTAGATACTTCAGTATCTATGAGATATCGTTCCTCCCCTGCCCAGAAGGTATTCTGTTCCCAACTGAAATCATTGGGACTGACTGATGTGTGGAACCTTTTTTCCCCCATTTCCAGAGGATATACATATTATTCCTCTAGATATGACTGTCATTCGAGGTTAGATTATTTTATATCTCAAAGGAGCATTTAGACTATTTACATGATATATCTGTGGGATCTCGATTTCTCACAGACCATTCTCCATTATTTTTAAATTGGACTTGAAAATTCCTAGAAAGTCCACAGGGTGGTGCCTGAACACTGCGTTTCTTAAGGACAAATCCTTTGTAGAAAATTTTCAGTCCAAGATATCTCAGATTTTAAAGAGAATTAAACTCCAGGATCTCAGAAGCTATAGTATGGGATACTTTGAAGGCAGTTGTGAGGGCCAAATAATTGCTTATGCAGCTCATAAAAGAAAAATTGGGAAAAGCAATATAAACAAATAAATGATGAACTTCAGAATTTACAACAAATGCGACTCTGTTTACTGCTGAAATTAAGACCCAGATAAACCATAAAAAAGCTGAATTACAAAAATTAGATGAAAAGATGCAGCAAGCACTTTTCTACCTTAAAACATATAATTCAAAGGAGGTCCAAGGGGAGCAAGAAATCTGGCTAGGAGACTGAGAGGCCATAGAACGCCACCTGTGTTGCTCACCTTCTGGATCCCATTAGAAACTTTAGAGCAACTAATACAACACAAGTGATGGAGATATTTATGAATTATTATACCCAACTATACAGTGAGTCCTCTCCTTCAAATCTGAGCCAGTTAGGAGGATTTCTGCAGTCCCTCTCATTACCAAAGTTTTCTGCAGGCGTGATAGAAAAGCTTCAGGCACCGATTAACATGGAAAAGATTACGAGAGTAGTAAAGAAGAGTAAACCATTAAAAACTTCAGGCCCTGATGGCCTACCTACGGAGTGGTACAAAACATTCCATAAATAATTGACACCTTTATTATTGAAAGTATTTAGTATTTGCACTGATGGAGCCTATTGGAGAAAGAGACTGGAAGAAGGACCCATCTGTATGGAGGGAGCCTGCAGAGGAAAGAGATGGAAGGGAGCGAAATGCAGGAGGAGAGTTCTAGTGCCAGGAACGTAATCATTAGGGGATAGGGTGACTAGTATTGGCACTGAATCCTCACAGGAGAAAGGTTGTGTGCCTTTATGGGTATGACAAGAGACATATTCATTCAGTGGAAAAGTGTAGTCAGTATTAATAAAATGATGTACTGACAAAATAAATGTCCAAAGGTCAAAATAAACAGTAGGCAGGTACAAACAAAATACACAGTAGAAAGGAGCAGGTAAAATGAGCAATTCTTGGCAAAATAAACAGCGGTAGATTAACAGGTAATGGGTGCAGAGAGGTTGTACTGGCAGTAAAAATAATAAAATGTATAACAAATATAGCAATAAGGAAAGCGAAAGAAGGTGTATTTAGGAATTTCCCAAACCTCAGTAGGCTTTTAGGTTACAAGTGCTCTATAAATTCTGTGAAGGTGCACAGAGGTCTCAAGCAATCTAAGAGAAGGAGAAGACATGAGACAAACCACACAGGACCCAGGAGAAGAACAAGAAGTAATGAAAAGGGTTTAGGTTGATGCTTGAGTGAGTCATAGGAGGAGGACAAATGGTGAGGTGGAGAGGTTGTTCCAGACGGAGGAAAGACAAAAACAGAAAGCAGACTGTCCAGTGGCAGATTTTGAATAAGGAATGGAGATAGTGCAGGAGTTCCTAGAGCAAAGAGCACAGGGGAAAGGGACAGGAGAAAGTTGAGGTAAGAGGAAGAGATGAGAATAATATTTAGAAAGACAAGCGACAGTGATTGAGGTGCAGGAGGCAAAGGTTGAAATCAAAGGTTGCTGTAAAGGAAGCAGTGATGGGTGTGAGAGGGGAGCATGAGAGGCAAATGGCAGAAGGCAATGCAGAGAATACCCAGTCTAGTGAAAGTGGAGATAGTGGTGGTGTGCCATAGACATCATTCCCGTAATCAAATACTGGAAGAACCACGGCACGGGTCATATTGTCGAAGACAATAACCCCACAGTAACACATGCTGCAAGGAAAACATTGGCAGTTCCATACAACATCGAGTACAAGAACTACCTGACTGTCAGCGACGCCATTGAAAATAATGGGACTTTTGTTTTATGCAGAGAACCCCACCCCACCCAGACTTAAAATAACCAACTCATGGGGTGGGTGGGGGGCATGGACTTTGGGGATGGGGAGAAAATCGGAAGGAGAAATTATTATTTTAAAAGCAATACAAAAAGTTGCAGCAGGAGCAGACCTGGTAGGATCCAACCGCAGTCCCAGGTTTCCTGCTATGCCATGTGCTGTTACCTAGCCACTCCACCACAGGAGCAGCCTGACCAGCACTCTAGCACACAGCAACTCGATTCCTCCAAAGGATGTCTGCAGATTGACAGGGTTAGCGGTAATCCCTAGCTATTCTAACCCCTGTCGCTCTAAATCCTCTAATGCTTTGCACAGCTGCTCTTTAGTGCTCTTCCTGGTGCGCTATTATGACCCAGTACCAAGAACCACCTTGGGGAAAATTTCCTTGTGAACTGGGAGTAGTAGGTATTCTTAGTTGAAGTAGATAGCACTGAGTTTGAGGTGGAGCATTGTGGATGGTATTGATATGGTGGAAAAGTCAAGATTTCCATCCAGCCAGTCACCTAGGTACTTGAAGTGGGGAATAACTTTAAGGAGGCTGCCTTCCAAGGTAGAAAAGACTAGGGGAAGGGAACCTTGTAAGCTTTTGGTATTGCAAAGGTCAAAGACACCGTCTTCTTGTCATTGACTCTAAGTTGGTGGGATTGGAACCGATATTGACTTCCTTTTTTTTTTCTTCATACAGCTATTTCTCCTGGGACAGTCGGTCAGTCTCTCTGCACTGTTCCCCTGGCCTATGACTGACACTCAGCTTCTTTGACCAAAGTGGATTCCTTCTGTGACAGGTCCAGAAAGGGAGAGCTATCCTGCCCAGGTCCATAAATCCAGTTTGCCCTTGCAGTCAGGTGGTGCATGCCATGGGGAGGGGCAGTGCATCACAAAGCCCACCTATCCCAGTTCTGTTTTCTGTATTTCACCTGCCATGGCGATATGTCAGTATGTACACATGGAGGCATGCACACACTGCACACCCTTCAAGCTGCTCACTAACCTACACTACCACTGGGCTACCCCAGGAGATGAGAGTAGTCCTCAGGATGCTCGATCCTTTTTCACCTTGGCAGACCCTCATCAACCCGAGCTTGTTCCCCGACACAGGTCATTGGCATTGCAGAGGAAAGGCATACAACACCTCAGCCCTCCATGCCACCATGCCAGCTAGCATTGGACGTTATTGAAATCGTGCAAGTGGTGCTTCCAGGATAGAGACCAAGGTATTTGAGGCAAAAAGTACCGTATGTTAATCTGCATACGTATAAATATGCAAGCTGACACAAACTAAGGGATGGTCACTAAGAAATATCAAAATCAAGATGGTCCACAGGATGGAGCTCGGGAACCCTAGCTTGCACTGGAAGTAGAGACAAAGCATCATCATCCTGGAACAACAAAGGCAGCCAGAGAGGTAGTATCTGAACCATTGGACAGTTGGAGTAGAGAGACCTGCAGCTTTCAGTTTATCCAGAAGGAAGGATTAGGCTATCGTGTCTAAGGGCATTGCAAGACTAAGGAAGATGGCAGCAGTGATATGCGTTCTAGTTAGATTAATAAAATGAGGTACTTTCATCTGTGATTGCTGAAAGATCCAGTTATTATATGCACAGGAAGAAAAGGAATTAATAGTAAGTCTGAAGTATTTCTTGTAATGTAGCCCATTGCTTGTTTTACCCTAGTTATTACAAGGGAGATCATTATAGTGGTGAGTAAAATGCAGCAATATGATTGGTCAGTCACATTCTATATACTGTACCTTATTTTATATGAGAAGTAGTATGCATGTTGGTCCTCATCTCATAATACAAGGCTTGTGAGTATGCATCACCTGGATCCTGTAACTTGCTACTGACAGTAAGTGGACTTTACAGACTTGTAAGTCTCAAGCAGTGAAAGTGGCAGTTAATTGCCATTTATTGTGATTTTTGCATAATTCTGGACCCTGCCTTTCCCATGGACCCTCCCCGATACATAGCAGCATCTGTCCACCAAAACATAGTCCCTGAGCTCTTTTTTCCCTGATGCACAGCAACAATTTTAAGGCTGATAAGACTTTTCTTTCTGTTTTTTTTTTTTCTGTCCATGTCAGACCACAGCTGGACCCTTAACTATGGCCTAAAACAAAAGTTGGCAGAATCACCGATACTGATTGACGACGGGTACTGTTGTGAAACCCTTCACTTGTCAGCCAACTAATTCATACATAAATCCCCCAAAAAGAAAATTCTGAGGTGGAATAACTGTCTTACATTAAAAACATCTACTGTAACTGAAATTGTTTTCAAAAACATGTTCGTGACCTTGAGTATATATATCAAATTAAAATAACAGCAATAAGGTACTTGAAGGAATAATCTTCTTGAGAAGTTCCAGCCCAGCCAGTCTCGGAATAAGATAATTATTTATTCTGGGAGTATCCTGATTCCAGTCATAGCAATCAGACAATCAAGGACAGACTGGAACACATAGACCCACTCTTCCAGTAATTTATGCACGAGCATTCAGGTTCATTATGTAGCTAAAAACAGTATATACAACTCAGATAAAAATCTGAGCCATCTTGCTACATTTTAGATATCATTCCTATCAGGGTACACTGTTAGTTACTTTAAAAATAAAATATGCATATATTTACATTTAATAAGTGTATTATTTAAAATAAATTAAATTCAACACATTGGCAAAGGTTACCAATACTCACACCTGACACAATGAAACGTGTACACCTTTGGTTCATGGTTGTGATATCTACCTATCAAGTAGCAAATCATATTAAATATTTTTCAAAAAGTAATAAACTATAATTCAGTATTTAAAGTAATACTTAAACATAACAGAAATGCAATTTTTACACTCATAATTTTAGATGTTATTGCTTCTGAATTCCAAACATAAAAAAAATCTTCTTTTGCAAAACAAAGCTGCACCGCTTATTGGTCTGTAAGCAAAATTAAAATATTCAAAAAGTCCTTCCCACCTGTTTTTACAAATGACATGAAACCTTTCGATATATACATTTTGCTATTGAGCTAACCAGTGAATTCATGAAAAGCAATATTTTCAAGTTATGTCTGATGGTATTTATGTTGTACCTGAAATGTAAATCCCTGTTTCTCCTCTGTTATGTATCTACAAATTAACCAAAGATACATTGTAATTGTCTCTGTTGTTTTTTTTACTTAGAATAACTTAGCTAGTAATCTTTCTAGTTCTCATGTGAAAAGGTGTGTTAGGCAGTATGGTCCCCTGCTCTCTCTAAAAGGAGGCACATGCTGACAGTTCAGGGACCCTTTATATACTGCAAGAGTATGGGATGGGGAAATTAAGCACACACTAGTGCACCACACCACATGACCAAACAATCATGTGATGAGTGCTAGCAACTTGAAATAGCATCCTTTATATTTAGCACAAGTCCACATTCTATACATATTCGTATCTCGATTAGTGAGGGTGGCTTACTGTTCAGTGCAGTACTACTGTACTGACAATCAGCTGTCCATTATTTTCACTATCCATGTATGTTTGCCAATTGTCGACAATAGCAAATAACGTGAAAATAAACAGTGAACATTTTCTACAGTATACAGTAATTTGTGCTGAAATCTCAAGGCTGTGATATTGAAGGAACTGTGTTAATACTCCATATACATAAAGGATTAAAATGCTTATTTAATATTGAAGTGTTGGCTGGTGTGCAAAGGCACTACTGGGGAAATGGTTCGCTTGAAAAATAAATTCTAAATTTGAGATGGCAGTTTTATTCTTTATAGCTGCTCCTCTACTACTACTGCTCCACAGGGAACAGTCATCCATCTGTGTTCTTTTATTGGCGGTAATCTACAGGTTTATAGTTTTGCTGTTGACTCAGATCGTCGTAGATTAATCTACAAGTTTATAATTTTGCTGTTGACTCCATATTGTCAGAATTGTAGAAGTGTGTTTTTTAAACATACAATATCCCTAAATATCTATTCATATATATTGTTTTTATTACAGAACTGACATGTTCTCTATTTCTTTCTCTTAAACAGACCTCATCTGTAAATCCAACCATTCACAGAGCTCTAAGGTACATCAATCACTAATATACAATAATAGTGTGTTTTTTTTCATTGTCTCCACTGATGTCTTTGAGCCATTGTATTTCCATAAAAGATGTCTTCTTGTTCATGTTGACAGGCATTATTTCAATATTTTTGGCTAGTGCTGGTAAATTGTGATAATTTTAGACTCCCAAGATATCGAACTGCTGTTGGCCAGCTGTTTTCTGTACAAGTCATTTGTAGACTGGAACGCCTCTTATCTACAGACTTTAGCAACTTGCCTCTTATTTCAGGTTTAAAATCCCATTGAAAGGACATTTTTTACCAAGTTGAAATCGAAATGTATATTTTCACTTGATTACTTATGTAATTTGTAAGTTGTGTATTTGTACCTGTTTTTCTTTACTTCTGTACCTTTGTTCCTGGGTCCCCTTGAAAATGAGCCTTTGATGCAGATGTTAACAAATCTAATAAATATATAAATCAGTGTGTAAAAATACAGGTAAAGTGTAAGGTACTGTTTGAAGTGCTCAGCTTTGGTGTGGATTAGTAGTGAAACAATATATGAAATAATTTAAAAGACAACCTTAGTACAAATGCTGGAAGAGCATTTCAATAAAGTCAAATTTTAAAGCAGTGCAAAATCACATGCCCCAATAATGTAGAACAATTATTATTATTATTAGGATTGTTATTATCTGAAATTTATGGCAGGATATCCTGTAAGATACAATACCTCACTTTCATGGGGTCTCAAAATGTATAAAAACAATGGGGATCTTACTTTGATGAAGGCTCTTGCAGCAGGCAGCACTGTTAGGATTAAGTCATCGGGCACCAGGATAACATGGAACACTATCTAGCTAGTAGTCAACAATGAGTGACTGCCCACCACTGATGTCACCCTCTGACGCCAGCCTATCCTATAAAGGTGGGCAGTCCTCCATGCCCTCGCCAGTTCTTTCCCACCATCAATCTGTACTTGTTGGACCTTTCAGACATCTGCTACAGTTGGAGTGACATTTTTGACTTAGCATTTGTTATTTTTTTGGCCTTCTCAGTGAAAAATTTCTTGTTTTTGTCATTATCTTGTCATTTGTATCTCTTCACTGACTCTTTTGACAGATTCCAGGAAGACTAAGCAGCCTGCAGCAAGCAAATCCTGGAGAAGGACGGCTATTCATATTGTCTACTCTGCCTAGGCCCTGACCTCGATACTGAAGTCTGCCAAGCCTGCCAGAGCTTCAACCAGGCCACATGGAAATGATGAAGGAAAACCCTGAGCGTTATCTCCTTCAACAAAAGTTAGCCCCCATGGAGAGGAAGCTGCAGGGACCGAGCTTCCTCTTCCCCAGTGATTTCTTCTGGGGCTTCCACCTTGTGTGTCCTGGGAGAAGTTGTCAGGTAAACAAAACACAAACAGGACAAACATCGGGACTAGGACCGGTCTTCCTCCTGTTCACAGTTGCCTTTGAAGGCCACAACCTCTTCTGGTTCTTTTCCCACCATGGGTTCAACCTCTCTGGCCAAGCCAGCCCTCCCTTCCTCCAGGCATCCTGTGGCCCCACCACCCACCCTTGTTTCTGTCTCAGGCGGCAGCACCATAGGTTGGGTTCTTCTTCCCCGGCCTACAACCCCTGCATCTCAGACTCTTAGTTCCTCCAGGTCCACAGCCTGGTGGCTTGCCCAGTTATGGCTTGGATGTCAGGTCCTGGACCGATGTCCCCAGCTTTGATGTTTTTTGCTGGTCCTTCCTGTGGGTCCCAATGATGGCCTGTCAAACCAGTGCCTGCTGATGCCCACTTGGCGGAGCCTCAGCTTTAGCCCATGGGGTCCCCTCCCAGGTGCCTACCCTCATCTGTTCTGCTAACACCACTGGACCCTCTTCCAGGACCTTCCTACCTGACACCCACCAAGCCAATGCCATCAGGGCTCACACCTTGGCCTACACTGACTCCTACCCTGACACCGGTCCCTAGTATGATGTTGGTCCCTCCTGAGCCTATGCTGGTCCCTCAGCCAATGCCTGTCCCTTTTCCAGAGTACTCTTCCTCTGCCACCTCTGCTGGTCTCACCTTCACTGGCCCCTACACCTGTGCCAGTTGCCCTGGGACTGCAGCTGCCCCCGCATCCAGTGCCTGCTCCATATCCAGGGCTATCCTGCACCTGCCTGCTGCTTCTTTTTCCCTCATCTGGTGCTGGATTATCCTTATCCTTGGGCTTACCCTTATGGGCTGCCAGTGGACTATGCTTCTGTTCTCAGCATGGTGGGACTTCATGCAAAACCAGGCCCTGTCCAGGCCCTTGCTGGCCTCCAGGCCAATGCTGACCACCCCCCATATGCCTTATTCCAGTAGGGGGAGTAGCCAGCCTCCCAGACACTGTTGCATGTGGACCCTGGACTAACATTGGTGCGGGCTCCCACTGTCAAACAGCCTCCTCCACCCTTCGACCCTGAAGCTTCATGAGGATGAGGAGTTGATCTTTTAGAACATTCAGTCACCATCAAAGAGTCCTCAGAGAGAAAGGAGGCCACAGAAGTGGCCTCAAGCTCCTCCGATGGACCCCTCCCTTATGGAGATCATGCATCATATTCAGATGATTATGGGCTGGTGAATGGAGGGCAGGATCCAAGCAGTGCCAATTGGCAGCACACTTATGTCAGTCTGACATCCTATAGTGATTGTCCCCTCTGTTCAATCCCTATGATGATGCCACCAAAGCTCTCATGGAGGCATCCTTCTGCTGTCCCATCCTTACCCAAGAAGGCAGACAGAAAATGTCATGCACCTGGTGGCAGACCCTGTTTGGGGTCTCACCCCAAAGCAGGACTCTGTGGTGATCATTGCAACACACGACCATACCAAGAAACTCAGACACCTCAGTGCCCTCCTCCTTAGCAGGAGTCCAGGCAGTTGGACCATATGGGTTGGAGGAGCTTTGCCTCTCTACCCTCACTGTTTGCACTCTCGATTACTAATTGCACATGGTAACATACCAAAACTCTCTTTCAGATTTTTCTTAGGGTATATAAAGCTAAAGCAATATTAATAATGTTATGTTCAACTGAAATCTGGGGATTAGAACAAAATAGTGTAACACTGGAACCTATCCAAAATCTTTTCCTAAGAAATGCACTAGGGTTCCCAGGAGTAGTATCAGATGCCCACTTAAGAAAGGAAACTAACCTTCAAACTTCAGAAACAGAAGCTAATGTAAGATTATTAAACTGCTGAAAAGAATGGTTACTTACCCCAATGTCAAGCTGAGATATGCCTGCTGGAAAGAAACAATGCTGCATCATAAAGAAGGAATATACCCCAATCCTGGTTTAGTAAATTAAGTATGAAAATTCAGAAGGCAGTAATACAAACTATTTATGACAGCTGGCACTAACTAACATTTCAGAATACACAAAAATGTAAGAATTAGATGGTTAGACATTAGTGCTACAAATGGATTATATGAAAATTGGTTAATCAACAGTGTTTACACAATATAAGTCACTAAATGTACAAAATGAACTTCAGAATTACTCAGATTGGTGCCAGAACTCCCTACACAGAAAAATGTTTGCTAGATTACACTTTGATATCCATTCTCATTATAAACCTCAAACAATAGTTTGGGACAAGTTGAACGAAGTTCGAATATGTAGATGTGATCAAACTAAATATCTGCCAACTTCACACCTGTTGCTTGACTGCCCTCTTTTAGATGAAGTAAGGAAAACCTGGCTGGATCTGTTTTATAAATAAAATGAAAGGTCTTAATAGAGATCAACTCACTAACAGATTATTAAGAGGTCTAAATATAGCCATTTCTTGTGCAGTGATTACATTTTATCTGGAAATCTTGAAATTTTGCACATCTGAATGATGTGTTATAAAGCTCTATATGTGTGTATTTATTACTGTGATTCTAATATTTGTATTGTTTGATTTGATAAAATTGTATTTTATACAGGAAATCAATTTGTTAGGACATATGTCCTGTTTTCAACAAAGTCCTATATTACAAGCAAAGGTACAGAAGGAAGACAAAATCACATACTACAATTAAGACTTAATAAGTAACAAATAAAAAGTAAAACATCTTTAGTTAAAACCTGTACAGATGGTCCTCAAATATTTGAATAGATTAGTCTTAAAATTAGTCAAGATAGTAATACACCTCAGTTCATTTGGTAACTTATTCCAATTACTTGCTATGTTATTTTGTAGTGTTGTATCTCCCATTTTATTAAACGATCTGTGCATTGGAATTCTTGTAGCAGAGTTTCTTGTAGTAACTCTTTGTCCACGTGGAATTCTTGTACAACATAATGAGACAAGGGTGTCTATTTTGTTATAAAGTATCTTATAGTATGCCAAGCCATGAAAACCATTTTGTCTGTCTTATGACTATACACTTTGTCTTTGTTAATAATACATTTTTAGAGTGAGATATTATACAGGCTGAGTTACTGTTCGAGAGAGAGAGAGAGAAACAGTGAATGACAGTTACAGTATACAGTATAGTGCTTCTTTACTGCCAGTCATACAACAAAAGTGTAGAACTGAGTTGTTACAGTTATCACAGGACAGTCCTAAGGTTTGTCACTCAGGAGGATCGCACCTTTGCTAGACTGTGCACAGATTTTACTGGCCTAGAATTCATGAAGATGTTGCAACTTGCTACCCATTGCAGTTCTTGTCCTGAATGTGACAAAGTAGCCCTAGTGACTAAACAAGCATTTGTCAATGCCAAATGTTTGATACTTGGTAAAGAATTTGTTTTTGCCATTTTAGACCCACATTTAAAAATACTTGTTTTAGGATTTACCTTATAGACATGACATGTGCCATTTACAGAATACTGGCTGAAATTTCATTTCACACCAGAGATGTGAAAACACATTCTTTCATTATTTTAAAATGGCATGTCACGTTTATGAGGTGGTGAAAAAAAGGCAATGCTGAAAGGCTAGAGTCAAAATATTGAAAATTAGTGATGTTACAGTGAATGCTGAAATTGTGTAATGTTCAGTCATAACCTGGCCATTTTACGGTGCCTGTACACCAAATTTTCAGCATAACCTTCTTATTACCACCCTAATGAACCTGGTAGGTAAAAGAAAAATTACTCACCTTAGTAATTGTGTTTTTCTAATGGAGTCTTGCTGTATTCTGACATATGCAGTTAGCCCCAGCACTTAAACTGCTCTGGAGAAGAAAGAGTCAACTCTATGCAGGAAGCATAGAATGTTGAGCTTGAGCTCTGTTTCAAACCTCTGTCTGCAGCACTTCAAAGTGTAACTATCAGATTCTTATGAGCTATTACTAAATAACTGTACTTCTTAAAGTGGAAATTATAAAAAAAATATAGCCAACAGGCAACACATTTTGGTTCCCAAAAGACTCAAGTTGAGAACCCAAAATAATAACCAGGTAGAAACCAACATATAGCTACCAAAACAACATAACAATAACCTACTCCCCTTCTAGAAAGGAAGAGTGCAAAGTACACCCCTGAGGTGCAACACTGTACTTGAGCCCACTTCCCAAAAACAGGTTCTGAGAGGGAGGCAGGGAGGAGGAGATCAGAATACAGCAAGACTCCATTAGAAGAAACAAAATTACTAGAGGTGAGGAATTTTTTCTTCAAACAACATGAAGCCTTGCTGTATTCTGATATATGCAGACTACCAAGCAGTACTGCCATGGGGGGTACTGAACCAATTTTGGGAATAGGCCTACAGTACTGCAGTTCCAAACCGAGCATCACTCCTAGCCTGGATATCCAGAGAGTTATGCTTGGTAAAAGTATGACAGTTTTCCAGATGGCTGCTTTGCATATTTCTAGTAAAGGTATATCCCTGGCAGCAGCCAGAGAAGCAGCTGTACCCAAGTTGAATGAGCCCTCAGGCCTGAGGGGGTATTTTGCCTAGCTTTTCATAGCAGAATTGGATACAAGAGTCAATCCACCTAGCAATAGTTCTCTTAGTAGCAGGTTTACCTTTTCCCACTTCACCATAAGTGAGAAACAATTTAGGACAATCAAACCTAAGTGCCTTAGTATGCTCAATGTAGTAGCTAAGTGCCCTCTTAACATCCAAACTGTGTAATCTTCTTTCTCCTGAAGAAGAATGATTGGTGAAGAACACAGGAAGAGACATGGACTGGTTCAGATGAAAATCTGAAACCACTTTGGGTAAGAACCTCCTATTGGTTCTAAGGACCACCTTATCTCTGTGGAATGAGATAAAATCCGGATCCACTGACAGAGCTTGTAATTCACTAATACACCTGGCAGAAGTGATAGCTACCAGGAACACAGCTACCAAGTCAGATATTTGAGTTCTGCTGAAGTCAATGGCTCAAAAGGGGTTGCATAAGCTGAGCAATGCTAACATTAAGATCCCAAGCAGGGTAGGGTCCCTAAATGGAGGGTTGTATGAACCAAATTTTAAAGAATTTACAGAAGACAGGATGAGATGCCAGGAGAAACCTTCCCACTGAAAGGAATGCAGGACAGCTGTTAAATGAACTTTCAAAGTGGCTGGCCTGAGGCCTAGGTCATTGAGATGAACCATGTAATCCAGAACTGTAGCCAGATCAGCAGTATCCGTAAGACATCCTTATTGGAACACCAAATGCTGAATCCCTTCCATTTGGAATTATAAGTTTTTCTGGTGGCAGGTTTTCTAGAGGATTTGAGACTCTCCAGAACCCTTGAAACAGGTGCAGACCTGCATACTCTAACTCTTCAAGAGCCAAGCCTTGAGGTTGAGAAGCCTGAAGGTTGGGGTATCAGATTCTTCCTGAGATGAGGGTAACAGATTGTGCTTCTTGGGAAGAGACAGGTGAAGATAGACTGCTAGGGACATCAGTAGGGGATCCCAAGTCTGTCTGCCCCAGTCTGGTGCAATCAGGATCACTTGGCATGGTTGTGACCCTGATCTTGACCAGTACCTTGAATAACAGAGGAAAAGGAGGAAAGGCATACAGGAATCCCCCCAGTCCAGAACCAGAGCATCCAGGAGAACTGTGCCCATGACTGGAGGTCTGCAACAGAAGAGAAGAAGTTGATGATTGTCTGGAGCTGCAAAGAGATCTATCTCTGGAGTGCTCCATCTGGAGAAAATTACTTTCTATATGAAGGGGTCCAGGGTCCATTCATGATGGCCCTGAGAGATCCTGCTCAGGGCATCTGCTAGCACATTGTCCTTCCCTGGAAGATGAACTGCTACTAGACATGCCTGCAGGGCATACGTCGAGACCATATTTTCATGGCTTCCATGCACAAGGCCATAGACCTGAGTGCCTCCCTGCTTGTTGATGTACCACATGGTGGTGGTGTTGTCTGTCCTGACCTGAACCACCTTGTTCCTCACTGAGTCTGAGAAAGCTTGGAGAGTCAGGAATACTGCCCTGAGTTCCAGAAGACTGATATGAAGTAGAGACTCCTGAGGGACCACACCTCTTATGCTGTGAGATCTCCTAAGTGAGCTCCCCAGCCCAGTAGAGAGGCATCTGTGGTTAGCACCACTGAATGAGTCTGACTGATGAATGGGACTCCTTGTCTGAGATTGTCCTGATCCAACCACCATTGGAGAACTTGGACCAGAGTCTGAGTCACTGGAATCAATTTGGTTAGAGGATCTTTTTCTGAGACCAAAAGGACCTCAGATGGAACTGAATCTCCCTCATTTGAAATCTGGTTCCCTGTACCACATGATGGAAGCTGCCATGTGGCCCAGGGCTGAAGAAAATGTCTTGCTGGTTGAGATAACAGAAGAGCGGAAAGAAGAAGCAAGATCTGTAAGGGTCTTCACCCTTACCAAGGGAAGAAAAGCCTTTGCTTGGACAGTATCTAACTATACCCTGTGTAGGTAAGGAGTTATACTGGTTCAAGAACTGACTTTGGCAGATTGAGAAGGAACCCTAGGGAAGTAAGCAACTGTTGTGTCACTTGTAGGTCTGAATTGACTTGGTCTGGAGACTGTCCCATGATGAGCCAGTCATCCAGGTATGGACAAATGGAGATATTCTGTCTCCGGTAAGGCCACTACTACTGCTAGGCATTTGTGAACACCCTTGGAGCTGATGTTAGGCAAGGCATTGCTCTGAACTGACAATGACCTGAAGACAATTTGAACCTGAGGTACTTTCTGTGGGAGCACCTAATTGGGGTGTGAAAGTAGGTATCCTTGAGGTACAGGAAGCTAACCAATCCCTGGCCTTAGAGAGGGAAGAATTGCTCCCAGAGTCACCATTTTGAATCTCGGCTTTAAACGGTACTTGTTTAGGTATCTTAGGTCTAGGATGGGCCGCCACTCTCCTGTCGCTTTTTAGGGTAAGGAAGTATCTCGAATGCAGACCCTTGACCCTGTACTGAGTAGGAACTCTCTCTACAGCCCTGAGAGAGTTAGTAGAGAAGAAACTCTGCTTCTAGAGCAGTGGTCTCAGAAATGTTTGTCAGGTAGAAAAGGACTTGGTCCTCACTTTGGAAACTTTGCAAAACTGAGAGCCAATCCCTGCTTACTACCTCCAGGACCCACCTGTCTGAGGTAACAGACTTCCAGGCCTGAAGTAGTAAGCCAGCCTGCCTCCTACTGGGATTGGGGAGTCAGCCTGGGCTGACACATCAGGGTGTCTTTGGCAGGAGCCTTGGACTGAAAGGAGGATGTAGCCCTGCTCATCCTCCTTCTGCCGCCTCCTCTGAAGAACCCCTCTGAGGAAAAGGAGAGGAGGCCTGTGCCTGGTAGAAAGGCCTGTGAAAAGGCCTGCCCCTGCCCCTAGACTGCTGCCTCTGAGGAGTTGTCTGCCTTTCCTTGGCCTGTGCACTCCTGTAGGTGGTCCGTACTATTCATTTTCTTCATGTAACCTCTGTCTTCTCCCCAAACAGAGAATTACCCACCACAGGGAAATCCATGGCTTTAGCCTGAGTGTCCTGTGAGAGGCTAGTTCAACTGAGCCAAGCAAACCTCCAAAGAGACTCAGATGTAGCCATAACTCGTGATGCCACAACATTTGAGCCCACATCAGCATGAAATTGAATCTTGGATGCCTCAGTCCCATCAGCAGCCACCTCCTCCAGCTCTTTGGCTAGCTGGGAGGCCTCTTTAGCCAGCTCCAGAACAGTATCCCATCTGGACTTCTGGTATCTGGCTGTGTAGGCCATATAATTTGCTTGCCTGAGTCCCAAGGAGGATGCAAGTACTGCTTTTGGCCAAGCATCCACCTTCCTAGAGTCTTTATCTGGGGGTATGAAGTCAAAGGTATGTTAGCTTGTCACAGGCTGCAGCCTGTACTACCCCAACATGGCTGCATTGGTGGAACAAGAACTCTATACCTGAGCCTGAAAGCATATACCTCCTGTCCATTCTTTATCTACATGTAACTCTCCTACAAATGGGGTTCCCAAAAGTCTTCCAGGAGCTTGCTTGAATGCTCCAAGCCTGGATGGTGTTCTGCGTCTAAGTCGTTTATCTGTGAGTGCTTTTAGAGCCTCTGGTACTGTCTCTTTAAGATCTGTCTGCCTGCAGACATAATTAATTGGATGGGGTCTGTGTGTTTCCCTGCTTGAGTCCTGCTCGAGCTACTGCCAAATCGTCCGTTTCTGCAGTCGCTAAGTGGGCAGAAGGAGCACTCTTCAAAGATGTAATTGTTTGCTTGTAACCTGTTAAGAGTAATAATGAAAATGCAGTTTGTTTTAACCTGCTTTCTTGTAGCAAGGATAGTGCAGAGTAGTCTCATGTTGGTTCTGAACTGTCAATTGGACCCACCATTGTGGGGATCTTTTAAATGTAGCTTGCTCTGGGCTAATCAGAACTGGACTCTCCTCTGGAGCCAGACACAGGGACTGTATGGCAGATGCCCCTGTGGAATTGTAGTTGGATCATGTGCCTTTTGCACCAACAGGGGAGTCTGATTGTGAGTGACAGCCAAACCAGCCAACTGAACTGGGAGGAACTCCAAGGAAATGCCCGCCTCTGTCTACTGGAAAGATCAGATGAGTTGAGACAGTGAAGAGAGAAGGAGCTATGAGCTTCTCGCTGTATAGTTTCACGTGGGAAGCGTGGGAAGCCTAAAGTCGGCCGTTGCATTGCCAGTTTGAACTGAACCCGAGTTGTGAGGAGAAAGAAGCACTAGAAGTGTGGAAACCAGGCTCACCCTGTAGAAGACTGGAGAAATTGCTGAATCATGCTCGGCCTGTCAGGAACTGAAGCTGCTGTGTGTTCTCCTGGGTATCGTGCAGTAATTGTAGTTGGATGAGAAGAGCCTGCCTGGTATAGTACTTTCCTTTTACATATAAATGTGTGAGTGCTTGTGGGAATCGCTATCTCAAATCACCTGTACAGTGACTTGAGTGCATGAAGCTGGAAGTAAACCCCATCTTAATCCAGACTACATTCATTTGCTATAACTGCAGGGGTCCAGTCACAAGGACCTTGTCCACATGTTCTGCTCCTCCTGGCAATCCAGGACAATCTACCTTCCATCCAGTTTTCAGCATTGAGTTTGTGAGTGCAAGCAGGGTAGCTCCTGCCATCTGTTTATCAAATTGCAAGTGTGTCATCTAATTGTTGCTGTTTCATTTCTTCACGAATTGAGCCATTCGGCTCTGATTACAGTTGGTATTGTGCAAGTGTTTTTCCATCACAGGGCCCCAACCAGCTGCACCGATCCTGGCTAGCCCCCATCCTGGGTACCCAGTGAAAGTGACATTTTGGGACTCTGAATATGCACAGATACTGTGATTATTAATGTGTTTAGCCTAATTCCCCTGTCCTTGTTACAGCCGCTAAATAAATAAGATCTGTTTGTTTCAGCAAAGTTACACTGACTGCAACCATTTATGTCAAAGAATTGTACTGTGACTATCGCACCGTATCATCTTGTTTTACAGGGGTCCTCAGAGTCCAGTTGACAGAGCCAGTCCTGGGGTAAGTGTACATTGTGAAGCTACTCTTGATGTATTGTGGGCCTCTAGTGGGAAGAAGGGGGTTACAGTGTCCCAGAGGGCTGTGACCAAGTCAGAATAGACAGTACCAACCCTGACCTCTAGGTGGAGGCACCCGCCATTAGACCCAGGGCCCTCAAATGTCAGTAGTCAATCAGTCAGGCAGGGTAGTAGCCCTTGGGATAGCACCACCTGGGGGTTACATCTGGAGGCACCACTGGGATTAGCGCCTCTAATGGCCACATTTGTAATCACTGTTAAAAATAAATGGATACCCCAACAGAAGTGGCTGTACACCAGTTGGTGAAGTGGTGAACGGGCAGTGAGATCACCCTCAAAATACTATACTTGTCTTGGATATCCCGCTGGGTACCAGGCACGGGACACTGTAGAGGGAGTACTTTCCAAGGCTGAATTTTACCAAACCCTGTGGTGGCGGGGTGGCTGGCTGATCTGCTTGCCCACACTTTCATGGCTCTAATAGAGTGTTAAGGACCCTATAGACAGTTCTAAAGTGCCACAGACCATTACCCCAGAAGAAGCCCTCACTGCCTGGAGAGTGATAACTAAAGACAGTAAAGACCGGGGAGAATGAGCCTCCACCATTATCTGAAACTTTTGAGGAGAAATTTGTATAAATTGTTGCTGGAGGAAGAGAAACTGGAGGATTTAGAGAAACTATTATTGCCACCTGAGAACGTTCCTCCACCAACACCTCTCCCTTCCAGCACCCGTTATTGCCCCTCCTACTGTGCCACTGCAAGCCCCTATGTCTGTACCTGCCAATAGTCATGACTCTTATCGCAGGTTGAAAAATCTTCAGCACCCTCCCACTCCACAAGGGAGGATGACTGGGAGAACCTGGATAGACCATGTTGCCCCTCAGTGCTAGAATGGCAATGCTTTGAAGCAGAAAAGCAAAAGAGGGTAAGTGAGAGCCTCTGAGGTCCTGCCCTGGCTACCATCCATGTCAAACGGGCCAGTAACCCTGAAGCGACTGCACAGGACTATCTTGAGGCCTTTGGAGAATGTGTATAGGAGCCCAGATTCCAATGAGGACCTGTGTTGGAGAGTAAGAAATGCACAACAGTACCAGGGGAGTTGTCTGTGTATGTATCTCGGCTGGAAAAATTGTTGCAAGAATGCCTCAGAAAGGGTAGTTTGCCAGCGATTGAATTGGACCAACCAGGCTGGACAGGATCCTTAAGTCTGCTCCCTTCTCAGAACTGCTGTTGCTTCAGTTATGCCTGGCCAATCGACTGGAACCTGCACCTCCTATGATGAGCTAATGAGAGAAATTCAAGGAGTTGAGAAGAGGTGACCCCGGAGGGACTTGCACCAATAGCTACTGCTACGACCTGAGTGACTGAGGAGGACCCACAAGTGAAGTTCAGGGCAAGGTTGGCAGTTAATGAGTGCTCTGAGAAGGAAGAAGTGCTACCATAGGGTGAACTGCTTGAGGAGATTAGGAAAGCAAGCAGACAGTCTCACTCATGGAGGCCACACGAGTATGGGCACTGACACTGCCCAACTGCTTCTGCTGTGGAGGTGGGGTGCCCACCAGGCACTTCATGTTGACAACAGTTCGAAACTTGATGCCTTGACTATGGAAGTGAGGGAACTGAAGAGATGTCTCCAAATGTCCACCCCACTGCTGGCTGATGTGGCACCACTGTTTTCTGTTGATAGTACCAAACTGCAGCCCCGATGTGATGCTTCAGTCACCCCAAACTTCAGTGACATATTTTGCCATAATTGCGGGAAGGATGGGCACATGAAGAAGGAATGCCAGTCTCGGAAAGACTTAAAGAGAGTGGTGAGCAGGCTACAAGTAGAGCTTTGGAGCACAAAACAGTGGTTAAGAGGTGACAAAATGACCGCAGTGAAGGTCCAAAAATGTTAACTCACATCCCTTGTAAGGTTGTTGCCCAGGTCCCTCACTACTGCCTTCCAGACTGTTCCAGGATAGTGGGTCCTCCATGGAGACCACTGTAAAGGTGAATGAAGTGCTCATAAGATCTGCATTAGACAGTGTCTCCTAGTGACAATTATGTTCTAAGACTGGTATCAGAAGCATTTGTCTGATGTGCCCTCACAACCATTGAGGGACTGCATGTCTGGGGTTAAGGAGAAGGCCACCTACTCTTGGATATATCTGACTTTATTATCTTTCCACCTCCGTGGCTGGGGGTGGTGAGCAAGTAGAGACCCTGGCCTTAGTGTGTCCCCATACTGGACTGTATGATGGGGTTCCTTTACTAATTGGGACTAATGCACATATGTTTGGATGGCTGCTCAGTTGTGTTATGAAAACAGGATCAAGGACTAGTAGAGCTTTAAGAATTCGTCTTGATCAAGAAGGCCTATGAGGCACAGAGATGCCGACAAAGTGAAACCAGAGGAACCGGTTGGAGTTGTCTGAAAAAGGATCCCGAGTCTCTAACCCTGGTGCCAAATGCCCAGTGTACCCTACAGGAGGTCCGGATCAGAAAGGATGTCAAGAATAAAATATTAATGTTGGATGCACCAGGCGATGGAAAATTGCCTGAGGGACTGCTGGTCAAGCCTAGTATTTTGCCTGCTAGAGCCCATGCTTATGCCAGAAGGGTAATGGTTCAAGTTCACAATGTGTCTGATAGAGAGATTCAGGTAAACAGAGTTTGCACCCTGGCTAATGTGCATTGTGCAGACACTGCAGTGCTACCTAGTAGCAAGAGTTCAAGGAAGAATGACAGAGACCTGACTTGTTTGATTTCAGTGACTCTGCCAGCTGAATGGAAAGTGAGGATCAGTGAGAAGCTTGCCCAGAGAGACCAGGTGTTTTCTTTAAAGGAATGGGATGTGGGATGCGCAAGGAGCTGAGCACCATATCTGGCTGCATGATGAAAGGCCATTTTGTGAGAGGTCTCAACGCCTGGCACCTGCTGACATAGATGATATGAGACGGCATCTGCAAGAGATGCTAGCTGCTGGTGTAATACAAAAACCAGAAGCCCTTATGCATCCCCCATTGTGGTAGTGAGAAAAAAGAATGGGACAGTAAGGATGTGCGTGGATTATTGCACTTTACAATCCAGCGGACTATCCTTGATCAGTACACAATGCCCTGCAGGCTAACATTTTTCCCTCATCCAATGCTTTATAGATTTGATTTGTGAACCTCATCAAGTCAGTTTCTGTATTATGATTAGATCTGAAGCCAGGTTGTGATTTCAACTATACACCATGTTTGTCCAAGCAATCAGCAATCTGCTCAGAAACTATTTTTCTAACACTTTAGAGAGTAGAGCTAGCATTGATATTGGTCGAAAGTTATTAACATTTGTCCTGGATCCAGACTTGTAGTGGCTTGACAGTGGCACATTTCCATTTGGTTGGGAAAACACCAAAACAAAGCGAGTAGTTAAAAAGTTTTGTTAAGTGGAGTGCTATTGAGGTACACACTCATTTTAACAAGTGATATCAATACTGTATTGTCAAGCCCTACATGAGGTCTGGGATTACTATGTTTAATATGACACACCTCACTTGGGGAAAGATAACAAAAGTAAACTTTTGGTCTACCATTAGTTGTTTAAAATGATGGAGACTGTGGCATAACTCTTGCAGAACCACTGCTAAAGTATGAGTTTGAGTCTAAAGAGGAGGGTCTATATTTTTCCAGATTATCAAAATGTTGGTTAAAATAATTTACAACCTCAAGTGGATTGTTTATGAATGAGTAAAGGGTTTCTAATGAAAAAGTACCACTCTTTTTGGACATACCCGTAAAGGTGTTTAGAGTATCCTAAATTAATTTAGAATTCCCCCAAATCTAAGTTCAATTTACATTGACTGCAGCTTTACACTTGTTGCGTAATCATTTGAAATCCTTCAGATGACATGATAACTTGTTTTTTCTACACTTGACCCAAGCTTTGTTTCTACTCCTCATTAGTTTGAGTGAGTCTGGTGTGACCCATTCATTGCTTTTCCTTCTAACTTTACTCTTTTTAACCAGTAAGAACTTATCACAAGTTTTGAGAAACTGACTGCAAATGAATTCAAATGCTTCATCAAAATTATCAATTCTATCAGTTAAAAGTCCAGTCTTCTGAACTAATAGCATCTGAAAAAAACTGTAATATGTAGGTCCTTATAACAATGGTATGTGATAAATTTTAGATCCTTCCTATTTACTTTGGCAGACCAATAGAGTTGGCTAACGAGCAGACACGAAAGACCGTTAGACCTATTCTGCTTGCTTTTAGTATGTAGTATGTTAGAACAATTGCAGATTGATTCTGTATACCCCCCCTTTTGTTGTACTGTGCCCCTGATCCCTGTGCAGTTGTAGACTCCTTCCCCTGCCTTGTTGTGCACCCCTTCTTATCTGGTTTGTCATGGTGAGGTGTTCCTTGGTGCTGTTATTGTAGGAATTCCTGGAATAGCACTTTTAATAATCCTTCCATCGCAGGCTGACTCCTGCTATTAGTAACAGACCTGTTCGTGTAAGTGTAGTCACCACTGCATGAGTCTTACATTGTCTCCATTTAGGAAAGCAAGAAATTGTACAACCCTCTGAGCAAATTGGGATGGTTCTCCAATAGCGCAAGAAGTGTGTGTGTGTGTGTGTGTTTGTAGAGGGGCAGCATACCGTGGATAACCCTGACTTGTGAGCTGACTTTTCAACAGGTATTGAACATTCTCCCTGGTACTTTTTTTTGCATTACCAAGTTTGGACACCTGTCTCTCCCCATCCCCATACCCCCTTCCTGCAGAAGCCCTCTAGTGTATGGTTTTGAGTCGTCATTGGACTTTACTGATGGGCTTTTAGTAGTGTGTGTGTGTGTGTGTGTGTGTGTGTGTGCTTTCTTTTAATACTTTTTTTAACCCTAACTGGCATGCACACAGTCAAAGAGATGTAAGCACCTGGGCTTGGGACTGTTCTGGGGGTCAAAATGGGAGGATAGGGCTGCAGGTTCTAGGCAATTGCTGTGGACAAGTACTGTATTCCATTTGACATAGTTATTGGTCTCTCTTTAGGAGCCTGTTTCCTGTATCAGTTTTTTTTTATTGTCCAGGATCCAACTGGTAGACATCCTAATGTGCATCACCCAGGGTCCCAGCATTACTGGGAAACATGTTATACCAGAAGTGAATGGGTCACTCGTCCATATTTTCCCTTCTTCAAGCTCACAGATCAAACCCTTCCTGTGCTGTTCTTTTTTAATACAGCTACTATTCTCCCTGCTCCCAGCTCTCCAAAACCCTCACTTCCCCAAAACATTTGTGTGTGTGTGTGTGTGTACTTACCAAGGATAATGCTGAGTTGTGAGATGACTTTCAATAGGTACATAGATACATATAATATAATGGCAGATGAGGACCACCTGGCCCATCTAGTCTGACCATATAGCCTACCTCTCAAGTGTCCCTTATTTACCCTTTCCTCATCATTGCTACCATCCCCTTATGCCTGTTCCACACATTTTTGAATGCTTTCACTGTTTGCACACTTACCACTTCTGTGGGGAGGCTATTCCATGCATTCACCACCCTTTCTGTGAAGAAGTACTTTCTCCCTGAGTCTACCTCTGTGCAGCCTCATATCATGACCTCTTGTTTTTGAGCATTCTCTTTTCCTAAAGAGGATCCCCTCCTGGACCCTAGTAAAACCCTTGAGGTACTGAGCATTCTCCTGGTTCTTTGAGCTTGGACAACTCTCCCCTCCCCCTCCCACTGAATGAATCCCTCTACTGTATGATTTTGAGACTGTCTGTGGACTTTTCTGATGAACGCTTGGTTGCTCATGTGCTTTTATTTTAGGTTATTCCATTTTTTAGTCCTGATTGTCATGCACACTGTCCAAGAGATACAAGTACCTGGGCTCAGGACTGTAATGGAGGTTGGGGCAGAAGAATTGGGCTGCAAGTTCTAGGCAAGCCCTGTGGACAATTACTGTATTGTTTGGTCTCTCATTAGGAGCCTGTTTCCTGTATCAGATTTTTATTGTCCAGGATCCAACCGGTAGAAATCCTGCTGTGCACCACTCAGGGTCCCAGTGTTATTGGGAAACTTGTTATAACAGACGTGAATGGCCACTCGAAGTAGAGTATTGTGCCACTCATCCTTATTTTCCTGCTTCAAGCTCACAGACCAAACACTTCCTGTACAATTCCTTATTTTGTTTTAATACAACTACTCTTCCTGCTCCCAGCTCTTGAATACGTTCACTTCCCTCCAAAAAATTGTTTGTGTGTATTTGTTTGTTAACTTACCAAGGGTAATGCTGAATTGTCAGCTGACTTTCAATAGGTATGCTGAACATTCTCCTGGTTCTTTATGGGCATCACTGAGTTTTGGACAGCTTCCCCCACCCCCACCCGCAGAAGCCTGCTAATGTATGGTTTTGTGACTGTCTGTGGATATTTCTGATGAACTTTCGGTTTCTCGTGTGTTTTTGTTTTAGGTTATTCTGTTGTTGTTGTTGTTGTTTTTTAAACCTCATTGTCATGTACACTGTTCAAGAGAAGTAAGTACAGTACCTGAGCTCAGGACTGTTCTGGGAGCAAGGCAGGAGATCTGGGCTGCAAGGTCTAGGCACCTCCTGTGACATTTGCTCCATCCCATTTGGTCTCTTGTTAGGAACCTGTTACTTGTATCTGGTTTATATTGTCCAGGATCCAGCTGGTAGAAATCCTGCCATGCACAGCTCGGGCTCCCAGTGTTACTAGGAAACTTCTTGTAATAGAAGTGATCAGGCCACTCAAAGTACTGTATGTGGCTGTGCTGCTTGTCCTCATCATCCCTGCTCCAAGCTGACAGACAAACCCTCCCCTGTACAATTCTTTTGATAATAAAATGTTATTGCTGCTGCATTTGCTCTCTAGTTTGTTTGCCCCTGTTTTTCATTGCTTGCACAGCCTGTTGCAAAGGAAATGGAGAGACAGAACAATATGTTGGGTGGGCGAACAGCTGAACAGACTTGGCAGGGAGGGTGTTCTCTGCTTGCTGGATGGTGATAGGAGTGGCTTGCTGTTTTGGACTATGAGAAGATTCCACCAAGCAAGCAGAAAACACTGTCATGATCAGCTGGTCTGATCATTGGCCTGCCACTGCCAAGCGTGCTGCAGCCTGAGCTGCACTAGACATGAGTGGCACAACTCTGAAATTACCTTATTGTAACAAGATGTACACTTTATGCTGTGTTGGCAGGCAAACATAAAAAACAAAATTCAGTATGCTGTATCTTTAAAATTTCTATGTCTTCCTTCAACACCATTCCACATAGGGGACTAGTAAATAAGCTGGGCAGATTGGGAGTGGGGCCAAAAGTGATAAACTGGGTAAGGAATTGGTTGGGGATAGGCTTCAGAGGGTGGTGGTAAATGGAGTTCACTACAAAGAAAAAAGGAAGGAAGGGTGACCACCTTGGTGCCACAAAGATAAATGCTGGGACCATTGCTCTTTAATGTATTTGTTAGTGACATTGCAGAGGGAGTAGAAGGGAAGGCTTGCCTTTTTGCAGATGACACTAAAATCTGCAATAGTGTGGACATTCCAGGGGTGGAAGAAAAAATAAATATGGATCTAGGAAAGCTTGAGGAGTGGTTAAGAATGTGGTAACTAAGTTTCAGTGCGAAGAAGTGCAAAATCATGCACTTAGGGGATAGCAACCCAGGGGCAGAGTACTAGATTGGGGGGAGTGGTACTGACGACCACTAAACAGGAAAGAGACCTGGGGTTAATCATATCTGGTGACCTTAAGGTGGACAAACAGTGTGACAAGGCTGTGGGGAGAGCCAGTGGGATGCTAGGGTGCATAGGGCTGGGTATGGCAGGGTTGAATAAGGCCCTGCCCTATTTGTTATGCAGAAAGAGTTTGAAAACAAGGGTCTGTTCTATCCTCTCCTTTTCTGTCTCTTCTCTAACTGTGCAACCTAATTTTCTTGTAAACCTAGAAACTGATTACTCCGATGGTTTCGCAGTTTTCGGTCTGTCACTATCTCTCTGCCTTCCCTTGCTATTTCTGTCTTCTTTTCCCTTGCATATCTGCAGGTATAAAAATATATGTTAATTGTTATGTGAAAATGTCACTGATACTGGGATTCCTTTGTTTAAAACTGTATATAGTTATACTGTTGAAATTATTTCAGAAGGCTGTTTGGAACTCAAGGGGGTTAACCTGAGTGCAGTTTTTAAGCCTTTTGCAGAGTTGTCAACAAGAGGTCAGTTCTGGGAAACCGTATACTATTTTGCTGCACCTCTAAGGAACAAAACTGACAAGAACATTCTGTAAACTGACAAGAACATTCTATGAGAAGCAGGCTGTCTTAATGAGTTCCCAGACAAAGACTTATAAAAAGAGCAGCAATGTTTTTACTAGAGAGATAAGGAGAGTGAGAGACTGAGAGTCTGTAACTTGGAATGACGAGATACCCTCAGAAGGACTTTGTTTTCTCTGTTTGTACTGCCTTTGTAAATAGTTATACTGAAAGCATTTTTATTTTGCTGTTATTGAGAAAAATAAAATGCTATTTGTGAATTTTGAAACTGTTCCTGGTTTTCCTGTGCTTCCTGACCTGTGCCTCGATGACAAGGGGTATCACCAGCAGAAAGAGGGACATGGTGATACCACTGTATAAATCAGTCACTGGTGAGATGTCACCTGCTGTACTGTGTCCAGTTCTGGAGACCACATCTCTAGAAGGACATAGACAGAGTAGAGGCAGTCCAGAGGAAGGCAACAACAATGGTGCAGAGTCTGCACCAGAGACCACATGAGGAGAGACTAAAGGACCTCAATATGTACACCCTGGAGAAAAGAAGGGAAAGGGGGGATATGGTAGAGACTTTAAAATACCCCACGGGTATAAATAAGGTACAAGAGGGAACCATTTGTCAGTGAAAAAGATGCTTAAGAAAAAGGGGGCATGCTGTGAGGCTTGGGAGGGGGTAGACTCAGGTAAAACATAACAAAGTACTTCAGAGAGCGAGAGAGAGAGAGAGAGAGAGAGTAGTGGATGCCTGGAACAGCCTTCCTGAGAGGTGGTGGGGGCCAAAATGGATGGGATTCAAGAATGCACGAGATAGGCATAAGGGAACATTAGTTCTTAGGGATGGTAGGTGTAAGCCAGAGATCAAGTACAGTCTACAGTATTACAGTAGGTAAGGAAAATGGTCAGATTCGGTGGGCCAAGTGGTCTTTATCTGCCATCAAATTCTATGTGTCTATGTATGTTTCTTTGTTACTCCCCATTCTAACAACATATCAAGAGGCATGTATACAGTCAAAGTAAAATGCTTTTGCCTTTTCTATTAACATATTGAAACCCTCTTTCTACAGAGTTTGTTTATTAAAATAATGATTCTGTAGGCTTGTAAAGGAGAGACTGTTGTTTACATTTATACTGAAAGTTTATTTATTCAAGTAGGATAAATGCAATTTCTCAGCATTTGAAAATTGTAAACAAAGCTTGTCCTGATTTAAAAATCCTGCTCTGTCAAAACCCTAAAATGGCTGCCATAATGACGTCAATGAAGCTGGAGATGCCCAGCTCTGAAAATGTGCTGTATACACATGAGTTCCCCATATGCCCATTTTAATGCTAAACTATGTAAATCATCACTCAAACTTGTGTATTATTTACACAGATATACAAGTTAAGCAATGATTTGGAAGGACGCACACAGTGAAATGTCTGCAGCAGAGTGCCATATATATATCAGAGCTGCACTTTGGTGTTGCCTGTCAATGGCATGAGTAAAGCGAGGGTACTTTGCACCATGCAGTTTAATGAATGGTTGAAAAAATGGTGTGGGGCACAGGGGTTTGGCTTCATTGGGGACTGGGATTCCACCTGGAGGGACACCAGCCTATACTGGCAGGATGGTCTGCATCTGTCCAGAAAGGGAACAAATCTTTTGAACAATCGGTTTAAAGGCTTCATTGGCAAGCCTTTAAACTAGTCGGGGGGGGAAGGGCACTGATAAACAGCAGGAAAATCCCAGCCTCCCTACAAAACAGGGTACTAAATGAGAAAAGACCAAGTAGACAGGTCAGTGGGGATGCTGCAAAGAAGGTAAAGCCATCAAAAATGGAGAGCAATGAGTACCAATACCGTAGTCTGAGTAACAAGCTTCCTGAATTAGTGGCCTTGATGGAGGAGGAACATCTGATATAGTGGCAGTCACAGAAACATGGTACACACAAACCATGACTGGGACATAAACATACCAGGATACACTATCTACAGGAGGGACAGGGAGGGTTAAAGAGGAGGAGGAGTAGCTCTATATAAAGGAAGGAATCAAGGCAACAGAACAAAATGGAAAACAGGAGGAGAAGAAGCACTGTGGTAAATTTGAGACCGGGCAATGGCACCAATAACCGCACAGGGTTAGATACAGACTTTCCTCAGGGGAGGAAATGGACAAGGAAATGATAGAAAGACTACTCAGAATGGCAGAAAAGGGAGGTATTGCTGATGGGTGATCTGAATATGCAGATGTTAACTGGAATGCAGTTGCAGCAGCCACTTCAAAGAGTGGGTTATTCTAGATGCCCCACAAGGGCATGCCTTAGACAACTAGTATTGGAGCCCACTCGAGGGAGCAATCTTAGACCTGGTTCTCTCAAATGGAGATGAAGAGAGGATCACAGATGGAAGTGGGTAGCCATCTGGAAACTAGCGACCATCGAACAGTATGGTTTACAATAAACACAGCAATAGAGTCAAGCCATACAAAAGGCAAAAGTACTGGACTTTAGGAGAGCTGACTTACAAAATGGGTGAGTGCCTAAGGAATGTACTAGCAAATGGGCAGGAAGGAGGGTGGAAGAACAATGGGGAATAATAAAACTGCCATCACAGAGGTAACAAGCCTTGTGTGACGCAAATTAACAAACAAAACGATGTAAGAAACCACTATGGTTCTCAAAGGAAGTGGCAGTGAAGGTTCAAGAGAAAAGAAAGCATTCAGGAAGTACAAGGAATCACAGAAGGAGCAGGACAGGGAACTGTATCAGTTAAAGAAAAGGAAGCTGGGAAGGCAGTCAGAACAGCAAAGGCCCAAACTGAGGAAAGATAGCCAACTCTGTTAAGAAGGGGATAAAACCTTTATAGGTACATCAGGGAGTGAAGGAAGACCAAGGGAGGCTAGTGAGGCTTAATAAAGAGGAGGGAGGGTAAGAGGTGACTGTGAAAGGCAGAGATACTAAACAAATATTTTGCTCAGTATTTACAAAGGAAGTGGGGAGGTACCTAAACAAACAGTAGAAACACTCTGGATACAGAAGTTGATACCAGCCCATTTACAGAAGAAAGGGTTCTGAAAGAACTCTTAAAACTGAAGGTGGACAAAGCAATGGGGCCTGATGGGATTCATCCCAGAATTCTAAAAGAACTAAGGGTAGAACTAGTGACACCACTGACTACCCTCTTTAACAAATTATGGGAGGATGGGGTGGTACCGAGGACTGGAGGGGAGGCAGATGTGATTCCCTTCACAAAAGTGGGAGCAAGGCAGAAGCAGAAAACTACAGACCTGTTGGTTTAACCTCAGTGGTAGGGAAAATGATGGAATCACTTCTGAAGGAAAAGAATTGTTGAGTATCTAGAAGCCAGAGGGCTCAGAACCCAAGGCAGCATGGATTCACAGCGGAAGGTCATGCCAGACAAATCTGATAGATTTCTTTGACTGGGTGACCAAAGTAGTAGATCAGGGAGGGGCTGTGGACATGGCCTACCTAGACTTCAGCAAGGCATTTGACACAGTCCCACACAAAAGATTAATATACAAGTTAGCCAGCCTGGGAGTGGGTCCCAAGATGACAGCCTGGGTAAAGAATTGGCTTGAGAATAGACACAGAGAGTAATAGTAAATGGAGTCCACTCTGAAGAAAGGGGGTTACTAGTGGGTACCACAGGGTTCAGTATTAGGACCGGTCCTCTTCAATGTCTTTATGTTTATATTGCAGAGGGACTGAAGGAAAAGTATGTCTCTTTGCAGATGACACAAAGATATGCAACAGAGTTGATGCACAAGGTGGGGTGGAAAGGATGAGAAGGGACTTGGCAAGGTTAGAGGAATGGTCAAATGGCAGCTTAGATTCAATGCTAAGAAGTGCAGTAATGCACCTGGGAAACAAAACCCAGGGAAGAGTACACAATGGGGGTGAGATACTAGCAACAACAAAAATGGAAAGGGACCTGGGGTAGTCATATCAGATGACCTAAGGTGGGAAAGCAATGTGAGAGGGCAGCAAGGAGGGCTGGGGGGATACTGGGATGCATAGGGAGAGGCATCACCAGCAGAAAACAGGAAGTTATTATCCCTCTGTACAGACAGTTGGTGAGACCCCATCTGGAGTACTGCATGCAGTTCTGGAGACCCAATCTCCGCAAGGATATAGACAGGATGGAGGCTGTCCAGAGGAGGGCAACTAAAATGGTTCAGGGCCTGCACCGGAAGACATATGAAGAGAGACTTAAGGAGCTGAATATGTATAGCCTCGAGGAAAGGAGAGAGAGGGGGACATGATAGAAACTTCAAGTATCTCAAGGGAATCAACAAAGTCCAAGAGGGTAGCATCTTTTAAAAAGAGGTGTGCAAGAACAAGGGGCACAATGTGAAGATAGAAGAGGCGGCTCAGAGGTAATTTAAGAGTATTTTTTCACAGAGAGGTTGTGGATGCATGGAATGGCCTTCCGGAGGAGGTTGTGGAGTCAAAACAGTGGTGGAATTCAAGCATGCATGGGACAGTCATAAGGCAATTCTAGGGGTGGGAGTAGGAATAGTAGGCTGTTGGTTAACTAGGATCTGCAGCTTATCCAATAGGTAGGGAAATGGGAAGACTGGGTGGGCTAAGCTGTCCTTATCTGCCGTCAAAATCTATGTTTCTATGTTTCTTTGCTGTGCAGCAACTCACACAGTTCTGGGTACAGTACATTATCCCCCATGTCCTGAAATCAGAAAACAAATACCTGGTGGTCCAGTGGGTGAAGTCTGTTCTCCTGTTTTTGTAACAACTAGATTGTGGTAAGGTGTATCCACTGAGTTCCGAATGACAGTGGGTCCGCCAGAGGAAAGATGTGAAATCAGACTTGATCCTTGTGTCATTTTACGCTCACTGAGCATAAAAGTGCATCTTTCAAGTACAACAGTTATTAATACACTTCACTCACCTCCCCTGCAACTGTTAATATAGTTTGTAAATAACTATTTGGGAATCATTATTACTGTTAGAACCATTGAACTCCTGGCACTTACAAAAGATGAAATAACAGCTCCTGACTTTCACAAAATAAGCAAAGAAAAATGTAAATCTTCCTAGTGAGGGACTGTAAGGGGGAAGGGATACAGCTACACTCAAGCCAACATACTAGGCAGAATAACACAACCTGTGCCAGAGTCCTTTTTTAAGTAGCTTCCCTGAGGAATCTTTCCCATTCTCCAGCTCAGCCCCAGCTATGTCAGTCTCGACAGGCAGCCTTGCAGTCTTGCATTCTCACTCCAGATGCAAAAGAAATCAGCATATCGGGCTATGAATGGATGCCCTTGCGAAGGAACACATACATCCCCGTATCAGGCTGGAACCATCTAAAAACCTATGCAGAGCCAAGAACATCTGAGTTTTGGGCCTACCAGAGGAAATTGAGGGGAATAATATTCTCAAATTTATGGAGCAATGGCCTCATAAGAAATTGCATGTCAGTGGAGTCCCAGGACTGGACAAAACCTACTGGATTACGTAAGGGCGAGCAATGGCTCACACAGAACATCCCCCAGCTGTACTGCTCTCTTTTTTAAAAGCAAGAGACAATGAGAGCATTTTCTGAGCAGCTAAAAGAATCACAATCATGATAGAAGTCAGAAAAGGGCTTTCAGGACAGGTTCTACACCACGAAACAGTGGTGAACTGCCTTTGATGGGGTCAGCATTATTTCCTCCACCTAGAGTGCATCTCACTGTCCGAATAAGCCTTACTCTTTTTCCGATCCCAAAGATGTCTTGAAACTCCTTAAAAGGTTGCAGTGGGCATGCAAGACCACCTGTGGCGACTGAGCTGCCGAGGAGGTGGAGAATATCCTTATTTTGCATTGTTTATTGTTTGAAACTCGGGAGCTGTTATCTCATCTTCTATAAGTGCCAGGGGTTCCACGGGTCTAATAGCAATGCTGACTCTTAAATATTTATTTACAAACTATATTAACAGTCAGCGGGGGTAATAAGCAAGGTTTATTAATAACTGTGATACTTGAAAGATGTGCTTTTATGCTCAGTGAGAAAATGGCACTTGGAACATGTTTAATTTCATGTCTTTCCTCCTGAGGACCCACCATCATTCGAACTCAGTGGGTACACCTTACCGTAATCTAGTTGTTGTGAGGACAGGAGGACAGACTTCACTCACTGGACCACTGGGTATTTGCTTTCTGATTTGGGGCTTTGTGAAGGGAGGAGAGATTACCACACACTGTGCCCAGAACCGCATGAGTTGCTGCACAGTAGAGTGCAGCTCCAATATAGCTGGTACTCTGCTGCAGACATTTCACTGCGTGTGCTTCCAGGTCATCGCTTAACTCATGTATTTATGTAAAAAATACACAGGTGATGATTTCTATGGTTTGGCATTAAAATGGGCATATGTGGAACTCATGTGTACACAGTGCAGAGCTGGGCATCTCTCTGTCTTCATTGATGTCATCACAGAAATCATTTTAGGATTCTGACACAGCAACATTTTTGAATCAGGTGGGTCTTTGTTTACAATTTTCAAATGGTATGAAACTGCATTTATCCATTTCTGTATAAATGTACACACTAGCCTCTCCTTTACAAGCCTATGGGTTCATTTTATTAAAAAACAAACTGTGTTAAAAAAGGGTTTAGGTATCCTTTAACTTCTTGTTCTTTTTTCCTTTTATAAAATCCACTACAGGAAACATGAACATATGAATTTGCCAGCAGATAAACGATAATAAATAATGTTAACACCCTTCTAGTTCATGGTATAAACTGTTCAGAAGTTCACCATGACTTATTGAGAGCATTTTACTACTGATACATGGTTTCATCTACTCATTTTAATTCAGTCACCTGATAATTTTCATTTATTTTTTTCTGTCACATTAAAGCTGCACATAGTAGTTTCAAACTGTGTGTTTCAACTCTGCAATTTTTAGAACATGTTTATATCACATTGCTGTTAACTCATCTGTCACATTGTAAAACACTCATATATTCAGTTTTAGTGATCATTTCTTTATAAAACATTATTCAACATTTTGTACAATATTTTAACGGTTTTATGTTGCAGTTTGTGCTGAGTGTACCATTTCTGAGGCTGCGCTTTGTCTTGACCTTCTGCCATTTTATGTTTAGAAACATGGAAACATAGAATGTGATGGCAAATAAGGACCTCTTGGCCCACCTAGTCTGCCTGTTTTCCATACTTACAGTCACACCGTAGACACTACTTGATCTCCAGCTCCCCCCTCTGACATTTCCTTACTTCTAAGGTTCCTTTATACCTATCCCATGCTGTCTTAAATCCCATTACAGTTTTTGCTCCCACCACGTCCTCAGGGAAGCAGTTCCAGGCATCCACCACCCTTTCTGTGAAGAAGTGTTTCCTTACATTTCCCCTGATTCTAACCCCCTCCAGCTTCATCGCATGACCCCTTGTTCTTGTGCATCCTTTTCCCTAAAAAAGGCTTCCCTCTTGAACCTTATTTATACCATTGAGGTATTTGAAAGTCTATCATATCCCCCTTCTCCCCCCCTTCTTCCAGCGTGTACATATATTGAGGTCCTTCAGTCTCCTCATAGGGCTTTTGATGCAGATTCTGCACCATTTTAGTTTCCCTCCTTTGGACCACCTCTACTCTATCTATGTCCCTCTGGAGATGAGGACTCAGATCTGGACACTGTACTCCAGGTGGAGTCTCAACAGAAATTGATACAGAAGTATCACCACCTCACTCTTTCTGCTTGTGATACCCCTCCCTATGCACCCTAGAATCCCACTGACTGTCTCCACTGCCTTGTCACTCTGTTAGGCCACCTTTAGGTCATCAGATATGATAACACCCTGGTCTCTTTTCTGTTTGGTGGTCGCTCGTATCACTCTCCATATTGTGTACTCAAATCCTGGGTTTCTAAACCCCACAGTGTATGATTTTCCACTTTTCCACGTTGAAACTTAGTTGCCACCTTCTTGACCACTCCCCAAGCTTACCTAGATCTCTAATGATTTTTCCACAACCCCCCCGTGTCCACTCCATTACAGATTTTTGTGTCAGCTGCAAAAAGACATACCTTACCTTCTAGTCCCTCTGCAATGTCACTTACAAAGATATTAAAGAGGACTAGTTCCAGTACTGATCCCTGTGGCACCCTGCTAGTCACCCTCCCTCCCTTCCTCAGAGTGAATTCTGTTTACCACCACCCTTTGTCACCTATCCTCCAACCAATTACTTACCCAGTTTACCACATTTAGTCCCACTCCTAGGCTGCCCAGCCTACTTATGAGTCTCCGATGTGGAACAGTGTTGAAGGCCTTGATGAAATCTAGGGAGGCCACATCCATCGCTCCACCCTGGTCTACTTTCCTGGACACCCAGTCAAAGAAATCTATAAGATTAGTTAGACATGTCCTCCCCTAGTGAATCCATACTGCCTAGGATCTTGTAAGCCACTGGATTCCACAATCCTTTCTTTCAGTAGCAATTCCATTAATTTCCCTACCACCGAAGTCAGGCAGACTGACCTGTAATTGCCAGCCTCCTCCCTGCTCCCACTTTTGTGAAGTCGTACTACATCCGTCCTCCTCCAGTCCCCCAGGGCCACTCCTGTTCCCAGTGAGTGGTTGAATAGGACTGTCAGAGGTGCAGCCAACACCTCTCTGAACTCCTGCAGTAACCTTGGAAGTATCCCATCTGGCCGCATTGCCTTATTCAGGACTCTCTCATCTGTAAATGGACTAGTGTCCATGCCCCTTCCCTTGATGCCTCTGATACTGATCTGTGGTCCCTCACCTTACCTTTCATCTGTGAAAAGTGAGCAGAAATAATCATTGGGGACTGGAGCACCACCTGGAGGGATGCAGACCTATACAGGTGCGATGGTCTGCATCTATCCTGGAGGGGAACCAGGATCCTAGGTGATAGGTTTAAATGCTTCAATGTCAAGCATTTAAACTAGCCAAGGGGGGAGGCATTGAAGAGGAAAATGGAAATCCTAGCCCCCCCAAAAAATCAGGGTAATTAGTGAGGTAAACACCAAACTAGAGCAGTCGATAGGGAGACAAGCAGGGCTAAATGGAGAAAAAGACAAAGGCAGTAGGGACAGGGATGGGGCAAAAAGAAATAAAGTCATAAAAAAATGGAAGTTAATGAGTACCAATGCCCGTAGTTTAGGTAAAAAGCTCCCTGAAATAGTGGCCTTGATGGAAGAGGGATGCCTGGATATTGTGGCAGCCACATAAACATGGTACACAGAGAACCATGACTGGGATGTCAACATACCAGGGTACACAATCTACAGGAGGGACAGGGAGGGAAGAAGAGGAGGAGGAGTAACTCTCTAAGTAAGGGAAGAGATCAAAGCAACAGAACTAGAGGGTAAACAGGGAGGAGAGGAGGCACTGTGGGTCACCCTGGAGACTGGAAATGGCTCCACAATCTGCACAGTGGTTGTATACAGACCCCTGTCTCAGGGGGAGGAAATGGACAAGGAAATGATAGAAGGCATCCTTGGGATGGCAGAGAAAGGGGAGATATTGCTGATGGGGGACCTGAATATGCCAGATGTTGACTGGAGCACCTTTGCTGCAGTCATATCCAAGAGCAGGGCCATTCTCTATGCCCTACAGGTGGCATGCCTCAGACAGATAGTTTTGGAACCCACTCAGGAGTGAGCAATCTTAGAGCTGGTACTCTCAAATGAGGATGGAGAGAGCATCTCTGATCTTGAAGTGTGTAGCCATCTGGGAACAAGCGACCACCAAACAATGTGGTTCACGATAAACTTAGCTGTAGAGTCAAGCCACACAAAAGTGAAAGTACTGGACTTCAGGAGGGCTGAGTTTGTCAAATGGGAGAGTGCCTCAGAAAACACTAGCAAACAGGCAAGAAGGTGGGTGGAGCAACAATGGGGAAACATCAAAACCGCCATCACAGAGGCAACAAGCCTTTGTGTGAAGCAAATAAACAAATCAAAACGAAAGAAAAAAAAACACTATGGTTCTCAAAAGAAGTGGTGGGGAAGGTAAGGGAGAAAAAGATAGCATTCAGGAAGTATAAGGAAACACAGAAGGAGCAGGACAGAGAACTGCACCAGTTAAAGCAGAAGGAAGCAGTTAAGGCAGTCAGAATAGCAAAGGCCCAAACGGAGGAAAGATAGCCAACTCTGTTAAGAAAGGGGATAAAACCTTTTATAGGTACATTAGGGAGCAAAGAAAGACTAAGGCAGGGATACTGAGGCTGAACAAAGATGAAGGTGGTTGGGCAGAGAGCGCCAGTGAAAAAGTAGGGATACTGAATGAATACTTCTGCTCAGTATTCACAATGGAAAAGCAAGGGGAAATACCTAATCCGGTCAATAGAAGCACTCTGGATAGGGGGTTGATATTAGTCCTGTCACAGAAGAAAGGGTTCTGAAAGAACTCTTAAAACTGGAGGTGGATAAAGCAATGGGCCCTGATGGGTTTGGCCCCAGAATTCTAAAAGAGCTAAGGGAAGAACTAGTAACACCACTGACTACCCTTTTAATAAATCATGGAAGGATGGTGGTACCTGAGGACTGGAGGAGGGCAGATATGATTCCCTTCACGAAAGTGGAGCAAGACAGAGGCAGGAAACTACAGACCTGTCAGTTTGACCTCAGTGGCAGGGAAAATGATGGAATCACATCTGAAGGAAAGAATTGTTGAGTACCTAGAGGCCAGTAGGGGCACAGGGCCCAAGGCAGCATGGATTCACAGCGGAAGGTCATGTCAGACAAATCTAATTGATTTCTTTGACTGGATGACCAAAGCAGTAGACCAGGTAGGGGCTGTGGACATGGCCTACCTAGACTTTAGCAAGGCATTTGACACAGTCCCACACAAAAGATTAATAAACAAATTAGACAGCCTGGGAGTGGGTCCCAGGGTGGTAGCCTGGGTAGAACACTGGCTGGACAACAGGACACAGTGAGTAATAATCAATGGAGTCCAGAGTGAAGAAAGGAGGGTTACTAGTGGGGTACCGCAGGGTTCAGTACTGGGGCCGGTCCTTTTTATTGTCTTTATAAGTGACATTGCAGAGGGACTGGAAGGGAAAGTATGTCTGTTTGCAGATGACACAAAGATCTGCAACAGGGTTGATGCACAAGGTGGGGTGGAAAGGATCAAAGGGACTTGACAAGGCTGGAGAAATGGTCAAATGTATGGCAGCTTAGATTCAATGCAAAGAAGTGCAAAGCAATGCACCTGGGAAACAAAAACCCAGGGTGAGAGTACACAATGGGGGTGAGATACTGACAATAACAAAAATGGAAAGAAACCTGGGTGTAGTCATATTAGATGACCTAAAGGTGGGCCAGCAATGTGAGAAGGCAGTAAGGAGGGCTGGGGGAAGCTGGGATGCATAGGGAGAGGCATCACCAGTAGAAAACAGGAAGTTGTTGGCCCTCTGTACGGACAGTTGGTAAGACCACATCTGGAGTACTGTATACAGTTCTGGAGACCCCATCTCCACAAAGACATAGACAGGGTGGAGGCTGTCCAAAGGAGGGCAGCCAAAATTATGTAGGTTCTGCATCGCAAGACATATGAAGAAAGACTAAAGGAACCAAAGATGTATAGCCTCGAGGAAAGGAGGGGGCATGATAGAAACTTCTAATACCTCAAGGAATCAACAAAGTCCAAGAGGGTAGCATCTTTCAGAAAAAGAGATGTGCAAAAACAAGGGGGCACAATTTGAAGATAAAGGAGGGACGGCTCAGCGGTAATGTGAGGAAGTACTTCTTCACATAAAGGGTTGTGGATACATGGAACAGCCTTCCTGAAGAGGTCGTAAAGTCAAAAACAGTGGGGAAATTCATGAATGCATGGGACAGACATAAGGCAATTCTAGTGGGAGGTAGGAGGAAGTAGGCTGTTGGTTAACTAGGATCTGCAGCTTATCCGTTAGGTAGGGAAATAGGCAGCCAAGGTGGGCCAAGCGTTCCTTATCTGCCGTCAAATTCTATGTTTCTATGTTTCTATTCAGGATGTCTGCTTTTTCCTTGGCCCCTTTCACACAATCCCTCCTTCCCTCCTCAGCCTCACAGTCCCTGCCCTGGTCTTTCTCCATTCACTTGGCTAAGGAGCCAATAGCCACATCAGAGTGAGGAGTGAGGGATTGAGAGAGTACCAGAGCAGTGTTAAGCAGCTATCCGCCCTAGCGATCACCAGGAAACCTGTGCAGCTTCCAAAGTAGCCCCTAGACTTTTTTTTCAAAGCTCTCTCTGTAGTGCTCCTCTAGCCAGTCAGGGACTACAACTAGACACTGGCATAGAAACCCACAAAAACTATTGTTTCAAGTCTGAAGCAGCAGCTCCCTACAGCTCAGAGGAGCCAGCAGCCACACTGGAGTGAGGAGCAAGGGGTTAAGATGGCACTGGAGCAGTGTTAAACAGGCTCCCCTCCACTAAAGATCACTGACGAGACCTGCAGGGCTTCCAAAGCAGTCCTGGACTTTTTCAAAGCTCCCGCCAGTGCTCCCTCAGCCAGTTGGGGACTGCTACTGACCACCAGCAGAGAAACCTCCCAAAAGTGTTGTTTAAAGTCTGAAGCAGTAGCTCCCTACAATACAGAGGAACAAGCAGCTGTATCGGAGTGAGGAGCAAGGGATTGAGAGACCACTCAAGCAGTGCTAAATAGCCCTCCACCCCAACGATCACCAATGAGACCTGCGGGGCTTCCAGATCAACCCCTGTAATCTTTTCAAAGCTCCTACCAGTGCTCCCCCAACAAATCAGTGACTGCTACTGGCCATTGGGGCATGGCACAGCCTGTATTTTAGTAGTGTCTCATACACAGCCCCCATACAAAGGACCACTCACCAAGGATTTGTGCTGTCGTCTGTACCCAGTCTGCCAGAGTCAGCCGGTTACTCCGCTTCCCCCTTTTACATCACCGATACTATAGGAACTCTAACATACATGCACAGTAAGCTCTGTCTTAGTCCACTACAGTAGCCTACCTGTTAGTAATTATCAATCACTGGTCCTAGCAAGTCACCCTATGTAGGGTAGACTGCCATAGCAATTTCAGCCACTGTTTTCTGGTGTTGTTTGCATCTCTGAATGTGTTTAGTTTCATCTACCAACAAGTCTCTCTAGGGTAAGTCAGTATTGTAGTGTAGTGATACTCTATGTAGTCTGTTGCCTTCTATGCTCACCTTGCCAGTTCTTACTACTGTTGCCTAGCTATAGTGAGAGTAGACAGCCTTAAATAATCTACCGTTGTATATGAAAATAGAAAAAATCCCATTTGGGTTAGCCACTATCATTACATAGAGCCATTATATTCAGTCTGTTGCTTCCTATGCCAGTGTTTCCTGATTTGAAGTTCCTTCAAGAACCCAACCTCACCCAACCTTGGTTAGGTCTGTTCTGTATTCCCTTACCTTTAGTGTTCCTTATACCTAAATTTGCTATCATAGCCTGTAATCAGCACAGTTTGCCGCTTCTGGTGCACTGAACAACAGGTACCTGGGCCAGAGTTGGCAGCACCGCTGTACAGTGCTGCCTAGTACTTCCCATCCACGTGTCCTTCCTCCCACCCACCCAGGAGGTGGCTAATTTTATAGTGTGATCAATCCTGTCAGAACCAATCAACTCACTTCAAACAACATGAAGTCTTGCTGTATTCTGACAATATGCAGTTAGCCCTTCCAGTTCAGCTGCTCCAGAGATGAAGGAGTTAACTCTGTGCAGAAGCATAGAATGTTGAGCTCAAGCTTGGTTTTCAAACCCCTGTCACTGGTACATTCTCTGTAAACCATCAGATTCTTTACTCCGACTAACTGTGAAGACGCTCCGGAGATTTCTCCTTCGCTGCTTCTGTTCGGTAGTGGTTTCATTCAGTTTTCTCAGCCGCAAACGTTATAAAATTTTGTCGGTCTTCAAACCTCTGTCTACAGTACAGATGAAGTGTTGGTTTTTCATAGGTTGGTCCAGTGAAGAACTGACTGCTGTTAATTCTTGTTTGTGTTTTTCTAATATTGGGATCCGGCAATCTTCGGTTACATAAAGAACCGATTTTTCATTTTTTTCTCTTCAACCCATGACATGGTTGGTAACCGAAGGTTTTTGGGTGTTACTCAGCCTGACTGCCACTGAGGGTAACTTGGCTTAAGTGCTATGTCTGAGAAACCCAAGAAAAAGACCAGACCCACTGGGTTTCAGCACTGCACTGAGTGTGGGGATGCTTTTGTTAAAGCAGATCCCCACCTCATGTGTGCCTATTGTCTGGGGTTTGGCCACCTAGAAACAGACTGCCAAATTTGCAAAGACTTACCCAAAGCCATGCTGGATAAGCACTTACAAAGGTTGAAGGAAAGGAAGGCTGAAAAATCCGCTGACGCAGATTGCCGGCCTGGTTCGGGTTCAACCGAACCAGAGGAGGTGCCTTCTGACCAGGGCGCTACTCTTCAGACAACAAGGGCTGAAACCAAACCTCGGTTCCAGCAAAAAGAAGAGAAAGCTCAGTTCGATCCAAAGCCTCCGACCCCAACCGCGGAGAAAATAGTCAGAGCGATTCAAATAGTTCAATCACTGCAAACCGGACTGACCTCACCAACGCTTCCTAACCGTCGGTCAGTTGAGTCAGTTCAAATTCAAATGGATTACGATCTGGAGGCTTGTTATGAATTGGAATGGGAAGGTGAAGAAGAAGAGTAAGATGATGAAGGCCTTGGTGATGTAGTGGAGGCTGACATCTCCCCTGATAGGCCTAACTCTATTTCACCTCCCAGACTTGGTGAGTCCCCTTCCCACTTTGCTTTTTATAAGAAAGTGTCTGACACTCTGCAGCTTCCCACTGTTGAGGCATCTGAGGAGGATGAAGAACCTGACTTTGTGGAAATGCTGGACATCCCAGAGTCCAAGAGGCTGTCTATCCACTTACACAAATTCTTAAGGAAACAGACAAATAAGATTTTGCAGGTACCTACTTCCATATCTCCTGTGGATAGGAAGATGGATAGGAGGTGCATGCTGTCAGGTCCTGGTACGGAGTTTCTCTGCAATCATTGGGCCCCCCTCATTATAAATTAACTCTCGATGAAATTACAAACAAACAACAGCCTGTCTTAATTCAAAGTAGGCCTCAAACAGCACCTAATGTCTAACTCAAAATGCACCTGCTTCTCAGGCCCCACTTGATAGACAGGTCTACCCCCAAGGTAACACCCAGCAGGGCTACCTAGAGAACCCTGCCTCCATTCCAGCCTAGCCAAGGGCTTAAGTTAGCTATTGTAACCCCCCTGCAAATGGGGGTTCCTAAAAGACTTCCAGGAGCTTGCTTGAATGCTCCAAGCCTGAATGGTGTTTCATGCTAAGCCTTTTATCAGTGAGTGTTTTTAGAACCTCTGGTACTGTCTCTTTAAGAGCTGTCTGCTTGCAGACATAATTAGTTTGTATGGGGACTGTGTGTTTTTTGATTGAGTACCACTCTGCTGCTGCCAATTCACTCCATTTTGCAGTCGCTAGGAGTGCAAAGGAACCTATCTGAAAGATGTAACTGTTTGCCAGAAACCATTTAGAGGATAATGAAATTACAGTTTGTCTAACCTGCTTTCTTTTGCAGTCAGAACAGTGTCTGCCTAGTTCCCCATTCTGGTTTTGAACTGCTGAACTGGACCAATCAGTGTGGGGTAAGCTAGCTCTAAAATGGTGCCTTGGACAATCAGAACTTGACTCATAATCTGAGCCAGCCACAAGAGGATTGTATGGGCAGTGACTCTGGGAGATGTAGTTTAGACTTCAGCGCCTTTTGGACCAACAGCAGCAGTCTATTGTGAGTGACAGCCAATCCAGTCAAGAACTGGGAGGAACTCAAAGGAAGTGCCCGGTTTTGTCTGTTGGAGTTTCAGTTTGAGCTTTAGCAGTGAAGAAGGAAGGAGCCCTGTGTTTTTCAGTGTGCAGTTTTAGTCAAAAACGTGTGTAAGGCCCAGAGTTCCAGTCTGCAGCTTGTGTAACTGCTTGTTAGGACTGAATCGTCCTGTGAAAAGAATCAAAGGATCTCTGAAGAGTAGAAACCAGGCTCACCCTGTAGAAGACAGGAGAAATTATTGAATTGCACTCGGTCTGTCAGGAACTGAATCTGCTGTGCTCTCCCGGTATTGTGCAGTAATTACGATCGGGATAGAGAAGCAGCCTGCCTGGTATAGTACTTTTTTTACCATATAAATGTGAAGAGTCTCTTGGAGCTCAAGAGTAGCCCTGCTGATATTGAAGGACCCTATCTTATTTGGAGGTCGTGAGTACTAATTCAGGGTCGCTCCCTGTTGAATTGCCACATTAAATCCAAATGGAATTACTGTACTGCTGACTGTTTAATTTTCCTTCTCTGTCTGAAAGGGCCCCACCAGCTGCCACGGTTTGACTAGCCACTAGGGCTTGGGTACCTAGGACAGTAACTGATAGGGATAGGCCTGTGCACAGAGCCATAGGTAGATTATTAGAGTGATAAACTAATTAACCTGATTTCCCTGTCCTTGTTATATCCCCTAAATAAATCAGAGCTGCTTGTTTCAGCAAAGTTATACTGCCTGAGGTATTTGTCTATGTTAAAGTACTGTACTGCAATTGTTGCACTGTATCTCATTTCACAGGAGGTCCCAGTGCCGGAACCAGTCCTGGGGTAGTGTATACTGTGAAGGTAATTTGATATATTGTGTGGGCCACTAGTGGGAAGAAAGGGGTTGCAGTGTCCCAGAGGGCTGTGACCAAGTTAGTTTAACTATTGCAAACCCTGACCTCTGGGTGGAGGCACCCGCCATTGGATCCAGGCCCCTCAACCTGTTAGTGGCAAATCAGGCAGGGTAGTAGCCCTGGGATAGCGCCATCTAGGGGTTACATCTTGGAGGCTCACCGCTGATTGTGTGTCCTCTAGTGGCCATATTTACGAACCACTGTTAAGAAAAAATGGTACCCGACAGAAGTGGCTGTGCACCGGCTGGTGGAGTGGTGTACTGGGGAGGAGATCGACCCCAAATGCTATGCTTATCCTGGACATCCCCTGTGCATCAATAAGATACTGTGCAGGAGTACTTTCCAAGGTGGAAGGTTTACAAACCCTGTGTGGTGGGTCAGCATGCTAATCTGCTCACCCACACTTTCCTGGCCCTAGTAGAGTTTAAGGATCCCATAGATAGCTCCAAAGTGCCACAGACCATTACCCCAGAGGGAGCCCTCACTGCTTGGAGAGTGATAACTAAGGACAGTAAAGACCTGGGGGAATCAGCCCCACCACTATCTGAAACTTTGAGGAGAAATTTGCTAAATGGTTGCTGGGAGAAGGAAAACTGTGGAGGGCTTGAAGAAACTATTCTTGCCACCTGGGGTGTTCCTCCCAACACCTTCTCCCGCTCCAGTGCCCGTAATGGTGGCTGGAACCAATGCAGACTCCACTTCTGCACCTGCCATTAGTCACGACTCTTACCGAAGGTTGAGGATCTTCTCTGGCACCCTCCCCACCCCCCAAGGGGAGGATGACTGGGAGACCTGGATAGACTATGTTGCCCCCCAAGTGCTAGAATGGCAATGCTCGGAAGCCGAAAAGCGAAAGAGGGTTAGTGAGAGCCTCCGAGGTCCTGCCCTGGCTACCATTCATGCTAAACGGGCCAGTAACCCTGAAGTGACTGCACAGGCCTATCTTGAGGCCCTGGAGAATGTGTATGGGAGCCCAGATTCTGATGAGGACTCATGGTGGAGAGTAAGAGATGCACAACAGTACCAAGGGAGTTGTTGTCTGTGTATGTATCTCGGCTGGAAAAATTGTTGCAAGAATGCCTCAGAAAAGGTAGTTTGCCAGCGATTGAACTGGACCGAACCAGGCTGGACAGGACCCTTAAGTCTGCCCCTTCTCAGAACTGCTGTTGCTTCAGTTACGCCTGGCAGATCGACTGGAATCCCCACCTCCATGATGAGTTAATGAGAGAAATTGAGGAGTTGAGAAAGACGACCTCGAGGGACCTGCACCAATAGCTGCGGCTACGACCGAGTGACTGAGGGTGACCCATCAAGTGAAGTTCAGGGGCAGAGGTTGGCAGTAAATGAGTGCTCTGGCAAGGAAAAGATATGCCACAATGGGGCGAACTGTTGAGAGAGATCCGGAATTCAAAAACAGTCCCTTTATGAAGGCCATGCCTGGCACGGGCCCTGACCTAAACCGACTGCATCTGTTATGGGGTGGGGTACCCACCCATGTATCTCCTGCTGATAACAGCTCCAAACTCAATTCCTTGACCATGGAAGTGGAGAAACTGACGAGATGTTCCAAATGCTTATCACGCCAGAGACAGAGATGGCACCCAGGTTTCAGTTAGTAATACCCCCGCCCTGGCTCCCAGTGTGGCGCCGCCAGCTCAAACTCCAGAAAGTATGTTTTGCTATAATTGTGGGAAAGATGGGCACATGAAAAGGGAATGCCAGTCCCCAAAAGACACTGACAAAGTTGCATATAGGCTACAAGGAGAGCTTCGGAGAAGAAATCAGTGGTTAAGAGGTGCACGACATGATCCCAGTGAGGGCACCAAAAATGCTAATTCACGTCCATTTGTGGCAAGGTCAGTTGCCCAGGCCCCCACTACCGCCTCTCCAGACTGGTCCAGAATAGTGGGTCCCTCCATGGAGACCACTGTAAAGGTGAATGGAGTGTCTACAAGAGCTGTATTAGACAGTGGCTCCCAAGTGACAATTATGTTCCAAGATTGGTATCAGAAGCATTTGTCAGACGTACCCTTACAACCATTAGAAGGACTGCATGTATGGGGGTTAAGTGAGAAGGCCTACCCCTATTCCGGGTATATCCGAATTTGGCTGTCTTTCCCCACCTCCGTGCCTGGAGTGGCCGAACAAATAGAGACCCTAGCCTTAGTGTGTCCCCCCACTGGACTGTATGATGGTGTCCCTTTGTTGATTGGAACAAATGCTCATATGTTCGAAGGCTGGCACAGTTGTGTTATGAAAAACAGGGTCAAAGACTAGTAGAGCTTAAGAGTTCCGCTTTAATTAAGAAGGCCTATGAGGCACAGAGAGATGCTGGAAAAATAGAACCAGAGGAACCGTCGGAATTGTATGGAAGAAGGATCCTGAGTCTCTGATCCTGGCGCTAAATGCCCAGTGTACCTTACAGGAGAGGTCCATATCAGAAAGGATGTTAAGAATAAAATATTAATGTTGGATGCACCAGGTGATGGAAATTGCCAGAGGGACTGCTGGTCAAGCTTAGTATTTTGCCCACTAGAGCCCATGCTTATGCCAGAAGGGTAATGGTCCAAGTTCATATGTGTCTGAAAGAGACATTCGAGTAAATAGAGGTTGCATCCTGGCTAATGTGCATTGTGCAGACACTGCAGTGCTACCCAGCAGCAAGAGTTCAAGGAAGAATGACAGAGTAACGCCTGACTTGTTTGATTTGGCGACTCCCGCTGCCAGCTGAATGGAAAGTGAGGATCAGTGAGAAGCTTGCTCAGAGAGACCAGGTGTTTTCTTTAAAGGAATGGGACGAGGATGCGGCAAGGAGCTGAGCACAATATCCGCTGCATGACGAAAGACCATTTCGTGAGAGGTCTCGACGCCTGGCACCTGCTGGACATAGATGATGTGAGACGGCATCTGCAAGAGATGTTAGCTGCTGGTGTAATACAAGAATCCAGAAGCCCTTATGCTTCCCATTGTGGTAGTGAGGAAAAGAATGGAACAGTAAGGATGTGTGGATTATCGCACCTTAAACCAGCGGACTATCCCTGATCAGTACACAATGCCCCGCATTCAGGATGCTTTGACTGCCTAAACGGGAGCAAGTGGTTCTTCGTGCTGGATCTCCGCAATGGGTACTACCAGATCCCGATGGCCCCAGAGGACCGTGAAAAGACAGCCTTTATCTGTCCGCTTGCTTCTATGAATTCATGAGGATGCCCTCAGGATTTCAGGTGCCCCAGCCACTTTTCAACGATTGATGGAGCGTGCAGTGGGGACATGAACTTACTAGAGTGCCTGGTATACCTAGATGATGTTATTGTGTTTGGCAGCTCACTGAGGAACATGAGAGCAGATTATTTAAGGTATTGGACCGACTGGAGGACTTTGGCCTTAAACTGTCCATTGATAAGGGTCAATTCTTTCAAACATCAGTAAAGTATGTGGGACACATAGTATCCACGAGGAATAGAGACCGACCTAAGTAAAGTTGAGGCCTTGACCACCTGGTCACAGCCCAAAAATCTAAAAAGAACTGCAAAGATTCCTGGATTCTGTGGTTATTATCGGCGCTCATCAAGGACTATTCAAGAGTGATCCGCCTTTACTTAACCTTACTCAAGGGTATCCCCCAACCCACAAAAATACCAAACGCCAGCGTCCCTCAAGACTGAAAGAGTGTATTTTCATCCGAAGGAAGTATTTGGGGCCCGCTGGACCCTGATTGTGAGACTGCTTTTCATGAGATCATATATCAACTTACCCATGCTCCAGTGCTGGCCTATGCCAATCCAAGAAAACCTTACGTCCTGCACACTGATGCTAGCTTGCAAGGGTTGGGGGCTGTGTTGTACCAAGAGCATGAGAATGGCCTGAGACCAGTGGCCTTTGCCAGTAGAAGCCTGACCCCATCCGAAAAGAACTATCCTGTACATAAGTTAGAGTTCCTAGCTTTGAAGTGGGCTATTGTTGACCAATTCCATGAGTACTTGTATGGGGCTAAAATACTAGTAAAAACTGACAATAATCCTTTGACCTATGTGCAGACCTCAGCTGTTGGATGCCACTGGCCATAGGTGGCTTTCATGCTATCTACATATGACTATGCTCTCGATCACCGAGCAGGTCTGAACCACATAGATGCTGATGCTCTCTCCCGAGGCCTGTTCCCCAGAATGATTGGGTCCGATTGGCAGAACCTGACATTCGGCACTTGCCGGAAGTTTGACAGGGAGGAACAATGTCCACGGACGCAGTGGACTGCATGGTGGATTGCTTGGGACCTCTGAGAATTGCATACCTGTTGCTTATTGCCACTTTTCTGCAATAGACATTGGTGCACTGCCTCAGCTGGACAATGACAGTATTCAGCGGGCTCAATCCACATCCCATGATCAAAGCAGCTTTAGAAGCCTCTATGCAGGAAAAGATGTGTCCAAATTACGCCCACTGATTTGAGAACTGCACTGTTATACAAAGAAGGTCCTAAGTTGAAACTGATCAATAAACTGTTATACAGAGAAACAGTAGACAGAGGGGGACAAGTAGACAAACAACTAGTGCTGCCCACTGCCTTTCGAGACTCAGTACTGAGGTCCTTGCACAACCACATGGGGCACCTTGTATAGACAGAACACTTGACTTGGTGAGATCCAGATTCTATTGGCCTAAGATGGGGCTGATGTGGAGCAACACATTCGAACTTGTAGTCGCTGCCACAGAGGAAAGCTTTGCCCCAGAGGGCTGCCCCCTTGTTAACATCACCACCAGTGCACCCATGGAGCTGGTCTGTATTGATTTTCTGAGTTTGGAGTCAGATCAAAGAAATATCAGTAATGTGCTGGTGGTCACTGACCATTTCACGAGATATGCCCAAGCTTTCCCCACCAAAGACCAGAAAGCATCCACTGTGGCCAAAGTACTTGTAGAAAACTTTTTGTTCACTATGGGCCCACAAAGAATCCATTCTGATCAAGGGAGAGACTTTGAGAGTCGCCTGATCAAAGAGATGCTTTCTGTGGGGGTGCTAAAGTCCAGAACCACTCCTTACCACCCCAGGGGACCCACAGCCTGAACGCTTCAACCGCACTTTGCTAGATATGCTAGGCACCCTGCACCCAAAGGACAAGCCTAGATGGAGCCAACAAATTAGCACCCTGGTACATGCTTATAACTGCACCAAAAGTGATGCCACTGGATTCTCCCCACCGCCTGATGTTTGGAAGAGAAGCTCGACACCAGTAGATGTGTGTTTTGGGGTTCTCCTGATGGGGTTCAAGCTGACAACTATTTACAGTATGTGCAAAAGTTAAAGGCCCAGCTAACTCATGCGTACTAACTGGTTTCAAACCATGGCTGCCAAAAGAAATCTGGCCAACAAAGAAAGGTATGATAAAAAGGTGAAAGCACAGGAACCCAGGAGGGAGATCGGTATTGCTAAGAAATCTGGGACTGCATGGCAAGCACAAGATTGCTGACAGATGGCACCATCTCCTCACATTGTAGTGGGCAAACTAGATGATCTGCCAGTGTACAAAGTAAGGCCTGAGAATAATTCAAAAGATGTAAAACAATGCATAGAAATCATTTACTGCCCATTGGACAAATCTTAATTGAGTCTGAGCCCCTAGAAGATGCCCCTCTGACCAGTGACTAGAGCTGCTACTAAGAAAAGATCAAGAAAGTCTGCACCTACAGAAGCAAAGTTAAAGTGTTCCTCCACAAGTCCCAGTTGAGCATGACTGTCAGTCCATATCGGAAGAAAGTGAGAGTGACTTTGAATACTATCCTTCTTACTTAACTGAGTCAATTGTTTCGGGCAACCCTAGTCAATACTGGAGATGAAGCTGGGCCTTCTGGACTGTCCAAGCCCCCAGCTTGTCCCTGGAGCCAATGCTCCCAGAAAGTGAAGTGCAAAGCATCAGATCAGATGAAATGGAATCATTGTGCATGGTTGAACTGTTTGAGCTTTCAGGGAGGAAAATGATGGATTGGGTCAGACTGGTGATACACCAGAACAAGAAGAGTATTTTGAGTGCCCTGACAGTCCACTGCCAGTGTCCGAAAGCTCTCCCTGCAGCCAAATGTTGTGGACTCAGAAACTGTAACTCCTGGAGCTGAAAGTGCCCAAGTTCTAGCCTCTCTACCCCCATGGAGACTCCCTGACAAGTGAGGACAATGCTGAAAATGAGGCTCAGAGTGCAGAGACTATAACAGTTCCCCTAGAAAGACTGGTCGAGCTGTAAAGCGTGTGGTGCACCTCAGTTATGATTCCCTTGGGAGGCCTGTGGATTTGCCTCTCAATGTTGTCCATAAAGGAGTGTATGTGTCCCCGAGCTCATTGCCCAAACTGAGCGTCAGTGCTAACTCCAAGTTACTTGTGTTGCCCTCTAATATGGTGCCTTGCCCGTCCAGCCCCAAGGTAACTGATAGGAAGGGCCCTCTCTCTCAGGTTTCATGTACAAGAGGTAATAACTTGAGTTATGGTACAATGTGTATGTAATACTGTGTAAAGAGGACGATTGCAATATTTCAGAAATGTGTTCTTGGTAAAATGATATATTGATGTGATTATCACGCATGCAGCCTAATGCAAATGTATATGGTTGCAGTTGAAACTTATGGGTACTTGCTTGACGCGACGTCAAGCTTTCCTAGGCCAGGAAGGGCGTAACCCCTGCAAATGGAGGTTCCCAAAAGACTTCCAGGAGCTTGCTTGAATGCTCCAAGCCTGAATGGTGTTTCATGCTTAAGCCATTTATCAGTGAGTGTTTTAGAACCTCTGGTACTGTCTCTTTAAGAGCTGTCTGCTTGCAGACATAATTAGTTTGTATGGGGACTGTGTGTTTCTTTTGATTGAGTACCACTAAGCTGCTGCCAATTCACTCCATTTTGCAGTCGCTAGGAGTGCAAAGGGAACCTATCTGAAAGATGTAACTGTTTGCCAGAAACCATTTAGAGTGATAATGAAATTACAGTTTGTCTAACCTGCTTTTTTTGCAGTCAGAACAGTGTCTGCCTAGTTCCCCATTCTGGTTTTGAACTGCTGAACTGGACCAATCAGTGTGGGGTAAGCTAGCTCTAAAATGGTGCCTTGGACTGAATCAGAACTTGGACTCATAATCTGAGCCAGCCACAAGAGGATTGTATGGGCAGTGACTCTGGGAGATGTAGTTTGACTTCAGCGCCTTTTGGACCAACAGCAGCAGTCTATTGTGAGTGACAGCCAATCCAGTCAAGAACTGGGAGGAACTCAAAGGAAGTGCCCGGTTTTTGTCTGTTGGAGTTTCAGTTTGAGCTTTGGCAGTGAAGAAGGAAGGAGCTCCTGTGCTTTTTCAGTGCAGTTTTAGTCAAAAACGTGTAAGGCCCAGAGTTCCAGTCTGCAGCTTGTGTAACTGCTTGTTAGGACTGAATCGTCCTGTAAAAGAATCAAAGGATCTCTGAAGAGTAGAAACCAGGCTCACCCTGTAGAAGACTGGAGAAATTATTGAATTGCACTCGGTCTGTCAGGAACTGAATCTGCTGTGTGTTCTCCTGGTATTGTGCAGTAATTATGATCGGGATAGAGAAGCAGCCTGCCTGGTATAGTACTCTTTTTTACCATATAAATGTGTGAAGAGTCTCTTGAGCTCAAGAGTAGCCCTGCTGATATTGAAGGACCCTATCTTATTTGGAGGTCGTGAGTACTAATTCAGGGTCGCCCCGTTGAATTGCCACATTAAATCCAAATGGAATTACTGTACTGCTGACTGTTTAATTTTCCTTTTTCTGTGTGAAAGGGCCCCTACCAGCTGCCACGGTTTGGACTAGCCACTAGGGCTTGGGTACCAGGGACAGTAACTGATAGGGATAGGCTCTGCACAGAGCCATAGGTAGATTATTAGAGTGATAAGCTAATTAACCTGATTTCCCTGTCCTTGTTATATCCCCCTAAATAAATCAGAGCTGCTTGTTTCAGCAAAGTTATACTGCCTGAGGTATTTGTCTATGTTAAAGTACTGTACTGCGATTGTTGCACTGTATCTCATTTCACAGGAGGTCCCAGTGCCGGAACCAGTCCTGGGGGTAAGTGTATACTGTGAAGGTAATTCTGATATATGTGTGGGCCACTAGTGGGAAGAAGGGGGTTGCAGTGTCCCAGAGGCTGTGACCAAGTTAGTTTAACTATTGCAAATCCTGACCTCTGGGTGGAGGCACCTGCCATTGGATCCAGGCCCCTCAACCTGTTAGTGGCAAATCAGGCAGGGGTAGTAGCCCCTGGGATAGCGCCATCTAGGGGTTACACTATCATTCCTCTTTAAACGCACTTGGTACTGCCCCTCCCAAACCACTCCCACACACACACACACACACAGACACACACACACACACACACACCATACTCGACAACAAAGCCTTCTGGAGCTGCCTCCCCCCCATCACTATCCCCCAACCTCTCACTCTCTGTGGTTGGTTTCAAACCCAATCCCCCTTGTTTCACTGTCACCCAGCGTCTGGCCATCTGGGATAGCATTAAACCCTGTGCAGTTACTCTGCCATAGTCTATAAACGGATTTGTAGGTTTCCAAGGGTATGCTACCTTGGGCAACCAATTAGAACTAGTTTAATATTCAATTACAACTGCTCAGTTTTTTTCTCCTATTTGTCTAATTGTCATGTAATCACTCTTTAATGCCTAATGATCAGGCCTCTGTAACCACTGAATATGTGTATTGTTTTATTGTCCACCCTGACATGGAACCTTGTAAAAGAGCTCACGCTCAAAGGTCTTTCCAACATACTAATTAAACAAATTAATTAAAAATCATTGCAGACATGTTGGAGTAATGCAGGCTGCAGCCTGTGACAAGGCTAACATCCCCTTGGCTTCACATCCCCCGGATAAGGTCTCCAGGAAGGTGGATACAGTGTCAAAGAAGCAGTACTTGGCATCCTCCTTTGGGCTCAGACAGGCTCCATACATGGCATATGCGGCTAGGTACCGGAAGTTCAGATGGGAGTCTATCTTAGACCTAGTTAAAGGTGCCCCAGGTTATCTTCAGGAAGTGAGGCACCCCAGAAATAGATCTCTTTACAGCCCCAGACAATTACCAGCTTCCCCAGTTTTGTTGCAGGCCCCCTATCTTGGGGTCTGTTCCCCTGGATGCTCTGGTTCTGGATTGGGGGAACAAGTTTCTGTATGTCTTTCCTTCTTTCCCCCTCCTGTTCAGAGTCCTGATAAAGATCAGGACACAACCCTGCACGATAATCCTGATTGCTTCAGGCTGGGCCAGGCAGCCCTGGTACCCATTGTTGATGCCCTCTCAGTGGCATCTCTGATTTGCCTCCCCAGGAGGCACAATCCTCTCACCTCCTCCCAGGGGAGGATTTGGTATCCCAGCCTCAGCTCCCTCAGGCTTAGGGCCTGGCTCTTGAGGAGTTAGAATATGCAGGCTTGTATTTTTCTCAGGGAGTGATTGATATCCTGAAGGTTTCTAGAAAACCAACCACCAGAAAAACTTATAATTCCAAGTGGAAGAGATTTTCTATTTGGTGTTCTCAAAAGAGGGAGGCAGTATAGCGCAGTGGTTGAAGGCTCTGAGCTGCAAATCTGGGGACCTGGATTTGAACCCCACAGCCCCCACTTGCATACTGTGTGACCCTGAGTAAGTCACTTAACTTCCCTGTGCTCCCAGGTCGCACCTGTAAACAAGCTTTCAGCTTAGTGTGCCACTCCTGGTTAAACAATTGAAATTCAAAAAAAAGAGTATAGACCCAGATTTAGCTGGTTTGCCTGAAACTTTGGACTACTTAGTCCAGCTACACTCCTTGGGCCTCCAGCTTGCTACTTTAAAGGTTCATCTGGCAGCTGTGTCTGCCTTCCTCTCTGCAGGTAAACCTGTCTCCCTGGCCAGTTTTCAAGAATTTTTTTAAGGGATTGTTACATTTACACCCCCCTCACAGGGAGCCCACCCCTGTTTGGGACCTGAATGTATGCATTGCACAGCTCATGCAGCCTCCCTTTGAACCCATGTCTTAAGCTGAACTTAAGTATTTAACCTGGAAGACTGTTTTTCTTGTAGCTATCACATCTGCTAGGAGGATTAGTGAGCTGCAAGCACTCTCTGTTCAGCCTGACCATATCTCCTTTCACAGGGATAAGGTTGTTCTCAGGACAAATAGAAAATTTCTCCCCAAGGTAGTCTCATATTTTCATCTTATCCAAACAATGACACTTCCAGTGTTTTTCACAGACCTTTCTTCCTCAGGTGAAAGAAGGTTGCATAGTCTGGATGTCAAGAGGGCCATTACTTATTATCTGAATCAAACTAAAGCCTATCGAGATAGCTGTTCTCAGCTGTTCCTTACCTATGGGGAAGTGGGCAAAGGAAAACCTGCCACCAAGAAGACTTGCTAGGTGGATTGTCTCTTGTATCCAGTTTTGTTATGGAAAGTTGGGCAGAGAGTCCCCCTCAAGCCTGAGGGCTCACTCAACCAGGGGTACAGCTGCCTCTATGGCAGCAGCTAGGGACATTCCCCTTTTGGAAATATGTAAATCAGCCACCTGGAAGACTGTTCACAAATTTACCAAACATTACTGCCTGGACACTCAAGCCAGAAGTGATGCCAGATTTGGCACAGCAGTTCTGCAGAGCCTGTTCCCTAAATAGGTTCTGTACCTCCCCTCCAGGGGATAGTGCTTGGTAGTCTGCATATTGTCAGAATACAGCAAAACTTCATGTTGTTTGAACAAAAAATAATCACCATAGTAATCTTGTTTATTCTAATGGAGTCTTGCTGTATTCTGACCTCCCTCCCTGCCTCCCCTCACAGAACCCCAAAAAGCATATTTAGGGGATGGCATGTGCCAGTGCTGCACCTCAGAGGGTTTTGCATTATTATTATTACTATTATCATTATTATAGTGAAATGGGTTTTTGTCCTTGGCTTTTCGACTTGAGTCTTACCCAGGTGGTTGGTGTTACATACTGTACTAACATACTAAAATGCCAGCAGAATAGGCCTAATGGTCTTTCGTGTCTGCTCGTTTGGTCAGCCCCCACCCTAGGAGCTGACCTTGCTGCCCCCCTCGCCTTCTCTTGCTTCTTCCTTCCCAGTTCCAGATATTCTCGAAGCACTGGATTTTGCTTCCAGAACCCTTCCCTGTACCTGTCCCACCCCTCTTGAACCCCTCCACCGTCTCTGCCTCCACCAGCCTCCTGGGCAGTGCATTCCATGGCTCCACCACCCTCTCAGTGAAGTAGCACCTCCTCCTTTCTCCCCTGAATCTTCCCCCCTCCAGCTTCCACCCATGCCCTCTAGTTGCCCCCTCCTCCGATTTAAGAATGCATGGGATAGACATAAAGGAATTCTAGAGGTCAGGGGTAAGGGGAAACAGACTTCTAGGAAAACAAACTGAACTTACAAGCTCAAATGGGCAGACTGGGTGGGCCATAGGTCCTCATCTGCCGACACTGTCTATGTATCTATGTATCCTCCTTCCTTCGAAGCACCCTGTCTGCTCCTCCTCCATTTACCCCCTTCATGTACCTGAAGACCTCTATCATGTCCCCCCTGGTCTCTTCTCTCTTCCAATGTGTACATATTTAGCTCTTTGAGCCTCTCCCCATAGGTCCTGTCCCCCAAGCCCCAAATCATTTTGGTTGCCCTCCTCTGGACCCTCTCCAGGAGTTTAATGTCCCTCTTTAAGTGTGGCCTCCAAAACTGCACGCAGTACCGAGGTGTGTCCTCACCAAGCAGTTATACAGAGGGAGTATCACTTCCTCCTTCTGGAGGTGATCCCCTAGTGATGCATCCCAGCATCCTGTTGGCCTTGGCTGCTGCCTCCCACAAGTCTCTGAGTTGTTCATCTTGACATCCACCACCACCACCCCCAGGTCCCTCTCAGCCATCAAGACTTGTAGCATCCCCCCCCAGGATGTACACTTGGCCTGGGTTTCTGGCCCCTAGGTGCAGTACCTTGCATTTCCCTGCATTGAACCTCAGCTTCCACTGGCTTTGCCTTTTTGGGATTTAAGTAGTAATAGCTAGACTTAGTGTCACTTAGTGCTCACAAGAATCTGACGGTTTACAGAGCATGTACCAGTAACAAGGGCTTGAAAACTGAGTTCGAACTCAACATTCTATGCTTCTGCATAGAGTTAACTCCTTCATCTCCAGAGCAGTTGAACTGGAATGGCTAACTGCATATTGTCAGAATACACCAAGACTCCATTAGAAGAAACAAGATTACTATGATGAGCAATTTTTTTCTTTCATCCCCCTTTGGCCATCCTGAATCCTGAATGGTACATCACGGCAATCTCCTCCATCACCGCTACATAAACTCCTTGGTATCTCCTAGCCCTCATCCTCAACAGCAATCCACACCCCCAGCCCCCACTCTTCTTGTTGTAATGCTCTCCCCTCAGGGAATCCATGCCAAGCTGTAAGCTAATAGTCCTCTACTACCTACTCAAGTGCATATCTGGTAGTGCACCATTTCTCCATTCAGGCGCATGACTTCCTATCCCTTGTTTTCCTGTACTTCAACACTCGTTTTCACTGACAGTCCCACATCCAGCATAGCTCCCCCCTGCCATCCTACGGTGTACTCTCTGCCTCCTACCCATTCTCATTACCATTAGCTTCTTCCTCCCTCTATACACCCCTCCCTCCCCTCTTATACCACTCCTCCCCTCCTTAGCAAAACTCCATGCCTTGCCCCTTCCTCCTTCTCAACTTCTCCCATTTGCTCCCTCACATTGCCCCACTACCCATGGCCTCCTGGTGCACCTGTACTTCTCTCACCCTGCCCTCTTATGGCCCTACTCTGGGTATTGGTTACTTCTCTCCCGTATCCTCTAGCTCCTGCTACCAACACCATTGGCTGCCTAAGAAGCAAACTTTCACCATTACCACATACCTAATCACACTACTGCTTCTGCTTGCCAGTGACTTTAAATCCAACCCTGACCCTGTCCCACTCCCTCCACCCAACTCCTGCAAGGACTGAGAATTGCCCATTTAAATATCAGGAGCCTCCTGCTCAAAATTGATCAACTCCATCTTTTTGCCCTAACCTTCCAACCTGACACTCTTATCTTGTCAGAATCCTGGCTCAGTCATAAAATCCCAGATGAGGGCATCTCTATTCCAGGTTTTACCCTCATTTGTCAGGACCATGCTAGTAGGGGAGTAAGGGTAGCCATGTACCCCGCGTCCACCATTCCTTTCACTACTATCCTGGTTTCCTCTGTTCTCCCCACTTATGACCTGATCCTGATAAAGCTCTCTCCCCCATCCTAACTGCCCATCTTCATAGCTGGAGTTTACTGTTGTCCTGGCCTATCCCCCACCTCAATTATTGAGCTTCGGATATCTCTTTCAGCACATGCCTCTTCAGGTGAACTGCTTGTTCTGGGTGATTTCAACTTGAACTGGCTCGACATCTCCCATTCCACCACTCGTTTTTAAGTCTCCTCCCTAAATCTGTCTCAACTCATCAGTGAACCTACATGCCTTAACCTCAAAACCCACAATCATTCCCTCATAGACTGGGTCTTAGCCTTGCACCCACACCTCATCATAAATGCAACACTCCTGCCCGATGCACTAAGTGACCATCACATCACCTATTATATCTGGAAAATCTGGTGACCCAGAGCCCCCCCCAAAAAATCTTACTCATCTGCTCATTTAAATCCCTAGACCCAGCCCCCCCACCAGAGACCAGTCCAGTTCTGTGGGCCCCCATTAATACAGTCACCTCAATTGATGCAGCCCTTGAATGTTTCAGATTGACATTCCTCAACATCTGGAATTGCCACACCCTTCTCAGATGCATCACGGTTCATGGATCCTACCTCCCCTAATTCACAACCGATCTCCTGGTATGTCTATGTGTTCAGGACCAGACCTGGGAGAAACTTAAATGCACACCCTTTGCTGCAGCCTATCAAAGATACCATTGTCTTTGTAACAGCTGCACTAGGTTAGTTAGATAAGCTAAGGCCAATTACTTTTCTAGAGCCTTCCAGTCAAATATAAGCCACCCATCAAAATTCTGGATGGTGGTCAATACTCTTTTCTCCCCTCCAAATAAACCCCCTTCCCGGTCCTCACAGTTGGTGACACATCCCTGTCAGGCCCCCTTTACGTAGCCACAGAGTTTAATGCCTTCTTTGCCTCCTGTGCCTCATCCCTTCACTCCCCCTTCCCCACACACTCTCCCCCTATGCCCTCACTGCACCATGAGCATCCTACTCCTCCCTTCTCCTTCTCCCCAGTATCCCCGCCACTGCTTTTCGAGTGCTCCTTGCCCTGAACTCAACCAAAGGCAAGAGCTCAGACGACCTTGATGCCAATTTACTCTATCTGTCCACTTCTGCTGTCTCCCATCCCATTGCTGCTCTCCTAAACATCTCCTTCACTCTAGCCACTGTCCCATCTGCTTGGAAGCATGCCACCATCATCCCTCTCCCTAAAGATGGTGACCCCTCTGCTGCTGGTAATTACAGCTCCATTTCCCTCCTACCATCCTTGCTAAACTGCAAGAGTGCATCGTACTCTCTCAGCCATCTCTGTACCACGACTCCACTTCCTTTTTCACCCCTTTCCAATCTGTCTTCCAGAAGAACCACTCCACATCCACATCACATCCACCTCCCTCCTCAGGCTCACTGATTCCATACTCACTGAAATGGATCATGGCCTCATCACATCTGCCGTCTTTGTTGACCTGGCCAATTCCTTCAACACCATCTCCCATCCCTTCCTCTTGGGCAAACTCTTAGCCACAGTGCTGTTAGCCAGTGTCATCAGCTGGTTCATATCATACCTTATGTGCCAGTCACAATCGGTCAGAATCGGGAACTCAATTTCTCCACCCCTCCCCAACAACACTATAGTCCCACAAAGCTCAGTCCTTGGATCAATTCTATCCTCCATTTTCCTTAACGATCTCCCTTTGGTCTGCTCAACAGGACACAGAAGGTAATAGTGAATGGAATACATTCTGAAGAAAGGGGGGTTACTAGTGGAGTACCTCAGGGCTCAGTACTGGGTCCAGCCCTCTTTAACATCTTTATAGGTGACATTGCAGAGGGTCTGGAAGGAAAGGTATGCCTCTTTGCGGATGACACAAAGATCTGTAACAGAGTTGATACACAGGGGAGAGAGAAAGGATGAGAAGGACTTGCAAGGTTGGAGGAATGGTCAGACATATGGCAACTTAGATTCATGCAAAAAGTGAAAAGTAATGCACCTGGGAAATAGAAATCCAGGAGAAGAGTACACAATAGCAGGGGAGGTACTAACGACAACAATAATGGAAAGAGATCTAGGTGTAGTCATATCAAATGACCTAAAGGTGGGTAAGCAATGTGAGAAGTCAGTAAGGAGAGCAAGGGGGATACTGGGATGCATAGGGAGGGGCATCACAAGTAGAAAAAGGGAAGTGGTTATCCCTCTATACAGACAGTTGGTGAGACCCCATCTGGAGTACTGCGTGCAGTTTTGGAGACCTCATCTACACAAGGACATAGACAGGATGGAAGCAGTCCAGAGGAGGTCAACTAAAATGGTGCAGGGTCTACCTCAGAAACCATATGAAGAGAGACTGAGAGAGCTTAATATGTATACCCTTGATGAAAGGAGGGACAGGAGGGACATGATAGAAACTTTTAAGTACCTCAAGGGAATCAACAAAGTCCAGGAGGGTAGCATCTTTCAGAAAAAGAGATGTGTAAGAACAAGGGGGCACAATTTAAAGTTAGAAGGGGGACGGCTCAGGGGTAATGTGAGGAAATTCTTTTTCATGGAGAGAGTGGTGGACGCATGGAACCGCCTTCCTGGAGAGGTTGTGGGGTCTAAAACAGTGGGGGAATTCAAACATGCATGGGACAGACATAAGGCAATTATAGTGGGGGGTTGCAGGAAGTAGGCTGTTGGTTAACTAGAATCTGCAGCTTATCCAATAGGTAGGGAAATGGGCAGACTGGGTGGGCCAAGTGGTCCTTATCTGCCATCAAAGTCTATCTTTCTATGCTCATCTGCATCCATTCACATGTATGCGGATTGACACCATCTTGTTCATGTCTGGTCCTTCTGCTCCTGTTGCAGCATCCAGTTATCAGCAGGACTTCGACAATGTCCAGCACTGGCTACGCTCTAACCAACTGTTTCTTAACACCAAGAAGACTGTCCCCATGTCCTTTGGCACAAGGCAGAGACTCTCTAGGCTCCCCTTCCTCCTCTCTTTCCACACCCTAGATGGGACCATCTTAGAAGATGCTACCTCATTCAGGTAACTCAGGGTTTGGCTCAACAAACACCTCGACCTCGCTGGCCACGTGGATGCTATACACAAATAACTACTCCCCAAATTGGCCGACTTTCACAGGAATCGTGATTGCATCCCTTTGCTAGCCCACCGAGAAATTCTCCTGAGAACAATCCTTCTATCATTTGGCTATGGTGATGTGGTCTTTAGTGCTGCCCCCAAAACCTCCTTAGCCAGATTGGATGCCCTCTTCCTCCCTTAAGGATGGGATGGTTGAAAATAAACTGTGAATCCTTGAAGAACTTTACCTTCACTTTGCCACTGCCGGGTTGGCATTCAACTCATCTCCATACGCTAGCCGAGTGAATAGCAACTCTAGCCCAGATTCTACACATGCTACTCCACCTCATCCCTTCCAGTTGTGCCTGTTTAGCTACAAAGAAGTTGAAGACATAATTCTTAGCCTTGACACCAAGAAAAGTGCAGGAGTCGATGTCCTTGAATCATTTTTCTTGCAGTTAGGCTATGCCCAGCTCACAGCCCCCATCCTTCACATCTTAAACCTCTCAATTACCACAGCCACTATTCCATCCTGCTGGAAATCTGCCCATGTTCTTCCTCTCTTCAAATCAGGAGATCCTTGTGACTTAAACAACTACCGTCCTATCTCTATTTTGCCCGTTCTCTCCAAAGTGCTGGAAAAACTTATATACAACCAACTAAAAAATCACCTTGAAGCACACTCACTCCTAAACCCGGCCCAGTCTGGCTTTAGATCGAAGCACAGTACCATCTCAGCCTTGGCTAAAGTCTCTAATGACTGGATCCATGCTATGGACACCAAGAAGGTTACTGGTGCAGTCTTTCTAGACCTCAATAAGGCCTTCGACACTGTAGACCATCACCTTCTAATCACCTGTCTTGCCTACATAGGTGCCACTCCACTTACCTTACAGTGGTTTAACAGTTATCTCATGGGAAGGATACAAAAAGTCAAAGCTGATGGCCTACTATCTGCCTCCCTTCCAATTGTCAGAGGAGTCCCTCAAGGCTCCATCCTAGGACCAATCCTTTTTTTCCTGTACATCAACAACCTTGACTCCCACATAAAGAACTGTAGCATACATTTCTTTGCGGACTATACGGTTTTGTACGCATCAGGCTCATACTTAACTGAAGTCAGGAAAGCACTCCAAGCTGACTTTATCCAGTTAGAAAGCAACCTTATCAATGCCAAGCTTCTCTTAAATGCCAAAAAAACCAAGACAATGATTTTCTCGAGACTCGCCTTGTCTGGTGCCCTACCTACCCCACCTAAAACCTCATAGTTACCTCCCTAGGTGAACCCTTGAAGTCGTATCTAAATTTAAATATCTAGGTATGTGGATAGACAACAAGCTTTCCTTCAACGACCACTTCAAGGATCTATCAAAGAGGCTTAAAACACGCTTGTATTTCTTCTTTAGAAATAGCAGCCTCTTTTCTCTCATGACCCGCAAAAGACTTGTCCAAGCAACATTCCTTCCCTTGCTTGACTACGAAGACATTATCTTTATCTCCTCCCCAGCCTTGAGCCTATCTAAACTGGATGTACTCTATCACCGTGCTCTTTGCTTCATTACTAACTCTGCACACAGGACCCACCACCGTGATCTTTATGCAGCAGTTGGGTGGACCTCTTTGCCACCAGACACCTCCTGCATGCTGGCATTTGGACCTCAAATTACTACTCCACAAACTGCCTGTCTATTTAACGCTCTCATACACATCTCACATAGCGCCTACTCCCTAAGGAAATCTGACCTTATCCTACTAGATGTTCCAGGACACGTACTCAGCTGGCCAAAGAGCTGTCTCATACGCCCTCCCAAACATTTGGAACCAACTACAAGCCATGCTGAAGCTAACCAGCATCGTATCAATCAACTCCTACAAAACACTAGCTATCTTTAAATTAAAAGACATACGTAGGTGCTACTAGGCTCCCAACGCCAAGTCAACTTCCTAGGTACCAACTGGTCCTCTACTTATTAAGCTGAAATGTGTTCCATAATTTAGGGCAAGGTTAAAGCTGGAATGTACCGCATATATAGCATAAGGACTTCTATTGTGTATACCTCTTGTATTATATATTTTTCCTTTGTTGTTCTACATTTTATATATCCTGTCTACGTAATTGCGAACTGTATGTGTATGTGCCTCAGGACCTCCTTGTGAATGAGCTTGCTCAACGGAATCTTTCCTGCAATAAACTTGAACTTGAACAGTCACAGCAGAGCTCCCTCTATAGGTGCAAAAAGGTGCCAAGGATCCAGAACCACACTTCCCAGAGGCACCTTCCATACAGCCCCATTTAACAGGCTCTGAACTAGAGTCCCAGTCCCAATTAACCCAAAGCAGGCTCCATTTTAAGGGCTTCACGACCCCATTGGCCCAATTCGGCAGTTCGGGACCAAAATGGTGGAGCAAACAGAAATAGTCCATGCTGCAAGAAAGGCAGGTTAGACAAACTACATTTTCACAGTTACTTTAAATAATCCCTAGCAACTAATTACATCTCTTAAAAGGGCTTGCTCTGCCCACATAGCGATGGCAGAAATGAAGTGATTTGTCAGCAGCTCGAGCGGGACTCAAGTAGGGAAACACACAGACCTCCCAGTCAGATTAATTATGACTGCAAACAGGCAGCCCTTAAAGAGACAGCATGTGGAGGCTTTAAAAGCACTCGCTAGCAATCACACTTAAGTGGCTTAAACGCCGGATACCACGCAGACTCAGAGCACTTAGGCAAGCTCCATGCAGGCTTTCGGGAACCCCCATTTGCAGGGGGGTTACACCCTTCCTGGCCTGGAAAAACTTGGCATCCGCATCAAGTAGGTACTGTACCCTTATACTAACTCTAAGGTAAACATCATACATAATTACACTCTAGCATATCTAGCTCATAACTTTTAAACAGTTGTCAGCATATCAAACCTTTGTTACATGTACATTCTCTATATTTCACAGTACATTACCCTTATACAGCAGTATACATACACTACACAGATTGTTCAGACCCACTTTGCAGTTTGAGCTCAGGTCAACACCTCCTGCACATGAAACAAGGATAATGGGGGCCCTTCCCTATCAGTTACCTCAGGGCTGGATGGGACAGGGGCACCATATCTAGAGGGCAGGACAATTAAAGGGGAAGACTCCTGTATATTTATGATTTGGATATGTCTGATGTAATTATTATACATTACATCAAATACTGTACATATATCAATAAGAGATCAACCATTTCTTCTGTTGCAACACATATCTAGAGTTTGAGGCTCTGACACAAGGTAGTAAAATGTAAAGCAAGCCTCCATTTACATGCAGATGAGTCACTTGTAATACAGCCCCTCTCATTCCTTGATGTCACTGCAGCAACAGTGCAGAACAAAACACAAGGGTATCAGTGCTGTCTATCCTGATTTTAGTTTAAGTTTGCAATGGCTTAAGACAGTTCTGTCATGCAACTCACACAGGGAGTGGTACTTGTAGCCTTAATACTGCATGTGTAGAGCAAATAATACATTTAATAGTATTTCATTCACAGGAAACAAAAGCTGTTCTTGTGTACTGCTCATTTCTCTCTGTGAGACAGTTGTAACATGTTGTGGAAAGCAGTACACTAAATCAGTTAATCAACCAATCAACCAACCAATCAATCAATTGAGCAGTTAATCAGTCACTCTGTAGTGAACCAGGTGAACACCCGTGAAAGGATTTATTTACAAGGTAGGCTTGAGCAGTTTCCCAAAGGATCACACAAGACTGAATTCCTCCTTTGCACAAATTATGCACTCTCCTTTCAGCAGCCTAAAAGTGGAGAGCTAGATTGCTTACTTTATAAAGTATATTGTTTTACATTTCAAATGCTCCTTACATCTGGGTTCTGACTGGACATACCAAGACACAGAATGCATGTCATATGGGAGGAATGAGCTAAGTAAATACAGAGTACTACAAACACTGAGACTGATTAGTTTCTTTACCTACAACAGCTGAAGTGTAGCTTCTGATTTGTGAGGGACATCCTACTTCAAATGCTGGCATTACAAGGGGGAGGGGACCCTGCCACAGCTTGTTTTCAGTACCTTCAAAGTGAAGTGCTGTAGCTCTCACATCACTGCTAATGATTTATACTGGGAATGTGGGCACTGTTAAAGTCATGGACCTGAGGGGCCATCACAGTTCACAACGGGGTTAGGGGAACTTGTAAGGGTTAGAGAGTAAGGGACTTTAGTAGGATTTGAACCAGAGTTTCCCAGTTCTTGTCCCTGTGCCTTAACCACTAGATTATCCTTCTTCCATATGGTGCAGCTGATGTTCTGGTAACCTATTCCTTGTTATAGCTGAACTCTTTATTGCCTTACATCAGCCATGCAATCACTGACTGCCTAGTTACAGAGGGAAAGGGGCATTTTTGCAAGATTGTGTCTCACTGCTGGTGTTAATCAAAACAGAGAATGCTAACATACACATAACATAATACAACAGCTGTATAATACCACTTAAGACTCTTGTTGTACCCAGAGTCATTTATTGGGTAAACTGTTTTTGCTAACAGAAACATTAACACAACACATACAGGCACTTCCTTATAGGCATACTGTATATACATGCCAAATCAGTGCTGAATCACACTCATATGGTTCTAGTCCCTATTAGACCTGCACTTCAGGATGTGCACAACACTTAAAGAGTTCTCTCATTACTCAAGTGGGGGACCAAACATTGTGGGTTCTGTTTACTGGTGGAACAGCATTTAGTGCAGCACCATTACCTGTTGCTCTGATGACATCATCCTCCAGCAGCACTGATGGTAAAATGGAGGACAAACACATTGATAACTTCTGGGGGCTGTATATTTTTATTTATAATCTAGATTTGGACAGCAATAGGACTGCTGGCAACTAGAGGAGGAACACAACAGTTACACATAAGGAGTTGGGAAAATATGGGCCTGAAACTATGGGAGACTTCCCCTTTAACTGGGAATTTGCACTTATGCTCTGTTTGGGCAGTGAGCTCTGGGACACATAAACTCCCTTTTGAACCACATTGAGAGGCAAATCCACAGGCCTCCCAGGGGAATCGTAGCTGAGGCACACCACTGGTTTTACAGCTCGACCAGTCTTCCTAGGGAGAATTGCCACAGTCTCTGCACTCTTTGTCTCACTCTCAGCATTGTCTCTAATTGCCAAGGGAGTGTCCATCTGAGTAGGAAGATTCAAAATTGGGGCACTATCAGCTTCAGGATCTGCAATTTCTGATTCCACCATACTTGGCTCACATGGAGGGCACTCTAGCACTGGAAATGAACTGTCATTACACGCACAGTACTCTTCCTGTTCTGGTAAATCACCAGTTTCTCTGAGCTCATCTGTCTCCTTCTCAGGGGGATCATACAGTTCCACTATACATAGGGATCCAATATCATCAGATGCAATACTCTGTATTTCACTCTCAGGGAGCATTGGCTCCAAGGACGAAGCTGGGGCTTAGGCAGTAGAGAGGGCCCAGCTTCATCCACATAATTGACTGGGGGTTGCCTTGAAACAGCTGACTTAGTTCATATGAAGGGTAGTAGTCATAGTTGTACTCACTTTCATTGGAAACAGACTGACAGTCATTGTCAATGGGAGTTTGCTGTGGAGGAAACTTTAAATCAACAACTGGAGGTGCAGACGTTCTTTGTCTCTGTTTGGCAGCAGCCCTTGTCATCGGTCCAGGTGGAGCAATTTCTGGGGGCTCAGATTCAATCAGTATCTGACCAATGGGCAACAAATGATTGCGATGCATTGTCTTGACATCTTTTGAGTTGTTTTCATGCCTTACTTTATACATGGGCAGATCATCCAGTTTGCGCACTGCAATGTGGGGGAGATGGTGCCACCTGCCGGCAATTTTGTGTTTCCCATGTAGTCCCAGATTTCTTAATAATACACAGTCTCCCACTTGGAGCTCTTGGTCTTTTACCTTTTTATCACATCTTTCTTTGTTTGCCAAATTTCTCTTCGCTGCTATGGTCTGAGCTAATTGGTATGCATGATTAAATTGATCTTTTAACTTCTGCACGTATTTGTAGGTAGTTGTCAACTTGGACCCCATCAGGCGAGACACCAAAACAAACATCCACTGGAAAGTGGGCTAATCTTCCAAACATAAGATGGTAGGGGGAGAACCCTGTAGCATCATTTTTGGTGCAGTTATAGGCATGTACCAGGGTGCTAATTTGCTGGCTTCATCTGAGTTTGCCTTTTGGGTGGAGAGTGCCCAGCATGTCAAGCAGGGTGCGGTTAAACCGTTCAGGCTGTGGGTCTCCCTGAGGGTGGTAAGGGGTGGTTCTGGATTTTCGCACTCCCACAGAGAGAGCATCTTCTTGATTAACCGGCCCTCAAAATCTCGGCCCTGATCGGAATGGATTCTTTGAGGGGCCCCATAGTGAACAAAGAAATTCCGTACCAACATCTTAGCTACAGTGGGTACTTTTTGGTCCTTGGTGGGGAATGCTTGGACGTATCTTGTAAAATTGGCAGTGACTACCAGCACATTATTAATATTTCATTAATCAGACTCCAAACTCAGAAAGTCAATACAAACCAACTCCATTGGGGCACTGGTAGTGATGTTAACAAGGAGGGGGGGGCAGCCCTCTGGGGCAAAGCCTTTCTCTGTAGGCAGCGACTGCAAGTCCATATATGATGCTTAACATCAGCCCCCATAGTCCGGCCCAGTGGCCCTAAGGGTTGAGGTGCTGGACGCCATACCTTGCGCCACGCCGGTGACCCGAGTTCGGGAGTGAGCTCACATGTCGGGGGTCAGCAGGGGAGGGACTGGATTGAGCTCCCACTGGGCTGCTCTTCTGTCCTGGGGGGAAGGCATGAGGGAGCGCGGCACTCCAGCGGCCCCTGGTGGAGACTGGGGGGTGCTGCAGTAGGGCGGGGCAGCACATAATAGCGTGCCTGACGCTGGCAGAGTTGCTGTGTGCCATAGCGTTGGGGGGGTGCACACGCAGGGATGGGGCGGGCAAAATAGAACATAGGAAAATCCCAGTTCCAGGGGTAGGTGACGGCACCAATCCCCATGTCCACGACCAAGTCCAACTCAGCCAGACTTCACAGATCCTCCTCACAGAGGCCCACGTCTGCAGCTGGAGTCTACAAATTGAAGAGCACCCAAGGTAGGAGGGATGACCCCACTCCGGAGGGGTTAAGCTGGGGGTGCCAGCTGTGAGGCGGGGTGGAGGTGTGGAAGGTTCGGTCGGTGGGGACTTCAGGCAGGGCAGGATAAGGTTGGATGCCCGAGGGAGGCTCCTGGAACCATGACCAGAGGGAAAAAGAATTGAAAAAACAAAACAAAACAAAAAAATCAGTCCCCATCTCAGGCCAGTAGAATCTTGATCGCACTAGATCAAGGGTTCGGTCTATACCGAGAGGACCCATGTGGTTGTGTAGGGACCTCAGTACTAAGTCTCTGAAAGCGGTGGGCAAAACCAACTGTTGCTTGTCTACTTATCCTCCTCTGTCTACTGTTTCTCTGTACAGTAATCGGTTAATCAGTTTCAGTTTAGGGCCTTCTTTATACAACAATGCAGTTCTCAAATCAGAGGAGCGCAATTTGGACACATCTTTCCCTTCGTAGAGGGCATCAAGTGCTGATCTGATTATAGGATCTCGGGATTGAGCCCGCTTAAGATTGTCATTATCTAACTGAGGCAGTGCACCAATGTCTAATGCAGAAAAGTGACAGTAAGCAGCAGGTATACAATTGTCAGAGGGCCCCAAGCAATCCACTAAACAGTCCACTGCGTCCGTGGACATTGGTTCCTCCTTGTCAAACTTCTGGCATAGCGCTCAAATATCAGGTTCTGACAGTCTGACCCAGTCGCTTCTGGAAACAGGCCTGCGGGAGAGAGCATCAGCATCTATGTGATTTAGGCCTCCTCTGTATTCAACAGCACAATCATAGGTAGACAATACAGAAAGCCACCTATGACTGGTGGCATCCAGTTTAACTGACGTCTGTACATATGTCAAAGGATTATCTTTTTTTTTAATTGAATAAACTTTATTCATTTTATACCAATTCAACACTTTTTAGCAGGCATACAACTTCCCAGCAGAACTTACATTGGTACAATGGCATAAGTCCTTAACAAAGCATGTATCAGAACATATATAACATTTTTAACAGTTCTGCCATTCATTAAGTACATGAAAAGAAACATAATCTCCTCATGCCTTCCAGTCAACAGCTATCTATTCCCCTCTACCCTTCCCCATCCCATGACCCCCACCCCTACCCCCCACAGCCATGTTCACCATCTCCAGTGGTGCCATTTTCAGCTACTAGTGACACCACAACCCCTTTGTCTATGTTACATGAAATAAAGGAGTCATCTTTGTGAGCTTCTCTGAGATGGGATATCCTATGGTTCCTTATGGGGTAGCCATATAGGATGTTACTGTTCACTTATCTATTCTTCTCTTCTAATTTGGTTTCCTAAGAAGCAGGAGGGAGGGACCAGTGCATGAATAGCTTCTCCCATCTGGATTTATACAGGGTAGCTTACTCTGTAGGCTCGCAATTGCCTTTTCCATTCTTAAATTGTGTAGGAGTTCCTTTACCCACTCAAGGTAAGAAATCACATGCTGATCTTTCCAATAACAAAGGACAAGCCTTTTAACCGACAAAGAGATAATGGCCATATGGTGCCTCTTCTCCTTGAAAGGGACAGTGGTATAATCCCCCACTGTACAAACCTGTGGTGAGAAGTATGCCTGCAACCCCAACAGTGGGTCTGTCTTTTCCCGAATGGTTCTCCAAAGGCAAGCTACTTTGGGGCAATCCCATAATATATGGAGTAGCGTCCCAGGCTCCTGCTCGCACCTATAGCACACTTGATTCTGGAACTTCCCCATTCCATGCAATTCAGTTGGAGTATAATAGATATTATGCAATATATAAAACTGTGTTAATCTTAGGTGGTCATTGGCAATATAAAAGTGGACTCCCTCCCAGATTTTATCCCATGAAAAATTGTCATGTGGAAATTACACACCCAATAACTGGAGTGAGCTGATACCTCTGGATTAAGTTTCCCATATAACAATAAAACCAACTGGGATACAGTGTGTGGTTGATTAACACATTCAAGAAGCTCCTGAAAAGGAGGCACCTGTTGCGTACTCCATATTCCTGAGCTGAACCATTTTATCAACATGTGCCTAATTTGGAGCACAAAAAAGGAGTACTTGTTAGGAAGCTGAAGGAAATTTAATATTTCCGATGTTCCCCCTAGTTTACCATCAACTACCAAATCACAAACTTTGATTTGGGGATCAGAAGCACTCTTTGGGAGCAGTAATTGTCTTATCACCTACTTTAAAGTTGGGGTTATTAAACACTGGTTGTGATAGGTCCAGTTGGTTATTGTATTTCATTGACTTACAGAACTGTGAATGGACCTTTAATGAGACATATAAAACTGAGCCTCTTAGATTATTGGGTACTTTTCCGGGGCAATAAATACAGTAAAAGGCTCTCCGGAGATATCCCAGCTAATAAGTATTGTTCCAGCTGTAACCATATGGGAAGTTTGACAACACTGTCGATATCTGAAGGGATAGCCCTCCAACGCCTATACTTAGTCATGTGACTAGCTAAGTAATAGTGGTATAAATTAGGAGTTTTAAACCCCCAATTGCTTTGGGGCACTTTATACGATTATATGCCCTACGTGGGGTCTTGCCTCCATATGAATTGGGAGATTATACTGTAGAGTCTACGGAACCAGTTCAGGGAAGATAAACATTCAACATATTAAGTGGATAGAATACCCTCGGCAAAACATTCATTTTAATTACACTAATCCTTGCTTGAAGGGACAAGTGCATGGAATTCCACCTATTTAGATCCAATTGGATTTCCTTTACTAGTTTATCTAAGTTCAACTTTTTCATCAGGGACACTGATGTAGATAGAGTTATTCCTAAGTATTTCAGACGGGTAGTCCAAGCCATAGATAACAGGGTAATGTCTTCCCTGGAAAGCAAGGGGTTCAAGGGCATCACCTCTGATTTACTAATATTGAGTTTGTAGTTCGATACCTTGCTGAACCTGTAGATTATCTGAAGGGCAGTTTGGATAGATTCACAAGGGTTAGTGACATGCAGAAGGATGTCATCCGTGTAAACCGATAATTTTAAGTGAAATGTCCCTATCCTAATACCTTGCAACATTGGTGAGTCTTTTAACTGTCTTATCAACAGCTCCAGATATAGGTTAAATAATATTATCTGTCTTTACCAGTATCTTTGCCCCATACAAATATTCATGGAATTGATCCACAATAGCCCATTTCAATGCCAGAAACTCTAATTGATGCACAGGATAGTTCTTCTCAAATGGGGTCAGACTTCTGCTGGCAAAGGCCACTGGTCTCAGGCCATTCTCGTGTTCCTGACATAACATGGCCCCCAAACCTTGTAGGTTAGCATCGATATGCAACACGTAGGGTTTTTCAGGATCAGCATAGGCAAGGATAGGAGTGTGAGTGAGTTGGTATATGATCTCATGAAAAGCAGCTTCACAATCAGGTGTCCAGCATGACCAAAAAGATTCACCTGGGTGGAAATACACTCTCTCGGTTTCATTGGAAGCCTCTCTCTCTTGTAGTTTTTGTTTGTGGGAGGGTAACTTTGGGTGAGATTCAGAAGTGGGCGAATCACCCTTGAATAGTCTTTAATGAACCAACGATAATAACCACAGAAGTCTAGGATTTCTGTAATTTTTTAAATTTTGGGGTGGGGCCAGGTGGTCAGGACTCAACTTTGCTTGGGTCAGTCTTTATCCCTTCAGTGGATACAATATGCCCCACATATTTTACTGATGTTTGAAAGAACTGGCATTTGTCTATGGATAACTTGAGATCAAAATCTTCCAGGCGGTCCAATACTTTGAAAAGTCTGCTTTCATGTTCCTCTAATGAATTTCCAAACACGATAACATCATCCAGATATACTAGGCACTCCAATAAGTTAATGTTCCCCACTGCACGCTCCATCAGCCGTTGAAAAGTGGCAGGGGCACCTGAGATCCCTTGGGGCATTCTCATAGATTCATAGAACCCAGGGGGATAAATGAGGACTGCCTTCTCACGGTCTTCGGGGGCCATAGGGATCTGGTAGTACCCACTGCGGAGATCCAACACTGAGAACCACTTGCTACCATTCAGGCAGTCTAAAGCATCCTGAATACGAGGCATAGTGTATTGATCATGGATAGTTCACCTGTTGAAAGTCCGATAATCCACACATTCTTACTGTGCCATTCTTCTTTCTCACTACCACAATAGACAAAGCATATGGGCTTCTGGATTCTTGTATTACACCAGCCTCCAGCATCTCCTATAGGTGCCGTCTTACATCGTCTATGTCAGCTGGTGCCAGGCATCCAGACCTCTCACGGAATGGCCACTCATCATGTAGCCAGATATGATGCTCAGCTCCCTGCACACATACGAACATACAAAAATTTGCCAGCAGATAAAGGCCTAGGAGGTCTATCAAGTCTGCTCGGAATGTGCAGCTCGCACTCTTATTCTGCAGCTACCCCTCCCTTCCACCCTTCCCTTTCATTGACCCTCCCCCTTGTCCTGTCCCATCCCCTTTTGAAGCAGTCCACTGTTCTACTGGATACCACTGCTGCAGGTAACGCATTCCACCCAGCCACCACCCTCTCTGTAAAAAAGTGTCTCCTCATCTCCCTCCTGAACCTTCCTCCCTCCAGTCTCATATCATGGCCCCTGGTGTCCCTCCGCCTCCCTTACTTTGAACAGCCCCTCTGTACCTGTCTTGTTTATTCCTCTCATGTACTTAAAGGTTTCAATCATATCCCTCCTGTCCCTCCTCTCCTCCAGCGAGTACATGTTCAACTCCCTCAGCATCCTCTTGTATGATAAGTCCCCCAGCCCCTTGATCATCTTTGTTGCCCTGCGCTGCACCCCGTCCAGTTACTTAATGTCCCTTTTCAGATACAGGCGCCAGTACTGCACGCAGTACTCCAGGTGCAGTCTAACTAACGACCTATACAGTGGCAGAATCACCTCCTCCCTCCTCAAGGATATACCCCTTGCAATACAACCCAGCATTTTGTTGGTCTTTGCAGCTGCCTTCCTACATTGTGCCGAGTTGTTCATTGACCCTGTAATGAGCACCCCCAGATCCTTCTCCTCCTCCTCTGTCTGGGCTAGCTGCACTCCCCCCAGCTGGTAACTCCTCCTTGGTTTCTTCATCCCAAGATGCAGTACCTTGCACGTTTTGGCATTAAAGCCCAGTTGCCAGGTGTCTGACCAGGTTTCAAGCTTTGCCAGATCATTCTGCAACCCCTGCCATCCCCCTAGGTCATCCACCACCACTCCTACCTTGGTATAATCAGCAAACAGACTGATCTTGCTCTGATGTCCAGTGATATGTCTGCAATGAATATTTCAAACATCTCACATCCCATTCCTTTAGTGAAACACCTGGTCTCTCTGGGCAAGTTTCACTGATTCTTGTCTTCAATTCGACTGGCAACAGGGAGTCGCCAAAATCGAGCAAGTCGGGCATCACTCTGTCATTCTCCCGAATACTTGTTACTGGGTAGTGCTGGCCTGCACAGTGCACATTGGCCAGGGTGCAACCTCTATTCACTTGAATTTCTCTGTCTGACACATTATGAACCTGGACCATTACCCATCGAGCATAGGCATTGGGCCCGAGCTGGTAAAATACTGGGCTTAATAAGCAACCCTTCTGGCAATTTTCCATCACCTGGAGCATCCAACATAAGTATTTTATTCTTAACATCTCTTCATAGGTGGACTCTCCTTGCAAAATACACTGAGCATTAGGTGCCAGGATCATGGCTTCAGGATCCTTCTTCCATACAGCTCCAACCGGTTCATCTGCAGCCATCTCTCCAGCATTCTTCTGTGACTCATAAGCATTCTGGATCAGGACAGGGAACCTAATGCTCTACCAGTCCAATGTCCCTGTTTCTCGTAGCATAATTGTGCCAACTTCCGAACATATGAGCATTTGTACCAATCAGCAAAGGGACACCATCGTGCAGTCCAGTAGGGGACAGACTAAAGCTAAAGTCTCCACTTGCTCTGCCACCCCAGCCACCAAGGTGGGGAAAGACAACCAAATGTAAATGTAGCCAGAGTAAGGGTATCCCTTTTCACTTAACCCCCATACATGCAGTCCTTCCAAAGGCAGTAAGGGCACGTCAGACAAATGCTTCTTGCACCAGTCTTGGAACATGATGGTTATTTTGGAGCTACTGTCCAGCACAGCCCTAGTAGACACCCCATTTACTCTCACTGTCGTCTCCATGGAGGGACCCACCACTTTGGACCACTCCGGCGGCACTGACATTGGTGTGGATCGGGCATTGGCCCTAGTGGCATAACTTTTTTGAACAGCTCCCCCTGGTGGCCGGGTAGCGTTTCTGCAATGCCAGGCCAGCAATCTGTTAGTAACCCTCCGCAAATTCTCTGGTGATCGACAGGCAGACCGGATGTGCCCGTCCTCCCACAGTGGTAGCAAAACTTAGTTTCTTTAGAGTCTCTGAATGGTGGGGGGTCTTTTCTCTGGGGGGATACCTCAAGAGCACCTCGAAGCCCTTCCTGGACTTGGGGCCTACATTCCCGGACTTGGGTCTCTCCATTACGACTCGGGGTTAGGGTAGTCCTTTGCAGTTCCTCCACTGTGGCCCTCAACTCGTGGATCTCTGCCAACAAGTCACCCTCAGTCCGGGTCTCAGAGGAAACAACATGTACTCCCACTCCACTCTTATTCTCTGGTGCCTGATACAGATCAGGTTCTGTGGCTGCCTCAGTCAACTCTTTGATCAATTCTCTCAACTGTTGAGTCTCATCTGAACCACCCCTCTCTGGAGTCTGGCAAGTGTTCACAACCCCAGCATAGGGCTCCCAGCCCTCTTCATCAGTTTCAGTTTCACAAATTTCTTTCATGAGGGGGCACTACTCAGGGGAGTTGGTCCTCCTGTCTTAGTTTAGTTTTTTTTGTTGTTGACCGGGTAAGTTCACTAGACAAATCCTGCCTATTTTCAGGCATGACCTGGGGAAGGGGGATACAGATGAATGCCAACTGACCTTGAACCAGATTAAGCTGTTGGCGGTATTCTTAGTGAACTGTCTTGCAACTTGAGCTTTAATACCATTACACTGGAAAATCTAGTTGACTTCAGAATAGGGTCCAATCTGACCCAGTTCAAATATTTTGCAGGCACGCCCTTCCCCGTGAACCCTCTCAGAGCCCTCTCAATCCTGGTGACAAAGGCTGAGAGCTTCAGATTTTCCACTGTTTAGCTGACTTGAACTTGCAGAACAAATCATCCCTGACTCAGTGCTGCCAAATACCCCTGCTAAGGCAGAGGTATTCAGCCGCAGTAGCTTCGGCTAGTTGCTCGTAGAAAGTGTATGGCTTCCAGTGCAGGACCCCTCAAGTTCTCCATCAATCTTTTCCCCCACCGAACATTGCCATTCCTGTACTAAAGGGGTAGCATAGTCCATCCATGTCTCTAGATCGTCCTCCCCTAGGGCACTGGGACTGTGCTGGAAAAAATTCTGAGCTTTCGGTAAGAGTCTAGCTGGATCAGAGGAATTATTATGGAGGAGGGGGTCACTGGAGAGCTCTTGGGAGAAGCTGGGAATGTACCAGAGGAGTGCAGGGGCATGGGGTCACCTGAGAGGTCTAACACCTTTACCTGTTTCTGAGCAGTTCACCCTTCGGATGCTAACAGTTTGAGCAGTTTCTATTTAAACCCCTGTATACTAGGAGAGCCACCTGGGGAGGCTGGACCACTATGTAAATGGATGACCCTCCACCCCTTCTGGGTATCTTCAGGCAAAATGACAGGGGGTACCTTCTCTGGGTCCACTGGGGAACTACACAAAATCAGTACTATCATAATCTGTTCAAATAAATCAGCATCTAACCCTTACTTCAACCATGCCCAGGCCCTTAATTTGCTCCACAGTGAATACAATGTCAGCATTACTGGTCCCTAAGGGTCATCCAGCAACAGAATAGCCATTTGGGGGTCTATCCTCACTTCACTCCACCCCATCATTCGATACCAGTATGGGGGCAATTTTAGCGAGACGAGTAAGATCCTCCATTTTATCTCCTAAACTGAACATATTGGGGTAATTCCCCAGGTGGCCACTAGAGGACGCTAATCCCAGCGGTGCCACCAAGATGTAACCCCTAGGTGGCGCTATCTCTTGGCTACTACCCTGCCTGCATGGCTAGTGACAGGTTGAGGGGCCTAGGGTTGATTACAGGTGCTTCCACCCAAACGTCAGGGTTGGTTTGGGTTACGCTAACCAGGCCACAGCCCTCTGGGACACTGTGACCCCCCCTTATCGCCCACTAGTGGCCCACACCGTACACAACAGTGACTCTTCCAATACCCCAGATATGCAAACCACATACACTTGTACTTGGCACTTACCCCCAGGATTGGTTCCTTCAGCTTGACTCTGGGGACCCCCTGTAAAATAAGGTGATGCAGTACAACAGCAACAATGCAATACCTTCAGCATAAACTGACACCACAATCAATGTAAATTGCAGAAACAAACAGATCTGGTTTATTCAGGAGTCTGTAACAAGGAGGGGAATAATCAGGTTAATTAGCTTACTTCTATATTAATCACACAGTTATGCATGCAGTATTGAAACTCCCACCCCACAGTCACACACACACTGGGTACCCAGGTAACAAGTCAAAGGGGCTAGCCAGGATAGTTGCCCGAGGTAGGCTGGTGTCGCAGCTGGGTGGGGCCCTGTGATGGGAAAACAACATGCACACCAATAATTTGTAATCTGGAGCCGGAGGGCTCAGTTCATGGAAAGAAAAATACAAGACAATCAGATGGCACACTTTGATTAAACAGAAGTTGTAGGGAGCTACCCTGATAGTTACTCACAATACCCAGACTAAACACAGGAGGGCTGATGGTTGACTTGCTGGTTTGCCAGAAAAAGATAAGCCCCTCGATGATGGATATTTCTGTGCAGCAAGGTAGTGAGGCAAGATCCGTGTAGCAGGGCCTATCTGCGCCAGGCAGCATGGATTCAGTCCGATTCTTGCTGGGAAAACAACTTCCAGCACTTACACACAGGTTACAGCAAATGGGGAAACCAGATTGCGATCCCCTTCCAGCACATAGCACATTCATATGTAAAGGAAAGTTTACTGTACCAGGCAGGCGACTCCTCAGTCCCGATCGCAAAGATCACTGCTAAACCCGGGAGCACTTCAATAGCTAGAGTCCTGACAGGCCGATCGCTTTCAGTAAAATCTTTGGTCTGCTACAGGGTGAGCCTGGTTACAGTCAGCATCTTGCTTTGTTCTCTGCAAATTCGGATTCAGTCCGATTGTGTTTCCAATAAATGGCTGCAGGTCAGATTCGAGCCTCCCACGCTTCTCCCACGCGAACAACCACAACACTCAGTAGAGCTCCTTCTCTCTTCACTCCCAACTTAGATCTGGCTTGCCTGCAACAATTCAGGGCATTTCCCTTAGAGTCATAAGAGTTTGGTTGGTTGGTTCAGCTGTCAGTCACAGCAGGTCTCCCTCTATAGGTGCAAAAAGGTGCCAAGGATACAGAACTACACTTCCCAGAGGCACCTTCCATACAGCCCCATTCAACAGGCTCTGAACTAGAGTCCCAGTCCCAATTGGCCCAAAGCAGGCTCCATTTTAAGGCTTCACTACCCCATTGGCCCAGTTCAGCAGTTCAGGACCAAAATGGTGGAGCAAACAGAAATAGTCCATGCTGCAAGAAAGGCAGGTTAGACAAACTACATTTTCACAGTTACTTTAAATAATCCCCAGCGACTAATTACATCTTTTAAAAGGGCTCACTCTGCCCACGTAGCAATGGCAGAAACAAGAGTGATTGTCAGCAGCTCAGCGGACCTCGAGCAGGGAACACACAGACCCCCAGTCAGATTAATTATGACTGCAAACAGGCAGCCCTTAAAGAGACAGCACGTGGAGGCTCTGAAAGCACTCGCTAGCAATCACACTTAAGGGGCTAAAACGCCAGACACCACACAGACTTGGAGCACTTAGGCAAGCTCCATGCGGTTTTTGGGAACCCCATTTAGAGGGGGTTACATATGTTAAAAGGTTTTTGAAAGGTGAATGGAAGATTGGGACCAATACTACCTTTACCAGCTTTTTGTTTACAGAGAAGTGCCACAACCATCAATCTGTTTTTCACCCTTTAAATGTTGCATAGTGACAACCTAGAGGGTCACTGGATGCAACAAAAGAGATATGGGAAGATAACCCCACTCAGAAAGGATCTATTATATCTTATGTGCGGCACTGAGAAAGAAACATAGAAACATAGAATTTGATGGACCGCTTGGCCCACCTAGTCCGCCTAGTTTTCCTACCTAATGGATAAGCAGCAGATCCTAGTTAACCAACAGCCTACTTCCTCTACCCCCATTGGCACTGCCTATGTCTGTCCCATGCATTCTTGAATTCTCCCACTATTCTTGACTCCACAACCTCCTCAGGAAGGCTGTTGCACGCATCTACAACCCTTCCGTGAAAAATACTTCTCACATTACCCTGAGCCATCCTCTATCTTCAAATTGTGCCCTTGTTCTTGTACATCTCTTTTCTGAAAGATACTACCTCTTGGACTTTGTTGATTCCTTGAGGTATTTGAAAGTTTCTATCATGTCCCCTCTTCCTTCTTTCCTCAAGGATATACATATTAAGCTCTTTATTCTGTCTTCATATGTCTTCTGGTGCAGACCCTGCACCATTTTGGTTGCCCTCCTCTGGACAGCCTCCACTCTGTCTATGTCTTTACAGAGACGGGTCTCCGAACTGCACACAGTACTCCAGATGGGGTCACCAACTGTCTGTACAGAGGGATAACAACTTCCTGTTTTCTACTGTTGATGCCTCTCCCTATGCATCCCAGTATCCCCCAGCCTTCCTTACTGCCTTCTCACATTGCTTGCCCACCTTTAAGTCATCGTATATAATTACCCCCAGGTCCCTTTCCATTTTTATTGTTGTCAGTATCTCACCCCCCATTGTGTACTCTTCCCCTGGGTTTTTGTTTCCCAGATGCATTACCCGTACTTCTTTGCATTGAATCTAAGCTGCCATACTTTTGACCATTCTTCCAACATTTCCAAGTCCCTTCTCATCCTTTCCACTCCATCTTGTGTAACAACCCTGTTGCAGATCTTTTTGTCGTCTGCAAAGGGACATACTTTTCCTTCCAGTTCTTCTGCAATGTCACTTATAATGACAATGAAAAGGACCGGTCCCAGTACTGAACCCTGTGGTACCCCACTAGTATCCTTCCTTTCTTCACTGTGGACTCCGTTTACTACTACCCTTTGTGTCCTGTTGTGCAGCCAATTTTTTATCCAGGCTACCACCTTGGGATCCACTCCAAGGCTGACTAACTTGTCTATTAATCTTTTGTGTGGGACTGTATCAAATGCCTTGCTAAAATCTAGGTAGGCCATGTCCACTGCCCCTCCCTGGTCTACTACTTTGGTCACCCAGTCAAAGAAATTGATTAGATTTGTCTGACACGATCTTCCCACTGTGAATTCATGCTGTCTTGGGTCCTGTGTCCCACTGGCCTCTAGGTACTCAACAGTTCTTTCCTTCAGAAATGATTCCCTCATTTTCCCCTTCCACTGAGGTCAAACTAACTGGTCTGTAGTTTTCTGCCTCTGCCCTGCTCCCACTTTTGTGAAGAAGAATCACATCTGCCCTCCTCCAGTCCTCAGGTACCACTCCATCCTCCCATGATTTGTTAAAGAGAGTAGTCAGCGGGTGTCACTAGTTCTACCCTTAGTTCTTTTAGGATTCTTGGGTGAATCAAATCAAGCCCCATTACTTTGACCACCTTCAGTTTTACTAGTTCTTTCAGAACCCTTTCTTCTGTAAATGGACTGGTATTGACCCCGTCTCCAGAGTGTTTCTCTTGTTTGGTTTAGGTACCTCCCCTCTTTTTCCTTTGTGAATACTGAGCAGAAATATTCGTTCAGTATCCCTGCTTTGTCACTGTCACCCTCTGCCCACATTCCCTCCCCTTTATTAAGCTTTAGTATCCCTCCCTTGGTCTTTCTTCACTCCCTAATGTACAGTACCTATAAAAGATCTTATCCCCCTTCGTAACAGAGTTGACTATCCTTTCCTCGGTTTGGGCCTTTGCTATTCTGATTGCCTTCCCTGCCTCTTTCTGCTTTAACTGATAAAGTTCTTTATCCTGATCCTTCTGTGTTTCCTTATATTTCCTGAATACTATCCTTTTCTCCTTAACCTTCCCTGCCACCTCTTTTGAGAATCATAGAGGTTTTTTCCTTTGTTGTGTTTTGTTGATTTGCTTCACACAAAGGCTTGCTGCCTCTGTGATGGCTGTTTTGATTACTCTCCATTGTTTCTCTACCCCTCCTTCTTGCCTATTTGTTAGTGCTTTTCTGAGGCACTCTCTCATTTTCCCAAAGTCAGCCCTCCTAAAGCCCAATACTCTTGCTTTTGTATGGCTTGACTCTGGCTGTGTTTATCGTGAACCACACTGTTTTGTTCCCAGATAGCTACCCACTTCTAAATCTGAGATTCTTTCTCTTTCCCCATTTGAGAGTACCAGGTCTAAGATTGCTCCGTCCCGAGTGGATTGCAGTACTAGCTGTCTGAAGCATGCCCGTTGTAGGGCATCAAGAATTACCCTGCTCTTGGATGTGCCTGCAGCAAAGGTGCTCCAGTTAACATCTGGCATATTCAGATCCCCCATCAACAATATCTACCCTTTTTCTGCCATTCTAAGGATGCCTTATATAATTTCCTTGTCCATTCCCTCCCCCTGAGATGGGGGTCTGTATACAACCCCATGCGGATTGTGTTGCCATTTTCTGTCTCCAGGGTGACCCAGAGTGCCTCATCTGCTCCCTGTTTACTCTTTTGTTCTGTTGCTTTGACCCTTTCCCTTAGATAGAGAGCTACTCCACCTCCTCTTTTACTCTCCCTGTCCCTCTTGTAGATTGTGTATCCTGGTATGTTGACATCCCAGTCATGGTACTTTGTGTACCATGTTTCTGTGACTGTCACAATATCCAGGCATCCTCTTCCATCAAGGCCACTAGTTCAGGGAGCTTGTTACACAGACTATGGGCATGGTACTCATCACCCTCCAATTTCTGATGGCCTTACCCCTTCTGACCTACTCTTTGTCCTTACTACCTTTGCCTTTTTGCATTTACCTCTGTCCTGCTCCCTAATGACTTCTCTACCTTGGTGTTTACCTCACTAATTACCGTGAGTTTTTGGGAGGCTGGATTTCCTGCTCCTTTTCATTGCCTCCCCTTGGCCTCAATCACTTCCACCCCGCACTTAATTGTTTCCTGGGAGTTACCCTACTCCCCACCTCAAGCAGTCCTTACGGCCTCCTCCGTCTGCACGCCCCTCCCCACATGCTGCCTGGGATCCCCTTCTTGCTCCCTTCTTTGGGGCTCCTGTAGGTCCTTCGCTATCCCCGACCTCTCTACTGGGACCTGTTGCTGGGGCGGGCAGCACTCCCTGCTGCTCGGTGCGTTGCCGAGGTGGTCTTCCAGGTGGGTTCTCACCTTCTTGCTACGCTGCCCTCTGCAAAATCTTGCCCCCTTGCTCGTTCTTCCCGACCGCCTCGGGGGGGAGTCAGCTGATTTCTGCCCCTCCCTCCCTTTTACCCTTCCTCTTACTCCCTCCCTCTTACCCCCTGTACTTGCTGCTCTCCACACCCTGCCACAATTTGTGAACATATGTATTAATGAGCCTGTAGTTGTATTCTCATTTGTTGCTCTGACCATGTACTTTTGTCTTCATTTGATCAATCAATCAATCAATCAATCAATCAAGTCTTTATTTAACCAGGCGTTCATCGTTGAGCAGAAGCTCATTTGCCCTGTTTACCCTGGCCCCACCTGTGAGTGGGTGTGAATGTTCTATTGTCCATTCAATGTCCTGGGTACTGTTTTCCACTTTCTTCCACTTGTGGTGGCCTGTATGCTACCCTGTATTTGTATCCTGTTTCTCTGTACTGTAACCTCCTGGGTCGCTCCTGAAAATAGGCACTCGTTGTCTAGTGTGCTTACCTGGTTAACAAAAAACAAATAAATAAAAAAATAAATAAATGCTTGCCAATGAAGAGTTTATACCTATCAACTAGGCTCCTGGATCCCCCCCGGACAGATGCAGACCATCGCGCCAGTATAGGCCTGCATCCCTCCAGGTGGCTCCCCAGTCCCCAATGAAGCCAAAACCCTGAGCTCCACACCAGTTTTTCAACCATTCATTGAATTCCATGGTGAGGAGTACCCTAGCATCACCCTTGCCATAGACAGGTAGCACCTCCGAGAAGGTTACCATATGCGTCACTTGTATAAGGCCCCTCCCCAACTCTGCAAACTCCTCTTGCACTGCTCTGATCCCATTCCTAGCCAGGTCATTTGTCCCTAGGTAGACAATGACATCCAGCTCCCTCCCCGTGCAGCTGCTCCCATGATCCTGAGGATTCACTTCCTGTCCTTCCAAGCCGTGGCACCAGGCAGGCACCTTACCTCCTGCTCCCCTTCTTCCCACTTCTACCCCTAATGACTGAGTCCCCACCAGGAGTTGTTTCCTTCCCCTCTGGGATTCCATGCCACCCTCCTGTGGGTCACCTTTGTGGAGGTTCCCAGCATCCTCATTGGTCTCCACTGCAGGTGGCTCCATAGAGGAACCACTGTCCACCAGAACAGCATATGAATTGTGGAGAGGTACAGCTGGAGGGATGCACCTCTGTTGCAACACCTCTCCCTTGCAAAATATGTTGAAATATGTTGAAATTGACCACAATAATCAGGAAGAAGCCCAAAGATAGCAGAAAGTACATTATGACCATGGGATAAAAGAAAGTGTGTTTGAGCCAGGTGAATAGGTCTCATTACTGTTACCCACTACAGAAAAAAAAAACTGTTAATGAAGTGCAGAAGCCTTATAAAGTTATCAGAAGCAGTGGTAAAGTTAGCTATGAGATTGATACCCCTCATAAGAAAACTCCTACCAAGATATACCACAGTAAGCTCCTGAAGAAATGGGTTGAAAACACACCAGAGGCTGCTTTGTTAGGATTACCAGAAACTGCTAACATAGATATTGCTATAGCTGACTGGAACAAACTATAAGCACCTTTACCGACAGGCTCTGTACCAAAAGAGCGGTACAGAGCAACTATAACGTTACATTTTGGGCATGTAAAGGCAAGCGGCAACACAGCAGTACAAGTGAGCGTTCGCTTGCCGGGCAATCCATTTTCAGGGTTAGCCATTGCATTCTGCTACTTTCTGTGGCATTTCATTGCTGAGTGCTGCTGTGTAAACCCGTTGATGCGGCTACATCAATCCCGGAGAGTGTCTCGTGAGACTGTATGAGATCTCGGTGGCTTAGGAATGCCCACTTCCTTATGTTGGTTCCGAGGCTGGTGCAAACAGTATTGGTCCTGAGTTCAGCTACATATATTGTCTGTTACTACAGAGAATGCTGAACTTGGGCAAGTAAGCAGTTTTTGGAAACAGGTGCTAAAAGTGCTCTAAGATGGTTCTGAAATTGGTTCCGTGTTACTATGCATGCACGTATGCATATTAATATCCCAAGGAATATGAATATGCATAAGTGCCTGGCTAGTAACACAGAGCCACTGCAGAGGTTTAGAGTATGTGACCATATTCAAGCAATAAAAAATAAGAACCTTAGTACCCATGACCAACCAATGCACATACAAATTTTATGGTCAGACACAAAGTAACTGCTTTAGGCATGCTTGAGTATCATTTGTTCCCAGAGCGTGGTTCTCAGGGCAGAGCTGCCCCCGAGGCAGCACTCTTTAGCTTCTCCTCATCTGCCTTACTCCTATTGGTGGATTTCGCCCACTGGTAGTGCTGCCCCCATTGCAGCACCCTCACGCTCCACCTCCCACCTATCCCTATTGGTGAATATCATCCCCTGCCCCCAGGCAGCAACCTGTAGCTGTTACTTTCCACAAATCCATTTGTTGCAAGTCTAATGAAGGGCTTTAAACGTAGATGAGAATGTTATGGAAGCTACCCCTAGCAATGTGCACTGCTTGTCTGAATTTTGGTGGCTCAAGGTGTATGTCTGTCTGCATCCAAAAGAGCCAGACTTCAAGGGTTCAGATCTTAACCAGGGACATTTTTTGTGCTTTTTGTCAAACTCAGTTGTGAGCATTTAATCATGTAAGTGTCACAAATCATTACCTTTTTTTTATATTGCTAAATTAAGACAAATGTAAGCGAGAGAATATATTTTATTTATAAATTGTAATAAATGGGGCAGTGCCATGATGATTGGTTACTGGTGCTGCACTGGGGCAGTGCCATGATGGTTGGTTTCAATTGGCTGCCCCTGGGGCAGTGCTTTTGCTGCTCCTGGGACAGCACTTGTGTAATTGGTTCCCATGGGCTGCCCCTGGGGCAGTGTCCTTGCTGTCCCTGGGGTAGTGCCTATGTAATTTGTTCCTGTGGGCTGCCCCTGGAGCAGTGTCCTTGCTGTCCCTGGGGCAGCACCTGTGTAATTCATTCCTAAGGGCTGCCCCTGGGACAGTGTCCTCGCTGCTTCTGGGGCAGTGCCTGTGTAATTGGTTCCCATAGGCTGCCCCAGGGCAGTGTCCTCGCTGTCCCCGGGGAAGCGCCTGTGTAATTGGTTCCCATGGGCTGGATTCTATCAGTTCACCATCAAGCGCTTGGTTTACATGGCACACCCACTACATTCCAGATATTCATGGATGTAATTCTAGTCCTCACACTGGATATTGTGCTGCTTACCTGGATGATGTCGTGTGTAATCCAGACTGAAAAGCCACATGGAACACCTACAAGTAGTCATCCAGTCTATCAAACATGTAGGTCTGACCATTAATCCTACGAAGCGAACATTAGGCATGCAGGAAACCAGATATTTGGGTTATATTTTGGGAAATGGAGAAATAAAGCCAGAGATTTCCAAGAAAGAAGCTGTAGCTAACAGTCCTGTCCCTAAAACAAAGACACATAGCAGGTTGTGTGTAGATGTGGCTGGTTACCATCGAGATTTGTTCCGATCTTTGTACAGCTAGCTGCTCTTCTCAGTGAACTCAAGAAAAATGGTACCTGAATAATGTGAAATGGTCTCCAGAGTGATGAGCTTTTGGGCCATGAAGGCTGCATTATGTTCAGCCCCTGTTTTAAAAAATCTAGATTTTGTGAAACCGAATTCTGTTGCAGACAGATGCATGAGAGGTGGCCTAGGTGCAGTCCAGAGTCAGAATGTAGAGGTAACACAGAACACAGAATCATAGAATTTGATGGCAGATAAGGACCACTTGACTCACCTAGTCTGCCCATTTCCCTACCTAATGCATAGGCTGCAGATCCTAGTTAACCAACAGCCTACTTCCTCCTACCCCCACTAGAACTGCCTTATGTCTGTCCCATGCATTCTTGAATTCCCCCACTGTTTTTGACTCCACAACCTCCTCAGGAAGGCTGTTCCATGCATCCATAACCCTCTCTGTGAAAAAATACTTCCTCACGTTACTTCTGAGCGGTCCCACCCTCTATCTTCAAATTGTGCCTCCTTGTTCTTGCACATCTCTTTTTCTGAGATACCACCCTCTTGGACTTTGTTGATTCCCCTGAGGTATTTCAAAGTTTCTATCATGTTCCCCCTCTCCCTCCTTTCCTCAAGGGTATAAATATTAATCTCCTTTAGTCTCTCTTCATATGTCTTCTGGTGCAGATCCTACACCATTTTAGTTACCCTCCTCTGGACAGCCTCCATCCTGTCTATGTCCTTGCAGAGATGGGGTCTCCAGAACTGGGCTTAGAACTCCAGATGGGGTCTCACCAACTGTTTTTACAGAGGGATAACAACTTCCTGTTTTCTACTGGTGATGCCTTTCTTTATGCATCCCAGTATTTCACCAGCCCCCCTTACTGCCTTCTCACATTGCTTGCCCACCTTAAGGTCATCTGATATGACTACCCCAGGTCCCTTTCCATTTCTGTTGTTGTTATTATCTCACCCCCCATTGTGTACTCTTCCCCTGGATTTTTGTTTCCCGGGTGCACTGCTTTTCACTTCTTTGCACTGAATCTAAGCTACCATACATTTGACCATTCCTTCAACCTTGCCAAGTCCCTTTGCATCCTCTCCACCCCACCTTCTGTATCAACCCTGTTGCAGATCTTTGAGACATTCTTTTTCCTTCCAGTCCTCTGCAATGTCACTTATAAAGACATTAAGAGGACTGGTCCTAGTACTGAACCCTCTGGTACCCCGCTAGTAACCCCTTTCTTCAGGATAAACTTGTTTACTATTACCTCTGTATCCTGTTGTACAGCCAATTTTTTACTCGGCTACCACCTTGGGCAACCCAAGGCTGGCTAACTTGTATATTAATCTTTGTGTGGACTGTGTCAAATGCCTTGCTAAAGTCTAGGTAGGCCATGTCACAGCCCCTCCCTGGTCTACTACATTGGTCACCCAGTCAAAAATCTTATTAGATTTGTCTGACATGACCTTCCTGCTGTGAATCCATGCTGCCTTGGGTCCTGTGCCCACTGGCCTCTAGAATCCCCATTTGTAATGCAGAGAGAGTTAAAAGCAAATATCTATTTTTCCTTTCCTTTACTGCCTCTATCACTTGCCTTTCTGATTGCACGGTCAAATTTTCTTGTGACACCTATGAACTGGCCATTCCTATGGTCTCACAATTTTCCCACTATCTCCCTTCCTTCACTTGCTGTTTCTGTTTATTTCTTTCTCCCCTGGTTTCTCTTTGGTTCAAAAATATGTATCAAAAAGTATGTGAAACTGGGATCTCTTGGTTTGCAAATGTACGCAGTTATATCGTTGAAATGATTACAGACAGTTACTTGGGTTTGTTAGAGAAGTTAGCTGTTTGGAACACAGGAGATTGAGTTTGGCAAACGTTTTGACCTTTCACAAGCTTGTTAACAGAATTATCAGCAGAAAATCAGCCCTGGGACATGATGTCTTTAAGGAGTAGTCCACCCAGAATTTGCAAAAAACGTATGTTATGCAGAGTGTTTTGATATGTATGTTAAGTGTGCCCCAAGGGGAGACCTGTAGTGCTAGCCACGAGTGCTGTCAGTTCTTGGTTCCCATTTGGGATTTCTTTGGGGACCTGTACCTGTAATGCTTTGGACTTTGAGGAACCACAATCACAATTCTGCAGTTATTTACTTTTACGGTCAAGATTTTTAACTTCATTCCTGCTCATTGCATTATTGGTTTGGGAGGTCAGTGAGAGTGCCTTCCAAATTATTCTGTCTACTTAACAGTGAGAGTATTTGGGGATGGAAAAATTACTAATCTATCATAACTATTATTTGTAAGGCAGTGAGAGTGTTTTGTCCAGCCCTCTTTGCAGTGAGAGTGTATAGGGGCTGGAAAATAAAAAAAAACATTTGGAAAACATTCCTTTGCTTAAGCCCCTCTGGCTGTGAGAGAATCTGGAGGGAGCTGAAGACTTCCACTATTGATTAACTATTTTTTGGACTTCAGTTACCGTTATAACTTTCATTAATCTATTAAGTACTTTTTCTAGCTGGTCTTTCATTTTGGATTTTAAGACTGTTTTATCTAAATTTTATTGTGTAATTTTGGGATCTGTTTTGTTTTTGTTTGGGTGGGCATTTTTTTTGTGTGTCTTAGGTTGTGTATTCCCTATTCTGGTCATTAGACTCATAAATTCACCTGGAGGGCCCCTTCTGGAAGTGGGTGATTTATTAGAAACTGGAAAGATCTGGCTTTTGACTGGGTTACAGAGCCAAAATAAGATTTATATTTTGTTTAGTGTTTTTATTTAATTTTGAGGGTGGGGTTTGTTTTTGGTTATTTTTAAGTTAGTTTTTTTGTTTGGGGTTTATTGAATTGATCTCCGGAATGTTTTAGAGGACTATCCCCACAGTCATGCACTATTCTTCCTCTGCCCTCCACTCTTTGCCCTCTGTTCCCCCCTTTGCATTTTGTAATCTACCAATGCTGTAGAGCACTGGATATTGCCGTCGAGGAGGGTGGTAAATGTAATTGTGGGGTTGAAATGAGTGGGTCATCGCATCCGGTAATAGGGTCCAGAACACACCCTGGGGTGAAATAGAATCCTGACCATGGACCACCTTGTCTGGTTTCCATACCAAGGGCACCACCAGTTTTGGTGAGCACATGGTCTGGGCAGCTCTAGAGTTCATCCAACTTGAGCAGTAAAGACAGAATGCCAGATCCATTGAAACAAGACTGCAATTATTGCAGATCTTGTAAATTCAGTGGATCTGGCTTGTATCACCAAGACCTGGCTGGATGAGAACTCTGGCCCCATATTAGAAGCTGCATTTCCAGCCAGTTACTCTGTGTTTCTCTGCTCAAGATTGGATCACGGGGGTTGTGGTCTGTTTAAGACCAAATTGGGCCTCATGAGTGTACCAGTTGAGGAGACTGAGCCATTTGAGTGTACCATGGTAGTAGGCATAGGTTGTAGGATCGTTCTCATCTACTGTCCACCCAGGGATGGGAAACGATTCCTTCAGGAAGTTGTGGACTTCATCATCGACATGGCATTTGAATCTCCCAGGCTGATGGTCCTGGGTGACTTTAACTTCTGGGTTGATGATGAACTCTCGCCATTTGGACAACACTTCCTCCAGCTTATGACATCTCTGGGCCTTATGCAGATAGTTAATACTGCTACCCATAAACATGGTCACTCACTTGACTTAGTTTTCCTCCTGGGGATCGAAGCATCAGATTTGGGGGTGGAACCAGTCAGATGGTCTGATCATCACACCGTGGGGTTCAATTTTAGTGCACCCCGAAGGCCTACACCTGTGGAGATGGTCAAGTATCACCCTTTACGAGGTGTTAGCTCTGAGGGCCTAATGGAGGTACTTGACCTGTCAAATGTTCTGGTGGCAAACAATGACCCAGAGGCTCTTGTGGTGGCCTATAATATGGCCATTTCAGTGGTCCTGGATGTTGTTGCTCCTGTCCGTGTCATCATCCTCTCCTTCACCCTCAGTCCCCACGGTTTGATGGACCTTGAGGAAGATGCGGCGATTAGGTCGAAGGTTGGAGTGTTGTTGGTGGAGATCTGCACTTGATGCCAACCACCTTATATTGATGGAGCATTTATCAAGCCTATCAATCTGCAATCACCCGTAAGAAGGCAGAATTTCTGTCTGGGCAGATTGAGGCCTCTCAGAATCGACCAAGTTAGCTTTTTCTAACTGTGGACAGACTGTGCAACCCAGCCTGTCTGCAAGTTTGGAAAGTGTTTTCGTAAATAGAGTGCATTGAACTTGCTCAGTTCTTTGCGACTAAGGTGGCTGACATCAGAGCAGCTCTCATGCCGGCACACTCTACGGGCGTTGCTCTTGATCAGCACTTAGTCACCAGCCTTCAGACTTCCTGGAGTGCCTTCGACCGCCCAGAGTTCATGGATGTCATGAGGATTGTCCAGGGTATGCATCCTGCGTGATGTAGTCTGGATCCAGGACCAACTTCCCTTGTTTTGGGTTGTATTGATACCATTGGTTCAGTCCTTGCATGGATAGTTTGGTGCTCCTCAAACAGGTGAGTTTCTTAGCTTCCCTGAAGGAGGCGGTAGTAATACCCCTCCTGAAGAATGCTTCCTTGGACCCGAACTGTCATGTGAACTACAGACCAATCTCCAACCTTCCCTTTGTAGGGAAGGTTATTGAGAAGGTAGTGGCCATACAGCTGGAGAACCATTTAATCATCCATGACATCTATGAACCTCTCCAGTCCGGTTTTTGAAAGAGGCATAGTACTGAGACAGTGCTGGTTCGGGTGCTCAGTGATCTCTTGATGGCCAGAGATCAGAAGAACTGTTCTATCTTGATGCTTCTTATCTCTTCAGCATTTGACACTGTGGACCATGGGGTTCTTCTCGGTCATGTGAGGTTCATCTGTGGCCTGTCAGGTACAGTCCTCAGGTGGTTTACATCTTACCTCACTGGAAGAACTCAGATGGTAGTGTCTGGGCTTTATTCTTTAGGCCCAGTCCCTCTGTTATGTGGGGTTCCTCAGGGATTGGTGTTATCCCCCATGCTGTTCGCAGTGTACATGCTGTCCCTCAGAGACATTGTGAGGAGGTATGGGCTGAGTTTTCATTGCTATGCTGATGATACCCAGCTCTACCTTTCCTTTGCACCTGACCAGGATGGAGCTGTCTCAGTCTCTAATAACTGCCTCACAGAAATCTAGGAGTGGATGAATTCGAGTTGGTTGAAGTTAAACTCAAAAAAGACTGAAGTGCTGGTTGTGGATCCAGGACACTGGATAGGGGGGTGGGGGTAGGTTCACCCGCTGGACTTTTTCTTGGGGGTCTACCACTCCTGGCCTCTGAACGGGTGCGAAACCTGGGGGTAATTTTTGACGAAGGGCTGACACTGCATGCAGAGGTGTCAGCCATAGTCAAGACCTCTTTTTACCATCTGAGGAATATCTCCAGGATTAAGCACCTTGTCCATCCAGTGACCTTCCTACATTGGTTCACACCTTTGTGTCCTCACTCTTGGATTATTGCAACTCTCTATACCTAGGGCTTTCTGGGGTAGAAATCCACCATTTGCAGCTGGTGCAGAACGCAGCAGTGTGACTTTTGACAGGAACATCTCATTTCTGCCATATTTCTCCTGTGCTGTGAGGTCTGCACTGGCTGCCGGTACAATGGTGGATCACCTTTAAAGTTTGTCTTGTGACTTACAAAGCCCTACACGGACTCGGCCCTGACTACCTGAAAGAGCTCCTGGTCCCTTATTGCCCTGGGCGATCACTTCGCTCAGCTGGTGAGGGGTTGCTATAGATCCTGAGAGTGTGCTTGAAACCATCTGGGGCCTGGGCATTTATGCATGCAGCCCTATTCTTTGAATTTCTACCCCACCAGTTACATGAGTGCATGACTGTTGAGGGATTTAAAAGCCTTAAAACCTACTTATGGCTTCCAAGCTTTTGGTGATTGAGTTATCAGTTTTAATTTATGTGTTTCATTTCATTTAGTTAACTGTATGTTATCTGATATGTTTTTAAATTGTGAGGCACCTTGGTTTTGGAAAGGTGACATAAACATAAAGTTGTATTATTATTTATTATTATTAGTAAGTCCTAGTATGTCCTTCCCTCTGTCTGCTATTAGGAATTTTTCCTAAATTAGCCTGCTAGCGTATGGTAGTTTTATGACCCTGGGATCTCAATCACAAATAGGTTTATTGGCTTTCTGTCTCCTGCAATGCACCCTGTCTCATGTGACAGTGATGTAGCCAGGCCCTTAGATTTAACATATGCACTGCTTTAAAATCAGTTCACAACAGCAGAGCTTTGTAATTGTCTTATCCAGGAGCACACATGGCAAATGTTACAGTTTAGCAGATACCTGGGAGCTAGCTAACTGGGGTTTCTGTAAGAAAACAACTGCTAAATAGCTCTAATTTATTATTTGTAGTTGTGTGTGTAGGTCTTGCTAGCAGTAGTAAGTGTTTTCATTTTAAAATGTTAGACTCATTTAACTATACACAACAATAAAAAGCACATTGAAATTGCCCCAGATCATCAGTGCTATAATTAGTAAAGACTGTAGCTGTTTTCTTACAGAATGCCTACTCAGCTCTCAAGTATTTGCTAGACCCTAAATGTAGGTACCATAATTCTACTAGAAGGAACTGGGAGTTAGGCCTGATTTTGCTCTGTGACATGACTTTCATTTATTTATTGTTTGTTTTTTTTTGTTACAAATGTGAAGTGTCTTTTTAATAAAGTATTAAATTTGTATGTGTGAGTTATTTAGTTTGGAGAATATTTGTTTTATTATTTGAAAGAGTGTGATACAATAAATGTGTAGTGCAGTGAACCATTGTAAAATGGAATAAAATGTGTAGCTGGAATAGTCACTGTCATCCTATTGCTTTCATGCCATACCACAGGTAGGAGAACAGCTGACCTCAAAGTATTTTACATTTCTAGGCTACAGCTTCATAACACACACTTCATTTGTAAAAAAAAATATATATATATATATATATATAAATCTTGTCACAGAGCAAAATCAGCACTAACTGCTAATAGAATGCTGATACCTACATTTACAGTTTAGCAAATACTTGACATCTAACTGAGTGGGGTTTCTGTAAGAAAACAGCTAGAATCTTTATTAATTACAGCATTGATGATCTGGGCAGTTTCTATGCTTGTATTGTTGTGTATAGTTTGATAAAATTAAAAGTTTTAAAATTAAAACACTCCTGCTAGTTAGACCTAATGCACATAGAAAACAAAAATAGTGAATTAGAGCTATTTATTTATTTATTTATTTATTAAGCATCAGTTTACAACCTTTGAGCCAGAGGCTCGTTTACAAAGGTACCTAGTCACAGAGAGGACAATACAGTGATAACAACTTGGTACAGAGAAACAGTGTACAGTTTTTTTGAGGATACAGGAGGACAAATGAGATCAACAATTTACAACATACAGATTGGTGAAGTTAACATTGTTCAGGAAAATAACATCAGAAAAACATAGGATATCAATGCAGTGTGTTTTAGCGGAGTCAACAGGGAGGTAACAGGAACCAAGGAGAAGGTAGAGGATTTGAGCAGCCAACAGTGGGCTTTGTCAGAAAGTGAGCAAGATAGCTTAGAAACAGCAACAGCTGCGAGTAGTGAGAAGGTGGTTTCGAGGGTAGTTTTAAAGCAAGAGATTGTGGGAATGTCTGAGATACTGGCAGGGAGGAAACTGTACCAAGAAGGGGCATGGTAGAGGAAAGTCTGTTGTCTCATGAGAGGTCTCTTGTCTCTAGGTACCTTCAACTTGGTTTTACAGGAGGACCGTGTTGAAGCTAGTGAGTTTACATGGTGGATAACGGCTGTCAAACCAGGAGGAGAGAGCCCAAGGACAGTTTTTTTGTAAGGATGCAGGTTTGATACCTAAGACATTCATCAAGATTGAGCAGATTTGCCTGGCAATAAAGATGGCAGGTATGTGTAAGTCTGGGAGCACCTAAGATTAGTCAACAGGCCTTATTTAAGGTGAGGCGGATTTTGTTTAGCGAGGTCTGGTCAGCAGTCCCGTAGACTGGTAAGCCATAGTCAACAAGTGACAGAATAGAGGACATAACTGCAAGTCGGAGGGCATCAGGGGGAGAGAGTGTTTGTGGCGGTAAAGGATTCCCAACCTAATATTGGTGATGGAGGCTAAGGCGGAGATATGGGAATGGAATGTGAGGGCAGGGTCAAAGGTTATCCCAAGGTATTTGTATGTGTAAATTTGTTCAAGTGGAAACATAGAGCTGGCGAAGACTTGAAGTTGGAAATTACTAGCTTTGTTTTGGGGGTGGGAGAAGATCATAGATTTGCTCTTTTTAAGATTGATAACCAGTCTATGTTCTTTAAACCAGGCTTCCACGCCTTTCTAGGATAATTGCAGGGAATCTTGAGGGTGGTGGGGTTACGGTCAGAAGCGAAGATAACAGCATCATCAGCATAAAGGAGGAGTTTACCAGTACAGTCACCTGGCAGGGTGCTGAGATAAAGGGAAAGAGCAGGGCCCAAGAATAGAGCCTGGGAACCCCAGATCGGATAGGGCAGAGGTCAGAGAGGGTGCCATTGATTTACACGCTGGGACCGGGCAGACAGATAGCTGGAGCACTATGAGACAAGTCCTGCAGCAAAGCCAGTGTGGCTGAGTGCATCCAGCAGGAGAGGATGGATATGGTGTCAAAGGCTTTTGACAGATCGATGAACACTGCCCCAGCAAGAGAGCCCGAGTCCAGGGAGGAATGGAGGAAGTTAGAAAACTCAATGAGGGCGATATTGGTGCTGTGCCCAGCACGAGCCGTGGTTGTTCAGGCAGAGGATACTGTATTTGGTAAGAAACTCAGATATTTGGGAGGATACTACTTTCTAAGGTTTTTGAGAGTGGTGAGAGGATAGAGATGGGATGATAATTACCGGAAAGGGCCCTATCTACACCCTTATGTATGGGAGTGACAGTGGCAATTTTCCAGACAGATGGGAATTGCCCTAGACAGAGTGATTTGTTGAAGAGGCTAGTGATTGGAGTGATGACCTGGTCCAATGCCAGGCTGAGGAGTCTGGGGTCCAAGGAGTCACTGCCAGTGGTGTTGCTTCTTAGGGCCTTGGTCAGAAATGGTCTGACTTCATTGGCAGTAACCCAGTGGAAGTGGAAAGATGCGTGTGAGGGAGCAGGGTCAGGAGATTGGGGGGGTCAAAAAAGTTGCTAGGGAGTACAGAGCTATGGTCAGTAAAGGATTTATTGAGATGGTTAGCAATGAGGGTAGGATCAGTAGAGATAATACCTCAATATTGATTTGGGAAGGCAGAGGAGAGCGGTACCACCATTTAGTTGTTTGATGTTATCCCAGAAGGTTCTAGCATTCCCCAGGATGAGGTGAGTGAGGCCTAACAATGATCGGGCCTTTGCTTTTATGATGGCCCAGGTACATTTATTTTGGGCAGCAGCATATGCCTGTCTGTCAGCAGGTGGCTAGTTTCTGGGTTAGGTGCTACAGGTTATCCCTGTGCCTAAGGAGTTGGAGTAGGGAAGGAGTGACCCAGGAGTGTGCTGCATCTTGGAAATCCAAGTATGGTTAGGTGCGAAGATATCACAAGCTTTGTTAAACATTAAGATGAAGAAGGCCAGGGCCGAATCAAGGTTGGGGCGGTCTCAATGGGAGACCAGTCAACTTGGCCAGAAGTTGCTTCAGGCCTCTAGGCCCACCTGGTCGCAGCCGCCACCGAGGGGTGGCCTCTGCAGTGGGTTTGGTTAGGGACAATCCAATGGAAAAGAATAAAAGTGGTCACTGATTCCATCCGGGAGGACTTGTAGATTGCAAACTTGTTAGGTCGGTTGGTGAGGACTACATCCAGGAGAGTGCCTCAACCCATTGTGGGGTTCACCTTGTTGGTTGGGCAACAAGTCTGCGAGGTCAATAGCAGTAAAGGAGGTCACAGATGGAGGAGGATGCAGGGCTAAGCCAGTTGATGTTTAGATCACCCATGAGAATATGCTCAGGGAATGTGGTAGAGAGGTGAGATACTCTATTAGAGGACCAGGGCCTGAGTTTGATTTTTTGGGGAATATAGGTGGAGGTTAGAAAGAGGGGCCTTTAGAGGGGTCGGGGTAAGTTTTAGGGTAAGGGCCTGGGCCCTGAGGTTAAGGACAGGGCTGCGAGGGCTACTCCAGGAAGGGAGTCTTGATATAAATAGCATTAGTTTTCCACCTTGTCTCCCTACACGGCCCTCTGAAAGAGGAGTAGCCAGGGAGTGAGACAAGGGAGTCAGGAGTAGAGTCAGATAGCCAGGTTTCGACTAGGGAGATGATGTCAGGTTTGTGGACAGTGACCCAACATTGGAGCAAGTCAAATTTCTTCAGGAGACTGCAGATATTCATAGAAGCAATAAGAAGCCCAGGAGATCTAGCCAAGGAGTTACTGTGGGTTGGGCCTGGGTTGGGATGAATGTTTCCTGACAAGAGTAGGAGGAGAAGTACAGCCCTGATCAGGGGGGTGTGGAAGGCATTTTTGCATCGAGCGAGATAGTAGGAGTGGGAGAGCTTAGAGACACAAGGGATGGCCAAAGAGGTACAGGATGGGCAGGCTAGTATAAGCTGTTGCCTGAGAGGGCTAAAGGGGAGCTAGGTGGGGACTGGGGGAGGGTATGATAGGTTGGGGGTGCAAGGAGATAGTAGAGAAGGAGGAGGCGACTGGGCCCAGGAGTAGGGGGGGACCGTGGAGCCATGGGGACACTCCAAGTGATGGAGGCCACGGAGAAGGAGGAGGGAGAGGCATGACAAGAGAAGGTGGGCAGTCATCTTAGGATGGGTCTGCAGATAGCAGTAATGAGAGGGTGAATGGTCTACCTATAAGCGTAGTCGCCACTTTGGTACAGTGATAGAGCCCCCGCCTCAAGTGCACAGAGTACTAGGTTCAAGGCCCACCTAGGGTGATAGAAAAGGTCCCAGGATGGTTGTGGCAGCAGCAGGGTGCAGGGTTCAAAGCCTGTAGTAGCACCCAGAAAATATTGTAGCAGACTATGGGGGTTAGAGGCTTTTAGAGTCTTAAAACCTATCACAAACAATAGTCTGATGTGATAGCTGAGTGGTGGAGCTGCTGAGTGAAATAGTAAGGGTGCAGGGTTCAATGCCTGCAGTGGCACCAAGTTCAAGCTCCTCTGCTGGGCAGTGAGTTGTGAGGGGAGAGGGCTGCTTCAGGGCCTCTTAAAGGCTCTCGGCAATCCTCCAAGTTCAAGCTCCTCTGCTGGGCAGTGTTGTGAGGGGAGAGGGCTGCTTCAGGGCCTCTTAAAGGCTCTCAGCAATCCCCCAAGTTCAAGCTCCTCTGCTGGGCAGTGTTGTGTAGCTGTTGTCTTATGAAAATCCCAATTAGCTTGCTCTCAGATATCTGCTAAACTGTAACTTTTGCCATTTGTGCTCCCTGGATAAGTGAACTGATTTTAAACTGATTTTAAACTTATTTTAAAGCAGTGCACATGCTAAATCTAAGGGTCTGGCTACATCACTGTCATATGAGACAGGTTGCATCGTAGGAGAAAGACAGCCAATAAACCTATTTGTGATGGAGATCCCCAGGGGCGTAAAACTGCCATACAGCTAGCAGACTAATTTAGGAAAAACTCCTAATAGCAGACGGAGGGAAGGACACACTAGGACTTAACATACATATCAAAATAATCTGCATAACATGTTTTTTGCAAATTCTGGGTGGACTACTCCTTTAATTGGTTGCACCTGTTAAGCAACCTAATGTATTCTTCATGCTGGTCATAGGAAAATTAGTGAAAAAGGTCTTGTTGCATTTTGTGAACAACAGGAAATAAAACTTATAAGAACAAGGTGCAGAGATTAAACTGTCAGGCAGGCACATCTCATATAAAGAGAGCAATGCTGTGTTTGGTTAGTGAGAGAGAGAGAGAGAGAGCGAGCTTGACTGAGATTTTAGAGAGAGACTCAGAGGAATTGTTTTTGTTTGTACTGCCTTTATGAAGGACTATCCTGTACATCTTTATTTTTATGTTATTAATAAAGCAGAGTCAAAATCTGGCCCAACCAACCTTGTCAAGGAGATAAATGAAAGAATAGAGAAAGGAATTTGTTAATAATAAAGTACTAGTTGAAGGGACTTCTGGTTGAGCGTTCCTACAGCATGGCGGCTCATTAGATCGGCTCCGGGATAACCCCTCTCCTTACTCCCTGATACACGACTTAAATTGATGACTAAAACAAATAAAAACTTAAGAAAGATCAGGGACAACAACTTTAAACAGCAGCGACAACTAAAATAACACAGACTGCAAAAATAAAGCTTTGTGACAATGTCAGCCCTGGAGGCCTCTGACTCAGAACAATCGGTGACTCTAACAGATCAATCAGAACAGATGAGCAAATGTAAGAAACAAAATAAAGAATAAAAGAATAAAACTAGATACTATACTGTATATAAAGAGTTACTATCATTTACAGTAGAAATCAAGGAATTGTATGGTGAATTGTGAAAAGATATAACCAGCCTAGAACAACATACAGATGCTTCAGAGCGCAGATTATAGTGGTAGAGAATTGTAGATGATTTGAAATGGCGGCAAGATTTGCAAGAGCAATGTATACACTTACAGGTCAAACAAGATGATGCAGAGAATCAGGCCGCCAAAAAAAGTTATGGCTCTCTTGTATTCTGAGGGGTCAGAAGGGCAAGATATTAAAGATTTCACCACCACACTACTTAAAACTTCCCTGGAGCTACCTGCAGACTTTCAAATGGACCTGGAACGGGTTCATAGAACCTTGGGACCACAGCCTAAGGATTCATAAACCAGACCTAGATCTATACTGATGTGCTTCTTAAGTTATGCAGCCAAAAAGAAGATATTAGCTACAGCTTGGTGCAAGAGGAAAATATACTATGGTCAGTCTTGAATATATATATAGACAATGACTATGCCCCACAAACTTTGAGAAATAGAAGAGCATACTCAGATATGCTTCCAGCTTTAAAAGAGGCTAAAGTTAAATTCACTACCCCATACCCGGCGCCTGGTGATGCAACTGTTTTCGGGCCGAAGAGAATTCCAGACAGCAGAGGAGGCCAGTGAGGATTTGAAGAAGGAAGGCATTCAATTTAAGGAGAGACTATGGACTTCTGCAATGCAGCCTAATGTTCCCCACTGGCAGACGCCACAAGTTCAAGACGCCCACAAAGAGACTCACTAGGCAAGCCACAGAATATTACAGGCTGCCTAGCAGCGTTCCGCTGAGTCCAGCTGAGAAGGCTCTGAACAACAGACTGGGACATTGGGTGAAGCACGCATAAGCTGCAAATATGTTTGGGCCCTGTTCTACCATATGGTCGATTTTGGGACAATACATTGAACTGGCAGCATGTTGAGACACAATTCAGAGTGCAAGGACTCTGGGTCTGACTCTAAAAAAGCCACTACATTCCAAATATTAACTGACAAACACGTACATATAAATGGATGCAGGTTCTTTCTAATAATCTGAAATGGTGACATATACAATGGAAAGAAGACTGCAATTTATAAGAGAGATGTATCTGAACACTGTTAAAATAAAATTAACAGTCTGTAATAAAAAAGAGGAGAGGGGAGACCCTTACAGGCTATCGGTAAGGGACACTCATGTTTTTACATAAGTGGCAGATTTTATGCAATTTCTTTTCACATATTTTGTTAACTTGGATATTTTGTTATCTGCCCAACATTGTTTGGTATCATAAAGGCCTAATTACTCTAGGGGTCCGAAATGCATAACCCACTGGATTTCTAGTGCTTCCATTAGCTATGGAGACACCGAAAGGGAGAAAATTCCTGATCTCCCCTACCTTGTAAGTTTCACTTAATGTAAATAGTTATGGGAAAAAGATCCTGAACATGTTTAAGATGGGATTTTTTTCGATTAGTAAAATTAAGTACAAGTTTACAATGTTTAATAAGCTTAGATCACTACTTGGGACAGCAGCAAAAAAAAGAGAAGAACTGGAGCAGATATAAAGCAAGGCTTCTGGGTTAAAATTCAATTATGATGGCGATACAAACTATGAGAGCATTATCTCTTAATATAAATGGATTAAATAATCCAATTAAGAGATTGTGGCTATTTCAATATTTAAAAAATCCAAGAAACACACTTTAATGAGAAAGAGCATGCTAAATTATCCTGGGGAAGGCGATATCAGGTATTTGCTTCCTCATACCCGAAAGGGAAATGTAGAGGGGTGTCAATTTTAATTCCTAAAACTTCTTTGTTCCAATTAGATTCACAGTTTGTAGATCCACAGGGCTGCTTTATTATATTAAAGGGAACATTATTTGGGGTACCAGTGACTTTAGTAAATGTATACCTTCCACTCCTATCTATGGCTGCCTATATTAATAGGTGTTTTGTAAAAAATGCTTGAAAATATACAAGGATGCTTAATTGTGGGAAGGGACATTAATATAACATTGAAGTCTCAATTAGATACTTCAGTATCTATGAGATATCGTTCCTCCCCTGCCCAGAAGGTATTCTGTTCCCAACTGAAATCATTGGGACTGACTGATGTGTGGAACCTTTTTTTCCCCCATTTCCAGAGGATATACATATTATTCCTCTAGATATGACTGTCATTCGAGGTTAGATTATTTTTATATCTCAAAGGAGCATTTAGACTATTTACATGATATATCTGTGGGATCTCGATTTCTCACAGACCATTCTCCATTATTTTTAAAATTGGACTTGAAAATTCCTAGAAAGTCCACAGGGTGGTGCCTGAACACTGCGTTTCTTAAGGACAAATCCTTTGTAGAAAATTTTCAGTCCAAGATATCTCAGATTTTAAAAGAGAATTAAACTCCAGGGATCTCAGAAGCTATAGTATGGGATACTTTGAAGGCAGTTGTGAGGGGCCAAATAATTGCTTATGCAGCTCATAAAAAGAAAAATTGGGAAAAGCAATATAAACAAATAAATGATGAACTTCAGAATTTACAACAAAATGCGACTCTGTTTACTGCTGAAATTAAGACCCAGATAAACCATAAAAAAGCTGAATTACAAAAAATATTAGATGAAAAGATGCAGCAAGCACTTTTCTACCTTAAAACATATAGTTACGAAGGAGGTCCAAGGGGAGCAAGAAATCTGGCTAGGAGACTGAGAGGCCATAGAACGGCCACCTGTGTTGCTCACCTTCTGGATCCCATTAGAAACTTTAGAGCAACTAATACAACACAAGTGATGGAGATATTTATGAATTATTATACCCAACTATACAGTGAGTCCTCTCCTTCAAATCTGAGCCAGTTAGGAGGATTTCTGCAGTCCCTCTCATTACCAAAGTTTTCTGCAGGCGTGATAGAAAAGCTTCAGGCACCGATTAACATGGAAAAGATTGCGAGAGTAGTAAAGAAGAGTAAACCATTAAAAACTTCAGGCCCTGATGGCCTACCTACGGAGTGGTACAAAACATTCCATAAATAATTGACACCTTTATTATTGAAAGTATTTAGTATTTGCACTGATGGAGCCTATTGGAGAAAGAGACTGGAAGAAGGACCCATCTGTATGGAGGGAGCCTGCAGAGGAAAGAGATGGGAAGGGAGCGAAATGCAGGAGGAGAGTTCTAGTGCCAGGAACGTAATCATTAGGGGGATAGGGTGACTAGTATTGGCACTGAATCCTCACAGGAGAAAGGTTGTGTGCCTTTATGGGTATGACAAGAGACATATTCATTCAGTGGAAAAGTGTAGTCAGTATTAATAAAATGATGTACTGACAAAATAAATGTCCAAAGGTCAAAATAAACAGTAGGCAGGTACAAACAAAATACACAGTAGAAAGGAGCAGGTAAAATGAGCAATTCTTGGCAAAATAAACAGCGGTAGATTAACAGGTAATGGGTGCAGAGAGGTTGTACTGGCAGTAAAAAATAATAAAATGTATAACAAATATAGTGCAATAAGGAAAGCGTAAAGAAGGTGTATTTAGGAATTTCCCAAACCTCAGTAGGCTTTTAGGTTACAAGTGCTCTATAAATTCTGTGAAGGTGCACAGAGGTCTCAAGCAATCTAAGAGAAGGGAGAAGACATGAGACAAACCACACAGGACCCAGGAGAAGAACAAGAAGTAATGAAAAGGGTTTAGGTTGATGCTTGAGTGAGTCATAGGAGGAGGACAAATGGTGAGGTGGAGAGGTTGTTCCAGACGGAGGAAAGACAAAAAACAGAAAGCAGACTGTCCAGTGGCAGATTTTGAATAAGGAATGGAGATAGTGCAGGAGTTCCTAGAGCAAAGAGCACAGGGGGAAAGGGACAGGAGAAAGTTGAGGTAAGGAGGAAGAGATGAGAATAATATTTAGAAAGACAAGACGCACAGTGATTGAGGCTGCGGGAGGCAAAGGTTGAAATCAAAAGGTTGCTGTAAAGGAAGCAGCGATGGGTGTGAGAGGGGAGCATGAGAGGCAAATGGCAGAAGGCAATGCAGAGAATACCCAGTCTAGTGAAAGTGGAGATAGTGGTGGTGTGCCATAGACATCATTCCCGTAATCAAATACTGGAAGAACCACGGCACGGGTCATATTGTCGCAGACAATAACCCCACAGTAACACATGCTGCAAGGAAAACATTGGCAGTTCCATACAACATCGAGTACAAGAACTACCTGACTGTCAGCGCACGCCATTGAAAATAATGGGACTTTTGTTTTATGCAGAGAACCCCACCCCACCCAGACTTAAAATAACCAACTCATGGGGTGGGTGGGGGGCATGGACTTTGGGGATGGGGAGAAAATCGGAAGGAGAAATTATTATTTTAAAAGCAATACAAAAAGTTGCAGCAGGAGCAGACCTGGTAGGATCCGAACCGCAGTCCCAGGTTTCCTGCTATGCCATGTGCTGTTACCCTAGCCACTCCACCACAGGAGCAGCCTGACCAGCACTCTAGCACACAGCAACTCGATTCCTCCAAAGGATGTCTGCAGATTGACAGGGTTAGCGGTAATCCCTACCGCTATTCTAACCCCTGTCGCTCTAAATCCTCTAATGCTTTGCACAGCGCTGCTCTTTTAGTGCTCTTCCTGGTGCGCTATTATGACCCAGTACCAAGAACCACCTTGGGGAAAATTTCCTTGTGAACTGGGAGTAGTAGGTATTCTTAGTTGAAGTAGATAGCACTGAGTTTGAGGTGGAGCATTGTGTGGATGGTATTGATATGGTGGAAAAGTCAAGATTTCCATCCAGCCAGTCACCTAGGTACTTGAAGTGGGGAATAACTTTAAGGAGGCTGCCTTCCAAGGTAGAAAAGACTAGGGGGAAGGGGAACCTTGTAAGCTTTTGGTATTGCAAAAGGTCAAAGACACCGTCTTCTTGTCATTGACTCTAAGTTGGTGGGATTGGAACCAATATTGGACTTCCTTTTTTTTTTTTCTTCATACAGCTATTTCTCCTGGGACAGTCGGTCAGTCTCTCTGCACTGTTCCCCTGGCCTATGACTGACACTCAGCTTCTTTGACCAAAGTGGATTCCTTCTGTGACAGGTCCAGAAAGGGAGAGCTATCCTGCCCAGGTCCATAAATCCAGTTTGCCCTTGCAGTCAGGTGGTGCATGCCATGGGGGAGTGGGCAGTGCATCACAAAGCCCACCTATCCCAGTTCTGTTTTCTGTATTTCACCTGCCATGGCGATATGTCAGTATGTACACATGGAGGCATGCACACACTGCACACCCTTCAAGCTGCTCACTAACCTACACTACCACTGGGCTACCCCAGGAGATGAGAGTAGTCCTCAGGATGCTCGATCCTTTTTCACCTTGGCAGACCCTCATCAACCCGAGCTTGTTCCCCGACACAGGTCATTGGCATTGCAAGAGGAAAGGCATACAACACCTCAGCCCTCCATGCCACCATGCCAGCTAGCATTGGACGTTATTGAAATCGTGCTTAAGTGGTGCTTCCAGGATAGAGACCAAGGTATTTGAGGCAAAAAGTACCGTATGTTAATCTGCATACGTATAAATATGCAAGCTGACACAAACTAAGGGATGGTCACTAAGAAATATCAAAATCAAGATGGTCCACAGGATGGAGCCTCGGGAACCCTAGCTTGCACTGGAAGTAGAGACAAAGCATCATCATCCTGGAACAACAAAGGCAGCCAGAGAGGTAGTATCTGAACCATTGGACAGTTGGAGTAGAGAGACCTGCAGCTTTCAGTTTATCCAGAAGGAAGGATTAGGCTATCGTGTCTAAGGGCATTGCAAGACTAAGGAAGATGGCAGCAGTGATGTGCGTTTCTAGTTAGATTAATAAAAATGAGGTACTTTCATCTGTGATTGCTGAAAGATCCAGTTATTATATGCACAGGAAGAAAAGGAATTAATAGTAAGTCTGAAGTATTTCTTGTAATGTAGCCCATTGCTTGTTTTTACCCTAGTTATTACAAGGGAGATCATTATAGTGGTGAGTAAAATGCAGCAATATGATTGGTCAGTCACATTCTATATACTGTACCTTATTTTAATGTTAGGCTAGTATGCATGTTGGTCCTCATCTCATAATACAAGGCTTGTGAGTATGCATCACCTGGATCCTGTAACTTGCTACTGACAGTAAGTGGACTTTACAGACTTGTAAGTCTCAAGCAGTGAAAGTGGCAGTTAATTGCCATTTATTGTGATTTTTGCATAATTCTGGACCCTGCCTTTCCCATGGACCCCTTCCCCGATACATAGCAGCATCTGTCCACCAAAACATAGTCCCTGAGCTCTTTTTTCCCTGATGCACAGCAACAATTTTAAGGCTGATAAGACTTTTCTTTCTGTTTTTTTTTTTTCTGTCCATGTCAGACCACAGCTGGACCCTTAACTATGGCCTAAAAACAAAAGCTGCAGTATCACCGATACTGATTGACGTATCGGTACTGTTGTGAAACCCTTCACTTGTCAGCCAACTAATTCATACATAAATCCCCCCAAAAAAGAAAATTCTGAGGTGGAATAACTGTCTTACATTAAAAACATCTACTGTAACTGAAATTGTTTTCAAAAACATGTTCGTGACCTTGAGTATATATATCAAATTAAAATAACAGCAATAAGGTACTTGAAGGAATAATCTTCTTGAGAAGTTCCAGCCCAGCCAGTCTCGGAATAAGATAATTATTTATTCTGGGAGTATCCTGATTCCAGTCATAGCAATCAGACAATCAAGGACAGACTGGAACACATAGACCCACTCTTCCAGTAATTTATGCACGAGCATTCAGGTTCATTATGTAGCTAAAAAACAGTATATACAACTCAGATAAAAATCTGAGCCATCTTGCTACATTTTAGATCATTCCTTTATCAGGGGTACACTGTTAGTTACTTTAAAAATAAAATATGCATATATTTACATTTAATAAGTGTATTATTTAAAATAAATTAAATTCAACACATTGGCAAAGGGGTTACCAATACTCACACCTGACACAATGAAACGTGTACACCTTTGGTTCATGGTTGTGATATCTACCTATCAAGTAGCAAATCATATTAAATATTTTTCAAAAAAAGTAATAAACTATAATTCAGTATTTAAAGTAATACTTAAACATAACAGAAATGCACTTTTTACACTCATAATTTTAGATGTTATTGCTTCTGAATTCCAAACATAAAAAAAAAATCTTCTTTTGCAAAACAAAGCTGCACCGCTTATTGGTCTGTAAGCAAAATTAAAATATTCAAAAAAGTCCTTCCCACTCTGTTTTTTACAAATGACATGAAACCTTTCGATATATACATTTTGCTATTGAGCTAACCAGTGAATTCATGAAAAGCAATATTTTCGTTATGTCTGATGGTATTTATGTTGTACCTGAAATGTAAATCCCTGTTTCTCCTCTGTTATGTATCTACAAATTAACCAAAGATACATTGTAATTGTCTCTGTTGTTTTTTTTACTTAGAATAACTTAGCTAGTAATCTTTCTAGTTCTCATGTGAAAAGGTGTGTGTTAGGCAGTATGGTCCCCTGCTCTCTCTAAAAGGAGGCACATGCTGACAGTTCAGGGACCCTTTATATACTGCAAGAGTATGGGATGGGGAAATTGGGCACACACCAGTGCACCACACCACATGACCAAACAATCATGTGATGAGTGCTAGCAACTTGAAATAGCATCCTTTATATTTAGCACAAGTCCACATTCTATACATATTCGTATCTCGATTAGTGAGGGTGGCTTACTGTTCAGTGCAGTACTACTGTACTGACAATCAGCTGTCCATTATTTTTCACTATCCATGTATGTTTGCCAATTGTCGACAATAGCAAATAACGTGAAAATAAACAGTGAACATTTTCTACAGTATACAGTAATTTGTGCTGAAATCTCAAGGCTGTGATATTGAAGGAACTGTGTTAATACTCCATATACATAAAGGATTAAAATGCTTATTTAATATTGAAGTGTTGGCTGGTGTGCAAAGGCACTACTGGGGAAATGGTTCGTTTGAAAAATAAATTCTAAATTTGAGATGGCAAGTTTTATTCTTTATAGCTGCCTCCTCTTCTACTACTGCTCCACAGGGAACAGTCATCCATCTGTGTTCTTTTATTGGCGGTAATCTACAGGTTTATAGTTTTGCTGTTGACTCCGTATCGTCAGATTAATCTACAAGTTTATAATTTTGCTGTTGACTCCATATTGTCAGAATTGTAGAAGTGTGTTTTTTAAACATACAATATCCCTAAATATCTATTCATATATATTGTTTTTTTATTACAGAACTGACATGTTCTCTATTTCTTTCTCTTAAACAGACCTCATCTGTAAATCCAACCATTCACAGAGCTCTAAGGTACATCAATCACTAATATACAATAATAGTGTGTGTGTTTTTTTTCATTGTCTCCACTGATGTCTTTGAGCCATTGTATTTCCATAAAAAAGATGTCTTCTTGTTCATGTTGACAGGCATTATTTCAATATTTTTGGCTAGTGCTGGGTAAATTGTGATAATTTTAGACTCCCAAGATATCGAACTGCTGTTGGCCAGCGCTGTTTTCTGTACAAGTCATTTGTAGACTGGAACGTCTTATCTACAGACTTTTAGCAACTTGCCTCTTATTTCAGGTTTAAAATCCCATTGAAAGGACATTTTTTTACCAAGTTGAAATCGAAATGTATATTTTCACTTGATTACGTATGTAATTTGTAAGTTGTGTATTTGTACCTGTTTTTCTTTACTTCTGTACCTTTGTTCCTGGGTCCCCCCTTGAAAATGAGCCTTTGATGCAGATGTTAACAAATCTAATAAATATATAAATCAGTGTGTAAAAATACAGGTAAAGTGTAAGGTACTGTTTGAAGTGCTCAGCTTTGGTGTGGATTAGTAGTGAAACAATATATGAAATAATTTAAAAGACAACCTTAGTACAAATGCTGGAAGAGCATTTCCAATAAAGTCAAATTTTAAAGCAGTGCAAAATCACATATGCCCCAATAATGTAGAACAATTATTATTATTATTAGGATTGTTATTATCTGAAATTTATGGCAGGATATCCTGTAAGATACAATACCTCACTTTCATGGGGTCTCAAAATGTATAAAAACAATGGGGGATCTTACTTTGATGAAGGCTCTTGCAGCAGGCAGCACTGTTAGGATTAAGTCATCGGGCACCAGGATAACATGGAACACTATCTAGCTAGTAGTCAACAATGAGTGACTGCCCACCACTGATGTCACCCTCTGACGTCAGCCTATCCTATAAAGGTGGGCAGTCCTCCATGCCCTCGCCAGTTCTTTCCCACCATCAATCTGTACTTGTTGGACCTTTCAGACATCTGCTACAGTTGAGTGACATTTTTGACTTGCGATTTGTTATTTTTTTTGGCCTTTCTCAGTGAAAAATTTCTTGTTTTTGTCATTATCTTGTCATTTGTATCTCTTCACTGACTCTTTTGACAGATTCCAGGAAGACCAAGTCTGCCTGCAGCAAGCAAATCCTGGAGAAGGACGGCTATTCATATTGTCTACTCTGCCTAGGCCCTGACCTCGATACTGAAGTCTGCCAAGCCTGCCAGAGCTTCAACCAGGCCACATGGAAATGATGAAGGAAAACCCTGGAGCGTTATCTCCTTCAACAAAAGTTAGCCCCCATGGAGAGGAAGCTGCAGGGACCGAGCTTCCTCTTCCCCAGTGATTTCTTCTGGGGCTTCCACTCCTTGTGTGTCCTGGGAGAAGTTGTCAGGTAAACAAAAACACAAACAGGACAAACATCGGGACTAGGACCGGTCTTCCTCCTGTTCACAGTTGCCTTTGAAGGCCACAACCTCTTCTGGTTCTTCCCACCATGGGGTTCAACCTCTCTGGCCAAGCCAGCCCTCCCTTCCTCCAGGCATCCTGTGGCCCCACCACCCACCCTTGTTTCTGTCTCAGGCGGCAGCACCATAGGTTGGGTTCTTCTTCCCCTGGCCTACAACCCCTGCATCTCAGACTCTTAGTTCCTCCAGGTCCACAGCCTGGTGGCTTGCCCAGTTATGGCTTGGATGTCAGGTCCTGGACCGATGTCCCCCCAGCTTTGATGTTTTTTTTGCTGGTCCCTTCCCTGTGGGTCCCAATGATGGCCTGTCAAACCAGTGCCTGCTGATGCCCACTCTGGCGGAGCCTCAGCTTTAGCCCATGGGGTCCCCTCCCCAGGTGCCTACCTCATCTGTTCTGCTAACACCACTGGACCCTCTTCCAGGACCTTCCTACCTGACACCCACCAAGCCAATGCCATCAGGGCTCACACCTTGGCCTACACTGACTCCTACCCTGACACCGGTCCCTAGTATGATGTTGGTCCCTCCTGAGCCTATGCTGGTCCCTCAGCCAATGCCTGTCCCTTTTCCAGAGTACTCTTCCCTGCCACCTCTGCTGGTCTCACCTTCACTGGCCCCTACACCTGTGCCAGTTGCCCTGGGACTGCAGCTGCCCCCGCATCCAGTGCCCGTTCCATATCCAGGCTATCCTGCACCTGCCTGCTGCTTCTTTTTCCCTATCTGGTGCTGGGTTATCCTTATCCTTGGGCTTACCCTTATGGGCTGCCAGTGGACTATGCTTCTCTGTTCTCAGCATGGTGGGACTTCATGCAAAACCAGGCCCCTGTCCAGGCCCTTGCTGGCCTCCAGGCCAATGCTGACCACCCCCCCATATGCCTTATTCCAGTAGGGGGAGTAGCCAGCCTCCCCAGACACTGTTGCATGTGGACCCTTGGACTAACATTGGTGCGGGCTCCCGCTCGGTCAAACAGCCTCCTCCACCCTTCGACCCTGAAGCTTCAGAGGATGAGGAGTTGATCTTTTTAGAACATTCAGTCACCATCAAAGAGTCCTCAGAAGGAAAGGAGGCCACAGAAGTGGCCTCCAAGTCTCCCCCGATGGACCCCTCCTTTATGGAGATCATGCATCATATTCAGATGATTATGGGCTGGTGAATGGAGGGGCAGGATCCCAAGTAGTGCCAATTGGCAGCACACTTATGTCAGTCTGACATCCTATAAGTGATTGTCCCCCCTCTGGTCAACCCCTATGATGATGCCACCAAAGCCTTCATGGAGGCATCCTTCTGCTGTCCCCTCCTTACCCAAGAAGGCAGACAGAAAATGTCATGCACCTGGTGGCAGACCCTGTTTGGGGTCTCACCCCAAAGCAGGCTCTGTGGTGATCATTGCAACACACGACCATACCAAGAAACTCAGACACCTCAGTGCCCTTCCTCCTTAGCAGGAGTCCAGGCAGTTGGACCATATGGGTTGGAGGAGCTTTGCCTCCTCTACCCTCACTGTTTGCACTCTCGATTACTAATTGCACATGGTAACATACCAAAACTCTCTTTCAGATTTTTCTTAGGGTATATAAAGCTAAAGCAATATTAATAATGTTATGTTCAACTGAAATCTGGGGATTAGAACAAAATAGTGTAACACTGGAACCTATCCAAAATCTTTTCCTAAGAAATGCACTAGGGTTCCCAGGAGTAGTATCAGATGCCCACTTAAGAAAGGAAACTAACCTTCAAACTTCAGAAACAGAAGCTAATGTAAGATTATTAAACTGCTGAAAAAGAATGGTTACTACCCCCAATGTCAAGCTGAGATATGCCTGCTGGAAAGAAACAATGCTGCATCATAAAGAAGGAATATACCCCAATCCTGGTTTAGTAAATTAAGTATGAAAATTCAGAAGGCAGTAATACAAACTATTTATGACAGCTGGGCACTAACTAACATTTCAGAATACACAAAAAATGTAAGAATTAGATGGTTAGACATTAGTGCACAAATGGATTATATGAAAATTGGTTAATCAACAGTGTTTACACAATATAAGTCACTAAATGTACAAAATGAACTTCAGAATTACTCAGATTGGTGCCAGAACTCCCTACACAGAAAAATGTTTGCTAGATTACACTTTGATATCCATTCTCATTATAAACCTCAAACAATAGTTTGCGACAAGTTGAACGAAGTTCGAATATGTAGATGTGATCAAACTAAATATCTGCCAACTTCACACCTGTTGCTTGACTGCCCTCTTTTAGATGAAGTAAGGAAAACCTGGCTGGATCTGTTTTATAAATAAAATGAAAGGTCTTAATAGAGATCAACTCACTAACAGATTATTAAGAGGTCTAAATATAGCCATTTCTTGTGCAGTGATTACATTTTATCTGGAAATCTGTGAAATTTTGCACATCTGAATGATGTGTTATAAAGCTCTATATGTGTATTTATTACTGTGATTCTAATATTTGTATTGTTTGATTTGATAAAATTGTATTTTTTATACAGGAAATCAATTTGTTAGGACATATGTCCTGTTTTCAACAAAGTCCTATATTACAAGCAAAGGTACAGAAGGAAGACAAAATCACATACTACAATTAAGACTTAATAAGTAACAAATAAAAAGTAAAACATCTTTAGTTAAAACCTGTACAGATGGTCCTCAAATATTTGAATAGATTAGTCTTAAAATTAGTCAAGATAGTAATACACCTCAGTTCATTTGGTAACTTATTCCAATTACTTGCTATGTTATTTTGTAGTGTTGTATCTCCCATTTTATTAAACGATCTGTGCATTGGAATTCTTGTAGCAGAGTTTCTTGTAGTAACTCTTTGTCCACGTGGGAATTCTTGTACAACATAATGAGACAAGGGGTGTCTATTTTTGTTATAAAGTATCTTATGGCATGCGCCAAGCCATGAAAACCATTTTGTCTGTCTTATGACTATACACTTTGTCTTTGTTAATAATACATTTTTAGAGTGAGATATTATACAGGCTGAGTTACTGTTCCGAGAGAGAGAGAGAGAGAAACAGTGAATGACAGTTACAGTATACAGTATAGTGCTTCTTTTACTGCCAGTCATACAACAAAAGTGTAGAACTGAGTTGTTACAGTTATCACAGGACAGTCCTAAGGTTTGTCACTCAGGGAAGGATCGCACCTTTGCTAGACTGTGGCACAGATTTTACTGGCCTAGAATTCATGAAGATGTTGCAACTTGCTACCCATTGCAGTTCTTGTCCTGAATGTGACAAAGTAGCCCTAGTGACTAAACAAGCATTTGTCAATGCCAAATGTTTGATACTTGGTAAAGAATTTGTTTTTTGCCATTTTAGACCCACATTTTAAAAATACTTGTTTTAGGATTTACCTTATAGACATGACATGTGCCATTTACAGAATACTGGCTGAAATTTCATTTCACACCAGAGATGTGAAAACACATGTCTTTCATTATTTTAAAAATGGCATGTCACGTTTATGAGGTGGTGTGAAAAAAAAAGGCAATGCTGAAAGGCTAGAGTCAAAATATTGAAAATTAGTGATGTTACGAGTGAATGCTGAAATTGTGTAATGTTCAGTCATAACCTGGCCATTTTACGGTGCCTGTACACCAAATTTTCAGCATAACCTTCTTATTACCCCACCCTAATGAACCTGGTAGGTAAAAAGGAAAAATTACTCACCTTAGTAATTGTGTTTTTTCTAATGGAGTCTTGCTGTATTCTGACATATGCAGTTAGCCCCAGCACTTAAACTGCTCTGGAGAAGAAAGAGTCAACTCTATGCAGGAAGCATAGAATGTTGAGCTTGAGCTCTGTTTCAAACCTCTGTCTGCAGCACTTCAAAGTGTAACTATCAGATTCTTATGAGCTATTACTAAATAACTGTACTTCTTAAAGTGGAAATTATAAAAAAAAAATATAGCCAACAGGCAACACATTTTTGGTTCCCCAAAAAGACTCAAGTTGAGAACCCAAAATAATAACCAGGTAGAGAACCAACATATAGCTACCAAAACAACATAACAATAACCTACTCCCCCCTTCTAGAAAGGAAGAGTGCAAAGTACACCCCTGAGGTGCAACACTGTACTTGCCAGCCCACTTCCCAAAAACAGGTTCTGAGAGGGGAGGCAGGGAGGGAAGGAGGTCAGAATACAGCAAGACTCCATTAGAAGAAACAAAATTACTAAGGTGAGGAATTTTTTCTTCAAACAACATGAAGCCTTGCTGTATTCTGATATATGCAGACTACCAAGCAGTACTGCCATGGGGGGTACCGAACCAATTTTGGGAATAGGCTCTACAGTACTGCAGTTCCAAACCGAGCATCACTCCTAGCCTGGATATCCAGAGAGTTATGCTTGGTAAAAGTATGGACAGTTTTCCAGATGGCTGCTTTGCATATTTCTAGTAAAGGTATATCCCTGGCAGCAGCCAGAGAAGCAGCTGTACCCCAAGTTGAATGAGCCCTCAGGCCTGAGGGGGGTATTTTGCCTAGCTTTTCATAGCAGAATTGGATACAAGAGTCAATCCACCTAGCAATAGTTCTCTTAGTAGCAGGTTTACCTTTTCCCACTTCACCATAAGTGAGAAACAATTTAGGACAATCAAACCTAAGTGCCTTAGTATGCTCAATGTAGTAGCTAAGTGCCCTCTTAACATCCAAACTGTGTAATCTTCTTTCTCCTGAAGAAGAATGATTGGTGAAGAACACAGGAAGAGACATGGACTGGTTCAGATGAAAATCTGAAACCACTTTGGGTAAGAACCTCCTATTGGTTCTAAGGACCACCTTATCTCTGTGGAATGAGATAAAATCCGGATCCACTGACAGAGCTTGTAATTCACTAATACACCTGGCAGAAGTGATAGCTACCAGGAACACAGCTACCAAGTCAGATATTTGAGTTCTGCTGAAGTCAATGGCTCAAAAGGGGGTTGCATAAGCTGAGCAATGCTAACATTAAGATCCCAAGCAGGGGTAGGGTCCCTAAATGGAGGGTTGGTATGAACCAAATTTTAAAGAATTTACAGAAGACAGGATGAGATGCCAGGGAAGAAACCTTCCCCACTGAAAGGAATGCAGGGACAGCTGTTAAATGAACTTTCAAAGTGGCTGGCCTGAGGCCTAGGTCATTGAGATGAACCATGTAATCCAGAACTGTAGCCAGATCAGCAGTATCCGGTAAGACATCCTTATTGGAACACCAAATGCTGAATCCCTTCCATTTGGAATTATAAGTTTTTCTGGTGGCAGGTTTTCTAGAGGATTTGAGACTCTCCAGAACCCCTTGAAACAGGTGCAGACCTGCATACTCTAACTCTTCAAGAGCCAAGCCTTGAGGTTGAGAAGCCTGAAGGTTGGGGTATCAGATTCTTCCTGAGATGAGGGTAACAGATTGTGCTTCTTGGGAAGAGACAGGTGAAGATAGACTGCTAGGGACATCAGTAGGGGATCCCAAGTCTGTCTGCCCCAGTCTGGTGCAATCAGGATCACTTGGCATGGTTGTGACCTGATCTTGACCAGTACCTTGAATAACAGAGGAAAAGGAGGAAAGGCATACAGGAATCTCCCCCCCCCCAGTCCAGAACCAGAGCATCCAGGAGAACTGTGCCCATGACTGGAGGTCTGCAACAGAAGAGAAGAAGTTGATGATTGTCTGGAGCTGCAAAGAGATCTATCTCTGGAGTGCTCCATCTGGAGAAAATTACTTTCTATATGAAGGGGTCCAGGGTCCATTCATGATGGCCCTGAGAGATCCTGCTCAGGGCATCTGCTAGCACATTGTCCTTCCCTGGAAGATGAACTGCTACTAGACATGCCTGCAGGGCATACGTCGGAGACCATATTTTCATGGCTTCCATGCACAAGGCCATAGACTGAGTGCCTCCCTGCTTGTTGATGTACCACATGGTGGTGGTGTTGTCTGTCCTGACCTGAACCACCTTGTTCCTCACTGAGTCTGAGAAAGCTTGGAGAGTCAGGAATACTGCCCTGAGTTCCAGAAGACTGATATGAAGTAGAGACTCCTGAGGGGACCACACCTCTTATGCTGTGAGATCTCCTAAGTGAGCTCCCCAGCCCAGGAGATAGGCATCTGTGGTTAGCACCACTGAATGAGTCTGACTGATGAATGGGACTCCTTGTCTGAGATTGTCCTGATCCAACCACCATTGGAGAACTTGGACCAGAGTCTGAGTCACTGGAATCAATTTGGTTAGAGGATCTTTTTTCTGAGACCAAAAGGACCTCAGATGGAACTGAATCTCCCTCATTTGAAATCTGGCTCCCTGTACCACCGCAGTGGAAGCTGCCATGTGGCCCAGGAGCTGAAGAAAATGTCTTGCTGGTTGAGATAACAGAAGGCGGAAAGAAGAAGCAAGATCTGTAAGGGTCTTCACCCTTACCAAGGGAAGAAAAGCCTTTGCTTGGACAGTATCTAACTATACCCCTGTGTAGGTAAGGAGTTATACTGGTTCAAGAACTGATTTTGGCAGATTGAGAAGAAACCCTAGGGAAGTAAGCATCTGTTGTGTCACTTGTAGGTCTGACTTGACTTGGTCTGGAGACTGTCCCACGATGAGCCAGTCATCCAGGTATGGACAAATGGAGATATTCTGTCTCCTGGGTAAGGCCACTACTACTGCTAGGCATTTTGTGAACACCCTTGGAGCTGATGTTAGGCCAAAGGGCATTGCTCTGAACTAATAATGGCCTGAAGACAATTTGAACCTGAGGTACTTTCTGTGGGAGCACCTGATTGGGATGTGAAAGTAGGTATCCTTGAGGTACAGGGAAGCTAACCAATCCCCTGGCCTTAGAGAGGGAAGAATTACTCCCAGAGTCACCATTTTGAATCTCGGCTTTATACGGTACTTGTTTAGGTATCTTAGGTCTAGGATGGGCCGCCACTCTCCTGTCGTTTTTAGGGTAAGGAAGTATCTCGAATGCAGACCCTTGACCCTGTACTGAGTAGGAACTCTCTCTACAGCCCTGAGAGTTAGTAGAGAAGAAACCTCTGCTTCTAGAGCAGTGGTCTCAGAAACGTTTGCAGGTAGAAAGGACTTGGTCCTCAATTTTGGAAACTTTGCAAAACTGAGAGCCAATCCCTGGCTTACTACCTCCAGGACCCACCTGTCTGAGGTAACAGACTTCCAGGCCTGGAAGTAGTACGCCAGCCTGCCTCCTACTGGGATTGGGGAGTCAGCCTGGGCTGACACATCAGGGTGTCTGCTTGGCAGGAGCCTTGGACTGAAAGGAGGATGTAGCCCTGCTCATCCTCCTTCTGCCGCTCCCTCTGAAGAACCCCCTCTGAGGAAAAGGAGAGGAGGCCTGTGCCTGGTAGAAAGGCCTGTGAAAAGGCCTGCCCCTGCCCCTAGACTGCTGCCTCTGAGGAGTTGTCTGCCTTTCCTTGGCCTGTGCACTCCTGTAGGTGGTCCGGTACTCATTCATTTTCTTCATGTAATCCTCTGTCTTCTCCCCAAACAGAGAATTACCCACCACAGGGAAATCCATGGCTTTAGCCTGAGTGTCCTGTGAGAGGCTAGTTCAACTGAGCCAAGCAAACCTCCAAAGAGACTCAGATGTAGCCATAACTCGTGATGCCACAACATTTGAGCCCACATCAGCATGAAATTGAATCTTGGATGCCTCAGTCCCATCAGCAGCCACCTCCTCCAGCTCTTTGGCTAGCTGGGGGGAGGCCTCTTTAGCCAGCTCCAGAACAGTATCCCATCTGGACTTCTGGTATCTGGCTGTGTAGGCCATATAATTTGCTTGCCTGAGTCCCAAGGAGGATGCCAAGTACTGCTTTTTGGCCATAGCATCCACCTCCCTAGAGTCTTTATCTGGGGGGTATGAAGCCAAAGGTATGTTAGCCTTGTCACAGGCTGCAGCCTGTACTACCCCAACATGGCTGCATTGGTGGAACAAGAACTCTATACCTGAGCCTGAAAGCATATACCTCCTGTCCATTCTTTATCTACATGTAACTCTCCTACAAATGGGGGTTCCCAAAAGTCTTCCAGGAGCTTGCTTGAATGCTCCAAGCCTGGATGGTGTTCGGCGTCTAAGTCGTTTATCTGTGAGTGCTTTTAGAGCCTCTGGTACTGTCTCTTTAAGATCTGTCTGCCTGCAGACATAATTAATTTGGATGGGGGTCTGTGTGTTTCCCTGCTTGAGTCCTGCTCGAGCTACTGCCAAATCGCTCCGTTTCTGCAGTCGCTAAGTGGGCAGAAGGAGCACTCTTCAAAGATGTAATTGTTTGCTTGTAACCTGTTAAGAGTAATAATGAAAATGCAGTTTGTTTTAACCTGCTTTCTTGTAGCAAGGATAGTGCAGAGTAGTCTCATGTTGGTTCTGAACTGTCAATTGGACCCACCATTGTGGGGATCTTTTAAATGTAGCTTGCTCTGGGCTAATCAGAACTGGACTCTCCTCTGGAGCCAGACACAATGGGACTGTATGGCAGATGCCTCTGGGAATTGTAGTTTGGACTGCGGTGCCTTTTTGCACCAACAGGGGGAGTCTGATTGTGAGTGACAGCCAAACCAGCCAACTGAACTGGGAGGAACTCCAAGGAAATGCCCGTCTCTGTCTACTGGAAAGATCAGATGAGTTGAGACAGTGAAGAGAGAAGGAGCTATGAGCTTCTGCGCTGTATAGTTTCACGTGGGAAGCGCGTGGGAAGCCTAAAGTCGGGCCGTTGCATTGCCAGTTTGAACTGAACCCGAGTTGTGAGGAGAAAGAAGCACTAGAAGTGTGGAAACCAGGCTCACCCTGTAGAAGACTGGAGAAATTGCTGAATCATGCTCGGCCTGTCAGGAACTGAAGCTGCTGTGTGTTCTCCTGGGTATCGTGCAGTAATTGTAGTTGGGATCGAGAAGAGCCTGCCTGGTATAGTACTTTCCTTTTTACATATAAATGTGTGTAGTGCTTGTGGGGAATCGCTATCTCAAATCACCTGTACAGTGACTTGAGTGCATGAAGCTGGAAGTAAACCCCATCTTAATCCAGACTACATTCATTTGCTATAACTGCAGTGGGGTCCAGTCACAAGGACCTTGTCCACATGTTCTGCTCCTCCTGGCAATCCAGGACAATCTACCTTCCATCCAGTTTTCAGCATTGAGTTTGTGAGTGCAAGCAGGGTAGCTCCCTGCCATCTGTTTATCAAATTGCAAGTGTGTCATCTAATTGTTGCTGTTTCATTTCTTCACGAATTGAGCCATTCGGCTCTGGATTACAGTTGGGTATTGTGCAAGTGTTTTTCCATCACAGGGCCCCAACCAGCTGCACCGATCCTGGCTAGCCCCCCCCATCCTGGGTACCCAGTGAAAGTGACATTTTGGGACTCTGAATATGCGCACAGTACTGTGATTATTAATGTGTTTAGCCTAATTCCCCCTGTCCTTGTTACAGCCGCTTAAATAAATAAGATCTGTTTGTTTCAGCAAAGTTACACTGACTGCAGTAACCATTTATGTCAAAGAATTGTACTGTGACTATCGCACCGTATCATCTTGTTTTACAGGGGGTCCTCAGAGTCCAGTTGACAGAGCCAGTCCTGGGGGTAAGTGTACATTGTGAAGCTACTCTTGATGTATTGTGTGGGCCTCTAGTGGGAAGAAAGGGGGGTTACAGTGTCCCAGAGGGCTGTGACCAAGTCAGAATAGACAGTACCAACCCTGACCTCTAGGTGGAGGCACCCGCCATTAGACCTAGGCCCCTCAAATGTCAGTAGTCAATCAGTCAGGCAGGGGTAGTAGCCCTTGGGATAGCACCACCTGGGGGTTACATCTTGGAGGCACCACTGGGATTAGCGTCCTCTAATGGCCACATTTAGGAATCACTGTTAAAAATAAATGGATACCCCAACAGAAGTGGCTGTACACCAGTTGGTGAAGTGGTGAACGGGCAGTGAGATCACCCTCAAAATACTATACTTGTCTTGGATATCCCGCTGGGTACCAGGCACGGGACACTGTAGAGGGAGTACTTTCCAAGGCTGAATTTTTACGAAACCCTGTGGTGGCGGGGTGGCTGGCTGATCTGCTTGCCCACACTTTCATGGCTCTAATAGAGTGTTAAGGACCCTATAGACAGTTCTAAAGTGCCACAGACCATTACCCCAGAAGAAGCCCTCACTGCCTGGAGAGTGATAACTAAAGACAGTAAAGACCCCGGGGAGAATGAGCCCCCCCCACTATCTGAAACTTTTGAGGAGAAATTTGCTAAATTGTTGCTGGAGGAAGAGAAAACTGGAGGATTTAGAGAAACTATTATTGCCACCTGAGAACGTTCCTCCACCAACACCCTCTCCCCTTCCAGCACCCGTTATTGCCCCTCCTACTGTGCCACTGCAAGCCCCTATGTCTGTACCTGCCAATAGTCATGACTCTTATCGCAGGTTGAAAATTATCTTCAGCACCCTCCCCACTCCACAAGGGGAGGATGACTGGGAGACCTGGATAGACTATGTTGCCCCTCAAGTGCTAGAATGGCAATGCTTGGAAGCAGAAAAGCAAAAGAGGGTAAGTGAGAGCCTCTGAGGTCCTGCCCTGGCTACCATCCATGTCAAACGGGCCAGTAACCCTGAAGCGACTGCACAGGACTATCTTGAGGCCTTGGAGAATGTGTATGGGAGCCCAGATTCTGATGAGGACCTGTGTTGGAGAGTAAGAAATGCACAACAGTACCAAGGGGAGTTGTCTGTGTATGTATCTCGGCTGGAAAAATTGTTGCAAGAATGCCTCAGAAAGGGTAGTTTGCCAGCGATTGAATTGGACCGAACCAGGCTGGACAGGATCCTTAAGTCTGCTCCCTTCTCAGAACTGCTGTTGCTTCAGTTATGCCTGGCCAATCGACTGGAATCCGCACCCTCCTATGATGAGCTAATGAGAGAAATTCAAGGAGTTGAGAAGAGGTGACCCCGGGAGGGACTTGCACCAATAGCTACTGCTACGACCTGAGTGACTGAGAGTGACCCGACAAGTGAAGTTCAGGGCAAGGTTGGCAGTTAATGAGTGCTCTGAGAAGGAAGAAGTGCTACCATAGGGTGAACTGCTTGAGGAGATTAGGAAAGCAAGCAGACAGTCTCACTCATGGAGGCCACACGAGTATGGGCACTGACACTGCCCAACTGCTTCTGCTGTGGAGGTGGGGGTGCCCACTCAGGCACTTCATGTTGACAACAGTTCGAAACTTGATGCCTTGACTATGGAAGTGAGGGAACTGAAGAGATGTCTCCAAATGTCCACCCCACTGCTGGCTGATGTGGCACCAATGTTTTCTGTTGATAGTACCAATACTGCAGCCCCCGATGTGATGCTTCAGTCACCCCAAACTTCAGCTGACATATTTTGCCATAATTGTGGGAAGGATGGGCACATGAAGAGGGAATGCCAGTCTCGGAAAGACTTAAAGAGAGTGGTGAGCAGGCTACAAGTAGAGCTTTGGAGCACAAAACAGTGGTTAAGAGGTGCACAAAATGACCGCAGTGAAGGTCCCAAAAATGTTAACTCACATCCCTTTGTGGCAAGGTCTGTTGCCCAGGTCCCCACTACTGCCTTCCAGACTGTTCCAGGATAGTGGGTCCTCCATGGAGACCACTGTAAAGGTGAATGAAGTGCTCATAAGATCTGCATTAGACAGTGTCTCCTAGTGACAATTATGTTCTAAGACTGGTATCAGAAGCATTTGTCTGATGTGCCCTCACAACCATTGAGGGACTGCATGTCTGGGGTTAAGGAGAAGGCCACCTACTCTTGGATATATCTGACTTTATTATCTTTCCACCTCCGTGGCTGGGGGTGGTGAGCAAGTAGAGACCCTGGCCTTAGTGTGTCCCCATACTGGACTGTATGATGGGGTTCCTTTACTAATTGGGACTAATGCACATATGTTTGGATGGCTGGCTCAGTTGTGTTATGAAAAACAGGGATCAAGGACTAGTAGAGCTTTAAGAATTCCGGTCTTGATCAAGAAGGCCTATGAGGCACAGAGAGATGCCGACAAAGTGAAACCAGAGGAACCGGTTGGAGTTGTCTGGAAAAAGGATCCCGAGTCTCTAACCCTGGTGCCAAATGCCCAGTGTACCTTACAGGGAGAGGTCCGTATCAGAAAGGATGTCAAGAATAAAATATTAATGTTGGATGCACCAGGCGATGGAAAATTGCCGGAGGGACTGCTGGTCAAGCCTAGTATTTTGCCTGCTAGAGCCCATGCTTATGCCAGAAGGGTAATGGTTCAAGTTCATAATGTGTCTGATAGAGAGATTCAGGTAAACAGAGTTTGCACCCTGGCTAATGTGCATTGTGCAGACACTGCAGTGCTACCCAGTAGCAAGAGTTCAAGGAAGAATGACAGAGTAACACCTGACTTGTTTGATTTCAGTGACTCTGCCAGCTGAATGGAAAGTGAGGATCAGTGAGAAGCTTGCCCAGAGAGACCAGGTGTTTTCTTTAAAGGAATGGGATGTGGGATGCGTGCAAGGAGCTGAGCACCATATCTGGCTGCATGATGAAAGGCCATTTTGTGAGAGGTCTCAACGCCTGGCACCTGCTGACATAGATGATATGAGACGGCATCTGCAAGAGATGCTAGCTGCTGGTGTAATACAAAAATCCAGAAGCCCTTATGCATCCCCCATTGTGGTAGTGAGAAAAAAGAATGGGACAGTAAGGATGTGCGTGGATTATTGCACTTTACACCGGCGGACTATCCCTGATCAGTACACAATGCCCTGCATTCAGGATGCTTTGGACTGCCTAAACGGGAGCAAGTGGTTCTCTGTGCTGGATCTCCACACTGGGTACTACCAGATCCCAATGGCCCCAGAGAACCATGAGAAGACGGCCTTTATCTGTCCACTTAGCTTCTATGAATTCATGAGGATGCCTCAAGGGATTTCAGGTGCCCCAGCCACTTTTCAACGATTGATGGAGCGTGCAGTGGGGGGCATAAACTTACTAGAGTGCCTGGTATACCTAGATGATGTTATTGTGTTTGGCAGCTCACTGGAGGAACATGAAAGCAGATTATTCAAGGTGTTGGACCAACTGGAAGACTTTGGCCTTAAACTGTCCATTGATAAGTGTCAATTCTTTCAAACATCAGTAAAGTATGTGGGACACATAGTCTTCACCGAGGGAATAGAGACCGACCCAAGTAAAGCTGAGGCCTTGACCACCTGGCCACAGCCCAAAAATCTAAAAGAACTGCAGAGATTCCTGGGATTCTGTGGTTATTATCGGCGGTTCATTAAGGACTATTCAAGAGTGATCCGTCCTTTACTTAACCTTACTCAAGGGTATCCCCCAACCCACAAAAGATACAAAAAGTCAGCATCCCTCGAGGCTGAAAGAGTGTATTTTCATCCAAGTGAAGTATTTGGGGCCTGCTGGACTCCTGATTGTGAGACTGCTTTTCATGAAATCATATATCAATTTACCCACGCTCCTGTGTTGGCCTATGCTGATCCAACAAAACCTTATGTACTACACACTGATGCTAGCTTGCAAGGGTTGGGCGCTGTGTTGTACAAGAGCACGAGAATGGCCTGAGACCAGTGGCCTTTGCCAGTAGAAGCCTGACCCCATCAGAAAAGAACTATCCTGTACTTAACTTAGAGTTTCTAGCTTTGAAGTGGGCTATTGTTGACCAATTCCATGAGTACTTGTATGGGGCTAAGATACTAGTAAAGACTGACAATAATCCTTTGACCTATATGCAGACTTCAGCTAAGCTGGATGCCACTGGCCATAGGTGGCTTTCTGCATTATCTACATATGACTGTGCTGTTGAATACAGAGCAGGCCTGAGCCACATAGATGCTGATGCTCTCTTCCAGAGGCCTGTTCCCCAGAATGACTGTGTCAGACTGTCACAACCTGATATTCGAGCTCTCTGCCAGAAGTTTGACAGGGAGGAACAAATTTCCATGGACGCAGTGGACTGTATGGTGGATTGTTTGGGACCCCCTGAGAATTGCATACCTGCAGCTTATTGACACTTTTCTGCAGTAGACATTGGTGCACTGCCTCAGATGGACAATGACAGTATTCGGCGGGCTCAATCCCGCGATCCCATGATCAAATCAGCTTTAGAAGCCCTCTTTGCAGGGAAAGATGTGTCCAAATTAGGTTCCACTGATTTGAGAACTGCATTGTTATACAAAGAAGGTCCTAAGTTGAAACAGATCAATAGACTGTTATACAGAGAAACAGTAGACAGAGGGGGGACAAGTAGACAAACAACAACTAGTGCTGCCCACTGCCTTTCGAGACTCAGTACTGAGGTCCTTACACAACCACATGGGGCACCTTGGTATAGACAGAACACTTGACTTGGTGAGATCTAGATTCTATTGGCCTGAGATGGGGGCTGATGTGGAGCAACACATTCGAACTTGTAGTCGCTGCTTACAGAGGAAGGCTTTGTCCCAGAGGGCTGCCCCCCTTGTTAACATCGCCACCAGTGCACCCATGGAGCTGGTCTGCATTGATTTTCTGAGTTTGGAGTCAGATCAAAGAAATAATAGTAATGTGCTGGTGGTCACTGACCATTTTACGAGATATGCCCAAGCTTTCCCCACCAAGGCCCAGAAGGCATCCACTGTGGCAAAAGTACTTGCAGAAAACTTTTTTGTTCACTATGGGGCTCCACAAAGAATCCATTCTGATCAAGGGAGAGACTTTGAGAGTTGTCTGATCAAAGAGATGCTTTCACTGTGGGGAGTGCGAAAGTCCAGAACCACCCCTTACCACCCCCAAGGGGACACACAGCCTGAACGTTTCAACCGCACTTTGCTAGATATGCCTGGCACCCTCCTTGAGTCCTGATCAAGCTACCGCCAAATCACTCCGTTTCTGCCATCGCTAAGTGGGCAGAAGGAGCACTCTTCAAAGGTGTAATTGTTTGCTTGTAACCTGTTAGAGTAATAATGAAAATGCAGTTTGTTTTAACCTGCTTTCTTGTAGCAAGGACAGTGCAGAGTAGCTCCCTCATGTTGGTTCTGAACTGCCGAATTGGACCAATCATTGTTGGGATCTTTTAAAATGGAGCTTGCTCTGGGCGAATCAGGACTTGGACTCTCCTCTGGAGCCAGCCACAATGGGACTGTATGGCAGATGCCTCTAGGGAATTGTAGTTTGGACTTCGGCGCCTTTTTGCACCAACAGGGGAAGTCTGATTGTGAGTGACAGCCAAACCAGCCAACTGAACTGGGAGGAACTCAAAGGAAATGCCCGGCTCTGTCTACTGGAAAGATCAGATAAGTTGAGACAGTGAAGAGAGAAGGAGCTATGAGCTTCTGCGCTGTATAGTTTCACGCGGGAAGTGCGTGGGGAGGCCTAAAGTTGGGCTGTTGCATTGCCAGTTTGGACTGAGCCCGAGTTGTGAGGAGAAAGAAGCACTAGAAGTGTGGAAACCAGGCTCACCCTGTAGAAGACTGGAGAAATTGCTGAATCGTGCTCGGTCTGTCAGGAACTGAAGGTGCAGTGTTCTCCTGGGTATCGTGCAGTAATTGCGGTTGGGATCGAGAAGCAGCCTACCTGGTATAGTACTTTCCTTTTTACATATAAATGTGTGTAGTGCTTGTGGGGAATCGCTATCTCAAATCCCCTGTACAGTAAATTGAGTGCATGAAGCTGGAAGTAAACCCCAGCTTAATCCAGACTACATTCATTTGCTATAAACTGCAGTGGGGTACAGTCACAAGGACCTTGTCCACATGTTCTGCTCCTCCTGGCAATCCAGGATAATCTACCTTCCATCCAGTTTTCAGCACTGAGTTTGTGAGTACAAGTAGGGTAGCTCCCTGCCATCTGTTTATCAATTTGCAAGTGTGTCATCTAATTGTTGCTGTTTAATTTCTTCACGAACTAAGCCATCCGGCTCCGGATTACAGTTGGGTATTGTGCAGGTGTTTTTTCCATCTCAGGGCCCCAACCAGCTGCACCGATCCTGGCTAGCCCCCCCCCCCCAATCCTGGGTACCCAGTGAGTAACATTTTTGGACTCTGAATATGCACACTGTACTGTAATTATTAATGTGTTTAACCTAATTAACCTGATTTCCCCCTGTCTGTTTGTTTCAGCAAAGTTACACTGACTGCAGTAATCGTTTATGTCAAAGTATTGTACTGTGGCTATTGCACTGTATCATCTTGTTTTACAGGGGGTCCTCAGAGTCCAGTTGACAGAGCCAGTCCTGAGGGTAAGTGTACATTGTGAAGATACTCTTGATGTATTGTGTGGGCCACTAGTGGGAAGAAAGGGGGTTACAGTGTCCCAGAGGGCTGTGACCAAGTCAGAATAGACAGTACCAACCCTGACCTCTGGGTGGAGGCACGCGTCATTAGACCTAGGCCCCTTAACCTGTCAGTAGTCAGTCAGGCAGGGGTAGTAGCCCTTGGGATAGCGCCACCTGGGAGTTACATACAGGAGGTAAAGAATTTGGAGTTTGAAGAACTTTCTGTGTCTGTTTCCCAAAAGATTTATGGAGGGGAATCGCAACCTTTTGGACTCTGGGATGCCCATCATTTCCACAAAATCAGGCTTCGCTTGTTTCTCAACAGCTTCAACCTAGGGAAGCTGGAGGGTCTCAGCCACCTTCTTGCAGAACAAATAGTAGGATGGGGACTCAGAAAGCCTGGGAGGGGAAACATTAGAAGGCTTGTCTAGGGAGATGTCCGGTTCAATGGGCTCATCCAGACCTTCATCACCATCATCATCATCGTCATCCTGTTCTTCCTCCCCCTCTGGTTCATAAAATTCATATGGAATATATTCTGGAACCAGGGGAACTGACCGAACCGAACGCCTACCAAGAGGCGCCGTATCAGACGGAAAAGGACGGAGTGATTCTACAGTACTTATCGCCCTGGCTATTTCTTCAGCAGTTGGATGCTGCGGTTCTGGATCCAAACTGGATGACTTCCTTTTTCACTTCGATGGAACTGACCCCTCAGGATTAGATCTCCTCTTGCCTGGGGGGGTATCGCTCAGGTCAATGGGCACTCCCTCAGGTTCGGTAGGAACCGAACTGGGCTGGCCATCCGGATTAGCGGACTTCTCGGCCTCCTTTTCCCTGATCCTACCCAACCTCTTTTCTAGGGTGGCCTTTGGGAAATTTTTGCAGATTTGGCAGTCTGAATCGAGGTGGTCAAACCCCAGACAATAAACACAAGCGATGTGAGGGTCTTCCTTAGCAAAAGGCATCCCCACACTCGGCACAGTGTTGAAACCTAGTGGGCCGCTTTTTCTTGGGTTTCTCAGACATGGCCAGGCTACAGACTTACCCTTTACAGCTTAATAGTCAGGTAAGACCCTCCTATTGGTTACCAACCGTGTTATGGGTCATGGAAAAAAAACGCGTAAAATTACATTTTTTTTAAACCGATAGGAACCGGTACCTCACACTACAGAAAGAAAAAATGGATAAACCCTAACACAATCGGTTTTTAACTGGACCAATTGACAGGTTTTACAATTTCCACACAGAAAAAATATATAATAAACCTATAGTCCACTACCTACAACACTTACTGTACCGCAGACAGGGATTTGAAGCCGAAAAACAACAAAATCGGTAGTTAAACCAATGGATTCTAAACCGAACTGACTGTAGCGAAGGAGCGCTCTCCGGAGTGACTGTTCAGTTAAGCAGAGTAAAGAATCTGATGGTTACACTTTGAAGTGCTGCAGACAGAGGTTTGAAACTGAGCATGAGCTCGACATTCTATGCTTCCTGCATAGAGTTAACTCTTTCCTCTCCGGAGCAGTTCAGGTGCTGGGGCTAACTGCATATGTCAGAATACAGCAAGACTTCATGTTGTTTGAATATTCAAATCCCCACCAAACGTCATTCCGCATCACAGAAATATCATTCCATGCCACATGTACAAAAACACATTTTGGCCAGGATTTGAAAAATGACAGCTGTCACATTCATGAGGTGCTGTGAAGAAATGGCTATTTTGAAAATTGGGGGTCAAAATATTGAGAATTACCCAAGTTATAAGCCTGCATTCATAAATTTCAGCGTAGGCTCATAGCTTTGTTTTTAATATTTTTTCCCCAAATTTTCAACATTCTGTAGCCTTTCTATGACTCCACCTCATGAACAAGTGCAGAGAAAATGTTCAACTGCTGCCCAAAAGGTGATTTTGTGTAGCGACTGCGAAATCTTCTTTTGGGGAGCGAAAACACATTTTGGCCAGGATTTGAAAAATAACAACTGTCAAATTCATGAGGTTCTGTAAAGAAATGGCTATTTTGAAAATTTGGGATCAAAATATTGAAAATTACCAAAGTTATGAGCCTGCGTTTGCAAATTTCAATATAGGCTCATAACTTTATTTTTAAATATTTTTATACCAAATTTTCATCATGGTCTTTTTATGACCCCACCTCATGAACAAGGGCAGAGGAAATGTTCAACTCCTGCCCATAGAAACATAGAATTTGATGGCAGATAAGGACCGCTTGGCCCACCTAGTCTGTCCATTTCCCTTACTTGATGGATAAGCTGCAGATTCTAGTTAACCAACAGCTTACTTCCTCCTACCCCCCACTAGAATTGCCTTATGTCTGTCCCATGCATTCTTGAATTCTTTCACTTTTCCCAACTCCACAACCTCCTCAGGAAGGCTGTTCCATGCATCTACAACCCTCTCCATGAAGAAATATTTTCTAACATTACCTCTAAGCCTTCCCCCCTCTATCTTCAGATTGTGCCCCCTTGTTCTTGCACATCTCTTTTTCTGAAAGATGCTACCTTCTTGGACTTTGTTAATTCCCTTGAGGTACTTGAAAGTTTCTATCATGTCCCCCCTCTCCCCTCCTTTCCTCGAGGCTATACATATTAAGCTGCTTTAATCTCTCTTCATATGTCTTCTGGTGCAGACCCTGCACCATTTTGGTTGCCCTCCTCTGAACAGCCTTCACTCTGTCTGTGTCTTTGTGGAGATGGGGTCTCCAGAACTGCACACTGTACTCCAGATGGGGTCTCACCAACTGTCTGTACAGAGGGATAACAAGTTCCTATTTCTACTGTTGATGTCTCTCCCTATGCATCCCAGTATCCTCCCAGCCCTCCTTACTGCCTTCTCACATTGCTTGCCCACCTTTAGGTCATCTGATATAATTACTCCCAGGTCCCTTTCAATTTTTGTTGTTGTTAGTATATCAATCCCCATTGTGTACTCTTCCCCCGGGTTTTTGTTTCCCAGGTGCATTACTTTGCACTTCTTTGCATTGAATCTGAGCTGCCATACATTTGACCATTCTACCAACCTTGCCAAGTATCAACCCTGTTGCAGATCTCCTGTCATCTGCAAAGAGACATACTTTTCCTTCCAGGTGCTCTCCAATGTCACTTATAAAGACATTAAAGAGGACTGGTCCCAGTACCGAACCCTGTGATACCCTGCTAGTTACCCTCCTTTTTTCTCTGTGAACTCTGTTTACTATTATCTTTTGTGTCCTGTTGTCCAGCCAATTTGTTATCCAGGTTACTGCCTTGGGACCCACTCCAAGGCTGGCTAACTTGAATATTAATCTTTTGTGTGGGACTGTGCCCAAAAGGTGATTTCATGCAATGACCACAGAATCATCTTTCAGAACAGACTTGCCTAAATTCACTATAATTTTTCATGAGGTGGGGTCCCAAATAAAAGCATGTTGAAAATTTTGGGCAAAAGATATTAAAAGATGGCCAAGTTATGCCACTAAGTTCAAACCCCTATTTAAATACATTGGACTGACTGGGGGCCGGAGTAAGGAGCATAAATAGATAATACAAAAAAATACACTGAACCGCATATCTGATTTCCTCAGTTCACAGTCTGGCTTTGAATAGTGAAGACGTGTCTGTGGTTTAGAGAAGATTACAGCGTCAGATCCCAGAATGGCATGTTAAGGCTTGGGTGGGGGGTGCAAGGGTGGGTGCTGACTGGGAGGGTCAGGTGGGAGGGACTAATGGTGCAACAGACGTTGATGGACAGTTTTCTGTTTTACAGGGTTATAAAGAAAAATGACAAGGGAGTTTTTCATATTTCAGGTAATTGCACTGGGATTGGGCACCCCAGTGTCAGTGTTACATTTATGGAGGGGTGTGGGTGGTGGATACTGAAAGGGAGTGCTGGTGGGGAGGGGGGGGACAGTTAAGGGGCACCAGCAACAGACATCAGTGGATGTATTTCTTTATTACATGAGATATTATAGGGCTGCGGTGGTGTCCCATAGTTAAGGTTGAGTAGGATGTTCAGTGGTAAACCACTAACTTTGAACATTAATATTTTTGGCACTGTGTGACAAAATGACCTACAATTTTGCATATGTTGTCTAGTAGGCAAGGTATTGATATGTGGAAATTTTTATGATAGCAGCTTGTGCAATTTCTGAGATCCACATGTGTAATTTTTTGTAAATATCTAAATTTTTTCCTATACTTAACATGTTTTTTTTTTTTTGCTCTCACCTACAGCCTACATGGAATAGAATTGGTTTCCCCAATCTTGCAGGGGGCATTTATCATGTCCCAAGGTAGTGGCATTGACAGGTGTGATGAAAATATATTAAAGGGTTCTTGAGTCATAAGACTTTTAAATGTTGTGTTTTCGAACCTGTACATACAAAGTAGTGGCTTTGAGATAACGTTCTATGGTGAAAGTGAAAATGTGATGCCACAAATGCCTGCTTTTAAAGTCGTGCCACTTGCTTGGCAGGGCAGCACACATTTTTTGTGCCGTGACAACCACCATCTTGTGTGGGACACATCAAACATGGATATAAGCTCAGAGTACAGATGAAACTACTTTCTATGCTGCCCTCTCTAATTACTGGATGTGAACAAGTATTATTTTGGAGAGGGAGTTAATTTTTGATATCTGTTGAATAGTTTTTCCAGTTTGCTTTTGCTCATTGAACAGTCTTGCTGAATCGAGAACGTGGGAGACTTGGAAGTACCGGATTGATGCCCTCCAACCACCACAGAAGGAGCAAGTCTAAGCAAGTTCATCATTGCCATGAACCAAAGTACAGTATGATGATTGGAGCCATCGGCAGGGTTGACTCTTTCCTTTCTGCTTGACACTGAGTGAATACTGTCCCTTTCCCTCTTTCCCTCGTATCTGTCCATCGCTGCTGTTCAAGGCCAGTGCCTGGTGTGAAAACAGTACACAGACAACAACAAAAAAAAACAAAAGTGTGTGTGTGTATATGTGTGTAGGTGTGTGTGTGTATATATATATATATACACACACACACACACACACACACACACACACACACACAATGGAGATGAGGGATAAATGAGTGAGATAACATAGAAACATAGAATTTGACGGGCAGATAAGGACGCATGGCCCACCCAGTCTGCCCATTTCCCTACCTACTGGATAAGCTGCAGATCCTAGTTAACCAGCAGCCTACTTCTTTCTACCCCCACCCCCAGAATTGCCTTTATGACTATCCCATGCATGCTTGAATTCCACCACTGATTTTGACTCCACAACCTCCTCCGGAAGGCCATTCCATGCATCCACAACCCTCTCTGTGAAAAAATACTTCCTTAAATTACCTCTGAGCCGCCCCCCCTATATCTTAAAATTGTGCCCTCTTGTTCTTGCACACCTCTTTTTTTGAAAGATGCTACCCTCTTGGACTTTGTTGATTCCCTTGAGGTACTTGAAAGTTTCTATCATGTCCCCCCTCTCCCTCCTTTCCTCGAGGCTATACATATTAAGCTCCTTAAGTCTCTCTTCATATGTCCTCCAGTGCAGACCCTGCACCATTTTAGTTGCCCTCCTCTGGACAGCTTCCATCCTGTCTATGTCTTTGCGGAGATTGGGTCTCCAGAACTGCACACAGTACTCCAGATGGGGTCTCACCAGCTGTCTGTACAGAGGGATAATAACTTCCTGTTTTCTACTGGTGATGCCTCTCTATGCATCCCAGTATCCCCAGCCCTCCTTGCTGCCTTCTCACATTGCTTGCCCACCTTTAGGTCATCTGATATGACTACCCCCAGGTCCCTTTCCATTTTGTTGTTGTTAGTATCTCACCCCCCATTGTGTACTCTTCCCCTGGGTTTTTGTTTCCCAGGTGCATTACCTTGCACTTCTTAGCATTGAATCTAAGCTGCCATACATTTGACCATTCCTCTAACCTTGCCAAGTCCCTTCTCATCCTTTCCACCCCACCCTGTGCATCAACTCTGTTGCAGATCTTAGTGTCATCTGCAAAGAGACATATTTTTCCTTCCAGTCCTTCTGCAATGTCGCTTATAAAGACATTGAAGAGGACTGGTCCTAATACTGAACCATGCGACCCCGCTAGTAACCCTCCTTTCTTGTGAGTGGACTCCATTTACTATTACTCTCTGTGTCCTATTCTCCAGCCAATTCTTTACCCAGGCTGTCATCTTGGGACCCACTCCAGGCTGGCTAACTTATATATTAATCTTTTGTGGGACTGTGTCAAATGCCTTGCTAAAGTCTAGGTAGGCCATGTCCACAGCCCCCCCCTGATCTACTACTTTGGTCACCCAGTCAAAGAAATCTATCAGATCGTCTGGCATGACCTTCCTGTTGTGAATCCATGCTGCCTAGGGTCTTGTGTCCCTCTGGCCTCTAGATACTCGACAATTCTTTCCTTTAGAAGTGATTCCATCATTTTCCCTATCACTGAGGTTAAACTAACAGGTCTATAGTTTCCTGCTTCTGCCTTGCTCCCACTTTTGTGAAGGGGAATCACATCTGCCCTCCTCCAGTCCTCGGGTACCACCCCATCCTCCCATGATTTGTTAAAGAGGGTAGTCAGTGGTGTCACTAGTTCTACCCTTAGTTCTTTAGAATTCTGGGATGAATCCCATCAGGCCTCATTGCTTTGTCCACTTCAGTTTTAAGAGTTCTTTCAGAACCCTTTCTTCTGTAATGGGTTGGTATCAACTTCTGTATCCAGAGTGTTACTACTGTTTGTTTTATGTACCTCCCTCTTCCTTTGTAAATACTGAGCAAAAATATTTGTTTAGTATCTCTGCCTTTTCACATTCTCCCTCTGCCCACCCTCCTCCCTTTATTAAGCCTCACTATCCCTCCCTTGGTCTTCCTTTGCTCCCTGATGTACCTATAAAAGGTTTTATTCCCCTTCTTAACTGAGTTGGCTATCTTTTCCTCAGTTTGGGCCTTTGCTGTTCTGACTGCCTTCCCAGCCTCCTTTTGCTTTAACTGATATAGTTCTCTGTCCTGCTCCTGCTGCGATTCCTTGTACTTCCTGAATGCTTTCTTTTTCTCTTGAACCTTCATTGCCACTTCCTTTGAGATAACATGTTATTCTCACTGCAGTGGAATAACCACTGTGATGACACCACCACAGTGAGAATATTTAAGCAATAAGCCCACGGGTATGGAGTTGTAAGAGAGTTACCACAGCTGCATGGTTTGTCCATGAAACACAGCAGTGGATAAATCTTACAGCCGTGGTAAACCCCCCGATAACCCAGATCCCGCGAGAGTGGCTTATTGTGATTATACCAAGTACTCGTATTTTGTTTTGTAAAAAAAAGAAAAGGGTGGACAGTGTTTTTGCAGTTTAAATCTCTTGTTTTGCAACTTTATTATGCCACAAAATGTAGTCCCTTCCTCCTCATGCTGCCAGCAGCGAAGAGTCCCCAGCCCCTCACTCCAAACAGCAAAGAGTGAGAGAGAGAGAGAGAGAGAGCGCTAGAGCGAGCGACTTCTAAAGCAGTGTTTTGGGACATCGAGACAGGAAGAGTGAGTGCTCTGTGTGTCAGATGAGAGAGAGAGAGAGAGAGCAACAGAGACCCAGTATTAAAGCAGTATATTTTTGTTTTGCTTTTCCGATGTACGGAGGTTCTGTTTTATGGTCTCTGCTTAGTGGGGAAACAAGATGGCAGTCGGAGTTCCATCATTTCGGCATCAGATTGCTTTTTTATGAAGATGCGGCTGGCTGGCACCTTTTCAGTGATTATCAGTGGATTTACAATGCAGGTAAGGATGTGCATGGTATAATTACGGATATACCCATTGTGCCTACATCACGAGCAGATATTCTCACTGTGGAGATGTCACCAGAGTGAAAATGTCTTCACTGCAGCCTGCATTCTAAATGGAACAGTGTCAAAGTTTCTGTTTTTCACTGAAGCTTGCAACTAACTTAATTAACATTGCAAAAGACAGTCACCTGTGTCCCATAGTGTTTCTGACAGTCCTAGCCCATTGCTGTGCTGCTCTAAGCTTCAAAACAGCCTCCTTCATAAAGCAGTTTCTCTTTCTCAGTGCTACCTGCAACAGTTTCTCTTTCTCACTGATGCCTGCAACATACTCACTTAGTATTTCATAACACACACACCTGTTTCCCATAGTGTTTCTGACACGTCCAGCCCATTCATAAACAGTCACACACATTCAGACCCCACACAAACAGTGCTGTCAGTAGGGCCTAAAGGTCAGAATAACAAGATATGAACAAGCTTCGTACATCCAGCACACCAGACCTGGGTTTGATTCTCACAACCTCCACTTGCATACTGTGTGATACTGAAAAAGTCAAAACTATCCAGTGCTCCCAGGTCACCCCTCAAAACTTATGCAATTACCAAAGACTAAAATAAAAAAACACAGGAGAGGACACAGCAAAATATGACAACACTTCTAAAGCTCCTATTCCCATTATATAAATCGCACACATGATGTGCAGATTGTGGGATATGGAAAATATTCTCACTCCTGCAGAGTGAGCTATGCATTCTCACTTGTGCCTGTGGCACTCATGAAAATACAGAACTCATTCTGCAGGAGTGAGAATATTTTCCATATCCCACTCCTGCCCATCATGTATACACTAATAATTAATGGTCTCCGTTTTCTTGTATTGGCGAAACCGGTGTGTTAAATACCGTAACACCTGAGTAGGTGTTACGGCATTCACGCGCTCCGTTCCACAACAAAGCGCTCGAGGAAACTAAAGATATCACGCTCAAACTATCCCTCTCACTTCAACTGCCACTGAAAAAAACACTTACCTCCATCCCAGATAGCCTCCAGCAGCCTCACATCAGCTATAAGTTTAAAAAAAAACTTAGCCGATTCCAAGCAGCGAACGAAACAGTTCGATTGAAGAGCAAAAACCGTAAAGCACAACTTTTTTGGGAAAAAACGGATCCCTTCAATTATATAAAATAAAGTATGGGGAGAAGTGTGTGTAAAACTTGAATTTAACACACACCCTCGTTGTTGGGCGGCATTCATAAACCCTCGGGCTTAGCCCTCGGGTTTTATGTGCCATCAACAACTCGGTGTGTGTTAAATCTGTAACACACTTCTCCCATACTTTATCCTATATTTTATACACACACACACACACACACACATATATATGTATGTGTGTGTGTGTGTGTGTGTATGTATATATATATATATATATATATATAACGTTTGAAGAAACAAATGCTTGTTACGATCTACCTACTGATTTGCAAAGCAGAATTTGTCGTGTCTGTAAATAATCCCTTGGGGGGCTCCAGTACATCAGTCGGTCAACGGTTTGGAGCTGTACATCAACACAGGGCTAGGTACTGTAGGATGAGCAGATGTACATGCTGAGGGGGAGCAGGGGATTCCCACCCCTGAGACAAAGCATTTGCAAACCAGAGCATTTGTGCCCTTAAAAGGGTCATAAAACAAAGAAGAAACTTGCAACACTGCGGTCGAATAAAGCAGCCTTTAAAGAAAAAACCTCAGGGAGTAAGATCGGTCTTCTTTTGTTTCCCTGGTGTCTAGTGTCCCCACCCCCACCCTCCGATCCCTATCCCCGTTCTTATTTTGTTTCCCTGGTGTCTAGTGGCAAGTCCCAACTGCCAATTTTCATCACTGATTAATGATCTTTTTCCCCAGTGTCTAGTTGCACCCCCCCACTTGCTGATCGCTCTCCCACTTCCGAAAAATTACTCTCTGGTGTCTAGGGATACTCCGCACCCACCAGTGGAGCCTCAGGGTGGGATATTCAGAGCAGTTGCACTATGCACAATAGGGATGTGGCCGCGCAAGAGCGGACATGCGCCAAAGCACGATATTCAGTGGCAATGGATGCGCAGTACAAAACCCAATGTGCTGCAGCGCAACAGTAATGAATGCATGCACAAGTGCAGGGGGCGGCACCGGGAAGAATGTGCGCAGTGCGATATTCAATAGCAGGCGACGTGCGCAAAAGTGGAGCAAGTGGAAGTTGTGTGAAGGCAGAAATGAGCGAATAAAAAAGGAAGCAAGTGAGGGAGGAAGAATGCGCACAGAGGAGCCACAGTGGGGAGTATGGAGACAGAGCGCAGGAGCTACTAAAGAAGCAGGGGCAGGCGGGCCAAGAAGTGAGGGGCCACTGAGGCGTGCAGTGAAAGTGAGTGGTGAGGAGTGAGTGAGTGGTACGTGTGTGGCAGGGCCTGGAGCATGCCACAGAGGAAGGAGAGCAGTGGGACAGAGGCAAGGCACACAGTGGTGACGTGCCAGGGGTGCACTCGGTGCAGTGGCAGAACCAGCAGCACACAGCTGGGAGAGGACCAGGTAGACAGCCACCTGGGGGGGGTGGGAATACCACCAAGGGACATGGCCAGTGCCACCTTCCGGATGGAGGCGGTAATGAGGGGTGTGAGGAGGCAGGCAGCAGGGAGGCGCAGCCGTGGAAAGGCCCGTCGGTGGTATGCCCAGAACAGGCTGTACCGTGCCCACGTCAGCTTCAAGCTCTACAGTGACATCGAGATCATGGGCTGGTACTGTCTGAACTGGGCTATTCTGAGGCGGCTCTGTGAGCTGTGCAGTGAAGAGATGCAGGCACCCACACTACGGAGCCATGCGTTGTCCGTGGAGACAAAGATCACAGCTGTCATATGCCTGCTCACCACGGGCACCTTCCAGAGGACAACAGGGGACACCACAGGCATAATCCAGTCAACCGCGTCACACCTCACACAGTTCCTCAGCGCACTGCTGCCACATGCTTCAGAGCACATCCATTTCCCCAGCACACAGACGGAGCACACAGCAAACATGCAGGAATTCCACAGGGTAGCACGGTTGCCTGGCATGCTCGGGGCCATAGACTGCACCTGTGTTGGCATCCGCATGCCACCTGGCCTGGAGGGGGTGGCATACATCAACTGCAAGGGATACCCTGGTGTCAACTGCCAGGCGGTGTGCGATGTCAGGGGGGGCACATAATTAATGTCTGTGCCACACACCCTGGGGGAGCACACGATGCCTTCATCTGGCACCAGTCTGCACTGTGCCATATGTTCGAGAGTGGGGACATCCCCACTGGTCATCTGGTAGGTGAGTATGCAGTGCACGCTGGACGAAGGGTGCAGATGGGGGTGGGGCATGGGCAGGGGTGCCATGGGGGAACGGCCCAGAAGGCCAGTGGCACAGTGTCACAGACCACCACGCTAACGATATCACTCTCCACACAGATGACAGTGGGTACCCGCTGTGGCCCTGGCTGCTCACACCATACTGGCGCCCCACGACCCCAGTGCAATGAGGCACACACCACAACACGGAATATCATTGAGCATGTGTTCGGGCTGCTGAAGGCACGGTTCCGTTGCCTGCACACGTCAGGCGGTGCCCTACAGTACAGCCCCTCAAAGGCCTGTGGGCTATTCCTGGCCTGCTGTATCCTGCACAACATGGCCACCGACTGTGGGATAGCCGTTGAGGTCAAGGAGGGGGACAGCGGTGTGGACGATGAGAACGCTGGGCCAGCTGGTGTGGTTCAGCCACTCCCTGGGCGAAGGGATCCTCGGCTGGCCCGGATGGCCCAGCAGCACTGGGACACCATTGCAGAGAAGAACTATGGACCACACAGGTAGGTCAACAGGGACACGTGTAGGCACCAGGTGCAAGGGCTCAGCCGACAGCCAGGCGGGGTGGACACCAGCGATAGTCAGCATCAGGGGTGTGGGAATGGGCGGAGGCCTGCACACAAAGGCAGGGAACAGCAGGCTGCATGCAGCATGTACACACAGGCACATATACACCAACCCATGCATGCAGGGCCATACGCACACCCACCCCCACAGGCCCGCTCCCACACCCACACAGGACCCAACACAACCACACCCAGTGGTTGGTACTGTGAGTGCCTCAGACGCTGAGTACCGTTGCACGGTGGCAGTCAGCGATATGCTGGCATCATCATCCACATGCCACAGCTGCCAGGGAGGGTGTGCACAGGGACTGTGTGAGTGCAGGACAGGGCACAATACCCAGGTGCACACACAGAACACCACAGTGCACACTGGTCTGCGGCAGACAGCGGTCGTGGAGGGAGAGAAGCGTCATTCATGCAGCACAGTAGCACGGCCCCCACGGATGTGTAGGTGGCTCCGCTCAGACCTGCTAGCCGTAACAGGCTGACCAGTGGCTTCATGGGGTGGCATCGATGGTCCCCAGGGGTGATGCTGCATGAACGCGACTCTGTCCATGCAGGTGTCTGTAGGCCACCAAACATGCCCGTGCCAGGCGTGCTTGGAATACCCACAGCCAAACCCGGCGTCGACATGGAGGGGTCACCCGATGTTGAGAACGGGGGGGTGGTCAATGCACTCTGCGGGGTGTGCGGCAGACAGGCACACAGCTGGACAGCCAGTGTAGCCATGGCAGTCATCAACACAGTGGTTTGCTTGTTGATGGCTGCGGTCACATCCGCCTGCTGTTGGGCCAACTCAGCCAGGAGCAGAGCATGGTCCCTACTGCGCTGCATCTCTGCCTGGTGCAGCTCCGCACAGAGTGTATCCACCACATCCATGAGTCGCACCTGCTGATTCACAGAGGCCTGCAGTAGATGGCTGTGGTCGTCCAAGGGGTCGTCCGCATGGCCAGCATGCTGGCCCCTCTGTTGTTCCTGGCCCTGCGGCACAGCACCCCACGATGGTGGGCACCGCATGGTGTTGCCATCCTGGGGTATGTCGTCATGCGGTGCACTTCTGCTGCCCCCTGCCCCCCTCCCCATGTCAACACAGTCCAGCTGCTGCCACTGCCGCTGCCCCGTCGGTTGCCGATCGGCAGGCACCACCAGTGTGGCTGCAGCGGCACCACCAACCCCACTACCGCGTCCACACACCAGTGCTGCCCCACTGGATGCCACGGACATGGCCAGGACAGGGGCTGCAGTGCAGTTTGTATGCCCCCTCATGCTGCTCACTTGCAGCGTTTGTCCATTTCTGCCTCTCTCCCTCCCATCACCTTGTTTTCTTTCGTTCACCCTTGCTCTGTCCTCCATGCCGATTCTGCTGTTTTCTGCTCACCCTCTTATCTGCACCCCTCTCCGCTCCTCTTCTCCTCTACCCCTGTACCAGCACCTCTGTGCTCCCCTTCTGGGCCATGCTGCCTGCTGCGAGCACTCCCTGCCTCTGACTCCTCCCACTCCTTGTTCTCTCACTGCTTCTTCTGCCCTCCACCCGCCCTGCTCTTTGCTTCTGTGAGTGTCCTGGGAGCATGAGGTACTCTGGTGCTTTGCTTCTGTTATGTGGTGTGTGGGTGGTGGCAGTGGGATTCAACCCCGGTTTGCCGGGTTTGCTGCTTGGTGCTATTGGCCACTGCGCCATGCTGCCTCAGAGGACCCATTTGCATGCCACTGCTGCACCGAACTGGTCTTCTTGGCCTTGGTCACCAGTGCACACCGTAGTGTTTCATCTTCTTCCATCTGGCACAGTCATTTGCCTTGTGATGTCACCGGACTGCCGCATGCACCCTGCTTAATGCAACCAACTTGTGTATAGCAGCTTAGGGTAGCTGCCGCAGGTATGTGTTTCTGACTTTGTTTTGTGCTTACTGGGTTTGCTCTTTGGAGCTCCTGGATCTGGCTATGTCGCATGGTATGATTCTGGATTGTGGGCTGTTGGATGGTTCATTCTGCCTCACATGTGAGTACGGGGTACTTCGTTTTGCCCAAAAGCTCTCTGGCCTCTTTCGACCGTGTTGTTTCCTCACTTGGCACCACCTGTTCTCTGCATCATTTTCACCCACAAGCCTCCCTCTTTTGGATGTTGTCTTGGTCTCTCTTGTTTGAAGTTTTGTTCCTCTTGTCATGCTTTCTTTTTTCTGTTCCCGGTGCTGACAGACTTCAAGGCTTTTCCTCCATCCTCCTGTGTCTGTGCTTCAGGGTGCACTTGTTGTGTTCCCTCTCTTCAACGCTGATGATCTGCAGTTCTCATCCTGTACCAGCCAGCCAGAATTCACTCCAATCTAGGCCTACGATCAATATTTTTTTTTGTCCATGCCTATCGTTAACGTACAGTACCTATCAGGACTCTTATGCTGACTTATTCATTCTGCCACTCCAAGTCCCTTCCTTCGCTCCTCCCTTTCGTGGGTGCTCTCCCTCCTTCCTTGTCCAGTACCTTCTTTGGGGTTTCATTAATTGTATGCCAGTTATCTGTGCCAGTTACCTTCATTTGGCTCTCTCTGGCCATCTCCTTCTGGCCTGCACTTGTTATTTCTTTTGGGCGTCTGCCTCATCGAATCTGACCTCAGGGTGTCATCATTCACATCTCATATTCACTCAGTCGTTCCATCATCCAGGCATAACTATCTTGCCTCATGTGCCATCTCATCCAGCTCACCTTCCTGCAGTTCTTATCCCATATCGGCTGGGTCCTATGCTACCCCATTGACCTCCCTACCATCCTTTGTCCTTTCATACCTCGCTTTCCTTTACCAGCCTCCATGGCCTCAATCCTTCATCGTAAATTTTACCTTCCTTGTTCTAGCACCTTTTCTAGTACCAGCCTTCATGGCTTCACTCCACTCTTAGCTTCACTGCTCACCATACATCGTCCAATTTTGCTCCTCGATCGCTCAGCCTGAGTTGCTCCTCTGATGCTCCTCCTGAGCATACCTTCTGGTTCACATACCCTCTGGTTCCAGATATGCCTTCTTGGCCACGGAGTCTATCTCCTTTCAAGGAGCCTACTTACTCAAACTAACTTCGTGCAAGTTCATTTTCAGGTTCATTCCTGTCTCCTCCTCTTCACATTCCATACCAGCCATCAAGGATTCGCTCCAATTGAGGCCTGCGATCGATATTTCTTTTTGGGCGTACCTATCATGACTCCTGTGCCATCTCATCAACCTGTGGCCATCCTGCAGCAAGTATTGGGTTCATAACTCCGGTCATCATTCACTCATCCTTACCTCAAGGTTTGTCTATTTACATCGCTTACTTGAGCATTCCTATCATTACATCCTATGCTACCTCATCAACTCCAAACTCGGGGTCTACTCATTCACATTGCATAATCAAGCATGCCTCATCGGCCTCAGTGTCTATTCACTCACATCACTCAAATCAAGCCAGTCTGCATTATCCTTGGTTTCCTTGTGAGCACATCTGGATACCCCTTGCTCCTATGTCTTCTACATGGATCTATTCCTTCCCATCGACTACTCGAGCATACCCCACTCGGGTCCCTGCTGCCTCATGTTCTCCCTGTTGCCTCATGTTCCTTCTTTAATCTGTGCTTCTTTGGAGTTTTTCTGTATCCCATCATCATCCTTCCTACTCTTATCCCTCTCGTTTCATCCTCACTACTCATATCCCTCGTTAATGAACCATTTTCTTTGCCGACTTACATCCTCAAATCAAATGTCATCAGCCTGGAGGGAAGGCGACCTAGGCCTTGGATCCCCAGAGGTTTCCTCCTGAAAGGGTGCTTTTCCTCTCCTCCATGCCAGTGGTCATAATAATAGAGTTAGTGCTTTCTTCCGTTAGTTAGTTTGGTTCCGCTGTTGGATGGAGGCGGATGGTGGCCCCAGCTTTCCCCTCTCTCCTTAGGAAGTTGGCCTTTATCTTCTCAGATTCATTCATCATCATCATCGCCTCTTCGAATGTCAACACCTTTGAGTATTCTTTTAGGGCTTCTTCCTAACCTACCTTTAGCCAACGCAATAATTCCAGCGGCACCTGTAGGGGGGAACCCTCTTCTAGGGTTCCTTGCGTCATACCCCTACAAGTGGTATATCCCACGGATAGAGAGGCGGAAAGCCACAAAGTAAATCAAGTTACACAAGCATCATCTCATCTCATCTAGTTGCATAAGCACATTGAATGGGAGGGCTTTAAGCCCGGAGTTCGATGGGTGGAGCAACAACGTCACTCCCCCATTGGGCTTAAAAGGTCACACATCCTGGGCATTGCCAGGATTCATTTTTTCGTTGCCCACCATCCACCCCTTCTCCTCCAGCGGCTCGTCTTTCTTATCCGTGGGCTTCTTCCTAACCTACCTTTAGCTGACGCAGTCATTCCCACGGCACCTGTAAGGGAGTTGGGAACCCTCTTCTAGGATTCCGTGCATCATACCCCTACAGGGTGGTATATCCCATGGATAGAGAGGTGGAAAGCCACAAAGCAAATCAAGTTACACAAGCATCATTTCATCCAGTTGCGTAAGCACATTGAATTTATATTTATATAAATAAAATAGAATAAAAAAACATGAGGTGAAAACACTGGGGGATTGGGCACCCCAAGTGTCAGTGTTATGTTTGTTGGGGGGGAGATTGAGGGGGGTGCTGAGAGGGAGGGTTGAGTGGGGAAACAGTTACAGGGGCACCAGCAAGAGACATTTGTGAACGAATTTCTAAGGGTAAAGAGGGGTAATAGAGAGGGCAGGGCACAGATCATTAACATTTACAGTATCTGTAGCCGTCATTAACTGTGGGGCCAAGCTGATCTGTGAAACATAATCAGGCTATATTGGACACTTTACTGTATATCACACATTGTACGAAACACTTAAAGCGATGGCACTTTTTTTCACAGTTGGGGATGCCAAAAACAGCACCCTGATTAGGACATGAAAACACTGGAGGAATTGCAAGATTTTTTTACAGCATTTAATTTACGTCCAAATCCAGGACTAAGTCTGTTACTGTAACCTTCCAGTAGCCTATCCAAAATACGTGTGATGTTTTCAGACTAGATAGTGACTTCTTTATGCATTGGGGTTGACGAAGCATTGCCTACACTGTTTAAACATTTCAATCAAGTATACAGTACCGCAACACCTTTTGTTTCAAAGTCAATAGTTGTTCCTCATGGTGGGGGTGACTAACTAATCGATCTGTTAACCATGCTGGAAAAAAAGGAGTATTGATTCTGGTCTAAAAGTACGGGAGAATGTCATTATAAACACTCACCTAAGGGTCAGGAAGAGACAGCATATTAGCCAAAGCCATACCTTCGCAATGAGATGAAAAGCAGGGGGAAAAAAAAGCATTTGCCAGTCAGCTTTGACAGTATGCAGAGCCCATATTTTAATCCATTGGAATTTTGATTTTTTATGTAAGGAGATAATGCAAATTATAATTATTCCTCTGTATATACATCTCTCTCTCTCTCTCACTCTCTCTGATATTTCTCCAGCTGAGTGGAGTCATCAGACTGGCTTGGTTGGGGGACACTAAAAGAGTTTACTCTTTTTTTCTAAAGAGATGGTGCATGGATGGCGAGCATTGACAGTAATCGAAGGAAGCATTAGGGGAGATAAAAATGACAGAGATCCAGTGCTGGCATTGGAAGGGATTAGCAGGGACCCTTTAGGAGAGTTGAAAAGGCAGAGGGGCACCTTGCTGAATAAGATGAGGTTAGCAAGTCATACCCCCAGTTGTCTTGTTCACCCAGGAGCTGATGATCACACAGATTGTGCTCCAAATGTTACAGTGTTTGTTAAACAAAAAGCCTCCTATACAAAGAGAACAGAAGTTGTCCGGTTGCTGGCTCATAGTACAGAGCAGCGCCCATATCAAGCAATACTTTGGGACTCTGAAGAGTTGCAGGGCTGTCAGATCAGGTTTACATTCCTGCAACTCCAGGGTAATTGTCTTGTATTTTCCTACAAACTGCATCGTGTCCCCTGCAATATGTAACCCAAATTGCACTCATTCTCTTCTCAGTACTGTTTCCTGTTAATCTCCCAGTGGGCTGCTCCATTTGTCCTCTTAACATGCTGTACTTGAAAATTTAATGAGCCATGGAGCTGGCATGCATTCAGTGGAGCTGCCCAACTTCAGCGTGTTTTTTTCTTGTTGTTGTAAAACAAAAATGCATTGGGGATTTAAGATGTTCTTGCATACAGTAGTTTATCCAAAGATTCAGAACACATGGTTCTCACTGACATCAATGTAATCCTTTTAGCCTCATTCATACATTCTAATTAATTTCTTACTAAGTATCAGTTGCATGTGTTTGTGGTTGGTAATGTAAGCAAATGATGACACTTGAGTTTCTTATATTGCATTCATTGAATCAAGTACAAACTGGACATGAAAAGATGGCGTTCACATTTCACTCATGTCCTCTAGGTCTAGGGTCCCAGTGCACTTAACCCAATCAAGGAAGTTGTCAAAGGCAAACGGCTTTAGTTATTGGATTGTTTCACATCACTGGAAAAGTTCATTCACCAGCTGCACACAGGTGACATCTGTAACAAAAGTCCGGTGTGCAGCTGTTAAGTTTTCTTTTACAGTTGATCAGCTGTTTGCTGCCAGCTTCATACAGACCAAAGCCCTCTCTGATTGGAGTGGCTTCAGTCCTTTGAAGTACACAAAGTTTATGCCCGCCAAGCAGAGAGCTGTGTCAGGACCACAGTGAGTGGGCATTGATGTAGACTGCCGAGCCCTTACTATTCTGAACTGCAACGGGCTTGGCAGTGAAACACACCCCACATCCCGTTTCATTCCTGATAAAATGTTTGGTGTGCAGGTGCGCATCAAATGGGAAAAGACGACATGCTCCTGATGCCCCTACCCTTAACAGATGTGCTAGACAGTACAAACACAGAAAACTAAGTCCTTCCTCTGAGGGTATCTCTAATTCTAAATTTCAGTCTTGCTCTCTCTCTCTCTCTCTCTCTCTCTGTCTCTCTCTCTCGCTAGCAAAACCTTTTTGCTCTGTTTATAAGAAGTCTTTGCAAGGCAAAATAATGTCTGCAATCTCAGCTCATTAATAAATATCCTGTTTTTCTCAAAATGCATTAGAAGTTCATCAGTTTCCTTCCTTGCAGGTGCAACAAAATAGTACAGGGTGGCCCAGAACTGCCTCTTGTTGACAGCTCTGCAAAAGAGTTTGTAGAGGTCAAACAATCCCACAGCCCCCACTTGCATACTACATGACCCAGATCAAGTCACCTAATGTCCTTGTGCTTCCAGGTTGCACTTGTAAACAAGCTTTCAGCTTAGTGCCTCTCCTGGCGAAAAACATTTATTTATAATGCTCTTTTCAGAAAACCAAAGCACAGATACATAATAAATATAACAACAGACATCCAATAAGAAATACATATATTAAACATTAAAAAGGCAGCAGAATAAACTAAATGTTGTCTTCAAAAACTAACTCAAATAAATACCTTTTCAGAGAAGCTTTAAAAGTCTCAGTGGACAAGCACTCTCTAATCCGACGAGGTAGAGAGTTCCAAAGGGTTGGGGCCATAAAGGAAAGAGCTCTGGCTGCAGATGACTGAAGACGAACTCTGGGAACCTCTAGCAATCCCTCATCGGTGGAACGGAGTGGGCGGAGAGGGCAGTAGGGCCAGAGGAGATCTTGCAAGTAACCCAGTCCCTGTCCATGTAGGGTCTTATAGGTCAGCAACACAACCTTGAAGGTGATCCTCCATCGCACCGGCAGCCAGTGCAGTTCGCACAGCACAGGTGTGATATGGCAAGTTTTTGATAACCCAGTCAACAACCCAGCTACAACGTTCTGCACCAGCTGCATGCAATGGAGATCCACCCCCGGTAACCCTAGATATAGAGCATTGCAGTAGTCAAGACGTGAGGACACAAAGGCATGAACCAACATAGGAAGGTCATCATGCGGAACAAGGTGTTTTATCTGGGCTATGTTCCTCAGATGGTAAAAAGAGGACTTGACAACAGCTGACATCTGTGTCTTAAGCATCAGCTCACTGGCAAGCACTATGCCCAAATTCCGCACCTGTTCAGAAGGTCTCAACTGGTTACCACCAACACAAGGCCAGAAGGAAACCCAGGAGTCAACTTCTCTACACGCTGACCTGGGTCTGCCACCAGCACCTCAGTCTTGTCCGGGTTCAGTCTCAACCAGTTAGCACTCATCCAGTCCTGAATCTCAGTTATGCAGTTGTTAAAGATTGAGATTGCATAATTTTGTTCAGGTACAAAGGAGATATAGAGCTGAGTGTCATCTGCATAGCAGTGAAAACTCAGCCCATAATGCCTTATAATGTCTCCCAACGGCAGCATATACACCGTGAACAACATGGGGGAAAGAACAGAACCCTGTGGCACCCCACAAGGCAGAGCAAAGGGAGCCGAGGAAAAAATTCCTGACACTACCCTCTGAGTTCTGCCCATTAGGAAAGAATGGAACCATCTGAGGACTGTCCCTGACAGTCCACAGAGTAGCCGCAGGTGTTCTAGCAACATCCCGTGGTCCACGGTGTCAAATGCTGCAGAGAGATCAAGGAGGACCAAGATCGAACTACTCCTCCAATCTCTCGTTATTAGATCATTTAGTACTCAAACCAACGCCGTCTCGGTACTATGCCTCTTCCTGAAACCGGACTGGAGAAGATCATAGACTTCATGGGTGGTAAGAAAGTCCTCGAGCTGCAATACGACTACTTTCTCAATAACCTTGCACAAAAAGGCCAGGTTAGAGATCAATCTGTAGTTGGCGAGACAGTCTGGGTTGAGGGAAGATTTCTTTAAAAGGGGTGTCACAATAGCCTCCTTCAGGGACTCTGGGAACACCCCTTGGCCCAACGAACACCAGACTATCTCAGCAAGGACCGGTCCTATTGCACCCATGCACCCCACAAGGAGGTGCGTAGGACCAGGGTCCAAACTGCAGCAAGTCAGTTGCAAGCCCTGGTCAGTCTTCATGATATCCATGTTCGCTGGCTGGTCAAAGTCTGTTCAGGCAGACCGAGGGCCTGTGGCCTCATATCAATCACTGCCATGCTCACTTGAATGCGTTTTGCTAATCTCCGACCTGATCGATGACACCTTATCATCAAAGAACCAAGCAAACTTATCACACTTTATTTGTGAAAAGACTCTCTGACCCCGCAGGCAAGCTGGACTACACAGCCTGTCCACGGTCCGGAAGAGCTGAACTGGTTGATTCTGTGATGCAGCTATCTCCCTGGACAGGAACTTTACCTTCTTATGGGAGATTTCTGATTGATAGTCTGAATAATGGGTGATCAATCTAAGTTTGTCCCCTTCCAGGCCGGTTTTCTGCCAACGGCGTCCCAACCTTTGCCCTACTCTCCTCAACTCCTTTAGTACCCCGTCAAACCAAGGGGACCAAGGGCGGAGGGAGAGGAGGTGAACTCGGACAGGCACTATGGAATCCAGGGCCCTCTGCACCATATTATTATAGTGCACTACTAGGACGTCTGGATCCATGCACTCCATGGGCCAACTCGATAGATCCAGCACCTCCAACAGACCCTCAGGGGTTACTCCCCTCAAAGGGCAGTACTGGGCCATCTCCAAAGGGGGTGGTCTCATATGGGGGCCGCGAAATTGAACCTTGTAGAGTAATGGTCCAACCACCCAACTGGTTCCACCACCAGGCCAGTGACCTCCATCCCCATGGTGAACACCAGGTCCAGAGAGTGACCCTGAATATGGGTTGCAGCGGTAACAACCTGTGTAAAGCCCAATGAGATCATCAGTTGGAGGAAGTTTTGGCCAAAATGTGAGGGTTCGTCTTCGACCCAGGCATTGAAATCCCCCAGGACCAACCACCTGGAGGGTTTCAACACCATGTCAACAATTAAGTCTGCTACTTCCTGCAGAAAAACATTCTCATCACCGGGTGAATGGTAGATGAGTAGAATTCTGCTGCCCACACCTGCTCCCATGATACACTTGAAGGATCTAGTGGTCGCCACAAGGCCCAATTCCGATTTAAAACAAATAGCACCCCCCCCTCGATCCAGTCTCGGGCGATGTATCACAGAGTACCTGGCTGGAACAGCTGACTCCAATATGGGACCAGCATTCTCATCCAGCCAGGTCTCAGTGATGCAAGCCAGGTCAGATGACTTGACAAGATCAGCAATAATTGCTGTCTTGTTCTTTATTGACCTGGTATTACATAACACTGCCTGAGTTGTATGAGAGGCCTTAGAGGAACAGGCTACTTGCCCACTGTCAGTGGAACCCTTGGGTATGGGTACCAGGCATCGAAAACCCCTGTCCTGGACCCATTTCGCCCCAGGGTGTCTCCTTGACCTCACCACCCTTATCCGCCCACTCTGCTCCTCCCCCCCATGCCGCAGCACCCCCCCCCACCCCTCCATGCAATCCCCAAGGCACAACAACGCCTATATACCTCAGGTTGCAAAGGGGGACTATCAAAGGGGGGCATAGGTCCCTTAGCCTGGAGGGGGAGTAGCGCCTGCCCACCGAAACTCGATCCCAACACATGCTGCCTATTATAAAAACTACTATCAATCAGCGGTTTTTAATGAACAATATCAGTACCACTACCCTATCAAATTGACTTACTACAACTATTACCAATAAAACAATAATTAAACTATTTTAACTAAATTAACCAAAGCCCCCCACACTCTCACGTAGAAAGGGGGAGCTTTAAACAAAAACAATTTAAACACAACTGTTCTCCTTCGAGCAACTTTTAGGTCCCTCAATGCAGTTCAAAGAATTAGGACATAGAGCCCCAGTCACTTTTTCACTTGTGTACCACCGTAGAAGAATCGGTCCCAAAACTGTGATATCTTGTGTAGTTTTGAAGTGGTAAAAACCCTCAGAGCTCTCACCTCTGAATGATTTAACCAACCAGTGATTTCACCCCTGGTTAGCTCTCACCTTAACCTGGTATGAAAACACTGATTTTATATAAGCAGAAATTAGAAAGATTTTCATGCACTCTCACTGCCTGGACCAAAGTTCTCCATGAGATATTCCTTGGAGTATAATAAAAAACAAGGTCTTCAGCAATTCAACAGACATCTCCGGAATCAAGGGAAAGGTAATTTTAGAGGGGACACCCAGACACAATCCAACCCGTGCCTTCCCAGGGAGGTAATTTAATCACCAGGGCAGACCTGCCACTACGGCTCCCAGGATTGGCTCGCCCTACAGCCAGACGCCTGGGGAAACCTAGGAAACACCAGTAAGCTGCACCCACCCTCCAGTGGATCCTACACCAACATCTCCCACAGCAGGCTCACCCTACAATGGTCACCTCCCAAGCCAGCACAAGGTAGACCTTCCAGGGCCCCCCTTACCTTCCTAAAGTCTGCCGATAGATCACCAGAAATGCTCCAGGAGCAAACAAAATGTCCTCTTTCAAGGGACCCACTAGTGCTGATACTAATACTCACTTTTGGAATCTTGAGTCTGCAGCTTTTCCACGTATCAAACTCCACCGAATTAAATCGAAAAAGCGGGGTGGAACACAGTCGGAAAAAAGTTTCCTCTTCCCCTTGCTTAGACAGCTGCTGTTAGCTGTTGTTAGCTCTTCCCCTTGTACTATGCCACCACAGTCCTTTCTGATGAGGGTACTAACTATTCCAGCCTGAGAAGTACCCTGAGTCCTTCTCCTCTTAAATGGAGTGAACTGCCAGAAGGAAGAAAGTAATCTGCTCCACAATCCGATCGCTCCAGTCGTACAGCACAGCAGTGCACGGCAAACACTCCTTGGACTCACAGACTCGTGGACGCAAAACAGTGAAGCAAAATGGAGACAGGATGAAACTAAAATTCGAAAAAAAATTCAGTGTTAACCCCCTAAGTTGCAAATACATTTTTGCATTCATTTCAACAATATAACTATATACATTTTCAAACCAAGGAGTCCCAGTTTCACATAAAGATTCATATATATTGTATAACCAGAGATAGCCAAGGGGGAAGAAAAGACAGAAACAGTAAGTGAAGGCAGGGAGATAGCGGGAAGGGGAGAATTGTGAGGCCATTGGAGTGATCGGTTCCTGGGACTTACAAGAACATTTGCACAGTCAGACATACAAAAGACAGAAAAAAGAGAATAGAACAGATCCTTGCATTTAACTCTTTCTATATAACAAATCTGACAGGATCTTATTCAACCCTGCCACATGCCCTTCAGCCTCCTTTGACTGGTCTTCCTGTCCATCCATTCCCCCGCCTCCTCTTTGTGCTTGTTGATATTCAGATACGTAGTTACAGTTTGTGAAGAGATATTGAGAGTTAGAGAGCTATCATGTTGCTATTGCTATATCTGTCTCCTCAGCCCGTCTGCCTCTTCCTATCCATTACTCACAGCAGCCCTGCATCAGCTTCATCCAAGCAGTGCAGCAGCGGGTGGGTCATGTGCGTCTCCAACTGAAGACCTGCTGCTTGAGTAATGTCAGAGGGCTGAAACAGAGGGGAGAGCCACAGCTCAGCTGCTGCTGTTGCACAGTGACATATTCGCTCACTCTCTGGTTCAGCCCAGCCACCCTCCATAGCACATCTCTCCACTGCACCCTCCTCACCCACTGCCACCACCACCTCGAAATGTTGCTGCTGTTGAAGTGCAGGAAGGATGCACTGGGGCCACCCTTTACAATTGTGCTGTTGGGCTGCCCAGAATTGAAGGCTGCTGCCCAGGATCTAGGAGGATCTGCTGCTTACAGTTAGTCATGGTGGAGTCCCATCAGCAGTGCTGAACACTTTGTGATTGTCTCCTTTTGGCAATTTTGATAGCAATGCTCATTGTCTCCCAGCTACCAGCAAAACTTACAGCTTTCCCTACCTCCTTGAGTGACTGCCAAACCCCTACTGGCTGGAATTGCACTGGTAAGTGCTTTATTCCTTGTTCAAGATCAAAATTTAAGTCAGAAAAGCCTGAAATTTACAATCGTCTTGCATAGCCTTGGTCCTCCACCTCAACTGGGGATGCTTGAGAGAATGAATGCATGACTTGCTGGCTCTAATGCACGACTTTACCATTTTTATCCTTTAGTTGTTCCTCTTATACTGTAAAACAACTGTTTAACAAACTTTGTGTGTAGTGCCACTCTTGAGCCCAGTGGGTGTGCTTTCTGATCACATGCTGGAGAGCTGACTTCGGGGGTGAGCTCAGTGACCCAGCTGAATGGGTGAGGGTGGGGTAATGGTGCTGTTATGCAACATCCTCCCCCCTGCCAGGGAATGAATGGTACAGGGTTGTCCACATGGGCCTGGTTACCATATAGTGAAGACAGCTGTCCTCTTGGCATAGGGCCCTGCACCTCTCCCCCTTGGGTGGCAGAGGAGAAGAAGAAAAATCAACATTTATATAGCACTTTTCATACACACTGTATCCCAAAGTGCTTCACAAGCAATGCTAGACTGGCAGTGAAGTGACTGAATGTGTAGTGGTGGCCATATCACACATCAGCACCCATACACTTGTGGTCAAACAAAACAACAACACACAGCCTTGGACAATTGCATAAACCAGTTTTATGGGAAGTGGAATATTGGCCAGGACACCAGGAATGTCCTCTACTATTAGCAAAGAGTGCCTTGGGTTCTTTTACTTCCACCTGGACACCTACCAGGACAGCACCAGGATGGGTAGAAGGGACCTCGGTTTAGCATCTCATCTGAAGGATGGCACACCCCAACAGTACAGCACCCCCAATACTGCACTCGGGTGCCAGCATTTTTAGGTATGAGCCTAAGGCCATTGTGGGACTAGACCCCACAACCTTCTGTCTTAGAGGCAGATGCGCTACTAACTGAGCCATGCTAACAGAGGGCCCTGTGCATTGTCTGACAGATGCAGTCTTTCCCCTTTACATCTGTAGCTGTGTCCACATACAAGGGTAGAGACCACAAGGCCCTGCACGTCCAAAGCCCACCAGACAACCCCATGAATACTTCACATCTCTCGCTGCACCATACTACAGGGCCCACAATTTGTGGGTCCTGCACTTCTGTGGGTGGATGGAGTCTTCTCTTTGCACAGGGCATCTGCATCTGTTCACGCAGGTCACAAAAGTAGGGAAATGGGGCATTAGCGTTTCCAAGCCTAACTCCCCATCCCAACTCCCGAGCAGCAAAAGGAAAAAACATTAGGGTTTGGAGTCTCTGGTGTCTTGGCGAATCAGTGACGGGGTCTTCCTTGGGTTTGTCAGCCCTAATGTTCACCCTCCCCAAGCCCATAGCTTCCTGTCCGAAGCACACGGCACAGCTCCAAGCCAGTACCTCGTACTACTGATACACTCTTCAAAGGCAGAGAAATATGGCTTGTCAAATGTTGCCAATACAGTGTGTTGTAGCTTTCTTCACACAAGTTTCTGTGGACTGCGTAAAGAAATAAGAACACATCTGACCTTGTTTGCTTAGAGAACAGGGTGGGCATCAGGGTTGGTGACTCCAAGGAAGACCCCAACATTGTTTCTCCAAGATTACAGAGAGACCCAAAACCCTAATATTTTTTTCCTTTTGTTTCATGGGGAGTGGGAATGGGGAGTTAGGGCTGGAAACCTTAACACCACATTTTCCTACTTTTGTGGTGTTAAGTTACCCTAGCTGGTGCATTAGCACTGTTTTTGTAGAGAATGTATTATAGTGGCTCAGTAGCGCCACTATAGTTGGGGTTGAATAGGCTGTTTAATGTTAAACCCCTAACTTTGCACTTTAATAGCGTTGGCACTGTTAGATAAAATCAGATGAAATTTTACGTGTGTTGCACAGTAGGCAAAATGTAAATAGCTGGAAAGTTTTGTGATGACAGCTTGTGCGGTATCCGAGATCCACACATGTACTTTTCTGTAAATGTTTAATTTTTTTCCCGTACTTAACATGTTTTTTTGCTCTCATCTACAGCCTACATGGAATGGAATTTTTAACCAAACCTGCAGGGCACGTGTGTGTTGTCCTAAGCTAGTGCCTTTGAAAGGTTTGGTGAAGATATATTAAATTGCTCCACAGTTATAAGGCTTTAAAGTTTTGTGTTTTCCCTTTCTGAGCATGTGCAGTAGGATTTTTGCGTTAATGTTCTGGTGCAACAGCAGAAATTCTATGTCACAAGACTGTTTTTTGGTTTCTCACCAATTGCTTCTTACAGCGCAAGGTATTTTTTTGTGCTATGAGACCGCCATCTTGTTCTTCTCCTCAAACTAACAAGCATGGAAATACATAAATATGCTGTAATTTAAATAAAACAAACACCAGAACCTAGCTAAACAGGCATTTAGCTAGACTCTGGTGTTTGTTTTGTAACCCCCTTGCAAATGCGGGTTCCTAAAAATGCCAGCCTAGGCTTACCTTAGCCCTATCTTTCTGTTCTCCTCCTGCTGTCTCACGTTTTTGCCAGCAATTTTTTTCTGGTCCCCCAGGTCCTGTAGTGCTCCTCTAGTGCTCCAGTCTGCAGCCCAATTGAAATCCAGCCCCTCGGGGCTTAAAAAATGCCACTCTCGAGCACCACTGTAAAAGTACTGCCTTCAGGGCGGCGGGACTCGCAATGACGCGAAATGTGCCTTCAGGTAAACTGCTCATTTTGCGGTCATCCATGTGCCATGGATCCTGGGATCCCTTCCACCTGTTGGGACCTGGTGACCACGGACAGCCTGCTGGGGGGCCACTCAGATGCCCATTTAAAGAGTTTGACCAAGGCTCATTGAAACATGCCTGAGCAGGGCCCTGGTCATCTGTAATACCGAATAACCACGTGCCTGGCTGCCTCCAGGGCAGTTATGTTCAGCTTTTGCTGAAAAGTAAAGAAATTATATGATTTAAATATTTTAACTTGTTGCTGCATTTTGGTGAGTTATTGTGTATGTGGGGGAGAGTGTTTTAGGTTGAAATAAATGCTTTTTCCTTGGCTTTACCAGACCTTTGGTACTCTGAGTTTCAGCCTGTCAGCTGCTGCAGTAGGAGCCTGCATAAGTGCAGTAGCGACAGGAAAACAATCAGAGCCATGTTCTTCAACTGTATAGCGACTGCAAGTACACCAACTGGGCTACCAGACTGTGGGGCATTGGGGCAAATAATTAATTCTTTCTGGCTGCATCAGAACGTTTGTCAGGACTTTATCTGATCTGCTATAAGGAACAGTGGGTTAAGCAGCCATTGCAAGCAGTCACAGCCAATTGGGAGATAGCAATAGAAAGCCAGAACTTGTGGGGCACTCACTACACCTCATGGATAACCACCCAAGTGCTCATGTGGACTTATGGGGACTTACAGGGACATCATTTTAGGCACCAATTCTCCAACCCAATTATGCCTTGAGTGTTCTGATTGACGGGTCCTTCAGTCATTTAGAGACCAGTTACCCCATCTCTGCTGCCAATCAGGAGTCAAACAAGGAGCCCTATAAGAGGCAGTGTTTGCCAGCATTTGATGAGAGAGAGATCAGCCAGAGTGAGAGAAGGAGAGCAGGCTCCAGCCTGCTGGGAGCCCCCCACAGGGGTGGGGGCTCAGGCTCCAGCCATGCCACCAAGCCTGGGCCACTTAGCTAAGCCTCTCCAGTCATCAGGGGGGTTTGTTATTTTTTTGTATCCAATTTAAAAGTTAAAGTAAATTTTAGTTCTGCAACTGCTGGGCTGAAGATTGCCAGGAATGTCCTCCAGAAGTTAGCCCTCCCTCCCTCCCACGTCGGAAAGATGTGGAAAACAGATCATCCACCATGCCTCAGCGGTAAGAGAGCTGAAGAAAATTCAAGAAGCCTTCGATTGTGGATGTGACCTGTGGAGGACCTGAGCGAGTACCCTTGTATCCCGTGGTGCAAGGGAAAATGAACAAAAGCAATCTTGGGGGTCCCAAGCCGCACTACCAGATATGTTCCGTCAGTTCTGAGATTTTGCAGCTACCAGTCTGGGCAACTAACCCCATCAGAGACTGTAGTGTTAAAAATGGCTGAATGTATCTTGTCTGCGGCCCAAATGGCTAAATTGCAGGTGCAGCAAGATGACTCGATAGTGAATCATATAAATGAGTTGCAAGTTGTTGTTGCACTTCGGGGTTAGAGTCCTACCTTCATGGAGCTGACTGCCAAGCGGTGTTTGCCACTTCATGGCACAGGAGGCCCTAGAGCGTATTGTGTCCGAGTTTTTTCTACAGAAAATGTACTGCTGTCTAACCTGGATTTCATCTGAAGAGTGCTTGCCATATGTATATAATGTCTAGACGGGCTGGACAAAACTTTTCTTATAGCTGCTTTGCTTGGGTAGTTAAGTGTACTGGATGTAACCTCACGTCTATGCATACGGATGTCTGTCTTTGGTATTTAGATGTACTGGATGTAACTTCACGTCTATGATGGATGCCCATTTTGGTGTGTAAATGTACTGTATGTGACTTTATTTCAAGGGAATCTGGATGCTTGGCAAAAGTATCGGTTTCTAACTATATTGGATGGGACTTTCAAATATTGTGCTGAATGTTCAGGATGTTAAATCCAAGTAGCTTGTCCTGGATTGTTCGGAAGTCTGCAAGTGCAGGGCAATCCCTGTCTTTCTGCTAACCGCAGGGCAGTCCCTGCCTTTGTTGTATATAGCGTCTGCAGCCATTGCATGAATCTGCCTCCAAAGTTGTCCCCTCCCTCAAATCAACAGCTGGCCAACTCAACCAGCTGCAACGTCCACCAAGCCTGCAAGACCTAGTACTGTGGTATTTGTTTATTCAGTATGGTATAAGATTGCGGGGGTTTCATATTGTTCTGGGACTGGTACCAGTGTGGGAAAACTGATAATTATTTATGTAACATCTGATTAGTCAGCAGCTATATAGCCAGAGCTCTGGGTATCGTAGGACAAAGTGAAATATGTGATTGCTTTTTGTCTAACAGTATGTAGCCACCCAGCTGGAGGGTTCACCAGCAAAAGCCAAACAATCTGTGTACATGTGTAAATAGCAACACAAGTAACCTCTGCTTCACATCCACGTTCCTGACTCCTTATACCCCTAAGTAAATCTCTTCCTATTGTTGTTGAAATATTTGGTGTGAGTATATTATTGGAGGGAGCCTTTAAACGCAAAATGTTAAAGTGTGGGGAAATGTTTATTGGGGCATGTCTGGAGAAGGTAAATGGTTATCATCGGTGGTGTAGCATCTCAGGGGGCTACACCTATTACCAGCTTACCCACGTAAAGAGCCCTGAGTGGAGGCACTGTCTAAAGGTTTTAAAGTATGCTTATCAGCTAGACGTTCCCAAACCCCTCAGCCTAGTTTCTAAGTAGTAGGCAGGGGTGTAACACTGGGGATAGTGCCACCCAGGGGTTACAGTTTTCTTAAAATAAGGTCTAGAAATACCTTTTCTGAGCACCCAAAATCCTGGGTGCCCAGCTTAGTGAGAGGAGGCGTTGACCCGCATTCTCTGTATGAGAACAGCAGGACTTTCTTGACTTCTGCAGTTGCAGCTGGAACTCATGCAGTGAGCTGGAGTGAGAGCAGCAAGCCGCTGTTTCCTTGGTTTCTAGTGGCAGCCCCCCATTGCCATTCCATTATGTATGTGATGTTGCCCTTGTGTCTAGTGGTACCCTCCACCCTCCGATTGCCATCCCTATACTGAATCAGAGAGTGCTGTAGCTCTATAAAAACACTGTATTATTTCCATGGAGCAAATCAGTTTCAAAACAGAGATAACCTACCTAGCTGGGATTGGATGATGGGGAGCTAAGGTCATTGGGAGCTGGGACGATACTGATGATGTCACCCTTGCAAAACACTGGAAGACTGATTCAGCAAGCATATGGGGACCAAATGCTTTAAGGGTACTGCAGAGGGTGGTCTTTGATTTTTCAGATCCACAACTCTTAAAAGAACCTGTTCTCTTGTAACACCGGTGGCTCAGGCTTCTGAATTCTTAAATCGAAACATCTGGTACCTGACCCAGGGATACAGGAATGCCTTATATGCAGCAATAAAAGCTGTCATTTTTTTTTTCCGCAGGAGGTACACATGAGATCTTCAGTCTGCTCGGGTTTTACATGCAGTGACCATTGTTTTTACAGCAGTTTTTCTGTATTGAAAACAATGAACAGCTGCGTGTAATACCATGGGTATAAGAACTGTGCACAACTTGAAAAAAATCTGAATGTTGCACATACCTGCAAGATGCTTTTCTGTGTTTCAACCATGGTGGCTTTTTTGGCAGAAAGTCAGGAAGCCAGAAGGCTAAGCCTGAAGCCAGATGTCCAAACAAATAAAAAACAAAAGCTTAGACTTGTGAGACTGGCCATGCACTAGTAATCAGATCTGTGCCTGTGATATTAAACTGAGCAGGAAGCCAATACCAGTTCATAGCATCACTGCTGTGAAAGCACAGGGGACCCAAACAGTTATCATCATTATCCTCATCTGCACTGAAGAAAGCCATATTTCTAGAGAAAGATTTCTGGGGTTTTAGTCTGTAACAAAATGAGTTAACACAATGCAATGGTTATGTATCATCCCAGAGTCTGTAAATCAAATGTCCCGACACAGACGTGTCTTCTAACATCACATAAAGCAGGGAATCAAAAATCATCCAGTTTTATTACTGCACCATATGTGCTCTTTTCACTCTGATCTGCTCCCAACTCTCTAGAAAATGGTACCCGTGTGGGGAGATGTTGAGGCATTGGAAGTAGAGGACAAACGGTCTGCCTCCATCCTATAGGATTGCCTTTGCTTGTTATGTTTGGCTAATACCCCCTAAACAATAGTTTATAATGAGATCAATGCTAATACAGTTTTCTCGATTCTTTGATGAATGAAGGTGCTGCCACCTAGAGACAAACGGGTTCAGGATAATAGTTCTAGGTTGTCATTATATGTTATCCACTCCTCCTGTACTTCCTATATGTGATATGTTGTATATTTTTTGACACTGGATTTGCCTTGTACCTATACCTCTGTATGTTGTGACTTCCTGGGTCGCACCTGAAAATAGTCACTTTTGTGTGTCGTGCACCTACCCGTTTATCAAAAACGAAATAAATAAAATAAATAAACCTTGTATAGAGTATCCTCTGGTGTGCCATTGCATTCTAAACATAGGATGCAGGACAAGAGGATGGACAAGAAGCTGGCCCAGAGGCACTGAGGGTTGAGGCATTGGATGCCACACTTCATGCCACAGCGGCGACCCAGGTTCGGGAGCGGACTCAGGCCATCGGAGGTCAGCAGGGGAGGGAAGGGATCGAGCATCTGGAGGACTGCTTTCCCTCCCTGGGGAAGAATTCGGGGACAGTGCCGCTCCAGTGTGGTTCCTAGTGGTGGCTGGGGGCAGTACCGGGAACATGTGGTGCTAGTGGATGCTGAGGCAGAGCAATGGCGGGTGTTGGCATCATGGACGCCATTGCATGGCCACACTCCGAGGGGAGAAACAGCATGGGAAAAAAACAGAGGACTGGGGAGTCAATGAGGGCCCTAGGTGTCTAAGACCCACATCCTCAATGGTCCCAGGCACCATCTACAGGACAGACCTTCTAATATGCAGATAGAGTGGCCAGGTAGGTGAGGCGGGCCCTCCCCCAAGGGGTGATCTGGAGGGCTGGCAAGTTCTGTGGGAGGGACGACTTAAGAGGAGAGTCTTGGTGGGGAGTAGATGGCAGACTGAGAGGACTCTCCTGAGAGATGCCTCGACCCAAAGGAGACAAATAAAGTTCACAAAAAAAAAAAAGAGAATGCACAATACATAGATACATAGATACATAGACAGTGTCGGCAGATAAGGGCCTATGGCCCACCCAGTCTGCCCATTTGAGCTTGTAAGTTCAGTTTGTTTTCCTAGAAGTCTGTTGCCCCTTACCCCTGACCTCCAGAATTCCTTTATGTCTATCCCATGCATTCTTAAATCCCGTGATTGTTTCAGCCCCCACCACTTCCTCTGACAGGGTGTTCCACTTGTCCACCACCCGTTCTGTGAAGAAATTCTTTCTCATGTTTCCTCTGAATTGTCCTCCCTCCAACTTCATCCCATGCCCTCTAGTCCTGGAACATCTTTTTCGCTTAAAAATAGTGTTTTCCTGCACCCTGTTCCTCCCTGTAAGATACTTGTATGTCTCTATCATATCCCCCCTCTCTCTCCTCTTCCTCCAGGGAGTATATATTCAGTTCCTTCAACCTGTCTTCATAGGGACTTGTGATGCAATCCATGCACCATCTTTGTTGCCCTCCTCTGAACCTTCTGTTCCCTGTCTATGTCCTTATGTAGGTATGGTCTTCAGAACTGTACACTGTACTCAGGTGGGGGCCTCACTAGTGTCTTGTAGCAGAATTATGACTCCTTTTCCTGCTGGTGATGCCCTTGCCTATACATCCCAGCATCCTATTTGCTTTACCTGCTGCCTTGTCACACTGTTTCCCTACCTTGAGGTCATCAGAGATGACAACCCCAAGATCCCTTTCCTGCTTGGTGCATGCTATATCCTCACCCCCCAACTGATATATTGTGCCAGGGTTTTTGTGCCCCATATGCATTATCTTGCACTTCTTTTGCATTGAATTTCAACTGCCAAACCCCTGACCATTCTTCAAGTTTCTGCAGGTCGCTTCTCATTCTGTCTACACCCTCTGGTGTGTCTACTCTGTTACAGAGCTTTGTGTCATCAGCAAACAGTGAAATTCTGCCTTCTAGGTCCTGCGCAATGTCACTGATGAAGATGTTGAATAGGACCGGTCCCAGCACTGATCCCTGTGGTACACCACTGGTCACTCTTCCCTCTGTGGAGTGACAGCCATTTACCACCACCCTCTGTGTCCTGCCACCCAAAAGCTCAAGAGCTAATTGGCTCAATGTGTCATCCTTTGTGCATGAGAAGATATACCCGCTGATGCCTTTCTCAACAAGATACTTGTCTGTGTGTAGTCCGATTCTGAATGAGATGTAATGCTCTCAGCTTCCAGGACTGTGCTTGGTAAGCTATCCCACTGTCCTATTACCCTCTAGGCAAAATAATATTTTCTTATATCCATTTTAGACATACTTTCATTGAAAGCCAGTTTGAAATGACATCACAAATAGCACCGTGTGTGCCAGCCATTGAATTTGACGGAAGATAAGGACCATTTGGCCCACTCTGTCTGACCATTTTTCTCTACCTACATTATTACTGCAGACCCTACTTGAACTCTGGTTCTTTATTCCTTCCCCCTCCCTTTCCACTATGATTCCCTTGTGCCTATCCCATGCATTCTTGAACCCCACCACTGTTTATGCCCTTGCCACCCCCACGGGAAGGCTTTTCCAGGCATCCACCACTCTTTCTGTGAAGATTTATTTCCTCATCTCTCTCTTGAATATGCCTCCCTCCAGCTTCCCAGCATGACGTTCCCTTGTTCTTGAGCACCTTTTTTCTGAGAAATACTTCTCTCCTGTACTTTAAATACCCCCATGAGGTATGGTTTATAATGTTATTATTATTATTATTATTACTATTAGGAGTAGAGGGCAGACCGAGAAGGCTACTCTGAGAGATGCCTAGGCCCGAAGCAGACAAATAATGTTCACAAAATTTTTTTAGTACAATAACCTCCAGTAGTCATCAATACCACTCCACCTACTTTGGGCACCCGGTCAATACCGTGTGGTTAAAAATAGTGCAGGCAAAAACAGCGTTATGCGATTACTATAAAATCGCATGGTCCAAAATTGCACTAGATTAAATAAACCCTAAAGCAGCACGCACTGTGATGCCCACATGGTTTTAGATCGCATGTATGTGTATACCTAGGGTAGATTCAAGAGAGATATGAGGAAGTACTTCTTCACAGAAAGAGTGGTAGATGCCTGGAACAGCCTTCCTGTGGAGGTGGTAAGGGCAAAAACAGTGGTGGGTTCAAGAATGCATGGGACAGCCACAAGGGAATCATAGTGTGTATACCCTTGAGGAAAGGAGGGAGAGGGGGGACACGATAGAAACTTTTAAGTGCCTCAGTGGAATCAACAAAGTCCAAGAGGGTAGCATCTTTCAGAAAAAGAGTTGTGCAAGAACAAGGGGACACAATTTGAAGATAGAGGGGGGACGGCTCAGGGGCAATGTGAGGAAATATTTTTTCACAGAGAGGGTGGTGAACGCATGGAACAGCCTTCCTGAGGAGATTGTGGGGTCTAAAACTGTGGGAGAATTCAAGAATGCATGGAACAGACATAAGGCAAGTTTTGTGGGGGGTAGGAAGAAATAGACTGTTGGTTAAATAGGATCTGCAGCTTACCCTGTAGGTAGGGAAATGGGCAGACTAGGTGGGCCAAGCAGTCCTTATCTGCCGATAAAGTCTATGTTTCTATAGTGGAAAGGGAGGGGGAAGGAAGAAAGAACCAGAGATCAAGTAGGTTCTACAGTAATAATGTAGGTAGGAGAAAAAAATGGGCATAAAATTTTAGATATTTATTTATAATAAGTATCATTATGCTTTCGTCAGCTCCAGGTTGGACTTCTGTAATGCCCTGCACCTAGGGTTATCTAGAAGCAACCTCCACAGACTGCAGCTGGTACAGAACACCACAGCGAGATTGTTGACGCGTGTGAACATATCACCCCGGTCCTCCGTGGACTGCACTGGCTACCGGTCTGGTGAAGGGCCGTCTTTGAGATAGGGCTGTTGACCTATAAGACCCTGCATGAAAGAGATCCTGTCTATCTGCAAGATCTCCTTGTTCTCTACCGTCTGACCCGGGCCCTCCATTCTGCTGGGGGAGGCCTCCTGGGAGTTCCCAGGACTAGGTTGCTGCATTCTGGGGATGGAGCATTTTTGGTGGCTGCACCTACCCTGTGGAACTCCTTGCCTGGTTAGTTAAAGGAGACCCCCTTGGTAGAAGGCTTTAAAAAGGGCCTTAAAACATATTGTTTCAGCAAGCATTTTACTGAGTATGTTTTAAATGTATTCGATTTATGGGATCGATAGATAATTGTATGCAGTTGTGTTTTGTATTTTTATAATGTTTTTGTTTTAAATGTGTGTTTTATTGTGCAGTGCCCAGAGTCTGAGGAGATGGGCGCTATAAAAATAAAATATCTATCTATCTATCTATCTATCTATCTATCTATCTATCTATCTATCATGTCCCTCTCTCTCTTCCTCTCTTCCAGGGTGTACATACTGAGGTCCTTTAGTCTCTCCTCATAGGGCTATTGATGCAGACCCTGCCCCATTTTAGGTGTCCTTCTTTGGATTGCCTCCATTTTATGTCCTTCTGGAAATGTGGTCTCCAGAACTGGACACGGTACTCTAGGTAGGGTCTTACCATGGTCTTTACAGAGGCAACACTACCTCCCTCTTCCTGCTGATACCCCTTCTTCTGCACCCTAGCATCACATGGGCCTCCCTGACTGCATTTTCACAGTGCCTATCCACCTTCATGTTATCAGATGGGATTACCCCAGATATTTCTCTGCTTGGTAGTCATCAATACCACTCCACCTATTTTGGGCACTGGGTCACTACCGTGTAGTCAAAAATGGTGCAGGCAAAAACAGCACTGCGCGATTACTACAAAATGGCACGGTCCAAAACTGCACTAGATTAAATAAACTCCAAAACTGCGCATGTTGTGATGCTCACATTGTTTTAGATCTCACATGTGTGCTGTCACACTTTTGACTGGACATCCCCATTTTGTACTCTGCCCCTTTGTTTATATATGTTAAGTACATTATTTTGCACTTTTTTACACATTGAAACCCAGCTGCTATACCCTTGATCACTTCTCTAAGTTTTCTCAGGTCTCTGCTCATCCTTTCCACCTACCCTAAAGTGTTCACACTATTGCAGATTTTGGTGTCATCCACAAAGAGGCAAACTTTCCCTTCCAGCTCCTCTGCAATGACACTTATAAAGACACTAAAGAGGACCATTCCCAGCACTGACCCCTGAGGCATCCTGCTGGTCACCCTTCCTTCCTTGGAGTGATCTCCGTGTACCACCTGCTACTAAGGAAATTTGTCTGGGAACAGGATCCTTGCCTTTGGAAATCCATGTGGAACTAGGAACTAGAAGGGGGACAGGATCAGATCTACAGTACAGTAGCTTCTTCTTGTTGTTTTTACATTGTTTCTTGTGGATTCTACTTGGTAGAAGGTTATTTCTTTCCTTTCTTACTACTAAGGGGCTAGCAGGGTATTGTTTGGGGCTGTTGGAATTTTGAAACCTGTTTTGGTAGCTATAAGTGGGCTCATTTGTTTGATGATTCACTGTGTAGCAGGCTGCATTTGTAGAGGCCTATTTCTTCTGTTTTAAAACATAATTGGTGTGATTTAACTGGGTCTGTTTTTTGAATTGGAGACCTATATCTTCTAATTCCAAGCCTATTTTGATGTGTTGTTGGTGAAGCTGTTTGAATTGGAGTCCTGTTTCTTTGGGTAGCAAACCTATTTTGGGGGCTTTGAGTAGAATTGTGATTCATTGTTGCTGGCTTCACTAGCTGCAAAGTTTTAGTGCAGAGTGGGGAAGGGTGCTAATGGTCTGACCAGAGGCCCTCAGCTACCTGATTGTTTCTGGAGGACTTGGGCTGGTCCCACCCCCAAATCCTCACCCCACCCACCCCTGGTCCATTATTTCCTTTATACCAGGGGTTCTGACATCACTTCCTCAAATGGGCAAAGGATATGCACCTGTCATAGCAGAAGCAGACATCCAGGAAAGGAACAGCAGCAAGTGAAGAGGTGACTGCTATCTCAGTGGAAGGGAAGTAGATGCAAATCTAGGAGCTTTCATTATTACTTCTTCGCATTGATATTGCATTGGGGAAAGGAGGAGTAGGAGTTTGAAGAAGGTTGTGCAATGGCTTATTAAAGTCTCTTTTTGAGTGTGGATAGGAAGGATAGGAATATAAAAAGCAGTTGCTCAATATATCTAAACGTGTACAACAAAGGAGTTAAGGAAAATAAAGAAAAGAATGTTTTTCTCTGATAGAGGGGGGCGAGGGGAGACTTGGGGGAGTGTTTGCTATCCTGCATCTGAAGGGTGGGGGTCATTGGTGGGCAACCACAAGCAATGGTAGGGGGGTAGGCTGCAACAACTGTGGTGCACCAATCTTTCTAAAAATTGCCTGGAGTGTGGGAGGATGTTTAGTGTGCAACCACATAGAAAAACTTAGAAAAGAGATTGAGGATCTGCAGGAGGAACTAAGACAGGCAAGGCAGATTGGGGGAGGGTTTAGCCCAATACTGGAGGGAGGAAGAAGGGGAGATGAGGGAGGGTGATTTAAGCCAACAGTGGTGAGGAGAGAGTCAGAAGAAGGAAGCAAGGACAAAGGGCCTAGACCAGGAAGAACGATTGGCGGGGAAACCAGGTCAGAGACAAAGACAAATGGAAGGAGGAGATAGGGACTTGTGAGGGGTGAAGAAGTGGCAAAAGTCATGGAGTGGAAGGAGAGAACAGGTTACTATGAAGAGTGAGGAGCGGGCATTTGTGAAGGGTCTTCAGAAAATAGTTGTCACTGCTAGAGAGGAAGAAGCTGGAGGGGAAATGATGAAATTAGAGGAGTAATTGATAAATGCCTGAATCAAACTGGAGCGGGGAAAATTCTGCTGGGAGAATTGCAACAGGGGTAAAAGGGGAAATAACGTGCAGGAGGAAGAACAGAAGCTGGAAATGAGAGGAGATGAATGAAGGCAAGCAGGGAGTAAGAGGTGGAATCTTAGTGCTGGGGACTCAATACTAAGAGGAGTCGGTAGCAAGGGGAGAGGCATGTCGCATTTGGGTGGAGGCCATGCCAGGAATGACAGCGGAAAGGGTGGGACAATCTGTTCTGGAAATATGCTAGAAGGGTAGGACAAGCCTCATTTAATTATACATCTTGGGACAAACGACCTGGCTGACAAGACAGTAGATTTAGTCCAGAGGAGGTTTGAGGAACTAGCACAATATGTGAGGGGCAGGAAGATCAGTAACTTTTCAGAGATACTCCGTGCCAAGGCAAGCACAGCAAGAAAGCTGAGAATAGAGTAATTAACGGATGGCTAAGAACCTGGTGTTGTGCTAAAGGGTATGGGCTGTTGGGGGTGGGAGGACCTGGGAGGACAGTAGTCTCTATGCCAAGGACAGACTACACTTGGAGTGAGGAGGGAATGAAATGTTGAAACAGAGGATGGAGGAGGACAGAGGAAAAGTTGGGAATTTAAACTAGGATGGGGTGGCAATTGGGAAGAGATATGCAGAGACCACAGGTTGGGAAACCATATGAGCTTACACCCCGTAACAGTGACAAAGGACAAATGGCAAGTACTATTGGTGATGCTAGGAAAGGAGGGCAGGATGGGGGGAAGGTGGAAGGTGGTTAACCTTAATGCTAGGAGCCTTGGGAGGAAAACTGCAGAGTTACAGGTTCTCATGGCAGAGGGAGAGGTGGACATTGCAGCCATCACAGAAACATGGGCCACCCAATACAATGACTGGGACCTGTCTGTACCAGGGTACAGGTTATTTTGTAGGGACAGGGTGATCGGGAAAGGAGGGGGTGGCACTATATGTGAAGGAAGGACTGAAGTGTGTAAGGGAGGAAGGGGAGGAGGGTAGTACGGAGTCACTTTGGATGTAAACCCAGGATTCCAAGAATAGGATTCTTAGAATGGGAGTAGTGTACAGGCCACCATCTCAGACGGAGGAGTTAGACAGGGAACTAGCGGGACAGATCAGGAGGACCTGCAAGAAGGGTAGTGTGATGATTGTGGGGGACTTCAACATGCCAGGAGTAGACTGGAGTACCCCAACAACCAGGAACAGAAGGGAGCAGGTACTGCTGGATGCCTTCCAGGACAGCTTCCTGCTGCAAATGGTCAGTGAACCAACCAGATTAGGGAATACCCTTGACCTTGTGCTGGCAATGGGGACTTTGGAGAGAACTTATAGTGGAGGAACTGCTGTCGGAGTGACCACCACTCAGTATGGCTCACATTGGATATGGGCAAGGAAGGAGGAATCTGGCACAAGAGTGCTGGACTTCAGGAGGGCTGACTTTGGGAGGATGGGGGAAGTGGTAAAAGGGTACCTGGCCAGAATTCAATCTAGTATGGACACTAACCAGAGGTGGGAGCTCATAAAGCTGGGGATAGTGGAGGCAACTAAAACCTGCTGCAAAGCCCAGAGCAAGAAGACTAGGGCTAAGAAACCAAGCTGGTTGAGCAAGGAGGTCATGGAAAAGGTAAGGAGGAAAAGAGCTGCCTTTAGGAAGTACAAGAAAACAGGAGGGGGAGGACAGGGAGGAGTACTTGACAGAATCGAAGGAGGTGACAAGGGCAGTAAGGGGAGCCAAAGCATCTACGGAACTCAGGCTGGCACAAGGCATTAAGAAGGGGAGAAGGACTTTAAGCACATCAGGGAGAAAAGGAGCTGTAAGGACCACATAGTAAGGATTAGGAAGGAGGGGGTTGGGGTGGCTAGAGGCGATAAGGCAGAAGCACTAAATGAGTACTTCTGCTCAGTATTTACTAAAGAGAAGAGGGGGGTGATACCATGGTGGGAGAAATGGCAGAAACGGGGGAAGGGGTGACAGATGGGAAACCATGGAGGCAGAGTTCGAAGGTTTGAAGGCACTGAGGGTGGACAAGGCGCCAGGCCCAGATGGCATCCACCCCAGGGTACTGAAGGAGCTGGCAGAGGTCCTTGCAGGACTTTGGCAGACCTATTTAATGCCTCACTACATCTCGGTGTGTACCTCAGGACTGGAGGATGGCTCATGTGGTGCCCTCCACAAGAGTGGCCCCAAGGATGAACCAGGAAACTACAGACCAGTGAGCCTCACATCCATCGTGGGTAAGCTAATGGAGACTATCCTGAAGGAGAGGCTGGTGGCCCTCCCTAGAGGCCAAAGGACTACAGGACAGCAGACAGCATGGCTTCATATGTGCAGATCCTGCCAAACCAACCTGGTGGAGTTCTATGACTGGGTAACTAGGCAACTGGACAGGGGTCATGCAGTGGATGTCCTGTATCTGGACTTCAATAAGGCATTCGACTGGGTGCCGCATGGAAGGTGAGGAAGGAAGTTAAGTAGGCTTTACAGAGGCGGTGCAAAGCTGGTGAGATGGGTAGGAAACTGGCTTCAGGGAAGGCAACAGAGGGTGGTGGTGGGTGGGGAGCTCACACCCAAGGGCAGTGACGCGGTGTTCCACAGGGCTCGGTGTTGGGACCAATGTTGTTTGGGATATTCATTGCAGACATATCATGGGACATCAAGAGCAAGATCAGTCTGTTTGCTGATGACACCAAGGTAGGCGGGTGGTGGATGACCAGGGGATGGCAGGGGTTGCAGGATGATCTGGGCAAAGCTTGAAACCTGGACAGACACCTGGCAACTGGGGTTTAATGCCAAAAGTGCAAGGTGCTGCATTTTGGGATGAAGAACCAGGAGGAGTTACCAGCTGGGGTGGTGCAGCTAGCCCAGACAGAGGAGAGAAGGATCTGGGTGTGCTCATTACAGGTCAATGAACAACTCGCACAATGTAGGAAGGCAGCTGCAAAGGCCAACAAAATGCTGGGTTGTATTGCAAGGGTATATCCTCGAGGAGGGAGGAGGTGATTCTGCCACTGTATAGGTCATTAGTTAGACCACACCTGGAGTACTGCGCAGTACTGGCGCCCGTGATTCGAAGAGGGACATTAAGTTACTGGAGGGGTGCAGCACAGGCTTACAAAGATGATCAAGGGGCTGGGGGACTTATCATACGAGAGGAGGTTGAAGGAGTTGAACATGTACTCACTGGAGGAGAGGAGGGACAGGGTGACATGATTGAAACCTTTAAATACATGAAAGGAATAAACAAGACGGGTACAGAGGGCTGTTCAAAGTAAGGGAGGGGAGGGCCACCAGGGGCCATGATATGAGACTGGAGGGAGGAAGGTTCAGGAGGGAGATGAGGAGACACTTTTCAGAGAGGGTGGTGGCTGGGTGGAATGCGTTACCTGCAGAAGTGGTATCCAGTAGAACAGTGGACTGCTTCAAAAGGAGATGGGGCAGGACAAGGGGGAGGGTTAATGAAGGGGAAGGGTGGAAGGGAAGGGCAGCTGCAGAATAAGGGGTGCTAGCTGCACATTCGAGCAGACTTGATAGACCTCTAGGCCTTTATCTGCTGGCAAATTTCGTATGTTCGTATGTGCGCCCACTGCTGTTTGTCTTCATGTGAAGTCTCAGTCTCTTACTTATGACACCATAATCTTGTCCACAGAAACTGTGATTCATAAAACCAAGGATTGTGACATAACATGGAGATAGGCAGCAGGAAAAGACAATTTATGCAATAGGTGTGGGTGGGCAAACAGTTAAACGTGTTTATTTTCACTGGTGTTAAATCATAGAACCACCATTTATTTAACACCCTGATGTCAATCAAACACCATTTATTTAACACCCTGCCATCAATCAAACCCTCACAGCCGGCACTACTTTCCCATCAGCACTACAGAACTTCACCATTCTCCCCACAAAACTAATTGAGCACCCACTCCCAACCAAAACAAAACTCCCACTGACTACCAGTTCCTTCTCGATATAGCAGCATACAAAAGTCAGAGCACACAGGTGAGAATTTTATTATTAAATTCCAATACAAAGGAGAATACAGTATACTTTCCTCCCCTAGCCCCACATACAAAAGGCTTCTCATCTCTAGCTTATGATCCACTCTCTTCTTTTGTTTTCATTTCAATACTAAATACCAGCACAGTACCTTTATAAAACTATTTTTCCTTTTTCCAGACATGCTGTCCTTTTCCTTTTTACAGTCAACAGTGCTATTTTTCTTATCATCCGCCCAGCTCACTTCATGACTGCAGCAGCTCTTTCACTCACTCACTTGGTCCCGACGCTGTTTCAGGGAAAAAGTAACACAGGACCATGTTACAAACTACAGGATCAGCCAGGCACACCATCCCACAGTTGACAACTGGAAGACATTTTAGTTTTGCAACAGCACTCAGGACTTCAATCCTGCCATGTCAGCAACCACCCATTGTACAGATACACCAACATTCAGTCCTGGAATGCAGACCTCCGGTCACTCCCCTGCTCCATCCCACCAATGAAGAGACTTAAATTGTGTTAGGCAGCCTAAATAGCCGATTAGAATCCAAGGACTTCTGCCTTTATTTAAGAGGGACAGCTTGAATTTCAGGCAGTTCTGCAGGGAGACTAGATTGAAAGGGACTGCAGAAAGCAGCTTGCTGTCCGAGGCAGACCTGTGTTGGAACTCCAACTTGAACTACCGAGAAGGCTCTGTGGAGATCGGGCCTGCAAGAGACCTAGTTACTATCTTGTGTGTATCTGGTGGTCAGAAAGAGATTAATTGCCAGGAACTGCCTGCCTCCTGTTTGAAGGTTTTTCTCAGTGACTCAACTGAAATTGTGTACCTACTTGGAACTAAACTTAGAGGTAGAGACTTAAATGCTGTTTCCTTTACATGTGCTGAATGTTTATTGTGTATCAACGCCTGCTGCCAAGGGAATCCTGATTGCCAGAAAGGAGCCCACATGTACTTATGTTTGAATTGTCTGCCAGTGGGAAATGTCACCAGCAATTGAACTGAACTTTGCCAAAAGTGTTGATCCAGCCTCAGGCCCTTGTCCAAACCAACCCATGCTGTCTGATCTGGTTCCAGCTCCAGTGTCATCCATGAGAGACCAGCTTCTGAGATCCAGCCCCTCCACAGAAAGCCATTGCAGGTTGCGGCCACCTTCAGGGAAAGGTCATGAAGTGGAGGTGAGTCATGTCGGCCCAGTTTCCCCATGTGCATCAGCTTCCAGCTTCTGGTCTTCATTTCAACAGGACATTGTCTCCAGCCAACTGGTAGCATAAGTACAATCAGGGTAGTTCCCTGCAACAAGTCACGTAATTATCTGTGGTACCATCTGATTTCTCTTCCAAATTCTTGGGTTTCACGAGACTGGGCCAACTGGCCAAAATTACAAATAATTATCTTGTCGTTGTGTATGCTAACTGCCTTTCCTTTCCATCAAGAACCTCATCATCATCTGCAACGCTGGCCACCCCCGGGCAACGACTCTGGCTAGCCAGCTTTCATTCCTGGGTACCCAGTGTTGTAGAACTGTTCTTTTGGGACTTACAAGTGCATGCCAAAAACTTAAATCAATTCAGAATGCCAGTCATTTAACTAGATTCACGCCCCTTCCTTGTTCACTACCGCTGAATAAATCTGATTGTCTTTTTCATGTTTAATCTGGCTTATGTACATATTATTAGTTGGGTTACAGTACTGAAAGAGTGCAGTTGTTTTGCTAATCTTTTTCTACAGGGGGTCTCCAGGGGTATTGCTGAAGGTCCAACCTTGGTGCTAAGTGTAAAGGGTGTGAGCAAATTGTTAATGCCTGTTGCAAACTGTCTCTTGAAAGCTGTTAAGGTTCACTGTCTGCACCTGGATAATTGGTCACTAGGTGAGATTGTGGGTGGTTATAGCTTCCCAGAGGGCTATACCAGGCTAGATAGATACCCCCACTATTGGTACTCTGGGTGGAGGCACCTTAATATTGAACCCGGGCACATCAATCTGTTATTAAGAAATCAGGCAGGGGTAGTAACCCTAGAAATAGCATCACCTATGGGGTTATATAGAGTACTGACTGGAGGGCTTTAATATTATTTATTTATTTATTGAGATATAGGAGTAACAACCCTATGAGTCAGACACTCCTTTAAAAAGGCTCCATGTCAACAGGAGAGGCAAGGCAAGACAACAAATGTTAAAAAAATAAAACAACATTTCCAACAAGTATACATTATAATAAAATCAAAGTTATACATCATAATAAAAAATACACCATCATTAGCTCAGAGGTTGCTGTGTAAATTATTTTTAGAAAGGGAGTTAGCTGGAAAAGAGCAAGGAAATCCTAGCCCCCCCCCCAAAAAAAAAGAAAGATCAGGGTAGTAAGTGAGGTAAACATCAAGATAGAGATGTCGATAGGGAGAAGGGCAGGGGTAAATGGAGAAAATGACAATCGCAATGAGGACAGAGATGGGGCAAAAAGGGTAAGACCATCAAGAAATGGAGGGTAATAAGTACCAATGCCCATAGTCTGGGCAACAGTCTCCCAGAACTGGTGGCCTTGATGGAAGAGGGATGCCTGTATATCGTAGCAGTCACAGAACATGGTACACAGAGAAGTATGACTGGGATGTTAACATACCAGGATACACAACCTACAGGAGAGACAGGGAGGGGAGAAGAGGGGGAGGAGTAGCTCTCTATGTAAGGGAAGGGATAAAAGCAACTGAACAAAAGAGTAAACAGGGAGGAGAGGAGGCACTGTGGGTCACCTTAGAGACTGGAAATGCCACCACAATCCGCACAGGGATTGTATACAGACCCCCATGTCAGGAGGAGGGAATGGACAAGTATATGATAGAAGGCATTCTTAGGATGGCAGAGAAAGGGGAGATACTGTTGATGGGGGACCTGAATATGCCAGATGTTAACTGGAGCACCTTTGCTGCAGCCACAGCCAAAAGCAGGGCCATTCTCAATGCCATTCAGGTGGCATGCCTCAGACAGCTAGTTCTGGAACCCACTCGGGAGGGAGCAATCTTAGACCTCGTACTCTTAGATGGGGACAGCGAGAGGATTTCAGATCTAGAAGTGGGTAGCCATCTGGGAACAAGTGACCATCAAACAGTGTGGTTCACGATAAACTCAGCTACAGAGTCAAGCCATACAAAAGTGAGGGTTCCGGACTTCAGGAGGGCCAACTTTGGCAAGATGGGAGAGTGCCTTAGAACAGCACTAGCAAACAGGCAAGAAGGAGGGGTGGAGCAACAATGGGGAAACATCAAAACCGCCATCACAGATGCAACAAGCCTTTGTGTGAAGCAAATAAATCAAAATGAAAGAAAAAGCCACTATGGTTCTCAAAAGAGGTGGCGGTGAAGGTTAGGGAGAAAAAGATAGCAGTTAGGAAGTATAAGGAAACACCGAAGGAGCAGGACAGAGAACTGTACCAGTTAAGGCAGCAGGCAGCAGAGAGGGTAGTCAGAATAGCAAAGGCCCAAACTGAGGAAAAGATAGCCAGCTCAGTTAAGAAGGGGGATAAAACCTTTTATAGGTACATCATGGAGCGTAGAAAGACAAAGGGAGGGATAGTGAGGCTGAATAGAATGGACGGTGGGTGGGCAGAGAGGGACAGTGAAAAAACAGGGATACTTAACAAATACTTCAGCTCAGTATTCACAAAAGAGGAGGAGGAAGGGGCCTAATCCAATTAACAGAAGCACTCTGGATATGGGGGTCGATCCCAGTCCTTTCACAGAAGAAAGGGTTCTGAAAGAACTCCTAAAACTGAAGGTGGACAAAGCAATGGGGCCTGATGGTATTCACCCCAGAATTCTAAAAGAATTAAGGGGAGAACTAGTGATACCACTGACTACCCTTTTTAACAAATCATGGGAGGATGGTGTGGTACCTGAGGACTGGAGGAAGATGGCTGTGATTCCCCTTCACAAAAATGGGAGCAAGACAGAGGCAGGAAACTACAGACCTGTCAGTTTGACCTCTGTGATATGGAAAGTGATGGAATCACTTCTGAAGGAAAGAATTGTTGAGTACCTAGAGGCCAGTGGGGCACAGGACTCAAGGCAGCATGGGCTCACTGCAGGAAGGCCATGTTAGACAAATCTAATTGATTTATTTGACTGGTTGACCAAAGTAGTAGACCAGGGAGGGGCTGTGGACATGGCCTACCTAGACTTTAGCAAGGCATTTGACACAGTCCCACACAAAAGATTAGTAGTCAAATTAACCAGCCTGGGAGTGGGTCCCTGGGTGGTAGCCTGGGTAAAACATTAGCTGGACAACAGGACACAGAAGGTAATTGTAAATGGAGTCCACGCTGAAGAAAGTGGGGTTACTAGTGGGGTACCGCTGGGTTCAGTACTGGGTCCAGTCCTTTTTAATGTCTTTATAAATGACATTGCAGAGGGACTGGAAGGAAAAGTATGCCTCTTTGCAGATGACACAAATATCTGCAATAGGGTTGATACACAAGGAGGCATAGAAAGGATGAGAAGGAACTTGGCAAAGTTGGAGGAATGGTCAGAAGTATGGCAGCTTGGATTCAGTGGAAATAATAATATAATAATAATAAACTTTATTTTTTAGGTGACTTTCAAATACCAAGGCACTTTACAAATTAAAATCACAAATCAGACATCAACAACACGTCATATAAAATCAGTAGTATTATCATTCTATCAGTCACCAAATGCCTGTTGCCATAAAAAGGTTTTCAAAGCTTGCTTAAATCCCTCCACTGTTGTGCACTCCCGTAACTGACGGGGTAGAGAATCGCAAAAGGTTGGGGCGGCATACATAAATGCCCGCACCCCAGAGGATTTCAAACATCTAGCAACCCTCGTCGGCTGATCGGAGCGATCGCCTGGGGCAGTAAGGAACTAGAAGCTCTTTCAGGTAGTCTGGGCACAGTCCGTTTAGGGCTTTAAAAGTCAGAAGACCGACTTTAAAGGTGATCCACCACTGTACAGGCAGCCAGTGCAGTCCGCGCAGCACCGGCGAAATATGACAGGTCCGAAACGATCCCACCAAAAGCCAGGCCGCTGTATTCTGCACCAGCTGCAAGCGGCGGATTTCCATCCCAGGCAGCCCTAAGTAAAGGGAGTTGCACTAGTCTAAGCTCGAGGACACAAAGGCATAAACCAGAGTGGGAAGGTCACCGGACGGAACTAGGTGCCTAATCCTGAAAATATTCCTTAGATGGTAAAAGGAAGATTTGACAACAGCTGACACCTGCGAATGCAGGGTCGGACCCTCATCGAAAATTACCCCAGGTTATGCACCCGGTCAAAGGTCGGATGTGATACGTCCCCGAGAACTAATTCCCCCAACCCCCAACCTCCCTATCTGGCGACCTGGGTCCACAACCAGCACCTCATTTTTTTCTGAGTTCAACTTCAACCAGCTGAAACTCATCCATTCCTGGATTTCTGCTAGACAGTTATTACAGACAGAGAGAGCTCCATCCTGGTCAGGTGCAAAAGAAAGGTAGAGCTGGGTATCATCAGCGTAGCAGTGAAACCTCAGCCCATACCTTCTTACAATGCCTCTGAGGGGCAGCATATACACCGTGAATAACATGGGGACAACACTGCACCCTGAGGAACCCCACATAACAGAGAAACTGGGTCCGAGGAATAAACCCCAGAAACCACTCTCTGAGTTCTTCCCATGAGGAATGATGTAAACCATCTGAGGACTGTACTCGACAGTCCACAGATGACTCTCAGATGATCCAGGAGTACAGTACCCCATGGTCCACAGTGTCAAAAGCTGATGAGAGATCCAGAACCAAGATGGAATGGCGCTTCCGATCTCTAGCCATCAGAAGATCATTGAGCACCAGAACTAGCGCTGTCTCTGTACTATGTCTCTTTCGAAATCCGAACTGGAGGGGCTCATAGATGTCATGGATGGTCAAGTGGTCTTCCAGCTGTGCAGCCACTACTTTCTTAATCACCTTCCCTAAAAAGGGAAGGTTAGAGATTGGTCTGTAGTTTGCAGTGCAGTCTGGGTCCAAAGAAGCTTTCTTCAAGAGTGGTGTCACTACCGCCTCTTCCAAGGAGCTAGGAAACTCACCTGTTTCCAAGGAGCACCAGCCTATCCATGCTAGGACAGGGCCAATAGAATTCATGCAACCCAAAATCAGGAAAGTTGGTCCTGGATCCAAACTACAGCACATGGGGGCGCACACTCTGGACAATCCGCATGACATCCATGAACTCCAGACGGTCGAAGGTACTCCAGGAAAACCAAGGGGCAGTGCCCTCATGCTGATCCAAAGCAACACTCATAGAGTGTGCTGGTTGGAGTACTGCCCTGTTGTCAGCCACCTTTGATGCAAAGAATCAAGCAGGTTTATCGCACTCTACTTGCGAAAAGGCTTTCCAAACTTCTAGACAGGCTGGGTTGCACAGTCTGTCCACAGTTCGAAACAGCTGAGCTGGTCGATTCTGACCAGCTGCAATCTCCCCAGACAGGAACTCTGCCTTCTTACGGGAGATTGCAGATTGGTAGACTTGATAATGGTCTATCAATCTAAAGTGGTCAGCATCTTGGGCAGATTTCTGCCAGCAATGCTCTAACCATTGTCCTAATCTCTGCAATTTCCTCAGAGTCCCATCAAACCATGGGGATCAAGGGTGAAGGGAGAGAGGACGAACACTGACTGGAGCAATGACATCCAGGGCCACTGAAATGGCCAAATTATATGCCATCATGAGGGTCTCTGGGTCACTGTTTGCCACTGGGAGGGATGATAGGTCAAGCACCACTGTTAGGCTTTGAGAACTTACTTCCCATAAAGGGCGGTACCTGACCATCTCCACAGGGGTAGGCCTACAAAGGGGGGGCACTAAAACTAAACCCCACAGTGCAGTGATCGGACCACCCAACTGGTTCCACCCCCAAATCAGAGGCTTCAATCCCCAGGAGGAAGACTAAGTCAAGTGAGTGACCGTGTTTAAGAGTAGCAGTGGTAATAATCTGTGTTAGGCCCAGATATGTCATTAACTGGAGGAAGTGCTGTCCAAATTGTGAGAGTTCATCGTCGATCCAGGCATTGAAGTCACCCAGGACCATCAGCCTGGGCAACTCGAATGCCATGTTGACGATGAAGTCTGCCACTTCCTGAAGGAATCGCTTCTCATCTCCGGGTGGACGGTAGATGAGGGCAATCCGACAACCTACACCTGCTACTATGATACACTCAAATGACTCGGTCTCCTCAACTGGTACATTCATGAGGTTAAGTTTGGTCTTAAAACAGACCGCAACCCCCCCCCCCACGCGATCCAATCTTGGGCGGTGTATCACCGAGTACCCAGCCGACGTTTCAGCCTCCAAAATGGGGCCAGAGTTCTCATCCAGCCAGGTCTCGGTGATGCAGGCCAGGTCCACCTTTTCAACAAGATCTGCAATAATTGCAGTCTTGTTTTTAGTGGACCAGGCATTGCATAACACAGCCCAAGTTAGATGAACCTCTCAGGCCACCCGATCTGCCTGCCTACCACAATTGGTAGTGCCCTTGGGTATGGAAACCAAACATGGGAAGACCACGATCTGGGTTCCATTTTGCCCCAGGGAGTCTTCTGGATTTCACCACCCCGATGCGGTGGTCTCCCTCATTCACTCTCCGCTGTTCACACCCACCACCCCTCCTCCCTGCTCACAATACCTAACACCCTACAGCTCTGGTGTTGTAAACTGAAGGGGTGGAGGGAAAAAGGGGCGGAGGGCACAAAGAGCAGAGGGTGAATAGCGCACAACTGTGGGGGCTGGCCTCCTACACATTTGTGTAAACCAATTATATGCTACTTAACACACAAAATATTTAAAAAATAAACAATATGTATAAAAAACCTAATTAAAGTCAAAGAAATACCCTACCAACCCAAACAAATAAATAAACCCAAAAAATAAAACACACTAAATAAATCAACCCACAGAAATGTCACCTCCCCAGGGCCCTCTCACAGTCACAGGGGAGGGTGAATAAAACAGTATTACACTAAAATACAATAACTATCAATATGAAAAGGGAGAACAGTAATCTAAGTCCCATTTGTCTCCTCACCACCAACAGGGCTCAGAAAACCCTCTTAGGAGCTTACACCCCTGAGCAGAAGTAAAATACCCTTAATAAATTCTCCCAAAATAAAACCAATATTCCCCAGTCCTCAGGTGCTCTCACTACCAGAGACAGGAGAAATTGCCACTCTCATGCCAGCAAGGGAAAATAAAACTGAAACTCTGTCCCTGGCCAAATACAAAGGACAAATTCCAATGATCCTCTTCACTCTGAAACCAGCAAAGAAGTGCAAAATAATGCACATTGGAAACAAAAACCCAGGGGAAGATTATGCAATGGGGGGAGATAATAACAAGAACAAAAATGGAAAGGGACCTGGGGGTAATCATATCAGATGACCTTAAGGTTAGCAAGCAATGTGAGAAGGCAGTGGGGAGGGCTGGGGGGATACTGGGATGTATAGGGAGAGGCAACACCAGCAGAAAACAGGAAGTTATCATCCCTCTGTACAGACAGTTGGTGAGACGCCATCTGGCATACTGAGTCCAGTTCTGGAGACTCCATCTCTGCAAGGACATAGACAGGATGGAGGCAGTCCAGAGGAGGGCAACTAGGGAGAGGATCTACAAGAGAAGCCATACGAGGAGAGACTAAAGGAGCTTAATATGTATACCCTTAAGGAAAGGAGGGAGAGGGGGACATGATTGAAATGTTTAAGTACCTCAGTGGTATCAACAAAGTCCAAGAGGGTAGCATCTTTCAGAAAAAGAGATGTGCAAGAACAAGGGGACACAATTTGAAGATAGAGGGGGGATGGCTCGGGGTAATATTTGGAAGTATTTTTTCACAGAGAGGGTGGTGGAGGCGCAGAACAGTCTTCCTGAGGAGGTTGTGGGGTCTAAAACTGTGGGAGAATTCAAGAATGCATGGAACAGACATAAGGCAATTTTTGTGGGGGGTAGGAAGAAACAGGCTGTTGGTTAAATAGGATCTGCAGCATATCCTGTAGGTAGGGAAATGGGCAGACTAGGTGGGCCAAGTGGTCCTTAACTGCCGTCAAAGTCTGTGTTTCTATGTAAACCTCTTTACGGATTACATTCATGGGGAGGTCTACAGGCCTTCCTGGGGAATCATAACTAAGACATACTAGATGCTTAACAGCTCTTTCAGATTTTCTGGGAGGGGCAGGCACTGCTTGTCTTTGGGATGGAGTGTGCCCAGTATGTCTACAGTGTTCTAGTGAATCTTTTGGGCTGTGGATCTCAATCAATCAATCAATCAATCGGAATCTTTATTTAACCAGGCGGGCACCATTGAGCAGAGCTCATTTTCAAGGTGGACTTGGGGTGTACAGTACAAGAAGAAAAAGTTCACACAAATGAACAGCAACAGGTACAATGCAGGGTCATGAACAAAAGGCATATGTAAATACGGATGCAAATAGAATTGCAGGATACAGTACAACAAACATTATACAGACAGTCAAAATGTACAAGACAATCTGCGCTGGAGAAATGTACAACAGGCAGTGTTGCCGGTGGTGGCCAGGCTAGGTAAATCCAATCAATGTGTCCAACAAAAGAACAACTGTGATGCAGATATATATATATAAAAGCAAACAGTGTTGCCGGTAAGGCCTGGCCCAGATAGTTTTCACCCAGGTCCCACAGGGGACATAGCAGGAAGATGTAGTAACACGTATGGGAGAGGAGGGGAGGGGGGAAGGGATAGAAAGGAATAAGGGATGAGAATGAGAGGCTACATCGTATAAGATTGCGTATAAACTAATTGAATTAAAAAAAGAAAAGTGGCAAGGACAGGGAGGTGGGGACGGCTGAGTGCTTCAGTCCAGATTTCAGGTGGTTAAAAAGAAGGATACAAAGAGTACTACAGGAGGGTAGGGAGGGTAGGGAGGAGGGGGACCAGGTATTGGATAGGGGTAGGGCATGAAGAAACGGAGGCAAGAGGTATTCAGGATGCATCTAGAAAAAAAAGAAGAATAAGGGACCCTTGTGGCTAGCAAACACAAGATTCCTTGTTGTGGCTCAAGTATAGTGTTTTGAAGGCTGGTAGGCTAATGGGATGATTTATTTTCATGTTTTTTTTTTTTTTTTGCAGCTTATTCCACAATTGAGGCAGCACATAGCTAATGGAAGCCCGGCCAAAGCAAGATCTGGCCTTGAGTACCTTCAAGTGAAATGTAAGAAGCACTTCACAGTGCATACCTACTTTGTAAGCATAGTGGTAAGCAGTCAGAGATGTAGTCAGGCAGTTTGTTGAGGAGATCTTTGTAGGTCCAGGTTGCGACGTTCATCTGCCGTCAGAAGCTAAAGGAAGACCAACTTACTGCAGAGTACAAGGAACAATGGTGGGTGTGATAGGGAAGGTCCATTATAAACCTTAGGGCTCTGTGATAGAGCATATCGAGTTTGATGAGAGCACCGGTAGGACCCTGGCTGTAAAGGAAGTCAGCATAGTCTACTAAGGAAAGAAAGGTAGTTTGCACAAATCTCATCTTGGTGTCCCTAGTGAGGAGGTGTTTTATACTAAAGAAGAGACCAAGTCTCTAAGTTTCTTTGACAGTTCTTCTACATGTCCTAGGAAGGAGAGCTTATTATCAAGCCATACCCCGAGATACTTTAATTTAGATAGGTACTCCACCTGTTCACCGAGTAGGAAATCAGGGGAAGAGTCCCAGATGTGGCCGGGTTTGGTAAACTGGGAAAGGGCGAAAAGAACATTGCTTTAGTTTTCTTGGCATTCAAGAGCAATTTCTGGTTCAGCAGCTGAAGTAGATTGAATTCATCCTGAAGATCTGTACATGCCGCATCAGGGGAGAGTCTACCAATGTAGAACACTGTATCATGCACGAATAGATGAATATGGGCCTTTTTTAGTGTGGCATCGATTCTATTGATATAAATTGTGAATAGCAGAGGACCCAGAATGGAGCCTTGGGGTATGTCCTATGTCCCTCAGAAGGGGTTTTAGTGGCGAGACATCCCCATCAGCATTTACTTGCTGTGAGCAGCCTGAGAGATAGTTATCGAACCATCTGAGAGATAGGGCATCTAAGCTGATGTTCTGGAGGGACGAGGGAAGCAGGCTATGATCGACAGTGTTACTTAGGTCCAAAAATACAGCGCAGACAAAGTTCTTATTATCCAGTTCACTCTGCCAATCATTGGTTACCTTGGCTAGAGCAGAGATTGTGCCGTGTTGTGCTCTAAAGCCGGATTGCAGTGGGTTGAGCAAGTTCGACGATTCCAGGTATTTCCTAAGCTGAGAATTCACAATTTTTTCTAGCATCTTGGACAGGACTGGGAGAAGAGAAATTGGCCTGTAGTTGTTAACGTCGCTGAGATCTCCAGATTTAAACAGGGGGGGTAACATGAGCTGTTTTCCAGATGGAGGGAAGGTCACCCTGAGAGAGGGCTAAGTTAAACAAGTGTGTAATAGGCACTGCTAGGACACAGTAGGCCACCTTTAAGAAGTAAGGGTCAATGAGTTCGGATCCTGGGCTTTTCCTAACATACAGCTTAAGCAAGAGTTCTTCAACTTCTTTCAGAGAAGTAGGTTGAAGAGAGAAGGTTGGGGTTGAGAAGGTGGTTCCTTGGTTTTCGATTCCAAGTTGCACGTGGAGGATATTGGCTGGAGAGGTATCGAAGGCTAACCCTGCAGTGGCAAAGTGATTGTTGAATGAATCAAGAATAGCCAGATTATCGACAATTGTAGTAGTGCCAATTGAAATTTTGGTAGGCAGGGAGCTACCAGAGGTATGACCTTCTATGTCTTTAATTATTCTCCAGAATTTGGATGAGCACTTAGTCGAGAGATCAAGAGGGAGCGGTAATAACTAGCCTTTGCTTCTCTAACCTTCTTGGAGCAAAGGTTCCTCGCCTTCCTGAAAAGGTTCCAGTCCCTTGGAAGTTTAGTCTTGTGGGCAGTTTTCCTGAGTGCATCCCTGTGCCGCAAGGCATTCTTAAGCTCATTTGTGAACCACCAGCTGGATTTATTTCTGACATGGACTGTTACTATTGGTGCATGCTTATTAAGAGCACCAATCAAGATGTCTTGGAAGATGTTGTATGCAGTAGCCACTGAATTTGCTAGATAAAATTTCTGCCAAAGCAAGGAAAAGCCTAACTCGGAAATAAATGCACAGGGATCAAAACTGCGCTGACACCTTTTGGTAGAGAGTTTGGGTGCAGATGAAGGAATATGATTTGACCTTACACAGGCAATGCAGCTGTGATCACCGATATCTGAAAAAAAGACACCAGTGTGGGTAAGTAAATGAGGTTTACTAACTAGGATGATGTCCAACAGGGTGCTGTTAGTGGGGCTGATCTTGTTTGGTCGTGTAGGTTCATTGATAAACTGGGACAGCCCAAGTGAGTCACAAAGTGTTTTAAGAGGAATGGAAGCACTAGAAAGCCAGTCTAAGTTGAGATCACCCAGTAGTATAGCCTCTGAGGATCTGTGGCCCAGGATATTACTTAAATGATTCAGCAGCTGCAGTCCTGCAGACGGGGGCCTGTGACAGTCTGTTATGCAAAAAGAGGTAACAGATGAGATCTCGACCTGAAGAGAGAGGCTTTCGGACTCATTGGGGACAGATATTGAGTCAATAATAGAGACAGAGGATTTGTCCTTGACATAAATAGCCACCCCCTACCCTTAGTTTGTCTATCAGCTTGGAACAGAGAGACAGAGAGTAGGAGGGGAGGTTCACTTCGTGGTTATTAGTTTGCAGATGGAGCCATGATTCTCTAACAACCAGGATATCAGGGGTAGTGTGACGTATCCAAGCCTGGGTGGAATTTTTTTTTTTTTTAATAAGCTACATACGTCAACGTGCATAGATCTTAGTCCTTTAAGGTTAGGTATGTTAGCAGGGAATCCAATGGCAGTTGGGGGGCCAGGGTTAAGCTCTACATTGTCTGAGCACAGTAGTAGAAGAAGCAAGAGCTTCCTAGTGACACCTATAATGAACTTTAGGAATCTGGTCCATTCGCGCTTGTGGGGAACATGGTATTGACACGGGGGAACCCTGAGGCTAATGCCTATCTTAAAGCTACATAAAGCAAAACCTTGCCAGCGAATGACAAGGGAAAGTGGGCAAAGTGATGGGACAGATACAAGTCCTCTGATGTAAGCTCTGTTACAGTACCAGAATACGAAGTTGAGAAAGAGTCCAAATACAAGGCAGGGGAACTGATGATGCTTAGGAGATACATGATAAAGCTCAAGACATCATCGCAGCCCATAAAGCTGGTGAGACCCCGCATGTCACAAGGAGAGTTGCATGAGGACAAGTTTGTGTGTAAGGAGCATAATACTATGAAAGAGGAGCAAAGGAACCAATATGGCATTCGCATTATTATGCCTTTGCCCGTAGTGCACTGAACCACTAGCCAATTTACCTCTCTGTCTGGTGTACTGGGGGTATGAGTTGTCCAGAGATCTCACACTTGTAGCGTATTCATTTGAGGGTGCAGAAGGGAAAAGTTGGACTAAGAAATTGAGCCAATGCTAGGAGGTTAGAGAAAGTGGGCGGGGTTAAAGAGAATTTAATGGAGGGCTAAAATATTCAGAATGTCCAGACCCAGAAGGAGCCGAGGCAGAAGCACCTCCCTTGCATACCTTGTCAGCTGGTGAATCGGGCTGGTGAGCAGGCTCCAAGCGCCATGGGGCGCTGATGGTTCAAATCCCAACCACGACAGTGGTCACAGCCCAAGGGGCTTGGAATGCACCTGCTTGTCAGCTGGTGAATCGGGCAGGTGAGCAGGCTCCAAGCACCATGGGGCGCTGATGGTTCAAATTCCGACTGCGACAGTGGTCACAGCCCAAGGGGCTTGGAATGCGCCTGCTTATTAGCTGGTGAATCGGGCAGGTGAGCAGGCTCCAAGCGCCGTGGGGTGCTGACGGTTCAAATCCCGACCATGACAGTGGTCACAGCCCAAGGGGCTTGGAATGCGCCTGCTTGTCAGCTGGTGAATCGGGCAGGTGAGCAGGCTCCAAGCACCATGGGGCGCTGATGGTTCAAATCCCAACCATGACAGTGGTCACAGCCCAAGGGGCTTGGAATGCGGATCTCCTTGAGAGTGATAGGGGTGGTTCTTGACTTTCTTACATTCCAGAGTGAGATCATCTCCTTGATTAGATGGCTTTCAAAGTCTCTCCCCTGGTCAGAATAGATCTGCTGTGGGGCACCATAGTGAGCGAAAAATTTCTCAATAAGCACTTTGACCACAGTGGCTGCTTTCTGGTCCTTTGTGGGATAGGTCTGGGCATAATGAGTGAAATGATCCGACACCACAAGCACATTGCCAATGTTTTTTGCATCGGGCTCCAAGCACAAAAAGTTGATACATACGAACTCCATGGGCGCACTAGTGGAGATGTCAACCAAGGGTGCTGCTCTCTGTGGCTGAGTTTTTCTTTGAAGGCAGTGGCTACGTGTTTTGATATAGACATCAATGTCAGCACCCATCTTGGGCTAATAGAAGTGGGCATAGGCTAAGTCTGAGGTTCTGTTGTAGCCCAAGTGTCCCATTTGATCATGGACTGCTTGTAAAACCACATGTTTAAATGTAGAAGGCAGCACTAATTGTTGTTTAATGACTTGGCCTCATCCATCTGTAATCTCTCGGTAAGGCGAGGCAAGGCAAATTTTATTTTTCTGGCACCCAATCCCAGAAGCTCTGAGTGCCAAACAATGAGCGCATACTATCAATACAATAATACACATCAATATAAAAACAATAAAATACCAGCATAAATAAATATAATTAATAAATATCTCTATAAAAGCTGAAACTCAAATAGAAAAGCAGGGTACCCAGGGAGGACTAATACCTAATGTCCAGAAAGACCTGATTAAACAGGAAGGCCTTGAAGTGGGCCTTAAAAACCTCAATCGAAGAGACCTCCTGAATTGATGGAGGAAGCGAATTCCACAGTATGGGGCCGGCAACATTAATGCTTCATTGTCAGTGGTTTTATGTCTTGTCCTGGGAATCAGCAGGAGGCCCCTAGAGGAGGACCGGAGGGAGCTGACCAGAAAAGCGGTGCAAGAAGGTCTGACACATAACCAGGACCCTGCCCACATAGGGCCTTAAAGGTGAGCAAGCCCACCTTAAAGAGAATCCTCTACCTTACTGGCAGCCAGTTCAGATTGCGCAAAACTGGGGTGATATGACAAAATTTTAGCTGCCCAGTTAGTAGCAGCCTAGCAGAAGTTTTCTGCACTGGCTGCAGCCAGAGGAGGTTACCCCCGAGACAATGGATGACACCTGAAACTCAAATGACAATCACTGTCAAAGGTCACGCCAAGGTTTTGCACCCTATAAGATGTCCTCAATGGCACAGATCCCAGGACTAAGTCAGTTTCGGTGCGAGGGGGAACCTGTTCCATCTTCTGTTCAACTCCACCACCAATACCTCTGTCTTGTTGGGGTTCCTTTGCAACCAACTGGAAGACATCCAGTCATTTATCTCCACAAGGCAGCTATTTAGAACTTCTACCACACTAGAAGTTCCCTGGGAAAAGGAAAGATACAACTGGCTATCATCGGCATAGCAATGAAAACCCAAGCTGTACTTCCTAATGAGCTTACCCAGGGGCAGCATGTACACGGCAAACAACATTGGTGACAAGACCAAACCCTGAGGTACTCCATATGACAGGAGGCTGGAGGAGGAGGAGAAATTCCCCATCACTACTGTTTGCCACCAGTTCATGAGGTATGACTCAAACCAGCAGATGACAGAGCCGGTGAGCCCACAAAATTCCCTCAAGGCGGTCAAGCAACATACAATGGTCTACTGTATCAAAGGCTGAAGAGAGATAGAGAAGGATTAGAATTGTCCCCTCCCTCCCAATCTCTAGCCCGGAGGAGGTCATTATGCACCAGAAGTAATGTGGTTTCTGTACTATGCCTCGCATGGAAACCAGACAGGAATGGCTCATAGAGATAGAAGGCCATGAGGTGCTCCTCAAGTTGTTGTGCCTCAACCATCGCAACAAATTTTCCTAAAAATGGGAGGTTGGAGATCAGATGGCAACTCGCCTTGATGTCAGGGTCTAAAGTTGTTTTCTTTCAGGAGGAGACAAACCAGTGCCTTCTTCAAGGCTTGTTGTGCAACTTGAGTCTAGGCCCTTCTCTGAATAGCAAAGCAGTTCTCTGGTCTTTGGATCGAAGCTTGGAAACACTCTTTCCAGCATTTAACACAAGCTTTATCATGGAATCATGATAATGCTCCCTCTGGATATTGGCTGGAGTAAGTTGAGGGAAGGTACTCGGGTCTAATCCTGCAAAGTTGCAATAGGCTGTGAGGACACAGATTTCTGGGGGCCCCAGGCAATCAACCAGTCAGGCTACAGTCTCAGAAGATGGGTTTTTTTCATCTTTATCAAACATGTGGCATAAGACCTTAACAGATTGTTCTGACATCCTCACTCACTCAGAATTTGATACAGGTCTTCTAGATGGGGTGTCAGCGTCGATGTGATTAAGACCTGGACAGTACTCCACTGAATAATCATATGTTGAGAGGGCTGATAACCAACAGTGTCCAGTTGCATCTAATTTGGTTGACATTTGAACATACGTGAGGGGGTTATTATCAGACTTTACCAGAATTTTAGCACCACAGAGGTATTCATGAAATTGATCTACTATTGCCCACTTTAATGCCAGAAACTCAAGTTTATGCACAGGGTAGTTTTTCTCAGATGGTGTCAGGTTTCTAAGAGCAAACACCACAAGGCATAGTCCTTCCTCATACTCCTGATAAAGCATGGCCCCAAGTCCTTTCAAGCTGGCATCAGTATGTAACACATATGACTTAGTTGAATCTGTATAAGTGAGTACAGGGGCATGTGTAACCTAATGAATAATATCGTAAAAAGCTGTATCACATTCTTTGGTCCATCTGGTCCCGAATAGTTCATTGGTCTTGAAATAGATGTTATCTCCTTCTTTTACACCACTCTTTTTTTTTTTCTATACGTATTTGATTTTTCCTGTTTTTCTGCCCCAGACCCGGGACCCAGCAAACACATACGTCCATATGTGTGGAGGTGCACATGCATGCCAGGTACTGGCTCCACCCCTTCAACCCCACCCTTGGCATTCGCAGCCTGTTCTCCTTGCCAGTGCTTCCCACTGGACCTCCACCCAGTGGGAACAGAACTACGGGGGGGCGGACAACTACCTTCAGGAGGGGAGAGCTGCGTACTTCAGCTCAATCCCGCTCTGACTCTTCCCCCCCCATGCTGGCTCCCTCAGCAGCCCTAAGTCGTTCCTGAACCCGGGTTACCGGCATAGCACGAGGTAAAGCATCCAGTACCTCAGCCCTCTGCGCCAGTAGGCCGGCTCACTGCACTCTTTTCATATTTCTGGTTTATAGGTGGGTACCCTTGAGTCAGATTTAGTAGGAGGAAAATGACTTTAGTGTAGTCTTTTACAAAGCAGCAGTAGTATCTGCAGAAACCCAGGAACCTTTGCAGCTCTTTGAGATTGTTAGGCCGTGGTCAGGTAGTTAAGGCTTCCACTTTGCTTGTGTAACCCCTAGGTGGCGCTATCCCAAGGGATACTACCCCTGCCTGCCTGACCAACTGCAGGTTGATGGGGGTGAGCTCATGAAAATGGTACCTCCACCCAGAGGACAGGGTTAATGGCAGCGTGACTGCTCTGGGTACAGCCCTCCGGGACACTGATACCCCCTCTTTTCCCTCTAGTGGCCAAAGCAAGTCTGGAATGACACAATCCCAATACACACTATAATACACTGTTAGTCCCTCTTGTACCACACTTACCACCAGGGCTGGATTGACTGGCACGGCCCTGGAGACCTCCTGTAAAACAAGACCTGTAACAGTAAACAGCGATATCACAGTACTTTCAATACAGAGGTACACCACAACCAGTTTAGATGCAAAAAGATTTAGATCTGATGTATTAGGGAAATGTGAACAAGGGAGGGGCAGTAATCTAGTGACTGATTTTAGATCTGAATGGTTCAGGTTATAAGGCATGAACTCAAAGGTCCCTGTAACACAGTCTCACTCACTCTGGGTACCCAGTTGGAACTACAGGCTAGCCTGAAGCGTTGCCCGGGGTAGACCGGCATTGCATCTGTTGGTGGGGCCCTTTGGAAGAAAGAAAACACAACATGCACTTTAACCCTTAATTTGTAATCTGGAGCCGGATGGCTCAGTCCAAAATGATTAGCAACAACAATTAAATTAGTTGACACACTTTGATTTGAGCTTTGTTGCAGTGAGCTACCCTGGTGTTTACTCTCGCTACCCAGTACAGGAGGCAGGATGGACGAAATGGAGTCCTCAGGATGAAGAACTGGATTGCCAGAAGAAGCAGGGCCCACATGAAGCACCGTGGTGTTGATCTTGTTCATTGGAGTTGAGCAGGGAGCCGAATCCCCAGGCAGGTCTCTCGTTGGTTGTTTCTCTGTGGTGTGAGTGGCTGTCTGGGCCAGGAATGGCAAGGCCCAGACCGGGTGAACAGTTCAAATACAGTACGGTAAGGTACTGGATGCAGCTTCCAGCAAGCGTGACACATTAAGCAAGGTGGGGAACCAAACTTCGACCCACACTCCACAATCAGCACACTTATAGTAAAAGCAAATAAATACCACAGTTTGGATGACAGTCCAGTTGCAATTTACAGTGTCTCTGCGCAAACCGTGTGCTCTGCAGCAGTCTCAAGTCCTGACAGGCCGATCGCACCAAGGCAAATCTTTAGTCCCCTTCAGGAGAAATTCAATTTGTCACAATACAGGATTCAGGTCACAAGCACAGCAAATTAGGGTGGAGTCCGATTTCAGGCTTAAGGTATCTCCACTTGGGAAGATGGTAGCAGGCAGGCCAGACACAGCCTTCCCACCGATTTCCCCCTGTGAACTACGCAGGAGCAGCTGCTTGAATCTCTCGAGCTCCTCTCACTCTCAACTCCAGCTCTATACTGACTCACCACTGCAGGCAGCACCAGGACTTCCTGGAGATCCAAAAGGTTCGGTTCGCTGATCCATCTGTCTGTTACAGCAAAGGCTCCCCCTCCAGGTTCATTTAGGTGCCAAAATGTAAAAACTACAATTCCTACAGAAATTCACTCCCACAAGACCCCTGTGGGGACAGACTGCGTTTTAGGGTCCCCAAAGGTACTGATTGGTCCAAATTGTCAGTCTGGAACCAAGATGGTGGTGCAAAACAGAAAGTCCATGCTACAAAGGAAAACAAGTTAGACAAACTACAATATTATTACTATTACAGCAGATAATCAGCAAAGAATCACAGATTCTAGAAAAGCTCCCTCTGTGCAATTAGCAACGGCAGAATGGAGCAAACGCACTGCAGCCTGGGCGGGACTCGAGCCTAGAAACAGACGGCCCCCTTCTAGATTTATTATACACTCCGAAAATTATGCCTCTGAAAGAGACAGGCATGGAGGCTAGCTAAGCACTCACATGCAAAACATTTTTAAACTGCTAGGAGAGAGAACATCAGCCTGGCAGTGGGCATTAGGCAAGCCCAGGAAGACATTTTAGGAACTGCCATTTGAAGGGGGGTTACACTTGAATCAATTTAAATGCCCTCAGGAGATACAATGTGGCCCACATAGTTTACAGATTGCTGGAAAAATTTGCATTTGTCAATGGACAATTTTAATCCAACGTTTTCTAACTGGTCCAGGACCTTGAACAAGCGAATCTCATATGAGCATATGTACATTCAAATGTCTTGTGCTCTTCAAGTGTTTTGCCAAACACAATGACATCATCCAGATAAACTAAGCATTCAGGCAGGTTCATGCCTCCTATAGCTTGCTCCATCAACCTCTGGATGTTGGCAGGTGCTCTGGAGATGCCCTGGGGCATGCGCAAGAATTTGTAAAAACCCAGGGGACAGATGAATGCAGTTTTTTCTCTATCCACAGGTACCATTGGGATTTGGTAATATCCGCTCCTGAGGTCTAAGACGGTAAATCACTGGCTCCCATTAAGATAATCAAGGGCATCTTTGATGCGAGGGCATTGATATACTGTTGGGTATAGTTCTTTGGTTAAGGGTCCTGTAGTCCACACAGATTCTCACCAAACCATTTTTCTTTCAGACAACCATAATAGGGGATGCATAAAGGGCTATGTGATTCCTGGATAATTCCAGCTGCTAACATATTCTGGAGGTAGCGTTGAACATCATCAATGTCAACCGGTGCCAGTCTGTGGGACCTCTCTCGAAATGGCCTTTCATTGTGGAGCCTGATCTGGTGTTTAGTACCAGTGACACATCCAACATCCCATTCTTCAAAGAAAATGCTCTACTCCACTGGAACAGCTCGACTAACATTATTCTTCCACTCTTCAGGAATGGGGACTCTCCAAAATCAAACAAGTTGGGAGTTACTTCTGCATCCTCATCGGTACAGCACTTGCTGGGTAGCACAGCAGTATCTGCAAATTGATAGTAGCCAGCGTGCAACCTCAGTTGACTTTAATGGCCCAGTCAGACACTTTTTGAATTTGGACTACCACTCTCCGGGTATATGTGTGAGCACGGGCAGGCAGGATACTAGGTTTAACTAGGAGTTCATCTGGCAGCTTTCCCTCCTCTGGAGCATCTAGCATAAGGATCTTGTTGGTGACATTCTTCTTCATTCGCACTTCGCTGCTGGTGGTGCACTGAGCATTGGGTGGCAATACCAGAGGCACTGGGTCTTTCTTCCATACAATGCCCACCAACTCATCCTTGTCAGCGTCCTTAGTCTGCATCTGTAGGTCATATGGTTTGTGCACCATGGCATGGATGTGCAATACTTTTCCATTTTTTTTGAGCTTGCTTCTTTTGACACAGTTGGCCTAGTCAGCTGAACATGTGGGCATGCATACCAGTTAGCAAAGGAATACCATCATACAAGCTGGTTGGCAGGCAGACAAAGGCCAGAATCTCCACTGATTCATCCACACCAGCAATAGTAAAGGGAAAAGACAACCACAGTCATACATAACCAAGGTACAGGTAAGATTTATCACTTAAACCCCATACGTGCAGTCCTTTGAGGGATTGGAATAGAAGTTCAGACAGGTGCTGGTCATACCAATCTTTAAATACAATAGTGACCTGAGATCTGCTGTCTAATACGGCTCGGACCAGGATATCATTAATGTGCACTGTAGTTTCCATAGAAGGGCCCACCATTTCAGACCAGTCTGAATGGGCAAATTTAGCAGGCTTTTTCATTGCGGCCTTAGAGGAAAAAGATTTGTGTAATGGACCATGCTGTGGCTTTATATTGCTTTGCCAAACCTGACTGAAGAATTTGGCTGTGACTTGGTGCAAGTCTTCAGAAGCAATACAAGATTTTTTGGAGTGTCCATCTTCTCCACACCTGTAATGAAACACTTTAGGTCTGTGTTCAGCAGAACGAGCCGAATCTTCAAGAGGCTTATAATTGCCAGGAGGTGAAGGCCTATACTCTTCTTTGAGCCTAGGTTCAGACACTGCTCCACCATAGTTTTTCCAGGGGACAGGCTGTTGGGACGCATGAATGAAGTCTCACACCATAGCTCACAGCTCCCTCATCTCTTCCACTGCACTGCTGTCAGATCTGGGTTCAACAGCAGGGGCACAGGCTCCCTTCATAGCAGGGGGGGTCTCACAGGCAGTCTCAGCACTGGAGGGGCAAGGGCCACGAGTTTTTGCAAGGTCTGCAGTGGTTTGATTGTTGGCCCGCAGCTCTTTGAGTTCCTTTAACAGTTCACTGATTTGCTGCGATTCTAGGGAGGCCTCCTTCTCATTGGGTCTCTCAGAGGTAGGGATAGTTCATGCAATACCAGAATACGGGTCTCAACAATCATCTTCAGCCTCAGCTTCCATAATTTCCTTTATTAGCCCACAGTATTCAGGGGGATTGTCTTTGTGATCCTGAAATTTTAAATTCAACTTAAGCACACTTTAATAATGAGCAGACTTAATAACGTGTTCTAACTTCACTTGATTTAGCTCACTAGCCAGGATGCCCCCTTTTCAGTGTCCCTCTGCAAGGCCCACTCTACTGGAGTCAAATAAGCAGTTAGTCGTTCATTCTTCCATTGTTTGGTGGACTTGAACTTCCACATCAAATCCCCCCCGACTCAGTACTACCAAACACTCCTTCTAAAGCAGATAAGTATTCAGCAGCAGATGCCTCCAGGTTAGTGGACCAGAGAAACCGGATAGCTTCAAGTGCAGGGCCTCTTAAACTGTCCATAAGTCTCTTACATTTTTCCTCCCTCAGAGCATTGCCACTCTTGGACCAATGGAGTGGCATAGTCCATCCATGTCTCTAAATCATCTTCCCCCACAGGAACAGGGATGGTACCTGAGAACAATCTGAGCATGCGGTAAGTCCAAATTTACAGATGGTACCATGATGGGGGCACTACAGTGGGAGATGACATAGGCAGGGGTATAGCGGCTGGAGGGGAGTGTATTGGAGTAACCCCCCAGAGTTCTCTAGGGCCCTCTGCACACCCTCAACAGTCTATCCCTCAGTGGCTAACAGTTTTAACAACTTCTCCCTAAATCCTTCCACTTTGGGGGACTCCCCAGGAGAAGACAGCTCACTATGCACGTGGATGACCCTCCACCCCATCTGGGATCCCTCGGACAGAATGACAGGGGGTACTTTTTCTGGGTCAGCAGGAGTGTTACATTTAACAAGGGCCATTATAGTCTGTTCAAAGAGGTCATTGCTCCACCCTTGCACTGAAACATTTCCCAAACACTTAATCTTACCCACAGTTTCCTCTATAATAGCATTAGTGGTTCCTAAAGGAACAGCAACAGTAAATCATGATGGGGATCAAGCCCTTTTGCCTCATTCCACCCCAACATAAATGCACAACCATTTTGTGTGGTGGAATATTCAATTTAGATGTAGCGAGGCTCTCCATTTTAAATGTGGCGCTAAATTTGCAACTGACTGCAATTTTATATTTTGGCCACTAGGGCGGTGCTAATGTAACAATTTGCTGCAATTTTATATTTTTGCCACAAGGAGCACTAATCCCAGCGGTGCCTCCAAGATGTAATCCCCAGGAGGCGATATTCCTATGGTTACTACCCCCCTGCCTGTACTCCTAACCACAGGATGAGTGCCCTGGATTCGTTATTAGGGTATCTCCACCCAGTATTACAACAGTGGGTGTATCTATCTAACCTGTTAAAGCCCTCTGGGATGCTATAAACACCCACAAACCCGCCTAGTGATCTTGTACCTTTAGCAACAGTTAATACACAGTCAGCAATCAACATTAATGATAGGCACACACCCTTTACACTTATTTATTATTTATTTATTTAAATGTTTTACCAGGAGGGCACACTGGGCAGAGTACTGCTCGATTCCAGGTGCATCCTGGGGGAGAGGGACGTAGAGAAGCTGAACAATACATGCAGCATAGACCTTCAACACAAGATGCAGAGGAATGTAAGACATTTGGTAAGTTAATACATTAAATCAAATTGCGTTACAACATTTGTCATTTAAATCATGATACCACATGCTAGACAGTATTTGCAGAAGAAAAGGCATGCAACATGATCAGAGTCAACTTTGCAATATGCAGGTGGGAGGCTGGAGCAGAGCGTACTGTTGCAGGCACATCTACTGTGCGTGTGCCTTGATGTGCCTGTAACAGTACACTGTGCTCCAGGCTCCCACCTGCATACTGCAAAGTTGACTCTGATCATGTTGTATGCCTTGTCTTCTGCAGATACTGTCTAGCATGTGGTGTCATGATTTAAATTACTACCAGGTTTGGCCATCAGCAAACTCCCTGGACCCCCTGCAAAAGCAAGGTTAGCCAAGCAGGTATACACTTTTACTATGGTAACCCAACTAATAATATGCTCATAAGCCAGGCTGAATGTGAAACAACAATCAGATTTATTAAGGGGGTCATGAACAAGGAAGGGGCATGAATTTAGATGAATAATTATGATATTAATTAAATTCAGGTTACTTTGCATGCACTTTTAGTCCCAAATAATCAGTCCTACAACACTGGGTACTCAAGATGTTATACTGGCTAGCCAGAGGTATTGCCCAGGGGTGACCGGCATTGCAGCTGTTGTTGGGGCCCCTGATGGAAAGAAAAAGGCAGTTACTGTAGCATGCACAACAGAGCTTTGACTATTTGTAATCCTGGCTGGTTGGCCCAGTCTCTTATAACACAGAAAGTCACTGAAGCAATTAGATGGTCCCACAGATAATTAAATGATTTGTTGCAGGGAGTTACCCTGGATTTGCTCGTGCTACCAGTTGGCTATGATGGATCTGGTGATATGAAGACCTCCTATAGATCACAAAAGAGAGTTCCACCATGCCACAGCGACACAAAATTCGCCGACCGTCAGCACAGTGACAGCACAACACTGCCAATTGGTGTTGTGCCATCCTGGGGGAACCTATATTTTCTGTGGGGGGCTTTACCCCCACCCCCCCATGCACGGGGCTCTTCCCCCAGCACCACCCACTCTTAAATTAACCAACTCTGAGTAGGGGTCAAACACCCCGGAGGCAACAGTGTCGAGAACCCAGCGGACCATCACAGCGAACTGCTGAAACTGTCGCTGTTATGGTCTTCATTGTATTACGCTTGTTGCTGCGACATGATACCACAGAAGAGCATGGGGAAACGGGCCGACATGAAACACCTCCATTTCATGGCCTTTCCCTCCAGGTGGCCGGCAACCTACAAGTTGTCTCTGCACAGGATCTGTATCCCCAAAGCTGGTCTCTTGCCAAGGACAGTCTCTGGTGCAACACAGACAGTCTGGGCCGAGGTGGCAAGGGCCCAGGTTCCTCCAGCTGGCATAACAATCTGGTCACTGGCAAAACAGGCCTTGACCCACAAATACCATTTGGCACATTGAAGAAAAACAGGATTAACGTTTCTTCACATAGTTCGGTTCTAAGCCAGTTGCTATTGCAGTCGGTTCACTGAAAAAAACTTTCAAACATCAGTTCAGTCTCTCCAACTTCTGGGCCAAATGCTTCACAAAAGCTTCCTCTCAGGCTGTACCTTCACATATCTTGGAGCTTTCTGCTGCAGTTCAAAGTCACAGTTTGGATTATTCTGATTTCTGCAATCTGGCAGTCCAAAGCAGGAAAACAATAACAAAAGAGGCAAGTCTGGCCTTTTCCCTGCTGATTCTTCAGGCTCCTTCCTGGTGCAGCTCCTCAATAACTCGAGCTGCTCACTCTTCAAACTTTAACTCCAACTGAACCACTGTTCTCTAAGAGTTTTGAGCTTTCACAGGGATTCCTGAGTTCTGGTTGGCTGGGGGAAGCTATCAGTCACAGTTTGGAGGTCCCCTTCAGTTCAGTTTAGGCGCCAACCTAAAAACTACAGAAACTACAGTTTGTCCTTCTCACGAGGCATTGGAGCCAAGGACCCTTTGAGGTCCCCTGAGTCCTATTGGTTCATTTACTGGAAGTTCCAGACCAAGCATGGTGGCTCCCATTCAGATAAGCAGATCTGCAAGAAGGAAGGTTAAACAAAGTACTCTAATTTAAATAAATCAGCAGGTTAGAAGTAAATAATTAAAGCGCTAGTCAAGCTCCCTCTGCTCTGTTATCGATGGCAAAGTGGAGCAAATTAAAGCAGAGTCTGGCTGGTCGCAAGCTTTGATACACTTGTCCCAGCCCAGACCATTTACTGTACACATATACAGACTAGAGTCTTAAAGGGACAGGTGCAGAGGCACAGCATGGCACTCTCACGTAAACAACAGGAGCAGACAAATACATTTGGATTTACCATCTGTGAAGGATGTCAGCCTGGCAGTGGGCATGGATAGAGCCCAGAAAGACATTAAGGTAAACCCCAAATTGGTGGTGGTGGGATGGGCCTACACATGAAAATGACAATATCCCTGAAATGATCCTGATCTTTTAGTTTGCTTCAAATAGTGTGACTGAGCCCCGGAGAGTGACGGAGGGGCTTACATGGAGGTAATTGATTCCAAGTTCAGACAAGGCTGCTGCACATCACCCAGACAAGTGATGACTTGAGCTGCTACGAGCAGACAGAAGGTACAGAGGGCAAGCCATAAATAATTACATTTACAAAAGAAGTCTCCAGCAGGAATGGTGCCAGTTAGGATGGGACAGGCCTTTTTTGTGTGTTATTTTCCAATTGGAGCCCAGGAAAGCCAGGGGGACTTCAGTTAAATCCCATCTCCAAACTGGGCTCAGCTCTGGAGTACACTGCTGTTTTTAAAATCCCTGTTCCCAGTGGTGGCTCGGGTCAGCCTAGCTTCCCAGAATGGGGGATGCAAAACAAAAGCATTTAAATGTTAAGTGAAGCCTCTGTGGCTGTGCAGGGGTTCCAACCTGCTGCATGCAGAAATTTGAAAAAGAAACCATGTCTCCTCCTTGCTGACACCCTCCCTCCTGGGGACATCTTTAAAGACGTTATTCTAACAGTAATAATAATAATAATTTCCTCCTGGATAGAGACCCACCACAATGGGAATGATTGTCTCCATGTAAGCCCCTGCATGGCTTTCTGAGGCTCAGTTCCATTATTTTGAGTGGTTCTATGTGATAACAGCAATTATAAAACCACGATCGCCGTTAAGGCGCATGTACATCACCAAAAACCAAAACTGCAAAGTACACTCCCAACGAGGCAACTCACTTTTAGTATTTGCCCCATGTACCCCCTCACAAATAATAACCAACTCCGGGGAGGTGCATGTCAGGGAAGGTGAAAAATGGTAACCCGTGATGATAGTGATTATAAATGAGCAACTGTAGAAACAGCGACTCATTTATAGCACTATCATCATCAGCTATCCTGCAATGGTAGTGATGCGGCAGTGCCTACAGCGACTGGAAGGAGAGGGATGAGGAGGTGTAGGGAAGGGATAGGAGGGAGGGTTTAGAAGGGGTTGAGAGCCTGCTGCACCTGAGCCAGCCCTATGGTGTCGTGGTGAGGATGGCTGGCTACAGTGCAGTAGGCACTGGGTTCGGAACCTGCTGGGGGAATATGTTTTGCTGCTGCTTGTGGCTTTGTATTTTTTTTTCCGCCCCAGAATTTCCCCTCTGCGACATGTGCACCCTGAGTTGAGAACTTAAGTAAGGAGGGGCATCCAGAAAACACTTAATTTCACCAGATGTCGGGTCACTGTATATCATCGAAATGCTTTTTAGTGATATGCATTCGCGATGATAGCGATCGCTATCATTACTTGGAACCAGGAGAAACATAATAAAAAAAGTTAACACCCACTCCCATAAAATGCACAAAATACTGTGTTCTTCCCCTGCTTTGAACCCTGCACCCTCACTTCACCATGCCATGCAGCCAGCTCAGTGACTTCCCACCTCGCCACTCCTCACATACCTTCCCTCCTCTTCCGGTCTGCCTCTTGCACATCCCTTCACCCAGTCCTTCCTCATCACTACCCTTTCAGGGTAGCTGACATTGCAGGCGCTGAGACTGAGTCACTCAATCTCCATCACAATTTTCACTGGATACCATTTTAAGCATACAAAAAGTTCAGGATGGGATTTGGAATTTTGTCATTTTAGTGCTTCACAGGTACAGGGGCTCCTGATTTACATTTAAAAACTGGCAAAACTCCATTCTCCGATTTACAGGCCCAGAACATTTAAAACTGGCATAAATCCAGATTAAAACAGAGAGAGCTCCTTATTAAAAAAAAAAATCCAAACTACAGTCGGCATACTAAAATTGTCACCCGATTACTACAATAAATTGCAAAATGAAAATCTTTTTCATAGTATTGTAACCCCCTACAAATGGTGGTTCTCAAAAGTTTTCCTTGGGCTTGCCTAAATGCCCACTGCCAGGCTGGCATTCTGTGTACTCAGTGATTTTAAAAGTGTCATGTCAGTGCTCTATTAGCCTCCATGCCTGTCTCTTTAAGAGCTGCCTATATTGTAATATATAATTAATCAGAGTAGGGGCCGAGTAGTTTCATGCTGAATTCGAGCAGAGGCTGCAGTGTTATTGCTCCATTCTGCCATCGCTAATTGCGCAGAGGGAGCCCTAGCAGGATCTGAAACTGTTTCCTGTTTATCTGCTTTAATAGTAAAGATATTGTAGTTTGTCTAACCTGCCTTCCTTTGCAGCATGGGCATTTTCGCTAATCACAACCATCTTGGTTCTGGACTGCCTATTGGGACCAGTCAGTGCCTTTGGGGGCCCTAAAATGGAGTTTGTCCCCCAAGGGTCTTGTGGGAGTGACATTTTGTAGGAATTATAGTTTCTACATTTTGGCTCCTAAATGACCCTGGAGGGGGAGCCCTTGTTGTGACAGATAGATGGATCAACCAGCCAAACCTTTTGGATTTCAGAGGGAATGCCCCAGAACTTCCTGTAGCATAGTCAGTCTGACGTTAGAGTTGAGAGACTGAACAGTTTGAGTGATTCGAGTAGCTGCTTCTGTGTGTGCACAGGGGAATCGGTGGGAAGGCTGTGTTTGGCCTGCCTGCTACCATCTTCATAAGTGAAGATACCTTAATCCTGAGATTGGACTTCATCTGAATTTGCAGCTTTTGTGATTGGATCCTGAATTGTGACAAATTAAATTTTCCTGAAGTGGACCGAAGATTTGCCTCAGTGCGATCAGCCTGTCAGGACTTGAGACTGCCGCAGAGAATACGGTTTGCGCGGAGACACATGAATTGCAACTGGACTGTCAGCCGAACTGTGGTATGTGCCTTGCTTTTACTATGTGTGCGCTGAATACTCATAGTGGGTTACAATTCAGGTCCCCACTGCCTGAATGTATCACGCTTGCTGAAAGTTGCATCCAGCACTTACCAGACTTTCATCCGAACTATTCACCCGGTCTGGACCCTGGCACAACTGCTCATGCTGCAGAGAAAACCATTGATGAGAGAGCATCCCAGGGATCAGCCTCCTGCTCAACATCACGAACAGGAATGACATCACGGTGAATCGTGTGGGCCCTGCTTCTCCTGGTAATCTAGCACTTCATCCTGTGGTCTCCATTTCATCCATCCTGCATCCTGTACTAGGTGGTGTGAGTAAACACCAGGGTAGCTCCCTGCAACAAAGCTCAAATCAAAGTGTGTCAGCTGATTTAATTGTTGTTGCTAATCATTTGGAACTGAGCCATCCTGCTCTGGGTTACAAACTGTGCGTAAAAGTGCGTGCATGTTTTCTTTCCATCACAGGGCCCCAACCAGCTGCAGTGCTGGCCTACCTCGGGCACCGCTTCAGGCTAGCCTGTAGTTCCAACTGGGTACCCAGAGTGTGTGTGACTGTGTTGTGTTGACTCTAAAGTTAATGCCATATAACCTGAATCTTTCAGATCCTGAATCAGTCAGCCAGATTACACCCCTTCCTTGTTCAGTCCCCTTAAATAAAAATCAGATCTGAATCATTTTGCACTTAAACTATTTGTGGTGCATTTCTGTACAAATAGCACTGTACAACTGTTGGTTGCTGTGTCTAACCTTATTTTTCAGGGGGTCTCCAGGGCCGAGCTATTGGAACATCCCTGGTGGTAAGTGCAACAAGTGGGGGTTATTGTATCTGTGTGCTCAGCACATTGTTTAGGCCACTAGAGGGAAAGAGGGGGGTAATAGTGTCCCAGAGGGCTGTACCCAGATCACTTATACTGCCACAAACCCTGTCCTCTGGGTGGAGGCACCCATTTCTAGTACCCAGGCCCCTCAACCTGCACTTGGTCCCCGGACTTGGTGATGCAGGCAGGGGTTACATCTTGGAGGCTACCGCTGGGATTAGCACCCCCTTCCCATGACCAAAATCAAGAATTGCTGTTAAAAGTTAATGGCTACCCCATAGAAATGGCTGTACACCAGTTGGTCGGGTGGTGCATGGGGCAGGATATTGACCCCCACAATGCCTTGCTAATACTGGATATACCTATGGGCACTAGTACGGCCACTGTTGAAGGGGCACTTTCCAAAGTTGAATGTTTGAAAAAAGCTGTAGTGGTGGGTCGACAGGCTGATTTAACTGCCCAAACTCTAATGGCCTTGGTGGAGTGTAGCAACCCCATGGACAGTTCAGAGGTGCCCCAGACTATCGCCCCAAGGGGGTTCCCAGCCGCCTGGAGGGTGATAACTAAAGATAGTAAGGATCCCTTAGAGGATGAGCCCCCACTGTTATCGGAGTCTTTTTAGAAGAAGTTTGCCAAGTTGTTACTGGAGGAGGGTAAAACTGTGGAGGATTTAAAAAAATTAGTCCTGCTACCTGAGAGTGTCCCTTCCCCGCTGTCCACACCAGCCCCAGCACCTGTTCTTTCACCAAATTCTGTACCTGCCACTGTGTCAGTGTGTAGTCACGACTCTTACCGTAAGCTCAAGGTGTTCTCTGGTGTCCTCCCTACTCCTAATGGGGAAGGCTACCTGGAAACTTGGATAGACTCTGCTACCCTTGTGGTACAAGTCTGGCAATGCTCAGAGGCCGAGAAAAGGGCCCACCTGGCGGAAAGCCTCCAGGGACCCGCCCTACATGCTTTTCACTCCCTGAGTTCCTCTGACCCTTATGCCAAAGCCCAAGAGTACTTAGTCGCCCCTTAAAATGTGCTTGGGGGCATCACTAGTGTTGAGGCTTTGACACAGAAACTTAAAGATGTTAAACAACAGCTGGGGGAATTGTTATCTGCCTACATGGATTGATTAGAGGGAACCCTACAAACCATTTTTCGGAAAGGAGGCTGGGCCTCTAGTGAGGTGGACTGGGTTAAACTGGCTCATATACTCTGCTCTGCCCGGCATTCCAGCTGGGTGTTGCTCAAATTGCTCCTGCACTAAAGGAAATCTGGTCCCTTGCCGTTCCATACGTTGATGAAGGATGTACGGGAATTTGAGGAAGAGGAAGGCTGTCAGGAACCCTGTGTGGTTTTAACTGCCACAACCCCTGTTCCAGGCACGGGGTCAGTCGCTGATGGCCTGGAATTCCAGAAATCACGTGACGGAACCTGAGAACTAAATGCCGATGCCAGCCCCGTGGAGCCCAGTAGAGAGAGAGAGAGAGAGAGAGAGAGAGGGACTGCTAAGGATGCTGCGCCATGGGGCGAACTGCTGATGGAGTTCAGAGGGACAAAAGCCAGTCTCTTTATGAGGGCTGCTCCTGCAAGTACAGGCCCCGATCCTTATCAGAATGCATCTGCTGTGGGGCTGGGTGTGCACACTCAGGCATCTCCTGCTGACAGCAGCTCAAAAATTGATGAATTGACTGTGGAAGTGAAAGAATTGCTCCCTATGCTCACCACACTGCAGACAGAGTTGGAACCAAGATTTTCTATTGGTAGTACCCCCGTCTCGGCTCCCAATGTGATGTCTCGGCCACGCCAGACTCTGGAAAGTATATTTTTATATAATTGTGGGAAGGACGGGCATATGACGAAAGAATGCCAGTCGTCAAAAGACCTAGATAAAGTTGTTTACAGACTTCAAGGGGAGCTCCGGAAAGCGAGACCATGGCCGAGGGGCACTGGCAACGACCGCAGTGAAGGATCAAGAAATCTTAACTCAAACTTCTTTGTGACTGAATCGTCTATCCAGGCCTTTGCTACTGTCTCTCCAGGCAGGTCCAAAATAGTAGGCCCTTCAATTGAGACTACTGTGGCTGTCAGTGGTATCCATGCTCGGGTTGTGCTCGATAGCGGGTCTCAAGTGACCACTGTATTCCAGGACTGGTATGACAAACACTTATCTGATGTGCCATTACAGTCTCTGGATGGCCTACATGTGTGGGGCCTGAGTGACAAGTCTTATCCCTACCTAGGATATGTCCGGCTCTGGCTATCTTTTCCTGTGACTGTAACTGGTGTAGATGAACAAGTAGAGACACTAGCCCTGGTGTACCCTCCTACGGGATTGTATGATGGGGTTCCCTTGCTCATTGGAACTAATGCCCACATGTTTGGAAGACTAGCGCAGTTGTGTCAAGAGAAACAAGGGAAATGGACTGGGCGGGCCCTGAGAATTACAGTCTTGATAAAGAGAGCCTATGACCTGCAAAAATGGACTACAGAAGCGGACAGAGACGAGCTGGGTGGGGGGGGCACTGTGGAAGAAAGATTCCGATCCTCTGGTACTACCTCATACATGTGATATGTCCAACTTGCTTAAGAGGGAGATTTGGGTCAAATTAGGAGGGAGATTGGCCTGCTAGTACGGCGATGCCATAATGTCATGAGTTTGTCCTTAATGGCATCAAAAAATAAGAAAAAAGTAATTACAAAAATTTAACATATTTCATTTTGTCAAGAATAAGCACTAAAAAGAATAAACAACTAGTTATACAAAGTTATTGGATACACTGATCAGCACTGATTTAATTTTTATGTGTCTTTATCTGCCCAAAAAACATGGATGGATATTTTGGACAGAATTTTACTTAAGCAGGAGATTTTGTTTCCCAGGAGGGAGGGAGGGAGTTCAGTCAAAAAAAACAGGAGTCTCCTGCGAAAAGAGGGAGATACCACATGTATGCTACCTCGCAATGCTCAGTACACCATTCATGGAGAGGTTCACATTAGAAAGGAAGTGAAAAATAAAATACTGATGCTAGATGCTCCTGGTGAAGGGAAGTTGCCCGAGGGGTTATTGGTTAAATCCAGTATCCTACCTGCCCGTGCCCATGCCTATGCCTATGCACAGTAAGTGATGGTCCAAGTCTGAAATGTGTCTGATTGAGAAATTCGAGTGAACAGGGGGTGTTCATTAGCTATGGTACACTGTGCGGACACTGCAGTGCTACCCAGCAACAAATATGCCAGTGAAAAGGGGGCAGTGACCCCAGACCTATTCGACTTCGGTGACTCTCCATTGTCTGCTGAATGGAAGATTCGAGTCAGCAGGAAACTTGCCCAGAAGGACCAAGTGTTTTCCCTAAAGGAGTGGGATGTGGGGTGCGTCCACGGTGCTGAGCATACTATCAGGCTTCATGACGACAGACCTACGAGGCGAGTATTATCAAATCCCAATGGCCTCCCAAGGACCGTGAAAAAACAGCTTTCATTTGTCCCTTGGGGTTCTATGAATTTCTGAGGATGCCTCAGGGGATTTTGGGTGCCCCTGCCACTTTCCAGAGGTTGATGGAGCATGCAGTAGGAGACATGAATCTGCTAGAATGTCTACTATACTTGGATGATGCCATCGTCTTTGGACGCACCCTCTAAGAGCATGAGACAAGATTAGTCAAAGTTCTTGCTCGCCTGGGAGAATTCAGCCTCAAACTGTCTATAGACAACTGTCAGTTTTTTGAAGCATCTGTAAAATACGTGGGACTCGTAGTGTCAGCCGAGGGGATACAGACAGACAGACCCTAGTAAAGTAGAGTCTCTGACCACCTGGCCCCAGCCAACTAACTTAAAAGAACTGTAGTGTGGTAAGTACAACAAGTGGGGTTATTGTATCTGTGTGCTCAGTACATTGTTTAGGCCACTAGAGGGAGATAATAGTGTCCTGGAGGGCTGTGCCCAGGTCAGTTCTACTGCCACAAACCCTGTCCTCCAGGTGGAGGCACCCGTTTCTAGTACCCAGGCTGCTCAACCTGCACTTGGTCATGCAGGCAGGGGTTACACATGGAGCTTGGCCCTCCTCCTCCTCCTTGCGAGAGATGGCTGGAGGGGTGGAATGATGGCTACATGGTGCATGGAACTCAGTCCTCCTCCTTGCTACAAATGGCTGGATAGGATGATGATAGCTGTGTGGCACGTGGAGCTCAGCCCTCTTGCTTACAAAAATGGCTGGGGGAAGATGATGGCTGCATGGTACATGCAGCTCAGCCCTCCTCCTTGCTGTAGATGGCTTGGGGACAGGATGGATGCACAGCACATGGAGCTCAGCCCTCTTGCTTACAAAAATGGCTGGGGGAGGATGATGGCTGCATGGCACATGCAGCTCAGCCCTCCTCCTTGCTGTAGATGGCTGGGGGACAGGATGGATGCACGGCACATGGAGCTCAGCCCTCCTCCTTGCTGTAGATGGCTGGGGGACAGGATGGATGCACAGCACATGGAGCTCAGCCCTCTTGCTTGCTAAACATGGTTGAGGGGAGGGTGATGGCTGCATGGCGTATGGAGCTCAGCCCTCCTCCTTTCTACAGGTGGCTGGGAGGATGATGATTACTACACAGCACATGAAGCTCGGCCATCCTCCATGCTACAAATGGCTGGGGGGGGAGGAGGATCGCTACGAGGGACATAGAGTTCAACCCTCTTGCTTGGTACAAATGGCTGGGGGGAGGAGGATCGCTGCGAGGGACATAGAGTTCAACCCTCTTGCTTGGTACAAATGGCTGGGGGGAGGAGGATCGCTGCGAAGGACATAGAGTTCAACCCTCTTGCTTGGTACAAATGGCTGGGGGAGAGGATGATGGCTGCCTGGTACATGGAGCTCAGCCCTCCTCCTTGCTACAGATGGCTGGATGGGATGATGATGGCTGCATGGCACATAGAGCTCATCCCTCTTGCTTGCTACAGATGGCTGGTGGTAGGATGATGGCTGCATGGCACATGGAGCTCAGCCCTCCTCCTTGCTACAGATGGCTGGGGGGAGATGATGGCTGCACAGCACATGGAGCTGTCCCCTTGCTTGCTACAGATGGCTGTGGGGGGGGGAGGACTACAGCTGCACAGCACATGGAGCTCAGCCCTCCTCCTTGCTAAATATTGCTGGGGGGGGGATGATGATGTCTGCATGGCACATGGAGCTCAGTCCTCCTCCTCCTCCTTGCTACAGAGGGCTGGGGGGAGGATGAGGACTACACGCCACATAGAGCTAAGCCCTCTGCCTTGATACAAGTGGTTGGGGGCGAGGACGATGGCTGCACAGAACATTGACCTCAACTCTCCTCCTTGCTACAGATAGCTGGAGTGGAGGATGTCTGCATAGCACATGGAGCTCAGACCTCCTTCTTGCTACAGATGGCTGGGGGAGGGGTGATGATGTCTGCACAGTACATGGAGCTCAGCTTTCCTCCTTGCTACAGATGGCAGGGGGGATGATGATGTCTGCACAGCACATGGAGCTCAGCTCTTCTCCTTGCTACAGTTGGCTTAGGGGGGGAGAATGATGACTGCACTACACTTGGAGCTCAGCCCTCCTCCTTGCTGCAGATGGCTGGGGGGAGGATGATGGCTGCGCTGCATATGGAACTCAGCTTTCCTCCTTGCTCCAGTTGGCTTAGGAGGGAGAATGATGACTGCACTACACTTGGAGCTTAGCCCTCCTCGTTGCTTCAGATGGCTGGGGGGAGGATGATGGCTGTGAGGCCATGGAGCTCAGTCTTCCTCCTCCTTGCTACTGATGACTTGGGGAGAGGGATGATGGCTGAACAGCACATGGAGCTCAGCCCCCTCCTTGCTATAGATGGCTGGGGGGGGGACGATGGCTGCACAGCACATGGAGCTCAGTCCCCCTCCTTGCTATAGATGGCTGGGGGGGGGAGGATGATGGCTGCACAGCACATGGAGCTCAGTCCCCTTGCTTGCTACAGATGGCTGGGGTGGGAATGACAGCTGCACAGCACATGGAGCTCAGCACTCCTCCTTGCTAGAGATGGCTGGGGGGGGGGGATGATGGCTGCTTGGCACTTGGAGCTCAGTCCTTCTCCTTGTTACAGATGGCTGGGGGGGAGGATGATGACTGCACTACACTTGGAGTTTAGCCCTTCTTATTACTACTGATGGCTGGGGGTAGGATGATGGCTGCATGGCCATGGAGCTCAGCCCTTCTCCTTGCTACAGATGGCTCGGGGAAAGATGACTGCACAGGACATGGAGCTCAGCACTTCTCCGTGCTACACATGGCTGGGTGAGTGATCGCTGAACAGCATGTGGAGCTCAGTCTTCCTCCTTGCTACACATGGCTGGGGGGGCGGATGATGTCTACACAGCACATGGAGCTCAGCCAGCCTCCTTGCTACAGATGGCTTGGGGGGCAGAGGATGATGGCTGCACAGCACGTGAAGCTCAGCCCTACTCCTTGCTAGAGATGGCTGGGGGGAAGGATGATGGCTGCTTGGCACAAGGAACTCAGTCCTCCTCCTTGCTAGAGATGGCTGGGGGGAAGGGAGGATGATGGCTGCTTGGCACGTGGAGCTCAGTCCTCCTTCTTGCTAGAGAAGGCTGGGAGGGAGAATGATGACTGCATGGCATATGAAGTTCAGACCTCCTATTTGCTACAGATGTCTGGAGAGGAGGATGATGACTGCATGGCACATGGAGCTCAGTCATCTTGCTTGCTACAAATGGCTGGGGTGGGGGATGATGGCTGCATGGCCCATGGAGTTCAGACCTCCTATTTGCTACAGATGGCTGGAAGCGAGAATGATGGCTGCATGACACATGGAGCTCAGCTTTCCTCCTCCTCCTTGCTACATATGGCTGGGAGCAGGGGCCTCATTACCCCACCAAATGGGGGCAGGGACCCCCTAGTTTATGGCAGTCCCCCCCCCCACTTTGCTGCAACAGGCTCACTTGCACAGGCAGTCTAGGTGGCTGCAGCAAGAGCAAGGATAGTTTGAGCCAGCCAGTCCTGTGACGCTTCCTTCCTGTCTGGTCCTGTGCTGCCTTCACCTTGCTTCCTCACTTCTCCCCTTACTTTGCACCCACATCACAACAGTAGCAGCTCCATCCATAATTCCTCCTCTGTGTCTCTTATCTGACCTGTCAGCCAGATCCAGGTCTCTGTGACTGATGGTGATCCCAATACCTCACATACATTCAGTCTTGCTGCTGGCTGTTTGTTTGCTGTGCTAATGCTAGTCCCACTCCTATCCCATTGGGTGAACTCTGTACTGCAGAAACATCATATGAGGAGGTGACTTGTTGTCATCTGTGCTGGGACCAGATTGCGCCGGGAATGTCATCTAATAATAATCATTGTGGAGTATGGAATTGCAGTCTACGGATCTGCAATGGACACAGCCCTCCACCGTATCAAAGTTGCCTTAGTGCCTCTCCACTGGTTCAGAACATCAAACCCACACCTGTGTCCTTTATACCTGCGCCAACTGGCTCCAGTTCAGTAGCAGACTTTGGTACCATACCTGCCTGCTGGCCAAAAAAGCAAGGTTAGGCGTGCTACACATAGGCATCCAGAAGCTCCTCACCCCATTTGAATGTAGCCGCACCACAAGAAGCTCCGGGAGCATGGTCTTCAAGGTTCCAAGATGTCGCACCACTCTAGGACAAAGGGCCTTTGCCCACCAGGCAGCTAAATGGATTAACAACCTGCCACCAAGCCTCTGCTATTCCAATGCTAGGCCCTTTCAAACATGGGCTATGATCATATCTGGTTACCAAAGCAAGTTGTGACTGTTTCCACTAAGGCCTCCAGCCCCTGGCTGTTCGTCATCCTAAGTACCTCCTGGTGCCATCCATATCCCCAATTCATCCCTCCCTAAACTGTACCTCCCTCCTTCCCTTCACTTCTACCCCTGCACCGACGGGCGCCTCTCCACCCCTTACTACTTCCCTCCCTAACTGACCCAACCTCCTCCCCTCACCTTCTACCCTACCTCCCCTCATCCCCTCTTTGTCACTCCCCTTCTGCTCCCATTCTCTCTTCCCCTTCTTACACTGACATCCTGCTCTGATCCTGCACCGCCCTCTCACCCTCTCACCTGACACCCTCTTAACACTTCCTGCTACTGGCACTGACAGTGTGCTTAGTATAAGCCTACCTCACCAGTGATGAGGCCCACCTTCTGGACTGATTTTCAATATATATTCTCTCTCTCTCTCTCCAGTTTGTCTTCTCACTATTACCCCTCTCTTCCTGAGCCAACCCCTTCCCTTGTTCACTCTCCCTCCCTCCCTTTTTTTTCTCTTCTCTTTTGTGTTGGCAAGTCCCATTGTACTTAGTGTTTGCTTATTTCAGTCACACATGTAACCTCTTGCCTAATTTACCTTAATTGTTGCTGTGCTCTTACGGCCTCCCATAAGCTGCAGTCTTGTTTGTTACTGTAATGACCCTGACGTGGAACCTATGTAATGAGCCTGTAATCAAAGGTTAATCTGAGATCTTAATAAATAAATAAATGAATAAACAGGCAGCTTAAGTAACCAGTGATGAATGGGTGAATAAATGTTATTGGCCGTTTCTGGCTTCAGTCATGTGCTGCCATCTCTGTGGGGGTCAGCATGACTGGAGGAAGGTCTGGGTTGGGAAGGGATAGAACAATGGGGCTGCTTTGGGGCTCATGATATTAATGAGCAGCCCCATATATATATATATATTGAGGAATGCTGCCTGCTGCCTGGGGGGGGACATAGTTTCAGTGGCAGCGACAGCCAAACGATTGGGGCTACTGCCTGAGAGTGGACTCATTTGACAGAGAACATTCAGGGCTATAATCCGGTGAGGTGCTGGTCTGGATGAGGTAATGTGATGGGTGGCACCAGACCTGAGAAGAGGGGAGAGACTGCATAAAACTGAATGGGACTCCAAGGAACTGTATGGGAGCTGACATGTTGGTGACATTTAACCCCTTTTTTGCAGCCAGTCAGTGGTCTAGGTGCCCAAAACTATGACAGAGGGACTCCTAGGAAAAGGAGAGGGCTAATCCTGGCACCTAGATCATGCCCCAGTAAACGAGCAGAGAATATTGATGACTATGGATATCAATTATTGAAAGGCTTAAACTGCCAATCAGAACACTGGGATTTCAATTGATTCAGTGGGGACTTTTTTGGGATTGAGTCTGTCTGCTGTTGGGCTCTGTATTAGTCAGGACTGTGCTGTGAAAGTGGACACTGGACTTCAGGGGCTTACCTAGGCCCTTTCTGAGGATTGTGGTTACTAAAGGATGCCCCAGATGCTTACTGCAGGACTGAGTTGAGAAGGGGAAAAAAGAGGAAAGGAGTCTGAATTGTTTGTGATCCTGTTTCTCCAGGAACTGAGAAGTTGCTTGATGAGTGTTGGGAGAAACTAAATGTGGCAGACACCCTGTACTGAGAAATTGAGCTAGATGAAAGGACTGAGCAGATTAACTGAGTACTACAGTTGCTGCTGAAAGTCGTTTGCTTATGTGGACTGTAAATTGCTTTTTTTTCCTGAAAAGGCAGAGCGTCTCTGGTTGTGAGGGTGCTAGCCAGGAATTGTGTGTGTCCTGAGTGAACTGGTTAAAAGTGGCTGAGAGCTGAGGTCTTGCTGCAGCCGAAGAAAGGGTTGGACACTGCTAACTTAGGCCCCGTCCACACTACACTGCTCAGGCCCAGTAATGGATGCAAACCGTTACGGCCGGGGAGTGGTGCAGTGTGTCCACACTGCAGCGGTGTCCTTTATGGGAACGGTACCGCCGGTCTACACTGTGGCAGCTGGGCGACTGTTACGGCAGCACCCGATCCCACAATGCAGCTCGCGCTGCGCTTGGGGACTGGTGCCACCTGTCTACACTATGGCTGGTAATGTTACCGAGTTGTAACCGGTTTCATAACCGTTGTTGAAACCACCTCATATGTGGTTTCAACAACGGTTCCGAAAACGCCTTCTGTAACGTTACAGGTGTAAATGCAAACCGTTGTGGTAACGGTTTGGGCCCTCTGTAATGGTACAGAGGCGTAGTGTGGACAGGGCATGAGAGTGTGAACTGGTGTGCAGGGGGCTGTTGCTGCTGATTTACCTCCCTGCTGAATTTATTTTATTTATTTTTATTTTATGTTTATTTTAAGAAGTAATCAGAATTACAACTCTTTGAGTCATGGGCTCGTTTACAAAGGCTCCTTGTTAAGAAGACAAATACATTAATAGCAAGCAACAGAAAACAAGGTAAATGAGCTCAAATAAAAGCAAACAGTCAAAATTAAGGGCTGGTTACAAAGGCCCACGTCAAGGTAAATTAGCAATAATAAACAAACATAAACAATAATGTGGGCTATAACGAGTCAAATGAAGGGCAGAGTCAAAAATAGACAGACTGAGAGGAGTAAAGGTGGGGAAAACTCATCCAGGGCAGTCACAGCAGTAGGAGGAGTAGAGGTGGTTCTTGAGAGCAGTTTTAAAAGGCCCCAATCTTGGTAGGGAGGTGATAGCTACAGGAAGGGCATTGTACCAGGACAGGACGCAGTAAAGGAATGACCTCTGCTCTGTGCAAGGGAGGTCCTAACTCTGGGGACTTGCGAAGGGGAGCGGACAGTGCTGCAGGTAGAGAGGGAGGGGGTAGCTAGGCTTATGATAGATGACAAACCAGGGGGAGTCAAACCTGCAGTGAGTTTCTTTGGTCAAGAGGCAAGACTGATAGATAAGCCTTTCGTCCTGATTAAGGAAGCTAGAGAGGGAATACAGTGTGCAAGTATGGGTAAGATGCGGGGGAACCTGTAAGCAGCCGGCAGGCCTTATTAAGGGATAGCTTAATTTTGTGCAGACCAGTGCTGTCAGCGGCACCATAAATAAGCAGACCATAGTCCACGATGGACAGTACCAAGGATGAGATGGCCAGCCTTAGTGCTTCAGCGGGGAGACAGTCATGATGGTGATACAGGAGGCCTATCCTAGAGTTGATGGTGGAGCAAAGGGAGCAGATATGGCCGTGAAAGGATAGGGAGGGATCAAAGAGAATGCCAAGATATTTGAAGGAGGAGGAGGTTTGTTCAAGGGGGAAGAGGGTACTAGATAAAACCCGGAGTGGATAATCTTTATGTAACCCCTAGGTGGCACTATCCCAAGCGATACTGCTCCAGCCTGCCTGACTAACTGCAGGTTGAGGGGCCTGAGCTCATGAAAAGGTTGCTTCCACCCAGAGTACACGGTTAATGGCAGCGTAACTGCTCTTGGTACAGCCCTCCAGGACACTGATACCCACTTCTTTCCCCTGTAATGGCTAAAGCAAGTCTGAAATATCACAATCCCAATAAACACTGTAATGCACCGTTAACCCTTCTTGTACCACATTTACCTCCAGGGCTGGATTGGCTGGAATGGCCCTGGAGACCCCCTGTAAAACAAGGCCTGTAACAGTAAGCAGCAATATCACAGTACTTTCAATACAGAGGTACACCACAACCAGTTTAGATGCAAGAAGATTTAGATCTGATTTATTAGGGGGATATGAACAAGGGAAGGGCAGTAATCTAGTGGTTGATTTGAGGTCTGAAAGATTCAGGTTATAAGGCATGCACTCAAAAGGTTCCTGTAACACAGTCAGGCACACTCTGGGTACACAGTTTGAACTACAGGCTAGCCTGAAGTGTTGCCTGGGGTAGACTGACATTGCAGCTGTTGTTGGGGCCCTTAGGAAGAAAGAAAATCACAACATGCACCTTAACCCTTAATTTGTAATTCGGAGTAGGATGGCTCAGTCTCAAATGATTAACAACAACAATTAAATCAGATGACACACTTTGATTTGAGCTTTGTTGCAGGGAGCTACCTTGATGTTTACTCACGCTACTCAGTACAGGATGCAGGATGGATGAAATGGAGACCTCGGGATGAAGAACTGGATTGCCAGGAAAAGCAGAGCCCACATGAAGCACCGTGGTGTCGATCCTGTTCGTTGGTGTTGAGCAGGGAGAAAAATCCCCAGGTGGGTCTCTCATCTGTTGTTTCTCTGCTGCGTGAGTGGCTGTTTGGGCTGGGATGGCAAGGCCCAGACTGGGTAAACAGTTCTGATTCAGTCCCTCTGCGCAAACTGTACACTCTGCAGCAGTCTCATGTCCTGGCAGGCTGATCCGCACCAAGGCAAATCTTCGGTCCAATTCAGGAGAAATTCAGTTTGTCATAATTCAGGTTCCAATCGCAGAACTGCAGTTTTGGATAAAGTCCGATTTCAGCTCACAGTCTCTTCACTTGGGAAGATGGTTGCAGGCAGGCCAGACACAGCCTTCCTGCCGATTTCCCCCATGCACCATGCAGGAGCAGCTGCTCGAATCTCTCAAGTTATGCACTCTCTCAACTCCTTTCTCACACTGACTCACTGCTGCCGGCAGCACTGGGGTTTCCTGGAGATCAAAAAAAGGTTCAGTTGGTTGATCCTTCTGTCTGTCACAGCAAGGGCTCCCCTTCCAGGTTCATTTAGGCGCCAAAATGAAAAAAACTAAAATTTCTACAGAAATTCACTCCCACAAGACCCCTGGGGACAGACTCCATTTTAGGGTCCCCAAAGTACTCATTGGCCCAGACTGGCAGTACAGAACCCAGAGGGTGGTGCAATACAGAAAGTCCATGCTGCAAATCTATCAGCTAACTTGGGGCTAGATGGGGCAGGGGCACCATGTCCTGAAGGATGGACAATCAACTTGGAAGTAGCAGAAAGGCTCAGTTTGGGCACTGAGCTGTCTGAAACATAGACACCCTTGTGGACAACATTTAAAGCAAGATCTGCTGTCTTTCCAGGAGAATCGTAGCTTAGATGTATTACAGGTTTAATTGCCCTCCCAGACTTCCTTGGGCAAACAGGTATAGTCTCCGGAGTTACAAAAGGAAGGAACTCAGCACCATCCACCACTTACTTGCAAAACGTTTTTATTGCAAAATTAGATGTGTAACCCCCCTACAAATGGGGGTTCCCGAAAAGTCTTCCTTGAGTGTGCCTAAATGCTCACCGCCAGGCTGGTGTTCTGCGTTTTAGCAGTTAAACATTATTGCCAGAGAGTACCTGTGTAGCCTCTGTGTACTGTCTTTTAAGAGCTGCATAGCTTGCAGTTATAATTACTCTGGGAAGGGGCTGAGTATTTCCATGCTTGAGGCCTATCCGGACTGTCAGATAATCGCTGTTTCTGCCATTGCTAATTGCACAGAGGGAGCTCTGTTAAAAGATATAACTGTTTGCTGATCATTTATTAGGGTTGTAATAATATTGTAGTTTGTCTAACCTGCCTTCTTTGCAGTAAGGACTGTGTTACTTAACTCCACCATCTTGGTCCTGGACTGCTGAATTGGACCAATCAGTACTTTGGAACTCTACAATGGAGCCTGCCTACAGGGGCTGTGTGGGGCCAGAACTTTTAGAAATGGTAGTTTGGGGCTTTTGGCGCCTTTTTGCACCTGGAGGGGGAGCGCTTGTGACTGACAGATCAGCCAACCGAACCTTTTGGATCCTGGGGAAAGTCCCAGGTTTGCTGGCAGTTGCATCAGTTCTGCGCTGGGAGTTGAAGAAGCAACAGCTCGAGACAAGCCATCTGTGTAGTTTTGGTGTGGGAGAACTGTGGAAAGGCCTGAGTTTTGGCCTGTATGCCTGCCTGCTGCCCCTGAGAGGGAGAAAGAGAATTGTTTCTGGACTGAATCCGAGTTTTGTGAGAACGAAGTAGGCCATTGAATTTTGACCAGGCTCATACCTGAAGAAGACCGAAGATTTGCTGAATGCGATTGGCCTGTCAGGATTTCCAGCTACCCCTAAACTCCCGGTGTGCGTAGAGACTTTGCGATTGTAACCGGAGAGCATTTGTCTGGTACGGTAGAATCCCTTACATGTAAATGTGATGTGTTTATAGTGGGTCATGATTTGGTTGCCCACTGTGTGAATTGTGTTCTGCTTGCTGGAAGCTGTATCCAGCCCAAATGGACCGAATCCGTGTTCCTCTCCATTCGGCCTGGGTCTTGCCACGCTGGCCCAGCCAGACTACCCACTGCACAGAGAGAACCATCGACGAGAGACCTGCCTGGGGACCAGCCCCTGCTCCCCGCTTCAACAGGAATGACACATTGGTGATTTGTGTGGGCCCTGCTTCTCCTGGCAGTCCAGATCAACCACCTGCAGTCTCGATTTTTGTCCAGCCTGTGTCCAGTCTTGCGTATCGTGAGAAAAAAAATATTGACTGCACTCCAGAGACTGAAAGATGCACAGCAACCATCAAGTTCTGCACATTTATAATATTTTATTGCTGAGCCGAACTGCTCTACAACTTAAAAGTTGGTCAATTAACACAGGTACAAAAGCCCAGTACTTCACCTTCTCCCTAAGGCGTCAAGGGGGTCATATTACTGAGATGTCCATACATTTTTATAGTCGATTTTCTATGACTTCAATGTTCTATTAGCACGTAATGCTGATTAATCAATTGACATGAAAACAATTTGTTTTTTCTCATTAACATTCTAAATGATTAATAAAAATAATCAATAAAAATACTTGAACACTGATTACTCACTCACTAATACAGGAACAGATATATTACATTATTTAGATATATCTGTATCATATTATTGCAGTGCATAGAAATACTGGAAACAAACCAGAACCAGGTATTCTAATTCGTTAGTCAAACAATCTCAATTTAAATTTAAATAGCTCAATTGCCACCTAATATATCTGTGCAACAAAGATCCCATAAAGTAAGTAAATACAGAAAGAATGGCCATTGGTGAGGTGCAGCATAAAAGCCAATCGATTTTATTATGTTAATAATAAAAATAAGAATGTTGCTCAAATATTCCCCACATATTGTATAATAAATCTAGCATAAAAAACACTCAATTTTATTATGTTAATAACAATAATGATGCTGCTCAGATATTCCCTAAATATTAAGTAATGGTTCCTAGGACTAATGAATATATAGCTCCATTTATACGTTATTGAATTTTTATTTAACCATCCTTGTCTATAATTTAATATTTACTTTAAATATATATGCCCGCATCGTTAAATAAATCCCAACAAATGTTGATTTCACAAAACGATACAGCGATCTAGTATTAAATTAAGTTACAATTCCTTATAGGCAGATGTTTTATCTAAAGCACCAAATATGGATTAACTGTTGCAGCTTTCAAGTTTATACACACAAGCCCCATATAAGCCTCTATAGTTGACACGTCCTATTTTATCAAAAAGGATATTATGCTGCAAGTTCGTTTTCAATAGCTCATTTCTTTTTACGAAATAGTAATGCTAAACTGCACCACTATACTAGTGCAGATGATAAAAGTTGCATTTACTAACAGCTTAAAGTCATAGTGACTCTGTTCATATGCTGATATCTCCTGAATAGAATAAATACCAAGTATTGCCACTACCTGAAGTATTCATTATAATAATGAATCTTAGAAAATGCAGCTAAGAACAGTCACCATGCTGCAAATTTGTAGAGACTGCATTTAACACATAAAGCTGTACAACATTTGTTTATTTACATATATATTATACAATAGACAGTGGCACTTATTAATAAACTCACTAATATTGAGTGTAATATATGCTATTCTCTAAACAGGCAGATATATTTAATTTCTATATGTACTTTATGGGAGAGTTATTGCATTAGGATACTTAGGCTAGTGGCATTAACAATTCCTCAAATTCAAATAAATTCTTGAAAGTAGAAAGGCAAAAAGGACATCGAAAACACTCTCAAACAAAACTCAAAATATCACATATCTTTTTGCTATATATCAGAATTATAGACTGTTCCATACAAGAAACGAGATATTTATGGGCATTGTGAGTAATCATTAGGGTAGCCCCCAGCAACAACAGCCTAATTTAAAAGTGCTGTCATCTGATTGCCTTGTTGTTTTCCTTTCACAAACTGAGCCCTCTGGCTCCGGATTACAAATAGTGTGTGTTGTGCATGTTGTTTTCTTCCATCACAGGGCCCCAACCAGCGGCAACGCCGGCCTACCCCGGGCAACGATCCTGGCTAGCCCACCTCTTTTCCACCTGGGTATCCAAAGTGTGTGACTGTTTAGTGACTCTGAAGTGCATGCATAATTGTTTGATTGGTATAGCCTTTAAGCAAATCACCCTGATTACGCCCCTCCCTTGTTCAAGTCCCTTAAATAAATCAGATCTCTTTTTGCATTTAACCTGACTATGGTTCCAGTTTGTGCAAGAGCACTGTACTGCTGCTATTTGCTGTGCATAACCTTGTTTTACAGGGGGTCCCTAGGGTCGAGCCAGAGGAAAGCCCTAGTGGTAAGTGCAAACAGTGTGGGTACTTGTATGGTGTACCAGGGGTATTGTAAAAGTGATTATTGTGTATTATTCCAGTCACTAGCAAGGAAAGGGGAGGGTTACAGCGTCCCGGAGGGCTGTGCCAGGCTAGCTTGACCACTACCAACCCTGAACTCCGGGTGGAGGTATCCGTTTCAGAACTCAGGCCCCTTAACTTGCTACTAGCCAAGCAGGCAGGGGTAGTAGCCCTTGGCATAGCGCCACCTATGGGTTACATCTTGGAGACACCACTGGGATTAGCGTCCTCTAGTAGCCAGAGGAGGGATTTACCCCATTATGTTTAGAACTGGTGAAAAAATGGAAGAGCTTGCTACACCTAAACTCAGAATTGCCCCCCATAAGCTGTTAGTGCACCGAATGATGGGGTGGAGTGAGGCTGAGGGGGTAGATCCCAGACAGGCCCTCCTGTTAATGGATGTCCCCTTACGGACCACAAATGCTGTTATTGTTGAAGCTGTAGGGCATGTTAAATGTTTGGGAAAAGTTGAAGTGAAGGGGAGGGATTTAGACCTGTCTGACCAGACCATGGTAGTTTTACTCACTTGCAGCTTTCCCATACATCCAAAGAAGGTACCCCCTGTTATTCTGTCTGAAAGGACCCAGTAGGGGTGGAGAGTTATCCACTTACACAGTGATCCGACAACCCCCAGGTGGGTTCCCCAATATAGAGGGGTTCAAGGACAAGCTGCTTAAACTGTTAGCTTCTGAGAGGCGAACCACCCAAGAGTTAGTGAAGGTGCTAGACCTTTCTGAAGACCCCACACGCGTACAGTCCCTGATAGCATCTCCTGCCTCCCCTAAGGGTTCCCCCATGGTCACCTCCCTTATAGTAATTCCATCTGTGCACCTGGACTCTTACCGTAGACTTAGACTTTTCTTGGGCACAGTCCCAGTGCCTACAGGGGAGGATGACCGCGAAACATGGATGTACTGTGCTACCCCTCTGGTCTAGGAGTGGCAGTGCTCTGAGGGGGAGAAAAGAAAGAGACTCATGGAAAGTTGGAGGGGCCCTGCACTGGAGGCCATTTGCTTCCTATGAGCCCGTAGCCCAGAGGCTACTGCGGCTGAGTACCTATCTGCATTGGAGGGAGTCTTTGGAAGCACTTAGTTGGGGGACGATTTGCTGTGGAGAATCAAGTCTGCTAACCAGTGGAAGAATGAAGTTGTCTATGTTTGTTACCAGAATTGAGAGGGCTCTGCAGAGGGCTCACAAAAAAGGAGGAGCGCTGGCAAGTGAACTGAATCGGGTCAGATTGGGCCATATTCTCAAGTCAGCCAGGCACTCTAGTGTGATGATGTTAAAACTTAAATTGCAGACAGGAAGGCTTATCCTCCCGAGTATTGTCACCTCATGAAAGAGATTTGTGAGGCAGAAAATGATGAAGAGGGCTGGGAGCCCTATGCTGGGGTTGTTCGTGCCTGCCAGACCCCTGAGAGAAGTGACAAAGATGAGACACAGCAGCTGAGAGAGTTGATTAAAGAGTTGACAAAGTTGAGGGGCAACCCACAAGCCACCGAGGCGGCCGGAGAACCTGACCTCTACCAGGCACCCTCTGAGTCAAAAAGTGGGGTTGGGGTGCATGTTGTCTCTTCAGAAACCCGGACTGAGGGCAACCTACTGGAAGGAATATGGGAGTTGAAATCCCTGGTGGGAGACCTACTACAAGCCACACATACCTCCAACTGTGGTGGAGATTTAGAGGATCAAGAGCACAAGTCACAAGCCGCAGAAGGGCCCTGAGGTGCCCCTGATGTACCCAAGCAGGGAGAAGGTCCCCCACCACTCAGAGACTCTAAAGAACCCAATTTTTGCTACCACTGCGGAGAGGATGGGCACACCCGTTTCTTTTGCCGCTCACCGGAGAACCTGAGAAGGGTTACCACTAGACTATTAGTCTTGAGTTGGTGGAACAATAACCAGCCACCAGGTGGAGCTGCTCAAAAACTTTACTCTTCAAAGGCCACTGCCAAGTCGACATCCAAGCCTGCAGTACCTGAATGGTCCGAGGTAGCGGGCCTTTCAATGGAAACTACAGTAAAGATGAATGGTGTGTCCACCCAGGCCATACTTGACAGTGGGTCACAAGTGACTATACTGTTCCAAGACTGGTATCGAAAGCACCTGCCTGATGTGCCCCTACAACTCTTAGAAGGCTTGCATGTGTGAGGGCTGAGCAAGAAGTCTTATCCGTACTCGGGGTATATTCGGATGTGGCTGTCTTTCCCTACCTCAGTGGCTGGAGTGGATGAACAAGTCGAGACACTGGCCTTAGTGTGTCCCCCTACTGGACTGTATGATGGGGTTCCACTGTTAATTGGGACCAACGCCCACATGTTTGGGAGACTGGTGCAACTCTGTCACGAGAAACAAGAGTGCCGGACTGGGAGGGCCCTAAGAATTCTGGCTCTGATCAAGAGGGCCTGATTTGCAACAGAAACCCGAGGAAGTAGATCAGGATGAACCAGTTGGGATCATGTGGAAGAAGGATCCCAATTCGATGGTGCTGGCCCCCAACACCCAGTGTATCCTTCAAGGGGAGGTCTGCCTCCAGAAAGATGTCAAGAACAAAATACTGATGTTGGATGCACCAGGCAATGGAAATTGCCAGAAGGATTATTGGTCAAGCTCAGCATCTTGCCTGCTCGTGCTCATGCCTATGCATGATGAGTGATGGTCCAGATTCAAAATGTGTCAAGATTGGGAGATCTGGGTGAACAGAGGGTGCACCCTAGCTACTGTACACTGCACAGACACTGCAGTATTGGCCAGCAATAAGCACTCTGGTGAGAAGGAGAGAATGACCCTTGACTTGTTTGACTTTGGTGACTCCTCGTTGCCAGCTGAATGGAAAGCTAGAATTAGCAAGAAACTTGCCCAGAGAGACCAAGTGTTTTCTTTGAAGGAATGGGATGTGGGATGTGTCCAGGGTGCAGAGCATCATATCCAGCTGCATGATGACCGGCCATTTCGAGAGAGAGATCCCGACCCCTTGCCCCTGCGGACATAGATTATGTGAAGAGACACCTGCAGGAAATGCTCCCCTGCTGGCATGATACAAGAGTCAAGGAGCCCATTTGCCTCTCCTATTGTGGTTGTACACAAGAAGAATGGGTCTGTGAGGATGTGTGTTGATTATCGGACCCTGAACTGGTGGACCATCCCAGACCAATACACTATGCCTCATTTACAAGATGCCCTGGACTGTTTGAATGGAAGCAAATGGTTCTCGGTATTGGATTTTCACAGCGGATACTACCAGATTCCGATGGCCCTGGAAGCCCATGAGAAAACAGCCTTCATCTGTCCATTGGGGTTCTATGAATTTCTGAGGATGCCACAAGGGATATCGGGTGTGCCCCGGCCACCTTTTGGCGACTGATGGAAAGTGCGGTGGGAAATATGAATTTGCTGGAATACCTGGTGTACTTGGATGATGTCATTGTGTTTAGGAGAACCTTAAAGGAGCATGAGAACCGACTGTTTAAAGTCCTAGACCGACTGGAAGACTTCTGCCTCAAGCTGTCCATTGACAAGTGCCAGTTTTTCTAAACCTCTGTGAAGTATGTGGGGCACATAGTATCTACAAAAAGGGATAGAGACTGATCCCAGTAAGGTTGAAGCACTGACTACTTGGCCCCAGCCCCATAATTTGAAAGAACTACAATGTTTCCTGGGGTTTTGTGGCTACTACCACAGGTTCATAAAAGACTATTCCAAGTGATTTGTCCACTCTTGAATCTTACCCAGGGTTACCCTCCTACCAATCGTAAATACAAGAAAGGGGCTGTCAAAGAACCATAGAAAGTATATTTCCACCCCGCTGGACACTCGACTGTGAAGCAGCCTTCCATGAAGTCATATACCAGCTCACCCACGCTCCCATCCCTCGCCTATGCTGACTCCACCAAGCCCTATGTGCTGCATATGGATATGGATGCTAGTCTGCAGGGTCTAGGAGCTGTGCTGTATCAAGACCACAAGGAAGGTTTGAGACCAATGGCATTCGTCAGTATGAGCTTGACCCCGTCTGAACGAAACTACCCTGTGCATAAGCTGGAATTCCTTGCGTTAAAATGGGCCATCGTTGATTAGTTTCATGTATACCTCAATGGGGCAAAGATATTGGTGAAGACCGACAATAACCCACTCACCTATGTACAAACTTCAGCTAAGTTAGACACCACTAGACACCAGTGACTCTCTGCCCTGTCAACGTATGATTATGCTGTTGAATACAGGCAGTATAGCGCAGTGGTCTAAGGCTCTGAGCTGCAAATCTGGTGACGTCCAGCAGACCAGACCTGGGTTTGAATCCCACAGCTTCCACTTGCATACTGTGTGACCCTGAGCAAGTCACTTAACCTCCTTGTGCTCCCAGGTCGCTCCTGTAAAAAAGCTTTCAGCTTAGTGTGCTATACCTGGTTAAACAACAACTAAAAAAAAAAAAAGAATACAGACCAGGACTTGAACCATATTGATGCTGATGCCTTGTCACGAAAGCCAGTTTCCAAGAGTGATTGGGTCAGGCTGTCTAAACCTGACATCCGAGCTTTGTGCCAAAAGTTTGACCGAGATGAACAGATTTCTGCGGACACAGTGGACTGTTTAGTAGATTGCTTAGACCCTTCCGATACCTGCATACCAGCTGCCTATTGCCATTTTTCTGCTCTAGATATTAGTGCACTACCTCAATTTGACAATGACAGCATTCAGTGGGCTCAATCCCAAGAACCTATGATTCAGCCAGCACTTCATGCCCTACGAGCGGGGAAAGATGTATCCAAGTTGCATTCCTCTGACTTGCGAACTGCTTTATTGTTTAAAAAAGGCCCCAGGTTGAAGTTGCTCAATCAGTTGTTGTATAGAGAGACAGAAGATCATAGTGGCCAAGTAGACAAGCAACAATTGGTCCTGCCCACGGCTTTTAAAGATTTGGTGCTGAGGTCCCTTTACAATCACATGGGGCACCTTGGTATCGACAGAACCCTTGACCTGGTATGATCTCGCTTCTACTGGCCCAAGATGGGGGCCGATGTTGAGCACCATGTAAAGACTTTTAGTCATTGCCTGCAAAGAAAAGCCCTGACTCAGAGGGCCACCCCCCTTGTTAATATTACTACCAGTGCCCCCATGGAACTAGTCTACATAGACTTCTTGTGTTTAGAACCTGATCAGCAAAATATTGGCAATGTGTTAGTGGTTACGGATCATTTCACATGGTATGCACAAGCTTTCCCCACAAAAGATTAAAAGGCCTCTGCAGTGGCCAAGGTGCTAATGGCAAATTTCTTCATCCACTATGGTGCCCCCCAGCGGGTCCACTCTGACCAGGGCAGAGATTTCGAGAGTTGACTAATGAAAGAAATGCTGTCCCTGTGGGGGGGGGGTGCAGAAGTCAAGAACTGCTCCCTATCACCTGCAGGGGGACCCTCAACCAGAATGTTTTAACCGCACCCTTCTAGACATGCTGGGAACCCTCCATCCCAAAGATGAGAATAAATGGAGCCAGCAGATTAGCACCTTGGTACATGCATACAATTGCACAAAAAATGATGCTACTGGGGTTCTCCCCATACCACCTCATGTTCAGGAGAGAGGCCCGTCTGCCTGTTGATGTCTGTTTTGGGGTCTCTCCAGATGGGGTCTGAGCCAAAAACTACACATAATATTTACAAAAACTGAAAGCTGAATTGAACCATGCCTATCAACTGGCCCAGACAATGGCCATCAAGAGAAATGTAGCCAACAAAGAGGCATGATGAAAAAGTAAAGGCTCAAGAGCTTCGACCTGGAGACTGTGTGTTGTTATGCAATTTGGAACTACATGGTAAACACAAGATTGCTAATCGGCGGCACCATCTCCCCCATGTAGTAGTTGGAAAGTGGGATGATTTATCTGTGTACAAGGTACACCCTGAGAACAATTCTAAAGCTGTCAAGACCATTCACCGTAACCACTTGCTACCCATTGGCCAAGTCATGATTGAGGCTGAACCATAAGAAATTGATTCCCCTTGGTCGGTGACTCGTGCTGCTGCAAGAAGGAGACAGAGTCCACCTACCCCAGTGGATACAGATTTAAAGTTTCCCCCGGAGCAGGTCCAGAATGATGGTGATTGTCAGTCAAATTCTGATGACAGTGAGTGTGACAATGCCTATTACCCCTCCTATGAATTGAGTCAGTTGTTTCGAGGAAATCCTGTGCTGAATCATGGAGATGAAGTTGGGCCTTCTGGACTGCCTAACCTCCCAGCTTCGTCTTTGGAGCCAATGCTCCCTGAAAGTGAAGTGCAAAGTATGACATCTGAAGATGCTGATTCCCTGTGTATTGTGGAACTGTATGATTTGCCTGAAGAAGGGGCTGATGGTTTGAGTCTTTCTGGTGACATACCAAAACTTGAAGGACAGTATGAGAGTGTTGACAGCCACCATCCAGTGCCCCAAAGCCCAGTTGTGCCTAATCTTTCTCAAAGTAGGTCAACTGTTGTGGAACCAGAGCCTACAGAACAAGGAGCTGACCATGCTCCAAGAGTTGACATTCCCCTTCATGCAAGGGCACCCCTCACAAGTGATGAAAGCTCCAAGACCATTGTTGAATGTACAGAGACTGTGGTTGTTCCCCCAGAAAGACTGGCCGAACTGTCAAGCCAGTATTGCGTTTCAGCCGTGATTCTCCTGGGAGGCCTGTAGACTTGCCTCTCCATGTGGTTCACAAAGGTGTTTATGTCTCACCAAGCTCACTGCCCAAATTGAGCTTGACAGCCAATTCCAGGTTACTAGCATTTCCCTCTCACCATGGTGCCCCTGCCCCATCCAGCCCCAAATTAGCTGATAGGGAAGGGCCCCCTCTTAGACTTTTTAAGGTACAAGAAGTTATTACATGATTCAGTATAGTACTGTCTGGTTTACCTGTGTGAAATATGCATAATGTATAGTCAGAATGGAAAAGTATTGTGAAATGTAGTGAATATGTATAGTAAGGTATTAAGTTTGTTAACTTATGCATGGTGGTACAGACTTGACATGGACACCAAGTTTTCTCCAGGCAGGGAAGGGTGTAACCCCCCTACAAATGGGGGTTCCTGAAAAATCTTCCTTGAGCTTGCCTAAATGCTCACTGCCAGGATGGTGTTCTGCATTTTAGCAGTTAAACGTTATTGCCAGAAAGTGCCTGCGTAGCCTCTGTGTACTGTCTCTTTAAGAGCTGCATAGCTTGCAGTTATAATTACTCTGGGAGGGGGCTGAGTGTTTCCATGCTCGAGTCCCACCCGGACTGTCAGATAATTGCTCTGTTTCTGCCATCGCTAATTGCGCAGAGGGAGCTCTGTTAAAAGATATAACTGTTTGCTGATCATTTATTAGGGTTGTAATAATATTGTAGTTTGTCTAACCTGCCTTCTTTGCAGCAAGGACTGTGTTGCTTAACTCCACCATCTGGGTCCTGGGCTGCCGAATTGGACCAATCAGTACTTTGGAACTCTAAAATGGAGCCTGCCTACAGGGGCTGTGTGGGGCTAGAACTTGTAGGAATTGTAGTTTTTGGCTTTTGGCACCTTTTTGCACCTGGAGGGGGAGATCTTGTTGTGACTGACAGATCAGCCAACCGAACCTTTTGGATTCTGGGGAAAGTCCCAGGTTTGCTGGCAGTTGAGTCAGTTCTGAGTTGGAAGTTGAAGCAGCAGCAGCAGCTCGAGACAGTCGAGCAGCCGTCTGTGTAGTTTTCGCTCAGGAGAACTGTGGAAAGTTTTTTTTTTTTCCGCTTGCTGCCCTTGAGAGGGAGAAAGAGAATTGTTTTCAGACTGAATCCGAGTATTGTGAGAATGAAGTAAGCCACTGAATTTTGACCAGGCTCATACCCGAATAAGACCGAAAATCTGCTAAATGCAATCGGCTTGTCAGGATTTCCAGCTACCCCTAAACTCCTGGTGTGTGTAGAGACTGCGATTGAGACCGGAGAGGGATTGCCTGGTACAGTAGAATCCCTTACATGTAATTGTGCTGTGTGTTGATAGTGGGTCGTGATTTGGTTCCCCACTGTGTGAATTGTGTTCTGCTTGCTGGAAGCTGTATCCAGCCCAAATGGATTGAATCCATGTTCCTCTCCATTCGGCCTGGGTCTTGCCACGTTGGCCCAGCCAGACTACCCACTGCACAGAGAAAGCCATAGATGAGAGACCTGCCTGGGGATGAGCCCCCTGCTTCATGCTTGAACAGGAACGACGCCTCAGCGGATTCGTGTGGGCCCTGCTTCTCCTGGCACTCCAGATCAACCACCTGCAGTCTTGATTTTTGTCCTGCCTGTATCCAGTCTTGGGTATCGTGAGTAATCATCAGGGTAGCTCCCTGCAAGAACAGCCTAATTTAAAAGTGTTGTCATCTGATTGCTTTGTTGTTTTCCTTTCATGAACTGAGCCCTCTGGCTCTGGATTACAAATAGTGTGTGTGTTGTTCATGTTGTTTTCTTCCATCACAGGGCCCCAACCAGCTGCAATGATGGCCTACCCTGGGCAACGATTCTGGCTAGCCCACCTCTTTTCCGCCTGGGTACCCAAAGTGTGTGACTGTTTAGGGACTCTGAAGTGCATGCATAACTGTTTGATTGATATAGTCTTTAAGCAAATCAACCTGATTACGCCCCTCCCTTGTTCAAGTCAATTAAATAAATCAGATCTAACTCTTTTTGCATTTAACCTGACTGTGGTTCCAGTTTGTGCAAGAGTACTGTACTACTGCTATTTGATGTGCATAACCTTGTTTTACAGGGGGTCCCCAGGGTCGAGCCAGAGGAAAGCCCTGGTGGTAAGTCTCAAACAGTGTGGGTACTTATGTGGTGTACCAGGGTATTGTGACAGTGATTATTGTGTATTGTTCTGGTCACTAGCAAAGAAATAGGTGGGTTACAGTGTCCTGGAGGGCTGTCCTAGGTTAGCTTGACCACTACTCAACCCTGACCTCCAGGTGGAGGTACCCGTTTCAGAATTCAGGCCCCTTAACTTGCTACTAGCCAAGCAGGCAGGGGTAGTAGCCCTTGGGATAGCACCACCTAGGGGTTACAGATGCATATAAAAGCAAGGTGCCATGCAGTGTAAGGCCACACAACAACAAGCCCTGACCGGTTTCTACGCATGTGTGCTTCCTCAGGGATTACCATTCACAATCACACTTAAATAGTAAAATAATTAAGTGGCAGTGTACCAATACAGTGAATATAAAGAATGGCACAAAGTAAAATACAGAGATACTCCACACAAAAGGCTGCTAGTGAATAGTACACTTATATCTCATTAGCAACATAAGCAACCTTAATTTAATATGAATAAATCATAATACTTATAATTTAATTAGTAGGAGCATCAGTGGTGCCGATTTATAAATAATTAATTATTTTCTTCTTTTCATAGTTTCTGTTGGAGTCCAAAAATGACATCCTAATAGGTCAGCATCTGATTCATATCAAGGTCTTGAGGCTAAAGGGGGATAAAAGAAAAAACGTAATAGCTCAGGACCAGTTTTACAACAAGGACAGTCAATATCAAGGCAGGAAAAGGAAAAATAAAAATAAATATAGTAAGAATTATATTTATCTTCAACTTAATTTATCAATTTCTTCTTATTTTCCTCATTTTCTGGGGATGGGGTAATATCAAATGAATCATTAAGACCTGGAACTTTCAAGGCACCTAGATGGTAGATCCCAAAAGCTTCTCTACTTAGGATCTTATCGTCTAGGTTTTCTCCTCTGGTACTCATTGTTACCCTTTCAATGCCACAAAACACAAATTTGTGGATACTATCATAGGCATTTTGGCACAGGTGTTGCACAATGCATTTTTGTTATTCTTACAGCATATATCGCTCGACTGTTCACCCACACGAAACTTTAGAGATCTAGTGGTTTTGCCTACATAGAATGCATGGCAAGTACAGGTGGCAAGATATACCACCCCTGTCATAGAACAGCTAATAAACTGTCTAATGTCAAAGTCTCTGGTTGTGTTGTGTGACGTGAATTGTGATGTTTTCACAATTGAAGTACAGAGCTTACAATGACCATAGGTAAAACGTCCCTTGGGTTGTAGCTGGAGCTAACTCTGGACAGGTCATACCACAGATTATAGTGAGTGGACTAGCATATCAGAGAGGTTCCTACCTCTTATATACCATCCTAGGGGAATTTGAGTTTCTTCCTTTAACATTGAATCAGTGGACAGGCTATGCCAATGCTTTTCTGTAATTGTCTTCACCTTATATGTATTGGGGCCAAAAGTGGTGATAACATTAATCTGGTTGCAATCATCATCAGGCTCACCCCTGTACTCCAAAAGGGCTGAATGTGGCATATCCCTAACTGAAGTGGCAGCATTTTCAATTAGCATGCCACTATACTCTCTATCTGAAAATCTAGAAGTCATCGCCTGTGTAACCCCTAGGTGGCGCTATCCCAAGGGCTACTACCTCTGCCTGCTGGGCTAGTAGCAGGTTAAGGGAACTGAGTTCTGAAACGTGGTGCCTCCACCCAGAGGTCAGGGTTGATAGTGGTCAGGCTAACCTGAGCACAGCCCTCCGGGACACAGTAACCCCTCTCTCTCCTTACTAGTGGCTGGAACAATACACAGTAATCACTTTCACAATACCCCTGATACACCACACAAGTACACACGCAGTTTGCACTTACCACCAGGGCTTTCCTCTGGCTCGGCCCTGGGGACCCACTGTAAAACAAGGTTGTTCACAGCAAATAACAGCAGTACAGTACTCTTGCACAAACTGGAACCACAGTCAGGGTAAATGCAACAAAGAGTTAGATCTGATTTATTTAAGGGACTTGAATAAGGGAGGGGTGTAATCAGGTTAATTTGCTTAGAGATTCTATCATTCAAACAGTTATGCATGCACTTCAGGGTCCATAAACAGTCACACTTTGGGTACCCAGATGGAGAACGTGGGCTAGCCAGGAACGTTGCAGCTGGTTGGGGCCTGTGATAGAAGAAAACAACATGCACAAGACACACTATTTGTAATCCAGAGCCGGAGGGCTCAGTTCGTGAAAAGAAAACAAGAAGACAATCAGATGACCACACTTTTCGATTAGGCTGTTGTTGCAGGGAGCTACCCTGATGATTACTCACGATACCCAAAACTGGACACAGGCTGGATGAAAATAGAGACAGCAGGTGGTTAATCTGGAGTACCAGGAGAAGCAGGGCCCACACGAATCGCCGAGGTGTCGTTCCTGTTCAAGCATGGAGCAGGGGGCTGATCCCCAGGTAGGTCTCTCATCGATGGCGTCTCTGTGCAGAGGGTAGTCTGGCTGGGCCAGTGTGACAAGGTACCGGACAAATGGAGACAAATTCAGATACAGTCCGTTTTGGGTTGGATACAGCTCCCAGCAAGAAGAACACAGTTCACACAGTGGGGAACCAAATCATGACCCACTTTCAATACACAGCACATTTACATGTAAGGAAATTCTACTGTACCAGGCAAACCGCTCTCCGGTCACGATCACAAAGTCTCTGCACAAATGGGGGATTCAAAAGCAGCTGGAAATCCTGACAGGCCGATCTCTTTCAGCAAAATCTTCGGTCTTCTTCAGGTATGAGCCTGGTAGAAAATCAGTGGCTTACTTCGTTCTCACAAACTCGGATTTAGTCTGAAATAATTCTCTTTTCTCCCTCTCAGGGGCAGCAGGCAGACATCCAAAACTTCGCCCTTTCACAGTTCTCCCATGCGGATCCACTCAGGATTGCTGCTCAAAAACACTTAAGCTCTTACTCATTTCACTTCCCAGCCCAGAACTAACTGAAAATTGCAAGCAGTCTGGGATTTCCCCAAGATCCAAAAGGCTTGGTTGGCTAATTCATCTGTCAGTCAAAGCAAGAGCTCCCCCTTTAGTTGCAAAAAGGTGCCAAAAGCTCAAAACTACAATTTCTACAGATTTTGACTCCAGACAGCTCTTGTAGTCCGGCTCCATATTAGGTTCCACCAATACTAATTGGTCCAATTTGGCAGTCCAGGACCAAGATAGTGGAGATAAACAAAACAGTCCTTGCTGCAAAGAAGGCAGGTTAGACAAACTACATTATCATTATCACTCTAAATGATTTTCAGCAAATAGTTACATATTTCAACAGAGCTCCCTCTCAGATTACTTATGACTGCAATCCAGGCAGCTCTTAAAAAGACAGTACACAGAGGCTATACAGGAACTCTCTGGCAATAATATTTAAATGGCTAGAATGCTGGACACCAACCTGGCAGTGAGCATTTAGGCAAGCTTTAGGAAGACTTTTCGTAACCCCCATTTGTAGGGGTTACACCCTTCCCTGCCTGGAGAAACTTGGCGTCCGTGGTCACGCCTGTACCATCTGCAGAGACTCAGTCCCAACAGGTGGGTCTTGACTGAGGCTGTTTTCAAAGCCTCCAAAGGAGCTGCATTCTTGAAGATTATTAGTGAGGCTGCTTTCAGAGGGACCGTAAGCAGCGAACAACCAGAGCCCTTGAGACTTCCAGACCCTGGGAACATGAAGGAGCTGCTGATCTAAGGACCTTAATGTTCCTTCAGTCTGTTGGGTATTATAGTACCAACCAATCGGGATTATACACAGTGTAGTTTGTAGTGGCTGCTTGTCTGCGTCTGTAGCTTAGTTTTGTGGATTTACATGGTTTTCTGCTTGGAGTAACTACACCATCCTTGCTCACTACATCCGTGAAAGTCTACTGAACTGGATTTCTGCAAAACATCATCACCAGGTATCTGCATTTTCATTTAAAAATCAACTTTTGGAAGCTATCCTAGCAAAACATAAGTCAAGCAACTAAGTCTGACAAACTCAGTGACTCTAGGTCTGCTTGAATCCCATTTTCGTCTGACCTGCTCCATGATCTGTATGTAGGCTTTTCAACAACCTCTTTGAATGACAAAGAAGCATGCAGACAAAGGATTTCACATCCTGCATATGCACAGGCACAGTTCATCACCTTCAGAATTCTAACACATTCTGTGACTCTGTACCTAGCTGTTGATCATTTCTTTTGGCTTGTGACTTAACCACCAGGTATATACTCCTGTCTCTCCTGTTATGGCTAAACTGGCTAACAACTTGTACATCTCTTGCTACTTATCCTGCAGCTAACAATGATAGTGACTTCAGGTTTTCTAACATCCTGCTGTACTATTACTCGAATTCTACCCCTGCTCACTCTATCCTCATCAAAAAGGGCTGTATCTATCTGTCTATCCACTCCTATCTCTTGAGCTATCGTAGACCCAAACGCCAGCTAGGCACTCTCTCTGCCAACCTACTTTCTCACCTTGCCCGGCGGCTTCTTATGCTTGCCGGAGATATTGAACCCAATCCGGGCCCTATGGTTTGCGCTTCACCCCCTGCAATGGCTGCAACAAAAACGGTCTGGTTATAGCCCACATGAATATCCGAGTCTCACGAGTCACCTGGCTGAGCTCAAGCCTGGGCTAAACTGATTAACCCTGACATTTTATGCCTATCAGAGACTTGGCTGAAGCATTGGGTGCCTGATGCCACTTGTCTTGTGCCTGGTTATAGCATTCTAAGGAAAGACCGATTGTCAAAGGGGGTTGCGATTATGTACAAAATCATCTATCCCTGAACATCCTACCCTGCACTGATTCCCTAACACCTTGTGAAACTCTGCACGCTACCCTGGCACTGGGTTCAAAACTGCTGCACATCATTTGTGTCTACAATCCACCTACAAGCGGATGAGTGGTCTCCAGAATTTGCTACAATATGTCTCCCAGAATATAAAATCAAATGAGGCTCTACTCCTTGGGGACCTGAACCTTAACTGGCTGGGTCCACAGCACAGCATCCTTGAATCTCTAATACAGAAGCACAATCTACACCAAACTATCACAGGCTTTACCAGAACTACTACTCCGCACTCAGGGTCCCTACTTGATTGGATCCTCACCACCAGACCTGATCATGTACTAGATGCCACAGTGCTTGCTGACTCAATCACTGATCATTCCCCCACACTTTGTCGATGGCGATCCTGTCCACCTCCTCCTCCTCCACCATGTCTGATTAGGTTTTCAAACTATGCTGCCATGGACAAACAAGCCTTCCTATTTGACCTCTCTTGTGTTGACTGGTCTAACATTTATACCGCAACCAATGTTGATACTGCCCTCAATTCATTTCTGACTGAATTTGGCTACATCCAAAAGAAGCACCTCCCTACAGTCAAAAGGAGGGTAAGGGGCCAGCATTCGAGGTGGCTGAAAAAAGACCTGCTTCAAAAGTTAAAAGTTAGAGACAATCAATGGAAAAAGTACAAACAAACTGGACTGCAGTCAGATCTCATTCTGTATAAACAATACAGAAATGACTGTAAAAGATGCATCAGGCAGGCCAAAAGTAAATACTGCCAAAACCTGCTGATTAATTCTTCCAATGACCCACGCAAGTTTTGGGGTCACATTAAGTCCTTCTTAGGTTCTGCTAAAGATGTCACTCCCTCAGATATGGTCCTACATGGTGTACACTGTAATGATTCTACTACCATTGCAAATGCTTTTAACCAACAATTTTCTGACTTATCTGCTTACACAGCTTCCCTCCCATCACAATCCTCTGCTTCACAGTTTAACCCCACAGCATCTGAAGGACCCCCAAACTTAACCAACCCCTTCTATTTCAGGGAAGTGTCTAGGCATCAGGTCCTAAAGCTGCTCAGGTCACTCTCTGAAAACACCAGTACTGGCTCAGATGGCCTAGAACCAAGACTACTAAAAATGGCTTCTTACTACATCTCTGGCCCCCTGGCACACATCTTCACCCTATCTCTCCAATGGCATTGTCCCTGAAGTCTGGAAGGCAGCCAGAGTCACTCCTGTATTTAAGAAAGGCAGTAAAATGACATATCAAATTGCCGCCTATTGCTATTTTGTCTGTTCTGAATAAAATCCTGGAAAAGTAGTATCCATGCAAATCACTGAATACCTTGAGAAATTCAATTTACTAAGCTCAGCACAACATGGTTTTAGAAAGCATCACAGCACCATGACAGCACTTGCAAAATTCACTGAGATATCGTTACCAATATGGATAGAGGAAAGTTAACAGGGGCAGTCTTCATTGACTTAACCAAAGCTTTCGATCTGGTTGACCATTCTCTGCTACTATCCGCCTCAGTACCTTGGGCTTCTCCCAGTCACTCACCTGGTTCAAAAGCTACCCTCCAACAGAACACAAGCTGTTAAGTTTAATTCATCCATGTCAGACAGTGCTGTTATCAACATTGGGGTCCCTCAGGGGTCTATACTTGGCCCTCTTCTATTCTCATTATTCGTCAATAAACTTCCTGAGCTGGTCACCACAGGTCACTCACTTCTTTATGCAGATGACCTGGTAATTTATTATCACTCTGATAAGGTCTTGGATCTAAATGCTGCCCTCACTGCAGATTTTCGTGCTGTACAACACTGGTTGAACTCTCAACACCTGGTTTTAAATACAAATAAAACAGAAGTTATGATGTTTGGCTCCAATCACAAGCTTAGATCCTGTCCTCTGACCACCTCTGTCTCTGATATCGATGGGGACCCTATAGAAACTGTCACTTCCTTTCGTTACCTTGGCATCCACCTGGATCAAACCTTGGACCTGAAAGCACATATACAGGAAACCTGCAAGTCAATTAACTGCAAATTGGGGGCTGCCTATAGACCAAATACCTGCTCACCCTGCTGCTAAATTGGCGCGATAGCCAGAGGCATTCTGTTGCCACCCTTACATATGGGTGTCCCATCCTGTCCTTGGCCACCAAATCTTCACTGCAACTATGGGATACTACCTTCAATAATTGTGCAGGTATGCAACCAAAGCACCTCACTACAGCATCATTGTCTCTTATATCAGGACCTTGGTTGGCTCTCTCCTTCCTCTACCAGGCAGTACTACTTGTACAATTTAGTTGATTCCATCCTAAGGATGTCCAAGCCTGCTATCCTGTCTGATCTCCTCAGGCGGCCATTCCCACAAGGAATCTTAGATCGGCTGATCAGACCTTACTATCCATCCCCTTTTGTCGGACTGAAAAGGGCATGGGCTCCTTCCATCATGCTGCCCCCCACCTATGGAACCTACTACCTCAGGATCTAAGAGATGTCTCCACTCATGTGACTTTTAAGAGCAAACTCAGGACTTTCCTCACTACTATGGACAAATGTGTTTGCTTTGACCCTACCTGATCCGCTGCATTTGTACTGTTTCCTCATTGCTAGCACTTTTGCCTGTCCAAATGGGTGTTCTATACTGTGCCTTGTAATTAATGTTTTATTTTGTGCCTTGTAATTAATGTTGCCTTAACCTGTTTCTTTATAAGCCTAATGTTAGCTGTTGACAATTGTAAGTCGCTATTCTACTCCATGACATTCTTATCTTCACTTCACAGCCTCTCCTCACTTAACCCCACTGCTGCTCTCTTCCCCTTCTTCTGTTATATCCTCTTCCCCCCTTTTTGCCCCTCCCCACCGAACTCACCTTTACCTGTTCCTACCTCATCCATGCCCCTCCTTAGTCCCCACCCTCCTGGCTGTGCTTAGTCACCTCTCTCCACCTACTACACCTACTCCCACCGTCTACTGACCCCCTTCCCTGCCCTGCCGTCTCTTGGTTCCACTGGCTCAGCTTGACTTTGACACTTTTGCCGCTATTAATGGAAACTCCTCGCCTCTCCCCTCTCACCAGCATCCTCACTCTCGCCCTGCCGTCTATCGGTTCCACCAGCCCGGCTGTATTTTTCCTACCTACCGCTGTTGCCATCTACTGCTCGCCCCCTCACCCACCTCTCTTCGCCTGCCGCTTTCGGCTCCATAGGCCAAGTCGCAGGCTGGTACCTCATCCCGCTATTGCCGTATCTGATGGCACCTCCTTTCCACTTAATCTTTCCCTCCCATCCTTTTGCCAGTTTTCCCTTCCTTGTGTCTTTTCTACTGATGCCTATCCTCTCTTATTTTCTGCCTTCTACTATTCGCATTTTTGAGTATGTTCCATGATCAAGTGCTAAAGTATATTTTTGTTTACTAATATATGTTACATTGCCATATGTATTTCTCTCTGCATTTTTTGTACTCGTTGTCTTAATAATCTGGCTGTACTCTTTGTGTGTTGTAATTGTACCACCCGGGTCGTGCCTGAAAACAGTCACTTGCTGACTAGCGCACTTACCCGGTTAACAAAAACTAAATAAAAATAAAAAAATTAAAAAATCTCGCATCAGTTAACATAAATTTACTACTTTACTATGCATTTTTACTACAATTTATAATACTATATCCATTTTGACAATACATTAGGCATATTTCACACAGGTCGGTTTAACATTACTATACTAAATCAAGTAATAACTTCTTGTACATTAAACAGAGTAAGAGGGACCCTTCCCCATGAGTTAACTTGGGGCTAGATGGGGCAGGGGTACCATGGTGAGAGGGCAGAACAAAGAACCTGAAATGGGCCATCAAGCTCAATTTGGGCAGTGAGCTTGGTGAAACATAAACACCTTTGTGAACCACATGGAGAGGCAAGTCCACAGGCCTCCCCGGAGAATCATAGCTGAAACGCAGAGTACTGGCTTGGCAGCTTGGCCAGTCCTTCTGGGGAAACAACCACAGTCTCTGTACTTTCAGCAGGAACCTTGAGGCTTTTATCACTTGTGAGGGTGCCTCTGCCTGGGTAGAAATGTCCAAACTTGGAGCACTGTCAACTTCTTGCTCTGTAGGCTCTGTTTCTACAACTCTCTTCATTTTGAAGAGGCCCTGGTACTGAAGGGGTTATCAGCACTCTCATAATTTTCTTCAAGTTCTGGCATGTCACCAGAAAGACTCATTCAATCAGCCCCTCCCTCAGGCAAATCATATAGTTCCACAATACACAGACTCAGCATCCTCAGGCGTGATACTTTGCACTTCACTTTCAGTGAGCATTGGCTCCAAGGACAAAGCTGGGGGGTTAGGCAGTCCAGAAGGCCCAGCTTCATCCCCACAGTTAGTCATGGGATTATCCCAAAACAGCTGGCTCAGTTCATAAGAGGGGTAATAGGCATAGTCGCACTCACTTTCGTCAGAAGTGGACCGACAGTCACTATCATTCTGGGTCGGCTGCGGAGGAAACCTTAAATCTGTGACCACTGGGGTAGGTTGGCTCTGTCTCTTTCTTGCAGCAGCACAGGTCACCAGCCCAGGGGGCTCAATTTCTGGGGACTCAGCCTCAATCATGTCTTGGCCGACAAGTATCAAGTGGTTACGGTGCATGGTCTTGACAGCTTTGGAGTTGTTCTCTGGGCGCACCTTGTACACAGGTAAATCATCCAACTTTTTAATTACTACATGGGGAAGATGGTGCCACTGTTCAGCAATTCTGTGTTTACCATGCAGTCCCAAATTGCGTAACAACACACAGTCTCCAGGTCGAAGCTCTTGAGCCTTTACTTTTTTATCATGCCTCTCTTTGTTGGCTAGATTTCACTTGGTGGCCATTGTCTGGGCCAGTTGATAGGCATGGTTCCATTGAGTTTTCAGTTTTTCTACATATTGCAAGTAGTTTTCAGCTCGGACCCCATCTGGAGAGACCCCAGAATAGACATCAACAGGCAGCTGGGCCTCTCTCCTGAACATGAGGCAGTAGGGAGAGAACCCAGTAGCATCATTTTTCGTGCAATTGTATGCGTGTACCAAGGTGCTAATCTGCTGGCTCCATTTATGCTTGTCTTTTGGGTGGATGGTGCCCAGCATGTCTAGAAGGGTGCGATTAAAACATTCTGGTTGAGGGTCTCCCTGCAGGTGATGGGGGGGTTCTTGACTTTCGCACCCCCCATAGAGAGAGCATTTCTTTGATTAGTCGACTCTCAAAGTCTCTGCCCTGGTCATAGTGGATCCACTGGGGGGCACCATAGTGGACAAAGAAATGTTCCACTAGCACCTTGGCCACGGTAGATGACTTTTGATCTTTGGTGGGAAAAGCTTGTGCATACCGTGTAAATTAATGATCCGTAACCACTAACACATTGCCAATGTTCCACTGATCAGGTTCTAAACACAAGAAGTCTATGCAGACTAGTTCCATGGGGGTGCTGGTAGTAATATTAACAAATGGGCAGCCCTTTGAGGTAGGGCTTTTCTTTGCAGGCAGCGACTAAAAGTCTTTACATGGTGCTCAACATCGGCCCCCATTTTGGGCCAGTAGAAGCGAGATCATACCAGGCCAAGTGTTTTGTCAATACCGAGGTGCACCATGTGATTGTGAAGGGACCTCAGCACCAAATCTTTAAAAGCTGTGGGCAGGACCAATTGTTGCTTGTCTACTTTGCCACTATGATCTACTGTCTCACTATACAACAACTGATTGAGCAACTTCAATCTGGGGCCTTCTTTAAACCAGGAGTGTAGCCAGAAATTTCCATTTTGTACACAGTCTCCAACAGTTACACCCCTCAATTAAAAATTTACACATCCTTTCCAAATGGCACCCCTTCCAAACAAGTCAGATTGTTGTCAGATGATTCCTCTACTCTCTAAAGAGGTTATACATGTATCAGACACTCCTCAGTGGCCTACACTAACCCAAATACTACAGATTAGAATGATAATATTAACAGAGTGGCTTATAGTTTGTGACAGGCACTCAACAAAACTGTACACAAATGTGTACAGTGAGTATGTCTGTCTACACCCTTGCTTTAAACAATAAAGCAGTTTTCAAGACAGTGGAACCTAACTTACGACACATCATTCACTGCACGCAGGGCATCAAGTGCTGGCTGAATCGTAGGATCTTGGAATTCAGCCCACTGAATGCTGTCATTGTCAAATTGAGGTAGTGCACTAATATCTAGAGCAGTGAAGTGGCAATAAGCAGCTGGTATGTAGGTGTCAGAAGGGCCCAAGCAATCTACTAAAAAGTCCACTGTGTCCGCAGACATCTGTTCATCTCTATCAAACTTTTGGCACAATGCTCAAATGTCAGGTTCAGACAGCCTGACCCAATCACTCTTGGAAGTGGACCTTCAAGATAGGGCATCAGCATCAATATGTTTCTTCGACAGCATAATCATAGATTGATAATGCAGAAGCCACCGTGCCCAGTGGCGTCTAACTGAAGTCTGTACATAGATCAATGGGTTATTGTCAGTCTTCACCAATATCTTTTGCCCCATAGAGGTATTCATGAAACTGGTCAACGATGGCCCATTTTAGGCAAGGAACTCCAAATTATGCACAGGGTAGTTTTGCTACAGGATCACACTCCTGTTGGTGAAAGCTACTGGTCTCAGGCCATCCTCATTGTCTTAATACAGCACCGCTCCTAGATCCTGTAGACTAGCATCCATATGCAGCACATAGGGTTTGGTGGCGTCAGCATAGGTGAGGATGGGGGCGTGGGTGAGCTGGTATATGATCTCATGGAAGGCAGCTTCACAGTCGGGCATCCAGCAGGGCCTGAAGTGTTCACCTGGGCAGAAGTATACTTTTTCTGGTTCTTTAGCGGCCCCTTTTTTATATTTACAATTGGTAGGAGGGTAACCCTAGGTAACGTTCAAGAGTGGGTGAATCACCTTGGAATAGTCTTTTATGAACCTGCGGTAGTAGCTACAGGACCCCAGGAAATGTTGTAGTTCTTTCAGATTATGGGACTGGGACCAAGTAGTCAGTGCTTCAACCTTACGGGATCAGTCTCTATCCTTTTAGTAGATACTATGTGCACCATATACTTCATGGAGGTTTGGAAAAACTGTCACTTGTCAATGGACAACTTGAGGCTGAAGTCTTCCAGTCAGTCTAGGACTTTAAACAGTCAGTTTTCATGCTCCTCTAAGGTGCTTCCAAACACAATGACATCGTCCAAGTACACCAGGCATTCCAGCAAATTCATATCTTCTACAGCACGTTCCATCAGTTGCTGAAAGGTGGCCGGGGCACCCGATATCCCCTGTGGCATCCTCAGAAACTCGTAGAACCTCAACGGACAGATGAAGGCTGTTTTCACATGGTTTTCCGGGGCCATCGGGATCTGGTAGTATCCGCTGAGAAGATCCAACACTGAGAACCATTTGCTCCCATTAAAGCAGTCCAGGGCATCTTGTATACGAGGCATAGTGTATTGGTCTGGGATGGTCTGCTGGTTCAGGGTTTGATAATCAATGCACATCCTCACAGACCCATTCTCCTTGCACACAACCACAATGGGAGAGGCGTAGGGGCTCCTGGATTCTTGTATCACGTCAGCAGCGAGCATTTCCTGCAGGTGTTTTCTCTCATCATCTATGTCTGCTGGGGCTAGACGTCGGGACCTCTCTCGAAATGGCTGTTCATCAGGCAGGCGTATGTGATGCTTCACACCTTGGACACATCCCATGTCCCATTCCTTCAATGAAAACACTTGGTCTGTCTGGGCAAGTCCTTTAATTTAGCCTTCCATTCAGCTGGCAACGGGGAGTCACCAAAGTCAAACAAGTCTGGGGTCACTCTCTCCTTCTCACCAGGGTGCTTGTTGCTGGGCAATACTGCAGTGCTTGCGCAGTGTACCATAGCTAGGGTGCATCTTCTGTTCACCCAGATCTCCTGATCTGACACATTGTGAGTCTGGACCATCACTCATCATGCATACGCATGGGCATGAGCAGGCAAGATGCTGGGCTTGACCAATAATTCTTCTGCAATCTTCCATCGCCTGGTGCATCCGACATCAGTATTTTGTTCTTGACATCTTTTCAGAGGCGGACCTCCTCTTGAATGGTACACTGGGCGTTAGGGACCAGTATAATTGAATTGGGATCCTTCTTCCACACGATTCCCACTGGTTCATCCTGGTCAGCTTCCTCAGATTTCTGTTGCAAATCCTAGGTCCTCTTGATCAGAGCTGGAATTCTCAGGGCCCTCCCAGTCCCAGTCCGTCACCCTTGTTTCTCGTGACAGAGTTGCGCAGTCTCCCAAACATATGGGCGTTGTTCCACTTAACAGGGAACCCCATCATTCAGTCCGTGGGGGGACACACTAGGGCCAGTGTCTCTACTTGCTCCTCTACGCCAGTGACAGTTTCAGAAAAAGACAACCAGAGGTGGGCACATCCTAGATATGGATAAGACTTGTCGCTCAGCCCCCTCACATGTAGGCCTTCCGGGGATTGTAAGGACACATCAGATAAGTGTTTGTCATACCAGTCTTGAAACACAATGGTTACTTGCAACCCACTGTTAAACACAGCCCAAGTATGAATACCATTCACAGTCACTGTAGTCTCCATTGAAGGGCCAACTATTTTGGACCAGTCTGCAGAGGCAGTAGCAGAGGCCTGGACAGTCAGTTTAGTCTCAAAGAAATTTGAGTTAGGTTTTCGCAAACACTAACTGCAGTCATTTTGGGCACCCTTGGCCACTGATTTGCTTTTGAACTCCCTTGAGTCTGTTTACTACTATCTCTAAGTCCTCCTGAGTCCAGCATTCTTTTCATATGGCCATCCTTTCCACAATTGTGTCAAATGATAGACTCCTGGGTCATCCTGGGAGAGAACATCGTATGAGGAACTGAAGCAGTAGTAAGAGTTTGGGGTCTAGTATCTGCTTGCAGTGGTGAGAGTGGTGCAATGTGTCGTAACTGTTCCTTTAGAGTGGCAGTCAAACCGGTGATCTCAGCCTTGGAGCCACCCTCTGTAGTGGATGCCTGAGGTGCATCCCACCCCATGGCAGTCATGTCCTGAAAGGGACCAGAATCTTCCTCCATGGGGGAAACCCTTGCAGTGGCACCCATCTTCAACTCTCAGACATCCTTTAGTAGCTCGTCTTTCCAATGCTGGGCCCAGGGCGGGAAGTCCTTTGCATTCTCAGCATGCTCGTTAAGTGCTGACTTTTGCCCCTGAGCCTCACTTGGCTGATCACTCTGGGTCACTTGCGCAGCAGCAGTAGATATGGGTGCAATTCCCCCATGGGGTCGCCTTTGCTCAACCCCCTGAATCTCTTTCATTAGGTTGTCATAGGAGGGGGACGATTCCAGTCGAATGGCAAGGCGCAACTGAAGCAGTAACAATTCTGAAAATGGAGCAGACTTAAGGATCAGGTCCAGCCTAGTTCGATCTAATTCATTTGACAGCAAACTACCCTTTCAGAGGCACTCTTATAGCAGCTTTTCAAGCTGAGGTACATTCACAGACAATGGCTCCCCTGTACCTGTCTGTGGCCCATGCCTATGGTGTGCAGGGTTCTTGCGGGCAGTCGGGGTGGAGTCATCGGACCTGGGCAGACATCCAACTAGATGCCTGTACTGGATCCCACAGTGGACCCCTGCACCTCTGCAGTGGGCACACATCATTACCAGCCACGTACAGTGGCACCAGATGGACTACCACTGGGCACTCACCCAGAATGCTGCCTCAGTCCTCCCCTGCAGCCTAGTCGGCTGGGGCAGCCCGGAGGTCAGTTGAGGTGGTCTGCCACATCAGGCAGCCATAGGACATGGCGGCACATACCAGGTTATGCCTGGTCCTAGATGGCATACCAAGCACCCCCTTGTGCCTGGCACTACATGGCTTAGTGAATGTCATGTGGTGCAGGCATGCCCTCTACACGCCCACTGCACGTGCTCCCGAGGGGCTAGGATGGCAGGAGTGCAAGTGTCTTGTATGCCTTGGTGAATGCCGCCAGGGGTCTGCGGGGCCCCCACCATGCGGCATTCATACGTAAGGTTGCCTATGCATCTGAGTTCTGCAGTGCATAAGCAACTATTTTGTTTATGCATAAGGCCCAATAACATTTAACACCTTGGCTTCTGCAGACTACTAGTTTAAAATAATTTGTTTCCTAGCCTTCTGAATAGTAACTAAAACGTTTGCAACATTGTCTATTATAATGTCATCTGCAGCTGTGAATAGAATAACAAAAATCAATTTAATATCATATTTCTGTATGGAGTTTACATTGGGAAGGATCCATTTCTTCTGGTCTTATTGTACCAGGAACAGTGTAATCCGATATGTCAAAGATCTTTTTTTCCTTTATTACAGTTGCGTAGTTTTGATTCTGGAGAAGAGGCTTTACTAAATCTAGTCTTGAGTAAGAGTAAGTTAGATTCTGATATCTCTGTTTTGAATTTGGCATATGTTGTCTTCAGGAGAGGATTCGTCAGGACCTCCAGATAGTGTCTGAACTTGAATGTCCAGTCATGCGTGAGGACTGGGAGGAAGGAAGTTACAAACAGTACAGTTCAAGCTGACAGCGTACTCAGGGGCCTTAGGACCCTAATGGTGAATAAATCACCAGGGCTGGGTGGCATGAACCCGAGGGTCCTGGCAGAGGTTCTGACAGGTCCCCTCACTGACCTGTTTAGCACCTCTCTGGAATCTGAAACATGTCCAAGATAAATATACGTAGAATTTGCCGGCAGATGGGGACCATGAGGTTCAGCTAGTCTGCCCATGTTTTTTCCCTACCCCCAGGACTGGAGAATGGCACATATGGTGCCCCTCCATAAAGTGGACCAAGGGATGAACCAGGAAACTACAGACCAGTCAGCCTGACCTCAATAGTGGGTAGGCTGATGGAGGCCATCCTGAAAGAGAGACTGATTGGCTTTCTGGAGGAAATGTGCTCCACGATGGGAGGTGGCAGAGGTTTGTGTCAGGGAGATCATGTCAAACTAACGTAACTGGCTTCTTTGATTGGGTTACTAGGACAGAGGGCCAAGGCCAGGTACTTGATGTCCTGTATCTGGACTTCAGCAAGACCTTCAACTCAGTACCTCATAGGGAGACTGGTCAGAAAGCTGGAAGACTTGGGGGTGGGGGCCAGGCTTCCAGGATGGATCAGGAGCTGGTTGCATGAAAGAAGCCAAACACTCAGTCTGGTGTTGGCTAACATCTTAAGTGACATCACTGATGGGATAAAGGGTAAACGTTGCTTGATAGCGGACAACACCAGGGTCTGGTTATTCTAGAAAAGTGATATGGCATTTGGCAGCTGGGGTTCAATGCTAAAAAGAATGAAGTTATGCACTTGTGGTGAAGAATCCAGTGACCAGATATTTGTTGGGCGGCATGTGGGTAACCAGGTCAGGAAAAGAAAAGAACCTGGGCGTAATGATCACAAGTGACCAGAAACATTCTGCACACGGCAGGACACCAGCAGTCAAAACAAATCAGATGCTGGCTGCATAGCCGGAGGAATTACTGCCAGGATGGTGGCAGTCATTCTGCCACTGTAAAGGTCAATGGTAAGACCTCACCTAAAGTACAGTGTGCAGTTTTGCTGCCCATATTGTAACAAGGATATCAACTTGCTGGTGATGGTCCAGAAGGGGATCCCAGACAGTAGGACAACACCTCAGAGGAGAGGTTCAGGGACTCAACATGTGCTGTCTTGAGGAAAGAGAGGAGAGGGGAACATGAGTGAGACCTTCAAGTAGCCAAAGGGTATTAACAGGGTGAACACTGAAGGTCTCTTCAGCCTTAGTTGGAACAAGACCACAGGGGCATGGCTTAAAGCCAGTGGGGTGAGGGTTCAAGAGAGATGAGGAGGCACTTTTCACCACGAGGGTGGTGGGCAAGTGGATTGACCTGCCAGAGGAGGTGGTATCCCTAGAAATGGTGGACAGCTTCAAGATGGGGTGGGACAGGCTGAAGGGAAAGTTGCAGGTAGCGGGGTGGGGTGAGTTGGGAAGAGGTGGGGTTAAGGAAGATCAGAAGGGAAATATGAGAGGGAGTAGTTCCCTCTCTAAATACATGGGAAAGTGCACATTCAAGCAGACTTGATAAACCATAAGGCTTTTATGTGCTGGCATGTTTGTAACACACCTGGGCACGCGGTTCAGGAACAGTAATCCACACTCTGTCATGTTACATACATGAAACTCGTGGTAATGCATCTTTAATTGGCTTTAATTTAATTTTAAAGCAGTTGTATTTGTTGGAGGAATTTTAGCATATAGTATTTTTTTTTTACTAAATAAGATATTTCTTGCAGAAACGTATATGTATCCATTCTTCTTTTCATTGTATTTCACTCCTGAACTGGGGTATGGGGGGGTTTAAGTTTGTAAAAGGCCCTGCCATGCTCACCACTATGAATACATGAAACATGCTGGCGTGGTGCGGTGCTGTTTACCATCATAAATGCATGCTGTCTCTCCTAATGCATCCACAGTACAGATCCAGTGTGTAAAGTCAAAGTAACCTCGAGGGAAGGGATTTTTTTTAATAGCCAGGTGGCCATCTTTAATGAACTTCAGTCATTAATTTTAAAATTAGTGTTAAAAGTCGTTCTAAAACATCAGAGAAATGAAAAATACACTGATGAATCTAATCTATGTCGAAGACATAGCAATATTAAAAAAAAATACGACAACATGTTTTGCTGATTAACAAATGCTGACATTTTAAAAAGACCCTAAACCCAGCCCTACCATTCTTCCAAGCATGCACCTGTTGTGTCTAATGACATTATACTTATACACACAACGCATGTTGTACCTAGACACAAAGGCACCAGACCGTAGAGCCTGCAGTTCCCTAGTACAGTTCTGTAAAAGTACCATAGATGGAGGCACGCTGCAGTGGCTTGCAACTGGTGCCCCGAGGCTAACTGGCAGAGGAATCCATTATCCTACCATCACAAATGATTAGCAGACTGCTACAGTCCATAAACTGATAATCTGCAAGCAGTGACTGGGATTGACAGTATAGCCTAGAGGTTTGAGTAATGAACTGTGTATGAGCCTGGTACATCCAGCAGACCTGGTTGTTGATTCCCATAACTTCCATTTGCATACTGTGTGACCCTGGGAAAGCCACTTATCCTCCCAAAGCTCCTGGGGTCACCCATGAAAATATGTACTTGTGACTAGTGGGCCTTATCTGGTTATCAAAGAATAAAAAACAAGACAAACTCATCCAGAAATAATCCCCTGCAGTGCCCCATTGTCAGCTTTGAGAACCATCTTGCAGTCCTGGATAAGCAGTTGGAACTCACAATAAACATCTGGTTGATCTTTGGCTGGCAGACCCCCAACACACTGCTGCAGCCCACACCCAGCAAGCAGCAACTGCCCCAGAAATAATATCTCAAGGTACTCTGGTGAGCAGATAACAAAAAATAGTAGCAGCTTTTCTTTTTTTGCCTATTTTGGTGGCCCTGTTTTGGGTGTGGTGTGGGTGTGGAGGGGTTGTGGGACAACAGATGGACCAGTCACTGAACTTCAAGTTCAACACACAATATCTGTGTGATGTTTATTCAAAATATCATAGGTATCAAAGGTATTTAACAAGCTTAAAGGCTTTCTTCTATAATGCTTGCTAATCCCCAAGATATTTAGAACTTTACAGTTCTTAAAATGCAGTAGATAACCTTCAGCAATGGCATATCCCTTCTTCAGTACATCAGTTTGTATCAAGAGACTATGCAAGTCTTTCCTCCACACTTAGCCAGCACCTACCGACTCACTGATCTCTGATCTAATGTAGCTGTTGAGATTTAACCTCCCCTATGTGGACCTGGTTTGCTTGGGTGGTGGGGACTCGAATAAAAAAAACAAAGAACCTTAGTGCAGAAGCATTGAAACAAGGGTTACCACAAAGGGCATTGGCAATAAAGCAATGTTTCAAAGAAACACAGCACATTCTCCCAAAATGCAAAGCATCATGACTATATGCAAATCACCGCAACAGTTTAGACTGACTCAGTTTACAGCAATTTACATGCATTTTAAATAGCACAACTTACTTAATTTTTATAATATGATCTCCTAGTAACTTTTTACCTTTATCAAAAACACCTAGTGCCTTGGTATTTTCAACATTTACAGGTTTCATACACATAACATATATACATCAATGTATTTTTATGACATATGCCATTGCATACTAAATCCAACAACAAGAAACACAGCCAGTTGTTTTACATCAGCTTAGAGGTCACAACAATAAACCCTGTACAAGGACCTGAGAGGAAAAGGAAAATTAAAGAGGACACTGCAGCATAGTCAAGAAAGGAAAGGGGTGCCCATAGGTAATCAGCCTAATGGATTAAAAATTGTGAAGAACGGATTAGAGTAAGAAGTAGAGAACTGTTGCAACAGATTTAAAAAATGTCAGTCCTCAAGAGTGGCAGGACTCCCTGTCACATATCCCCATCTTAAGAGGGAAGCAGTTATTGCAGACTACCTTCCTGTTCCAGGAAGGATGAGTTTCCACCCAGCCATCTTCAGAAGCTATGTCTCAGGGTCCATCTTAATGATAAACATTTCATCATAAACATAGTGAATATCATTAGTATTTACCCAGAGGCATTAACACATTTCTCAACAGAGACTAACGGTACCTTTCCATCTCCTTTTAGGGAAAGTCTGTCATATTTCTTAACCAAAAATCTGGATGGCTGTAAAGTCCAGTACCAAAGACTTTCTCTGGGGTAAGTAATTATCTGCTCCAACCCCACCAGATATGTCACTTTTAAGTAGGGGCCCAGTCCTAGGTTCAACACCTCTACATAAACCCACTGTGTCTCTTGATTCATTCATTTTATTTGTTACTGACACAGACACCTGAGAGTAGATACTCTAGGTGTTACCCCCAACACAGGTTCCTATTCACTTTCCACCCTCCTCCTCCTTTGTATGTTTTTCATCAAAAAAAATAAAACAGCGGCCCGGTGGCTCTGAGGATTGAGGCGCTGGACGCCACACCTCGCTCCACGCTGGCGACCCAGGTTCTGGAACGAACCCAGGTCATCAGGGGTTGGCAGAGAGGACTAGGATAGAGCATCCGGCGACAGCTCTCCAAGTCCCTGGAGAAAGGGTGGATGCACACTGCACTCTGGTGGTCCCTGGGGATGCCCAGAGGTACTGCAGATGCATGGGTGCCAAGTTGGGGTGCCAAGTTGGGGGGGAGCACGGCAGACTTCTGCACACTAGTGCATGGATGTCATTGCACATCTGTGCTCCCATCGGGGACAAAGAATAGGGAAAATGGCAGTACAAGTCCACAGCAGCTTGATGGCCGCTGCTTCACCAGCCGACGATGCCTGGAAGGCATGTGCCAGTACTGGATCCTCACCGGGGCACGGAGGCTTGGGGGGAGCCTCTCTCGATGGCATAGTTGCCTATGCCAGCTGGGCACGACAGCTTCAGGGTCGGCGGTGGAGGAGCGGTGGCTGGATATGAGCAGGGCTGTGGCTGCAGGTGAATAAACTCTAATAAAAAAAAAATAAAAAGACACATGTGCCTCCTCCTTGATCTTAACATATTGTAACATGTTGGCAATGTTAGAATCTTAAGCCTGCAGTATACCCCAGTCAGTACTGTTATTAGATTTAGCTGCATCAATACAAGAAAAAGCCCCTTTAGCCTCATAGGCTTCTTGCTTGCTTGGAGTCTTCGATCCCAGCACAATATCACTAGGCAACAGTCTTACCTGGGGTCTCGATTCAAGTTCCATAATCTTGAGCACTTGCCACCAGTGTTCTGCCTCTGCATAGTTGGTCTGCTCCAGACATTGCCCACTCATCCAGTGGATCATCCTCATCAGGGTCTCCACCTTCTGGGTGTTGTCTCTCACACTCCAGTCTGCCTTGACCTGCATCTCTTCAGCATCTTCAGGCTTAGCCTTCCTCCAAGCTCTCAAGTCCAGTCCAGGCAACAGCTTCTCCATCTGTCAGCCATGGTTCTGATCAGAACTCCACAGATTTTCTTCTCCAGGTTCTCCTCTGGCAACTCCTAGTGCATCAGTCTGCCTAGGATATCTGGGTGATATCCACCAGAAAACATCCCTCTTCAGCCAGTCCAGATGCTTCCAGCAAGTTATCCCACTCTCACACCAAGTCTGTGGAGGTTGTGGGATGACAGATGGACCAGACACCAAACTTCAAGTTCAACACACAATCTCTGTATGATGTTTATTCAAAATGCAGTAGATAACCTTCAGGAATGGCATATCCCTTCTTTAGTACATCAGTTTGTAGCAACAGATGATGCAAGTCTTTCCTCTACACTTAGCCAGCACCTACTGACTCACTGATCTCTGATCTAACTTATCTGTTGAGATTTAGCCTCCCCTATGTGGTCCTTGTTTGCTTGGGTGGTGGGGGCTCAAATAATAAAAAAAACAAGCTAAGGACAAAGAACCTCAGTGCAGAAGCACTGAAACAAGGGTTACCCCAAAGGGCATTGGCAATAAAGCCCAGTTTCAAAGAAACACATCACACATACTCCCAAAATGCAAAGCATCATAGGATACATGCAGTTCACCATGACATTTTAGACTGACTCAATTTATAGCAATTTACATGCATTTTAAATAGCACAACTAACAATGTTTATAATACAGTCTCCTAGTAACTTTTTACTTTTATCAAAAACACCTAGTGCCATGGTATTTTCAACATTTACAAGTTTCATACACATACGGTATATACATCAGTGTATTTTATGACATAGTGCCATTGCATACTAAGTCCAACAATAAGAAACGCAGCCTGTTGTTTTACATCCGCTCAGAGGTCACAATAACCTCCCTGTATGAGGACCTGAGAGGGAAAAGAAAATTAAAGAGGACACTATTGCATAGTCAAGAAAGGGAAGGGTACCCTGTAGGTGGTCAGCCTTAGGGACTAGAAATTGTAAAGAATAGATTAGGCTAAGGAATAGAAGAACTGTTGCAACAGATTTAAGAAAAGATGGTCCTCAAGAGTGGCAGGAGCTCCCTGTCACAGTGGGCCACATAGAGAATAAAATTACTTGACTACTTTATTCACCTTTGGGCCACTGACTGTTTACATCACTCTTTAACAGACTGTATGCCTGTGTTTCTGTTTTGACAGGCTGAAATGACTGCTGACCAGGTTGTAGCATTCAGGGCAGACAATGGACATTTCTGGAGTGTTGTTAGCAAGGACTATGGAGACAAGATTGAAGCTGCAAGATCCAGCCTGGATGCCTCCTGCCAGTTCCTGGTGAGCCCGGCCTCAAGTGGGAAGATTTATATCCGGACCCCACAGAACAAGTACCTGAGCCAGATTCACTGGTGACTTACACTACATTGAGACAGCCAAAGATCAACCAGATGTTTATTGTGAGTTCCAACTGCTTATCCAGGACTGCAAGATGGTTCTGGCTGACAATGGCATGTATCTAAGTCGCATTCACTGGTTAGGATTCCCCAGCGGAACAGACAACATTGAGGCGCCAAGAAACAAATCGATATGTTCTGCCAGTTTGAAGTGTTCAAATATGAGGTATTTCCTCCATAATTTCTGTGAGTTTGTAAGCTGCTGTACTGTAAAGTTGCCTGTAATATGTACAAGGACTGTGTGGTGCTGTTTCCAGGAGAGGAAATGTTTGTCTCATGGGAGGGTGGGCATGACTCCTCTGGCATCTGTCACGCCACCTGCCTGCTGATGAGGCCTATGGGCAGACTAGATGGACAGTATGGTCTTCTTCTGCCATCATTGTCTATGTTTCTGTGTAATCTTGGTGCTTGCTGCAAAGGTAGGGTACCCACTTGTGTGCCTCTGAGGGTGCAGCTATAACTTCCTTATCTGGGTGGTGCAGAGTAGTACGGTGGAAAGGATGGATTTTGGGGGGAGGGGCAAGGATGTCCACACTAAACTAAACTAACTAAGATATTAGGATATGGGTTGGGGTGGGAGTCTGATAATGGAGACAGCTACAGCCTTGGTTTCGATACACAGTAATATGGTGGGGGGGGAAGGGGCTGGATTCAAAGGTCGTGACTGGTTACCTAAACAAAGATAACCAATATTTGGGGTAGGGGAGTGAGAGGGATTCAGGAGATTGAAGGAGGTTCTGTTTTGTGTTGATTTCAATGTCCCTTCACTTATACAGTAGCTAACACTATTTGATGCACCAGTGCCTTATGTAAGCAATAAGACTTACAGAGGGTTGGTAGTACTCTGATCACCACATGCTGAGGGTAGCAAAATGCACAGGGCCGAAGGCTTTGTATGTTACATGCCCCTGGAAGTGCAGTGATAACAGTACAGTCCACACTTTGAAGTGTCTTTAATAGCATTTATTAAATGGGTCCCAAGGGAAATTGCCAAAAAAATGGAAAAGGAGGTTTAAAATAGTCCACTGTTCTCTCAGGGATATGGCATGACAGAGGTGGGATTGTGCTGTTCAACTAACCCAAGGTACTAATTAGCATAATCCGCTGATGAATTACAACCATCATAGGGTACTAAGTAGCTAATGCCGCTGAAGAATTGCCTTATTCCACTTATATTATGGGTTTTATTAAAACAGCATGCTGGTGCTTTGGCAACTGAAGATCTGAGGGCTGCATCTTTCCTATCCCTGCCACCTGAAAGATTTTGTGAGCAGAAAAGAGCATGAAAAGCACTTCTTACTTTCCTTTGGCACCAAGCTGTGTTTCCTCTCACCCATTGCTGCTTACTTGGCTTGAGGCAGTAGCAGTGTGGGGAAGGAAAGAAGTGAAAGAGCAATTTACTGACTGAGCTGGTCACAGCTTGTTGTGGCAGGTTCTCCATGATGGCTGGTTGTACTGGGTGCCCCACATGGTGTAGTGTGGACATGCTGCTGGGGTTGGTGAGTTGTGGAGGACATGCTTGCTGGCATGTGCTACCATTGGCTGGTATGGCCAGCATGTCATATGGGGGCAGTGGATTTGGTTGTGCCTGTAGCTGAGCAATACTCAAGTGCAGTTGCAGGCACTGTAATCACAGCATGGAAGCTTGTGGCAGTGATTTTCATTGGGAACTGGTGACCTTCTTGACCTCAACAGGGGCTGGCAGTATAGCCTAGAGGATACAGTAATGAGCTATGAATGAGCTTGGTAAGTCCAGCAGATCTGGGTTTGATTTCCACTACCTCCACTTGCATACTGTGTGTCTCTGAGCAAGTCTCTTAACCTTCCCAGTGCCACCAAATCGAACCTGAAAATTGGCATTGTGCCTAGTGGGCCTTACCTGGTTACCAAAGAATTTAAAGGAAAAAAATTTGATCTCCAGCAGGGGTATGTTTTATTTACTGTACTCCCATGTGGTGTGGTTCTGGCCAATGGAGAGTCAGATTTGACCAATACCCATATTTGATCTTTTTTTCACACAGGTGTGTGTGTGTGTGTGTGTGCGTGCATGCATGAGTGTGTGTGTACATGTTTGTGTTGAGCAAAGAAACCTTGAGCAAAGCAAGAGAGGTTTGTGGTCATCAAATACAGGCGTGTCAGTCACCCATGTTTTTATTTTTTATAACTGCTGCAGGGTGCTAATTCTCGTCAATTCACAACTTTTTAGAGGCCATTAAACACAACCACAGATAAATAACTGTCAAACACCTTTGGTTTCATAGTACACAGTCGTAATTTACCTTTTTTATGCTGACCACAAATCACCTCCTCGCCTCAGAGTCCATCACACATCTTCATATAAATCCTTTTGAACTACATTGCTTTACTTTCAGCTTTACTGGATAACAAATTGAGATAAATTATCTCTTTTCCAATTGTATCCATCGATCTACATAACTGGGACAAAATACAATACTTACATATATCTACAAATATCATAAATTGGCATATGAAAAATACAATAATCACAGAATATCAATGCAATACAATAACACAATTTATCCACAACAATTACAATGCTTATTATATAAACTAGCCAAAGATGATCTAAAACGTTCAAGAGGCAACAATACAAACACATTTAACTGTTTGGATATTCAATCCCATGTTCTAGGAACTGAAATCGATAAAGTTCTGTCCTTAAAACTAGTTTTGCATCTCAGAGCATATAAAGACATCCAAGACGAAGACCTTAAACAATAATGTTGTACCAGTTTGTTTTTTATTAAGTTCAGTAAAAATTCTGGGAGGGACTATATTATGAATTTATAAATAAATAAGTTCCATTGAATATCCCTCCTGTCAGATAATGAAGAAAGGCCCGATTCTTGGAACAATACACAGCGATGAGTTATGTAAGGCAGGTTAGTTATGAATCTTAAAGCACTATTATATAAGACATCCAGTGAACTCAGTAGTGATGTCCTTGTATTTTTGTAAACAGTATCTCCGCAGTCCAATACTGATAAAACATGGAAGCAACCAATAATTTCCTGACTTTTAGCGTGAATAAAGTTTTATTCCTATTAAAAATCCCAATAACCTCTTCAACTTATTAGAAATATTGTGTGTGAATCAGAAATCAAGTGTTTATCGAGTATTACCCCTAGATATTTATAAGCTTCTACATAGCCTAGGGCAACTCCAGACAATGAACTGATTTTTTCACTAGTTCTGTCTTTTACGTTTTTCCTCAACACTTGCTCTTTCTCCAGTGCTCAGCTGAGTCTTGCTTGTGTTTGGATCTCAGTATCGCTCCCCACCCCCCATTTTATGAAACCTCTCTTCCCCCAGTTTATCAAACCACTTTGCAAACTGAAAAATTGAGCTGCTTAACAAAATAAAGTGCTAAAACTGCTGTTGGGCAGAGGGGAAAGTGCTCGGGATTCAAATACTGTACAGTGAAGTGTGAATGGCCAAACGCTGTAATAACTGGGAATGACATTGTATCTGATTATTACGGCATTTGATCACCCTGATAATCATTGTAATAAGCATGGCTCACCAATTACAATATAATAAGATAGCCATCAAATGATTGTTAAATAGTCTCTCTGCTGCCAGGTCTGCCCCCTCACCCCCCATAGTGCTAGGACTGTCCTTTCCTCCCCACTCAGTTGTTTGTGCCTCTTTTCTCCCTCTCCATTGCACTGTCTCAGCTGCAACCTTTGTTCACCTTGCTCCCTGCACTGTTGTCTGGTCCCCTCCCTGCTGCCAGGACACTGTTTCAGTTGTAGAAATGGGGGGGAGGGGGGTGTGAGAGAGAGAGGGAGGGAGAGAGAGAGCTCAATGGCTACAACTCCCATAGGTACTTGTGTTAGCTATCAATAGCAATGAAGGAAGCTCGCAAGTACTTCTGGGATTTGCAGTTCAGCAAAAAACTGACTGGCACCATACAATTAATAGGAGAGTACAATGGAATCCTCCCATTACTTAAACAGGCTGAGATGAGTGTATGCTGCATGTCTGAATAACCTGACATAGGAACATAAAAACTGTCAGCAGACAAAGACCGTTAGACCCATCCAGTCTGCCCATAGGCCCTATACACTGTATGTGGCCACTGACTTTTCAGCACTCCCTCCCCTGTCAAGCTTTCCTTGTGCCTGTCCCAGGCACGCTTAAACCCTTCCACCGAGCTTGCCCCACTACTTCCTGTCGTAGACTATTCCAGGTGTCGACTACCCTTTCTGTGTAGAAACATTTCCTCACATTACCTCTTAATCTACCCCCTTCCAATTTCAAATTGTGCCCACTTGTTCTAGTACTTTTTCTACATTGGAAAAAGTCCACCACCTGCACCTTGTTTATGCCCTTGGGGTACTTGAAAGTTTCAATCATGTCCCCCCGCTGTCTCCTCTCCTACAGTGAGTACATATTGAGGTCCCTTAGTCTTTCCTTATATGTTCTGTGGCACAAGCCCTGCACCATCTTTGTTGCCCTTCTCTGGATGGTCTCCACCTTATCTATGTCCTTGCACAGGTGTGGCCTCCAGAACTGCATGCAGTACTCCAGGTGAGGCCCTACCAATGTTTTATACAATGGCATCACCATCTCCCGCCTCCTGCTAGTGATATCCCTGCCTGTGCACCCCAGTATAGCACTGGCCCTTCCTGCCACTTTTGTGCACTGCTTTGATACCTTAAGGTCATCAGATATGATGACCCCTAGATCCCGTTCCTCTTTGGTGACAGTCTGCTCTTCCCCTACAACCTGTAGCTCTCCCCAGGGTTCCCACTACCCAGGTGCATTATTTTGCACTTCTTTGCATTGAACCTCAGTTGCCACATCTCTGACCATCTTTCAAGCTTCTCCAGGTCCCTCTTCATTTTCTGCACCCCTTCAGGAATATCCACACTAGGTTCATAGGTTGTGTTCAAGTTCAGAGGCAGGGCCTTTAGAGATCTTGCCATCCATTCATGTGTGGAATACATTATTTTTTCTTCCATGTAGTTGTCCAGATTTTGTTTGAATATTGCTAAGCAGTTGCTTTCAGCTTCTCCTTTGATAGAGTGTTCCATTTTGTTATTATTCTTTGGGTAAAGAATTTGCTTCCTTACTGTTACTGAGCTCTCCTAGAAATTTTTGTGTATGAGACCTTGTAGAATCACTGCCCGTGTATTTTGTTAATCCAGTTGTCTCTAAGGTACAGTATAAGGATCATTGATTGATTTATAGATGAGGCAAGCTCTCACCTAGTGCATCTGTATTGTGCCGAGTACAATTTCAGTTCTTTAAGTCTCTTGTTATACCCAAGTGATGTATCGACTTTTATTTTTTTTTGTTATCCTTCTTTGAACATTTTCCACTAATTTCTGAGTTCTTATATTCTGTGGTGCACAAAATTGGGAACAATGTTCCAAATGGGGCCAGACTAAACTGGTGTAGAGTGGTAAGATAACTTACTGTCTCTGCTCTTAATATTACTTAAAATGCATCCTATCTTCTGACATTTTTTAACTGTTTCACAGTTATGTTTACTGAAGGATAGACCACCAGTTATTAGTACTCATAAATCCTTCTCCTCCTTTATTTCTAGTAATGTAATATTATTTATGTTGTATTGATACATAGGGTTGTTCTTCCCTAGTTGGTCTTGGTGTCATCTGCAAACACACAGACCTTTTCTTCCAGCCCCTCTGCAATGCCACTAATGAAGACATTGATCAGGACTGGTCCTAGTACTGATCCCTGTGGTACCATACTGGTCACCCCCCTCTCCCAAGAGTGTACCCCATTTACCACCCCCCTGTCTCATGTCTGTTAATGAGTTCCTAACCCAGTTCACTGCCTTGTCTCCCATGCCCAGACTACCCATCTTGTTAATCATCCTTCTGTGTGGGACAGTGTCGAAGGCTTTGCTGAAATCTAGGTAGGCGACATCTACCGTGCCTCCCTGATTTATTTCCCTAGTCACCCAATCAAAAAAATCTATTAGATTCGTTTGACATGATCTTTCTGTTGTGAATCCGTGTTGCCTCATATACTGAGCACCGCTGGATTCCAGATGTGCCACTATCTTTCTTTCAGCAGAGTCTCCATGATCTTTCCACCACTGAGGTGAGGCTGACTGGCCTGTAGTTTCCTTTCTCCTTCCTACTGCCGCTTTTGTGCAGTGGGAGTACATGTGCCCTCCTCCCATCCTCTGGAATGATGCCTTTGTTGAGTGACTCTGTGAACAGGACTGCCAGAGGCTCTGCTAGTTCCCTTCGCAGCTCCTTTAATATCCTTGGGTGGATGCCGTCTGGCCCCATGGCCTTATCCACCTTCAGCTTTGTGAGTTCTTCTAGAACTCTCTCCACTGTGAATGGACTGGTGTCCACTCCCCCTCATTGCATCTGCAACCCAACTGTGGTCCTTGACCATTCCCCTCCATAGTGAATATTGAGCAGAAGTATTTATTCAGTATTTCTGCCTTGTTCAGATCCCCTCCTTATATCCTCCTTCTCCCTTGAGTCTCACAATCCCCCCTCCTGTTTTTCTTCTTTCACTGATATTACCTATAAAATGTCTTATCCCTTGTTTACAGACCATGCTAAGCCCTCTAATGTCTGCACCTTCGCCTCCTAACAGCCTTCCTGCATCCCTAGACATTCAAGGTACACTCTCCTATCCTCCTCCTTTTTCCTTATATTTCTTGAAACTCAACCTTTTAGCCCTCACTTTGTCCCCACCTCTTTGGAGAACCATAGTGGTTTCTTCTTCTTTGCCTTTGGCTACTATCCTAACACATTGGTTTGTTATATCCACTATGGCTCCTTTCAGTTTCTCCCATTGTTGTTCTACCTCTCTGTTACTGCTCCCTTCCCCATGACTGGTTGTATACATCTACCCATTTCAGTGAAATCTGCCCTCCTGAAATCTAATGCTGTTGCCCTTATGTGGCTTAATTGAGTCTATGTCTCCATGCTGAACCATACCGTGTGGTGGCTACTGGAACCCAGCTGCCCTTCCACCTGTATTTCTTTGACTCTGTTCCCATTGGTCCATACCAGGTCCAGAATTGACTTGTCCCTGGTTGGCTCATGCACCAGCTGCCTGAGTCCATCCCCCTGCAGGGATTCCACGATGACTGTGCTTCTAGCTGAAGCAGCCACCTGGGTGATCCAGTCCACGTCGGCATATTGAAATCCCCCAGTAGCAGGATTTCACCTTTAGCTGCCATGTCATGTATATTCTCTACTAGTTTCCTGTCTACTTCCTCCCTCAGTACTGGTGGTCTGTAGATCACCTCTGTGTGTATTGCTGTTCCATTCCCTGGCTCCAGGGTGACCCACATTACCTTGGCCTCCCCTTGTCTTCCCTGAGCTTATGAACATAGAAATTTGCCAGCAGATAAAGGCCTAGAGGTCTATCAAGTCTGCTCGAATGTGCAGCTAGCACCCTTATCTCTGCAGCTGCAGACTTCTGTAGCCTTTATACCATCTGTGATGTACAGGTCACTCCCACCCTTTTGCCCTTCCTGTCCCTCCTGAACATTGTATAGCCTGGTACACTGCTTCCCAGCCATGACTAGCAGAGTACCACGTCTCTGTTATTGCTGATATGTCAAGGTCTGCATCTGCCAACAGGGCCTCCAGGTCTGGAACCTTATTTCCTAAGCTATGGGCATTCGTTAGCATAACCTTCCATGTTTTACAGTCTGCCCTCCCTCTGCTTTTGTTCTTCCTCTCCAGCATCTTCCCCCACCCCGGTTTTCTTTCCTATGTGCTTTTGCCCACCCACCCCCGTATCACTCATTATACATTCTTCCCCTGCGTACTTCTCCCTGCCTATTTTAGCTGTTCCTGTAGTCAGCTTATGTTCCTACATGTTCTCATGGGGGGAGGGTCTGAGCCTCCTGACCCTCCTGGCTCTCCCCCCTTTGGCCAGTTTAAATGCTCACAGTTGACACATTTAAACTTCTCACAGAGGACCAAGGTCCCCTTCTCAGACAGATGCACGCTGTCCTCCTTATATAAGCTTGCATCTGCCCAGGTCAGGACCCAGTCCCCTACAAAGCCAAAACCCTCCTTTCCATGCCAATCCTTCAACCAGGAGTTGAAGGTATGGATGTGGAGTGCCCTAGCTTCCCCTGTGACCTGGATAGGTAGCACCTCCGAGAATGAGATGAAGCGTGCTATCTGTTTTAGGTTTCTCCCGAGCTTCCTGAAATCCTCCTGGGCTCTGGCTAACTCCACCCATCTCCTGACCAGGTCATTGGTCCCCAGGTGGACAATGATATCCAGCTGCTCCCTCATAGCTATTACTGTAGCGATCCTATGGGTCCACTCCCCATCCCTCCATGCAGAATTTCCTGGGAGGCACATGACCTCCTCTCCCCTTGCTAGGTGTCCCTAACTCACCCCTCTGGACAATAGAGATGTATTTCTGATCTCATTGCCTCATACACAGTAACTATGCATGCCTGTGTAGCATTTATGAGCTGTAGTTGACTGTACACTGTGGCCAGACTTCAATTCTACTCCCATTATCAACAGGCACTCTCCTCCACCTGGGGCTCAGGAGGACATTTCTGGAAAAACATAAAGGAACTAAACAGGAAATCTGCCCCCCTGCCTGCCTGCCTAGCTCTCAGTAAATGGTAACCTAACACAGGACCCCCAATCCATTGCAGACACTCTAAACACCATATTCTCAGATCTCAGCGGTGTCCTACCCCCAGCTTCTTTGCCCCACTAGACCCTATCCCCGGTTACAGTCCACCTTCCAACATCCCCCTCTTTCGCTTCCGAATCATCTCGATGCAGGAGGCTAGAAGATTCCTCTCCAAAACCCTTGCCAGATCCCACATCAGTGGTGAGTCCTTTGACCTGAAGCTCCTTCGTCTAACCCTCAAGGAGGTCCTACAACCCCTCACCAAACTATTGAACCTGCCCCTCAGCCTAGGGCATTCCCCGCCTCTGGAAATGAGCCATCATCACCCCTGTTTTCAAAAGTGGTGACTGCCTGTCCCTCAATAACTGTGGTCCCATCTCCCTTCTCCCTCCCCTCTCCAAGGCCCTCAAAAAATAGTGGCTGATCAGCTGATTGACTATTTGTCTAAACATAATCTACTGTGCCCCAAACAGCATGGTTTCCGCCAGGGCCACAGCACCAGCACTGCCCTCATAGAATACTCCTACATCCATGGTGCCCTCAATCATAGTCGCCTTGTGGGGTCGGTGTACATCAACCTCACAAAGGTGTTCGATACAGTTAATCATGCAATGCTTCTTCCCTCCCTGCCCCTCTCAGATGGAACAATATCTTGGTTCAAAGGTTACCTGACAGATCCCAGCAGGTGAAGATCAACTCCACTCTATCAACCAGCCTCCAAGTCCATTCAGGAATATCCCAAGGCTCCATCTTGGGACCCCTCGTCTTCAGCCTCTTCTTAAGCTCCCTCCCCAGTCCAAGCCCTGGAAAAATTCTGCTCTATGTGGATGACACAGTCAATCTTCTGGAGCCATCCCAGCCCTGATTCTCTCCAGCATGCCCTGCAGGGTTTTTTCACTGAAGCTGAGACATGTTTCAGTTCCCACCGATTAGTTCTAAAACTATAAGAAAACAAAATTAATGATATTTGCCCACCGTCCGAGTCCTCATTGTGACTTTCCACTGACCGTCATCAACTCACTAGGATCCCTACTTGAGCCGTTAATCTGCTCAAATATCTAGGTGTCACCTTGACACATCCCTCACCTACCATGCACATATCCAACAACTGTCCTCCTCTGTCAACTCCAAACTTGGCTTCTGTACCATCACAAACACTGCCTTTTTCTGATGGTTATCCACCTGGCCACTTACATCTTCTGTCCTCTCCCTGGTAGATTACGCATAATCATCTACAGTACTGCTGGCCTCACTGCATTGCAATGCATTGTCACCCTCAACAAAGTGTGCAGACTGGTCACAGGTTGTGACAGATGGACACACTACTGTGATCTCTACAAGTCTGCTGAATGGTTGCCATTTGATGCCCATCTTAGGTGTACCATACTTGCCTCTGAGCCAAGAAAATCCACCTTGGTCAAGCCCCCGCCTGGTCTGCATAGCCTCATCCAACTTGCCCCGTTGATCAGAACATCCCGTAGTTCTACTGGGACCTCTCACTAGTCCCCACTGCCAAACTTCCCTTGATCAAAGAGATCTTTATACAGAGCCCCTGTTGGCTCAACGGCCTCCCCCACTGTCTCCTGGAGCTCAGGACCAGTCCCTTCAAGACCAGTCTCAAAGCTCATCTGCTTGAATCTTCAGCCTGTGACTGTCCCTAACCCCTCTTCCTCATGCCCCTCCTTTTGGTGGGCTCTGTAGTATAAATCTACCTCATAAATGTTATGCTATGTATGGAAACAAAAGTGTATTTATGTATTACCTAAATACTATGCATATTATGGAAAAATGCTGGGTCCTCCTCTCCCAAAGACTATTGTTCTATATCCCCATCTGTGTGATTTTGTGTATTGTATTTCTTCCATGATCACTGCATTTATAATATTGTATAATTTTTGTATGAGTAATTTCCATTCTTGTTTTCTCTTGTTTCTTTTACCTGAACACTATTCTGCTTAATACTATATGTTAGTCCTGATTGTTGTTTGATGTGGAGCCTTGTAAAGGCAGTCTATGACTCAGAGGGTTATAATTCTGAATGTTATTAAATAAATAAATAAAAATAATTAATTATATTACTGGCAATGGTGCAGCAGCCATGAAACAAAAACTCTGGGAACTTTTACAGACTTGATCATTTTAATAAAGCGACAGTCAGCAGGCAATGCACCCACACTTTGTTGTTTATTTTTATTTCAAAAGTTTCACTAGGAAAGACATACTGAGCTAAACAAATGCTCAATTCCAGATGCATCTGGGGTGTGTGTGGAAGAGGAGTTTAAGAAACAAATTTTTATTATGATATGCTGCACCCAATCGACTTGACTCCATGCAAAATGGAGCGTTGTGGGAGTCAACCTCTTTTCTTGAAAGTCCAAAGAACAGAATTAGTCAAATTTCTTATAAAACAGCTTATTGATGCCCCAAAGTTTTGTCTCATGGCTACCTCAGGGACTCACTGACTAAAAAATTAAAAATAAAACCTCGTTGCAACACTTCCTAATCAATTATATTTCATAAAACATATTGTTGAGGGTTCTTCCACATTTCCATAAAGCAGCAGATAATATTCTCTGTATTACTGTTTCACTAAGCTTCTGCTAGTTTTATAGCCAGTCTTTTTTATTATCTTGCAATAAATGTGCAGACATTACTAATATTTATGAACATTTACCACACTTTGTCATATTCACAGTTCAGCCTGTCCCATGCATGTGGTCATATCCAAGGCATTACATTTAAGGTCTGTAAAATGGAGTTCTCCTTAGCTCAACAGTTCCACATCAAATACATAATGAAAAGCTAAGTCTCTTATTTTTTTATACCGTTCTACCAGTTTAAATTTTAAATGATTACAAAACATACAAAATATTTTGTTAATACAGAGCACCAGGAGCCATGCATTGATAAGCTCAGCCCTCCTCTCATCACTTTGGCCAACTACCGTATGCAGTTTCAGGGAGTGTGTCCTCTGTGCATAAAGGAGCATAGATACTGTCTAGCACGCTTCCTGTAGGGGACATGCACTCCTATCATTGCATATGGCTGCTGGCTGAGATGGTGAGGAGGGCCATGTCAGTCACTGTATGGGCTCCTACAGTACTGTCAAATGAGGTAAGGGGATCACGGGGTTGGTCAGTGCCCCGGTGTGGGGCCACTAGATGCCAGGGAAGCTTAGGCAGGATGGGATCAGTAGGTGGGGGTGCCATTAGACATCAGGGAGTATGTTACTTGATCCCAGGCTGGCAATTGGGGGCCGGAAAACTGGATACCTTGACTTTTTTTTCATTTAAAGGGGATGGCAATTGGAGGGTGGAGGCCCACTAGACACTGGGTAAAGTCTATACAGTATACAGGATGGCAGGTGGAGGATTGGGGAACTACACAAGCATATGTCCTCTTTATGGAACCTGGTAATCGGGGTTAGGACAAAGCAGGTCACAGGGGCGTAAACCAGCCACCACTTCACATGCAAATGTGCCCATAAAGGACATTCAAATGGCATACCAAATCCTGCAAATACTGCACCTGGAATGGAGACGGTGCCTGTAAGGGTGTGCTGCCCAATGTTTCAACTGAAAACCCAAGATTACTGCACTCCAAAGCTGTGAGCTCACATATTCTGTTGTCATCCCCAAAAGTGCAGGAAACAAGTTCTGAGGTGCAAAAATTACATCCGTTTATTGGAATGATGGGTACTGCATAGTGCAAACACAGACAAAATTTCAGACCACCAAACAACAGTCCATAGTTTACCCTGTGCTTTGCTCAGTGGAGTTCCTATAGGGGCATCTTACTGTAAAACGCCTCCACTCTTGTATACCTGGTAATCAGTATAATCACATGACATTACCAACAACCATAATACCCATAATGCAGTGCCATAAATAACATACTAAGATTCATACTAAGACAAATCAGGAGCTAGGAGCGTGAGGCTCATAAATTGCTCCTGTGTGTTAATAATAATTTAATGGAAAATGTGAAAGAATAAGCTCAACCGATTTTTGAAAGTTATTTTAGTGCTGCTAATGATAACTTCAATTGGCAATGCATTCCAGGGCTTGATAATGTGCAAGGAAAAAAGTATTTTGCATAAGACTGAATCACTTCTGCTGCACCTGTAATGAGTGACCTCTAAGATTAAAATGTGTTCTTTAAAGGAGAATCCTAGATTTACTAATAACTGTGGATCCTTAATAATATCATACATTAAGAGAAGATCCTCTTAATCTTCTAGTGAATAAGGACATCAATTTAAGTGAGTTGAGTCTAAGTTCATATTGTGCATCCTTCAGTCCTTTCATTAATTTAGTGAATCCCCTTTGTACTTTTTCCAATTTCACAGAGGCCAGCGGCGTCTGTCAGCGTCAGTCGAGGGGAGGAGACAGAAATCCTTTTCCACCAAAATAGGGCCATAAGTAACAACTTTATCTAGGTAAAGCTGTTTTTAACCATGGAACTGCACATGGCTATGCAAAATAGGGATAATGTTTGTTTTAACGCCTGTCTCACTTGTAAAATGTATGAGGAGGGGGAGAAGGTTGATTCCTTTATTTGTGATAAATGTACCTTAATTGAAATTATGAAACAGGAAATTGAATCACTGCAACATAAAATAAAACTCCAAATTGAGATATCTTCATTAGAAAAATTAATTGATTCAGCTCTAGATGACTGTGTTGAACAACAAGAACATGCTCAGCTAGAAGGGGCTGTAAACATTAAGAGGGAAGACAAAAGTTGGGAGGCAAAAAACTGTTTGGACTCTAAGGAAAATGATGATTGGTGCAGAGTGGAAAAGGGTAGTAAAAAGGAAGGAGGAATATTGGTGGATATAGCAGATTGATCTTCAAAATAAATATAGTATTCTTAGTACAATGATAGATCAAGACAAAACTGTTAAAGTGGATCCAAATACTAGTGACGATAGGGAAGGTCATGTTGATATGATAGGGTACAAAAAACAGGGGGTACAAGGAAATCATATATTAAAAAAAGAACTTTTGGTTATTGGTGACTCCATGACTAGAAACATCGATAGAATTTTATGTCAAGGTAGGAATGAGTCAACAACTGTTAGCACCCTACCAGGAGCAGGTATAGGGGATGTTCGGGAAATGTTACCAGGATTATTAGAAAATACTCTAAATCCAGTCACGGTATTGCATATAGGTACAAATGATATTGGAAAAAGGGCACTATTGGAAATTCAAAGGGACTTTGAGGCAGTAGGGGAAGGCTTGAGGGTACATGGATCCCGTGTCTTGATAACAGAAATCCTCCCCATACCTCGAGAGGGGGCAAGTAAACATAGGGATATTAGACAGCTAAATGGGTAGTTAAAAGGTGGTGCCATAGGAAGGTTTTGTATTCATCCAACATTGGGACACCTTCAGAGACCTAGGCTTATTCGGGAAGGATGGCATATCTAAACAAACATGGTTCTGGAATACTAGCAAAGGAAATACAGAAACAAGTTAATAACTATTTAAACTAAGTACTAAGGGTAGGGGACATCCATCTAACTTCACGAACATCTGAAAAAAAACCAAAACTACTTGAGAACACTAGAGTATCTCAGGACTGGAAATGCCTCTCCCTAAATGCTAGGAGCCTTACAAACAAATTTGAGGAATTAGTCTGTTTGTTAAATACCGACAACATCCAGTTATGTGCAATAACTGAGACTTGGTGGTCATCCACTGACACCTGGGACCATCATATAGAAGGATATGATCTATATCATATGGATAGAGTGGGTAAAAAGGGTGGTGGTGTGGCACTACATGTATCCAACAAGATAAAATCGGTAGCTATTGAAGTTCCAAAAATATCAGGCATTGAACATCTGTGGATTAGGATATTGCCATCTAAAGGACCTAATATTAAAATTGGGGTAATATATCGACCTCCTTCAGTTTCCACCCAAGATGATGAGGTGGTGCTAAAATACTTAGACTCCTTGGAGATTACAGAAAATATTATTCTTTTAGGTGACTTTGACCTACCCAGTATCGATTGGTCCAAACAAACAGGTGAGACATCTTATGAGCTGAAGTATCTGGATTCTTTCTTATTAGCTGGTTTTGATCAATATATAGGGAGTAACACAAGAAGGGAAAAACATTAGACCTGGTTTTAAGTAATTTAGGAGACCAGATTAAGAACTGTTGTATTTCTTCACCACTCGGTTCAAGTGATCACTGTATGATTAGTTTTGAATTGAGCGGGGTTTTTTCAAATACTTCTGGTTTAACCATGGTTCGGAATTTCAATAAAGCCAATCTTAATGATATGAAAATGGAACTCCTGGATTGGGGATGGAAAAAAGATTTTGAAGATGGATCTTTAGTAGATAACTGGGTTAGTTTGGAGAAAAAAATTATCGACTTAATAGATAGGTATGTCCCACTAAGAAAGAAATACAAAGCTTTGGGTAAAATTCCCTTGTGGCTATCTCCCAGAATAAAAACTTTGATCAAAAAGAAAAAAAAAGCTTATATAAAAGCCAAAAAAAGTGAGTGTGCATCAAATTGGGCCAGGTATAAAAAAGTATTAAAAGAAACTAAAATAGCTATTAAACAGGCAACTCGGAAACATGAGCTAAAATTGGTCACAAGAGTGAAAGATAATCATACAATTTTTTCACTTATATAAATAATAAAAAGGGTAGTAAAACTACTGTGGGGCCCATAAAGGATCAGGATGGTGAATTAGTTGAGGACTGCCAAGCCATGGCAGGGCTTTTTAATACTTATTTTTCATCAGTATTTAATAGTAAAGTCAAAAAATAACAGAGAACATCTGACAAATATTGATTATAGAATTGTCCTAAATAAAAAAGATATTGAGGGTAGACTAAAGCACCTGGACCCTAATAAGTCTCAGGGACCAGATGAACTCCATCCTAGAGTTCTTAGGGAATTGGCAACAGATTTGGCAGAACCTATAACAGCATTGTTTCAAAATTCTTTGGACAATGGGGAGGTGATTGAGGTATGGCGTAAAGCAAATGTGGTCCCTATCTATAAAAAGGGATCTAGACAGGAAGTGAGTAACTATAGACCTGTGAGTTTGACTGCTGTCCTGGGGAAAATATTGGAAACCATTATAAAGGACCAAATAGTGGAGCTTCTAAAAACAATGGGGGATTGTGATGATGCACAATATGGTTTTAAAAGGGGTTATCATGTCAAACAAATCTCCTGGAATTTTATGAACACATGAGTAGGGCCTTGGCCGAAGGTAACTCTGTGGATGTGGTGTTCTTGGATTTTCAAAGGCGTTGACAAAGTCCCACATGGTGAACTGATTGATGCTCTGATAGAACATAGAATACCGGGGTACATTACAACCTGGGTAAAGGCATGGTTGAATGAGAGAAAGCAGAGGGTTTGTTTAAAAGGACCTTATTCTGATTGGTTGGGAGTGGAGAGCCGGAGTCCCCTAGGGATCTGTTCTGGGGCCCTGCTTGTTTAATATTTATATACATTCATTGTCTGAGGAGGTGATGTTTGGGAAACCAAATTTGCAGATGACACTAGAATTGGTATTAGTATCAGAAACGGAAAGGACATAACGGAATTGCAAAAAGCCTTATTTAAAATGGAAATTTGGCTAGGAAAAAGTTATCTTTAATACTGACAAATGTGTAGTGATGCACTTTGGAAGAAAAATAAAAAGATTACTTTTTAAATGGACATATATTGGGTAAAGTAGTGGAAGAAAGATATTTGGGTGTTAAAGTGACAAGCGATCTCAAGTTCCATCAGCATGGTAGCCAGGTTATAAAGTCAGCTAATGGTATTCTTATCAACATCAAGAAACATATAAAGAGGGAAGTGATTGTGCCTCTCTTTGGAGCACTGGTGAGGCCACAGTTGGAGTATTGCGCACAGTTCTGGTCCCCTGGTTTCAGGTTGGATGTAAAGAGATTAGAGAGGGTTCAGAGGAGGGCTACCAGGTTAATAGCTGATGTTAGGGACCTGGACTATGAAGACAGATTGGAGGATTTGAGGATGTTCACATTGGAGTATAGGCTATTGAGACGGAACATGTGTATGGTGTATAATGCACTTAAAAATACAAGTCTAAGGGATAAATTGGGACTTACATTAAGGGAATAGCAATATGACACTAGGACACATTCATGGCAACTTAAGGGGCAAAATTTTAGGACCACGAAAAGAAGACACTGGTTTAGTGTTAGAGTCATTCCAGTGTGGAATAACTTACCTGAAAAGGTAGTTACAAGTAAGACAATGTTTGAGTTTAAGAGGAAATTGGACAAATATTGCATAGCAAACAAAATAGGGAGTTACAATAATTAGAATAAACAGCGAGCTCAATGGACGCAAGTCTTCTTTGCTCTGAAATTACCTATGACACCTATGATAATGTCCTGTTTCTTAAAGGGACACCAAAACTGCGATGAAAAATCCAGATGTGGTCGGACAAAGACTCTGTAAAGTGGCATCAACACTCGGTCCATTGATTTAATATTTCTTTTTATAGCACAGATGACACTATTTGCCCTATATATGACTGCATTTATCTCGGAATTTGGAAGAAAATTGTCAGATACAAGGACCAGGTCCTTTCCTGTATCTGTGTTGATCAATGCCTTATTATCTAAGGTGTATATATGCGTTGAGTTGTGTGTCCCAAAATGTATGATCTTACATTTTGTATGATTTAATTTCATTCCCCAGGTTGAGATCCATAGAGATATATTATCCAAATCATTCTGCATTGATTTTATTTTATCAAAATTTGTACATAGTCCACCGATCTTGATATCGTCGGCGTATTTGATAGTATTTGAAAGACAATTCTTTGTTATGTCGGCTATGAAAAGCTGAGAAAGGCGAGGGACCAGGACAGAACCCTGGGGTATGCCACTTGTAATGGATCCTAAGCTTGAAAGCTAGCCATTTATAAGTACTTGCTGTGTTCGCTTATTTAACCAATTTGCTATCCATTTAACCAAAATTGGAGTGATATTAAACTGGTATAATTTTTTCAATAAAGCCCAGTGAGGAAGAAGGTCAAATGCCTTGCTAAAATGTACATAAACCACATCATAAGGAAGTCTATAATCCAGTTGGAGGCTAACAAATTCATAGAAGCACAACAAATTGGATAGACAATTTCTACCCTTTTTAAAACCATGTTGTTCTGAGTTGGTATCAATTATGGTAGAAGTAATTAAGTGCTTAATTAAACTTTCCAGTACTTTACACAATGATGAAGTAAGACTTATGGGTCTATAATTTTCCCAAAGATTTCTAGGTCCTTTTTTATAGATGGGAATTACGTATGCTATTTTCCATAGATCAGGGACATCATTTTGATTCAAACAATAGTCATATAATAGTTTTAAAGTTAAACAAACTATCGGCCAATAAACATAAAAAAATGACCAGGCACATCATCAGGAGATGTACTGATTTTTTTCCTTTAAGCCCAACTAATTTAGTATGAACATCTGTTTCAGAAATAGATATGTGACTATCAATTGCATTAGCCACTGTGGCATCCATCTGTTTCTTCTGAAAAATATTACAATAAAATACATTGGATAAGTTGGCCATCTCAAGTGGGTCATGAATTAAAGCATCATTAATCAGAAGGGGGCCCACCTGACAAGTAGATTTTTTTTAGAGAATTTATATATACAAAAACATGATTTACTGTTATCTTTACAAGTATTGGAAGCCAATTTAAGCTCCCAATTCTTTTTTGATCTTCTAATACTGTTTTTACATTTTTTTGAATATATAAATAAGAACTTCAGCTAGCAGGTCTTTCAGATTTCAAATAGGCTGCATAACACCTATTTTTTTTTCTTTATAAGTATGGCCAGGTCTTTAGTCATCCATTTTGGCTTAGGTTGTTTGGATGTATTTTTTTTTCTATTTGGTATAAAACTGTTTCTCAGTGTACTGATTTTGTTGAGTAAAGTATTCCTCAACACCTACGTTGTTAAGAACAAAAGACCAGTCTATACTGTCCAGATGGTTCACAATTTATGAAGCTTGAAATTAAACGTATCTTTTAAATGATTTCTGCATTGTGAATTAAACCCTAAGGGTAGGCATAACATAAGTTCTGATTTATAACCACATAAACACATAAAAAATATATATTGATAATTTAAAAACATCAACAATTATGAAAATGAACTAATGTGGTAAAATTAACTTTAAACACTGTCCCATAGACTATAAAGCTAAATCTCAAAATATCTTTTGTTTCTTATTTCTTATATAACACTTTTACAAAAAAATCATAACACCCAAGGAGGTTCTTCTTTTATTTATTCATTTATTTATTTCAGTTTGGGATTAGTACCTTTGAGTCAAAGACTCATTTTCAAAGGTTCCATGTCAGTGTTGAACAAACACTACAAAAATACAAGGTTTACAGAGAGAGAGAAAAAGAGAGAAACATTGAAGCATATACACAGACAGTAATGGTAAAATCTGAACTCATACACATCAAATTAGTAAATATTAACAGGTAGACTGATTAGAGAAGACGGGGTTGGGGGGTCAGCTAGAAGTGGCATTGTCTGAGGTGGGAGAGAGGTGGAGCTTTCAACCAAGTGAGACCATCATCAGGTAATTGGCGGTAGGGGAGTGGGTTAAGAAAAAAGTGGTATATAGCCGAAAGATGTAGAGGTGGGTAGGTAAATGGAAAACTGGGGGCGAGGTACTATCACATTAGCACAGACAGTTACAATTGATTTTAGAGCCAAGGAGAGATTTGAGCCCAGCTTTGAAGGTACTAATCTTGGTAATATCAGTGCGGTCAGCAGGTAGTTCTTTGTACCACTTTGGACCTTGATACAGGATGGAGTTCTGGGCAAGTTTCATCCTTTTGAAGGGAATCACCTTCTTGTCAGCGACCGCACTATGGGTAGATTTTGTTGGGATGGCCAGCTTAAAGTGTCCGCCCAGTGTGGAGGATGTCAGTCCAAGTAGTACTTTTTTTAGAAGTAGGCAGGTTTGGTATTTCCGTCTAAGATGGAGTGGGAGCCACCAAGTTTCAGTGTACAGCGAGCAGGTGTGGATGTTGAGAGTAGCCCACAAAGTAAGACGTCAGGCCTTACTGAGGAGTGTGTTTTTCCTACTAAGAGCAGTTTTGTGCTCACTTCTATAGATAGCAACCCATAGTCAATTGTAGACAATACTGAGCTACTGGTGGCTAGTTTGAGTCATTCGGTGTCATTGAATATCTGTGACGATAAAGTACACCAAGTTTTGTATTTGCAGTCTTGATAGCAGAGTCAATTTGGTTTGAAAAGGTGAGCATGTCATCAAAGGTAATGCAGAGATATTTGAAGTTAGATACTTGGTCTAGGATTTCACCCTTTTGTTATGAATATGCAGGGCAGGCATTTCTTTTGCTTTGGGAAGTTTGATGTTTAGTAGTAGCTTGTTTTCCATAAACCAAGATTCAAGTTTATGGAAGCTGCTTTGGAGTTCAGTTGTGATGGATTGTTGGTCTTTGCCAGCAACTGAGATCAGTGCATCATCAGCACAGAGAACTGTGCTTGCTGAGCAAGCCATTGGGGCAGAGTTGATGAAGAGGCTAAAGAGTAGAGGACCGAGGATTGACCCCTGCAGAACCCCGAAGTGCACCTCCTTAGCAGCGGATAGGGTATCAACAATTTTGACTCGTTATCTGTTAGAGAGGTAGCTGCCAAACCATAGTCCTATATCTAGGGATAGACCTGTAGACAGAAGGCAACTTAGGAGGAGGTTGTGATTAACAGAGTCAAAAGCCTTTGTGAGGTCAATGAACACTGATTCAACTGCCTGACCACTATCCAAGGTGTTATATAGTTGAGATGAATAATCATCTAGAGTGGTGAGTGTGGAATGCTTTTACGGAAGCTGTGTTGTTGCGGACAGAGTAGGTTATGGTTATTAAGGTATTCAGTAAACTGCTCTGAGACCATTCTTTCATTACTTTCGAAAGGGAGGAAGGATGGATATAGGTCTGTAGTTGGATGTTTGGGTTTTATTCCCCGCTTTAAAGACAGGCGTTACGTTAGCTGACATCCATGCATTCGGAAATACACCTGATTTTAGAGAGGCATTATACACCATGGTAAGAGGACCAGCAAGTTTGTGAAGGAATAGATCAACCAGCTTCACGTCAAGCATATCCACCCCCATCCTGGTCTTGCCAAGCTTCCTTTTAATATGCTTGATGGTTTCCGGCTTTGGTGACACGTCTAAAGTAAAAGGGTGGTATATCTTTCCTTGGGGTATCTTGAGGGGCAGTTGGGTGTTGCTGAACATGCATATCTTTGAAGTAGTCACCAGGAGTACACTTGAAAGGTCAGTGAACACGTTGTTGAGGCTCATTGGCAATTTCAATGGGTTCCTGTAGGGGCCCCTTCTCAGTCAGTAGGTCTGGGGGGTCTTGGGGTCTTTGCCTGTTAAGAATTTAAGAGAGCACCAAAAGTCTCTTCCAGAACCCCAGGTTTTGGTTAGTAGATCCTTATAGTAGGAGGCTTTAGCCTCTCGGATGAGTCTGGTGCAGGCGTTTCTAGCTGCCTTGTAGGTATTAAATGCAGCAGGTGTACCAACTGCTTTTGCCAAAGATTGTCTCTGTTCTTCATAAGTCCAATAAGGGAGTTGGAGAGCCAGGGATTGGAGGTTCCCTTAATTGTTTTAATTTTGTATGGTGCAAAAATATCACAAGCACAGCTGAAAACCGTTATGAAGTAGTTAAGTGCTTCATTACCATCTATATCCCCAGCCAGTGGGGACCAATCCAGTTGTGGCATGTACAGCTTGAAATGTTCAAGTATCTTAATGCAGCCTAAAGTAATTTAATGGCAGTCGTCCTAAAAGATACTGATGCACATGAGAAAACAAGAGGCAACCAGAGTAAGGAACTGTTAAAGAATTAACATTATAACAGGATCCTCCTGGCTCCACCATGTTTGTGTCTGTTAAGGAGAGAAGAGATAAAGGAGATACACATTTAATGTAATGCATAAAAGTAAAATATCACATCAAAACATGTGGGCCCCGATTCTAGAACGTTGGCTCAAGTCGCCGCCAAATGCAACTTGCGCCAACCGCAACTGCAACAATGACCCTGTGCCCTATTCTAGAAGGGGCAGGGTCTCCGTGACGAAGTCTTTCAATTCATGACATGCGGCCCGGTACGCCAAACAGAGGGTTCACCTGGCGAGCATGTCACAAGCCGCAACGCAGGTCGCAAGTGCCCCCCCATGGCCAGTAAGCCAAGGGTAGGCACTCGCAGGGCTGCCCACACCCCAGCCCCCAAATGTATAGAGAAAGAGCCCTGCAGGCTGCCCATACCAACTGCCCCCAAGCATCCAGTAAGTGCACTGCAGGGCTGGCTACACCTCTGTCCCCCGAAGTCACCATAAATATGCTCCACAAGGTGGTGCAGTCAACCCCACCCATGCCCCGAACCCCGAGTCACCCGTCGCAAAGGCGGTACACACCCAGACAAGCCTCTGGTAAGTTTAATGGCCCCACCCAGCTGTGCCAGTCCGCCCAGCACCCCCACCCGCCCCAGCCGCGACTGGCACAGCCCACTTTCCTCACTTCCACGCCAGCTGCCACTGAGTTTGCAGGGAGTGCTACTGTAAAATGCTGCATTTAATAATTCCAACGGAGCAATCGAGATCCTCATTATTCTCTTCAAGGTAATGCATTGTGGGAGTAGCACAAATAGATGCCAGATATGCAAATATTTGTACTTTTGCCATAATACATAAATGAATCAGATCTGAAAAGGACCAAAACGATTGAACACACCACCACAGAACTACAGAGAACTAAACAATAAATAATAATAATAGTTTTATTTATAAAGCGCTTTTTAGTTTTCAGAGTGCTATATAAGTTAAAAAAAATACAAATCCAACATTAAAATTCAAAATTAAACGCAGATAAAAATCACAATATAGTCAACAGCTTCAAAAACGGTCAGTTTTCCAGATAGGCCATTTGCCAAAAGTGGGTTTTCAAACCCCTCTTAAATTCCTCCACGGTGGTGCAATCCCATAACCAGCGGGGTACAAAATTCCAAAGAGTGGGCGCAGCATAAGGGAATGCTCTACACCCAGATGATTTGAGATTCACTCTTGGAATCTCTAACAACCCCTCATTGACCGAGCGGAGCGATCGGCCAGGGCAGTAAGAAACCAGAAGTTCTTTCAGTCATGACAGGCTTTGAAAGTCAGTAAACTGACTATAAAGCGATCCACCACCGTATAGGCAGCAAGTGCAGTTCACGCAGCACCGGGGTAATATGACTGGACCTACTTGACCCAGTCAAAACCAGGGCCACTGCATTTTGCACTAGCTACAGGCGGCAGATTTCAACCCCGAAAGCCCAAAGTACAGGGAGTTGCAGTAGTCCAGATGCGAGGACACAAAGGTGTGGACCAATGTTGGCAGTGCGTCAGATGGAACAAGGTGCCTAACTCTGGTGATATTCCTAAGATGGTAAAAGGAAGTCTTGATGACTGTTGACACTTGCAACTGGCAACTGCAGTGTCAGCCTGTCATCCAATATAACTCCCAGGTTACGCACCCATTCAGAAGTCTGGAGTGAAACGCCGCCAAGAAAAATTCCTGAGGGTGTACCAAAAGACGACCCCTCTATCTGACGACCCAGGCCCACAACCAATACCTCTGTCTTTTCTGAGTTCAACGTCAACCAACTAGAATCCATCCACTCCTGAATTTCTTTCAGACAGTTGTTAAACACCAAGAGAGCTCCATCCTGGTCGGGTGCGAAAGACAGGTATAGCTGGGTATCATCTGCATAGCAGTGAAACCTCAGTTCATGACGTCTTATAATATCTCTGGGGGCAGCATATACACCGCGAACAACATGGGAGACAGCACTGAATGCTGAGGCACCCCACACAACAAAGACGGGCTCGAGGAAAAAACCCTGGACACAACTCTTTGTGATCTCCCAGTGAGGAATGAGGTGAACCATCAAAGGACGGTTCCCGATATTCCACAAATATGCCTCAAGTGTGCTATCACCACCATATGATCCACGGTGTCAAAGGCTGATGAGAAATCAAGGAGAACCAAGATAGAACGTTTCTTCTGAACTTTCGCCCTCAGAAGATCATTAAACACCCGAACCAGCGCAGTCTCGGTGCTATGTCTCTTACGAAAACTGGATTGGAAGGATTCGTAGATGTCATGGATGGTTAAATGGTCCTCCAATTGGGCCACCACTACCTTCTCAATCACCTTCCCAATAAAGTGTAGGTTTGAGATAGGTCTGTAGTTTGTGAAACAGTCTGAGTCCAAGGTAGCTTTCTTTAAGAGAGGTGTCACCACCACCTCTTTCGGGGAGCTAGGGAACTCACCCGACTCCAAGGAGCCCCAGACTATTCGCACAAGGACTGGACCGATGATATCACTACAACCCAAAATTAGGGAGGTCGGTCCAGGATCCAAACTACAGCTTGTTGGGCGCACACTATAGATAATCCTCATGACAGCCATGAAATCAGGTTGACTGAAGGAACTCCAAGAAAATTGAGGTACTGTGAACTCACACTGTTCAACATCATCCCCCCCCCAGAGAGTGCTGGTTGCAGATCCGCCCTGATGTTGACCACCTTAGTTGCAAAGAATCGAGCTAGCCCCTCGCACTCTAATTGGCGAAAGGCTTTTCGAACTTGCAGACAGGCTGGGTTGCACAGTCTATCTGCATTTAAAAAGCTGAGTCGGTCGGTTCCAAGCAACTGCAATCTCCCTGGACAGGAATTCTGCCTCTTACGGGAGATTGCAGATTGATAGACTGAATAATGGTCTATCAATCTAAGGTGGTCGGGTTTCATAGGCAGACCTGCGCCAGCACCGCCTAACTCTTGCCCTGTCTCCGATCTCCTCAATGTCCCATCAAACCAAGGGACTTGGGGTGAAGGGATAGGGATGCACTAGAGAGGAGCAATAGAATCCAGAGCCACCGTAACAGCCGTATTATAGGCTGACACAAGGGTCTCTGGACTATTGCTCACCAACACGGGGACTAGAGGTCAAGGCCTTGGGGAGTAATATCCCATAAAGGGTGGTGCCTACCATCTCACAGGGGTAGGCCTTCTGGGGGTGCAGAAACTGAACCTCAGAGTGTAGTTGTCTGACCAGGCGACTGGTTCCACCCCCAGATCAGATGTTTCAAACCCTAGGAGAAAGACTAAGTCCAGAGAGTGTCCAGATTTATGGGTAGCAGCGGAAACCACCTGTGTAAGGCCCAAATAAATCATTAATTGGAGGAAGTGATTACCAAATTGTGAGAGTTCATCGTCGACCCAGGCATTAAAGTCGCCCAGAACCATCAATTTGGGTGACTCAAACGACATGTCGACCATGAAGTCTGCTACTTCCTGTAAGAAATGTTTCCCTTCCCCGGGTGGACGGTAGATGAGTACGATTCGAACACCTACTCCTGCTACCACCATGCAGTCAAAGGATTCTCTCCCACTACCACATTCGTGAGGCCCAGTTCAGTCTTGAAACAGACTGCAACCCCCCCACCCCTGCAATCCAATCTCAGGCGGTGTATCACCGAGTACCCAGCTGGAGTCATAGCTTCCAATGTGGGGCCTGGATTTTCATCCAACCAGGTCTCAGTGATGCAAGCCAAGTCCACTGAACCAGCAAGATCGGCAATAATGCCGGTCTTATTCCTGATGGGCCTGGCATTGCATAGCATCACCCGAGCTGGACAAACCTCGGAGGTTGTCGGGCCCATCTGCCTACTGAATTCAGTAGTGCCCTTGGGTATGGGCACCAGACATGGCAAACCATGATTTGGATTCTATTTCACCCCAGGGCGCCTTCTGGGTCTAACTACCCCAACACGGTGACCCCCCTCATTCATTCTCCCTTGTTTGCAGCCCCCCCCCACCCTCTTCCCTCTCCTGCAAGCAATTCCCAAAGCTCTACAGCGATGATAAGTCTCATATTGGAGAGGGAGGAATAAAAAGGGCGGAGGGCGCGAAGAGAGGAGGATGAATAGCGCACCACCGTGGGGACTAAAGGCCGACACATGCCACTACTAAATCATTAAAACCAAACATAACCACCAATAAAACACCCCAAATAATTAAACTTAACAAACTAAATAAATAAAAATAAGTACTCCACCCCAACAAAAGCAAATCAAACCAAAATTATTCCAAAACTTAATCAAAATAAATAAATAAAAAGACTACCCCACCCCAAAGAATCAAGTCAGGGCCAAGATAGAGGACTACTAAAACTTAAAAATAAATATAAATCAGATTAAACAAAACTAAAATTAAATAAAATAAACTTATTTACCACCCCTAGCTCTCTCACAGCCAGGAAGGAAAGCTTATTGGCACTCTCACTGCAGAGTACAGATGTATTCTTCAAACAAATCATAAATAACATTTCAAACTTAAAACAAAACAAAATAATACATTCCTCCCCCAATCCTCTCACAACCAGGAGAGGAAAAACAATCACATTTAAAATAAATAAATGGAAACAAGGTCCTCTCACCACCTCGTTGTCCAGAAATAAACTTAAAAGCAAATTAAGGAGAAAATAAGAAGTGCTCAGTTCGCTAGGCACAGAGTCAGTTTTATACACAGGCTATAAAGAGTCATAGTCTATCAGGATCGAAAAGAGAGTACAGGTAAACCAAACATCCACGGAACTTATTCAGAAAAATATGAAAACTGAGAACATCCAAAAACCAAGTCAGTCAGATCCATAAAGTGTCAATAGAATAAGGCCCCTCGCTCCCAACTGGGCAAACACCACAAGAAATAATGTGGCCCGAGAAAATGCCCAGAGCAGGCCATGTTAGAAGCCCAGCCTGGGAGTCTAGAGGGCATAACACCTCAGCCAGTTCCTTGGCTGAAAAATCTCACTACCTGCTTCAGACCACAAAACAAGCGGAGGGTCTCAGCGGGAATCGGGCCTCAGGCCAATCCTATAACCAGGCTCAAAATGGCCTAACGCACACCAAAGGATTTGAAATAAACTTGGTAAGACCCCTTCACTCCTTCTTTATTGCTCAAAACATAGGTATCCAGGGTCCCAGTCCAGGTCTCAAATTCAGTCAGTCAGGCGACCGTTCTTCCAGCTTCAAATGCTGCCCAGCTCATAAGGCACAGAAAACAGAGCACCCTCACAACAAATCCCAGGCACGATTTCACCAATAAAGCAGGGTAATCACACAGAGCCCCCAATATCCAAAAGTTCCTGTGCTAAATGATGATGTACTAGCGCCCCGACCTCTCCATCAAAGGACGAGTCCGCTCCAATTCATTCCCCACCCGATCGAAATCACAGTCAAGCAGCAGGGCAAAGAAACACAGAATGCCCAGAGCCCAAGTCCCAGACACAGCCCCAATCAGGATTAGAGCAGGGATAGTTACACACACGCACCCGATGCCGATGGATCCCACAGTAAATGGTGTCCTATCATGTCTCACTCGCGGGGCGAAAGCACTCCAGTCCACTCCAAGCCCGTTCAAAGTTCGAGTCGGGAGACAGAGCACAAACGCCAGGCCACCAAGCTGAAACACTCATGTTCATCCAAGGTTCTAGGTGCAGGAAAAAAAAAAAGTCTACTGATCGCTAAAACTACAATAAAACATAAAATAAGTAAAACTAACTGAAATGAGTTTAAAAAACTCAAAAACCTAACTCAAACGCCACACAAAGCAGCAGCACTCTTAGCCCAGCGGCCATCTTCATTGCCCCCATCGCACTAGCAGGCACAGCTCCAGGCATGCCCCCGGATTGTCTGGGCATGTAGCCATGATGATCAGCCAGGGAATCTGGTGTGGAAGGGGGACACCAATGGTTAGGTATATTTATGCGCTGTGTAACCGGCAACATAATGTCAGAAATTGCATGAAAACAGCAGTCACAATATAAATGTATATTGAGTATTAGCCAGCCCGGTGGCGCTGAGGGTTGAGGCGCTGGATGTCACACCTCACACCATGCCGGCTACCCGGGTTCGGGAACGAGCCCGGCTTGTCGGGGGCTGGCAGCGGAGGACTAGGATCGAGCATCCGTTGACTGCTCTCCTGATCCTGGGGTGGGTTGGGGAACACCGTCGCACAGCAGCCACCTCTGGGGATGCTTGGAGGTGCTGTTAGCGTGATGACAGCTGGAGGGGGGAGTGCAGTGGACATCGGCACGCTGTGCCTGACGTCATTGCATGTCCGCATCCCCAAGGGACAAAAATCAGGAGGAAAATGGCTGGGTGCTACCGTGCAGCTTGATGGCCGTGCCCTGCACTACCCGGAGGACTTGTGAGGAGTCCCATCGGGGAGGATCCGGGGCTGTCCTGGCTAGGAGTGGCAGAGGGGGTCCTCCGGTTGGACAGCACGATGGCCGTCCCGGACCCACTTGGGTGTGGTATGAGCCACCCAACTTAACCAGGTGGGCAGGGCCGGCAGCTGGATGCCGCACGCCGGTCTCGCCTCAGAAAGGTGACAAATATGGATGTGATAAATGTATATTGAGTAGGGAACATGCATGCGCACAGCCATACATTTAGACAGTCTATCTGCTTACTCAAAATGCTTACTTGAACAGCATTTAATGCTGCATTAACCAATATTGTGAGTTGCTGTTCATTTCTCTCCCAGATATAATTAACTTTTAACAGTATTCACACTGCACTTGTCATGTTACAAGCGCATTAATCCACTCCAAAGTCGGGCTGTACTTGGGAATTAATGCCTGGTTGGTGGTTGGAGGCACTCGGCCTGTGGTCTCGTGCCCCAACCCCGCCAACCATGCATTAATTCCCTAGTAGAGCCCTACTTTGTCATAGATTAATGCTTGCTTGGATCACAATGTACTTTTTCTAAGCCTCTTGCAGGAAAGAAACTTACAAATTCTGTACAAGCAAGAAACACCCTGTCTCCAACAGGAGGATGAAGCAATTGTTTTATTTATTTATTTATTTGTTTGTTTCAGTTTCAGGTTACATGCTTTGGGAGGCTCCTTTACAAAGGTTTCAAGTCATCAAATACAATACAGTTACACTAAGGCATGGTTTGTTACAATAAATAGGTACAACAAAGGTACAGCAAAGTAGAAGTGCAAGAATTAGGCAGAAGTATACTCACCCAGGAGAAGCGAGTATAAACGGAGTTGCTGTTCTATGGTAAAGAAGCTAAGGAGACACCATAGGGTTGCTAAGTGCAGGTAAGTGAGGGTTGTAGCTGCCCGAGCGGGCGTTTTCCAGAATGAGGGAGATGAGAGGTGAAGTGAGGGTGCAGGTTGTTAGACAGAGGAGGGTGAATCAACCAGGGTAGGGCTGGTAAGTAGTTTAAGTAGCTACCAAGTAGGCATTGTTTAATGGGGAGGGGAGGAGAGGAGAGGTGAGAAGGAGGAAATCATTGGAATGAGGGGGAGTGCGTGAGCCAGAGGTAAGTGGAGCAAGTGGATAGGATGGGCAGTCACAATGATTTGCTTTTGGCTAGAAGGAGGTGAAGGCCTCTTTAAACAGACCAGTCTTTCCACAGTCAGTGAGTGGCTGAAACTCATTTATTCACTGAGGCCCACGGTAGGCAGGGCTCACTGGGCAAATGAGGTGTGCATAAAAGGGTTCTTGAGAGCACCTTTAGTAGTTTTCCTTGTCTTCTGTGATGTTGTAGAGCACTGGAAAAGTGCTGCAGCTGAGTCAAGGGTTAAACCAAGCAGGCCACTTTACCAGTTAAAGAAGCCTGGTATTTGACTCGAGGTGCAGTGGGAGCCAACCCATTTTAAAACAGAGACTGCAGAAATGAGTCAGCTTATGTGCCCCTAATACTAGTCTGCAGGCCTTATTTAGTAGCACTTTCATTCTTTTCAGAGCGGTTTCTGTTCCAGCGCTGTAGATGACTAGCCCATAGTTGATCGTTGACAGTATCGAGTTCTGTGTGACAAGGCTCATGGCTGATGGAGACATAGCTTGCCTGTGGCAATAGAGTATGGCCAGCTTGATATTTGCTGTTTTGACTACACAGTCAATGTGCGATGTGTAGGATAGGATGTCGTCAAGGAGAATGCCTAGGTATTTGAAAGAAGTTACTTGTTCTATCTAGAGTGTCGCCTTTCTGACTTAAGATGGACAGTGGACTGGATTTTTATGTTGGCTTGTGTGCACGTTCAAACAAGATATTGGGGTAGCAGCACTTTCAGAGGCGTGTCAGTGTTGTGGTGAATGAAGGGCATGCTTTAGTAGGTGTGTCCCTCATTCCCCAGTTAGCCAGCATGCTAGCACTGACACAGGTATTATGCAAAGTGCCACCAACTTGAGAGAAATGTGCCACTGCAATCAGAGACAAGTTCATCATGCAGTGGCACAGATGACATGCCTCCTGTACGTGTCTTTCCTGGTGAAACATTTCAACAAACATGGCAGAGGAGCCACCGCCACACAATCCCAAAAGAAGGCTGACATTGGGGGTGCAACCCCGTGTTGGCATGTCCGCCACCCCCCATGTTGTGTGGCACATTGGGAGCCCACCCCAGTTTGCTGCCACTCACAGAAAGCTGACCACGTCGACTTGTTCCTGCCCCTGCCCCACCCCCATTGTGTGGCCAATATCACCCCTGAAAGTCATGGGGCACACTGGGAGCTGACCCCAGTGTGCCTAACATTTGTTTTATTTCACCTGTAAAGAAAGAAAACCGTCTTGTGGACAGTGTCCATATTTTTTTGTACCTGGAAAAAGAAAACGGTCCGTTGTCTGAGGTTCCCCTCCCCAACCTGCACCACCCTCTTGCACTCCACCTCCCATATCCCCCTCACCCCAAACTTGCCCTCGAGGTCTGGCGCTGCAATCTTCACTGGAGTAGAACATGTCTGCACTCTTCAAAGCCGAACGGCAAAATGAAGAAATGTCGGTAAGCTGTCCAATGGCATAAATGGGGGGGGGGGTCAACTTAGGTGGATATCTCAGCCATTTTTTGGAATTTTGGCTCCAAAGTTTCGACTTGGAGTTCTTGTGACCCCACCTCATGAACACATGCACTATCATCTTGTTATTTGATTCTGAAAGGTAATTTCATGGTCACTGCGTGGAATGTCCTTTCCAGACTGATTAACAAAACGACAGTGCCACTGTTCATGAGGTGGGGTCCCAAAAAGCCTATGCTGTAAATTTGGTGAAAGAATTTCAAAAATTACTGTTATGAGCATGCATTGCGCAGTTTCCACGTACGCACTTGTCTTCGACAATTTTTAATATTTTCACTCCAGATTTTCAACATTGCCATTTTTTCACACCTCCTTATGAACAATACAGCTGGTTATTTTGACATTCTGCCCCAAATGTTTTCACATGCTGTCGCGCACAATGGCGCCGGTCACTATGGGAAATCAATGTTCGAATAGATTAAGAAAATTACAGTGACTGTTCATGAGCAGAGGTCCCAAAATGCCTATGTTGAAAATCAGGTTAAAAATCCCCAAATAATTGTGTTACTGCCATGCTAGTGCACTTTCTACCATGCTCATGACTTCACCAGTTTTTATACTTTCACTCAGATTTTCAACACAGCCATTTTTTACACCTCCTCATGAACAGTACAGCTGTCATTTTCAGATCCTGCTCAAAATGTGTTTTGCACCTGTTGCGCTAAATGGCGCAGTCGCTGTGCAAAATCACTGTTCAGCTAACAAACTGATAGTGCCACTGTTCACGAGGTGGGGTCACAAAAGCCCATGTTGAAAATGTGGAGTGAAAATACTAACAAAAAGCCTGGGGCATTAGGGTTTCCAACTGTAATGCCTCACCCTGTAGAGACTGACAAGCATCGGGTGTGACTTGGAATTGTCGGTTGTAATGCTCACACCATTCCACCCCACCCTGCAGCCAGTAACAGACATTGAGGTGTGCCTTGACTTTTGACCCAAAATTCACCCCATTCTCCTATACTGCACCCATCTCAGCATATTTCCTTATGGAATGTGTCGAGTGTGAAGCCCAAAGACCCCAAGGCACAACGCGACCGTTGTCCATGTCTGCAGCGTAGGTTGAGGAGAAATGGCATAAGTGTTATGGCCGACAACCCAAAGGCACACCCAGTGCCTGTCAGTCTCTGCAGAGGGTGGGGTGGGGTTGTGTCAGTTCAATACTTCACGCCATTCCTATTATGCATCTCTCTAACTTCGCACTACCAATGCCAATGCCAGCAAGACAATATTCGCATTGACAAATGCTTGTCTCTTATTGTGGAGCATTGTTAAGTACATAACTTTTGTCTTTTGTAGTTTAGAAGGAGTCTGTGAAGTGAAAACCAGTTCTCAAGTTACTTGAAGCTATTCTGCACAGCAGTTGTAATATCAGTGTGATGATTACCTGGTACGAAGATCATGGCATCGTCAGACCATAGCAGCAAGTCAGCTGGGCAAACAGAAGGAAGAGTGTTTGTAAATAGGCTGAATAGCAATGGGCTGAGAACAGACCCTTGAGGGACCCCCAAGGATACGTCCCTGGGATTAGACACAGCTGCACTTATTTTCACCCTCTGAGATCTGTTGGACAGGTAGCTACAGAACCAGGAGACAGTGTCTTGTGACAAGCCTAGCACCAGGAGGTCATTAAGTAGGATCTGGTGGTTCACAGTATCAAATGCCTTGGTGAGGTCAATAAAGACTGACCCCACCAACTTACCAGTGCCTAGGGCATCACATAATTGGGAAGTGAAGGCTGTAAGGGCTGTTAAGGTGCTATGGTTTCTGTGGAAGCCGTGTTGTTGGGGGCAGAGCAAATTGTATTTGTTAAGGTGCTCAGTAAGCAGATCAGAAACAACTCTTCGAGGGCTTTGGGGGTATAGAAATTGGCCAGTAATGCACCAGGTTGGCTCTATCCTGGGGTAACAAGGACTGTTTTCCATCTATCAGGGAATACCCCTGTTCTTAAAGATATGTTGAATAGCTTAGTGAGAGGAAGGTCTAGTTCATCTAGAGTGAGGGTTACAAGCTTCATATCTATCATGTCACTCACCATCCTGGTTTTGCCAAGGACCCTCCTGACATATTTAATGGTTTAAGTCCTTGTAATTTGTCTGAAATAGAATAGGGATTGACCCAGGTTTTGAGCGGGGAGCAGTTTAAGGGGGGGAATCACACTGTTGGGTAGGGTTTTTAAGTAATCTGGGGTAGAACTGAGCTTAAGTCCATAAATGTGTTACTAAAGGCATTTGCTGTGTCCTTTGGCTCATGCAGAGGGCTTGATGTAGTGACTATGAGGTCTGGTGGACTCTGGAATCCCACCAGTCAAAGATTTACTGAAATTCCAGAATTTCCTCTCATTGCCCCAACTTGTTTTCCATCAGCTCTTTGTTGTAGATTGTTTTCACATTCATCACCAGTTTAGAACATCTGTTTCTGGCTGCTTTGTATGCCATATAGTTGGATTGTGTTCCGGTTGCCCCAGCCTTATCCCAGAGGTTGTCTGGTAGGTTCAGTTGCTCCATTAGGGATCCTGTGAGCCAGGGATTTGTAGTGCCTTTGAGTTTAGATTTTTTGTAGGGAGTAAATAGGTCACAAGCATTGGTAAATGTTGTAGTGAAATAGTCAAGGGCCTTGTTGGCATCATCTGGGACATCTCTGGGGACCAATCACAGTTCATTACATACTGTCTGAAATACTCTAGCTGCACCTTTCTTAAAGATCACTGTTTAGTGAGCTTAGGGGCATGCTCTAGTCCCTGGTTTGACTAGGAACAGATGATTGGTGAGTGGTCACTTAGAGAGTCCGGGAGGACAGACACATTTGTTATGTGCTTGGGACTGTTGGTAAGAAGCCGATCTATAACGGTGCTGGTCCCTGTGTGGTAGTTCATCCTGGTTGCTTGGGAGACCAGCTGCGTGAGGTACAGGTTGTTTATTTTGTCTTTGATGGCAACAGTGTCCTGTGCTAGCCAGTTGGTATTAAAGTCACCTAGGATCACCTGTTTCCAGTTCTGCCTGATTTGGTTAAGGTGTTCAAAAAACTGCTCCAGGCCTGGTCCTTGCTTTCCTGGTGGTATACAGACTGTGGAGAGCAGCAAATGTTTTACTCTGACATCCGATTGTAAGCTTGATGGAGAGAATTTGGGCTTCACTTGTGTTGTTACTCTTAGCTAGTATCTTGTTTTTGATGCCATTTCTTAGATAAACCAGGAAGCCACCCCCATGCTTGGTTAACCTGTCCATACAGAAGATGTTATAGTCATACAGGGAAACTGCGGCATCAGTTATTTTGAGGGAGAACCACGTTTCTGTGAGAGTGATAATGTCAGGATTGTGTTGGGCAGCCCATGCCTGGAGCTGTGGGAGTTTTGGTAGCAGGCTACAGATATTGATAGAGGCAATTTTAAGGTAAACTTGAGGCTGATTAATCGACAAATCCCATAGCCCGACGTCCGGGGCTATCAGTTTTTGGACAGGGACAAGCATTTATTGCACTGCTGTTTGTACGTGGACAACCAGCAAATGAAAGCAATTACATTTTTTTTTTAACCTGCATTTCGTGCAGTAGTTTGCCACTAGGATCCATTCATCCTACTTCTGCTGCTGGGACTCTGGGTTGGGCATCATGTGATGTGGGTAGTGTCGGGAGCGGGGTGAAATCAAAGTGGCGGACTATGAGTGAACAATGAATGCGGATCCTGATCAGCGTGGCTGCAGCAGTTGGAGGACAGCACAGCAGCAGATGGCAAGAGCTGCATTAAACTCCACCGTGTGTGCTACAGCCAGTCAGGCAGGGGCAAGAGCACACTGGCAGTGATTGTGGGCAAAAGCTTGGAGTTGGACGCTTGTGGTGACGGGAGTTGGCAGAGCGATAGCAGCACTGAAGAAAGAGAAGAGGGAGCAGCCAGAACGAGAAGTCGGAGAAAGAGCAGGCAGGGAGGAGGAGGAGCAGCAAAAGAATGACTGGAAATTTAACTGTTGGCCACAGAGGTGAGTTGTGGGTTGTAAGGCTAGCCAGTCATTCGAGGAGAAAGAGGGTACTGTCACTGTTGAGGAGGTGGGAAAGCAAAGAACGTGTGCTGTAGTGCAGTCCTAGAATGTGGGGAACGCAACACTTTGTGTTTCTGTGGTTGTTGTTGGGAGTTCTGCATTAAGTGTGTGTCTCCAGCCTCTGAAAAATAAATTTGTATATAAACAAGTGGAAGGGAGGGTGATTGAAAGTGGTGAACTGGGGAGGGAAGGGCAGGGCAGCGAGCAGCGAGCAGGGCGCAAGCAGCTGATCAGCGAGGTCGTCAGTCATAGGCATGCAGACCTGCTGACTGCCCAATAAATCTGCTCCAAGCAAAGAACAAAATTAAAAGAACTAAACACAGAAAAGTGTATTGGCTGGCCAGGTCAGGGTGGGGGAATGAATCTGTACTGTAGTGAAGGTTAGGCTTTTGTGTTGCTCTCACTCTAGAAAAGTAAAGGTACAAAAGAGCAAGAACTGACAACAATAACAAGACAAAAGCTGCCCAAGGAAATAAAATACAATATAAAAATATGTTCTTGTGGTGTGCTAGCTAGGAAAGAAACTGTGTCTGGTGTGTTGGGTGAGGGTGGGGCTGCTGGAGCCTACCATGGGATAAAGTGTAATGTAAATTGTCAGAAGCAGGACCTAACTAACAAGAGTTGCATTTCAGCTGGGCTATCCTGAGTAAATAAATACACCTACATTTAAAGCAGCAGTACTACGGGAAAGCGGTATTCATATTTGTGTTTCAGATGATAGTATTTGTGCCTGTGAGTACTGACCTGGCAATATTTTTTGCTGCAAAGTCCGTTTTCTGCCAAATAGAAGTGAATTAAAATTCATCGGTAATTGTTTACAAACCGCGATCTATGACCTGCGTCGCCCCGACGGCAAGGCAATCAGCAGGATTGTGGGTAGGTCATCATGTTGCTTGTCCCTCCCTTCCTGCTCGAGATGCGGCGTCACAAGAGACAGAACGTATCTGTGAGCTGCCACTGCATAACTTCAGTCACTATGAGTTTCTCTGCCAGCAGTGACCTGTCACTTTCCCAGTTAGTTCTTTGATTATATTATTACTTTTCTGTTCGAGTGCAGTGCAGAGAACATCAACACAGTAACGGGTGGCAGTAGTTTCAACAAAAAAAAAAGTTCCTGCATGTACCGTCAAACTGCCTACATATCCATTCTGAAGTGCGCTACAAGTCTTGATGCTTAGATTATAAAGCATGCAGTAAATTAAATCAATTTTGCAGTAACTGGCAGAAAAAACATTTGCTGTTAGTTTCCTGCTTAGTATTTACTGAAGATACAGTCTCCGACGGACATATTTGTTGCCGTAACGCCACATTCTTCAGTTGTTCTGTGCTGCCCATCTGTTATGGTCATTGCAGATTACGATCTCTGCAGCATCGCTGTTAGTGTGGGATGAGGAGAAGCATAAACAGTCACTGCAAAATGTCAGCAGCTGAGAATGTCTTTGCTTTTCCAGGCTGCTGCTGAAGATGTGAGGAAATTGTTGGGGTTAGCGTTCAGGGGATATGTAGGTGTGGGACTGATCTGCTACCCATCTGCTACTGGTGACATGCATTGTAAAATGCCCTTTCTGACTTCCTGATATTCGTTCACTGAATACACAGTCCTGAGGGAGGGTGGTGGATGATTTTATGGGTACTGCAAGCAAGTAAAGTATTTTCTGCTGGTGGAAATGCAGTGTATTTCTGTTGCTGATGAGCAGTTCATGATATGATTCTGTAATGGGGTAAGCAGTAGTTCCTGACATTCGTGTACTGTGACATGGATGTGTGTCACTGAACATAGCAATGTTTCTCTACATATTGTCCTGCTGTGCTTCACTTTGTGAATGGTTGAAAGTTGCATGCCATGTGCACCATGCCATGGAGTGCTGAAAGCAGTTTGTTTTGTTGTTTCACTTGTTGATGATGCTGACCTGTATTTGCCATGGGAAACTGCTACATGAAACTAGGTTAACATTCACAGCCTTATGTGGTGGAAATGGTAATCTGAGATTTCCCTGGCACTGTTTTATGAGGTGATTACCGGAACACATTCAAGCAGTGGTGCTGGTGTGATTGCATATCATCATGCACTATGTGTCTGTGGACTCACTTTGTACTGACCATTTTCCACAGCACATTATTTCATGCTATGGCTGGCACATAGGCAGACATTATTCGTGGTGCCATTTCCCCAGTGTATTCACAGGGTTGTCTTTTCATAGATGTCACTGTCAGTCACACAGTGACTCTTCTTATCGATTTGTGATGTTTTCTGGAATCTTGTCACTGCTGAATGACTACAGCCTGCCAGCAATGTGAATCCTGGGCAATGGTGTCTTTGAACAAGTGATGTTCTGATTTGAAGCAAATGTGTATTGACACCTCACTTGCTGAATTAATGACTGTGCACGGAGTTGAACTATGGATGTCTGCATTTGCTGCTCGACACTTGCCTCATGCTCTCAACTGACTCCGTGTCCATGGATGTAAATGGACAAGGAAGATATGGAGTTGCTGCTCCACATTAGGTTCATGATCACCCTCTGACTCAGTGGCTGACCAGGGCTTACAATAAGGAAGGTCAGATTTTCCTGCTAATCCACACACTCTACACTCACACATTGAGTTACTGGATGTGGATGGAGATGGTCAAGGAAGGTCCAGACTTTCTGCTTCCCAGAAGGCCCTGGTTCACATATCAAGTCAGTGGCTAGAGAGGGAGTTGGGCAGTGAGTGTCCTTAGAGGACTTGTGAAGTGAAGGGCATGACTGACTACTCTTCATTTGCCACCACTCGCACACTGACTCAGTGGCTGTGGAGGAGTTGGGCAATGAGTGCCTGTAGGGGACTTGTACAGTGAAAGCACGACTGGCTAATCATCACTTGGCCCACACTCACACACTGACTCAGTGGCTATGGTGGGAGTTGGGCAGTGAGTGCCTGTAGAGGGACTTGTACAGTTAAGGGCAGGACTGGCCACTGTTCACTTGCCCCACTCACACACTGACTCAGTGACTGTGGAGGATTTGGGCAGTGAGTGCCTGTAGAGGACTTGTACAGTTAAGGGCAGGACTGGCCACTCTTCACTTGGCCCACACTCACACACTGACTCAGTGGCTGTGGTGGAGTTGGGCAGTGAGTGCCTGTAGAGGGACTTGTACAGTTAAGGGCAGGACTGGCCACTCTTCACTTGCCCCACTCACACACTGACTCAGTGGCTGTGGAGGGATTTGGGCAGTGAGTGTCTGTAGGGGGACTTGTACAGTGAAGGGCAGGACTGGCCACTCTCACTTGGCCCACACACTACACACTGACTCAGTGGCTGTGAGAGATTTGGGCAGTGAGTGTCTGTAGAGGGACTTGTACAGTTAAGGGCAGGACGGCCCTCTTCACTTGCCCCACACTCACACACTGACTCAGTGGCTGTGGTGGGAGTTGGGCAGTGAGTGTCTGTAGATGGACTTGTACAGTTAAGGGCAGGAGCCACTCTTCACTTGCCCCACACTCACACACTGACTCAGTGGCTGTGGTGGGAGTTGGGCAGTGAGTGCCTGTAGAGGGACTTGTACAGTTAAGGGCAGGACTGGCCACTCTTCACTTGCCCCACACTCACACATTGACTCAGTGGCTGTGGAGGGATTTGGGCAGTGAGTGTCTGTAGGGGGACTTGTACAGTGAAGGGCACGACTGGCCACTCTTCACTTGGCCCAACACCACACACTGACTCAGTGGCTGTGGAGGGATTTGGGCAGTGAGTGTCTGTAGAGGGACTTGTACAGTTAAGGGCAGGACTGGCCACTCTTCACTTGCCCCACACTCACACTGACTCAGTGACTGTGGAGGATTTGGGCAGTGAGTGCCTGCAGAGGGACTTGTACGGTTAAGGGCAGGACTGGCCTCTTCACTTGCCCCACACCACACACTGACTCAGTGGCTGTGGTGGGAGTTGGGCAGTGAGTGCCTGTAGAGGACTTGTACAGTTAAGGGCAGGACTGGCCACTCTTCACTTGCCCCACACTCACATTGACTCAGTGGCTGTGGAGGGATTTGGGCAGTGAGTGTCTGTAGGGGACTTGTACAGTGAAGGGCACGACTGGCCACTCTTCACTTGGCCCACACCACACACTGACTCAGTGGCTGTGGAGGGATTTGGGCAGTGAGTGTCTGTAGAGGGACTTGTACAGTTAAGGGCAGGACTGGCCACTCTTCACTTGCCCCACACTCACACACTGACTCAGTGACTGTGGAGGGATTTGGGCAGTGAGTGCCTGCAGAGGGACTTGTACAGTTAAGGGCAGGACTGGCCCTCTTCCATGCCCCCACACTCCACACTGACTCAGTGGCGCTGTGGTGGGAGTTAGGCAGTGAGTGCCTGTGAAGGACATGGTTAAACAGGACTAAATCTCTGGCCCACCACACAGGCTGCCAGAGCAGGTTGGGCAGTGAGTGCCTGTAGAGGACTGGCACAGTTAAAGGCAGGACTGGCCTCTTCCTTGGCCCTCACACAGCTCAGTGGCTATGAGAGGGTTGACGTCAATCTGTGGGGACTTGTACAGTGAAGGCACGACTGCCACCTTCCACGCCCCCACACACCCGGCTCAGTGACTGGGAGGTTGGGCAGTGAGGCATCAAAGGGACCCATACAGTTAAGACACGACTGACCACCCAGCACCTCACACAAACTCAGTGGCTGTGGTGGGGTGTGCAGTGGTGCCTGTAGAGGAACACAGTTAGGGCCGACTGGCTAATCATCACTTGGCCCCACCTCACACACTGACTCAGTGGCGGTGGGGAGATTGCAGTGAGTGCCTGTAGAGGGACTTGTACAGTTAGGGCAGGACCAGCCTCTTCTTGGACTCACACTGACTCAGTGACTGTGGAGGGATTTAGGCAGTGTCTGTCTGTAGGGGACATGAGTTAAAAAGAGAGACTGACACTCTTCCATGGCCCACCTCCACACCCACTCAGTGGCTGTGGTGGGACTGGGCAGTGAGTACCTGTAGAGGGACATGCAGTTAAGGCAGGACTGGCCCTCTTCACCCACACTCACACTGACTCAGTGACTGTGGAGGTTGGGCAGTGGTGTCTGTAGAGGGCTTGTACAGTTAGGGCAGACCTTCCTCTTCACTTGGCCCACACACAGGCTCAGTGGCTGTGGAGGATTTAGGCAGTGATGTCTAGAGGGACTTGTACAGTTAAGGGGCAGACTAGCCACTCTTCATAGCCCACCACACTGACTCAGTGGCTGTGGTGGGTTATGCAGTGAATGCCTGTAGAGGACTTGCACAGTTAAAGGCCGACTGGCTAATATCACTTGGCCCACACACACACTGACTCAGTGGATTGTGCAGTGGTACATGTGGGGGACTGTACAAAGGGGACTGGCCTCCTCTGGCCCTACACACTGACTCAGTGACTATGGAGGGTTCGGCAGTGTCTATCTGTGGGGACTTGTACAGTTAAGGGCGGACTGGCAACCCGCCATGGCCCACCTCACACATGACTCAGTGGCTGTGGTGGGAGTTGGGCAGTGAAGTGCCTGTAGAGGGACTTGCAGTTAAGGGCAGAACAGCACTCTTCACCCACCTCACACACCGACTCAGTGACTGTGGAGGATTTGGGCAGTGGTGTCTGTGGGGACAGCACACAGTTAAGGGAGGACTGACCCTCTTCACGCCCCCTCACACACTGACTCAGTGGCTGTGGTGGGAGTTGGGCAGTGGCACCTGTAGAGGACTTGTGATTAAAGACACAGACTGGCTAATCATCATGGCCCACTCACACTGACTCAGTGACATGGTGGGAATTGACAGTGAAGCCTATAAGCTTGTACAGTTAAGACAGGACTGGACCTTTCACTTGCCCACTCACACACTGACTCATGTGGGAGGTGGTTGGTCTGAATGTGTGGACAGGTGCTCTCAGCAGGCACAGAATCCCCAACCATGCTCAGTCTGTGGAGGATGCTACAAGGGACATGGATGATGCCCTCAGTTGCCCATGACATGGTCATTGTCTGTATGGGCATTCATCCAGGGATATCAGTACGGATACTCACAGCTATGTCCATGATGACGCTGAGTCAGCTGTGAGGCAATCGACAAGGGACATAATCACTGTCAATCTCTATCACATACTCACGCAGTAACAAGTGCTCTGGAGGGTTAACGTAAAGTTATGATTGGATATCTCCTCTCCCCATGCTCAGACAGTGACTTAGGGGCTGTATTACGTTGGACAGGGAGGTCAGACTTCCTGTCCCACCCACCTGAGTAGCTTAACATGGATTGGGCTGGACAAGGATTCGCCTGGGTACTAGCGCCAGAGGAATTTGTAGGGATGACAGATTACCGTCTCAGTAGGCCTGATCACAAACCGATTGGTGACATGGAAGGATTGAACAATAAATCTGGCACTAGTTGTTCTGTTGTAGGGCATAGTACCAATTTAACTCGTGGCTGTTGAGAAGTGTGAGAGGAATTCAGCACTTCCTCCTCACTAGGCCATGCTGTCAGTACTATTTTTATCATGGAGAAAGTTACTGGGCAGGTCATCACTTCAAACTTTGCAATGTACCATTGTCACAGCTGATTCGGTGTCTGTAGGAAGGTCAGGACTTCCTGCACTCAGGACATCCATGCAAGCTGATTCAGCTATGGAGGAAAATGGGAAGGTCAGGACATAGCTACTCAGTAGGCCCATAGTTAGACTATTGGGTGTCTGTAGAGGGGCAACAGGAAAGTCCCTAGTGTTCATCGTGGGCCTACAGTCACACATTTCACGTTGACATTGGTGGAAGTTGGACCCGGAGTAATCTTTCTCCTCAGTAGCATATGGTCACACAATAACTCAGTGGCTATACAAGTAATTTGACAAGGGACTAATAACGCCCTCAGTGGTCCATGGTCACACACCAACTCAGCTACTGTGGTGGCATTTCAGAACATGTCAGTTCTACAGGTAGCGGATGTAACCTTTCCCCAGTTGCTAAGGACACAACAACGCCAACAATTTATAAGCATTTTCTACACTGTAATACAATAAGAATGAACATTAAATGTTAATAATCACAATATTCCAATGTCTGCATCCTCACTTATTTAATCATTATAAGATGGTGTGCTTGTGAATGAAGGTATCCATGCTTCATCTGCAGGCAATATTGTTACTCACAGACCTGTCAATCGTGGTGATTATAACACAGTGTTGTGTCTCATAATATGCACAATCAAAACAGATTATCTATATCAAACAGGACATAGACACTGCTTCCAAATTCCATGAATAAACACAACTCCAATTATCGGGTGAATCTAGAAACAGGGCCAGAGGTGCAAGATCTATCGGCGGACGCAGCTTAGACCAAGTAGTAGTGGTCGTGAAAGGAAGAGGTGCATCTGACGCTGCTGGCGGCTTAGCACGATGAGAGCAACACAGGCTCATCAGGGGCAAAAGTTGGAATTCAATAACAACACCTGATCAATTTTGTCATACACAAGTTACAACAGACCCAAGTCAAACATGTATTGCAATGTGATTCACATAACTGATGCACAAGCATTGTTGCGCAGCCTTGGCCATGGAACACATGGTATAGCCATGTTGCGGAAAACTTCAATATTACTAACATTCAACATGTGGTGGTGTTAGTCACACCTGCTGATGTGGTGCCATAATGACAGTTCCTTCTGGATAATCACTGCTCTGTGGTATCTACTTAATTGCCAAAAACAAAACTGTCTTTGGATAGCCACTACAGAGATCCACTTGCCATAGTTCTTGTAAAGCCTATGACCCTATCTGCTCGTGGTATGTAATCAATACCTCTCACCTCAAGGTTACCTTGGGCCTATCCCAGGCACGACAAAAAACCACACATATACTTGAGCTCACAACCTTTCTGGTGACAACATGCATCCAACCCTCTCGGAGAACCGTTATCATTTCATCTTTATCTACAACCTTCAATGTAATTTCTGGCCTCATGTTAATGTCTCCTTCTCTGTTCAAGATGTCTCTCCACTGACTCTTCTTTATACCCTCAAGGTACCAGAAAGTTCTATCATGTCCCTTTGTCATTCATTTCCTCCACGGTACATAGTAGTTTATACTGAATCCATGTTTGTCATGTAATCAATGTGACATTTTATTATATTCTCTAAAACCACCGGTACATATATTAAGGCGTTATGTTGCCAAAATGAAAACACCACAATATATCTCCTCAGTATCATCTTATATAATGGCAGCACAACTCCTGGCATCTGCTGCTGATTGCCCTGCCTGTGCATTAAGATGACACAGCATTCATTAATCCTTTCTGCACTGCTTTGATATCTTCAGTAATCGAAAGGACACCACCGAGTCCATTGACTGATAGGAGATATTTCCATATTCCACCATCCAGTTTCTCTCCACTGGCTTCCTCCTTCTAGTTCATTACATTTACATTTAGTTGCAGAAACAACTTTCACACTATAACCATTTTAGCTTACAAGTCAATTATCATTTGGGATATCCATTATTTGATGACTTGTCTTCAAATACCCAGACATCTTCTAAATTCACTTCCAGTATTAGTACAAAAACATTGCTCTAGATAGTCAGTACTGAACAGGGTAATGAAAAGTAGCTCCACAACATGATTTACTTCACACTAAACAACCCACCTTCTTTCTATTACCAGTTAATACCTAATCAACACATCCCAGTACATACCCCAAATAACCATCTACTTTATCATCCTTCTATCTGGTATGTTGAGACAGGCTGTGCAGACATTGATGTACATCTATGGCTTTTCTAGTATATTAAATGTGTCACCCAATCAAAACATCTATACTTTTGATGACATGGACATCTGCTGTAATCGTGATTGACTTGTTACCCGGTACCCATGTGTGTGTGTGTGTGTGTGTGTGTGTGTGTGTGTGTGACTGTGGGGATTTCTGTACTGCATGCATAACGTGTGATTATTATAGAGAGTAAGCTAATTAACCTGATTATTCTCCCTCCTTGTTACAGACCCTGAATAAACCAGATCTGTTTGTTTCTGCAATTTACATTGATTGTGTGTCAGTTTATGCTGAAGGTATTGCACTGTTGCTGTTCTACCATCACCTTATTTTACAGGGGGTCCCCAGATTCAAGCTGAAGGAACCAGTCCTGGGGGTAAGTGCCAAGTACTAGTGTATGTGGTTTGCATATCTGGGGTATTGGGAGAGTCAGTGTTGTGTATGGTGTAGGCCACTAGTGGGCGATAAGGGGGGGTCACAGTGTCCCAGAGAGCTGTGGCCTGGTTAGCGTAACCCAAACCAACCGTGACCTTTGGGTGGAAGCACCTGTAATCAAACCTAGGCCCTTCAACCTGTCACTAGCCATGCAGGCAGGGGTAGTAGCCCAAGGGATAGCTCCACCTAGGGGTTACATGTGTTTTAGGGTTTGATTAAAATACTCAACATGACCGTATGTCTGAGGGTGATAAATGGAGATTCATATGCCACAGATACCTAGTAATCGGTATGGCTTCTTCAATAATGCACACCAAAATGACTGCTCTGATCAGTAATAATCTTTTTGGCATGCCGCTCAGTTGAAAATGTTGGCAAACCACGCTGCTGCTTTGGGTCTGTGACAGTGCACTAGAACTGTCTCTGGGTATCAAGCAGCATTGTCAATATTACCAAAATGAATCAATTACACTTTTACTTTTCTCTAAGGGACCTACCACATCCACTGCAATTCTCTCAAAGGCAAATCTATCAAGTGTCGGGGAACCTGAGGCACCTTGTCTTTTCTAGTCACTGGTGCCATTTTCTGACATTCAGCACAAGAACTGCAATAGGTAGCAACATTCTCATGAATTCCCAGGCCAGTAAAATCAGTACAACAATCTGGCAAGGATGTGGTCCCTCCCTGGGTGAGTAGCCCAAGAACTATCATGTGCTATCTGTAACAACTCTGTTTTATATTTCTTTGGTATGACCAGTTGTTCTACCTGATCCTGCATCTGAGGATTAACCCAAACTCTACACAAGGCCTAGCTGCTTAAAATAACCTTGGAGAGAAACATCATTACTTTGCTCCAAAACAAAATCACAATCAGTTATCAGTTTAGTTTCAGCATTTTCATGCATCAACCACTTATTTCCATCAGTCTTTTATTTGCCGCTGTTTTCAGGCATCTTGTTTCTTTCTTGGATTTCTGGATCTTGTAGCTGGGCTCAAACAAGTCCAAATCAAAGTCACCAAATAGAAAATAGTACCCAACATCTGAGCTTTTCTTTGCCCATGCTCTTGTTATCACAGTTGCTTAAACAGCAGGATTTACTCCTTTGTGATTCACTTCACAAATCCTGCAAAGTCATTTCCAACCACAGGTACATTGATGTGACACCCAATTATTGCTCAGAGTCTCTTGAGTGGTGGGATAATATCAAGTATCTCAGCGGATACAGATGAAACCAGTACCTGGTCCTTCTGCACCATCTTTTCTCAGAAACATAGAAACATAGAGGTTGACGGCAGATAAGGACCGCAAGGCCCATCCAGTCTGCCCATTTCTTTTTCTACCTTATAAATGTGCCATCGGCCTTTGCTCTGTCAGTGGTCTATCTAGTCATACTCATCTGTATTGCTCCCTTATGCCTTTCTCATGCCTGTTTGAAGCCCTGCACTGAATTCATAGCCACCACTTCCTGAGGTAGGCCGTTCCATGCATCCACCACTCTTTCTGTGAAAAAGAATTTCCTCACATTCCCCCTTAATCAGCCTCCCTCTAATCTCATGCTGTGTCCTCTTGTCCTGCTATTTTTCTTATATTTAAACATGTTAGACTCTTTCACCTTGTTAATGCCCTTAAGGTGTTTGAATGTTTCGATCATATCACCTCTCTCCCTCCTTTGCTCAAGGGTATACATATTGAGCTCTATTAATCTGTCCTCATATGTCTTCTGATGCAGTCCCTGCACCATTTTGGTTGCCCTTTTCTGGGCTGCCTCAATTTGGTTATTGTCCTTGTGAAGGTGTGGCCACCAGTACTGCACGCAGTACTCCAGATGGTGCCTAACCAGTGTCTTGTGATGAGGGAGTATTACCTCCCTCTTATGACTTGTGATACCCCTACTAATACACTCTAACATCCCCCTAGCCTTACCTACTGCTTTAGAGGTCTGCTTGGATGATTTCAGGTCATCGGTGATGATGATGCCCAAGTCTCTTTCTTCCTTTGTGACTGCCAGCAACTCCCCAGCCTATAGGTGGCTTCAAGGTTCCTCTTCCCTGTGTGCATGATCTTGCACTTCTTTGCATTAAATCCCAGTTGCCACTCTTCTGACCATTTTGCTAGTTTATCCAGATCTCTTCTCATTCAGCCCACCCTATCTGGATCATCTGCTCCAGGGTCTGTCTGCTACCCAAATCTCTAAGTCCCTTCACAGTCCTATCTCCCACCTTGACATTTGCTAGTACTTCTCCTAATTTGCTAAGGCCAAATTTGCTCCAGTGTTACCTTCCTTATTTTTACTGCAGTTTCTTGCAGTATGGTCTGACTTATTACAGCTACAGCAAATAAAGTGTTTGGGTGCAATTGTGTTACTCCTATCAGAGTCTGTACCTGATCTGGAGTTAAAACAGGAGAAAGAGGGTCTTATTGTTCCTGGTCCATTACTTCGCTGCTGCAGTATCTGTCTGGCCAGCTGACAGTCCTCAGCCAAAGAAATGGCCTTCCCTTCCACCTTCTAGTCGGTGCTCTTTTACACAAAGATGCTCATGTGTAGAAAGGATGCTGATGAATTGCACCATTGCAAATATGTCAGTAATCTATGGGACTATTTTTCCCTCTGGTTGGAATCATTTAATGAGGAGTTGCCTGAGTTGGGTGAAGGCTTCTCAGGGACTGTTGACTAAGTGGTGCCTTAGGGACCAAAATCTCTGCCTGTAGGTCTCTCCTGAGAAGTCATATCTTTTAAGGATTTCTCTTTTCACGAGATAATATTTTTCTGACTGCACAGTGTCCATACTTTTGTAGGCAAGTTAGGCTTTACCTGTCGGATAAGGTACCAGTGTAAGCCCCCCAAAGTGAGTTTACTTTTAGTGGAGCTCCGTGTTCCCTGTATTCTCCCCTCAGTGTTGTCTGGCTCCTGTGACTCAGGTGGGAGTCGTAACTTGCGATCCCCCATGCGACATGCGGCCATTCCATCGGTGTCTTGGCCCATTCAGGGCTAGGCTGAGTGCCAGAATGGATGTCCATGCCACAGGGTGTGGGGTGTGTGGTCCAGGGACTAGTTTTCAGGCATATTGGGCACGGAGCCACACAAGTGTAAATAAATAAACATTTTATTTCAAAGATGGCAATCCCATGCACAATGTGCATGTGCAGCTACAGCAGGGGTAAAAATCAATGAAGAAAGGAGACTCTCAACCTGAAAATATATATATAAATATTTTACTGAATTTTCTTATTTCAGTTGTTCCATTCATAAATTCCTTAGATTCCATATTTTCCAGTGTCAAACATATTTCAAAACATCACAAAAGTGTACACTTGTTTACTATTTCCCATTGGCAAACGTTTTCAGGACTAGTCTGTCCTTCCTCAGACCAAAAACAAGTGCTGCATACAAAACAAAATAATATAATATGTTACTAATGCTGGACAGTATCAAATATCCAAATTAAACAGCCAATATATTTACTGCTTTAAAGGTAAATATATAAACAAATACAGGGAACACACCTGTTGTATGTCACAATATCAAATGAATTCCAATCTTAAAAGTTTGCAATTTTTTCTGAACTGCAGTTCCAGACAAGCTGGGGCTGAATAAACAAGAAAGAAAAAATATTTTCCATTTGAATTCCTTTTACTGATATAAAATACTATATAAATATTATTAATTTTTCTATGGTAAGTCACTTAATGTACCTTATAAGCAAGGAGTCTGGTCACTGCAGCTTTCAAAATAAAATTTATTTTGGGTTGTAACTATCTGCAAAAACACCAAAAACAAAGGATGGAGAAAGTTTTATCAGACAGATCAAATGACTCTTTCTCTCAAAAATGTAAGGTTGGGGAACAACAGTGCTACTTCATTCCCACACAAGCAAGCATAAGCATTTAGTAGCTTACCCGAGTATTGAATAGTTGCAGGGTATCCGATGTCAGAATCAATAGTGTTTAAAGCAGGACGGTTTGCTGCAGTGACTTCGTCTACACGTTACTGCGCACAACTCTATTAAAGCGTAAAAACATCAGGCGCCATTGTCCGGAATGCCAAAACCGCTTCTCATTGAGGATATTGGAAAGAAGGGCTGGGCTGCTTATCATCACGCTCCCGAGGAACATGATGATGTCACTGCTGTGACATGCTTTGCAGCCCAGTCACTAAAAGAAGCTAGCGTTGACCATTCGCTGATCCCCTTCAAAATCAAAGTTATAAGGCTGTAATATGTATAAAAAGCTAAAAAGCACAAATGGTCCATTTCTTTAGTTAGGTTAGAATGAAACAGGAGTGGCTCAAATAATTAATTAGGGGGATGTTTTGTACTCCATGCAAAAGTGGTTGTGGTGGGAGTCGAAGCTAAATTACTGATGAACCAAGATTTGTCATAAATAATGGGCATGTTATGGTTCTATTAAACTAAAAATCCTAATTAAGTGTAGCTGGAGTAGATGAATGATAAACCTCATATTAAATAAGCATAAATGAAACCATAATTTCTAAATAAAAATGTAATAAGCTGGGAACGTATAAAGATAACTAAAAAGGGCACAAACAGTTAATTTCTTCAGTTAGGTTAACATGAAACAGGGAGTGTGGCTCAAATAATTCATTATTAGAGGGATATTCTATAATCCATGGAACACTGGTTGTGGCGGAAGTCGAAGCTCGATTACTGATGAATCTAAATTTGTCATAAATAGAGAGCATGTTGTGTTTTTATTAAACTGAAAAACCTAATTAAGTGAGGTTGGAGTGGATAAATTAAAAAACACATATAAAATAAGCATACATTAAGCCATGATTCCTTAATAAAAATGTACCAAAAAAGGCAAAGAATTTTTCGATTATTCAAAATACTATTTTCTAACATGAAAATATAACATGCTAGAATGATGTCCATATTCTAAAAGTGATGTCCATAAAACAATCGGTATGATGCTATCAAGCCTAAAGTCCAAAGTCAATCCATGGTGCATATTGTAGAATCATCGAAATGATGTCCAGACAAGGTTTTCATTAAGACCATATTTTCTTTGGTATGTTCTTAAAGTATATAAAACCACAAAGCTTCTCTTTGTAAAAGTTTAGTTTCCCAGCTTCCTCCTCCTTTAGGTTTCCTCACTTTCGCAATCCCCAGAAATTTCAGACCGGAAATTTGATGATTGTGTTTTATGAAGTGTCTTGCCAAAGGAGGTCTCTCATTCGCTCTTTTGATACAGCTCTTATGTTCTGTAATCCTTGTTTTTATGTTCTTGTAGTTTCACCTATATACTATAAAGCACAAGGGCAGATAATACAGTACATAACATGATCTGTATTACAAGTGATGAAATCTCTAATCTGAAAATGTATGTCCTGATCGTAGCTTTTGATCTGTTTACTTTTAATTCGCTGTTACAATGTGTGCAACTGCCACATGGAAAAAGCCATTAATCTCTTTTTAACCAAGTGCCTGGATGTAATGTCGGTTTCAATGTTGAATTTTAATCAATTCATTTTTCAAAGTTTTGATTTTTCTTGCTGTAATCCATGTTTTTTGTAGAAAAACCTTACGTCCATTATTAGTACTTTGTAAAATGTTCCAGCTACCTATTAAAATGTTCTTAATTTTTTTCATAATATGGAGAGTGTTGTGTTGAGAAGGCAAGTTTCCCAAATTGTTTTTTCTCTTTTGGATTGCTGTTGATTAGTTCCATTCGTTCCTTTTGTTATTCTTATCTCTGCTTTCTGTAAAATCCTGGATGCATAGCCTCGGCTTCTAAAAGCGCTCCTAAGGTCACCCATATTTTTCTGAAATCTTCCTTCATTTCCACTGTTCCTTTTAATTCTTAACATCTGACTGTAGGGGATGCTATTTTTAATGCTAAAGGATGAAAGCTGGTAGCATGAAGTGTTGCATTTTGTCAGTAGGCTTTCTGTACTAATCTGTTATTAATATATTGCCTTCCTTTATAATATTTAAATCAAGAAACTGTATTTCTTTTTCATTATAATTCAATGTAAATTGTAAATATGGATGAATGGAGTTAACGTAAGAACTGAATTATAATAGTCGATCTTCTGTGTCTTCCCAGATTATAAAAATGTAGGGTGGGATATTCAACAGGGTTGTGCATGCTCAAGTCCTACATTGCGCCATTCTGCGATATTCAGCAGGAGGCAGTTGAGCAACTGAAAACAGGCTGAGCAACAGCGCAATGCAAATGAATGCATGCTCAACAGGAGGGGGAGGAACCATGCATAAACTGCACAGCCCGATATTCAGCGGGCTGTGCAGAGTTAATGCAGGCGTAACCCCAACCTGAGCCTGCAGGACCTTGAGCCAAAAAAAAAAGGCTTAAGTGAGGCCACCCACAGGTGAGCTGCTGTGTACAGGCGCAACACAGCAGCTGCCACCGTGGCTGGCTAACTCAGTCCCTGTGCCCCCCAGCCCAATCAAGGGCATAGTGTACTTCCCCACCAGGCCGACGCGGGCATCAATGTGCTCCCCCTGTTCACATCCCTGGTGGTCCAGTGGACGAAATGCCCGATCGCGGGCAGAATGTAAAAGAACCCCTCCCGAACATCTCCCTAATGCCCGATCGGGGCAGAATGTGAAAAGAACCCCCGAACACTTTCCTAGTGCCCGATCGCGGGCAGAATGTAAAAGAACCCCCCTCCCCAACATCTCCCTGGTGGTCCAGTGGACCGTAATGCCCGATCGCGGGCACTGTGTAAATAATACCCCCCCAAACATCTCCCTGGTGGCTAGTGTGTCCCCACCCACCACCCGAACCCCACCACCGCTCCCCGGCAGCCAGCGGGCGGCAGCATCCCACCGCCTGCCGCCCGCCAACCGCCCGACTGACTGCCCAGTAGGGCTGCCGCCCGGTAGTGCAGAGCAAGAACCAATGGCGTGCAGCCCGCCATTACATAACAGTCCAGATTTGTGAATGATTCATTCACAAATCTGGACTATCATCTTCTGTATGAGCTACTGCGCCGATGGTTCTTGCTACACAATGGGCATCCGCGAACACGATCCGCGGACGGCGCAGGCGGGTGGGATGCTGCCTGCCGGCTGCAGGGGAGCGGGTGGTGGGGCTTCATGGGTGAGGTGGGGACACTAGCCACCAGGAGATGTTTGGGCGGAGGTGTCATTTTACACTGTGCCCGCGATGAGCATTACAGTCACTGGACCGAAGATGGCGAGGTGAGGGCTCTTTTACATTCTGCCAGCGATCATACTAGAAAATGTCAGTTCTTCACATTCCACATCTTCGGCGTGAAGATATTCAGGCCGAGGGATTCTTTATATTCTACCATAATCAACTGCAGGTGCATCGGTCTGACGGCTGCTACCTGGCAGGGCGGTAGCGCCAGAAGTCCTCGGTCGGCGCTTCCCCATGCTAATGGCATGCAAATGGGGCCATAATCAGATGCAAATGGCCCCCGCGCCTTCGCATGAATTATGGACCCATTTGCATGTCACCCTTTGAATATCGTGATTTTGCGCGTAAGGCGCAATGGTACTGACCACCGTAGTTGAATGCTCCACTCTGACAACTTGCGGTAGTGGAGTTCACTGCACCATGCACAGTGGTGTGGTGGGGTGATATTCAAAGGAGTTGCTCAATAGCGCAACTCCTTTGAATATCGCCTTGGGCCACACCTCGCTAACTATTTTGTGCAGCGCAAGGGCTTGCGCCTCAGAATGGCACAGTTTGAATATCCAGCCCATAATCTATAAAATGTTTATACAGTAGTGATGAGTTTCTGTATTCATTTTTATCACTGTAAATATGTGTAGATTCAAAGTGGGCCATATACATGTTTTTTGCAATATAGTTTTTATTGAGACATAGAGTTAACATACATATAGTACAATTTAGATTCATAAAATTGATACATAGCATACATAACATAGCAAGAAATTTGACAGACATTGAAAAGAGACTAATATAGCACATATCAGGGATAAAATATCACCAGCAATACAGTCAGTAGGAGAAGAAGACACGACATGTACACAGGGTTAAATTAAGGAGAAATTGCAGGAACAGCCTCTTTAACTTTTCAAATCAGAAGGGCACTAGATTCTATGGCAGACACAACAGGACCCCACAAAGTCTGAAATTTCAACAACTTACCCTGTGTTGAAAGCTGGGCCATTTCAATAGCCATACATGCCTTTAGGTTGTTAACCCACTGTTGTATAGTAGGTGGGGAAGTAGCCATCCAAGACTGGGCAATGGTTTTTCTAGCAGTAATCAAAGCCAGGGTCCATAGCATTCTGGACCCACCCACCGGGTGTTCTGGATCAGCCCCCAACATCAGTTCCAAAGGTGTATAAGGTGGGGCAAACCCAACACATGAGTCATAATATCATGCATTGCCGACCAGAATGGGGCAACCTTAGGGCATGTCAGTGCTAGATGTATAAAGTTACCATCGACTACCAAGCATCTGGACAAGAGCTGGATTTAGAAGGGTCAAATTGATGTCATTTGATCAGGGTGTAGTAAGTTTGATGTAGGAAATTAAATTGGACTTGTCTCAATTTGTTGCTCTGTGAGCAAACTTGGAAGTGACCACAAGCTCTTTTCCCATATCAGACTTCACTGTCATAACCAGATCAAGTTCTCACTTAGTAGTCACCTTAATCAGGCTGCTCTGACAGCCTCCCAACAGTGAGCCATATAGTGGATAGCATTCTCACACCAGGTTGGGGATAAAATGCCCTCTTCAAGTGAGAGCCCACCCATTTACTAAACTTAAGTGTGTCCCAAAATATTCCTCAGTTTAAGATAAATGAAGAAATCCCCCGTGAACCTTCCATGTGTTACATAAGTGGTCAAATGTCACCATATGGTCTCCTTCAAATAACTGATCCATCCAACATAGGCCCCTAGACTGCCATTCTTTCAATCTGTGTGTTAAGCCTATTGAGGCCATGTCCTTGAATTTAATAGCTTCCAGCAGTAGAGTCTGCCTAGTGGGAGCTGGACATCTGCCTAAGGCATTGTGCAGATGACACCATGTGGCTATAGTTGTAGCTAAAAATGGGTTAGGATGATCAGACAGAACCCCGGTCCATAAACCTTCAGCCAGTAGGCCCCCCTTGATACTCCTCCCCGACAGGTCTCTTCCATCTTCATCCACCCAGGCACGTCATAATCCCAACCCGGAGGTAAGGCAGCTATTTGACCAACCCAATAATACCATAGAAAATCTGGAAGGTCGAGACCTCCCCTCCTCTGCGGGACCTGGAGCATACTCCTACTAACCCTAGCAGATTTACCACGCCAAAGAAATTTATGCAGAATAGCATCAAGTTGTTTAAAATGGCTTTTAGGTACTCTTATTGGTAATGACTGATGTAATTATAATAGTCGTGGCAAAATCATCATTTTAATAACTGCCCCTTTGCCTAACAGTGATAATGGCAAGGTTGCCCAACTACCACAATCATCAGTGATTTTTCTCATCGGGGTTTGAAATTCAGAGCATAAAGAGCACTAATTCTATTAGAAATAAAAATTCTGGAATATTTAAGTTTTGATACTAGTTGTAATCCATTCAAATTCTGTATAAGAGATTGGCGGTCCAGTACTCCCACTGGCAAGACCTCACTTTTAGACCAATTAATTTTATGACTGGGCAGTTGTCTATATTCTTCTAATATTTTTTGCACCTTCGGTAAGTCCCGTGCGAGGTCTCTTAACAGGAGATCATCAGCATTCATCGCTAATTTATTCTCACGCACACCACAAATCAACCTTCCTATCTCTGACCCCGCGAGGAAAATCACAGCCAAAGGCTCAAGAGACAAAATGGTTAATAGTGGGGAGAGTGGACAACCTTGCCCTGTGCCCCAGTCTAACAGGAACCGGGGGGAGAGCACTCCATTAACTGACACCTGGGAAGAGGGATTAGTATATAGGGTTCTGACACAGGAAACAAACTGAAATCCGAATCCCATCCTCTCCATAACAGCAAAAGATACCCCACTCCACTCAGTCAAAGGCTTTCTCAGCATCCAGTGCAACAATGGCAGTACCCTACTTATTCTTCACCCTACCCTACTGATACATAACATTCAGGGCTCTCCGTATGTTGTGTTTACCCTGCCTACCCTTAACAAAACCTGTTTGATCAGGGTGAATAAGGGCGGTAACAAGGGTCCAGCCTGGAGGCTAAGACCTTGGCAAGACCGTATAGTCAGCAGTCAATAGTGAAACAGGTCTATAAGAGGCACACCAAGCTGTGTCCTTGCCGGTTTAGGCAAAACCATAATAACTGCAGACCAAGTGGAGGGGCAGCTCACCATCTTTCAGACTCTCCAGTAATATGTCCTTCAGGGGTTCTAACAATTCTTTCTGGAAACTTTTAAAAGCTAATAGGTATGCCATCTGGTCTGGGGCCTTACCACCCCTTAGTTCCCTGATCGTACTACTGACCCTCTTCACTAGTCAGTGGAGACTCAAGCATCACTACCTGCTCATCATTAATAGATCTCAACATTCCCTCATCAAAAGGCCTGTAATCTCTCTAAAGGAGGAGAAACCTCTGATGTGTATAGCTTTTATAAAAATCTCCAAAAGCAGCTAATCTCTACAGGGTCGACCACTTTATTATCAGAGGTAAAAATGCGGTGCACTGCCCTTTCTCCCTCTCTCTTACGCAGTTGCCAAGCAAGACATTTTCTGGCGCCTCCTTCAAAATACTGATTAGACTGCATTAACAGGATCACTCTTTCCAGCCGGGCACTACTAATAGAGGTTGTACTGCCATTTAAATTTCTGCACTATATGATACAAAACGGTGTAGGATTAGCTCTATGCACCTGTTCATATGCTTCAATCTTGGATTGCAGTGTTTCAATTTCTTTATTTGAGGTCCGAGCTTTATGTGCCACATAAGAGATGGACTGACCTCGAATCTATGCTTTAGCGCCTCCCACCTTGCTTTATGTGTGGTGTCCCCTTTACGGTTATACATTAAAAATTCCTGAATGCTAGTCCACATGTAATTTATGTAGTCTTGTTCCCTAAGTAAGAGGGGTCTAACCCCACAATCTGTTTCCTGTGGTACCCCCGAAAGCAAATACAACAGTAAGGGAGGCATGGTCAGATAATAAAATTGGGGAATATTGTGCACTTTGTATAGTTGGCAGAAGCACTGGGCTAACCAGAATTCTGTCAATATGGGCATAAGACTTTGTGCATAGGAGTAAAACTGTAGTCTCTCCCCATGGGATATAGCTGGCACCATGCATCAACCAGCCCACCTCCTCCTCCTCCAATACACCCAAGCCCATGCATTTGTTGATAATTTGGCGGGTCTAGTACTGGATCTATCAATATGTTATCCCTCACACAATTAAAATCCTCCCAATATCTACCTACCTGACCAGTTAATCAATTCTAGGGAAAGCTGTTGAAAAATAGTGGGTCCTCAACATTTAGGGCATAGACTACACCTAAATTTACCTGCCCCAACCAGAAATTTCAACACTGGCCAAAACAACCCTGCCGGCGGATCAACATATTTATCCAGCACCACTGCCCGATGAGCCCCTAAGAGCAAATGGTAGCTCCTCTGGCTTTGGCAGAAAAGGTTGCCAGATCACTTGCCACCCATACAGGCCTCAGTTCTTAAGGCCTCCTCCTTTGACATATGTGTTTCCTGTATCAAAACCACTTGCCATCCTGCACTCCTTACCTCTACAGCAAAACGTTGATGCTTCATTATTGACTTCAACCCATTAATATTCCATGATGCTATTTTAAAAGAATGAGCCATGATTTACCATGTATGATAGTACTATTTGAGTAGTGCCAAATCGTAGATCTTTCTTATACAATGCAAAAACTAATAATCCTGCAAACTGTGCTCGAGTCACTCTGTGTCTAATTTCAACTTTTAAGAACTGAGTTATAAACCCCCCATATGGAAACCTGGATTTTTGGTAACCTGGACCCACTTTTCAGCAGACGAACCCACACAGCAAACCGGGCACCCCTTACTAGGCAGAAAACCCCAGTGTATCGCCATTCCAGTCCACCCCACTCAATCCCCCCATAACATAATCTTAGCGCTAAATAGTACCCACATAACATTAAGAACAAGAAAAACAAAAACAGCCCCTTAGGGGTCAACAGGACCCCTCCTCCATTCCCCTGCAAACTGGTGGTGAATTTTATGATCATCTTTATATAGCACTCCTCATAAAAGCCCCACATAACTTAGGAGTGTGTTTAAATTTATAAGTAGGCATATATAAATCACTTCCATGAATAAAAAAAAAAAGATCTAGGCAACGTTTCTCCTACTTACTAATAAAGAAATAACATTAAACCATATTCTAATAAGACAGATCGTGGATGTGGGTAGTCCAAATAAGCAAACAACTCAGACATAATGTACATTCAAATTACCCTCATTCCCAAATCAAGTCAGTATAAAGAGTTATGGAGTTGCCAGTCCTTAAAGAAAATTATAGCCCTCAAAAAGTAAAACAAGGCCATTCATATCTGTTGCTAGAAGGTTGCAACCAACAGTTATTTCTCAAAATCCTAGAAAACCGAGGTGTGTTGGTGAATACAATTAAACAGTAGAGAGAACATATGTGTCCCAGCTCGAACAAATTACCAGTCCAAGCCATTTGAGGCTTCAGTCGGGCCCAAGTAAAGAAAATTCTAAGCAACCAAGCCACTGCAATAAGCTGAAAATGCATCCATTGTTACCCTGATCCCCAGATCAGGTCGGATCTCCACTTTTCCAAATTTCAGGGCCATCAAACTCGTAAGAGAATTAACTGCTCTGATGCATAAAATTAACTCAGTCCAACAGTGCATGGAGGGAATTAACAACAAGATCCTAAATAATGAGGTAGTTCAAAAGCTGAATTTCATGTACACCGAGCAAAACCAAAAGCACAAACATCGAAGTGGGATCATGAGGCCACGTTCAAACACAAGGATTAGTCTGATTATAAATTCTCCCTCGGACTGTTTAGCTAGTAATAAGAAGGGTTACTGCCCTCTAAAGTAACTTAGCAAAACTTATTTCCCCTATGCCGTTAAACCAATAGGGTTAATTGAGAACCAAAGGTTTTCTATACCTGGTCTTCAGCAATCATCTGGTTCTCGATGAGTTGGTGAGTGGGCGCCTTCCACTGGGCCTGTGTCTCCTCGTTTAGAGTTTTCCTCGACCCATTCTAGAGCTTCACGAGGACAGGAGAAGAAATGTGGAGATCCCCCCAGGCCGATCCACTTTAAATTTTGCAGGGTATAGGAAGGTGAAAGACCAGACCATGCGATGCAATTTGGCCTTGACATCACTAAATTTCTGGCGTCACTGCTGTAGATCCCTACTATAGTCCTGAAATACATAAACTCGATTAGTCCCAACCTTGATCGGTCCCATTTCTTTTGCTCGTTTCAAGACCGTCTCCTTGTTCTGATAGCGTAAATATTTAATCAGACAATGTCTGGGTCGAGCATCAGATGTGGGCTTAAGGCCTACTCTATGAGTGCACTCTGTTTCACATTTCCTGAGTTCAGATGGCAAATTCAGATGCTCCATGTGCCATAAGTGGATACCTTTCTCTGGGTTGGCTCCTTAGCACCCTCTAGGAGCCAATAATTCATAAGTTTGATTGTCGAGATCTATTTTCTTGGTCATCCATTTTACTCATTAGGGCTTCAATCTGTTGTTTCAAGTTAGAATTGACTCTTACAGATTCAGAAAGTGAGTTTTCAGAAGACCCACGCGTTGTTAGAGTTCTGCTATCTGGTTAGAGTGGGAGGCTGGCCGATTCCGACAATCCTGTCACCACCGATTGCAGATGTGAAATCTGCAATGTGACTTGTTGAAACCAGCTTTCATGTCATGCTGGATTAGTACAAGAGTGGATGGTACTGCAGCTAGTGAGCACTCAAAATTGGAAGCACCCTCCTCGCCATTTTAGGACATCTGGTCTTCCAGCACTGTCTAGGCCTCGTCCACTGAGCTTCGGCAGATCAGATGGGAGTAAAGTGCAGTTTTGCCTGCTTATTCTTGTTCTTGCCTGAAGCCATCCAATTTCAGTCCACAAGCGCCACCATAACAGTCAATTTAAAGGCATACAAGCTCCTATAAAAATAAAGTGAAAGCTCGTCTGCTATTTTCAGCTGCTAGCCATGCCTGCCATAGACATGTTTGCATAGGTTGGGGTCATTGTGGCACCCATCGCGAGTCCCTGTTTCTGATAACTTTTCTTCTCAAACTTAAAATAATTATTTTCTAGAACAAACTTTGTCAGTTTCAAAATTAACTCCTTATTGGGAGTATTTTTCATTTTGTGACAAAAAATAATCCATAGCTTCTAGTCCTGCTTGTTTGGAATGCTAGTATACAAGCTTTTACATCAAAAGTCACTAAAAGGCATCTGTTGATATCTATATTTTGTTGATTCAATTGTTCCAATAGTTGTATATGTAACCCCCTTGTTACCTGGGGTTACTAGAATCCCAGTAAGACCTAGTGGTAGGCAGGGAGGCAGCTTGTGAAACTGCAGTTAAATGGGTTTCACACTGTCTCACTCTGTCTCAGTCACAGCTGAGACTGAGAGATGACATCACCATAGAACTTTCGCAGCTGCATGAGCCACATTGGAATCTGCAGCTCAGGGACTGCAACTTTGGGAGTTTTCAAAGTCAGTCTTCTGTTTACCTTCAAACAGAAAGGAAGTTGTCTGTTTACCTCCAAGCAGGAAGGAGGTCTCCTGTTTACCTCCTTGGGAGAAAGCTGAAATCCAGTTTAAAGTGGTGGAGACTGCTGTCCAGGTCTCAGTGCCCCCTCCCCCGGGGGGGTGGGGGGGTGAAAGAAAAGTCCCTCTGTGGATTCCAGGGGCAATCCCCATTTCCACTATAGAAGAAAGCTGCCTGTTTACAGTTTCTGTTCTTGTATAACAGTGAAAGAAGTGGTACTTCGCCTGTGGGGCACCTGCAATGAAAGGGTGAGTGGTGTGCTCTATTGGAGAGCGCAAACAAAATGTTTTCTTCAGTTTGGAAATTATGAAGAAAAAGCTGGGATGTGCACTACTATTTGGGAGGCCTATTGTACTAGGACAAACAAATGGAGTGATTAAAGTTTAAAGTCTGAATGGATTTCAGGTACTGTTGTAGAGGGGGTGCTTCAGGTCATCCACCGTTTAATCTACATTTTAAAGTTCTAAGTTTCTGTTTGTCCAGAGAAATGACTGGGTATGGGCTGTGGGAGCTGGAGGTGGGAACACCCCCCATCTTTAGTAACCAGGTCCACCTCTACGGATTTCTACTGTGATTGCTACTTGCTTCATGCACTTGGCCAGTGATGAGGTGGGTACCCAGACGTGGGTCGCAACTTGAAAATCTCTCTAGGAGTCGCAGACTCTAAGTAGTGTGGGGAGCCACAGGATGGGAAAATATACTCCTTGTGTGATGAGTCTCCTTGTTTGATGGGGAGTTCGAAGAGGAAGTAGAAATCAAATCTCTCTAAGAGTCGTAGACTCTAAGTGGTGTAAGGAGCCACAGCTTGGGAAAATATACTCCTTGTGTGATGGGGTCTCTCCAAGTAAAGTTGGGTTCATTCTTTAAATGGACAAACGTCAGTCAAGTGGCCAGCAGGGGCCGCGCCAGTCGGGCTGTGTATCAAAGTGCATACAAGTCCGGGCTGAGTGCCTGGTGGGTCAGAACCAGACCATAGTAGAAATGTGTTCATTCTTAAAGTGGACCGCCTTGTAGTCTCTAATCTGCATATACAGTGAGCGTAGCCCTTTGGGGACCATCTATGCTTTGTTTATGTTCAGCTAGTTTATGAATAAAGCCACACTGAAAATTCCCAGTTCCTGGTTCTGGACATTACAGTTATTGCTTCCTGTAGTTGGATTTACTTGGGTGCCCCTGTGCAGAGCAGCCAAACCTAGGTCCCTTGTGCCAGGTAACCTCATCCTCCCCGAACCCAGGTCCCCACCAGGTATTGCTGCCAACGCCAACAGCATGCCACCTGTCATTTTAGTAAAAAGGCAGGGGTGAGGGGCTACAAAAATGGAGGCACCGCTTTGGATTTGTTCGGGAAGGAAGGTGCTTGGGCAAGTGGGCTAACGTTTTGGTTATCTGGCAGTGGGTAGCCCAAAAAGCTGAAGCAATTTCCCTAGTGTGTTGCTGTGTGCTGTGAATCTTGTGCTGCTGTTTAAAAAATGCCAACGGTTTACCAAGGAGCCCCTCAGCCAGCTTTTCTGAGTCTGCCTCAGCATTCGAGAGGGAGACAGAGAGTAGTGCGTGTACTGGCAGTGGAGGAGCGTCATGAAGGATTCAAAGCACTGTAAATATTCAAAAAGTGACTTTCTAGTTTAAAAATCCATCTCAACCCGCAAATCGATCGTGGGATTAGTGAATTTTTTGGTTAAAACTACAATTGCGGAAACTGCCCGCCCATTTGCATTCTGAGGCCTTCAAAATCTGGCTGCAGGCCGTTTTACCCCATCGCAGCAAGTTGCTATAATAACAGTGAGTAAACCTTCATAAAACTGCTCAAACAGTGATTTTCAGTAATGTCATATAAAATGTGTGTGCAGCAGTAGTCGCTTTGCAAGTAACGACTGCGTGATGTCCTGCCAGCAAGTGCAAGTCTGTAAAGCCATTGAATGTGTGCATAGCAATGAAAGTAGCCTCAGTTTAAAGTTTGCAGCCAGAGAGAGACTGTGGGTTGTAAAAAAGTGCAACACTAGTAGAAGCAGGCAATCCTGTGCTGAAACCTGACGTTTTTAAGGGACTGTAATTAAATGAATGTTGCCAGCATGTGAAAAGTCCAAGGAAAATCCTGTAAATGAGTGAAACGCCAGATCAGAGCAAGTTGTGCAGTTTGAGTAAACGTTATCAGTAGCTGATGTAAATCGAGTGCGCAGTGGCTTGACCCAGAGTCTTAATGTTGATGCACAGGAGTGCTGCCGCCGCCATTACAGGGTGGGGTAGTAAAGTAAACACAGCAGCAGAGGAGCCATTTTAAAGCTACAGAGTGTGTTTATTAAAGTGGGACTTTCAGTTACAGTGAACTTTTGCTTATTTTTCTGCAGTTATGGCCTCAGGACCAGCTTGTTACCCGGACCATGCCCCGGTTGCAGTAACAGCAGCAGTAAATAGACTGAGAGATATTGAAAAGTGGTGCTATGGAGGGCAACTCCCTCCTGATGTGGCAATTCCTAATTATCCAGTGCATGTATGCCAGATATGCTTGAGTGCTGGAAGGGATGTCTTTATGATTCCTCACTGTGCTGGATGTCTACAAAAATATGGCTTGTATAAAGCGCCTCCAATTCATTTGGCTCCCACATGGACAAAAATTCAGGAATCTGCAGTTGACAGCACACAGCACCAGGCGCAGCCTGTGGAGGAAGGTCCCTTGGGGGAGTGTGGCACAAAGCTAGAGGGTGCAGAGTTAGAGACTGAACCTGAAGTTGAAGTTTTGGATGCTGGATCTCAGAAAGAAAGTTCGGATAAAGCATCAATAGACCCCTGGGTGGGGAGCCTAGCCCAAGTCTCGCAGGTGAAGATGAGATGTGGGAGGCCTTTGAATGGGAGGTGTCGACCTCCGCTCCTAGTGATGAATGGATAGTCTCAGGGGTGAGAACGACTGCTCACTCCTGGGCTCAGATCCTCAGTGAAGAGGAAGATGAGGGGGAACCTATGTGGCCTTGTGAGAAAGGAACGGGTACACAGCCTCAAGATCTTGCCTCGGAGGAATGTGTTGAAGAAGGTGGTGATGCCACTGCCCTGCCTTTACAAGAGGAAGAAGTCAGGGATCCGTTTTTAATTTCTTTAAGGATGCGAAGCTGGCAGAACCAGGATTGGCCACCCCCAAGCCAGGCCAGCGGTCTCAGATTGACCAAAGCAAGTAAAGAGGAGAGACTGGTTCGTAGAAAGGCCAATGAAATCTATGGTATGACCTTTCCTACCTTTCCTCGGAGAGTCTGGGAGGAGATTGAGGACTGCAGGAAATCCTGGATCTGGGATGAAGCAATCAAACATGTGCATCCTGGGGCCAACCAGCATGTAAAGAATAGACTGTTCCACGAAAAGTATACACAGTGGAAGAGAGGCAGGACACCATTCATGGACAGAGTGAGAATAGTGGATGGAGAGGGACATGAAGTCTCCCACTGTGTGAGTTATGTGCATCCAGACAGGGTAATAATTCAAGCCCCTGACCCCCGGTACTATTGGCCTCAGTGCAAGGACCTCCCAGTAATTAAGCCCGTGCCTACAAAATGGAAAGCCGAGCAGTGGTAGTCAATACTGCCACACCAGAATGTGAAGTGCCCTTATTGATCCGCCAATATGAATAACCAAGGACTCAGGTGCTCCACATTCTTCAGTCAACAGTGTACTGTCTTGTTCAGCAACCATCTACTGGCCCACCAGATGATTTCAGATCCAGAGAGGACACCAGCCCAGCTGTTTTCCTGTTCATCGCCTGGTAATCGGATGACATCGGACCAGCTGTTTTTCTTTGTGTTCCTGTTCTAAGGTTCTTTCTCCAGAGATGACATCAGCCCAGCTGTTTCCAGATGTGCCCTCCTGTGGTTTTCCAGAAGATGTCCTCCCAGCTGTATCAGAAGAAATGCTGCCAGGGAGAGTCTTCGGCAGGGACCAGGTTGGTGCCGTTGGTATACTACAAATGGTTGGTAAGTCCAAAACCACTTTTTCTATCTTTATGAAATTGCAGTACACACCCTGCACTACAGACTTCAAAAAATGTGTGAACTGTCCTCAAAGACTCTCCCCTTCAGGATTTTGGCCTTCCAGAACTGTGCTTCACGGGACTCCGGCCCAGGAGAGACTCTTTATTGGACTAGCCTTCGGGCATTGTGGTCACTAGTTGGGACTTTTAGGGCACTCCATCCCCCCAAATGTGTATTGTAAATAATGTCATTATTGTATTCTAATGTAAATACTGTTTTTTCTACCTTTTTTCTAAAAAATATTTTTTGGGATTGTTCAGTGTTTTTTTTTTGTATGGTAGGGGTTGTTGTTGTTTAGATAGATTGTGCATGCAGATTAGGAGTGTGTTTTGTTTTGTCTTTTTCTCACAGGTGTTCCTGGGAAGACAGAAGAGAAGACAGGAAGAGCAGGAGGGGCTCATCAGAGTTCCTCGTCAGTGCTTTATTGTGCAGAATTTAAAGTACTGCGTTGTTATTGTAATGGTTGTTACTGTATTAACACTTTTCCTTCCACAGGTGTGGTAGTGGGGGTAGGGAGGAAGTATTAATTGGTATTTTAATGGCTGTAGTTGCAGGTTGCCCAAGGTCGGGGAGGTCCCCGGGTTGTTTTTGTTTTGGGATATTATGTTAAAGGCAGATAGGTTTTCCCTAGAAGGTTAGGGGGGGATAGACAGGCTATGGTCCTGAACGGCCGTAGGGATTGCAGTGCTGATCTATCAGGGCTATGCTCTGGAAAGTTCTACCAGAGCCACTAGGTGTCCATAGTAAGTGGATAGAGTAGAGGCTGATATGTCAGCTACAGGCCTCTAGGCCCTTAGTGTTGCCTGCCTGTGCTTGCACATGGTAGGAGGGGGCCTGATCACCCCCCTCCTCAGGTAGCACATAGGGTGGAATGGCCTAAGGCTGGATGCCTAATGACTGGGGACAGTCATTTTCCTGGTCAAGGGCGAGTGTAACCCCCTTGTTACCCGGGGTTACTAGAATCCCAGTAAGACCTAGTGGTAGGCAGGGAAGGCAGCTTGTGAAACTCCAGTTAAATGGGTTTCACACTGTCTCACTCTGTCTCAGTCACAGCTGAGACTGAGAGATGACATCACCATTCAACTTTCGTAGCTGCATAAGCCATACTAGAATCTGCAGCTCAGGGAGTGAGTTAGAACTTTGGGAGTTTTCAAAGTCAGTCTTCTGTTTACCTTCAAACAGAAAGGAAGTTGTCTGTTTCCCTCCAAGCAGGAAGGAGGTCTCCTGTTTACCTCCTTGGGAGAAAGTTGGAGTCCAGTTTAAAGTGGTGGAGACCACTGTTCAGGTCTCAGTGCCCCCTCCCTCGGGGGGGGGTGGAAGAAAAGTCCCTCTGTGGATTCCAGGGGCTATCCTATTTCCACTATAGAAAAGCTGCTTTCGTTTACAGTTTCTGTTCTTGTATAACAGTGAAAAGTATTACTTAGCCTGTGGGGCACCTGCAACGAAAGGGTGAGTGTTGTGCTCTATTGGAGAGGGCAAACAAAATGTTTTCTTCAGTTTGGAAATTATGAAGAAAAAGCTGGGATGTGCACTACTATTTGGGAGGCCTATTGTACTAGGACAAGCAAATGGAGTGATTAAAGTTTAAAGTCTGAATGGATTTCAAGTACTGTTGTAGAGGGGGTGCTTCAGGTCATCCACCGTTTAATCTACATTTTGAAGTTCTAAGTTTCTGTTTGTCCAGAGAAATGACTGGGTATGGGCTGTGGGAGCTGGAGGTGGGAACACCCCCCATCTTTAGTAACCGGTCCACTCACAGTTCTACTGTGACTGCCACTTGCCTCATGCACTTGGCCAGTGATAAGGTGGGTACCCAGGCGTGATGCAACCAGAAAATCTCTCTAGGAGTTGCAGACTCTAAGTGGTGTGGGGAGCCACAGGATGGGAAAATATACTCCTTTGTGATGGGAGTCTCCTTGTTTGATGGGAGTTCGAAGGAAGTAAGAAATCAAATCTCTCTAAGAGGCATAGAACTCAGTAGTGTGAGGGAGCCACAGCTTGGAAAATATACTCCTTGTGTGATGGGAGTCTCCAAGTAAGTTGGGTTCATTCTTTAAATGGACTGTCAGTCAAGTGGCGGCAGGGGCCAGGCCAGTTGGGCTGTGTATCCAAAGCGCATACAAGTCCAGGCTAGAGTGCCCAGGTGGATCCAGGGCAGATCTATAGTAGAAATGTGTTCAACTCTTAAAGTGGACCGCTTGTATAGTCTTTAATCTGCATATACAGTGAGCGTAGCCTTTGGGGACCATCTATGCTTTGTTTATGTTCAGCTAGTTTATGAATAAAGCCACACTGAAAATCCCAATTCCTGGTTCTGGACATTACAGTTATTGCTTCCTGTAGTTGGATTTACTTGGGTGCCCCTGTGGAAAGTAGCCAAACCTAGGTCCCTTGTGCCAGGTAACCTCATCCTCCCCGAACCCAGGTCCCCACCAGGTATTGCTGCCAACGCCAACAGCATGCCACCTGTCATTTTAGTAAAAAGGCAGGGATGAGGAGTTACATATACAATGTTTAGAGTCTCTCAGAAATGCTGGAAAGGATGTAATAAGTTCCTTACAATAATGGTTCACATATATTGATAGGGATTCAGTAATAGAATTAACTCATGAAATTATAGGTCTTCCTGGAGGATGTGTAGAATTTTTATGAATTTTGGGTAGACAATAAAAGAATGGTGTACGTGGTGATTTATTGATGAGTGCTGCTGCTACCCAGTTTGGTTTAAAATGTTGATCTTCTGCATTTTATATTATTTCCTCTATATTGTTATGTAATTCCTCCCATGGAATGTTATTTATGTATTAAATTTTGGTGACTGGGTAGGCCCACTGAGCCCCGAAGGTCCATTTTTCAGGGGCGACCCGGGATAACAGTACAATACAGGCTATATAACAGTACAACATAGGGTATAATAGAGGAGACAACATTTGATTGCTTAAGTTGTGGAAGCATAAGGTAGTTACAGACAGTGGTTTTGGAAGTATGAGGTAGTTACAGACAGTGATTTTCTAACATGGTTTTTGTCATGACGCAGTTCTGCCTTGATAGTACTTGGCATAGCTATTTGCATGAGGTAGCGTTGGTCCCTAGATATCCTAAGACTACTAGGAGGTCCAGGGTAGTCCCACCTTTAGGGGGGTTTGATACCGAAATGAGAGGGGGTGCCTTGAGAGCTGTGGCAGTGGCATGCGCTTGTGTCCAGCAAGTGGGCCTTGAGCCTAGTACAGAAATTCATAAGTGTGGAAGCATCCTGGACTGGGGAGGGAGCTTGTTCCACAGGCTAGGGGCTTGTCAGGAGAACGATCTGCCACCAGCGTTGGTCCGAACTCGGGGCACTTCGAGCAGTGTTCGTTCTGAAGTCCTTAGGTTCCTAGGGTTGAGTTTAATAGCTAAGATTCCTGCTATGCTTGGAGGAGCAGAGGGTTTGAGTAACTTGTAGGCTTGGGCGAGCAATGGTTGTTGTAACCGGGCAGTCAGCATGGGCCACCGGAGCTGGGCCAGGTTATCACACTGATGTCATCTCGGGTGGTCTTGTGTAGCAAACCGAGCTATTCTGTTGTGTAGGATTTGCATCCTGGATACTTCCTGCTTTGCCATGCCCTGTAAATCGGGGCCACATAGGTCAGGGTAGGGAGCAGGATACTTGTCGCAATGGAGAGCCTGGCCTCAGGGATGAGCTGGTCTCTGAGACGGTACAAGGTTCCGAGCTTGCAGTGAAGTGTCCTGGTGACCTGGTCAACATGGTCTTTGTAGGTGATTGACTGGAGTTAGGCCTAAGTATTTTAGGGAGGGGACTACTTTTATGCATTTGCCAGATAGTGTGGAAAGTTGTAAGGATGAGGACCTGTCAGTTCCCAAGGATCTTGGTCCGAATAGTACTGCCTTAGTTTTGTCCAAGTTAAGTACCATTCTATTCTCACACAGCCATGTCTCTAGGGATGTGAGGTCCGTTTGGAGTAGGGGACAGAGAGCAGCTACATCACCCAAGGATCGGTAGATGACAGTATCATCAGCATACTGGACAACCAAGCTCTCCCCAGAGTAGGTACTTAGTTCATTTGTAAATAGGGAGAATAGGAGGAGGCCTAGTATTGAGCCTTGAGGAACTCCCTGTTGTAGTGGTAGTGGCCCAGACATGGCCCCTTCCAGGTGACCCTCCGTGTCCGGCCAGATAAGCAGCTCGCAAACCACTTGAAGGCATTGGGGTCTAGTCCAACGTTGTGCAGCTTCAGTAGTAGAAGGTTATGGTCTACAAGGTCAAATGCCTTGGACAAATCTATGAAGACTGCACCTGTGGATATCCCTTTGTCCATAACCTTGAGCACTTCATCAGAGAAGTTGATGAGGGCAGTATCAGTACTGTGATTTGGTCTGAATCTATGCTGGGAGGGGGCAAGGAGCTGGTGATCTTCCAAGTAGTCCCAGAGTTGGTTGTAGATTAGCCTTTCTTGAATTTTGGCTAATGTGCAGAGAACAGAGACAGGCCTGTAATTGGTTAGTTTGTCCCTGGATCCACCTTTGTGGATGGGGACTACATTGGCCTGTTTCCACTGATCAGGGACTGCTCCTTCCCTTAGAGATCTGTTAAGAAGCACTGTTAATGGCCTGGATAAGGAGGTGGCTCCAGCCTTGAGTATCAGAGGGTTGATCCCATCTGGTCCCCCTGACCCTTTAGGTTTCAGCATCTTAAGGAGGGTTAGGACCTCACTGCGCTTTACCAGTCGCAGGTGGAAGGGGGGGGGTTGTTCAAAGTGTGTCAGTTCGATTGTGTTTGGGGCCGAGGTCAGGGGAGATTGGCCAGCCATGTAGGCCCCAAGATCAGTCGAGTGGTTGTTGAGGACAGCTGATATTAGAGCAGAGTCGCTAGTAAGCTGACCGTTGCCCTCTATGGGGCTGGGCTGCAACTTTTGGTGCCCTTGATCAGATCATTGACTTGATTCCAGAACTGCTTAGGGTTGCCTAAGCTAGCTTTCTGGAGGTGTGTGATGTACTCTCTTTTAGCAAGTTTAATGGCTCTTTTCGCTTTGTTTCTTAGTACTTTGTATTCCAGTAGGTCTTCAGAGAGAGAGGAGAGCTTGAATTTCTTCCAGGCTTTGTCCCGAGTTGCCATTAGGAATTTGAGAGATGGAGAGATCCACTTGTAACAGCTGCCCTTCGTCTCTCATGCTCTTCATAGCGGCGAAGAGGTTGGCAGCAGTGCCTAGTTGGTCCTGGAAGTATTCCAAGGCTTCAGCCAGTGTTGTGAGGAACGTTATGGGGCTCCTGTCCTGGCTGCTGTGGTAGTGACTGAATTTTACTTCCGAGAAATTGGTGTAGTCTCGGGCAGTAAGTATTCTTGGCTGGACCTTGGGTGCTCTGTTTTTCCATGTACAGAATATCGGGGAATGGTCACTCAAGGAGTCTGCCATTATTCACGCACTCTGTATGTTTGTAGGGTTTGACACCAGGACCCAGTCCAGGTTGGTGTGATTCCCAGTTTTGTGATTCAGTCTGGTTGGTTCAGAGATGACCTGCGTCAGACCTGCTTCCTGGGTCAGAGACATCGAGGCATGGCCGGGGTCCTGGAACCAGTTGAGGTTGAATTCACCCAATATGAGTAGCTCCGTAGCTACCTCTTGGGCCAGTACAGTTGTGATGGCTTCAAGAGACTGGAGAGCAGACTTAGATGGATGGTACATACAGCCTATGGTTAGTTGCTTTGTGTGTCCAAGGGTTAAGCACATAAATATAGCTTCGCCTTCAGTGGGCTTCACCCACTCAGACCCAGTACCGGTGTCTGCACTGGTATATAGCCACGCCTAGACCCAATTTTAAGTACTGACCCCCCCAGCTTGCTCCTCACCAGCCTAATTGTTCTCTCTCTTATCCCCGTCTTATCAACACTAGGCCCATCCATCCCCTTATTCTTCCTTTCCCAACCTCGGATAGGAGCTCACTACCCTGGGTTGTGACATCCTATCATGCCCGTGCTTTATAGCATTCAATCCAGGGCTCACACCTCCTTTTCTCCATCCACCTTCTCTACATCCAGCTTTACCAACTCCTTTCTGTGCACGTGCCCTCCTAGCCTTTCTCCCCTACTTCCTCCTCTCTTTCCCCTACCTTCACCTCTACCTGGTATATTTTTATTTTTATTTTTTTTCTTCCACATTTCCTCCGCAACCTTAGATAACCTGCTTTATCTTCCTATAGACACTTCTATGTATGTAAATACCGTGTAATCTGTACAATATCTGTATAATTCTATGTACATATGAACTTCTTTTTCTTCCTCTCTGTAAAGAGTATTATCTGTATTGCCTTGTAAATACCTGTGTTGACCTGTATATACAATTGTTCATGCTCCACCCAGGTCCATCTTGCAAATGAGCTTCTGCTCAACGATGAACGCCTAGTTAAATAAAGGCTTGATTGATTGATTGAGGGAGATTTTCCTGCAGGGTTAGGAGTGACACAGTGAGGTCGAACTTTGTGTAGATTAGCACCCCTCCTCCTTTTTTGGATTCCCTGTCCTCGCGATAGATACTGCAGCCCAGTGCTTGTATCTCATGATCAAGGATGTGGGCTTTTAGCCAGATTTCTGAGATGGCTAGGACATCACGTTTGTAGAGGTCCAGTCAGGCTTGGATTTCAGGTATTTTGGATCTGAGGCTACACGCATTCATATGTGCGATCTTCAGTCCCTTTGCAGACACCCAGCGAGGGTCCTGGGGGGATGCCTCTGAGAGATTGGTGGTATTGGGGCCAGGGTTGGGTTGAATATCACCTGCCAGGAGTAGTAGCACTGCAACTAGGCTGAGTAGTTTAGCGCTAGGTAAGGTGATGAGGTTCCTTCAACACATCCTGCCCATAAAGTAGAAGAGGTTGTAGCATACCCCCTTTTTTTACCATCTTGTGCGCAGTAGAGAGAGTAATCCTGTTTGAGATGGGGTAACTACTGTGGAAATGGTGAGGGGGCGGACCGTTATGCAGATAGCCCCCTGGTTCAGGGCAGCCTGGGTCAGTGAGCCTATCCACCCAAAGGAGGGTCAGTGAGTAGAATATGGCAAGAAGCGCCCCCCTGTTAGGGAGAGGGACATCTAGGTTCAGTCACCTATAGGGTGTCGGGGGAGAAGCATGCACTTGGTGAGCCATGGTTGAATGGTCTCAGTTAGCTCAGTTTGTGTTTATTTTTAGTGAGAGGTCTCTGCCTAGTTTGCTGGAGGGGAAGAAAAAGAAGGAGGAAGGGGGAAAAAAAAAGAGAAAAGAAAGAAATATAACTTGTCCAGACTAGACTAGACTAGACATGTGGGGCCATGACCCTAGGATTTGAGCAGCCGTTGAGCATAAGGTACCCAACGGAGGAAGGGTCCCAATGGCAAGATAGAACAGGCAGGGGCGACCGCTAATGGCAAATCAAGGCTGGTTAAATGGTGTGGCTAGCAAGAGATAACCAGGAACTCACCTAAGTGAGTAGTTTAGGAAACACGACCTGAGGAGCCGGGAAGGGTATATTGGACCTCCCTGCAAGAGGGATGAAGAGGCGTACACTGGAAGCAATCTAAGGGGAGTAGCAGGTAGGGTTGGGAGAGAAAGGGGGTGAAAGGGAGGGAGGAGCAGTTTAGAGGGGGGAGAACTAATGGGGTTCTGTATTTCTATACATGTGGTTGTATTCTGTAGTTGACTCAAACATTCCCCCTGGTAGTCCGCATAATTCATGATCACTATGGCTCCCCCTTTATCAGCCTCCTCAATAATAATGTTAGGATCCTCTTTTAGACTTATGAGACATTGTTTCTCTTTAAGACATTTTAAATTTGAGTTTTTGTTTCTCACTTTCTTTTATAATATTTTCTACTTCTCTGTCTACTTTTTCTATTAAAGCAGTTATATTTGGGGGCTGTAATGTTATTGGGTCAAACGTGAATCTCATATGTAAGGCTTGTTTTAAACAATAATCTTCACCTGTTTGAGTACTGTCTTCAGATTCATTATTCCCTTGATTAGAGAAATAATTTTTGAGCCTTAATTTGCGATAAAATCTTTCCAGATCTAATTTCATCTCAAATGGTCGCAGTTTTTCTGTCACATAAAAGCTCAACCCTTTACTTAATATCTGTATTTCTGTTTCAGTCAATCTTCTGTCAGATAACTTGAACACTATTAATTAATGATGCCCTTGGATCTGGTGGAATGAACTTTTCCTGTGCCTCTTTTTTTCTTTTCCTCCTGTACCTCTGTCTTGCAAATGCTGATGTGGAGGGCTCTGGAGGTGTGGTTGGTGGAGAAAAATCCTGTCCATAAGATCTGTTCCCCCTTCCCCATTGGGGTCTACAGGAGGTCACAGCGGTCCTCCCTGTATGAGATAGTTATAATTATCTCTGTTGGGTTTCCTAAAGTAATTTAAAAATCTGTAGGGGCATCTACTGTACCTATTATTGTATCTAAAATTCATTCTGCCCCTGTAATATTTATTCTTCTGTGTATCTTAATCTGTGGTATTATCTGTTATTTCAGATTCATCTAAATCATATATAGAGGCCTGGTGACCTGATTTTTTCCACGTGTAAACTCTGCCCTCTTTATATTCTGTTATGTCCCTTTTAAACTTACTTAATTTAACATTTTTATGTGGTTATCATATTCATTAAGTGTCTGTTCAATTTGCTCCAAAATAATTTTCATCTGGTTAATTTCCACGTTGTTTTGTATTTCATTTTCCAAAAGATTGATTTCATTTTGTAGGGTAGATTGTTCTGTTGTTAAAGTGTCTATTAATAACAACATAAAATCAAATGAGCATTTAGCTCTAATCCCATCCCATTTATCCTGAAAGCCCTCAGGCGAAAAACCTAAATGAGATTCCACCAAAACCCTTAAACCCCTGGGGATCCTTTTTTGTTTCATGTATTCCAGCAGTGTCACTGCATGCCAATATAATCTGATTTCTCTTTGTTTTAATGTCTCATGTCTATTAATCAAGGCCTTGGGTATCTCCACATTTTCAATGGTGCATTTACTCTTAGCAAGGCTCATTATTCTATTTGCATCCTCCTGATTCATGCTCATGGGTGTGGAACATACTTCAGTCATGCTACCGAGCTCTGAAAAACTGGCCATGGTGCCAAATGAATAGATAGACAAGTAATTATAACTGATCTGATTTACCACAATTTAGGGCGACCCAAATAATTCCCTTCTCCGTTGAGAATTTCAATGTAGATTTTATATATAGAGAGAGAGAAAAAGAGAGAGATAATAGGTTCTCCCTAGTTTCCTTTTTTCATTTTAATGACTGACCATAAAGTATGCGGATGGGAGAGAGTCTACCAACCGGTAAATCCAAAATGTAAAAATCAATGAAGAAAGGAGACTCTCAACCTGAAAATATATATAAATATGTTACTGAATTTTTCTTATTTCATTTGTTCCATTCATAAATTCCTTAGGATTCCCATATTTTCCAGTGTCATGCATATTTCTGAAAACATCACAAAAAGTGTACACTTGTTTTAATATTTCCCACTGGTAAATGTTTTCACAACTAGCTTGTCCCTTCCTCAGACCAAAAACAAGTGCTGCATACAAAACAAAATAAAATAATACGTTACTAATGCTGGACAGTATTGAATATCCAAATTAAACAGCCAATATAGTTACTACTTTAAAGGTAAATATATAAACAAATACAGGGGGAACACACCTGCTGTATGTCACAATATCAAATGAATTCCAATCTTAAACGTTTGCAATTTATTTCCTGAACTGCAGTTCCAGACAAGCTGGGGCTAAATAAACAAAAAAGGAAAAAAATATTTTTCAATTTGAATCACTTTTTTTACTGATATAAAATAATATATAAATAGAACCATAACATGCCCATTATTTATGACAAATCTTGGTCCATCAGTAATTTAGCTTCGACTCCCACCACAACCACTTTTGCATGGAGTACAAAACAGCCCCCTAATAAATAATTATTTGAGCCACTCCCTGTTTCATGCTAACCTAAGTGAAGAAATGGACCATTTGTGCCTTTTTTAGATTTCTTTATATACATTTACATAGATACATAGATACATAGACAGTGTCGGCAGATAAGGGCCTATGGCCCACCCAGTCTGCCCATTTGAGCTTGTAAGTTCAGTTTGTTTTCCTAGAAGTCTGTTGCACCTTACCCCTGACCTCCAGAATTCCTTTATGTCTATCCCATGCATTCTTAAATCCGTGATTGTTTCAGCCCCCACCACTTCCTCTGGCAGGGTGTTCCACTTGTCCACACCGTTCTGTGAAGAAATTCTTTCTCATGTTTCCTCTGAATCGTCCTCCCTCCAACTTCATCCCATGCCCTCTAGTCCTGGAACATCTTTTTCGCTTAAAATAGTGTTTTCCTGCACCCTGTTCCTCCCTGTAAGATACTTGTATGTCTCTATCATATCCCCTCTCTCCCTCCTCTCCTCCAGGGAGTACATGTTCAGTACCTTCAACCTGTCTTCATAGGACTTGTGATGTAATCCATGCACCATCTTTGTTGCCCTTCTCTGAACCTTCTCTACCCTGTCTATGTCCTTACGTAGGTATGGTCTCCAGAACTGTACACTGTAGTCCAGGTGGGGCCTCACTAGTGTCTTGTATAGCAGAATTATGACCTCCCTTTTCCTGCTGGTAATGACCCTGCCTATACATCCCAGCATCCTATTTGCTTTACCTGCTGCCTTGTCACACTGTTTCCTACCTTGAGGTCATCAGAGATGATAACCCAAGATCCCTTTCCTGCTTGTGCATGCTATATCCTCACCCCCAACTGATATATTGTGCCAGGTTTTTGTGCCCCATATGCATTATCTTGCACTTCTTTGCATTGAATTTCAACTGCCAAACCCCTGACCATTCTTCAAGTTTCTGCAGGTCGCTTCTCATTCTGTCTACACCCTCTGGTGTGTCTACTCTGTTACAGAGCTTTGTGTCATCAGTGAACAGTGAAATTCTTCTAGGTCCTGCGCCATGTCACTGATGAAGATGTTGAATAGGACCGGTCCCAGCACTGATCTCCGTGGTACCCCACTGGTCACTCTTCCCTCTGTGGAGTGACAGCCATTTACCACCACCCTCTGTGTCCTGCCACCCAGCCAATTACCTACCCACCACACTACTGTCCTGCCCACACCCATATTCCCCAGTTTGTGTAGTAGTCTTCTATGTGGCACAGTGTCAAAGGCCTTGCTGAAGTCCAGATAGGCCATGTCCACTGCCCTCCCCTGATCCACCTCCCTAGTCACCCAGTCAAAAAATTCAATGAGGTTGGTCTGACATGACCTCCCCCTGGTGAAACCATGTTGCCTTGGGTCCTGTAGTCCATTGGCAACCAGATGTTCCACCAATCTCTCCTTCAGTAGTGCTTCCATGATCTTCCCCACTACCGAGGTGAGGCTGACTGGTCTGTAGTTCCCTGCTTCCTCTTTGTTCCCACTTTTGTATAAGGGGACTACATCTGCTGTCCTCCAGTCTTTGGGTACCTCCCCTGAATTGTAATTGAAATGTACAGCATTGTGAATGTTTGGATTTTGAAGGGGGATCAGCGTAATGTTCAACGCTAGTTTCCTTAGTCATTGAGCTGCAAAGCATGTCACAGCAGTGACATCATCACATTTCCTCGGGAGCGTGACTATAAGCAACCCAGCCCCTTCTTTCCAATATCCTCAATGAGAAGAGGTTTTGGCGTTCCAGACAACGGTGGCGGCTTTGAAAGAGTCAGAAGTTTTTTACGTTTTAATAGAGTTGTGCGCAGTAACACGTGGCGAGATCACTGCAGCAAACCAGTCCTGCTTTAAACGCTATTGATTCTGACATCAGATACCCTGTGCAACTATTCAGTACTCAGGGTAAGCTACTAAATGCTTATGCTTGCTTATGTGGGAATGAAGTAGCACTGCTGTTCCCCAACCTTACATTTTTTGAGAGAGACATTCGACATATCTGATAACACTTCCTCCATCCTTCATTTTTTTTTGTGTTTTTGCAGATAGTTACAACCCGAAAATAAGTTTTATTTTGAAAGCGTACAGTGTCTGGACTCAATTTGCCTTCTACTGATTCAGCTAATAATGTGACCCCCACCCCCAGTGCTGTTTATTTCTGCATGGAGTGACTGTTTATGCTACCGACTGTTCACTAAATGGGATCCTCTGTTTTTGCAACTCTGTGTTTGCCTCTTGTGTTTGAAATAAACTGTTTTGCTGCTGCTAAAAGAAGTTGCCTCTATAGTCTTGTACTCAGTGCATTCCAGAGTGGCATCCAGAGAGTCAGAGACCAGAGATCCACCGAGGAAGACGGTGAGAGGCCTGTCTGGTGAAAGCAGTCTACAAAGGCCTCCGGGTGAAGTGGGCAAGGCCTGTCAGGTGAGGATCTGTGTCAGCCCCTCTCCTGTGTTCCAGCTCAGCACCCCGAGTGTCCAGGGCACTCTGATGGAGTCCATCACCATCACCATCATCACCCATGGACATTCAGGAACTGTTTTTCCGTGTCTTATTCCTGGGCTGTGTTTTCTTGGCTGTACAGCGCTCCCCCTTCCCCACAAACTTTACCACGTTAAATACCGTTGGACAGAGAAGTGGGGGTGCTTACAATTTGGGGGCTCATGTGGGATGTTATTTAGGGGTGCCCAGGCCTTTTTAACCCCGAGACTGTGGTGCTGGACAAGCTGAGGATGTTCCCCCATTTGCTGGATTATTTGGTGAGCAGTCTAAATGGCGCCTATGGTTGGGGCATTTTCACACCATTCCTGCGAGAGCTGCAAAAGCCTTGTTTTCTGTCCACAGCTAAGGATTAGAGCAAGAATGGGCTGTGTGGGAGCAGAGTCTGTACTGTGGGCATTGCCTCTTTTACCCAAAGCTCAGGTATGGGGGTAATTGCCCCACCAATATGCAGCGCCCTGTGTATTTGAACTGAACAGCAACTAATACAGACATTTTAATTCTTTGCAGAAAATGGGCTTGTGGGAAACTGTGTTTTAATTACAAAGAGAAAAATGTGTGACTGAATGTTTATACACTGTTGCTATAGCATATGTGATGATTAATGATTGCACTTTTGTCATACCAGTCTTAATTAGTTGCACACAGTTTAATTTACTGTTTTGAAGGGAAATAATTCTATTCTGGGGACGTTCAGGGTAGACTGTTCTCTCCAGTTAATTTTTTTTTTTTAAGATAAAATGTTTAAAAATGAAAAAATAATACAGTAACGCTATGTTAGGGGGAATTAGTAATTAATGCTAGAATGTCTGTGTTGCTAAGCTGTTTTCTATCTTAAAGGTCCAGGCAGTCTAATGCAGGCCACTGGCTGCAGGTAAGGGTTCAAGAGGTAGGTTTGAGTCAGGGTATGGGAACTTGGGATGCAGCCGTGTGAACTAAAAGCAATCTATCTGTAGGTTAAGCAGTGAGTCACCTAGGGAAAGAGAACCTGTGATGCCGTTGGTCAAGCCGAGCTCCTGGGTACCTCGTAGGCTTGGTCAGCAGGTGACCAGGTGGGGATTAGCTATGGGACTGGGGGAGACATCGGTCGGGCTGAGCTTGGGTCTTTCATAGGTCTGGTCGGTGGGTGGCCCAGTAGGCATAATGATTCCCAGGTGGCTTAGTCAGTTAGGTTAGTGTTAGGATAGGTAATGGTTAATTTAGGCTTAGGATAAGTGTAGTGCAAATAGTATTAGGGTGAGTTTCGGCTTGCCAGGATGTTGAGCATTTGGTGGGGTAAGTGTGTAAGCCCCCCAAAGTAGGCTTAACTTTAGTGGAACTCTGTGCTCCCCATATTCTCCCTTTGGAACTGTCTGGCTCTGGTAGGAGTCACAACTTGCGCCCTGCATGCAATATGCGGCCGTTTCTCTGGTGTCTTGGCCTATTCGGGGCTGGGCTGAGCATCAGGAATGGATGTCATAGAAACATAGAATTTGACGGCAGATAAGGACCGCTTGGCCCACCCAGTCTGCCCATTTCCCTGCCTACTGGATAACCTGCAGATCCTAGTTAACCAGCAGCCTACTTCTTCCTACCCCCACCTCCTAGAATTGCCTTATGACTGTCCCATGCATGCTTGAATTCTACCACTGTTTTTGACGCCACAATCTCCTCCGGAAGGCTGTTCCATGCATCCACAACCCTCTCTGTGAAAAAATACTTCCTTAAATTACCTCTGAGCTCCCCCCATCTTCAAATTGTGCCCCCCTGTTCTTGCACACCTCTTTTTTTGAAAGATGCTACCCTCTTGGACTTTGTTGATTCCCTTGAGGTACTTGAAAGTTTCTATCATGTCCCCCCCTCCCTCCTTTCCTCGAGGCTATACATATTAAGCTCCTTAAGTCTCTCTTCATATGTTTTCCAGTGCAGACCCTGCACCATTAAGTTGCCCTCCTCTGGACAGCTTCCATCCTGTCTATGTCTTTACAAAGACTGGGTCTCCAGAACTGCACGCAGTACTCCAGATGGGGTCTGACCAGCTGTCTGTACAGAGGGATAATAACTTCCTGTTTTCTACCGGTGATGCCTCTCCCTATGCACCCCAGTATCCCCCCAGCCCTCCTTGCTGCCCTCTCACATTGCTTGCCCACCTTTAGGTCATCTGATATGATTCATGGGTCCCTTTCCATTTTTGTTGTTGTTAGTATCTCACCCCCACTGTGTACTCTTCCCTGGATTTTTGTTTCCCAGGTGCATTACCTTGCACTTCTTAGCATTGAATCTAAGCTGCCATACATTTGACCATTCCTCTAACCTTGCCAAGTCCCTTTTCATCCTTTTCCACCCACCTTATGCATCAACTCTGTTTGCAGATCTTTGTGTCATCTGCAAAGAGACATACTCTTTCCTTCCAGTCCTTCTGCAATGTCGCTTATAAAGACATTGAAGAGGACCGTCCTAATACTGAACCCTGCAGTACCCCACTAGTAACCCCTTTTTTCAGAGTGGACTCCATTTACTATTATCTCTGTGTCCTATTCTCCAGCCAATTTTTACCCAGGCTGTCATCTTGGGACCCACTCCCAGGCTAGCTAACTTGTATATTAATCTTTTGTGTGGGACTGTGTCAAATGCCTTACAAAGTCTAGGTAGGCCATGTCCACACCCCTCCTGATCTACTACTTTGGTCACCCAGTCAAAGAAATCTATCAGATTTGTCTGGCATGACCTTCCTGCTGTGAATCCATGCTGCCTTGGGTCCTGTGCCCCTCTGGCCTCTAGATACTCGAAAATTCTTTCCTTCAGAAGTGATTCCATTATTTTCCCTACCACTGAGGTTAAACTAACAGGTCTGTAGTTTCCTACTTCTGTCTTGCTCCCACTTTTGTGAAGGAGAATCACATCTGCCCTCCTCCAGTCCTCGGGTACCACCCCATCCTCCCATGATTTGTTCAACAGGGTAGTCAGTGGTGTCACTAATTCTACCCTTAGTTCTTTTAGAATCCTGGGATGAATCCCATCAGGCCCCATTGCTTTGTCCACCTTCAGTTTTAAGAGTTCTTTCAGAACCCTTTCTTCTGTAAATGGGCTGGTATCAACTTCTGTATCCAGAGTGCTTCTACTGTTTGTTTTAGCTACCTCTCCTCTTCCTTTGTAAATACTAAGCAAAATATTTGTTTAGTATATCTGCCTTTCAGAGTCACCCTCTGCCCACCCCCACCCCCCACCCCTTTATTAAGCCTCACTATCCCTCCCTTGGTCTTCCCTTGGCTCCCTGACGTACCTATAAAAGTTTTATCCCCCTTCTTAACTGAGTTGGCTATCTTTTCCTCGGTTTGGGCCTTTGCTGTTCTGACTGCCTTCCCAGCTTCCTTTTGCTTTAACTGATACAGTTCTCTGTCCTGCTCCTTCTGTGATTCCTTGTACTTCCTGAAAGCTTTCTTTTTCTCTTAAACCTTCACTGCCACTTCCTTTGAGAACCATAGTGGTTTCTTACATCGTTTTGTTTTGTTTATTTGCTTCACACAAAGGCTTGTTACCTCTGTGATGGCAGTTTTATTATTCCCCATTGTTCTTCCACCCTCCTTCCTGCCCATTTGCTAGTGCATTCTTAGGCACTCATCCATTTAGTAAAGTCAGCCATCTAAAGTCCAGTACCTTTGCCTTTGTATAGCAACTCTATTGCTGTATTTTATTGTGAACCATACTGTTCGATGGTTGCCAGTTCCCAGATAGCTACCCACTTCTACATCTGTGATCCTCTCTTCATCTCCATTTGAGAGAACCAGGTCTAAGATTGCTCCCTCTCGAGTGGGCTCCAATACTAGTTGTCTAAGGCATGCCCCCTGTAGGGCATCTAGAATAACCCCACTCTTAGAAGTGGCTGCTGCAACTGCCCTCCAGTTAACATCTGGCATATTCAGATCGCCCATCAGCAATATCTCCCCTTTTTCTGCCATACTAAGTATACTTTCTATCATTTCATATCCATTTCCTCCCTGAGAAGAGGTCTGTATCTAACCCTGTGCGGATTATGGTGCCACTGCCGGTCTCCAAATTTACCCACAGTGCTTCTTCTCCTCCCTGTTTTCCCTTTTGTTCTGTTTGCTTTGATTCCTTCCCTTATGTAAACTACTCCTCCTCCTCTTTTACCCTCTCTGTCCCTCCTGTAGATAGTGTATCCTGGTATGTTTACGTCCCAGTCATGGTTTTGTGCGAACCATGTTTCTGTGACTGTCACGATATCCAGATATTCCTCCTCCATCAAGGCCACTAATTCAGGAAGCTTGTTACTCAGACTACAGGCATTGGTACTCATTGCTTTCCATTTTTTGATGGCTTTACATTCTGTTGCAGCATCTCCCACTGACCTTTCTGCCCCGGTCTTTTTCTCATTTAGTATCCTGTTTTGTAGGGAGAGGCTGGGATTTTCCTGCTGCTTATCAGTGCCTCTCCCCTTGACTAGTTTAAAAGCTTGCCAATGAAGCATTTAAACCGACTGCTCAAAAGACTTGTTCCCTTCCTGGACAGATGCAGACTATCCTGCCAGTATAGGCTGGTGTCCCTCCAGGTGGAACCCCAGTCCCCAATGAAGCCAAACCCCTGTGCTCCACACCATTTTTTCAACCATTCATTAAACTGCATGGTGCAAAGTACCCTTGCCTCACTCATGCCACTGACAGGCAGCACCTCTGAGAAGGATACTGTGTTCTACTTGTCTTAGGCTCCTCCCCAGTTCTACAAAGTCCTCCTGCACTGCTCTAATCTCATGTTGAGCCAAGTCATTTGTTCCTAGGTGGACAATGACATCCAGCTCAGACTGCCGTGCAGCTGTGCCCTCACAAAACAATCAGCTAAGAGCTCTGACCCACCGCTGCAATGAGTGCCTTCCTGTCAGCAAGATACCATACACAACAATTTGACAGAGAAAATCCCCTGCTAATCAAACAGAGAAAAATCCAGACATCCAAGTCAGACACAGGTAAACCTCCCCAGCCCCAAAACAGCCTGGTGGTTTGTGCTCTGAAAGCAGTCAGCCCCAAAATAAGTCAGCTGTGCTTTAAACTCTTCCTGCACTGAAAATCTTAAGAATTGTAACAAGACTGTCTTTTCCTGATAATTCTAAGTTCCTTATTTCACCTTTCAGTTAGAAGTAGCCTCCATCTGCAGAATATCTGCTACAAACCAAAGACAATTCTAAGATTCACCTCCCTCTGTTGTGAGCACAACTCGCTTTCTTGCAAATCCTATGTTCAGTATTGCAGCTCCCAGCAAGAGGTAGTTAGACTTGAAAAATATTAACTGTTCTGATGAGTTTGCTATAAAACACTTGCTTATAGTACTATTGTTCTCAGGTCTGTTACCAAAGCTATTGGCTGATAAGTAGCTATGATGTAATCACTTCCTGAGAAAGTCTGGAATTTCCTTTTAAGGCACACAAAGATAAACACAAAAAACAGTTTCCTGTCTGGGTCAAATACATAACCTGTACCTGCACTTATTTCAGGATTTGTGACAAATGTTTAGCCCAGGGTTTAAACTCTTCCTGCACTGAAAATCTTAAGAATTGTAACAAGACTGTCTTTTCCTGATAATTCTAAGTTCCTTATTTCACCTTTCAGTTAGAAGTAGCCTCCACCTGCAGAATATCTGCTATAAACCAAAGACAATTGTAAGGTTCACCTCCCTCTGTTGTGAGCACAACACGCTTTCTTGCAAATCCTATGTTCAGTATTGCAGCTCCCAGCAAGAGGTAGTTTGACTTGAAAAATATTAGCTATTGCCCGATGCTGCTGGGTGCGGGGTGCATGGTCCCAGATACAGATTTTGGGCACATCAGGTATGGGGTCATGTGGGTGTAAATAAAAAAACATTTTATTTCAAAGATGGCGATCCCATGCGCAATGCGCATGTGTGGCTATTGCCAGGGATCAGAAACTTAAAGGAGCAGTAGCTCCTTTGCTGCCAATAGTTTTCGGTGCCAGCTGGCACCACGGGGCACAAATAAAATATTGTATTTGGGACTACAAGTCCTGTGGGGCATCAGTGTGAGTTGCAGGTTTGGCACCAGTGGATTTGGTCCATAATTGGACTCAGGTTCTTTAGGCGCCAAACCAGTGAGCCCATAAAAGGGAGGGCCACAGAAAGAAATGAGGAATTCAACAGGAAGAGAGAGAGTGAGGAGGTCAGAACGGGGCACTTGCCCTCTCGGCCTTATGGCCATGCGACCGCGTGCATTTATTTTAATAGTTCAACCACTTGAGGAAAACATGAGGGGACAGAGCCTGCAGGTTAGGTGGAGTCCAGGGATTCTCGGTTAGAGAATCCATAAGGAGGGAAAAAGCATTGCTGCCTGATATGGAGCCATGAGGTAGGGGGCTATGGTGGGGTCTGGAGATGGGCAGCCCTGGCTTTACCCATGCCTCTGTGCCTAAGCAGCCAATTCTGGGCTTTGTGCCCAGCAGCTAGAAACAGCATGTGTTAGGGCAACTGAGGGTCAGGCAGTTGTTCCCCAAGTATGCAAGCTCCTTGTGGCAGTGTTCGTAGGGATCCAGAAAGGAATCTGCAGCCTGCTGTATTCTGCATGGAGATAAGCAGTTGGCCTCAAGTGTGCATTTGGTTTAGACTGTGAATTGCCTAAAAATTTTATTGTAGCCGCCTGTGACTTTATGGATGTATTGTTGCACATTCTAGATTGGGACCACTGGGTCCAGAGTACAGTTTACGTTCTACTGATTCAGCTAATAATGTGACCCCCTGGTTTTGATTATTGCTCCATGGAGTGACTGCTTATGCTACTGACTGTTCATTAAATGGGATCCCATTTTTACAACCCTACATTCATCTCTTATGTTTGAAAGAAACTGTTTTGCTGCAGCTAAAAGAAGTTGCCTTCACAGCCTTGTACCCAGTGCATTCCAGAGTGGCATCCAAAGTGTCAGGGACCAGAGATCCATCGAGGAAGACATCAAGAGGTCTGCTTGGTGAAAGCAGTCTACAAAGACCTCCAGGTGAAGTGGGCAAGGCCAGGCAGGTGAAGGTCTGTATCAACCCCTCTCCTGTGTTCCAGCTTAGTGTCTTAAGGGTCCGGGCACCCCGATGGAGTCCATCCATCACCATCATCGCCCGTGGACATTCAGGAACTGTTTTTCCATGTCTTATTCCTGGGCTGTGTTTTCTTGGTTGTACAGCGCTCCCCCTTCCCCACAAACTTTACCACCTTAAAAACACCTAGACAGGGAAGTGGGGGGTGATTACACCAACTTGACTGCCCATTGTTGTTTTGGCCACTGGCAGGCTCCAGTGACTCTTTCAAAAGTTTCCAGGTATGCTCTGACATCATCCAAAGGATACAGCTTCTTAAATTTAATGTATTTTTAAATTGTGTTTTGTTGATCTGTTGGATGGGTAGCCCATAAAGACGGCACTGACATTAACGGTGATCCGCTCCCCAGCGCAATGCAGGAACGGCTCCAAGGGGATACAGCAGCTGGATGGGGGGGGTGGGCGACTATAGTGATATCCTGTCGCTACATGTACTTGCGTGCTGGGAGGTGGTAGGAGTGGGTATGCACAATGAGAGATGTGAGGGATGATGACATGGTTGGTTGCCATGCCTACCCCGTGGCATGGTGGGTGAGTTGCTAGTGTTGGTCAGCAGGGTACTGGGTCGGGTCTGGGTGCTGGCGTGTTTTTGTTGCACCCGGCCCAAACCTTTTTTTTTCTGTTTTCACCCCCACCCCCAGAGTTGAAAATCCTTTAGTAGGGGGGTGCAGGGGTGAAGCCCCCCCCCCCACAGAACACATTAAAAATTAAGTTCCCGGCACCCTTTTGCTGTGCGCCAGGGTGTCAGAGTGCCAAAATACATTTTCAGAACTCTTGATTTCTGCATAACGGCATTCATCTTTAGGCTTTTGCCATTATGACACACAGCCACTGGACCTGTACCAGACTATCCAGCTTTGATAACTCATAAAACATCCAGCCATAACTGTTCCTGTCGCTGCAACCCCTCTATTCTCTGCAGCATGTCTTCTTTTCTCTGCTTCTTATTCTCTCCTTGTTGAATAACTTACCTTTCAAAGAAGGCAGATATGCTTTCAGGTTCTGTCCCTGCCTGATTTTCTTCTTTCATCACTTGTGCTGGTTGTATAGTCTCAGTTTGGACTTTTGTTTCTGCTAGTAGTTTGGTTACCATTCTTTTTGTAATCACTTCTGGGCTTGCTGCTGCAGGACCCATACCTTTCAGATATGCTTCCCTGGTACCAGGGCTTGTACCCACACACAAAACTACTGGCATAGAGTGTGCAGGAGAAGTTATAAAATTTGCAAGTAGGCATTTCATTATCAATAACGATAAAATTCATACAATAAAGATGTAGAGGGTAGCTCTCCACAAAGGCAATATAAAAAAATCATTCATCTCAGTTTCTCTGTAAAATCTCAGTCTCTTACTAACTAAACAAAACATTGCTCCATTTATATGAGATGTCTCTGCCTGGCAGTTAAATATCTGCATCTTGTTCTTGTAAGTTTCAACTCCTGTTTTTCATAAATTGCAACAATGCTTTTTTCAATTACCTTCATGTGACCAGCCTGAAGATTACATTAGTCTTAACAGGTGCAACCAATTAAGACATCCTCTCCCATGGCTAATCTCCTGCTGATAATTCTGTTAAACATTTGAAAGGTCTAAAGGTTTCTTAAGGTCAGTCCCCTGTGTTCCAGACTGTTAACTTCCTTAACAGACACTCAAGTAGCTGTCTGCAATCATTTCAACAACATCATGGTATTCATTTGCAAACTAAGAGATCCCAGTTTCACACATGTATTATATATATATATATATATATATACTGTATATACATAAACACAATTTTATACATATATATATATATATATATATACACACACACACACACACACATATACATATAACTTTTAACCACAGAGAAGCATGGGGAGAAAGAAATACATAGAAACATCAAGTGAAGAAAGGGAGAAACAAACATAGAAATCTGTTGGCAGATAAAGGCCTTCGGTCCACCAAGTCTGCCCCAATATCTCCAATAACTGTGCTCTTTTATGTTCTGCCAGTATTAGGCAGCCCCCTCCTCCAGTTACCTGTATTCCTTCATGCCTAATCCTAAGCATTCTTAAATCTCTTTATTGTTTCTGCCTCCACCACCTCCGCAAAGAGGCTGTTCCACTTGTCCACCACTCTTTCTGTGAAGAAGTCTTTCTCACGTCTTTCCTGAATTTCCATCCTACCATTTTCATCTTGTGACCCCTTGTCCTCGAGCAACTAGTGCTCTGAAAAATTGTGTTCTCCTGCACCTTATTCCTCCCAGTGAGATACTTAAAGGTTTTGATCATGTCTTCTCTCTCTCCCTCCTTTCTTCCAGGGAATACATATTCAAATCCTTCAGCCTAGCTTCATAGGGCTTAAGATGTAGCCCTTGTATCATTTTGGTTGCCCTTCTCTGAACTGCCTCCACCCCACCAATGACCTTTCATGAGTGCGGCCTCCAGAACTGGGCACAGTACTTCAGATGCAGCGCTACCAAAGTTATTATTACCTATTATTATGTTATTATTATTATTAATAATTATTACCTTTCTTCTTCTTCTGCTGGTGATTCTCCTGCCTATGCATCCCAACATTCTACTAACCTTTCCTGCCAACTTGTTACACTGCCTACCAACTTTGAGGTCATTAAAGATAATCACCACCAAGTTTTTTTTCCTGCTTGGAGCATGCAGTTTGTCCCCCGCCAGATGATATGTTGCTGCTGGGTTCTTGTGTCACATGTGCATTATCGTGCACCTTTTAGCATTGAATCTCAGCTGCAAATCCCTTGACCAATCCAGACCTCCAACTTCCTTACAGCCCCCTTCATTCTATCCACTCCCTCTGGTGTGTCCACCCTGTTGCATAGCTTGGTGTCATCAGCAAATAGGCAGCTCTTCCATTCTAGACCACCTGAGATGTCACTTATAAAGACACTGAAGAGGACCAGTTCCTGTACTGATCACTGTGGTACCCCACTGGTCAACTTATCCTCTTCAGACTGAATGCCATTTACTACCACCCTTTGGGTCCTGTTATCAGGCCAGCTTTCTACTCACTTCATCACCTCTTTCCCTACTCCCATGTTCCCCAGCTTTCTTATCAGCCTACGGTGTGGCACAGTGTCAAAGGCCTTATTGAAATCAAGGTAGGTCATGTCCACTGCCCTCCCCCCAATCTACCTCTCTAGTTACCCAATCAAAAAAACTCAATGAGATTACGTTGACAAGACTTCCCTCCTGTAAAACCATGCTGCCTTGTGTCCTGCAGATCACTGACAACCAAATGTTCCATGGTTCTTTCCTTCAATAGTGTTTCCATGACTTTACTCACTACTAAGGTCAGGCTGACCGTTCTGTAGTTTCCCACCTCCTACTTGTTCCCACTTTTGCATAGAGGGACTACATCAGCCCTCCTCCAATCCTTGGCAACCTTCCCCATTTCCAAAGACAGGTTAAACAGGGCAGTAAGTGGGTCTGCCAACATTTCCTTAGCTCTTTTAGAATCCTGGGGTGTATACCATGTGGTCCCATTGCCTTATCAACTCTTAGTTTTGCCAGTTCCTTGAGGACCTTTTCCTTTAAAAAAGGGCTAGTGTCCATTCCTGTACCCATTGTGCCCCTATCACTTGTCGTTGGCCCACTTCCTGGTCCCTGCACTGTAAAAACTGAGCAGAAATATTTGTTCAGTATATTTGCCCTCTGGCAGTCATCATCTATACTGTTCCCATCTTCCCATTTCAGTCTCACAATTCCCCCACCCCGCTTTTTTTTTTCACTGATGTACCTGTGAAATGTTTAGGGAGATAACGGGGAAATTGTGGGACCAGCAGAGTGGACAATTCCTAGGTGCCACAAGAAAATGTCATTGCACAATTAGATAGGAATGAGATTGACAAGTAGCAGAAAAGGAAAGGAAAAATAGATCCTTGCTTTTAATTCTCTGCATAACAAATGGGATAGGGTCTTACACAACCCTATGACACAGATCATCTGAAATTTACTGTTATTCAGAATTGGAAATCCCAACCCTGGATCTATGGATCAAATACTGGAAAGCAACTAAAAATGGCTTTATACAGAAAACCGATGAATCAAAAAGTAGGCTACTTACCAATTATCATAGATCTAGGAGTGGTATATGGTTAACATCCACATGGCACTTCTTCCTTAAGAGCTGATTCACTCAGAACATCTTTAAGTAAAGCTCCCCACACCACCCAGGTGGTATATCCATTGGCACTGCCCTGTGGCATCAGATCTTGCAAGTTGGAAGTAGAGATCCTTGTGGCACTTGCCAGGGGAGGTCAGGTGGGTGGTGTGGATGTGAACTATCAACCACTCTTAGGAGTCGGGACTATTGTTACATGTGAGTAACCTATTTTTCTAGGGGTATGGATATGGTTAACTTAGCCACACAATAGCAGACTTCCAGCAGTCCTCCAGACGGAAGGAGCAAGGCATGCACCTCTACCTGGCATTCAGTAACTGGAGAACCGTAACCTAAAATGCAGCATCCCAGCAAGATTCAAGGTTGATGCTGTAATGGAAGATGAAGATGTGTGCTGAATTCCAGGTGGCACAGAACAGCATAAGTTTTGTGTTTTTCTGGGTGCAGTTCCCCTCAATAGGAATGTCCCTGAAAACAGCTACTAAGGCAACAATATGTCTGGTGTAATGAACCCTGAGATCTACAGCAGGCTCCCTTCCAGCCAACCTATAAGAGATGTCAACGCAGAAAGTGATCCATCTGCCAGTCATCCTCTTAACTGCCTGTCTGCCAGGTGTGGATTCAGTGTAAAGAGCTGACAAGCCTCACCCTAAAGTCCAGCTGTGTATGCTACATAGTAGGAGAGCGCCTACCACAGGTCCAAGGAATGGAGTATGCGCTTGGCCTCCAAAGATGGATTGATAAAGTATACAGGAAGGTTCATTACCTGGTTAATGTGGAACTCTGATACAACCTTTCGGAGGAACTTTGGGTGGGGGTGAGGGGCCTCCTTGTTCCTGTGGAAGACCAGATAAGGAGGCTATGCTGACAGTGTCTGCAGCTCAGTAATCCAGCTGGCTGACATGATGGCCACCAAAAAGGATGTTTTCCATGACAGTTGTGACATCTCACACATGTGCATAGGCTCAAAAGGTATGCACATGACCATAGCCAGTACCAGCAATAAATCCAAAGGTAGTGGTGGCTCAAACACAGGCAGGAACAAGGGCTCAAGGCCATTAAAAAAGTACTTGAACACCTTCTGCTGTGCCACCATCGGCATACCAGCCAGCGCCCAATATGCAGAGATTACTGCCAGGTGCACCTTAAGGCTTGTTGATTGTAGTTCCAGCTGGGACAGATACCAGAGATATTCCAAGATGCTAGCCATAAGGCAGGCCAGGGGATACGCTCCTGGTCCAGACACTAAATGGAAAACCACTTCCATTTAAAATCACAACATTGATGAGTCTACTCTTTTCTAGAAGCCTCCACAATGTGGAGAACATTCTCTTAAAGACGGCTATTGCAGAAAAGTTGAGCACTCACCACCAGATGTAGAAAAACACCAACCTCCAATTTAAGTGCTAAAGTTATAATTTATTGACAATCATAAATGCAGACTTGTACCTGTCCGACACATTTCAGACCAAGAAGGTCCTCTATCAAAGGTTGAGGTAGACAAATACTAACATGCAATACATAGTCCATTTAAAATGATGTCAAGGTGCCGAAATACAAAAATTGTTTTTATATAATGATTATATGTATATATTTATGGACTCAATGTTTTTTCCTTTCTTTGTTTCTTTCCTTTACATCTGACTCACACAGCCCCCCCCCCATCCCGTCATTCCCATTTACCCTGTTTCTGCTTGGTTCTTGATTATTTACGCCATTACTTATGTCTTCGATGTTTTTAAACCATGTTACTTTTTTCATTTTCATTTCATTTTTTATTTTTATTTCACATAAAACTGTTTAGGCAGAGCCAATTTTCAAACGATTTAGTGTCAGGGAAGTGGCAGTTTTTAACTGATAGTTTTAAAAAATTCTGTATTTCATCATCATGACATTATTTTAAATTGACTATTTGTTGTGTGTCAGTATGTGCATACCTCAGCCATTGATAAAGGACCTTTTTTGTCTTCTTCTTAGGAGGATGCATAACACTGTGGTTAAGTGCACTGAGCTGCAAACCTGGAGACCTGGGTTTGAATCCCACAGCCTCCACTTGCATACTGTGTGACCCTGAGCAAGTAACTCAACATGTTTGTGCTCCCAGGTAGCACCTGGAAACAAGCTTTGGCTTAGTGTGCCTTTTCTTGTTAAACAATTTCCCCTTCCCTTCTTGGTCTGAAACACATCAGGCAGGTACAAGTCTGTATTTATGATTGTCAATAAATGTTTGCACTTAATATCGTAGCTTGTTGTTTTTTTTGTATGTGGTAGTGAGTGCTCAACTTTTCTGCAATAATAATTGTTTGTTTATCAAGAAGCACCACTAGCAAGGCTGGCCCAGTGGCGCTAAGGACTGAGGCACTGGACATCACACCCCGCACCACACCGGCAACCCTTGTTTGGGAGCAAGCGAGGTCGGCTGGGGAGGAGAAGGAGTGAGCATCACAGGGAAGCTCTGCATCTCTGGGGAGGGGGATGATCAGTCGTCAGTGCATGCCTGGCCCCTAGCGATGGCTGGGGGCTGGCACACTGACACTGCATTTACAGGGGTAGAGGTGGGGCAGATGCCTGATGGGGTGCGCATATGGGAGCATGCACAGCACCATCATTGGCAACACTGCACACTCCACCTCTGGGAACCACGCAGAAGAAGAAAAAAGGCTCCTAGTCAGGCTGCATGAGCTTCCGTCCTCCGCGGCCCAACCCCGGATGGCGCTTCTCCCAGTCTGGATCCATTCAAGGTGAGTTGAGTTTGGGGGGTTCCTCACCACCCTGCTACAGAGGGCAAGCCGTGGGGGATATGGTGGAAGTTGGCTTGATATCGGGGGTGCACGTTGGGAGGACGATCAGGATGTACAGCCAACTAGGAGCCAGGAGAGAAATTAGTAGCTAAAAAAAAGGCACTAGCCCCATGTGAACCTTCTTTTTTTTTTTGAATATTCTCTAAAAAACCCACAGCCTGTAACCCTAGCCACTCAAGAACCAGGCTATGAGATACAGGGATTGAAGTTACAGGTGCAAACCTTCCACTGTTGTTAGGTCAGCAGATCCATGTGAAGAGGCAACTGCCATGGGGATCCTGATGCTGAGGCTGAGGAGCTCTAGGTACCAGAATTGGAGAGGCCAGTCTGGAGCAATTGGCATTTGTGCCTTATCCCTCCATGCCTTGACCACCACCTTGTGGATAAGGGAAAAGGTGTACAGGAGGCCTAGGGTTCAGGGCCTTGAAAAGGCATTTTCCACCAGTGTCCCAGACTGTGGGCCCCCCGCAGCTCAGTTCTGTGTTCTCTGAGAAAGCAAACAGGTTCATTATATGGGTGCCCCCACAGTGACAACAGGTGGTTCACCACCTCCTAATGCAGGGACCTGCAATGTGTTGCCACCCTGCCAAGAGCACTTGCCAGCTGAATGTATGCTTCTGTGACATGAACCACCAGAGGTCTGCACCCAGGCTATGTACGAGGGTCCAGGTGCATGGGGCCTCCCAAAACAATGAATGGGAGTATGTTCTGCCCTGCTTGTTCAGACAGAACATGGTCATGGTGTTATCTGTCTGGACTTGCATGACCTGATCCCTAACTAGACGAGCAAGTTCTGTCAGAACTAGCCACACTGCACAGAGCTCCAGCAGGTTGATGTGGTGATGGGACTTCCTGGGTGACCAGAATCCAAGGGTATTGTGGTCCCCCAGATGCACTCCCAACCCCATTAATTATGTCTCTGTCATGAAAGTGACAGTCAGCTCTAGGTGTATAAACAGGACTCCTTCCGCCAAATATTCTGGGATCAGCCACCACTAGATGTCATCCCACATCAGCTGGGACACTGTAATCAGCTGCCCAGGTGCCCTGGCTGTTGGGACCACCGACAACCCAATTTCCACTGCAGGTGTCACATCCACCAGTGAGCCCATTGTACCATGTCGGGGCAAGATGCCATGTACCTCTGCAGCCTCAGGAAGTCCCAGGCAAAGTATAAGTACCCAGCCTGAAATGACCAGGCAATGGAGGTAATATCTGATTCCCGGTCCCCAGGGAGGTAGGCAATGGCCTGGAGGGAGTCTAGTTCAATCCTGATTAAATTAAATTAATCGCCTGTGAGGGGATCAGTTTGAACGGTTCTATGTCATTTGCGCAAAAAAAAATTCAGCGCGGTCAATACAGCGTCTGCAATACAGCACAGTAATTTTTGCTGAATTGACTTATCAGTGCTACTGTCTCTCAGCACTAGTATGACCCCATATCTATATCTATATGCCAAGTCTCAGCCTATCCAATTAATTACTCCCCCTGTATAAGGCCTGTCTCTGCATATCCAATTAATTGTATGCTAATTTTTTTTTTTAAATAAAACTCTCTGTTTGGCACGGCAACCGACGTAGAGAAATCATGCTACTGCATTTCATCCTGAGCACCAGAGGGCAGCCGCTCCTCAGTCACGACGGATACCTGTATCACAAGGAGCGAAAGCATGGCCAAAGGAATATTGGAAATGCATCCAATATGGTGCATTCAAGTGTACTGCAAGGTTGCACACCGAGAATGAGTAAATTATCAAATTCATTCATGAACACAATCATGTGCCAAACCCTGCTGATGCAGCAGTTTGGCAAGTTGTGAATGAAAGGAAAGAGAAGGCTGCAAGGTCTCAAGAGACTACTCAACAGGTAGTCACCAGTGCCACCAGTGTCATTAGCCATTCCATCAGTGGCAAGCTGCCTTCTTTTTTTAGTCTGAAATGAACTGCCCAAAGGGCACATCAGACTGCATCAGTTGCTCCTACTCAACCTGCAGCACTCAGTGAGCTAATAATACTGCCTGAGTACTGTAAATCTGATAGGGGGGACATTGTTATGCAGTATGACTCCGGACCTAATGATGCTGAGCCTTTCATTATATTTGCCACAAACCAGAATTTGTAGTACATGAATGCTCACCGCACTGGTATGCCAATGGAACATTTACGGTTACCCCGACATTATTTTCCCAGCTGTACACAATAGATGGTGTTAGATTTACAGCTGTAATCTCATCAGTGTTTATTCTAATGGCAAATCGCACTTTGCTTAACTATTCCAGGGTTCTATCTCAAATAAAATTATTATGCCCTGAATTAGCACCACAAAGCATCATGACAGATTTTGAGCTAGCTGCTACAAAGGCATTTGGCTCAGAATTCCCAAACGCTGTCATAAAGGGATGCTTTTTTCATCTCTGCCATGCGGTCTGGCGCAAGGTTGAAGAACATACTCACCTAGTTAAAAACTATACCCTGGACACAGACTACGCTCTACAAATAAGGATGCTATCTGCTTTAGCAAATGTGCCACCAGCAGATGAAATACATGCATTCGAACATCTGAGAAACAGTGACTTTTACATAGCAAATGATGACCAACTGGCCCTGCTGATTGACTATTTTGAGGACACCTGGATTGGGAAGTCAGTTAGTCATCATGGTCATCGTAGACCACTATTTGCTATTGATTTTTGGAATTGCTATGATGCTGTAAGGGAAGGGTTGCCAAGAACGATAAATGCTGTGGAGGGATGGCACAGAGGGTTCAACAATCTACTTGCTGCAAGTCCCCCAACGACATGGAAATTGATTAAGGCACTGAACGTAGAAGAGAACAGCAATGAGTTTAAAGTAGAACAGTACCTTTCCGGAATGGACACTCCAGCACCACGTAAAAAATACAGAGATACATCCAAAAGAATCGCTGCTGTTGTTGCTACGTATGGGAACACAGACTACATTGACTACTTAAGGGGTGTAGCACACAACTTTCAGCAACAAGTGTAACACTGTTCCGTATGCTATGATGCTAGGATGCGATTATCAAAGCCATTGTTTTAAAGTTTTTTTAATAAAGATTTACATTTTAAATTATGAGAAAATTATGAGCAAATCAACTGAACTAAACTACCACCTCCCACAACCCGGAGAAGATGAAGCATCCCACGTACACAGTGGACCCTGACCTGTGAACTATGAACTCTGCAATAACACTCTGTAATACCACTAGGAAGGTAAGGCTATTTGCTTGTTCCTCGTTTGCTATGTTAACTATACAATTACACTCCACTCTGCTTTTTCCTCATATTTGTTTAAGCGCTGTGTTGGCTATGTGCTATTTTGTTGTATACGCTCAGAAGCATTACGCTGTACGGTTTTTGCTCAATTGTTTACGCGGAGTTGTTTGTGCTGAAATGACGTGCTACCATTTGAACATGGCTGACTTGATCAAGAGACTCAAATCTCTGCAGGTCAGGAGGGCCAGGTCCCTGGGCTACTCCACTGCCTCTTTGAATGGCCTGATTATAAGCCAATCATCTAGGGAGGGATAAACCCTTTTGCAACCACATGTATTTAGCCTTAGGTCTTATATGAAAGACAGTATGGACCTATTAAATAAGTCAGAAGTTAAAATATGGGACTCAGTCTGGAGCTGGCTTACCACTGTCCGTATAGGCCTATTGTATTGGTACAAGGATTGCCTACCTCTGGAAGCCCTTAATCTGGCTGTCACCTCCTCAGTCCTCTCCCTAGTCAATTATGGGCTCACTATCTTCTCGGCTGCTGACCACACAGCCCTTAACAAAATCCACCTGGTGATAAACAAAGTGTACACACTGCTCTCTGGGGCAGACAAGCGTACCCATACTTGTACCCTATATGCCCTGACAAATCTCCTCACCCTGGATGTAAGGCTATTTTATCAAACATGTCTCCTCGCAAAGAAAATACAACTGGGGCATACCCCCTTGGGTGCTTCTTCCTCTCTCCTATCCTCTCACACCTCAGTGAACGCTCACACTGCTAACTGACAGGTGTGGTCCATCCAAAGAGTTAGAACCTCCTTAGCCCTAAGGTCATTCCCACACAGGGCCCCAGTCTGGTACACCGAACACCCCTCTGATGTCTCCTCCATCTCCAAATTACGACCTTTCAAGTCATCCCTCAAAGAGCACATTCTCACTTCATGGCACTACCAATGTACCAACTAGTGCCGGGTCATCTATCTATCATCTTACGGGACCACCCCGCCACTGAGCTCCTACCAAACGTTACCTATTAACAATGCCTCCTTTGGCTGTACTCACAAGATATCTGTCTAATTCTCTACTTCACTGTAAATATCAAACCTGTTACTCCCTACCTCTATCAGCAAAATAATTCTTCTCTTGAAAACTGTAAAATACAGCTCTCGGTAGCACAGTCAATGCAATGCATGGCTGATCTTGATTCTGCAATATTGTATAACTGAAAAAACTGTAACCTTTAGCTGCCATTCTATGTCTACAAGTATTAAGTGTTTGTATTTGTTTTTTCTGACGTGGAGCCTTTGTAAATGAGTCCCTGACACAAAGGTTGTAATCCTAAAGTCTGTTAAATAAATAAGCAGTCTTTATACATCAATCTCACATGATGCAAGTATTCAGTCAGTTAGATACATAGATACATACATAGATACATAGACAGTGTCGGCAGATAAGGGCCTATGGCCCACCTAGTCTGCCCATTTGAGCTTGTAAGTTCAGTTTGTTTTCCTAGAAGTCTATTTCCCCTTACCCCTGACCTCTAGAATTCCTTTATGTCTATCCCATGCATTCTTAAATCCCGTGATTGTTTCAGCCCCCACCACTTCCTCTGGCAGGGTTTTTCACTTGTCCACCACCCGTTCTGTGAAGAAATTCTTTCTCATGTTTCCTCTGAATCGTCCTCCCTCCAACTTCATCCCATGCCCTCTAGTCCTGGAACATCTTTTTCGCTTAAAAATAGTGTTTTCCTGCACCCTGTTCCTCCCTGTAAGATACTTGTATGTCTCTATCATCCCTCTCTCCCTCCTCTCCTCCAGGAGTACATGTTCAGTTCCTTCAACCTGTCTTCATAGGACTTGTGATGCAACCCATGCACCATCTTTGTTGCCCTCCTCTGAACCTTCTCTACCCTGTCTATGTCCTTACATAGGTATGGTCTCCAGAACTGTACACTGTACTCCAGGTGGGGCCTCACTAGTGTCTTGTATAGCGGAATTATGACCTCCTTTTCCTGCTGGTGATGCCCTGCCATACATCCCAGCATCCTATTTGCTTTACCTGATGCCTTGTCACACTGTTTCCTACCTTGAGGTCATCAGAGATGACAACCCAAGATCCCTTTCCTGCTTGGTGCATGCTATATCCTCACCCCCCAACTGATATATTGTGCCAGGGTTTTTGTGCCCCATATATCTTGCACTTCTTTGCATTGAATTTCAACTACCAAACCCCTGACCATTCTTCAAGTTTCTGCAGGTCCCTTCTCATTCTGTCTACACCCTCTGGTGTGTCTACTCTGTTACAGAGCTTTGTGTCATCAGCGAACAGTGAAATTCTGCCTTCTATATCCTGTGCAATGTCACTGATGAAGATGTTGAATAGGACCGGTCCCAGCACTGATCCCTGTGGTACCCCACTGGTCACTCTTCCCTCTGTGGAGTGACAGCCATTACCACCACCCTCTGTGTCCTGCCACCCAGCCAGTTACCTACCCACCACACTACTGTCCTGCCCACACCCATATTCCCAGTTTGTGTAATAGTCTTCTATGTGACACAGTGTCAAAGGCCTTGCTGAAGTCCAGATAGGCCATGTCCACTCCCTGATCCACCTCCCTAGTCACCCAGTCAAAAAATTCAATAAGGTTGGTCTGACATGACCTTCCCCTGGTGAAACCATGCTGCCTTGGGTCCTGTAGTCCATTGACAACCAGATGTTCCACCAATCTCTCCTTCAGTAGTGCTTCCATGATCTTCCCCACTACCGAGGTGAGGCTGACTGGTCTGTAGTTCCCTGCTTCCTCTTTACCAGTTACCAGATATATCCAGAATAGACAGGCTATTCCTATGCATTTTGTCATCAATGCTATCAAGTTTGCATTACCACATAATTACTTTATGTTTAACAGTGATTTTATTTCTCCAGACATGTGGTATGGCTATGAGGGCGACTTTCGTCCCCTTGTATGCAAACTTGGTTATAGGTCTGCTTGAAGAAAGATTTGTTTTCAATGAAAGCCAAAATGAGAACTTACAGTAGACAGCCCATTGGTTTTGTTTTATTGATGACATTTTGGTCATATGGTCAGGAGACAGTAACAGCATCATGGACTTCATTAACTACTTGAACAATAGTGACATAGGCTTGCATTTTATATATGAAACAGATAGAAACAACATTACATTTCTGGATCTCTCCCTAACTGGCATACCATGTGCGCCTATCAAAACAGCAGACTATAAAAAGGAGACTGTTGGGGGCTGGCTCATCGGCGCAGTGGTTGGATTTCCACTTGCAATGCCGGTGACCCAGGTTCGGGAACAGACCCAGGTTGCTGGAGGGCCGGCTGGGGGGAGAAGGATAGAGCATCCTGTGGACTGCTCTCCTTCTCCGGTGGGAGGGCTGGGAGCCTGTCCGGTGCTTGACGGACCCCTGGCAGAGGCCGGGGGCACCGCAGCTACCGGCGCATAGTAGAACTCAAGGGGCAGTGCAGATGCAGGACGTCATTGCACATCCCCAGAAAACCAGGAAAATGGAGAAGCTGCCAGCCACCCTAGATGATGCCCACCACGGGCTTCAATTAGCCCACGCGGCTGGGCCGCTGACCTACCCCAATTGCTGCTGTGCTAGCCCAGGGTGCCACAGCCCCACCCCGGGGGGGAAATCTGGGGGTATCGGAGGGCCGCAGCCTATGTTCCCCCTAAGGTGTGCGCATGTGCACCCACACAGCAGTTAGAAATAACCCGCACACAGCTTCAGTAGTAGAGCACAAAGCAGCTGACAGGGATCCTCATGTTCATGAAGTAGTGACAACAATCATCACTCAGATTTAAGACTCAGACAGCAGGACATGAAAGTGAATGGGAAAGAAACATTGTATGGCCACCCCCGAGGCCACAACCCATTAACTTTAACAAGCCAGCAGTTAAACCGGACATCTGGCTCTCGCTCCAGTTATTGAACAAAGGAAATAAGCGACAAAATTCCAACCAATCGACTTTCCAGTAACAGCAATTTTTTCAGCTTCACACTTCTTTTCAGTAAGACAGTACTTGATAATGAACAGTATTCCTCTGCTGTTCACATAAATGGCATGTTTTATTTGTTTGGTAGATGCCCCCCAATAAAGCAATGCGAGAGATTCTCTGACATAGGGTGTATATTATATTATTTCAGTTTTAAAGCCGCACAACTTCAGTGTAATCTGCCTCCTCCCCAAGCAGTGTCTCACATATAAAATGTGTTTATAATGGATTAAAAGCCTCACTGTTGAAAGCGTGTTCATTTTTTTTTCAGTACAAAAAATGGGAAAGCTATAGTTTTTGTTTACAATAAAAGCATCAAAGCAACCTACTGTCTGTTTCTGTGTCATTTTCTTTATGTATTTGTTGGGGGCTAGGATGGGTATAACCCTCTCAATTAGCAGGCTGAGACACTGATTGTACATATATCTAGAGAGATGAGATTGCGCTTCTCTTTAAAACAGGGTCTCACATTATATACACATTTGAGATTCAATGAATCAGTGCTTGTAAAAGGTTGCCCGTGTTGGCTACACATGGATAGTAATTCTAAAGTGGACAGCAAGAAATGGCAGTACAAAAAATGTCCTTTTCATTTAATTACATAAATTCAGATTGCGCTTAGTATGTATTAGGAGAGGAAGAGGAAATAGTCTCCTAAATGTATCTCCTCTCTCATATCACATTGACTCACTCACTACATTGCAAAAATACATTTTAAAACCCCCACTGAGCTTGACAATACCCAGCGTAGTTCTTGTAAACCATACGTAGGGTAAATTACATCACATATAATTATGCAAGCATCCATCAAAGATCCCATTGCTAAGTACCGCTTTAAGAAGCTGTCCAACCCTGAATATCACATTGCCATAACAGTATTAAATGATTTACTTTTGGAGATGGCAGAGTTGTCTAAGATGTTTCAGAAAAGTGGTCTAACAGTTGAAGCTGTAAAGATTGCTAGGGCAAAAATAAAAAAAGATCAGAAGACAGTACCTGGATGAAACTGTCTACTGGAGCCAACCAGTAAAACTGATTTTGGCTAATTGCACAGTTGAAGTAAGCACAACAGCAATTTTGCAATTCATTAGCCTGTTATGTGACCATCTGGACAGCTGATTTCCTACAGGTGAACTTTCTGACTGATCTGCCTTTGATTTTGCAGCAATGCCACATTGCAGCTTTGAGTCTGGCTTATCAAATATTGAGAGACTGTACAGCAAATATCAGGACTATTTATTTTCATCAGTGGACCAGGCAGAAATTGTTAGCCAGTACAGTGACTTCAGATTTATAGTTGCTGAAAAAATAAAGGGAGGATCATTATAATCCTTCACTGACATGTTCCACTTTGCTTTGACTAACGTGCAGTACAGCATGGTGGCTAAACTTAATGATGTATGTGCTACATTCCAAGCTAAACATGGAGCTATCATGTATAGAGGTTCCTACACAGTCTTATCCTTCCCCAGAATAGATTCTCCATAGGGAGGTACAGACTGAGAAGGATACTATAGCACAGAGAAAAATCTTGGGAGTGATAGAGGATCATGTACTGAAGCAGAGAGAAGTATGGCTAAGTAGGACCATAACTATCTTTGGGTGGAAGGTTTCACTCAAGGATTCTCATAGGAAAGTTAGGGAAGATTTGTTGCTGCTCTTGGAAAGAGCATTAGGATTTTATATCTCCAGAAACATGGTGGAGTCCATAAAGTTATATGGTGATCCTGAGCCCAAAACACAGATTGATATTACATTTAAAAATCCTCATACAGCTAGCAGCTTGCTTTCTCTGGCCAGCAAGCTGGATTGTTTGGGAATACAGTTAGTTACCACTTTAGACTTGGGTGAAGCCTTTTCCGGGTTGACACAGACTAAGGATAGTCGAGAATTAATCTTAGAGGCAGATAACCCCCTGATTGACTTTGGAAACCTAATTGACCCTAATACCTACTCGCCGCTGACAGTTGTTGATTCAGCCTGACAAATGCAGCTTGTAGATAATATCAAATGAATGAACTCTGAATGGCAGCTAGATTTGGATATGGGAGCTGGGAATTGAGATGTGGATGCCCTTTCTATACTTTTATGGAATATTGAGGGCATCCATCTTAAAATAATTGATCCTGAAGTAGTGAGATTTCTGGATAATTTTGATATTACTGGACTGCAAGAAACATTGTGTACAGAAAATGTAACTTCCAAATTGGCTGACTATTCTGTCTTTACTCTGCCAGCAACTAAAGTTAAAAACTTTGGAAGGTTTAAAGGGGGTATTTCCTTTTTTTAAAAAACTTTGCTAAATTTTCAGATCACTAACATTTCTACTAAGTCAGAGGGTATTTTGGCTCTAATGATAAGCAAGGGACAAAAGAAGATCATTATCTGCAATATATACTTTCTCCCTTGTAAAAGAGCTACTGATCCGGCTGACCTTTTCATACAGGATCTGAAAATGACACTTAATGAATTGTCAGATAAGAGTATATCTTGTCCTATAATTATTTTGGGAGACTTTAATGCCAGAATTTCTTCTTGATTCTTGGAGGATGTATATTCAGATACGATCCATACAATATCTATAATTAATCCAAATATCTCATACTAGGACTGCTCAGGATCTAATATCTAACCTCAGAGGTAGGGAATTGCTAGTGGGCCTAGCCAGTACAAATGTCTGTATTTTAAATAGCAGAACTCATGGACATCTAGTTGGATCCTTAACATATAGAGGGCCTACTTGCTCTTCAAACCCTGATCAGGTTTGGACCAATTTGGAATCGGTAAAGCTGATCCAAAAGTTAGAGGTCATGGATAGACTGGAATCAGCACACTGTGCTATTATAATTAACATTGAATGCCCTTTTGGGACTTTAAGGAGTGAAGCACAACAGGAAAAGAGTCTGGAAGTCATAAATGAGAGAAGGATTAGACGGGGGCCGATCCATCAAGCTAGTTTCAAAGAAATTCTTAGTACAGAAGTCTTTGGTGATATTCACGAGTTGGCCCTGGGCAAAAGTAAGGCCTTTAATATTTTGGTGAATTGGGAAACTATTCATTCTTTACTTGGACCTAGATGTAAAACAACATATTGTCCTAGGTCCCTTTATAAAAAGCCTTGGTTTAATTTGGTATGCCTACAGGCAAAGAAAGAGTTTGGAGGAAAACTAAGACAGCATAAGGAGAAAAGAAATAAGTCTGCAGCAGATTTTAAATTGCTAAAGACTGAAAGTGAAAAAAATAGGAAAATTCTAGAATGGAAGAGACATAAACATACTCAGGGGCTTTGGGGACAACTGAGGCAGGCTGTTTTGGATAGAGGTGGAAGGAAATTTTGGAATATTCTTGCACAGGGAGTTAATAGATATGCCAATAGGATTGAAGCCTATATTACATCTGAAGTTTGGGCATCTCATTTTTCCAAGCTCTATTATTCTCATGAAGAGCAGCAGACACCTGATGCTTTCAAAATACAGGAGGATGACATTTTTTCAAGACCTATCTTGATCACAGAGGATGAAATCGGGATGGCACTGATTGGGCTTAAGGCAAATAAAGAGCCTGGGCCAGATGGGGTCCTATTTAATCTCTATAAGATTTTTACCAACTGGTGGATTCCTTTTCTTCTTTTGCTGTTCAATGGCCTAGTTCAGGGATACTCTTAACCTGCCAGTTGGGCAGGTAGTGTTATCTTCCCAATTTTTAAAAAAGAGTATCCGAATGACCCAAGGATGTAAAGGCCTATTCATTTGATAGATGTTTCACAGAAGATTTTCTCTTGTATAATTTTGTGCAGATTGCTGCCGTACGTGAAGGAGAACTCAGTGTTGAATGAGGCACAGAACAGTTTCAGGAAGGACCATTCTACAGTACAACACTGTTATGTGCTTCAGCACCTGATCTGGAAGTATGCTAACGTGAGAAAAAGCAGATTATATTGCTGTTTTGTTGACTTCTCTTTGGCCTTTGACAGCATTAGTAGAAAAATCCTTTGGGCTACATTAAGGGATCTGAAGCTGGAGGCCTCACTTCTTGATGTTATTATTAGACTCTATGAAAATATGTGGGCAAGGGTCCAGTATAATCAGTATGGTCATCTAACTGATAGATTTGAGACAAACGTGGGGGTCAGACAGGGGTGTATTTTGGCCCCCACTCTCTTTAACAGCTACATTAATACAGTCTTGGATCAGCTTGGTAACCCAGATTTTCATACTCCAAAAATTAATGATGAAAGGATTGAATGTTTAGCATATGCAGATGATTTAGTCTTGCTCTCTACTTCAGTCCTAGGTCTTAAAAGAAAATTGGCTTACTCTGAATCTCTCTGTTCTCAAAGAAAACTAAAAGTTAATCTTGGCAAGACCAACATTGTAGATTTGGCTCTCAGACCAAGAATACGGTAGGTTTTAGGCTAAACGATAACACTATAGACACTGTTAAGTACTATGACTATTTAGGTGTCTGTTTTGCCTTTAGAAAATGGGCTTTTTATTTCCTGGTCCATGATTGGCTGGTACCCCTGCCAGGGGGGTACATTAACTTTCAAGAGACGACCAGGAAATAAAAAGTGCCAGCCTAAAGAGCCCCTTCACCCAACTGAAGTATATTGGTGCCCACCCGTTGCCTGAATTGGCTAAAAAAACTCATTTAAATTTCAAATTGCTGCCATCTTTCTCTCGCTTAGCGAGAGATACTGTTCCTGCAATACCTGTTGCCTGACCTTATGGCACCCAACCTCAGCTGTGTTCATTTACTGCATTTCTTTTTTTGTTTGTTTATTTTTAGCCAGACAAAATCCAGAGACAGTCCTACCACACACATATATACTCACTCCCACACATGCCCTGCCCAGGGTGCCAGCCTATGATACATGCCCCCCCATCAATGATCTCCACTTGGGTCGCTTCTCCTGACACACTCAAGTTTATGAACAATACCCTGTCTCCCAGCAGATCACAGAAACACATACATCTTCCTGTTTTTTTCCTCCCAGCTCTGGTGACCTACATCCTTCCAAAATCTACAGACCTTCTGCCCATACTCAACAGCTCCATGATGCGGCTGCCCACAACCATCGCTCCTCACTGATGTCCCAAATGATTCACTTGCTGACTCATAGCACCCCAGAACAACAAACACAGACAAAGCAAAAAATTTCAAATCGCCGCCAAGAGTACCTAGCAGGCTTACTTTTTCTTTGTTTCCTGACAGCTCGCCCACCCATCAAAAGTGCTGTTTTGTAATTACGCAGCTCGATCAATCACTCGCTGTTCAGCTCCCAGCTCATTACTGCTCTATTTAAAAAAAAAAAAAAACAGCAAAAATAGAAACCACAAGCAGCGGCACCATGGAGGTGCATAGGGGATGGGAGGTCTGGAGTTAAAGAGTAGCAGGGGGGTCAGGCGAGCTGCAGATTGAAAAAAAAAACAGCTCTGGAGAAACAGTTAGATAATTTCATTATTTGGTAGTTTCTGCCTGCAATTTTTAACATGAGGAACTCAGCAGGCTAAACTGTTTCTTTGCAACATGGAAACAGCCTAATGGGGGAACAGTGCTAGTCACGATGGTCATTCTATTTAGAGCTATGCAGCTGCTCCAAGGGACAATTCCCTAGCTCAGACAAGAGACAAAAAAAAAAGGCATCCCAATATAGGTGGAGGAACTATTTTATTACAAAAACCTATTTTAAATTATTTTAATTCACATCTTAGCTAACCTTTTTTTATGACAGTGCCCATTTTCTAACCACAATAATACCCTACAGGGTGGGCAGTATTGTGCTATACTGGACCTTCCAAGGGCTATAAGGCCCTCCACCTGTGGTGTCGGGCCTTATTACACCCCTGGGTGGTCCGGTATATCTCAATACCGCCCACCCTGTCGGGTATTAATGCTTACATAGCCTATCTTGGACCAAACATTTGGAGGCTATTCAATTTAAAATGGGATCTTCGGTAAATGCCCTAAAAATATTTAACAGCAAGATGGGGAAGTGGGGAAGTCTTCGATCAGAGGAGTATTAAGAATTGTTAATGCCAAAATAAGAACGAGCATGTTATGTACCTCTGAAATCTGGGGTTATACTAAGATTAGAGAATTAGAAATAATTCTGAATAAACTCTATAGATACATCTTAATGTTGCCAAATGGAACTCCAAGCTGTATTCTTCCCTTGGAGTTAGGACAACATTCCTTGACTTCTCTCGTCTGTGAACAACAGATTCTCTTTCTGTTGAAACTTTTTCTTTTGCCCCAACAAAGATATCCCAGAATGTGTGTAGAGGAAGCCATCAAATTGGCCAGTATGAGATATGTACATCCCTTTATTTCAACTTATTAAGGAAACAATAACGCCGGCTGGATTGGGCCACCTCTTAAATAAAATTGCCATGAGACCATTTGAGGACATTAGGCAGAATGTCAAATTGAGGCTTATTGATTTAAGACATAAACTCTTTCTATCTTCAACTCTCCAAGCTTAAGTTATATGGGTTTTATAAAAAAGTAAAGATTTCATGGGATAAGAGCCCTATCTCTCTTTTTTAACCTGTTCTAAACAAAGGAGAATCTATACAAGATTCAGAACTGAAAACTATAATGCTCAATGCATTCATTTCAGATAAAAAAGAGAGGGGGTACTTTCTCCATATTGTAAATGTGGAGTGGGGGACTATAGATGATCTCAAACATGTGGTACTCTTGCATCCTAGGTATGAATCAACTAGGAAAAAACTGCTGGGTGGAGTGTTAGGGGATCTCAGCCTCCCCCTGGATCTTTTGGAATATTTGTTTACTATGAAAGAGAAGAACATGGTAGAGATCTTTGCAAGATTTTTAATTTCAACTCATTTGTAAAGTTTATTAGGGGAACTTGAAGTCCTGTGGAGATTTTTTATGTGAAAAGGTACTCAGGGAATACTGTCAAATTGAATTGCACTGTAAAGATATTTAAGTTCCTTGTTGATTTATTTATGGTCCGTTTATATTTACTATGTATTCTGTCCCGATTTTAGTATACTGTAACTGCTTTATGCTGAACAATAAATTGCACTACTACTACTACATTCCATGCTTCTAGTGCTGACTGTGAAAGAGGCTTCGGCCTCATGAACTGTATTAAGAGCAAACAAAGAAACCCTTGGAAGAAAGCCGTTTAGATATGCTGATGCGAACAAAATTGTTTTTAGCTTCTGGTGGAAAAACAGATCTTAATAGAATATATGTCCACTGGCAGAATGGGAAAGACAGGAGAGAAAAACAGTAAATGTTTATTTCTTAGCAATGCATCATCAGCAGCACCCCTTTTAGATGCATGCAAGACTCTTTAAAATGTACATAGTTTACACAAGTTTCCAGTTCATACTGTTATGGTACACAATGCACATCCAATCTTTGGACTATGTCAGAATGTATATTTATACTTTGCATTGAGTATTTGAGTGTTTGGTTATGTTTTCTACTGTTTATTGGCCATAAAATATATCACTAGTTTGGGCCATCCAATTTGTGCACATGAATCAATTTTTTTGCACAAAGTGCCGCACACATATCAGTCGCCCACCCACAGAGACTGAAAATTAGAGGGAACATTGGTCGCAGCCATTGTGAGGGGTGGAAGTCTGTGGTCTGTGACCAGGCTGAGGTTCCGGACGTCTGGCGGCTCGGGGAGATAAAGATAACATTTTTAAAAATTTAAAAAAAAGAAGACTGTTGGTAACATGATCTTACATACCGCTAGTGCCTACCCCCAAGAAACTGGTCTCTATACCTTATGGTGAGATGATTATACTGAGAAGGAATTGTTCAGAAGACCGTGATTATTTAGAACAAGTAGGCTCTTTATAGGAGAGACTTTTCAAGAGAGGCTACAGTGAGAATATATTAAAGGAAGCTTTTCAAAAAGCAATGACTTTAAGAAGGAATGACTTGTTGCAAACACAAAAAGATAGGCACACATATAAAACAACCACAGAAAAACACTCAAAGAATAATACAGAGGAAAAGACATAGTGAATTTCATGACCGAGATTAACCACCTTGCCATCAGAGTAGGTAGATTAGTCCATAAATTCTGACCTCTACTCAAGAGTGACCCCACACTGAGAGAAGAGATGCTACCAATACCAAGGGTATCCTTTACTAAAGGAAGAAGCACTGGAGACAGGGTAGCCAACAGCCATTTCATACCCACACAAGAAAATCGATTAGGGCTTAGATGGTTAGGTCAGAAACCCATGGGGCATCGTAAGTGTGGCAGATGCAACGTCTGTCAATATGTGCACACCGGAGACACATTTGAAAAAGAAGGGAGTGTATTTAAACTTCAGGAATTTACAAAACCCTTTGTAGTGTACATATGCTGGTGCCCATCTAAATGTTATTACATTGGAAAAACTACTCGCCAAGCAAAACTGCGCATACAAGAACACAAAAGGGCCATAATCAATGGAAATATGAATAACGCCATAGGCCAGATGAGCTAAGATATACAATCTTGGAATGTGTTAAAAGGAATTCAAGAGGGGGCAACAGAGGCCAGGTTCTGTCCCAGAGTGGAACTAAATGGATTAATTTGAAAACAGCTATGCCTATGGGGCTTAATGATGATGTAGAATTTAGTATTTATTTATGAAAACAATGCAATGTCTTTACTGTATGATGTAATACTTTAACATGATTTTTTTAACCCCTCTTCTTTTTCTCATTTTCTTTTCCTTTTCCCTCTTCCTACCTCTTACCTGCCCCCCCATTTTCCCTTCCCCCTCCCTCCACTAACTTTCCCCCTCATAGAAACATAGAAGTTGATGGCAGATAAGGACCAAGGCCCATCCAGTCTGCCCTTTTCTTTTCTACCTTATAAATGTGCCATCGCCTTTGCTCTGTCAGTGGCCTATCTATTCATAGTCATTTGTATTGCTTCCTTATGCCTATCCCATGCCTGTTTGAAGCCCTGCACTGTACTCATAGCCACCACTTGTGGTAAGCCATTCCATGCATCCACCACCCTTTCTGTGAAAAAGAATTTCCTCACATTCCCCTTAATCGTCCCCTCTAATCTCATGCTGTGTTCTCTTGTCCTGCTATTTTTCTTATATTTAAACATGTTAGACTCTTTCACCTTGTTAATGCCCTTAAGGTGTTTGAATACCTCGATCATATCACCTCTCTCCCTCCTTTGCTCAAGGGTATACATATTGAGCTCTGTCAATCTGTCCTCATATGTCTTCTGATGCAGTCCCTGCACCATTTTGGTTGCCCTTCTCTGGACTGCCTCAATTTGGCTAATGTCCTTGTGAAGGTGTGGCCTCCAATACTGCACGCAGTACTCCAGGTGGGGCCTAACCAGTGTCTTGTAAAGAGGGATTATTACCTCCCTCTTATGACTTGTGATACCCCTACTAATACACCTAACACCCCTAGCCTTACCTACTGCTTTAGGGTCTGCTTGGATGATTTCAGGTCATCAGTGATGATGATGCCCAAGTCTCTTTCTTCCTTTGTAACTGCTAGCAACTCCACTCCCAGCCTATAGGTGGCTTCAGGGTTTCTCTTCCCTATGTGCATGATTTTGCACTTCTTCGCATTAAATCTGGGTTGCCACTCTTCTGACCATTTTGCTAGTTTATCCAGATCTCTTCTCATTCTGCCCACCCCATCTGGATCATCTACTCTGTTGCAGATCTTAGTGTCATCTGCAGACAGACAAGTCTTGCCCTCTAGTCCATCTGCAAGGTCACTAATGAAGATGTTGAAGAGGACTGGCCCAGGACTGATCCCTGAGGTACCCCATTTGTGACCTGCATCTCTTCTAACTGTATACCATTTACCACCACTCTCTGTTTTCTGTCCATCAACCAGTTTGCCACCCAGTTGACCAACTTCTGACCCACCCCGAGCCTACCCAGCTTATTTATCAATCTTCTATGTGGAACAGTGTCAAAAGCTTTGCTGAAGTCAAGGTAGGCAACATCAACTGCTCCCCCTTGGTCCACCATTCTGGTTACCCAGTCAAAGTAATCTATGAGATTAGTTTGACAGGACCTTCCTTTTGTAAACCCATGCTGTCTTGGATCCTGTGCCCCTATGGATTCCAAGTGTTGCACTATCCTTTCCTTAAGGAGTGCCTCCATAATCTTGCCCACTACAGAGGTAAGACCGACTGGTCTGTAGTTCTCCGCCTCCTCCCTGCTACCACTCTTGTGGAGTGGGATTACATGAGCCCTTCTCCAGTCTTCTGGGACCTCTCCTGTGCTCAGAGACTCACTAAACAGTTCTGCTAATGGCTCTGCTAGTTCCACCTTTAGCTCCTTAAGTACCCTGGGATGTATGCCATCAGGTCCCATTGCCTTATATACCCTGAACTTAGCAAGCTCTTGTAGGACCCTTTCTTTTGTGAAGGGAGTAGTGCTCACCTCCCTCTCCCCTGTGTCCATGATGCTGAGCTGTGGGCCCTGCCCTACCTTCTCTTCAGTAAATACTGAGCAAAAGTATATATTTAAGATAGATGCCTTTACAAGGTCCTCCTCCTCACATGCTCCCTTTTCTCCATTAAGCTTAGCAATACCCCCTCTGGACTTTCTCCTTTCACTAATGTATCTATAGAAAGTCTTGTCACCTTCTTTACTATTAGTGCTAGTGTTTCCTCAGTTTGGGACTTTGCCTGCCTTACTGCCTTCCCTGCTTCCCTTAGGGCAGTTTGGTATGCCTCCCTATCTTCATCCCGCTGTGTTCCCTTATATTTCCTGAATGCCAGCCTTTCGGCTCTGACCTTTTCTGCTACTGTATTTGAGAACCAAAGTGGTTTCCTTCTTCTTTTGCACTTCCTTTTCTGTCTAACACAATGGGATTTTGTTTTAAGTATTGCATCCTTAATGCTTGCCCACTTTGCCTGTACCCCCTCACCTGTGTTTCTTTTTGCCAGGGCTAGCTTAACTCTGTTGGCCATCTTATCAAAGTCAGCTCCTCTGAAGTCCCATATTTTGCCTTGGAATGGGATGATTTAGATGTAGTAGCCAAATTGAACCATACCATGTGATGGTCACTGCCCTAGTGACCTTCTACCTGGAGATCTATGATCCCTTCCTTGTTAGTCAGTACTAGATCTAGGATAGCCATGTCTCTTGTGGGTTGCTGTACCAGTTGTTTGAGGCCCTCCCCTGCAGGGAATCCACTATGTGTCTAGTTCTGGCAGATGTTCCTGCTGGTATTGACCAATCTGTATCTGGCATGTTGAAGTCTCCCATTATCAGAACCTCCCCTTTAGCTGTCATGTTTTGTATATCTTCTAACAGTAATGTGTCTATGTCCTCCCCCTGGTCTGGGGGCCTATAGACAACCCCAGTTCTTATGGCTGTCCTATTTCCTGTTTCCAGGGTGACCCACAGTTCTTCTGGCTCCTTATGTGTATTCTGAATTTCTGTAGCTTTGATATTTTCATTGACATACAGGGCCACTCCTACCCCCCTTTTGCACCTCGGTCTCTTCTGAACAATACATAGCCAGGTACTGAAGTCTCCCAAGTGTGGTTACTGGTAAACCACATCTCACTAATTGCTACTATGTCCAGTTTAGCCTCTGACATTATTGCCTGTAGGTCTGGGATCTTATTTCCCAGGCTGTGAGCATTTGTGTACATGATTTTCCATTGGCCAGATTTTGGTGTGTTAGTTGGGTGAGGTTTGGCATTAACCCTGTGTGTCATATGGGGAGACAAACATTTTTTCTTACCTGGTGATGCAAATGAACTGCAAGCATGCTGAATCCCTGTTTGACCACTAGCTGAGGGGGGAGGGGTGTTCTTCCCATTCGACATATGGGGTGCTGCACCCCTCCCCATTTGCTAGTTTAAATATTCTGCAAAGACGTCAAACTTCTGCCCCAATGCACTGACTCCTCCTTAGTCAGATGCAGTCCACCAAATTTAAAGAACTGCCTCCAGAACTGTTGCCAGTTCCTTACAAATCTGTGTCCTTTTCCTGGCACCAGCCCTTAAGCCACATGTTTAGCTCCCCTATCTCCCCTTCTCTGACCTTCGTCCATCTGCTCCCCTCTCCCAGACTGGCAGGATCTCAGAGAAGGAGATGCAGATGAAATAGATGATAGTTTGTCACCCAGCCTGGTCAGGTGTTCCTTGGTCTCCACAACTGACCGGCTGGCGAGATCATTAGTCCCTATGTGTACTAGGACATCAATGTTTTCTCCGGCTTTGTGAACAATTTTAGCAATGCGGTCAGTGACTCTCTATGCTGATGTATTTGGGAGACATCTGACCATTACCCCTGGCTGGAGATGGGTATCATGGAGTCTCCTATGATCAGAAGTTTTTTGGATTTCCTTTTTGCTTTTTTTGTTTTGGTTCCTGATTTTGGTGAGTTTTGTTGCGCTAGCTCCTGTGCTGCAGTGTCCTGTTCTGCAGTGTCTTCTTCCTCTTTGTTTGATTTCAGAGATAGAGGCAGATACCTGTTTGTAGTGTTTATATGGTTTTTGGAGGTAATATGTTGGAGAGCACCTCGTCACCTCTTTTTCCAAATCCCTTTCTCCATGTCTTTTTCCCTCTTTTTTCTTTCTTTAGCTGGCCAAGGTGCCAAGACTGAAGCAACTGGAACCAGGATCTTACAATGCCAGTTGAAGCTGCAAAGGTATGCTCACCAGCACAGATCTTTATTCACAAAGGACTATGGTCTGGTTGATTTTATGGTGGACCTTCATCATAAATACTAAGCATCTATCCTGCTCAAATCACAATTCCTTGCATTAGTCCCAGGTCAACACAGGTTGTAACCTTTTGCAACAGACTTGACCTCCCTATTGCATTTATCTCAGTTCTGGTTTTGACCCCATTCTTGTCATTTTATTATGTAATTCTTTCCACCTAGTGTGGTCAAGATTACTGAAATAGCCTTGTAGCACTCACATTTATTGAAATTTTTTTGTTTATTTTTCCCTGGCCTACCTCCTCAGCTGGAAGGTGTTCCTATGGTGCCCCTGAATCTACACCACTGGCGGCTCCTGCACTGGGCATCATGCCCAAGCTGCACCTCTTCCTTTATCCCTCTCTCAGGCCACATCGTGGGCACCCCAAGCGTGGAAGATCAAGGGATCAGGACCAGAGGGAGCTCCTAGAGTGTCTGGGGCAGCACCGCAGCCAGAACCTCAAACACGCCAGAGGATTCAGCCATACATTTTTTCCCCCATTTTTCCCCATGGTTCTGGCGTGCAATGACGTCAAGGACACTGTGGCAAGTGCTCCGTATACTGCACATCAGACATCTGCCTGTACCACCCCCACTAGTACACCGCAAGATGCACTACCACCTAGCCACCACTAGGAGCCAGCACCATCTTGGGATTCCTCCCCACCCTCCCCTGAGGAGGAGAGAAGCCACAGGGATGCTTAATCCTCCTCCCCCGGCCAACCCCAGACAACCTGAGTCCGCTCCCTGAACCTAGGTCACCGGTGTGGTATTCAGTGCCTCAACCCTCAGCACCACCGGGCCACATTTATTGAATATTTGATTCTAAAATATTTAAAAGGAAGATGCCAATACCACTGAATGACCACACATTTTCTTTCTTTTTCTTTTGCCATCCCTTTTCCTTACAAGCATTAGTGGCATATAACACTGATATCTAGCAATGGATTGGTTCTTCTCAGGACACATATTATTATAATCTGCTCTCTTAAGAATTTAATATCAGTGCAAAAATGTACTAATTGTTGCTATAAAAAGTGTTAAAAATCTCTAACAAAAATATTTCTCCAAAGCTCGTTTTTGTGTCAGTTTGTTCAGGTGAACGAGGTATATGTCCTCAAAAGACAATAAGCCCTGAGATAAGAGGCCGTGACAAACAATAGGATGTGTGAAAAGAACTAAGGGGGAGGGGGTGGCAATAATAGGAACAGGTCATGTGAAAGTAAAAGGATGCTAAGAAGGTAACAAGACAGGAACACAGATAAGAAAGATTTGAGATACAAGATGTTAGTAGGAAGGGTAGGAGGTAGGAAATGTTAATAAATGAAAGCGAAGAAACAATGAAATAACACAAAACAACAAAGGCCTGGATAAACAAAGTGTAAGGTTAGTATACACAATGGAGTGTGAGGTGGGGGGGGCAGGACTTATATTTGGTGGCCAAAAATAAGTACTTTAAACACATCAGGGTCTTGGTAATAAGAAAACACATAACACTGAAATCTAGGCCTTCTCTGTTTACTTCCATTCAGCTCAGATATAAGGGGAAAACTGATCTCAACACACACAGGAAGATCCACAGGCTCACAGGAAGTACATTTCTTAAAGCTGTACTGTCTAACACTTCTTAAAGTTGCACTGCACATAACAATCCCTCCTGACTTAGCTAGAAAGTACGCAAGTAAATAATGTGAAGCTATTAAAGTTATTACTGCAATGTCCCTTTAGTTAGTCATGTCATTAGGCTATATCTCTTCAATTCCATCCTCTTTGGTGGACGTCTTACACGTCCTAACCTATATATTAGGAATTAAGGCTGTTGCACTGGAATCTGATTAGCATCAGCCACATCTTGTCTCAATTGCTGTGGTTCCACTATCTCTTCCTGTTCTTGTGCTGGAACAAATAATTCTGGATAACTACCCTGACTCTGAGTATCCCTTTTCTGTTCTGTCTCAATTCTAGTACGCAATTGGTCCACATCCTTTTTCACTCTCCTCTGGTTAGTCAGTCGAACACTACAGACAGCATTTCTGAATTTTTTTTTCTACCACACCTTCTAGCCACCTCTTCGGGCCTGCATACATCCTGACCCACACAAGATCATTGGGTTTGAAGGATCTGGTCTTAAGAAGCATTTCAGTTCCTGATTTACATCCTAGAGGGTGAAGAATATCCAATTGAGTTGGAATCTGATGTCCAAACAACAACAATTCTGCAGGGGACATTCCAGTGACACAATGTGGTGTTGTTCGATACATCGCAAGAAAGTCCAAAAGGGCTGTCTTTATTGCCTTCAGTGTAGTAGGATTAGCTTTGTCCATACTCTTTTTAAAAGTCTGAACCAGGTGTTCCGTTTCACCATTTGAACTTGGATGGTAGGGAGGCGAGAAAATATTGTGGATACCACGTTGCTGGCAAAATGCTTGGAATTCAACAGACGTGAACTGTGGTCTGTTATCCGAGACAATCACTTCCGGGAAACCATGGATAGCAAAGATAGATTTCAACACTTTGATGGTACTCTCAGTAGTTGTTGAAGACATTTGTTGAATTTCTGTCTATTTGCTATGAGCATCAGTTAAGAGTAACCACAAGGAATTTAAATAGGCTCCCATGAAATCAATATGCAACCTCTGCCAGGGTTTTTCAGGTCATTCCCAATGGTAAACTGGAGATCTTGCTGGATTTCCCATTTATACAGCACAGCCTTCACATCTTTGCATGACCTGGTATATATGTCTGTCAATGGAAGGCCACCATACGTGAAGTCTGGTCAGGGATATCATTTTAGCAATATCTGGTAGCCTTCATGCAAAAGAGTCAACACATTTGAGTGATAACATTGGGGTACTATGACATGCAATCCCCACAGAAGACACCCCTCAGCGATGGGCAACTGCTGTCTCTTTGTATAGTGGGGCTGTAGTGCAGCCGAACAAGTAATGCCTTGTGGTCAACCCTCAAGCATATACTGATACACTAGTTTCAAAATTACATCTTGACAAGTCACTTTTGCAATGTCCTTGGCTAGTACTAGAAGCTGATCTAACTGTTGTAGCTCCATTGCACACACAACAGTAGAGTCCTCCATATCTCTGAATTGCACTGGAAAACTATCTGGCCCTAACTGGCATACTAATGGATCCTTTTTAAGTCCTACATCAAACTCCATTTCTCTGGATATTGGTAACCTCAACAAGGCATCCGGATTTCCATGTTGGGCCATTGGTTGGTATGTAACCTCAAAATTATAGGCAGACAAAATGAATGCCCATCACTGAATTCTGCTAGCAGCCGTCTTTGGAATTCTTTTTTCTGGACTGAAAATTGTCACTAGTGACTTGTGATCTGTCTTCAGCTGAAACTTGCGACCTAGCAAGTATTGGCGAAATTTCTGGACTCCGAACACAACTGTTAATGCCTCTCTCTGAATCTGGGTATAATTCCTTTCAGCTGCAGTGAGTTTGCATGAAGCATGGGCTATCGGCTACTCCACTCCTTCTGGATCTGTATGGAAAAGGATAGCGCCTATACCCACAGGACTAGCATCACAGGCCAATGTGATAGGTAAGTTAGGGTTATAATAAATTAAATTAGATTATTCACATCGGTTAGAGAGCTTGATGGCTTGAACTGCCTTACTGTGGCCCTTGATCCACTTCCACAGAGCACCCTTATGTAATAGTTCATTTAGGCTAGCACATTTAGTGGCTAAGCCAGGTATAAAATGGTCATAGTAGCACACCGTACCCGAGAATGAGCCCAATTCTGAAACATTCTGTGGTTCAGGCATGTGCACAATGGCTTCCACCTTTTCATCATTTGGATGAATTCCGTCTTTGTCAATAGTGTGACCTAAGTACGTGACACTTGGTTGACAAAATTGGCATTTTTCTCTCTTGAGTCTGAATCCACTCTGTTGCAATCTCTCTAAAGTCTTTTGTAAGTTAAGTAAATGTTCTGCTTCTGTCTTGCTGTGACAATGATATCATCCAAATAACAAGCAACACCTGGTATATCAACCACCATTTGCTCAATCACTTTTTGAAAAATAGCAGATGTGGAACTAAGGCCAAAACATAACCATTTGTATTTGTGAAGTCCTTGGTGTGTTTTAATCACTACCAATTTCTGAGAGTCTAGCCAACTCCACTTGAAGGTAAGCATCAGCGAGGTCCAGTTAAGAGAATCTACACCACCATTCAGTCCGTGAAAAACTTCCTCAGGTAAGGGTAAAGGAAATACATTTGTGCTAAGTTCTGGATTAAGTGTCACCTTAAAATCTCCACATATTCGAACCTTGCCATCTGGTTTAGATACCACCACAATTGGAGTGGCCAATCTGAACCTAAAACCTTTTCCAGCACACCCATTTTTTCCAGTCTGTCCAATTAGGCCCCAACCACCGGTTTGAAGGCAAAAGGAAGTTTCTCTGGTTTACAAAACTTAGGGAACGTATTAGGCTTTGTTACTAGCTCGGCTGTAACTGCTGTGCAACATCCCAGGCCTTTCCACAGCTCTGAATACATGTCTAAAATCTCCCTGAGCTTGGGCAGATTACTGCTGTGTGATACCTGGACAGCAGCAAGTAGGCCAACATCTGCTGGATCAACATGAATGTTTAGAAGAACCTGAGCATCTCTTCCCAAAATGCTGACACCCTTTTATGAAACCAGAAAAGTTAAAGGTGTACCAGTCTTGGAAGAATCAGTTCTGCATACCAAAGTGGTAAACGAATCCAGTGGCTGAAGTGGTTGCCCTTCAAATGCATGTAGCAATTTATTACAAGGAGATAATGGTGGCTTATCCAGACCAGACCATGTTTGATGGTTAATAAATGTAACAGCAGCATCTACCATTAAACACAACTGACACCTCAGTTGTGGCAACTGAAGTAACACATAGAAAGGAGAAACATCTTTAGTCTGCATTTGTGGTGCAATAGGAACCACTGGACTGTCTGTGCCCTCTGAACTGATGACTGCAATTCTCCAGCTTCTGTAAACCTTAGCAATATGCTCCTGACATTTACATGCATGACACTGAACTTCTCTGAATTGGCACTGGTCCCTGCTATGCTGAGATGACCCACATGATGCACATTTATACTGGCCAAGCAGTTTGGGTGGAGTGGTTGAACTGTTCTTTGAAAACAGTGGCTTAGACTTTGGTTCAAGTGTTTCAATTTGGGGTTTACTGGAGCTACTTTTACCTAATTTTTAGTGGTCATCTTAGCATGTGCTGCATTTTCTGCAGCCTCATACATTTGTGCCAACTGTAAAAGTTCATCAGCAGACCTCTTGATATTTATAGAAAGTAACTGCTGAATATGAAACTCATTATTCAACCCCATAACAAACTTATCAGCTAAATTAGATTCAAGATGCTCTCTGCTCCACTCACATGTGAGAGCTAAGCTTTTGATCTCAGCCAAATAAAATTATGACTGACCTGGTTTCTGGTGGTAACAGTAGAATTTAAAAGGTTCAGCCCTTGGAAAAGCTGTTAAACTGTATTGTACATTCAATTTAGCCTTTAGCTCTTGATAAGACAAATCCTCCGGCTGGTCCGGTACACACAGATTGTATAAAAGTTTGAAGGTTTCACGCCCCAAGAAAGTACAAAAAGCAGCTTGAATAAACTCACCCTGTAGCTCAACATTTATAGATTGCATGGCAGGATTAAGTAATAATCACTGATCAAACCGTCTGGACCATGTATCCCAGTCCATTCCTGTGAAAATTTCAAAGCTGGCTGAAGTCTCCATAATATTGTACAGTTCCAAATTGCTTACTTGTCTCCAACGTAGAAAGTCACAAAATGGTATATTTCAGTAAGCTGGAGCTATGAACATTTCCACAATCCTTGTCGCCAGTTTGTTGTGTTTGGCGGCCGAAAATAAGTACCTTAAACACATCAGGGTCTTGGTAATAAGAAAACACACCATACTGAAATCTAGGCCTTCTCCGTTTACTTCCACTCAGTTCAGATATAAGGGGAAAACTGATCTCAATACACACAGGAAGATTCTCAGGCTCACAGGAAGTACATTTCTTAAAGCTGTACTGTCTAACATTTCTTAAAGATGCACTACACACACATAACAGGAATGAAGCTGAAAAGATTGTGTAAGACAGGCAAGAAAGAACAGGTAATTAGAAACAGTAGACAAGAACAGAGAAAAAACTTTGGGTAACAAGTAACAAAAGAATTACATTTTACTATGGTGTATCATAAATCCATCCCAATTCAGTCCACAAATATTAGATTTAAATTGTTTAATATATTTAAGTTACCATGTCTTTCTGTCCTGTGCGTTTTGTAAGTTATCTCTTAATAGCAGGACAAATAAGTCAGAGAGAGAATGATCTGTTTGTGAAAAATGGTGTCCTACTGGTGTGCTGCTAATCTTGTTTACTGTTGTGTTGGTGGTGGTTCATCCTGGCTTGCAGTAGTTGCCTAGTTTCCCCGATATAGCATCCATCTGTGCACTTCTTGCACTGAATTAGGAAAACCAATCTGCTGGATTGCCAAGTGTAGGAGCCACTTATTTTATAGTGCTTTTCTGGCTTGTCTTGATGGTGGTCTGTGTGCATATGTGGGTGCATGTCTTACATCTTGTCATGTTGGATGGTGTTGTCCCTCTTGTTACTTTGATCTGCTGTGAGTTTGTTATGGATTATTATGTTCGAGAGGTTGGGGGCTGCTTATAGGCAATTACAATTCAGGTGGTTCAGGAAAGATCTCCTTAAATATTTCATCTTCACTCAGCAAGTGTTGCAGTTCTTAAATAATTTGCTGGAGAGGTTTTAGTATGGGGCTGTAAGTGACAACTAGGGGTGTGTGTGATTAGTTTGATATTTTTACTTGTTTTCCAGCAGGTTTTCTTGTGGTATTTGCATGGCCCATTCAAATTCTCTGTCAGTTTGTCTTAGTGAGTGGCCCTGCTGGATCAGAGAATTCTGAAATGAGGAGAACTGTCTGTCTCTTGCTCTCTCATCAGAGCAGTGTCAGTGGTATCGAATTGCCTGACTGTAGAATACAGATTTTTTGTATGCCTAGGTTGGAAGCTGGAATTATGAAGGTAGTGGTGTTTGTCAGTGGGTTTTCTGTAGAGGGCAGTTTGTATATTCCATTATTGGTGATACTGACTGTGGTATCCAGAAAATGTATGCTGGTGGTGGAGTATTCAATAAAGAGTTTTACAGAATGATGAAAGTTGTTAAAATCATGATGACATTTTTTAAGACAGTCTTCATCTTCTGTCCAAATCAAGTATATGTCATCTATATATTGGAGACAGCTTGATGGTTTATAGGGGTATCGCTTCAAAAAAAAAAATCTTCTTCTAGACAGGCCATGAAGAGATTGGCATATTGTGGTGCTATCTCATGTTTCAGTGTTGTACTAATTTTATTGTCCTAGTCAAGTTCCATATTATATTCCACTTGTTTTTATAATAAAATGTCATTTTTCATGTGAACAGCATTTGAGGCTTTCACCTAGTGTTTACTGTTTGCCCTCCAGGGCTATCTACGGCAGTGGCCTGCTCTCTCTCTCAGGCGTCTGCATTCCACCGGTCCCATCGGCCAACTCACAAAGCAGCAACAGGAGAAGCCCTCTGGGGCTATCTACGGCGTTGGCCCGTCTCTCTCTCTCGTCTCTCTCTCTGGTGGCTGCACTCCACCAGCCCCCACCCACCCACACAAGCAGCAACAAGGAGAAGCCTCCAGGGCTATCTATGGAAGTAGCCTGGCTTCCTCTCTCGGGCAGCTGCACTCCTCCAGCACCCTTCCCGCCAAGCAGCAGCAGCAACAGAAGAAACCCTCCAGGGCTATCTACGGCAGCTGCCCGGCTCCCTCTCTCAGGTGGCCGCACTCCACCAGACCCCCACCTGCCAAGCAGCAACAACAGGTATGGGACTAGCAGACTTGAAAGCCTAAAATTTGATTGGCTCCTCTGAACCGGTAGCCACCCAACCATTGGCTGTGGCTCATTTTCCTCTACCGCTCATTGTACAGCGCATCCCTGCTTGCTTCCTTTGAATTTATGGCACTTTTTTTCTCTGAGGAAGTTATACCGTAGACTTGAATTTTTAATTCTTACTGTGCGTGCCGAATCTTTACTGTGGGCTGGTACCCTGAATTTACATGCCGAACTATACTAAAGTCATAGTGCCTGTACAACTGCAATATCTGTATAATTAGCTATTCTGTTTTACTGGTACAAGCTACTTTCTTATGTAGTCCTGGGTTTGAACTGCTACTGGATTATTTTAACCATAATATTTGTGTCATTAGCCAATTCATCCAAAAGATGATCCTTCCTGTCCTTGACTTCAGGGACATTGTCTACAGCTCTGCTCCTAAAACCACCCTATCCAGACTGGACACTCTTTTCACCTCCTTCTGTTGCTTCATTCACAGCTGCCCCCCATGTACTCATAACTGACCTTTACTCCTCACTGTCCTTTCCCTCTTGCCATTCCAGATGCATGTCACACAAAGCTAATTTAGTTGGCAAGTTCTGGCTCAGTTCTCTGCAACCCTACAGTACTTGTCCTCCCTTTTTATCACCCCCCCAGCTATACTTGCCACATCTCCACCCACAGGACCCTTGCCCTCCCACCCCAGAGCACTTCATCTGGCCTCTCCACCTTCTCATAAGTTTCCTGAAATCAGGAACTCCCTCCCGCTAGAAATTCACTCCACACAATCCTGCCACTCACTTTCTTTTCTCCTTCGTAAGCACTCTGTTCATGTCTGCTGCTGCATATATTCATCCCCTCCCTCTCAGTTAAATCCCATGGTCTCCATTCCCCCAATGTTGTTCCCCCCCTTGCCATCTCCTCCTCCCCCAGGCTCCCTCTGGGGTAGCCCCTGCACCCTAATTCCCCCTACCCCTACCCTTCCCTACTCCTCTGCCCCAACCACCTCCTTCCTCCCCTCCTTTCTCCCTTTTTTCCCCCTCCATTTTCTGTCTGTGCCTATCCCCTTGCAGGGTTCTCAGCATGCTGAAGTGGAATAGCTCTTGGTTTACCCGCCCTTTTTTTTCCCCACCATCTATCCCTCACTACCCCCCCCACTACTAATCTTCCTCTATACTCCTTTTTTCCTCTTCTTTCTGCTGGGTCCTGTCCCCTTGCAGAGTTCTCAGCACCCTGAGGGGGAGTAGTTTCAAATTGCTGCACCCCATTTTCCATACCTCCTATCCCCAATTACTCTCCCTCCCTATCGCTCCCCCTCTATACTCCTTTTTCCCCGCTTCTTTCTGTTGGGTCCTGTTCCCTTACAGGGTTCTCAGCATCCTGAAGGGAAATAACTTTTGAACTGCCTACTCCTCTCCCACTCCCTCCTCACCTTTCTCTTCTGGGTCCTGATCCCTCGTGGGGTTCTCAGCATCCTCTGGGGGGGTATGGTTTTTGGCTTTTCTCTCCTTTCCCCTCCTACTCCCCCCTCTCCTCTTCTATGTCCTGACCCTCTTGCACGATTCTCTGCATCCTGAAGGGGCTATAGCACCTGGCCTACCCCTCTCTTCCCCCACTCCATTTCCACCCCCTTTCCAACTTTTCTGCTGTGTCCTCTACCCTGCAGGGTTCTCAGATTCCTGAGGGTTTGGTTCTTGGCCTGCCCCTCCTATCTCCCTCTCTCCTCCCCTTCCCTTTCCCTCCCCCACCTCTTGTGTTTACTCCCCCCACTTTTTTCTCATTCCTTGCTAGCACTTAGTAACCTTGTTTTAGGTCTATGCAGCACTTAGTAATCCGTGTGCTCAGACTGCTACTCTGTTCTCCACCTGGACTCTACCTTGTAAGTTACCAATTCTTGCAATTGCAACAATGTATGTATATCTGCTTATTGTACGTTTTTACCCTGGTATGTCTTGCTGTTCCCATCGCTGTACTCTGGAATATTACACCATCTTCTATAGGTTTCTGTCTATTGCCTAAGTTTGAAATGTATTGTATTAGCTCCTTTGTATGTATCTGAATTTGCACTGCATGTAGTCTATTCGTCCCCTGTGTTGCTCACCAAGTTCCACATGTAACCCTCCCCCTAGGACACTTCTGGAAATGAGCTATTTACAGTTCATGTTGTCTTTCCTGGTGAAAACCTTTCAAATAAATAAAATACATACATGCACGCTTGTACACCTGTTTCTTTTACTTCATTCCAAGCTGAAACATATAAACCTTTTAAAGTTTTCCTCATAAGTGACATGGTGCATTACTTTGCATTAGTAACTTTCACCCAGTGTTTAATGTTTGCTATACATATATCTACCCGCTTGTACTGTCATTTTTTACTTCATTCTAAGCATAACAAGATAAACCTTTTAAGTTTCCTCATATGTGCCTTAACGCATTTACATAGACCATGCATATGTTTACACTTGTTTCATTCAATATAACACTTAGTTTGAATTTTTTAAGTGGCGAAGCATGACCTCCTGCTTTCTCTTTCAGTGGAGGTGATGTGCTCACTCTACGCAGTTCTTTTATGCTTTTGCTCTGGGGGAATTGGGCACACAGCAACACATACAATCAGATGACATAGAAAAAAAAATCATGTGACAGATGTTGAAACTCTGTGCACCCAACCTGCATAAGCACTGTCTAGCAACAGTAAACAAACTAGCCAGGTATCCCGTTAACATTTTTTTAAAATATTTCTTTGCTAAAGTAAATGTATGACGTTACATATTTACACCAGTTTATTAAACTTTTTAGCAATACATCTCCATTTGAAGTGCACTGTACCAATGAGCTCCCACACTGCATACCCCACTAGTAGGAGGTCAGGCACATCTTCGAGGGGTGAAATCTCATGGGAGACAACTTTTTCATCAAAAACCTTTATGGGTTGTTTATAAATACTATATGGGCATATTTGAAAGGGAATGTTGACATGAATAATTAGGAAGGGTATTTTAGTGCAGGATTCACAATATTTAAGTTCCCATTTATATTATTGGTTGCCAATAAATACAATTATTTAAGCCATATCTAGGATTAATGGCTTCAAACCTATCTATATAATAGGTCTCTCTCAATAAAGGTGTAGTCCTATAATATCCACTCCTTGGGCTAGATTCTATTTCTTCTAGTAAAAAAAATGTAAATAAGGTAACAGGTGGCGATGTTCTAAAAAAATGCCTCGCCACCGGTGATGTCAGATCTGCCCTGAGAATGTTGCTTTTGTGCTCTCCAGTTGATGTTTTTAGCATCCTCTCAATTGTTCAGTACAAATTTTGTCAAAGGGACATTTTAGAAAATATCACACTCTTATGCTTTGACAATTAATAAATTGTTCGATTTCCACATCTTCATCCCATACTGAATTCCTAATTTTTTTAATCTTAAAAGTATTGTTACAGTGGATGCAATGCATGCACTGAAATGTGCCTGTTAAGTCTAAGGTTGTAAGGAAATGTTGAGGTTTTCTTTCCAGAATTTTGTGTTTGGTGCTTACTAATCTATTCCCTATAGTTCTGCTTTTTTTAGTGACCACCATAGGTTCCTGTTCAAAATCTGTGCCCCCATAAATGTTGCTCTTAATACATCCCAATGGTTATGTCCCATGTTACTAGTATACACTGTTCAATGTCCAAATCTGTGTCATTCTCTGCTTCAATAATATTTATATCTGTTAAATCTTTTAAGTATGTTCCAGTTTGTTCCACTATCGGTCTAATGTGAGGATATATACAGTATATATTGTATATAGGTTCATAGGTAATTTACACGATCGAGGGACAAGCCCATTATGATCATGCCACTTAAGCTAAGTGGGTTACAAACTTAAGAGTCCTTCATGTATATATCTAGTTGAGCTTTAAACTGGGTCAAATTTACACAATTCACTACGTCATAAGGCAGAGAATTCCAAATTAGAACTATTCGTTGAGTAAAGAAGTTAGTTCTTTTCGTAGTTCGATTGAAAGATAAGAATAGTTTAAATTGTGTGAGCGAGTTTGGACAGCAGTAATGTTCCATTTCAAGTGTAATGTTTCAAACAAATATTCATCTCTGGTTGCTTTATAAAGCAAACAGAGATCCCCACGTATAGATCTATATTCCACACTATACAAGTTGAATCGTTTAAGTTTTTCTTCATAAGACAGATCGTCCATACCCTTTATATACTTGACAAACCTCTTTTGGACCTGCTCCCTGAATATTTTATCACCCATCTGTGTTGGGGCACAAAATGAGGAACAATAATCAAAATTAGCTCTTATAATACTAGAGTATAAGGGAATCATTACTGATGGTTCTCTGCTTTTAATATTTCTAAATATACAGTTACTCAATCTAGAACTTTTTTTTACAGTAAAATTTAAGTTTTCAGTAAACTTTAAATTATTATTAATAATGACACCCAGGTCTCTCTCAGTTGTAATATCCTTCAGGGTATGGTTCTCAATGTAATAATTAGCACATGTGTTATTACTTCCAAAATGCATAACCTAACATTTATTGACATTGAATTTCAATTTATGAAGGTTAACCCAATCTGATATATGATTTAAATTATCTTGTAAAATAGATATAGACTCGGAGTTGTTAACAATCCCTCCCAATTTGGCATCATCAGCATATTTAATAATCCAGTTGCCACATTTAGTATCCATACCGGCAATAAGGATATTAAACAGCACAGGCCCCAAAACAGATCCTTGCGGGACTCCACTAGTAACAATGATCCATGGAGAATAAAAACCCCTTAGAGCGACATGCTGTCGTCTATTGGATAACCATTCCACTATCCATTGAATCAAATATTTGTTAAGGTCTAATTTTACTAAGCAGTTGAAAAGTATATCATAAGAGACAGAATCAAAGGCCTTTCGAAGTCCAGATAAATGACATCCACTGGCAGGCCATGGTCCAGAGCTTCACTCACAGGTTCAAAAAAAATCTATCAAATTGGTCTGACAAGATCTACCGGGTTGAAAACCATGTTGGGATGTATCAATCGAACCTTTATCCCATATATGGGTGCTGATTTTACCTAAAATTAACCTTTCCATGGTTTTACATATGGTAGAGGTAATGCTAATAGGTCTATAGTTATTAGATTCCTTTTTGGAGCCAGATTTATGAATAGGAATGACCACAGCATCACACCAATCTTTAACCACAATTCCCTTGTGTAATGTTTCATTAAACAAATAGGTTAATACACCCGCTAGTTCATATGAAAGATTTTTTATAAAGATGGCTGGAATTCCATCAGGACCTACTGATGTGGAGGATTTTAAAGAATCTATGATATAAAAGGTTTCAGCCACAGTAAATTGAACTACAGAGTCAGAATTAGACAGTTTTAGACATAAAAAATTGCCCTTTTTTTAAATATACTAGAAAAATAATTATTAAATTCATTAGCCATAATTTGTTCATCACTAATGTCAACATTACCAATTTTTAATGGTCCAACTAAGGTAGGAGAAGTTTTGAGAGAACCAATATAATTGAAAAACCTTTTCCTGTTATCGTGATGTAAATTAATTAGACTACTTTCTACTTCCTGCTTAGCCCTTCTAATAGAGTTTTTTACCTTTTTTGCTTTATTCATAAATTTAGACCAATTCAGTTCTGTGGTATGTTTCTTGTATTTATTGTAGCCTTTTTTTTGTTAAAACTAACCTTCTAATTTTACTAGTGAACCAAGGTGGTGACATCTTCTGTCCAGTATACTTAACTCTAGTTGGTACCCATTCAGTGATACAAAATGTGATTTCCTCTTTAATTCTTTCCCAGATATTCTCTACCGATAGTCCAGTCAGTTCTTGTTGCCAATTCCACCTCAATAGGTATTCCTTAATTGCCTTATAATCTGCTCCATTAAAGTTTTTAAATTCTGTTTTCCCACAAGACTTTTTAACAGAGAGATTAAATGACCATTTGATGATTAGATGATCACTATTACCTAAAGGGGCCATAGTGCTAGCCATCTCATTGATGTTTTTAATATTTGAGAATATTAAGTCCAGAATATGGTTATTCCTAGTAGGTGATTTGACATACTGATCAAGTCCTAAATGTGACATGGTACTACTAAATCTTTTTTCCTGTTTACTAAGACCAGTACCATTGGACCAATTTATATTGGGAAAATTAAAGTCCCCCATAAGAATAATATCAGTCTTAAAATTAATATTCTCCAGATAGTCACATATCTTATCATTGTTGGCAGTGTCCATAGATGGTGGTCTATAACATAAGCCTAACGTTACCGGGAGTTGTTTATTATTAATTTTAATCCAAATAATTTCCAAACCAATAGAAGGTTCTAAATCAGAATCAACTTCAGAGCAAGTAATGTTATTTCTAACGTAAATTGCTACTCCACCACCTTTGGAATATAATTGATTCTTGTTAAATAAGGAATATCCATTTATATTATGACCCCAATGGCCCTCACTGAACCAAGTTTCTGTTACACCACATATATCTATATTTTCATTATGTAATATTACTTGAAGTTCACTTATTTTATTATTCAAACTCTTAGCATTCAATAAAAGTAATTTAATATTCAAACAACATGAAGTGTTGCTATATTATGACAATTGCAGTGAGTCCCCATCTTCAAACTGCTCCGGAGGTGAAATAGTTAACTTTCCATGCAGGCATGGAACTTAAAGTGCGAGCTCGGTTGAAAACTCTGTCTGTTGTTCTTCAAACACAAACTGTCAGATTCTTTACTCCGCCTCACTGAACAGTCGCTCCGGAGATTTCTCCTTCTGTTCGGTTAATTTTGTCGGTTTAAAAGTACTATTTTGTCGGTTTTTCAACCAAAATGAAACCGCAACCGGTCGGTTCAAGCTCTGTCTGTGGTAATGTAAGTAATAGACAGATTTTACATTTAGTTTTTCTGTGTGGAACTTGTAATTCATTATCGGTTCGGTTTGAACCGATCAGGTTGTCTTTAAATCTACTAGTCCTTTTTTAGAGTGCGGTTCCCGGTTCTTATCGGTTCTAAAAAAAAACAGATTTCATTACGTTTTTTTCCACGACCCGTGACACGGTGTCTTGCTTGGTGGATTGCCATAAATGGGCAAGTTGGTTAGGTTGGCATTATGTCTGAGAAACCCAAAAGAAAAACCGGACCCACTGGGTTTCAACACTGTAGTGTTTGTGGGGAAGCTTTTGCTAAGGCTGACCCACACACCACATGTGTCTATTGTCTGGGGTTTGACCACCTCAATTCAGACTGCCAGATTTGTCAGAATTTCCCTGCTGCCACCATAGATAAGAGAGTTGGTAGGCTCAGGGAAAGGGAGGCCAAAAAGTCCGCTGATCCGGATGGCCAGCCCGGTTCAGTACCAACCGAACTGAGGGAGTGCCTTGACCAGGGCGCATTTCGGCAAACGAAGAGCCGGTTCTGAGAGCCGGGTTCAGCGTAAAGGACTAGGAAAGTCAGCTAGCGAGAGCCAAAAGTTCTCTCCCCAACTGCTGAAGAAATAGCTAAAGCAATCCAAATTGTCCGGTCTCTCTCCCCGGTTCCGACCGAACCAACACCATCAGGGAGGCGTTTGGTTCGGCCGGTTCCACCGGTTCAAGATTATGATTTTGAGGATTTTTATGAACCGGAGGAAGGGGAAGAGGAATATGAGGAGAGTGAATATGGTTTTAAAGATCTGGATGTGCCCATTGAACCTGACATCTCTCCAGATAGACCCTTAGGAGTTTCTCCTCCAAATCTTTCTGAGTCCCCTTCTCATTTCATGTTTTATAAAAAGGTTGCTGAAACTCTCCAGCTCCCTGTTGAGGAAGCTGTTGATGACCAAGAGGAGCCGGATTATGTAGAAATGATGGATATTCCAGAATCTAGGAGACTGTCTATTCCTTTGCATAAATCTTTTTGGAAACAGACAGTAAAAGTTTTAAAAACTCCTCACACTATACCTCCTGTGGATAAAAGGATGGACAAGAGGTATACCTTATCAGGCTCCGACACTGATTTCCTCACTCAACAATGCAGCCATGTGGGGGTAGTGCAGGCTGCTGCCTGTGACAAGGCTAATATTCCCCTAGCTTCACACCCTCCTGAGGACTCCAGGAAGATTGATGCTATGGCAAAGAAACAGTACATGGCAGCATCTTTGGGACTCAGACAGACAAATTATATGGCTTATGCTGCTAGTTATCAGAAATCCAGATGGGATACTGTGCTGGCCCTAGCAAAACAAGTCCCTGACCAGCTTGCCAGGGAGCTAGAACAGGTGGCTATGGATGGTATTGAGGCATCCAAGGTGCAATTTCATGCTGCAGTGGACTCTAATGATGTTTCATCAAGAGTCATGGCTTCATCTGTGGCACTTCACAGGATGGCTTGGCTCAGATGTACTACCCTGTCTCAGGATACCCAGTCTAAGGCCATGGATTTTCCTGTTATGGGCAATTCTCTGTTTGGGGAGAAAACAGAGAATTACATGAAGAAAATGGATGAATATAGGACCACCTATAGGAGTGCACAGGCCAAGGAAAAGCAGGCCACTCCTCAAAAGTAGCTTCCTAGAGGCAGGGGCAGGCCTTTTCATAGGCCTTTTTACCAAACCCAAGCCTCCTCCTCCTCCGCCTATGCTCACAGGGGGTTCTTTAGAGGGAGAGGCAGACGGGGTACAAGCAGGCCTGCTCCCACCCCTCAGCCCAAAGCCCCTGCCAAGCAGGCACCCTGATGGGATTGCCAGGGCCGATTCTTCTCCACCTGTAGGGGGCAGGCTGGCTTACTTTGTCCAGGACTGGAAGTCTTTAACATCAGACAAGTGGGTCCTGGAAGTAGTAAGCCAGGGACTGGTTCTCAGCTTCAAGAAATTTCCAAAGCTGAGAACCAGATGTTTTCCACCTGCAACTCCATCAGAGGCACTCGCCCTAGAGGCAGAGGTCTCTACCCTCCTGGCTCTCAGAGCCGTGGAAAGGGTCCCTCCCCTACACCAGGGCAAAGGTTTGTACTCCAGGTACTTCCTTACCCCAAAAAAGACAGGAGAATGGCAGCCCATCCTGGATCTCAGATACTTAAACAAGCACCTTTTAAAGCCAAAGTTCAAAATGGTGACTCTGGGAATTACCCTACCCTCTCTAAGGCCAGGGGACTCCAGGGGACTGGCTAGCTTCCTTGGACCTCAAGGATGCCTACTTCCATATTTCCATCAGACGCTCCCATCGAAAGTACCTCAAGTTCGAGCTGCCCTCAGGCCACTACCAGTTCAGAGCAATGCCCTTCGGCCTCACTTCTGCTCCAAGGGTATTCACCAAATGCCTGGCAGTAGCAGTTGCTCACCTAAGAAGGCAAAAGATTGCCCTCTTTCCTTACCTGGATGATTGGCTCATAGTAGGCCAGTCCCCAGACCAGGTCAATTTACATCTTCAGATAACGCAGCAACTGCTTACCTCTCTGGGTTTCCTTTTGAATCTCTCAAAGTCAGTTCTAGAGCCTGTCCAGCTTCTACCTTCATAGGCGACAACTGAACACACAGGAAGCCAGGGCCTTCCTTCCTCTGGACAGGGCAAAGACCCTAGTCTCCTGGCCTCCTCATTCACCCTGCAGGTCTCCCGGCCAGCAAGGCATTTTCTGCAGCTCCTAGGACACATGGCTGCTTCCACAGCAGTTGTGCAGGGAGCAAGATTTCAGATGAGGGACATCCAGTTCCATTTGAGAGCTTTTTGTGGTCTCAAAGAAAGGATCCTCTTACCAAGTTGATCCCAATAACTCAAACCCTGATCCAAGCCCTACAGTGGTGGCAGAATCAGAGCAACCTGAGACAAGGGGTTCCTTTTGTCACTCAGTCTCACTCTCTAATCCTTACTACAGATGCATCCCTCTTGGGCTGGGGAGCTCACATGGGTGACCTCACCACCCAGGGTCTGTGGTCTCCCCAGGAATCTCTGCTCCACATCAACCTGTTTGAGCTCAGAGCAGTTTTTCTAGCACTTCAAGCTTTTTCCAGATCTGTTCAGAACAAGATTATACAGGTCAGAACAGACAACACCACTACAATGTGGTACATCAACAAGCAAAGGGGCACTCGGTCTATGGCCTTGTGCACCGAAGCGATGAAGTTGTGGTCTCTGGCTTACTCCCCTGAACACCTCCCTTACAGCAGTCCACCTCCCAGGCAAGGACAATGTCCTGGCAGATGCTCTCAGCAGGATTTCCCAGGGCCATCACGAATGGTCACTGGATACCCTGGTCTTGGGAGTAGTATTTGCCAGGTGGGGCACCCCACAGATAGATCTTTTTGCAGCCCCAGACAATCACCAACTTCTTCTTTTTTGCTGCAGGCCCCCAGTGTTGGGCTCACTCCCCCTGGATGCCTTAGCCCTCAGTTGGGAAGGGAAGTTCCTCTATGCCTTCCCTCTCCTGTTCAGAGTACTAGTCAAAATCAGATCCCAATCCTGTAAAATCATTCTGATAGCTCCAGATTGGGCCAAACAACCCTGGTATCCACTCCTACTGTCCTTAGCAGTCCATCCTCCCCTGTGCCTCCCCAGGAATCACAATCTGTTAACCTGTGCCCAGGGACGGGTTTGGTATCCAAATCTCAAATCTCTCAATCTTAATGCTTGAGCCTTGAAGAGTTAGAGTTTGCTGATTTACACCTTTCCCAAGGTGTAATGGATATATTGAAGGCCTCAAGGAAGCCTTCCACCAGGGCTACTTACAATTCCAAATGGAAAAGGTTTTCCATATGGTGCTCAGAAAAGCATATTTCCCCAGACTCTGCTGATCTACCCACAGTCCTGGATTATATGGTCCATCTGAATTCTTTGGGGCTGAGACCAGCTACCCTGAAGGTGCATTTGGCAGCTGTGTCTGCTTTTATTTCAGCAGGTAAATCCTCTTCTCTTTTAGTTCATCCTGTATTTTCCAAGTTTTTTAAGGGATTGCTTCACACCAACCCTCCATTCAGGGATCCTGCCCCTGCCTGGGATCTTAATGTTTGAATTGCTCAGCTTATGCAACCCCCCTTTGAGCCCTTGTCTTCAGCTAAGCTCAAGTACTTGACTTGGAAAACTGTGTTTCTGGTAGCCATCACCTCGCAGGCGATAAGTGAATTACAAGCTTGTCAGTGGAGCAGGAGTTTATCTCCTTCACAGAGATAAGGTGGTCCTCTGGACTAACAGAAAGTTCCTACCTAAGGTGGTTTCAGATTTCCACCTTAATCAATCTATTTCTCTTCCAGTGTACTTCACTGACCACTCCTCCTCTGGTGAGATAAGGCTGCACAGCCTAGATGTGAAGAGAGCCCTTAGTTACTACATAGAGCGTACCAAGGGTCATAGGTTTGACTCCCTCCAACTGTTCCTCACTTATGACGAGGTTGGTAAAGGGAAGCCAGCCACTAAAAGATCCATTGCCAGGTGGATTGTCTCTTGTATCCAATTCTACATACGAAGTTGGGTAAAGTTCCCCTCAGGCCTGAGGGCTCACTCTACCAGAGGTACAGCTGCTCTCTGGCTGCTGCTAGAGACATTTCTATTCTAGAAATATGTCAAGCAGCTACCTGGAAAACAGTTCACACTTTTACCAAGCACTACTCCCTGGACATCCAGGCTAGTAGTGATGTTTTCGATTTAACTGCCGTGTGAGCCTATTCCTAAGTAGGGTTCTGTCCTCTCCATGGAGGTACTGCTGTGTAAGTCTGCAATTGTCATAATATAGCAAGACTTCATGTTGTTTGAAGAAACATTACTCACCTTAGTAATGTTGTTTCTTCTAATGGAATCTTGCTATATTATGACCTCCCTCCCTGCCTGCCCCTCTCAGAACCTCTGTTTTGGGATGTGGGTGGGCAGTACAGTGTTGGCACTTTTTTGATGCCCACCTTGTTGTTTTTCACCCTTCTTTTTGGGTGAATTGGTGTTGTGATTTTGCGTTTTTGGGTCTCCTGACTTGAGTCTTTGTTTGAGGCCAAAAAATGAGTGTTTATGTTAGTAGCCAGTTGGCTAGTGTAGGTTTACAGCTTCCACACAGAGCCTTAGTGAGTTTTAGCTCATAAAGATCTGACAGTTTGCGTTTGAAGAACAACAGACAGAGTTTTCAACCGAGCTCACGCTCTAAGTTCCATGCCTACATGGAAAGTTAACTATTTCACTTCCGGAGCAGTTCGAAGATGGGGACTCACTGCAATTGTCATAATATAGCAAGACTCCATTAGAAGAAACAACATTACTAAGGTAAGTAATTTTTTCTTTCGTTTCTTACTATTTAAGGATGTGACAGATTCCAGAACTGTAGGTTCACTAACTGGCAATAGCCTAACAGTTTCTACCCCGAAGTTTTGCATAAAAAAACATCAATGTATGTGTTAATTTTGAAACCCAAAGTATCTTTACCCAGCCTATTTAGATGTAGGCCATCCTTAGGATAATAAGCTTTATTATCAGCAAACTGTTCCCAATAAGTGAGGCATTTGATGTTTTGTTTAAGACACCAAGCTCTGAGCCAAGAATTAATATGTTTAATTTTATTAGTCAGAGTAACATTAGCCCTAGGAACTGGAAGAATCTCTGAAAACACAGTATGTACACCAATCTCAGCCAAAATATTTGCCAGTCCAACATATGCTTCTTTAATCATCATAAAGAAGTGGCTGTGAAAGTCAGGAAGAAAAAGATAGCATTCCGGAAGTATAAGGAAACACAGAAGGAGCAGGACAGAGAGCTGTACCAGTTAAGGCAGAAGGAAGCAGGGAGGGAAGTCAGAATAGCAAAGGCCCAAACTGAGGAAAAGATAGCCAACTCAGTTAAGAAGGGGGATAAAACCTTTTATAGGTACATCAGCGAGTGTAGAAAGACAAAGGGAGGGATAGTGAGGTTGAATAGAATGAACAGTGGGTGGGCAGAGGGGGACAGTGAAAAAGCAGGAATACTGAATGAATATTTCTGCTCAGTATTCACAAAAGAGTAGGGGAAGTGCCTAATCCAATTAACAGAAGCACTCTTGATAGGGGGGTCGATCCTAGTCCTTTCACAGAAGAAAGGGTTCTGCAAGAACTCCTAAAACTGAACGTGGACAAAGCAATGGGTCCTGATGGAATTCACCCCAGAATTCTAAAAGAATTAAGGAGGAACTAGTGAAGCCACTGGCTACTCTTTTAATAAATCATGGGAGGATGGTGTGTACCCGAGGACTGGAGGAAGGCGGATGTGATTCCCTTCACAAAGTGGGACCAAGACAGAGGCAGGAAACTACAGACCTGTCAGTCTGACCTCTGTGGTAGGGAAAGTGATGGAGTCACTTCTGAAGGAAAGAATAGTTGAGTACCTAGAGGCCAATGGAGCACAAGACCCAAGGCAGCATGGGTTCACAGCGGGAAGGTCATGTCAGACAAATCTAATAGATTTCTTTGACTGGGTGACCAAAGTAGTAGACCAGGGAGGGGCTGTGGACATGGCCTACCTAGACTTTAGCAAGGCATTTGACATAGTCCCAAACAAAAGATTAATAGTCAAATTAACCAGCCTGGGAGTGGGACCCAGGGTGGTAGCCTGGCTAAAACATTGGCTGGACAACAGGACACAGAAGGTAATTGTAAATGGAGTCCACTCTGAAGAAAGGGGGGTTAATAGTGGGGTACCGCAGGGTTCAGTATTGGGTCCAGTCCTTTTTAATGTCTTCATCAGTGACATTGCAGAGGGACTGGAAGGAAAAGTATGCCTTTTTGCAGATGACACAAAGATCTGCAACAGGGTTGATACACAAGAAGGCATGGAAAGGATGAAAAGGGACTTGGCAAGGTTGGAGGAATGGTCAGAAGTATGGCAGCTAGGATTCAATGCAAAGAAGTGCAAAATAATGCACCTGGGAAACAAGAACCCAGGGGAAGAATACACAATGGGTGGGAGGTAGTAACAATAAAAAAAAGGAAAGGGACCTGGGGGTAATCATATCAGATGACCTTAAGGTTAGCAAGCAATGGAGAAGGCAGTAGGGAGGGCTGGGGGTATACTGGGATGTATAGGAGAGGCATCATCAGCAGAAAACAGGAAGTTGTTATCCCTCTGTATAGACAGTTGGTGAGACCCCATCTGAGTACTGTGTCCAGTTCTGGAGACCCCATCTCCAAGGACACAGACAGGATAGAGGCAGTCCAGAGGAGGGCAACTAAAATGGTGCTGGGTCTGCAGAGAAGCCGTATGAGGAGAGAATAAAGGAGCTTAATATGTATACCCTGGAGGAAAGAAGAGAGGGGGACATGACAGAAACTTTAAGTACCTCAGTGGAATCAACGAAGTCCAAGAGGGTAGCATCTTACAGAAAATAGACTTGCAAGAACAAGGGACACAATTTAAAGATAGAAGGAGGGCGGTTCTGGGGCAATGTGAGGAAGTATTATTTCACAGAGAGGGTAGTGGATGCATGGAACAGCCTTCCTGAGGAGGTTGTGGGGTCTAAAACTGTGGGAGAATTCAAGAATGCATGGAACAGACATAAGGCAATTCTTGTGGGGGGTAGGAAGAAATAGGCTGTTGGTTAACTAGGATCTGCGGCCTATCCTGTAGGTAGGGAAAACGGGCAGACTAGATGGGCCTAGCGGTCCTTATCTGCCATCAAAGTCTATGTCTATGTTTCTATGGGTTGACTGATGCCAAATATTGTTCACTCCAATATGAATAATGACTAAATCTTTCTCATTAAATCCTTCTAGTATTTTGGGACTCATTTTGGCAATATCCCTAATTTTGGCACCACGAAAGCAAGATAGTGTACGGGTAGCTTTGTTTGGATTACAAATAATTCTATCTAAATTGGATAGAAGGTAATCACCTAAAACAAAGATTTCTGGTGGACAAATTCCATCATGATTTAAAGTTCTTATGTCCATACTTTCCTCAATAGTACCCACGTCACCTAGGCTTTCAGTAAAATTGATAAGATCACCATGACATAAGTTATTTGTTGGACTGAGTCGTATAATAGTGTTAGATAGCTTATCTAAGGTACAAGGTACTGGAGCTATATCATTTTCTATGACATCATTCATAGACTTCGTTAAAGGGTAATATTTGTTATGGGTTGGTAGCACAAATGTATCAGCTTTTCTTCCCCTTTTAAAGGTTTTTCTATGCTGGATTGTAAACCAATCATTATCAGAATCAATGGCTTCATCTAGTCTAGGTCTTTTTCTAGTAACACTCTCAATTTGGTTAAACTCATAAGTCATATTTGTTCCAGATGTTTCTGAGCAAGATTGAACATCAATAAATTGTAATCTTTTAGCCGTATCAATTTGAGTTTGGTTGGAATCGTAAGTCATACTTATACCAGGAGTTTCTAAACAGGATTGATTCTCAGTGATATACAGTCTTTTAGCTGTTTCTTGTTGACTGTTTTCTAAGCTACATAACCTTTTATCAAACAGTGTGACTTTGTTCTCCAGTTCTTTAATTCTAATGCATTTATTGCAAATAAACACAGCAATTTTCTCAGCTCCTATTTCTAAGTCATACATATTGCAGAGAATGCATTGAGTGCCCACCTTTCCATCAGCAGTGATAATGTTAGCCATATTAAAATGAGGATTTTAAATAAATGGCTTACCCTATATCGTAGTATAATTAGAGCAAACTGCTAAGTCTTAACTCCCAAATTGCCCAAAAGCCTAACATGTATACCGCGCTGGACGCCATGTGTTCATAAGTAAGGCAGACGCCTTCACAGTCACGCACTCAGAGCAGGGCAGGCTATAAATAGCCTACAGGTACCCAGTGAGGTACAGATCGCGTTACCCCAGCACTGCAATCACTAAAAACTATCAAGTTTTAAGGGTATATTTACAACTAGATATAAAAGACACGGATAAATCAGCAGTCAAACATTAAAAAAGTTCACATAAAACAGGTAAACTGAGTTGTATTGAGGGAACCTCGTAATACAACCCCTCCTCCTAGCTAAGAGATGGCTAGGGCTCCAGGTAGCTGGCTGAGCTTTTACTCAATTTAAAACGTGTTTTAAATCACAAACGTGGTCTGGAATAAAGGTTACATCGACTGCACATACAGAGCGAGTATAGATATATATCTATACATATATATATATATATATATATATATATATATATATATATATGTATGTATGTATGTACATATGTACGTATAGTAGTTCTAGGACAGAGTTAATACTCAAGACAATAGGTCTACCAAGGGGATTCCTCAAGTCCTTGTGGATTTTTGGAAGCATGTAAAATAGAAGTATTGATGGTGTACCTCTACAATAAAAGTGCATCCTTTTCCCTCTCAGTTATCCACTTATTTTCATATGCCACTGTCACTAAGCTTTTTATCATACCCCTAACTACTGCTGTCAGATCTGCTTCTAGTTTCAGATATTTTTTGTATCTGTAAGTAAATTTTCACAGTGTTCATACTGTACATAATCCATAACAATAGCACCTCCCTTGTCCGCACTTTTAATAATATTACGATCATTCTCCAAATTTTTTAGGGCTTGAAATTGTTCAGCTGATAAATTGAATCTTGTCCTCCTGTGTTTCTTTCTTCGTGTAATATACTTTCAATGTCCCTACACACTAATGAAATATAAGTTGCAATAGTATGTGGGATCCCTGGAGGTAACAATGAATGAAGTGATGTACAGCTCTTCTTCACTTTTTCAGTGCCATATGGGGCAGCACTGTCAGCCTTTGCGCTTTCTGCTCAATAGTTTGCTGGCACCTGGGATCTCTGTGACGGTGCCTCTGTGGCTTAATTGTCAATTCCCCCTCCGGCGCTCAGGAACTCTCCATGAAAAATAGTGCTGGGCAACTACTTTTACACGGTGGACACGGACCTGGGGGGGGATTTCATGTCCAAGGGGCAGAAAAAAGCAACATACCGAGCTTGCCAATTAGAGCCCTGTTATCTGTTGGATTGGACATCACATCACAGCCTATGACACATGCAAGCTCGGAGGGTGCAGCACAAAACAGAAGCCTTGATAAAACATGTTTTTGAAAGAGTGTTGAGGACAGTGTGGTTCGATGGTATGGACTACGGTGAGGAAAGCTATCAGTGAGGGATGAACGGCCACTGGTCTCCATGTATGAGGGAAATGGGGACATTTCAGAGGTAGGAAAAGGGCATAGAAAGAAATATCTGCAAAGCGTGATCATGGAAGTGCATGACTCTACAGTCCATGCTCCCCCAGTCCAAACAAGCATTTTTGTGTTAGCTCGCGCAACTCCATGCATGCACAGTTGATTGCTTTTGGAAATGCGTAGCTGCACATCACCACATGGCCAGCTGAGATTTACATGCTCAGCACAGCCCTTTCTATACAAGCCACGTGGCATGGTGCACACCGGGTGTGATTAATCAGAAGAAGAAAAAAGCAAAATTGCTAGGTAATCAGAGAATGGCCAAAAGAAGCAGGGCACATGGGAGCAATGAATTGGTGATTTAGGTTAAACGTAGGGAACACAAATGATGGGTGTTCTCCTTCAACCAACAGTAGTTACTGAACGTGTAAAGCAGATATACCAAGAACGAGTGATTACTGGGGAACCTTAGGAATTAGTAAAATATGCAAGGTGGGTCAGAGACTATCTGGCCTTAAAGTTAATTAATGAATGTGTAACACAAGTAAACCCTAAAAAGAGTGTTTACTACTAAACTTAGGAATTAGTAAAAATAGGCTAGGTGGGTTAGAGGCAGCTAGCTGGCCAACAATTAATTACTGAACTTGTAACACAAGTATACCTAGGAAGGGTGTTACTGTGTTACCTTAGGAATTAGAAAAAAATAGACAAGGTGGACTGGAGACCAAATGGCCTAAACGTAAATTACTGAACCTGTAACACGGGTATACCTAGGAAGGGTGTTACTGGGGTGCCATAAGAATTTAGCAAATAAATAGGCAGGGTGTGTCAGAGGCTAACTGACCTGAAGTTAATTACTGAACCCGCAATATGGGTATACCTAAGAAGGGTGTTACTGTGGTTCCTTATAAAATTAACAAAATATAGGCAGGATGGGTTGGAAGTGGACTGGAAGCACACATTGGTAGACAGTGGAGATACACCTGGTATACTGTCAAATTAACAGGGCAGATGCTGAACTAGAAATATAGATATACCTTAAGTAAGGGTTACTGTAGTGCCCTACAAACAAATCTAGCAAAGTAGTTACCAGAGCAGGAGGTGTATCAAAAACATCAAAGTAGCTTAACAGTCTACAGAGCAGTCAGGGTGAGACAAAGGTTAATTAAAATATTTTTTTTTTATTTAGTTTTTGTTTACTGGGTGGGTGCACTAGCCATAAAGATGACTATTTTCAGGCACAGCCCGGAAAGTTACTGGGCAGACACTGCAGATATAAGAAACAGTAGATTACATCGAGATACATAAACAATGTGTTGCAAAACATTCAACAATCGGCTAAGCAGCACAGGTAGTATACAGTGTATTTCAAAAAAAAAAACATGTAACAATAAGCTAAGCATTACAGGTAGTACACAGGGTGGTCCTGGTAGTAGCATAGAGGTTTTTACAGACATAGCATGATGAAAAACATACAGCAGCAAAAGTATTGAAGTAGTAGTCCTGAAAATACGATTTAGAAAGTACAACAAAAATACATAAATAAAAATGTGGTCAAATACTGACAAGTGCAGGAGGATAATGGGCAGGGGAATGGCAAGATTATGAAGAGTAGGGATAATAGCAGGTCAGGATAAGGAAAAGTAGGGTATAGGATAGGAGCTGGCAAAGAGAGAGAGGGATGGCTGCAGGGGGCTAGTGTCAGGATAGAGAACTGGGATAGGCTGCACCGCAAGGGGAGTATTGTGAAGAAAAGGTAAGAGCTTTGGGATAGGCAGGATACCCAGAGGAGTAAGGAGGTTTGAAATAGGAGCATTGGTTGGTGGAGCCGAGAATGTTGGCAGAGCGCTTTTTATAAAAGCATTGTGTATAAGAGCTAGCCGGTCGTCCCGAGGAAGTGAGTTCTATAATTGGGGTACATGGTGGGCAAAGGCTGTAGAGCCTTTGGCGGTACTACATTTGGGGATGTATAGTAGAGATTTGTCAGCCAAGCGTAGGCCATAGTTGGAGGTCTGGTAGATGAGTAGCTCGGCCAAAGTTGCTGGGGTACGAGATCTCATGATGTTGTCGACAGTGGAGCCGAGGGAGTAAAGTCTAGAATCGTTGGAGGACAACCAGTTTAGATCCAAGCACAGTAGATGATGGTGTTTTAGTCTGTGGGAGGCTGAGGCAAACCTGCAGATGTTGTTATAGGTGACATCCCATCTTTGAAGATTTGATTTTGGTAAAGGAGCATAAGTGGCCACTCCATAGGTCAGAGTAGGTAGGAGCATGCCCCGAGCTATAGCCACTCTAGCAGCAGGAGTTAGTATGTGGCTGATCTGGTATGACATGCCTAGCTTGAAATTCACTGATCTGCATTCACTGATGATGTAGAGTTCAAAATTCACAGAGTGGTCAAGGCTGACCCCAAGGTATTTAAACAATGTTACAGGAGTTATGAATGAGCCATCTAAGCAGGAGACCCTGAACTTATCATGGAATGTCTTGAATTTAGGAAGGGTCCCACATAGCAGGAACTGTGTTTTTGCCTCATTTAGAACAAGTTTATGGTCCTGTAGCCCGGCTTGTGAGCATTGGAAATTAGAGGCAAGACATAGGTTGATATCAGACACATCTTTCACACTGTAATACATGATTATGTCATCCACATAGAGTACAGATGAAGTGTCAAGGAGATTAGTGGTGATGCTGTTAATAAAATTTGAGAAGAGAAATGGTCCAAAGATTGAGCCTTGGGGAACTCCAGTGTTCACCATCTTTACGTTGGAGCATGTAGAATTGAATGTAATGGTTTGGACCCTATTTGACAGGTAACTGGTCAACCAACTGACAACACCAGAACTGCTGTTCAGCGGTGAAATCCAGGCGGCGAGGTGGCACTTTGCAACTGGGCATCCAGGGGCTAAAGGAGCAGCCTGCAGGCAGCGGTTTCCGGCACACCCTGTATCCAAGGTGGGGGGTGCTTTCTTCAGGATGAAGAGCAGCAGAAGAGCGGCATCTGCCTCTCTTCCAGGCAGCATCAGAGGTTCCTGGGCTTCAAACCGCTAGGGCGGTTCCTTGATTCCACAAACCCAGAGGAGCTGTAGTCACCTAGGGAGCAAGGGGAGAGCACGTATTTAAACATGGGAGGCAGGGGCAGCCTAGATTTGGAGACAAAGGAAAAGTTAGGGCTTTAGAGGAAGAGAAAGTGTTTGGGGAGGGCTTGGCAGAGTGAGAAAAGGAGGACAGGGACACCCTGTGTGAGAGACCGAGTCAGGGACCAGTAGAAGGGGTCTAAGAAACAAGGGCTAGGCGGTCAGTGCAGGAAAACGTAGACATGTGGCCATCAGAAAGGGTAGTTGAGTGGGAAGGTAGGTAGATAGGCTGAAGTAACAGCTGAGGAGGATAGAAGAGTAGGTTCTGAAAGCACTGGAGGAAAAAGAGCACTGATGCAGGAGATGGGCAGTAACTTAAAATGTAAGCAGCTATATTGGATCTATAGTAAAAAAATACAGGTTACTCACCTGTAACAGGAGTTCTAGGAATGGTATATGTTGTTCATCCACACTGTCTGGCAGGTATCCTTGCCGCTTTAAATCTTGCCGGAAGGTCTTCAAGCTGGCTCCTCCCACCCACACGGGTGGTAAAACTCTCGGCTCCACCCCATGACGCCAGATCTGGCCCGCTGGAAGCTCAGGTTGTGCGCCGAAGCCGGGGAGGTCGGGTGGGTCGTGTGGATGAACAACATATACCATTCCTAGAACTCCTGTTACAGGTGAGTAACCTGTATTTCTAGGGACATGGATATCTTGTTCATCCACACTGTCTGGCAGACTCCTAGCAGTTCTCCGGGAGGAGGGAGGCAAGGCGCACACCCCCTACTTAGGGAATAAAGACTGGAGAACCAAGGCCCCAAAACCAGCATCCCGGCGTGACTCAAGGTTGATGTGGTAATGGGTGATGAAGGTGTGTGCTGACTTCCAGGTAGCAGCCCTGCAGATTTCCTGGATAGGGATGTCCCTGGAAGCTGCCACCGATGCAGCAGTATGGCGGGTAGAATGAGCTCTTATCCCTCTGGGAGGCTCCATGCCCGCCAACTTATAGCAGGGATCTATGCAGGAGGTGACCCACCTGCTTATCGTCCGCTTGGCTGCAGGTCTGCCAGGTGCGGCTTCAGTGTAGGTGACAAACAGCTGGCGAACCTCTCTCAGAATTTCAGCCGTACGCTCCTTATAATAAGCGAGCGCCCTTCTAGGGTCCAAAGTATGGAGCCTGTATTCGGCCTCAGAGGTGTGATTGGGGTAGAACACCGGTAGAGTCAACACCTTGTTAAGGTGAAACTCCGACACCACCTTCGGAAGGAATTTCGGTTGGGGGCGCAGGACAACCTTGTCCCTGTGGAAGACCAGGTAAGGAGACTCGATGCAGAGCGCCTGGAGCTCTCCCATCCTTCTGGCTGACGTGACAGCCACCAAGAAGGTGGTCTTCCACGACAGGTGAGAGAGTTCACACCTGTGCATTGGTTCGAATGGCTTGCCCATAAGCTTTGCCAGTACCAGCAGTAGATCCCACGGAGGTGGAGGTTCTCGCACCGGAGGGAAAATATGGTCAATGCCTTTGAAAAAGCGCCAGACCACCTTCTCCTGCGCCACCGAATGCTCTCCGGCCCGTGCCTGGTAAGCAGAGATGGCTGCCAGGTGCACCTTAAGGGTCGTCGACCTAAGCCCTTGACGAGAAAGGGACCATAAATAGTCCAAGATGCTAGCCAAGGAACAGGAGGAAGGGTCCAAGCCCTTGCCCTGACACCAAATGGAAAACCTCTTCCATTTGAAGGCATAGCATTTCCTGGTCGACTTACAGGACGCCCAACTACATTGAGGATCTCGCCGAAAGACCCAAGGCCTGGAACTCTAGCCGCCAGGAACCAGGCCGCCAGGTGCAGGGATTGAAGGTCCAGATGGAACACCTTCCCTGATTGACTGAGAGCAGGTCCGGGCGAGCTGGAAGCTGCCTTGGGAGCCTGGAGCTGAGGCTGAGGAGATTCTGGTACCGAACTGGCGGGGCCAGTCTGGGGCTATCAGAATCACCTGCGCCTTGTCCCTCCTTGCTTTGAGAAGCACCTTGTGTATCAAGGGAAATGGGGGAAGGCGTAGAAGAGGCCCGGGGTCCACGGCCTCGAGAAGGCATCCCCCTGCAGCGAGCCCTGCTGAGGGGGTGAGCATGGAACAGCCTCAGCTTCACGTTCTCCCTGGAGGCAAACAGGTCCACCTGAGGTATGCCCCAATGGGAGAACAGATCTTGTACTACCTCCGGCAGGAGAGACCACTCGTGGGATGCAGCCCCTATCCGGCTTAGGGCATCGGCCAGGGTGTTGGAGGCCCTGCCACATGAATGGCTAGAGATCCGCCCAGGTTGCACACCGAGTGACCAAATGCGGAGAGCTCTGCATAGAAGCATGGAGTGCGCCCCGCCCCTGGCGGTTTAGATAGTACATGGTCGTGGTATTGTCCGCCTGGACTCAGACCACTTGACCCCGGAGAAACGGAGCTAAGGCGGTGAGAGCAGCGGACCACTTGAGCTCCAGCAGGTTGATGTGGCATCGGACTCCCGCTGGGACCAGAGGCCGCGGCGCCCGTGTTCCCCAGATGGGCACCCCAATCCATCAGAGAGGCATCGGTCGATAGAGAGACCGTCGGCTCGGGGCGGACAAACGGGATGCCCTCCTGCAGATGAACTGGAACGGTCCACCACCGGAGAGTGTTCCACATCCCCTGGGTCACCGTCACTAGCTGGTCCAATGGATCGCAGCACTGTGACCACTGGCTGGCCAGTCCCCACTGAAGAGGGCGCATGCGCCAGCGCGCCCAACAGACCACGCTGGTGCAGGCCGCCATGAGACCCAGGAGGCGCAGGAAGTCCCGGGCAGGGTGCGATTGCCCAACCAGAAATGATTGGGCAAAGGAGGAAAGAACTCGGTCCTGTCCGGCCGAGCCGTGTTTCTGCTCGGAGAGAGTCGAGCTCTGCCCGATGAACAGAATCACCTGCTTCGCTCGAAGTTCCGACTTGGCCTCGCTGATAAGAAGGCCGATTTGAGAGCAAACCTGGAGGGCCAGATCTCTGACTGCTCCACCTCCTGTCTGGAGGGGCTGCTATCAGCCAATCGTCCAGGTAAGGGTACATCCGACTCTCGGGCCAAGAAAAGCTGTCACCACTGCTATGCATTTGGTGAAGACCCTGGGAGCTGGAGACAGGCCGAAGGGCATGGCTCGGAACTCGAAAAGGGATCCCTCCGCCCGAAAGCGAAGGAACCTCTGATGTGACGGACAGATAGGGATGTGAAAGAACGCATCCTGCAGGTCCAGACAGCAGAACCACATGCCGGGTTCCAGGGATGGTATTATCTGAGCCAGAGTGACCATCCTGAAGGTTCGAGACCTCAAGAACTTGTTTAGGTCGTGTAGGTCGAGAATGGGGTGCCAGCCCCCTGTCCGTTTCGGAACCAGGAAGTACCTGGACACAAACCCCGGGTCTGAGGGAGGGTCCGCCACCTCCCTGATCACCTCCTTTTGGAGGAGGAGATCGATGTCGGCTCGGTGAGCCGACAGTGAGGCTGTGGATCCCGATGCCCCCCGAGGTGCGACGGCTCTGAAGGGCGGGGCCTGCTTGAATTCCAAGGGCAGGCCTTTTCCCACCACCTCCAACACCCACCTGTCCGTGGTAATAACGGACCAGGCGGAAAGGAAGTGACGGGAGCTCGCTTCCACAGGGGAACCTGGGGTGAGGTGACGGGTTGGGGCAACACCCTCATCCCATCACTGGGCAGGCTTGAGGAGGGACCGCCGAGGGACCTCCTGGGCCTTTACCTCCCTGCTTCCTGTTGGAGGAAGCCGACGGCTTGGGCTTGGGATGCCAAGCTCGGCCTGCTGGCCCTGACGCTGCTGGGCCGGACATGCCGCTGGCGAGAGGGACGAAAGGGCTTAGGCTGTGGCATGGCCTTTGTCCTTCTGAGCCGGATGAGACCGAGTCCAAGGTAGCATTGGACTTCTCGATCCTCTGCAGGTGACCTTCCACCCCAGGGTCAAGAGGTCGGTCCCCAAGAAGCGGACATCCGCCAACTTGTGCTGGGTATCCGAAGTGAAGGCGGATATCCTCAGCCAAGCCCGACGACGATAGCCACTGCGCCGCCACAGACCTGGCACATGAGTCCCCAATGTCCAAAGCAGTCTGAAGCTGCTGTTTGGCCACTGCCCTGCCCTGGTCTCGCACCTGCCTAACCGTGGTCTGCAGATCCGCTGGAAGATGAGGGACGACCTGTCCAGGAGCCCAACAGGGCGTGAGAGAAATGTGCCATAAGGACGGCCGAACTGGCCTGAGCGAATGCGAGGGAGGACGCAGCACAGACTTTTCACCGGCATAGTCCAATTTCTTGACCCTTGTTGGGAGGTTTGTCCACGCCCCTAGCATTCCCGGCACGCCAGAAAACGCTGTCGGTAACTAACCCCTCGGCTGAGGGGTGTTCCGAAAAACCGGACAAGGAACCGGTAGGGACCGCATACTTCCTGGCCATCCTGGCCGAAGGCGCAGGGCAGGAAGCAGGACGCTGCCAGAGCTCCAAGGCTGGGACCACTATGGCCTCGGCCACCGGAAAGGCCTCCGTAGGGGAATCCCCTCGGTCCAGAATCTCCGTTAGGGGATACCTGGCCCGCTTGGAAACGGGTTCGAGCTTCATCCCAGTGGACTCCGAGATGAGCCGAAGCAATCCCAGGAAGGACGAGGGCTATTGTCCACCAACTGTCCTCTGAGGACCCAAGTCCATTCGCTTGGAGAAAAGGAGGAATCGCTCGGACTCAGAAGAGTCCTCAAAGAGCTGCCTCGGGCCTGAGCCACCCTCCACCTGCTGAGGTCGACCGGGAGTGAGGGTGACAGACAGCCTATGGGGCAGTCCCTGAGCCGACCGAGAATTCTTGGTCGGAGCCCCAAATAACGGCAGTGGAGACGGAGGTTCCACCAGAATCGGTGGGGCAGCTGGTTTTGGCCGAACAACCGGCCTGGAAACAGGCTCCTCAGATAAAACGAGGGGTTGTTTCGGCCGCTCCGGTGACAGCCACTTAATGACCGGGGAAGGCGACGGCATCGGCTTGTTCCTGGTCAGAAGGAGCTGTTGCCACATCAGGTCCTCATATCGTCGACGCAACTTACGTCGAAGCCTCCGCTCGTCCGAGGAGGAGGAAGAGGACGAGCGGCTACGCTTGCCACGGTGCTGAGACCGAGACCGCCTATGACGGCGGGATCGGGTGGACCGCCAAGAAGTCCGAGACCAAGACCGAGAACCTCGGCTTTCCCAAGGATGGTGCAGGAGGTGTCGTGGGGAACCGCACTCCTCGGTTCGAGGGTTCAACCAAGGCCCGGAACCAGAGGCACAGACAAGCAACGGGTCTCAACTCCCACCGGGTGAACCGGGAGGGATTTTCAGCTTCTCCTCAGCGACAACCCGTCCAACGGGTTGAGAAAATCAGAATCGCTGGCCGGACGGGAGTCTCGTCAACTGGCCTGACGGGGACACCATGAGACCAGTGGTCAAGCCGAACGGCTAATCGGGTCGACGGCCAACAACTCGAGGAGAGGGATCTTTCCGCCCCTAAGAGCGCCGACGGTGGACTTACCCTGCTCTTTGACCGAGAAAATGGTCCAGCAGAAGTTGGTCCCCACCTTGGTAGAGAGGGTCAGACAAAGCCCTTAAAAGAAGCTGAATAAGAGGCACCGAGAGAGCGCGGACAAATGCCGCAAGCCGAGGTAGAAGCGTCTGCTACCGCCTCCTTCGCCGAGGGGCTTATCATCTGTCGAAGCCGATTTGCTGAGCCCGCTGCCGCGGAAACCGCCGACCGGGCCTCTTTGACTTCACCGGAGGAAAACACTGGACGCCCAGATGTAAACGGCAGCACGGGCCTCAAGGACGAATGGGCAAAAGAAGAGCACAGGTCGCAGGCCTGCGGGTCGTGCTCAAGGCCCAAGCAGTAGACGCACGTGGAGTGCGGATCCGTCTGAGACATCTTCTGCCCGCAAGGGCATCTCCGGAAACCGGGAGTAGATTTGTCCATCGCAGCCGCGAGGGAGAGAAGACCGAAGTCTTTTAAGCAAAAACCTTTTAAATTCGAACAATCGAAGAATTAAGAACCAGTCTTATACGCAGAGCGTTAAGGAGGGAACCTGAGCTTCCAAGCGGTAAGGAAGATCTGGCGTCATGGGGCGGAGCCTAGAGTTTTACCACCCGGTTGGGTGGGAGGAGCCAGCTTGAAGACCTTCCGGCAAGATTTAAAGCGGCAAGGATACCTGCCAGACAGTGTGGATGAACAACATATCCATGTCCCTAGAACAGAAGATTTCAAAACTTTAGTGAACGCCTTAATATTGCCGTGTACAAACAATGGAAGACAGTATAAAAGTTAGCTAAGATTCAGAGTTGCACAATCATACAGCAACAACTGATCCAGTAGGCCAATCATTTTAGGACTACAGAATAAATCCAACCAATTGGAAGTGAGTTGTTCGAAGGTGTCAAAACCAACAGAAAATAGTAGTGCCTGTTTAAAAAATTTGTGGATATAGAAAAGAAGAAAACTGGAAGGATTCAAAAAAGTTAGTGCTGTTTGGAGAAAGGAACAATTCTGTGGCACACCTTAGTCCCAGTTAAGGACCACTGTTCAGCAGTGAAATCCAGGCGGTGAGGGGGCACTTTGCAAGTGGGCATCCAGTGGCTTAAGGAGCAGTCTGCAGGCAGTGGTGATCAGCATGCCCTGTGTCTGAGGTGGGTGGCACTTTCTTTGGGATGGACAGCGGCAGGAGAGTGTCACCCACCCATCTCTCTTCCAGGTGGTGTCAAAGGTTCCTGGGATTCAAAAAGCTAGCATCATGTCTTGGTTCCACAAGCCCAGTGGGGCTGTAGTCACCTTAGTCCCAGTTAAGAACCACTGTTCAGTGGTGAAATCCAGGCCGCAAGGTGGCGTTTTGCAAGCGGGCATCCAGCGACTTAAGGAGTGGTCTGCAGGTAGCGGTTTTCAGCATGTGTGGTGTCCAAGGTGGGCTGTGCTTTCTGCAGGATGAAGAGAGGCAGGAGAGCGGCACTCGGCTCTCTGCCAGGCAGCATCGGAGGTTCCTTTCCTGGGATTCACACCACTAGTACAGTTCCTTGGTTCCACAAGCCAAGAGGGGCTCTAGTCACCTTAGTCCCAGCTGTTTCAATCCAGGTAGTGAGGTGGTGCTTTACAAGCGGGCATCCAGTGGCTTAAGGAGTGGTCTGCAGGCAGCAGTGTTCAGCACGCTTTGTGTCCGAGGCAGGCGGTGCTTTCTTCAGGTGGAGAGTGGCAGGAGAGTGGCACCTGGTTCTTTTCCAGGCGGCTTCGGAAGTTCCTGGGATTTGAACCGCTAGTGCGGTTCCTTGGTTCCACAAGCACAGAGGGGCTGTAGTCACCTTAGTTCCAGTTAAGAACCACTGTTCAGTGGTTAAATCCAGGCAATGAGATGGTGCTTTTCAAGCGGGTATCCAGCGGCTCATGGAGCCATCTTCAGGCAGCATTGTTCAGCATGCACTGTGTTCGAGGTAGGCATTGCTTTCTTCAGGATGAAGAGCGGCACCTGGCTTTCTTCCAGGTGGTGTTCGTCAGTTTCTGGGATTCAAACCGTTAGTGTCATTCCTTGGTTCTACAAGCCCAGTAGGGCTGTAGTCATCTTAGTCCCAGTCAAGGACCACTGTTCAGCGGTGAAATCCAGGTGGCGAGGTAGCGCTTTGCAAGTGGGCATCCAGCAGATTAAGGAGAGGTCTGCAGGCAGCGGTGTTCAGCATGCCCTGTGTCTGAAGGCAGGCAGTGCTTTCTTCAGGATGGACAGCAGCAGGAGTGTGGCACCCAGCATGAGGACCAGAGGTGCACAATACAGAACTTAATTTGAGTATAAAATCTCTGTAATTCCATAGAGTGACCAACAGATTTGCAAAACAAAGTGTTGGGAGGACAACACTGAAGGGCAAATACCTGATGAAACTGGGAGGCTAGAGAATAGACAGGTAGAAGGAAGCAGAAAAGAACAGACAAAGGATCAACTAAGTGCTGGGAGCTGGAGTAATAGCACTGCAAGTAGAGGTTAGAGACAAGCACAAATAGAGCAGTGGAGCTGGTGAGATCTGAATTGGTGCCAGAAGGTGTTAACAATTGGGCACTGAAGTAATGTATATGAGGAGGGATACTGTTCCATAACTTAGGATCAGTGATAACAAAGGCCATCTCACCAACTGTAGTCCTTATCCTAGCGTGTTGAGGTCAGAGGATCTGAGAGAGGATGTGTTTTTGTAAGGTACCAAAAGGGAGGCTAAGGAGGGGGACTCTTGGTTCAGCAATATATTGTGTATAATTCTACCAAATAAGAGGTCCTGAAGAGCAGAAGGTGTGGGCCAACCTAAATTGGAATAAAGTGTACAATGGTGAGTGAGTCGACTGCATGCCATGGCAAAATGACATACTGTACTGTAAGTTGTTGTATGCCACTTTTCACTTCCACAGTATTGAGCCGGAGGCATGGGAAAAGACTGGTAGGCCATACACTAATTAATTAATTTATTTAAAAGTTTTACCAGGAAGGCATGCTGAGCAGAGTGTGACACATGGACAGCCAGTTCTGAGTAAACTATGATTTTTGTAATATGAAAGTGTGTTGTGGACTGTCTCTCATGAGAGATGCTGAGACAGCATGTGAGATGACACCCCCCTCCCAGGTTTTAGATACAAGGTGTTACCTGGAAGGCCAAGAGCTAATTACAGATGAGAACAGGCCTTAATCAAGGACCTCCTGTTTACCTAAGTTAAATATAGCTTTAACTGCTAAAACGGAAATCAATATCTATTTTATGACGCTTAGAGGAGGAAACCAGGTTATAGCACACTGGTGCAAAATCATAAATGCTTTGATGTCTGTGTGAGAGGGGATATTGCTCCTAGATGAAAGGGAATTTATAGACTTGATTGGGGAAGTACATGGGGAAAGGAGTTTCTGCTGATGTAACCTTAATTAACTTACCTTCTAAAATGATAAAACATCCTTGGGTGTATGATTTTTAATAAACAGAGGAGGAGCTAGGTGACCTCACACAAAGAGGTTGGCAAAGACAGTTTTTAAACAGTATTCTGTTTTCCATTTTCACACAAATGTTTGGACTCTGAAAAAGAAACACCTACAGCACCGTGAGATAAGAATATCCCTTAGAAAAGAGAATTCTAACAGTACTGTGGTACGAGATTTTGTCTGCACTTTTAAACCCGTTTTGTTTAAGTCATTGTATGTTTTGTGATATATAGTTCTGTATTTTATGTTTTACATACTTTTATCTATTTTAGTAAAACTGTATTTTTTAGAGCCTACTTGGTCTGTCTTTGAATTTCTTTCTTTAACATGTGAAGTATATATTGTTAAAGCTGACACTATGCATAAGCTTGAATGGTAATACCAAACTAGAAAGAGGTAAGAGTAATCGGAGGTCTTTATTAGAGTTTTTAAGGGTTCATTTTGTACACCTGCTTAGGTGACCGTAGGCAAAGATATCTGGCCCCCCGAAGACAGAATTATCTGAGCCTGTGCATTGAGTATGCTAGCATAGAAACATAGAAGTTGACGGCAGATAAGGACCGCAAGGCCCATCCAGTCTGCCCATTTCTTTTTCTACCTTATAAATGTGCCATCGGCCTTTGCTCTGTCAGTGACCTATCTATTCATAGTCATTTGTATTGCTCCCTGATGCCTATCCCATGCCTGTTTGAAGCCCTGCACTGTATTCATAGCACCACTTCTTGTGGTAAGCCATTCCATGCATCTACCACCCTTTCTGTGAAAAGAATTTCCTCACATTCCCCTTAATCGGCCTCCCTCTAATCTCATGCTGTGTCCTCTTGTCCTCTATTTTTCTTATATTTAAACATGTTAGACTCTTTCACCTTGTTTATGCCCTTAAGGTGTTTAAATGTCTCGATCATATCACCTCTCTCCCTCCTTTGCTCAAGGGTATACATATTGAGCTCCGTTAATCTGTCCTCATATGTCTTCTGATGCAGTCCCTGCACCATTTTAGTTGCCCTTCTCTGGACTGCCTCAATTTAGTTAATGTCCTTGTGAAGGTGTGGCTCCAATACTGCCACGAGTACTCAGATGGGGCCTAACTAATGTCTTGTACAGAGGGATTATTACCTCTCTACGACTTGTGATACCCCTACTAATACACCCTAACACCCCCTAGCCTTACCTACTGCTTTAGAGGTCTGCTTGGATGATTTTAGGTCATCAGTGATGATGATGCCCAAGTCTCTTTCTTCCTTTGTGACTGCTAGCAACTCCCTCCCAGCCTATAAGTGGCTTCAGGTTTCTCTTCCCTATGTGCATGATTTTGCACTTCTTTGCATTAAATCCCAGTTGCCACTCTTCTGACCATTCTGCTAGTTTATCCAGATCTCTTCTCATTCTGCCCACCCCATCTGGATCATCTACTCTGTTGCAGATCTTGTGTCATCTGCAAACAGACAAGCCTTACCCTCTAGTCCATCTGCGTAGGTCACTAATGAAGATGTTGAATAGGACTGGCCCCAGGACTGATCCCTGAGGTACCCTACTTGTGACTTGCATCTCTTCTGACTGTATACCATTTACCACCACTCTGTTTTCTGCCAGTCAACCAGTTTGCCACCCAGTTGACCAACTTCTGACCCACCCCGAGCCTACCTAGCTTATTTATCAATCTTCTATGTGGAACAGTGTCAAAGCTTTGCTGAAGTCAAGGTAAGCGACATCAACAACTCCCCTTGGTCCACCACTCTGGTTACCCAGTCAAAGAAATCTATGAGATTAGTTTGACAGGACCTTCCTTTTGTAAACCCATGCTGTCTTGGATCCTGTGCCCCTATGGATTCCAGGTGTTGCACTATCCTTTCCTTAAGGAGTGCCTCCATAATCTTGCCCAATACTGAGGTAAGACTGACTGGTCTGTAGTTCCCCGCCTCCTCCCTGCTACCACTCTTGTGGAGTGGGATCACATGAGCCCTTCTCCAGTCTTCTGGGACCTCTCCTGTGCTCAGAGACTCACTAAACAATTCTGCTAATGCAAGAGGTGCACAGTTTGAATCCATCCAGAACTGAGACCAAAGGTTGATTCGAACCCACAAAACAGACAGGAGGGTCACCCTGTTTCTGTTAACTGTTCACAAGACTGCGCTCAGAGGTTGGCACTTTGGGAGTACAGGACTGACCTGCTGAGTGGGTTTGTGACAGACTGGTTGGCAACAGTGTGAAAATGTTGGTATTACAAGCTTTTATTATTCAGTGTGTCAGCTTGAAACCGTCAGCTCACTTGCCAAGAAAGAAAAAGGCAGTGATTTATTTTTAAAAAGGAGACAGAACTATATCACTTGGCGTACAGTCAAGTTTCTACCTATTTTATTTTTTTTCTCTTATGTGCAAGTCAGAGTAGCCGTAGTTAGGAAAGAAGATGGTTTCCAACTACAGCAGGCACACCTTAGACTACTTAAAGCAGTTGTGCAGGGACAGCGGAGTCTCGTTCAAGGTGAAAGCCAGCAAACAGAGCCTCGTGGATGCCCTGATGGAAGCAGATACCCACAGCAGTGAGCTACAGACTGTGACTGAAAAGGACCAAACCTCCAGTGTTGCAGAGTAAGTGCAGTGTCCAGATCTGATGAGGAGGGCAACAGGGCCACTGTCAGCAAAGGGTCACAGCAGCAGGGGAAGGTCACCAGTATCTGGGATCCAGAAGTACTCAGGCTGCAAACTGAGTTGAGCAGAATGGAGATGGAGTTCCAGAGGGAGAGGGAGAGGGACCGTGAACAGCAGGCGGCAGACCGTGAGAAGCGTAAGCGCCAGTGAGCTGCAGAGGAGAAGAGGGATCGAGAATGCCGAGACACTGACCGTGAAGAGCAGGCACGCCAGAGGCAACATGAACTGAAGAAGCTACGACTCCAACCAGCAGCCTCACAGCAGGTAAGTGGCTTGGGTTTAACTGGGACTGCAGGACTGGGGTACAAACTGAATTCCAAATTGATAGCCAAATTAATTTAAAGAGGAGGAGGATGTGGGTGCCATTTTAAATTCTTTTGAAAAAGTTTGTATTCAGGCTAAAATTCCTACAGACTCCTGGATCTTTCAGCTATCCCCGCTACTTACCGGGAAAGCTCATGATGCACTGGGTCAAATGGACAATGAGGACAGTGATGATTACAGCAAACTTCAAGCTGCACTGTTAAAGAAATTTGAATTAACTGCAGAATCATACAGAGCTAAATTCCGTTAGCTCAGAAGAAGCCCTGACATGAGCTACTAGGAGCTAGCCATAAAACAACATCAGTTTTTAAATCATTGGTGGGAAGGAATTGAGGCAAACTGTTGATAAAATTGAAAATGTGATTTTGTTAGAACAGTTTTATTGGGCATGCCCAGCAGAGCTGAAAACCTGGCTGGAGGACTGAGTCCAAAAAACAGTGCAAGAGGCTGCTGAACTCTCAGACCGCTATGCCAACAGCAGACCTGCTCTGAGAGCGAATGGGGTAGGCATGGCACACAGAAAGGGAAAAGCGCGCCTTCAGGGCAGCTAAAACCCTCACTGCCTCCACCGAAATCAGTTAGCCTCAGGTTTCAGAGAAAAGATTTCTCTGAAAAGAGAAGTGAATATTGGTTATGTAAAGAAACTGGGCATACTGCCAGACAGTGTCCCAAAAGAATGAGCAATAATACGCAGAATGGTACTAGAAAAGAAGTAGGTTCTTTATGTGTCCTTGGGAACATGCCTGTGAACATGAGGGAACACATGCACCCAGCCATGGTGAATGGTGCACAGACGCAAGGGTTAAGGGACACAGGGGCATCCCTGACATTGGTAAAAGGGGATCTAGTAGAGCCTGGTTAGCTTATACCCAAGAAATACGTCACTGTACAGGACTTCACTGGTGAGGCAAAAACACTGCCCCTCGCTAGTGTTCTCCTAGACCCGAGTGAAACAGTGGAACTGTGCAACAGATGGCTGTAGCCAAAACCTTAGCAGTGGATATGATCCTGGGCAACAATCTTAAACAAGGGATGGTGTGTGAAGTTACCCGTAACCAAGCGGCAGGGGAAAACTGTAGTTTCCTGAACCCCACAGAAGCCATTGTGGAAACCACTGAGAGGCTGGTTCTCCAGCCTGCATCTCCAGATGGGGAGACAAATAAAAAGAGGGTAGAAATTTCCCCAGTAGCCAGTAACCACACAGCTACGAAGAGTTACTCTGAAGAGGGAGGAGTGACCCATGGTCAGAGGGTTGCGATTGACAGTGATCCGAGTGCCCTGACGTGAGTGCTAGGGACCCTAGTTCAGTGACTGAAGGAGACCTGTCCCATGCCTTGGGAATGTGTGAGGGGTTTGCAGCTGCTCAGAGAAGTGACCCTAGTCTAGAGAAGCAGAGGGCTTGGGCAGACTCAGACGGTGCACATGAAGGTGACGGCAGACATAAGATTTATTGGGAAAATGAACTTATGTATACTGAGGCAGTACAGACAGAGAGAGGGATGCTAGGCAGGCAGCTTGTTGTTCCCCAGGGGTATCGTGAGCAGTTGCTCAAGATTGCACATGATATTCCCTTGTCTGGTCATCTGGGAATCATGCACACTATGCAGCGGTTGGCCCAGAATTTCTATTGGCCAAACTTCACCCAGCATGTGAAGGAGTATTGGAGGTCTTGTCACTGGTGCCAAGAAATAGGGAAAGCTAGCAAGAAAACCCAAGCCGCCCTGATTCCATTGCCCATAGTAGAGGAGCCATTCCAGAGGGTGGGAATGGATATTGTGGGACCTTTAAATACCCCCAGCTCCTCAGGGAAGAGATTAATCTTGACTATGGTGGATTATGCCACCCAGTACCCATAGGCAGTCGCCCTATCCTCACTGAGGACAGACACAGTGGCAGATACCTTACTTGGGATATTCTCCCGTGTTGGGTTTCTGCAGGAGGTTATCACCGATCGAGGGGGTTCCTTCATGTCGGACCTGATGAAATGTTTATGGGAGAAGTGTGGGGCGGTGCAGAGATGCACAACACCGTATCACCCACAAGCCAATGGGCTTGTGGAAAGATTCAAAGGTACCCTGAAGTCAATGATCTGGGCGTTTGCTGAACAGCAAGGGAGGGACTGGGAGAAATACCTTCTCCACCTGTTTGCATACAGGGGAGGTGCCCCAAGAGTCGACAGGATTTTCCCCCTTCGAACTCTTATATGGACACTGGGTACATGGGCCCCTAGACTTGATCTGGGAGGACTGGGAGGGTAAGCACGCCACCCAGGGAACTCCCATTGTGGATTATGTCCTTAGGTTTAGGGAAAGGCTGAAGGAGCTTATAGGGATAGCCCAGAGCAACCTGGCAGCTGTCCAACAGAAACAAAAAGTGTGGTACGACTGCAGAGCCAGAGCTCACTCATACATGGTGGGTCAGGAAGTCATGGTCCTTATTCCAGTCCAGAAAGACAAGCTGCAGACTGAGTGGGCAGGACCATACAAAGTGGTTAGGAAGGTAAATGACATGAACTATACTGTAGAGTTACCTGACCAAATACAGACAGAAAGGATGTACCACGTCAACATGATGAGGCCATATGCAAATAGGGCTGACATGGTGTTTGCAGTGTGTAGTCCTGGGGAGAGGACGGATGAAGAAGACCCCCTTCTGGACTTGCTGGAACAAAGTAAGCGGAAGTCCTCTGTGGAGGCAGTTAAATTGTCTCCCCAACTGACCCCAGACCAGATCCAAAAAGTAAGGGAGGTTTTAGCAGACTTTGCCCCATTGTTTAGTGACAAGCCTGGACTAACCCCCCTTAGCGATGCATGATGTGAAGACAGGAACACAGACGCCCAAACGACAAATTGGATGTCAGAGGCTGTCTAAAAGGACATTAGGAGGAAAGTGGAGGAGATGCTGGATTTAGGGGTAATCCACAGATCCCACAACCCCTGGGCCTTACCCGTAGTCCTTGTGCCTAAGCCAGATGGCTCTACTCATTTCTGTGTGGACTATCGTGGACTGAATGCAGTCGAAGTCAGATGCTCACCCAATGCCCCAGACGGATGAACTCCTGGACAAGTTGGGAGGGGTGACCTACCTTATGACTATTGACCTGACAAAGGGGTACTGGCAGGTAGAGTTGACAGACAGAGCTAGGGAGAGGTTGGCCTTCTTCACTCCAATAGGCTTATTTGAATTTAAAGTAATGCCTTTCAAAATGAAGAAGCCCTGGCCACTTTCCAAAGGTTGGTGAACCAGGTGTTAAATGGTGCTGAGGAGTATGGCATGGCGCATCTGGATGACACTGCCATCTTTGGTACCAGCTGGGAGGAACACCTATCCCACCTTAGGAAAGTGCTGGGCAGGATAAAGAGGGCTGGGCTCACTGTCAAAGCCAGGAAGTGCCAACTGACCATGGGAGAGGTGGCACACCTTGGGCATGTGGTAGGCCGGGGACAGCTCCATCCTAACCAAATCAAAATAGAGGTAATCCATGCATGGCCCAGACCAGAAATGCAGAAGCAGGTCAGGAGTTTCTAGGGACAGCAGGGTACTATAGAAAGTTTGTACCCATTACAGTGCCTGGCTGCTCCCTATCTGACCTGACAAAGAAAAGGATGCCAAAGAAAATTACCTGGGCCCAGCCTGTGAGGAAGCCTTTCCAAACTAAAGGAGGCACTGTGCAGTGCTCCTGTTTGAACAAGTCCAGCTATAGCAAACCCTTTAGAGTTCAGACTAATGCCTCAGACGTGGGTATTGGGGCAGTACTGAGCCAGACATCCAGCCAAGGGAAAGATCACCCAACAGCATACCTCAGTAAAAAGTTACTTCCCAGGGATCAGGCATACTCCACTGCGGAAAAAGAATGTCTTGCCATAGTGTGGGCCCTAAAGAAGTTGGAGCCATACTTATATGGGCAACATTTTGTGGTGCAGACTGACCACAACCCCCTTGTTCGGCTGAAGCAGATGGGAAAGAACAATGGCAGATTGTTAAGATGGAGTCTTGCTTTGCAAGGGTATGATATGACAATCGTACATAGAGCTGGAGCCAGAAACCAGAACTCCAATGGTCAGTCTCACATATATGAGGAGTGAACTAATTTGGGAAGCTCATCCCATGCCGGGGATAGAGCCCCCAAATTCAGTCTAGGTGGAGAGGATTGTGACACGTGGATAGCCAGTTCTGAGTACACTATGATTTTTGTAATATGAAAGTGTGTTGTGGGCTGTCTCTCATGAGAGATGCTGAGACAGCACGCGAGATGACACACACACACACACACACACACACAGGTTTTAGATACAAGGGCCCAGATATTCAAACTGCGTTCAAAATGAGCGCAACAGCAGGAGCAAGCACAAACCAGTTGCGCAAATACGCAACAGGTGCGATATTCAAACATGGAGCAGAGCAAATTGCGCAAGCAACCAACGTCTGAATATCCACATACTGTCAGCCATAGCTAACCAGGAAGGGAGAAGCTGAGCTGAAATGCTGCTATGGCGCAACCAGGGCAGCCCAGCTGAGCATTCCAGAGGTGCCATAAGCAGAGAACCCCCCAGAGCAATGGAACTGCACATCCAGGAGGCAGGCTGGGGCCACCGCCAGCCATGCCACACATGGGCACAGGAACACACTGCAGAACCACACTACATCTGCACACCCCAAGCACAGCATCACTGGGGGTGGGACTTGAGATCTACTGGCCCCATGGGACAAGCCAACAAAGCATAGCAGAGCCATGACACTCCAGCACAACCACTGGCAGGCTGAGAGTGCCACACACAGGGGTTGACAACCACAGTGCACATCAGCCCCCATCACACAGGCACACCCTGCACTGTGACCCCAAGACACCACCTATTGCAGTGACTGGCACTGCAGGAAACCATGCATCCCCAGCACACGTCAACCCCGTGCAGCACAGAAACCTACAAGCCAGACACACCCTGTGCCCAGCAGGTGGGTGGCAGCAGGTGACAAGACCAACAGAAAGTCACTGCCATGCTGGAGTACCTCCCATGCACACACACACGCACACACACACACAAGGACCACTTACACCCAGATGGCATGCACCTGCAACTGAGCACCCATAGCCAGCTGCAAATCAGGAGACCAACACTATATTCATATCAAAATAGAAATGTATATTTAAATATAGTAAATAACCAAAACAAGAGAAACTATTTACAAGGGGGGGACGGGTACAAGGTAGGGGTGTTCAAGGGGGAGGGATGAAAAACTTGGAGAGGGAAGGCAGGGTGGTAGGGATGGGAGAAGTGGGAAGGGTAATATGAGCTATGGGCCAGCCGGCTGCTGGTCCTCCCCCTGGTGGCGCACCGTCCTGTGCCGCCTCCGCCGAAGTCCATGGTGCCGGATGGACTGCAGGATCGCCTGGTTCTCCATCCCCAGTTGTGTGAGGCCCCGAACATCATGAGCAATCCTCCTGAGAACCTCGAGGCCTAGGAAAATGGGAACACAGTCAATGGCTGTGACTGACCACAACCCTGAACACCACCCAACCTGCAAGCCATATAGCCCAATCTCCCACACCTGTGATGGCATGCACTCCACCCACAGTGAACATGCACATGGCCATCACAACCAGGCGGCACCAGCTATGCGCATCACTGCACACACACACCGCCCATGTCCATCACAGCACAAACAAGGCTGTCCAGTGCGTGGCACGTGATCGCGATGCCAGTTACACAGCTATGTGCCCAGTGCATGCCTGTGGACCCAGTAGACACATACACAGACTTACTGTGATACTGGACAGTGATGCATGTCACCTGTGTCGTGCATACATACATAGACAGTGTCATCAGATAAGGGCCTATGGCCAAATCTAGTCTGTCCATTTGAGCTTGTAAGTTCACTTTGTTTCCTAGAAGTCTGTTGCCCTTACCCTGAACTCCAGAATTCCTTTATGTCTGTCCCGTGCATTCTGAAATCCCGTGATTGTTTCAGCCCCACACTTCCTCTGGCAGGGTGTTCCACTTGTCACCACACCATTCTATGAAAATCCTTTTCCATGTGTCCTCTGAATCGTCCTCCCTCCAACTTCATCCCATGCCCTCTAGTCCTGGAACATCTTTTCACTTCAAAATAGTGTTTCCTGCACCCTGTTCCTCCCTGTAAGATACTTGTATGTCTCTATCATATCCCTCTCTCCTCCTCTCCTCCAGGGAGTACATGTTCAGTTCCTTCAACCTGTCTTCATAGGACTTGTGATGCAAGCCATGCACCATCTTTGTTGCCCTCCTCTGAACCTTCCCTGCCCACTCTCGTCCTTACATGAGGTATGGTCTCCAGAAATGTACACTGTCCTCCAGGTGGGGCCTCACTAGTGTCTTGTATAGTGGAATTATGACCTCCCTTTCCTGCATGGTTGTATTGTGTGCAGGGCTAGTGATCTTCCCAGCATGCAATAGCATCCATGAAGTCATGATACTCATATTGCTCAAGCAGCTATGTGTCTGCTGCTGTTGCTGCTGCTGTTGCTGCCGGGGTGCAACGCTCCTGGCACCGGGGCCCCTGGCAGCCCTCCTCAACCCGGCCCTGCATCCTCACATCCCGGCCTGTGGGAGACATATGTTGAGACAAACATCAGTGTGACTCAAAGCAGACTGCCCCCTGCCCCAGTGAGAGTGCCCACAGCCATGCCATTCATCTCACGGCTGCACACACTGCACAGCCAACCGTGGCCGAGCCATCACCTACACAGCCACCAAAACACACCCCTACAGAGAATACAGGTGCACAGATGGTACACCCACACGGCCTAGGCACCACCCCGCACTGTACGTGACCACAGCCTCTCCAACAGGTCCGGATCTCCTCCGCGGAGGTCACTGTGACCGGTGCGGCACTGCTCAGCTGACGGCGCAGCCCAGTGACCCCACCACGCCAGTGGCCACTTGCTGCCACACCTGGGTCCGGGCAATGGTGAGGGCGCCTCACCATGAAGTGCCCCATAGTGGGGCTCCACTAGGCCACCAGGTTGGCACTCTCAAGCTGGCTTCAGGACACCGCTCTCCTCCTAGCCATGGCACCAACGTTACAGCAGGCAATATGGCGCCCAGCTGCGCCGTAACCCCACGTGGAGATGTTGCGTAATAGACCACCACAGGCTCCAATCGTGCTGTTCGAACAGCGCCATCACTTCACATGGCGCTGTCACCAGACAGCGCAATAGGGAAGGACATGGCAAAACAGTGCCAGGGGCAAAGGTCATACACAAGGTCATGGGCAATGAGCGCAAGGCTACGCCTGGCGCCATCTGATGTATAGGCATCCTGCCGACCGACCAGCTGTGTACCAGTGCCACAGTGAGATTGCGCAGTAATGCCACAGCGCCATATAGTGCCCCTTGCTGTAGCGCCACTGGCACAATGGTGGCCATGGCCTGAATTGCCGATCGCGCTCAGCACATCAGGCAGCGACGAGATGCCCTACGTAAGCTATCTGGGCATGCGCAGTACAGTGTACCACACAGGCACAGATCCTGCGCCACAAGGTCAGCCGACTCTTCCGTATTAGCAAGCGCGAGATTGCGATATTCAGCCGACACATGCAAATCATCTGATCAGCCATTCAAGGGCGCAGTGGCACGATTGCATGTCGAATACAGTGCTCCACTCTAATTTGCATGTATTCGCGCTCAGTATGCGACATTGGGCTCGTTGGCCAGATTAGGTTACTGCAGCTGAGAGGTGAGTTGCATGCTGTGTGATGTTCGGACGATGGTCATGGGGAAAATGCTGTAGACTGCACAGTGACAGGTGTCCACTTCCCCCATACAGATCGCCATGACCGAGCAGAGTCAATGTGAGGGTGAGGGCGGTGGAGAGGGAGGAGGCCCAGCTTTACAGCAGCAGACAGAGGCTCTCTTCCAGGCCTACCTGGATGAGAGCCAGTGCTGAGTGGACGGAGGGCACCCTAAGTCCCGTGTGGCTACGCATGGGAGGGTAGCTCGGGGCCGTTAACCAGCGGAAGCCTCAGCCGCTCCAGCGCAGGAATGCAGAAAAGATGGGGACAGACGCGGGAGGTTGAAGGAGAAGGTGGCAGCCTTCAGGGCATGTGCTGGCACTGGTGAGGGCCCGCCAGTGGTGTTGCAGCCCCAACTGAGGGAGACACTGGTTTGCAGCCAGCAGCCGGCGCCATTAATGGGCGTACCAGGCGAGGATTCCAGACAGGTGAGCCCATCACTGCATGATATGACATGGTGGTGGTGTTTGGGGGGGGGCAGTTGTTCACATGCACTCACATGTACTCTCTTTCTGTTACAGATCCTGTTCGTCTTCAGGAGACGGTGGTGGTGGGTCCAGACAGTGATGCTGACCTGCTGGACATGGAGGAGAGGTCCATCCACCTCCACACAAGCCAACAGGCACTGCAACAGCATGCACGCTGGGCCGCAAACTCTGATGTCAGTAGTCACAGGTGCGGGGTGCACAGCCTGTGTCTCAGCAGTCTGGCATGCAAGCATGCCAGCACGCTGAGACCATGGCAGTAGCCGTACTGCACCATTGATGATAGAAAGGCCTGCAATCGGCAGTGATGGTTGTGTGTCCCATGACGGACATGGCAGGAGCATTTGCCCCTGGGCCTGTCTGGTTCCAACAATGTACCAGCATGCTGGCATGGTCCCAGGCTGTGCCTGTCAGCACCGTGGGAGCAGCACCGGTGGCTGTGCAGGTGTCTGGCACTGTTGCCAGCACAGCGGTGGAACGAGTGGACCAGAGCTCAGCGGTTGGAGGGCAGAAAGCAGTCGCCTACCAGGTCTGGGGTACAGTGTCAAGCAGTGGCACATGTCCGCGCCCTTTGATCCGCCCATTCCTGGTCCTGGCGAACAGCACCCACCCTCAAGGTGTTGTGCATCAGGACCCGTCCACACTGGGGTCAGGATGCCGTGGGGCACAGTACCCATTAGACGAGCACACTCGCCTGCTGCAGGAATCAGTACAGCTGCGGGGGTTGCAAGGGATCCGTGGAGGCACTGTCTGTGTCCGTGGAGCGGCACAGCAGGGAGTGTACTTCGGGACCGAGCCGACCTGGTCCGTATGTGGGGCGGATGTGACCGCCATTGACAGGCTGACCCAGGCAGTGGTCTCTATGCAGTGGGCGTGGGCACACAGTCAGGTGCCCCTGTACCGCACACCACAGTGCATTCTCCACTCCCTGTTCCGGGCGTGCAATGCGACACCAGGCCTGTCGGCGCGGGTTCTGAAGGCATCCGAGCACCCCTGGTGCAGGTTTATTCGGCATGCTGCAGACCCTGTCGGGCAAGGTCGCGTTCGGCGCAGTGGGACCCTGGTGGTGCAACAGTGCCACCTTGTAACCCTACTCGCTTCCTGCCCGTGCTGTTGAGTCCGCATGCGGGCGTACGCATCCCACAATCATTTTTAATCCACAACAGTTGTTCTAGAAAACATTGTTTAACTAAATTATCTTTATCAGTTCTTGTTAAATGTAACCAATATTTTATTTTTCTACCGTCTGTAAGTGCATTTACATTAATCAGTCCTGGTTCTGCTCACAAATATACTGCTGGACAAGACTGGGGAATTTGTATTTCTGAGCGTAAGACCTTATAAACTGGGGTCATACATTTTTCTGCATCCTTACAATTTCCAAATTTCAGATGCATAAGACATCTGTGTTCAACTTTTAGCTTTAATAACTCTCAGTAATGGGTTTACTGAGAAGCCCCCGTAAGAATAATTAAATTTCTTTAGCCCATGTATAGTTTTTTATTTTACTATGTACCATATCTCTTTGCTGTTTCCACATAACATTATCTGTAAAGATTAGACCCAAATATGTATACTGTTTTGTTGCATCTAAATTATGTTTACCAAATTTAAAATAGGATTTGACAGTATTAGAACCACAAGTTATAGTTTTAGTTTTGGTCTAATTTATTTTAAATTTCAGATCCTCAATGCTCCTTTGAAAAGCATTAATTTGTCTTTGGAGACCTTTTTTGATCTGAGAGATCATTACAAGGTCATCAGCATAGGCCAAGATGGAAATACGCCTCTGATTTACCTTTGGGCTATCCAAATCTCTTTGTTTAACCTATATATAGACCCTATTATTGGGAAGTTAGAACAGAGTGGGGGCTAATAGGCAACCCTGTCTTACCCCACGGTTAGTTTGAATAGGAGCAGATGTTTCCCCTGCACTAGTATATCTAATCTGTGCCCAAGTTTTATTATATATAGTTCACAGATTATTGAAATTAATGCCTTATCTATTCCTTTTTCATACATAATAGCCCATAATTGTGATCTACAGACCATATCAAAGGCAGCAGACAGATCAATAAATACTGCACATAGTTTTTGCTTTCTGATTTTGACATATTTGTGAATTAAATAGTTCGAGATAAAGCAGCTGTCTATTATTGACGACCCACTACAGAAGCCCAACTGTACCTTACTAAATCCCCGTTAATTGAATTTGACATTTTAAATGATTTAGAATAATATATGTGTAAAAATGTTAAGATTTACGTCTAGCAAACTAATAGGGCAATGCATAGTGGAGTCACCCATATCTCCCTTCTATGTATGGATATAATTACCACTCCTTTCCAAGAATAAGGGAAGGAAAGAACTTCTATCCATTTGTTAAAGCAAAAACAGAGTATTTTGCTCCAGAAGGGAGCATTACATTTGTAAACTTCTGCTGGTATTTTATCTATTCCAGGGGCCTTATTAGATTTCATCGCATATATCGCAAAGTATACATCTTTAATAGTCAATTTAAACTGACAGCTTATATTTTCAACAATCCCTTCTGACACACATATGTCTGGGTCATAGAATATCTTCCCAAAATAATCAATCCACTGTGATTCTGATATATAACAGTCTGCATTAATTTTACTGCTTATAGAACCTTGAGCAACCAGTTGCCAAAAACCCTTATAATTTTTCCTTCTAATAGTTTCAAACATTAAAGACCATTTTGTTCTTTGAAATTCCCTCCTCTTATTTTTTAACAGTTGTTTATATTCCTTTTTCTTCATTTTAACCTGTTCATTTGTTTGTACATTCCTTTGTAATCTTGTATATCTTATTATTTTCCTTAATTACCTTTTAAACAGAAAACATTCCTGGTCAAACCAAGTTTGGATTTTTCTAAATTGAAATATCATTACTTCCTTGTAAATTTTTGTCCTCTGGTCTTTAAAGAATTGTTCCACCAAATCACATAATGCTACTACATCTTGAGTTGAATCTTTGCTTTTACTTAATACATTATTAAATAATAAGATATGTTCTTTTGTAAGTAGCCATCCCATCTAACTCGATTCATAGTTCTTATTTCAAGTGGAACCACAAACGACACATTATTCTTCACAATATCCCACTGTTCAGTGCATAACAATAAGAGAAAATGGTCACTTTCAGCTCTACTCGGGATACACAGAGAAGACCAAAATTTAACATCACCCGACCAGACAGCCAAGTCAAGTAGTGTTCTATTATGGGCTTTGATGTATGTAAAGTTCCTTGTTTTATTGCAATAAATTTGGCTATTTAAAGGATATAAATCCAATTCCGAAATTAATTCAATGAGAATCTTACACAATTTATTAACCACTGTATCCTTAGAAGCTCTAGTTGAAAAACGGTAATTAAAGTCGTATATAAATAGGGAATTATCTGTGTATCCATCAAAAATACCTATTCTGGCATTAAAATCCCCTATAACCAAAATATATGTATTGGGAAAAGTTTGATTATATTTGGGTATCTCATTTTTTAATATCAACCATACTCCATCACTATAATGCACTGAGCCACGTGGTAGGAAATACACATTCACAATTATCATATTCTGTTTTAATTTTTTAATATAAACAGAAATACATAAAGCCTTTACCTTTGAATTGGGACAAATTCTACAAATTGTAGCAATCCCAGCTGAATTCCTACCACAGTTTGTCCCCTTATAGCCATGATGAGAAAATGTTATACACCCATTTATATTAATTAAGTCACCAATCCCATGCCAAGTTTCTTAGAAACATAAGATTTCAAACTGAATTACAAAATTAAGCCAGGAATTATCTGCTACTTTAGTCTGTCAGCCAGCAATATTCTAGGACAGAACTAGGAGAATCCCATCAATTATCTGTGTAGAGACACTCTCATTAGAAGACTCATAAGATCCAATTCAAAGTTATTCCAATTCATCTATCAGAGTTTGGAATTTATTATTTGTACTAATTTGGCAATTTACCACAATATTAGGTTCTGCCAACTTATTTAATACAGCATGTGTCTGAATCTCCTCCCACCTTACCATATGGAAACCCATTTTATCCAAAATGCCTTTTTTTGTTTCTATTAAATCGGCCATTTGTGAATCACTTATTAATAAATCTGACTACCATTTGGACTTCTGTTCACTTCCAAAACCCCATCCCTACCAAGGGGTATTCCTAGTATATTATTAAAATAATTAAATAACACTCCCTTTAATTTCTTACTAGTTTCATTTTGAATATCAGGGATGCCAAAAACACTAAGCCAAACAGTGGAGAATTGTGTTCCCCTCAGTAGCTCTTTAGTAAAAGATTTCTGTTCTCAAAGTTCACATGAAGTCCAAAAACCTGCAGGGTTTCACCATTATACCAAATATCATTGGCTAATCTAGGTGAGAGTAAAATAATATCACAAACAGAGACATTAGATTAATCATCACAGAGCTTAACACTTTGTATATCTGATTCTGTCATAGAAACTCCCATATTAACCCTACATAAAGCAACTAGTTGCTTTTTAAGTTCTAAAATCAGATCCTTGTATCCAACTAGAAGGGCCCTTTAAAATAATTCTAGATAAATTACCTTTGAAATGATTATTTCCCTTACTACTTATATTTATCTCAGCTCTTAATGGAAGAAAATCTGTCCCAATATGGGCTGTCTTAACCAAATCTTCAGAATTATAATGGTTACTAGTCTGCCTGATTGTTTGCATTGGATGGACGTTATTCTTATCTCAGTCACTGAGCACTCAGTCAGAAAATTTCCAATGTATTTTTCCAATTTATTTAAATTCATCTCCAAATTCTCCCCTAAATTACCAATGACACTTAAGGGATCTTGAATGGATATACATGGGGTTCCCGACTCTGACCAGAAAATTATTTTCCCCAGATCAGATTTATCTATCTGGTTAGTCTTGGATACTGTCTTAACTACCTCAGTATAAGCCTTACTTGCCTTATTAACCTGCAAATTACCTCCACTATCCTGAGAACTATTATTAATTACTAAAGGATTACCACTGCTACCTCCATCATCCTGAAAACTATTTCTAGTTACTAAGGGGCTGTCAACACCACTACCTCTCAAGCTACCTTCATTTTTTACATTTTTACTTTCTCTCTTCCCATTTTTAGTCCCCCTTTTTTTATTGTTTTAGATATTTTGGGAGTATCTGGAATAATCAATATAGAAAATTGATCCTGTATATCCTTAGACACAACCCCCTCTTCATCAAGGATCGGGATAGAAACCGATTTGTCCAGAGGTCGATTGAAAGTTTCCATCTTATTATTTATATTTTCAATGGAAATCTGATTATTAAATAAACCAACTTTAACCATCTCCAGATCTTCTTTAATTGCTATTAATTGCTCCATAATAAGCACATTCCCTGAAAATGTAGATTTAAGAATATGTAACAAATCAATATTCAGAGATGTGGGGTATTTGTTGTTATCACCAAGATCAATCAAGTTGTTATTTAAGGTAAATTTCAACCCTGATGCCTTTATGGGGGAACCAACAAATCCTGGATTTACCACTAAATCAATTAAAGCAACTTGAGATCTATAAAGATGTGTTTGGAGTATCAAGCGACTTCAGACCCTTAATTGTAGTTTGAAGGTCTGCCGAGATAGCTTTAAGCTTATCATTTATCCCAGATGATGGACTTGGGATTGTACAAACCAAATCTGATTTGCTTTCTAATTTACTTTCTAAATCTATTATCTTCCCGGAATACTCTAAGGATTCCAGGGTATCAAAACCTAATAAACTCTCTAACAAGCTATCAGATACAGGAGCTGTTAATGAGATATCAGAAGGAAAACCCAAAGCATCCATCCCATAATGCCTACTTCTCTTATTATGTTCATTTACAAAAAAAAAAAACATTATCTTAACATCATTGTTAACATTAATAGAGTTATTTATTTTTAAATTGCTGTACTCATTATTGGGCACATCAGAGACATTAAGGGCAATGGTGACATTCTGAGTATCAGAGAAAATCAATGAGGATGGCTGTAATGACTCAGCATTGCTATGTGATAAAAAGCTAACTTTAACAGTTTTAAGAGGAGTATTACAATCCATGGCAGCAGTGAAGGAGTCCCAAGATGTCATGAAGTTGGTATCACGTTGAGTTACAGGAGTGGAAACTTTCTCATAACTGTCAATACATTGCAAATGGTCTTTGATTTTGGACCGTCTCATAGATGCAGCATTCACTTTATATCTTTTGTGCTGTTTTTCAGTGCCAGATTTAACCACACTGGGCACTTTAGGCTCATTAGACACATTAGAAGTATCTGCCGTATTGATTTGGGCCTGCAGAGCCTGTTTCCTTGTAAATACCATTTTGGTCAGTAAAGACAGCACAAACCAAACAGAGACCTCAATGAGGATCACAGAGAAATTAAATAATACAGTCCCCCTCATAGTCAAATAGATCAAATTAAGTCTGTTCTGTCGACAGTGTTAGCTATTAGAAAATGTCTGAAGACGGCTTGTTATTTTGTCCTTCAGACGTGGACCAGATTATCTTTTAAATCTTCTCTGTTTGAGGTTTTTTCCTTACAGTATAATCAAATGGCAGACATCTATGGTATACCAAGCAGTAGTCAGAAAAATACAAAGCTGAAAACAACTTTAACTTTCAAAGCAAGAACATTTAAAAGGACAAACTGCCACAAAATGAGGCACAGCATAAATCATGTAAATAAAATACCGTGCAGATAAGACTGAGCAACTGCACCCATTCACCAAGAGGCAAATCTAAAGAGAGAACGCCACGCAGGTGCATATATACAAAAAGGACGTGATTTTAAAAGCCAATTGTGACAGGAGAAGGAGAGATAGGAAAGAACCTTGAAAAAAAAAATTTAAACGTTAAAATTATATACGTTTTATAAATAAACACACAAAAAATAAAACACATAGTAAAAAGAGAGCGAAGAAAATGGTCAAATGCTCATACAACTTTCTCTTCGGTTTCACGGTCTCCTAAAAACTAACGTTTTAAAAGCACACTATATCCAAAGTTTAGTTTATAACATTAGCAAGATTAGCAGGATTGGCAACTTCAATATTAACTTTCCTTCTCAGCGTGTCTTTTTCTGGTGGCGTCTCATATACTCAGGCCTTCCCGAAGGGCCTCTCCACACCGTCTGGTCCCACCGCCACCTTCAGCTTTCCGGGAATGTAGCCCAGGGCCTAGCGTAGAAGGTTTGGGGTAATTTGGACCTTATTGGAGGTTGTCTTGGCATATGAATCAGATGTGTGACCATGAACATCAAGACTAGTGTGGGCAGGCCAGAACAGTTCTGTCTGATCCACAGTTAACCTTGCATGGGACCCTGGAGAGTATCCATATTGGGAAAGAGCATATAGGAGTTTTGTCGACAGGTGAAAAAAAAATCTACCCAAGGGTAACTACCCCTGTGCAGAGAGGCTGCTGAAGATGTAGTTCTTCAGCTCCCATTCTCCTGATAGGAAGTCCTTGCGACTTAGCCAGGCTGCTAAGATCTTTTCCTAAGCTGGAATGTCTACTGCCATCAGGCTTGCCAGTTGCTACACAGCCAATTGAAAGAGCAGAAGGGATTTCTTGTGCATCCATGAGCTCCTTGTTCCTCCCAGGTGATTAGTCATCATTGCTCGACTGTCAGTTATGCTGGATCTGGACCCTGTCACACACCACTTGCGGATGTCCCAAGTCATGACCTCTCATAGTACTGGTCCTTAGAGCCCACTAATGAAGACAGGCTCCCACTTGGCCAGGAGTTGGTGTCTGTCACTCCTTGCTGTCTCTGGAATGAGATCATTATCTGAATAGGTTTGCCTGGGTGGCCTATGAAGCAGTGTCCGGGGGACTATGTCTACAAAGGACAGCATGTCCCCTCTGAGCTTCATTGATTAGTGAGTCATCTGGTGGTGAGCGGACTGAAAACGCTGAAGAGGCTCTGGAGGTCAGTGAATTTCACTTCTGTGTGAAACACCTGTTGACTTGGGTTTCAAAGCCTACTCCCAAAAAAGGGTAGGGACTAGAGAGCCCTTCTGCCTGTTCATGACACATCCATGCCTACTGCACGACTTCCACCCCTGCTGGAGTCGTATGATCAAATTGAGGGGCCTTGATGAAGATGTCGACTAGGTAGTGGGACAGCTGTATATACAGGTTACTCACCTGTAACAGGAGTTCTAGGAATGGTATATGTTGTTCATCCACACTATCTGGCAGGTTCCTTGCCGCTTTAAATCTTGCCGGAAGGTCTTCAAGCTGGCTCCTCCCACCCACCTGGGTGGTAAAACTCTCAGCTCCGCCCCATGATGACAGATCTAGCCCGCTGGAAGCCAGGTTGTGCATCATAGCCGGGGAGGCTGGGTGGGTCGTGTGGATGAACAACATATACCATTCCTAGAACTCCTGTTACAGGTGAGTAACCTGTATTTCTAGGGACATGGATATGTTGTTCATCCACACTGTCTGGCAGACTCCTAGCAGTTCTCTGGGAGGAGGGAGGCAAGGTGCACACCCCTTACTTAGGGAATAATGACTGAAGAACCGAGGTCCCAAAACCAGCATCCCGGTGTGACTCAAGGTCGATGTGGTAGTGGGTGATGAAGGTGTGTGCCTACTTCCAGGTAGCAGCCCTGCAGATTTCCTGGATAGGGATGTCCCTGGAAGCAGCCACCGATGCAGCAGTATGGCAGGTAGAATGAGCTCTTATCCCTCTGGAAGGCTCCATGCCCACCAACCTATTGCACAGATCTATGCAGGAGGTGACCCACCTGCTTATCGTCCACTTGGCTGCAGGTCTGCCAGGTGCGACTTCAGCGTAGGTGACAAACAGCTGGTGAACCTCTCCCCGAACTTCAGCCGTCCGCTCCTTATAGTAAGCGAGCGCTCTTCTAAGGTCCAAAGTATGGAGCCTATATTCAGCCTCCAAGGTGTGATTGGGATAGAACACCAGCAGAGTCAACACCTGGTTAAGGTGAAACTCCGACACCAACCTCGGAAGGAATTTCAGATGGGGGCACAGGACAACCTTGTCCCTAAGGAAGACCAGAGAGGGAGACTCGATGGAAAGCGCCTGGAGTTCTCCCATCCTTCTGGCTGACATGATCACCACCAAGAAGGCGGTCTTCCACAACAGGTGAGAGATGTCACACCTGTGCACTGGTTCGAATGGCTTGCCCATGAGCTTAGCCAATACCAGCAGTAGATCCCACGGAGGTGGAGGTTCTCGCACCGGAGGGGATATGTGATCAAGGCCTTTGAAAAAGAACCCGACCACCTTCTCCTAAGCCACCGACTGCTTCCCGGCCCGCGCCCGGTAAGTAGAGATGGCTGCCAGGTGCACCTTAAAGGTCGTTGACCGAAGCCCTTGCTGAGACAGGTACCACAGGTAGTCCAGAATGCTTGCCAAGGAGCAGGAGGAAGGGTCCAGGCCCTTGCCCTGACACTAAATGGAGAATCTCTTCCATTTGAAGGCAAATCATTTCCTAGTCAACTCCTAACGGGACGCCTCAACAACATTAAGGACCTCGTCAGAAAGACCCAAGGCCTGGAACTCTAGCCGCTCAGGAACCAGGCCTTCAGGTACAGGGATTGAAGGTCCGGATGGAATACCTTCCCCTGATTGACTGAGATCAGGTCCGGGCAGGCTGGAAGCCACCTCGGGAACCTGGAGCTGAGACTGAGGAGATCTGGATACCAGAACTGGCGGGGCCAGTCTGGAGCTACCTGAATCACCTGCGCCTTGTCCCTCCTCACCTTGAGAAGCACCTTGTGGATCAAGGGAAATGGGGGGAAAGGCGCAGAAGAGGCCTGGGGTCCATGGCCTCGAGAAGGCATCCCCTGCAGCAAGCCCTGCTGAGGAGGGCGGGCATGAAACAGTCTCAGCTTCGCATTCTCCCTGGAGGCAAACAGGTCCACCTGAGGCATGCCCCAGTGGGAGAACAGATCTTGTACTACCTCTGGCAGGAGAGATCACTCTTGGGACGCAGCCCCTATCTGGCTTAGGGCATCGTCCAGAATGTTGGAGGCTCCTGCCATGTGGATGGCAAGGAGACCTCCTCCAGGCTGCGCACGAGTAACCAAATGCGGAGAGCTTCCTTGCACAGAGGCATGAGCACGTCCCACCCTGGCAGTTTAGGTAGTACATGGTCGTGGTATTGTCCATCTGGACCTGGACCACCTGACCCCATAGAAATGGAGAGAAGGCAGTGAGTGCTAGACGAACCACTCAAAGCTCTAGCAGGTTGACGTGACAGCAGGACTCCCGAGGGGACCAGAGGCCGTGCGCTCTGTGCTCCCCCCGATGGGCACCCAAACCCATCAGAGAGGCATCAGTCAATAGAGAGACTGTCAGCTTGGGGCAGACAAACAGGATGCCCTCCTGCAGATGTGCTGGAACGGTCCACCACTGGAGGGTGTTCCACATCCCCTGAGTGACTGTCACTACCTGATCCAAGGGATCGGAGTGTTGTGACCATTGGCTGGCCAGCCCCTATTGAAGGGAATGCATATACCAACGGGCCCAATGGACCACGCTGGTGCAGGCCGCCATGAGGCCCAGGAGGCACAAGAAGTCCCGGGCAGGGCACAATTGCCCAACCTATAATCATTGGGCAAAGGAGGAAAGAACCTCGGCCCTGTCCGCCGGGAGCCATGCTCTGGCTCGTAGAGAGTCAAGCTCTGCCCCGATGAATTGTATCACCTGCTTTGGCATGAGTTCCGATTTGGCCTCGTTGATGAGGAGGCCAACCTGACAGCAAACCTGGAGGGCCAGATCTCTGGACCACTCCACCTCCGTTCTGGAGGAGGCAGAAATCAGCCAGTCATCCAGGTAGGGGTACACCCGGACCCTTCAGTGCTGCAGGAATGCTGTCACCACTGCCATGTTTTTGGTGAAGACCCTGGGAGCTAGGGAAAGGCCAAAGAGCATGGCCCAGAACTCGTAGAGGGATCCCTCTACACTGTAGCGGAGGAATCTCTGGTGGGACGGACGGATTGGAATGTGAAAGAACGTGTCCTGGAGGTCCAGAGAACAGAACCACATGCCTCGTTCCAAGGATGGGATTATCTGAGCCAGAGTGACCATCCTGAAGGTTAGAGACCTTAGGAACCTGTTCTGGTCATGCAGGTCTAGAATGGGGCGCCAGCCCCCCGTCCATTTCAGGACCAGAAAGTACCTGGACACAAACCCCGGGTCTGGTGAAGGATCTGCCACCTTCCTGATCACCTCTTTTTCGAGGAGCAGGGTGATGTCGGCTCAGCGAGCCGACAGAGAGGCTGTGGACCCCGTAGCCCCCTGAGGGGCGACGGCTCAGAAGGGCGGGGCCTGCTCGAACTCCAGGAGCAGGCCCTTTCCTACCACCTCCAACACCCAGTGGTCTGTGGTGATAGCAGACCAGGTGGAAAGGAAGCGGCGGAGCTGTCCCCCACAGGGGGAACCCAGGGGGGAGTGATGAGGCTGGGGGCGACAACCCTCAACCCATCACTGGGCAGGCTTGAAGGAGGGACCGGCTGAGGAACCTCCTAGGCCTTTTCCTCCCTGCTTCCTGTTAGAGGAAGCCACAGGCTTGGCTTTGGGGTGCCAAGCGCGAGCCTGCTGGCCCTGATGCTGGTGCTGTTGGGCCGGACCTGCCACAGGTGCAGAAGGGCGAAAGGACTAATGTTGATGATGGCCCTTGTCCTTCTGGGTGGAAGTGACTGAGTCCAGGGTAGCACTGGACTTTTCAATCCACTGGAGGTGGCCTTCCACTCCAGGGCCGAACAGGTCAGTCCCCAGGAAGGGAACATCCACCAGTTTATGCTAGGTATCCGCCGTGAAGGTGGATATCCTCAGCCATGCTCTGCGGTGCATGGCCACTGCGGCCGCAACTGATCTGGCACAGAAGTCTCAAATGTCCAGAGCTGTTTGGAGCTGCTGTTTTTCCACCGCCCTTCCCTGGTCCTGTACCTGCTTGACCATGGTCTGCAGGTCAGCCGGGAAATGAGGGATCACCTCATCCAGGGAGATCATGAGGGCATGGGAGAAGTGTGCCATCAGCATGGCCGAGCAGGCCTGGCGGAGGCCAAGGGAGGACGCAGCATACACCTTGCGCCCAGTGTAGTCCAGCTTTTTGGACTCCTTGTCGGGGGGGCTTATCCACATCCCTAGTGTTCCCAGAATGCCAGAAAACGCTATCGGTGACCAACCCCTCCGCAGAAGGGTGCTCCGAAAAAATGGACAAAAAGCCGGTAGGGACCACATACTTCCTGGCCATCCTGGCCGAAGGCGCAGGACAGGAAGCCGGCTGCTGCCAAAGCTCCAAGGCTGGGCCAACAATGGCTTCAGCCACCGGAAAGGCCTCCATGGGTGAATCCCCTCGGTCCAGTATCTCCATCAGGGGATACTTGGCCCGCTTGGATACGGCCTCGAACTGCATCCTGGTGGACTCCGAGATGAGCCGAAGTAGACCCATAAAGGACGATGGGCTCTCATCCATGAACTGCACCCCAGAGGACTCCAGGTCAAGGGGCCTGGAAAACAGGGAGTCGTCGTCGTAGGACTCCGAGGAGTCCGCGAAGAGCTGCCTGGGGCCTGAACCACCCTCCATCTGCTGAGGATGGTCAGAAGTGAAGGTGACCAACAACCTGTGGGGCAGACCCTGACCCGACCGGGAGTCCTTGGTCGGGGCCCCCGATTTCGGTTGTGGACACAATTTGCACCAAAGCCTCTCCTCTCTTCTTCTGAGAAGGAAGAAGAGGACGAGCCGCACCGCTGCCGCTTACTTCGCTGCTGAGACTGAGACCGCCAATGATGGCAGGATCGGCTGGACAGAGACGAGATCTGAAACAGAGACCGAGACCTTCGATGTTTCCGAGGGCGGGTCTGGGAGGGGGTGGGGGACACCCATTCTTCCCTCGGCTCGGGAGCCTTGATCAGGGACTCTGGCATGGGAGGTGCAGTCAAGTCCACAGTCTCCACCAGGGGAATTGGTAAAGAAGGGTTATCGGCTTCACCAGTTGACAGCCCGTCCGATGGGTCGAGAAAATCTCAACCACGTTGATGGGTGTCTCGGCCAGCTGACCTGATGGGGACACCGTGAAACCAGCGGCCTTAGCCGCAACTTCGACCAAAGTCGAGTGTCGACTATCCAGGGAAGGGGACCTGTCCCGCTCCCACGAACACAGACGGTGGGACTTACCTTTCGAGTCCTTCTTTTTAGACCGAGAAAAGTGTCCCAATGGCCTCTCTCCCTTCATGGAAAGGGATTGGCAAAGCTCCTTAAAAGAAGCTGTGTAGGAGGATCCTAGAGAGAGCGGGATAAATGCCGTGATCAAGGAAGATGAAGATGCGGCCTGGGCCGCCTCCTCCTCGAGTGCCATCACCTGTTCGAGTTGCTCAGCCGAGCCAGCCACAGGACACCACCCCACGGGCCTCCTTAGACTTCACCGGCAGGTAGCACTTCTCAGGCCGCTCAAGCTATAACCGGGCAGTGCGGTCTTTCAGGACGTTGGCCGACAATGAACTGCATAACTCGCAGGCCTGCAGGTCATGATCTAGGCCAAAGCAGTAGACACACGTGGAGTGCAGATCCATCCTGGTCATCTTCTGCCCACATGGGCACCGCCAAAATCCGGGAGTCAATTTGTCCATTGCAGCTGCGAGGGAGTAATTAGACCGAAGTCTTGAAAACTTAAGAATTAGTTTCGGGCGAACCGAAGAATTAGGATCCAGTCTATACTCAGAGCATTAAGGAGGGAATCTAAGGTTCCAAGCGGTAAGGAAGATCTGGCATCATGGGGCACAGCCAAGAGTTTTACCACCCGGGTGGGTGGGAGGAGCCAGCTTGAAGACCTTCCGGCAAGATTTAAAGTGGCAAGGAACCTGCCAGACAGTGTGGATGAACAACATATCCATGTCCCTAGAACCTGATTTTGTGAGGTGAGCAGTTAACATCACTAGCCACACAGACGACCTCGGAAAAACTCCTGGGGCCAAGGAAAGCTGAAAGGGAAGCATTGTGAACTGGAAAATAATGTTCCACCAACTTGAATATGAGATATTGATGACTCTCAGATGGATAAATGCAGATTGGGGTCTTGTAAACCTACTGATATCAGGAGAATCCCCCTGATGAAGTTCCCTGATGAGGGATGAGAGGGTTTCCATCTTGATGGAGCTGTTGCATACACAGTGGTGCCAAACTTTCAAGTCTAAGACTGGTCAGAATCCTTCCATGCATTTGGGGATTATGAAGAAAAGTTGAGTAAATGCCATTGTTCCGTAGTATTGGGGGGGTGGACTGCCTGCTTGCCCCACCAGAGGAAGGTTAGAGACTGCTTGAAGTTTGTCAGGTCTGTGATTACTTAGGACACTGCCAGTCTTCTGTTAGAAATTGGTGAGGGGAACCATGTGGGGTAACAGTGGTTTTGAGCTGAATTTGGTGGGTGCCCGTTATGTACTATGTCCAGGACCCATGTGTGTGCGCCTTGTTATGGACCTGTATATTGGCGAATTTTTAAAGGTCTGCCTCCTGCTTGAGGATGGGCCAGGGGGCATCACTGTGACTTTTTTTGTTGCTGCCCCCTGTGTCTCAAGTGCCACCTCATCCTCCCCTGAAGTTACACTGGTTACAGGAGGAGAACCATGAGCATTTTCCTATAAAATATTAATTCTGCCCTGTGCTGTAGACTTGGGCAAGAAAATTCTGTCTGGAGCCTGGCGACCAAGATTTGATTCTGCCCCATGAAGCCGCATACGTACTTCTGTTTCCCTGAATTCTGGTGCCACCTCTTTGAGGGCAGATACACACACAGCAGGTTTCAATCATACTGGTTGCCAAGGTCAAAGTTCGAGACTGTGCCGGGCTGAAGTTTGGTAAAACATCAGTAACATGTGGTTTTAGCCATACAGCTGACTGCTTTACTCTGACAAGACAGCCAAGTAAGCAGTGGCTAGACACATGATCTGGAATAATCAAGCAGACTTGTTTTTTCACTGGAACTTACTCCAGTTGAAAGGCTAGGTCCATGAACCCCGGTAGAGTGTTCCCGATAAGAAGAGGGTGGCTATAGCTGCATAGAGCTGTTCTAGAAGAGAAAAGCTTGGCCACAGCTGTTGTGAGTTTGCAGGTACCTGGAAGACCTTTTTTAGAGATGTTTCCACCTTCTGGATGCCTTTTTGAGAGACAACTTCACCTTACTGTCCACTGGGTTCAAGGGGGGCTCCTCCCTCTGCTAAAATAACCATCTGCTTGATGGGGTTCGAAACCAGAGGGTCGATTCTGGGGCAACCTAGCCCCGTTTCTGAATGTTTCCCGTTGAATTTGTAGTGAATGCTGCTCCTCCTCCCCCTTGTGGTTTTGAGTGGCCTTCTTGTGCCCCCCCCCTGGGGGCTGTGGAGTTATGAAGGGTTCAGTAAAGGCCCCAAGATGAGGTTGCTCTTCTCGGGAGGTTGTGACCTCTCCAGGATTTTAAATAATTGATTAGCAGTTTTTTCTTGGGACAATACTAACTGTGCAGAAAGTATTTATATAGGTTTTCTAGAAGTGTTATGTTTGTTAAACACAGTGAGGCAAGTGCTATGCATTTTCACAATGTTTTAGCACTTTTATGAGCAAAACGCTAATCCATGTTTGGAGTTAAATAAAACCCTGTCCTCAGACTCCACAGTTAGGAGCTGCTTGCTGAGATGGCGGCCTCTGTTAGATCCTAGGACCTTGTTTTCTTACATTATAAGCATAGACAGCAGTCAAGGAGGCTAACAGTGGGGGATCTGCGCATGTGGCATCTTCTGTCCCTGGAGGATTTGACAGGCTTATTCGAAGACATATTGATGGGTATATCATCCCCTGCTGCTGGCAGGTACAGCTGGGTGTCACACTTGGACCACTGATTCTGATCCATGTATTAAATTTTTTTTGTATTACATATAATTTATGTAAGGGAAGGGCAGTCAGAAGACCCACAGTCTTGCTGAACTGACACATCCAAAAAAAAAAAAGGGATAAGTTCAAAGAACAGAACACAGCTAAATCTGCAGCTATTTAAAATGCAAGTTATTTGTTAAATTTTCTTTGATTGCAGGAACCAAAGTATTCACTTTATAATGCCCTCAGGGAGATCCTTTGACTTGCAATAGTTGCCAGGAAGAAACTGTGTTGGGAGGAGTGTCTCAGGGGGCCCTTGAATTACATCAGAAAGACCTTTGATGTGTAGATAACAAGGATCCAGACGAATCTGGAAGGTCCAATACACATTCCCAGGATGCTTTGGAAGGACATCACAGAAACTATGTGTGTGTGTGTGTGTGTGTGTGTGTGTGTGTACAAAAAACAGTACTGACCAGTTAACCTGAGGAGAGGAAACTGAGTATGCCACTTCTATTTTACAGCACAGGATGTCCCAACAAGATCTTGAAAAAATTATAACTTTTAATATTCCAAGGCGGAGTCTAATGACCTCAGAGACGAGGCCGGCTCAGGACTGCTTTTATCCAACTGAGCAAGCCTTAGAGAGACACATTTTATTTTATTTCTGACGGAGAGAAGAAGGACAACATCAGCACTATAGGAGACAAGTATTATGTGCATAAGAGAGTTTAGTTTGTACTTTAAAAACCTGTTGTTTTTTTTAAGATTGTGAGTGTTTGGGATATTTGTTCTGTATTTATTGTTCTGTTTTGATATTTTAAAGTAAAGATATATTTTAGAACGGAAACTGCCTGGAGTGCCTTGACACTTCTTTTTATTTAAGTAGAGCTACTAAAGGCTACAGTTAACACTGTGTATGGGCTTATTGATATACCAAACTGGGAAATGGATAGAGTTTTCTAAAGTCTTGCATAGAGTTCCAAGGGTTCATCTGAAAGACCTGGTTGGGTGCCCATAGGCAAAGACATCTGGCCCCCCAAAGACAGAATTATCTGAGCCAGATAACTGGGTACGCTAACAAGAGGTTATCAGTTTGAATCTCTCCAGAATTTGAGGCTAAGGTAACTTGAACCCACAAAACAGACAAGAGGGTTACCTTGTTCTGTTCACTGTCCACAAATCATACGCTCAGAGGTTGGCACTTTGAGAGTAGAGGGCTGACCGGCTAAGCGAGTTTGTGACAGATTAGTAGGCAGCGGTGGCATAAAAAGTTTGGTGGTATAAGCTTCATTGTTCAGTGTGTCAGCTTGAGGCAGTTTAGCTCACTTGGAAAAAAAAAGGCAGTGTTTTAGTTCAAAAGGAAAGAGAACTATATCCCTTGACTTACAGTTAAGTTCCCACCTATTTTATTTTTTTTCCTCTGAAGTGCCAGTCAGAATAGTATTAGTAGTGAGGGAAGAAGAAAATGGCTTCCGACTACAGCAGGCACACTGTAGATTTCTTAAAGCAGTTGTGCGGGGACAGGGCAGTCCCGTTTGGGGTGAAAGCCAGTAAGCAGAACCTCATGAAGGCCCTGATGGTAGCAGATACAGAGCGAGTCACAGACCGTGACTGAAGGACCAAACTTCAAGCGTGGAAGGGCTAGTGGCCAGTGAGGGTCCCGAGCCAATGAGGTGGACAGAGGGCCACTGTCAGTGAAATACAGCAGTAATGTCACCAGTATCCTGAATCCAGAAGTCCTCAGGCTGTCAACTTGAGTTGGCGAGGATGGAGCTGGAGTCCCAGGAGAGGAGAGAAAGGAACAGCGAGAGGCAGACCATGAGGGAGCATGAGGCCTTAAAGGAGCTGCAGGAGGAGAAGAGAGAGCAAGAACGAGAGAGACAGAGGAGAGGAGAGGAGGCCACTAGTAATATCGAATTTTGAGAAGGCAACTCCAATCAGCAGTACCCAGGGCAGGTAAGTGGGCTTGGGTTTAACTGGACTGCAGGACTGGGCGCAACTGAACTCCACCAATAGCTGAGCTAAGGAAAGGACTGCTGTGGATGCCTTTTAAATTCCTTGAGAAACTTTCTATTCAGGCCAAAATCTAAAGAGTCCTGGAACTTTCAGCTATCCCCGCTACTACGGAAAAAGCTCGGGATGCATTGGGTCAAATATGAACAATGAAGATAGTAGCGATTACAGCAAGTTAAAAGCTGCACTGTTAAAAAAGTTTGAATTAACCTTTAGATCATACAGGCTAATTCCATAAGCTCAGGAGAAGCCTGATTGAGCTATGAGGGCTAGCCACGAAACAGCGTTCTAAGCACATCTTCTTGACCTGGAAGGACACTACTTTTATTCAGCTTGAGCTGTGTGAAATTCTATGTTGCACTTGCAACTGCTGGGGAATGGTCATGCTTTCTGGGATTAATATCAAAGGATGCCACAGGGATGCAGCCAAAACCTCTGGCCATGTTAATGGTTGATGGATCCTCAACCCTTGGCCCCTAGGTGATCATAAACATCTTAACACTGTTTTTCAGACCTTAGTGCTGTTCTACCCTATGACTTTTTGAAAACAGAACCTACTCCCAAATACCTCAGCCCCTCAGTCTAACCATCTCCCTCTTCTACTTCAGGAAGGTAAGGCTTGAATGAAGCTCGCGGTATATTACTGCAGCTATCTATAAATCTAGATCTAGTAGCTACACCCTGACCTAAGCTTCTGTTGCTCACCGATGGGTGAATTTCATCCATTAACGAAAATCCTAAACCTCTCTCTCAGCTGTGAAAATTCCTGACCTATGGAAAACAGCCACCGCGACACCCAGTCCATAAAAGTAGGACAAGATGATTCACCAAATTATCGCCCTATCTCCATACTGCCCCCACTCTCTAAGGCACTTGAGCGCATCGTGGCTGATCAACTTACTGACCACTTGGATAAATACAATATACCTTGTCTACAACAACACGGCTTTCGGAAAGGTCACAGCCCTTCTTGAGTTCACTGGAGCTCTGCACAAATACCTTGACAATGGGGCCTTCGACACAGTACACCATGGACTACTAATACACCAACTACTGAATGCCGGGCTATCACCTGACTCTTCTCTCTGGTTTAAAAGCTTCTTAGAAAACCAGTCACAGAGAATAAAAATTGGGGACGCTCTTTCTAACACCCTGCCTGTTCACTCGGGTGTCCCACAGGAATCCATACTGGACCCCTTTTAGCCTTTTCTTAAACTCCTCCTTGCCACTGCTCCAGTAGATCATACTATATGCCGATGATGCTGTTGTACTCCACTCACAAAGATCCTGCAACTCTTCAACACAACCTTCAACTTGCTTCTAGTTCTGTAGAGGACATGGTTTCTTAATCTAAACTGGTCCTGAATGACAAGAAACCAAACCTATGCTCTTCTGCAGCTCTCATAACCCACACAAGTTACACCATTTGGCTATCTCCACTATTCCAGGAGAATACTCTAGATCAGGTGGTGTCCTTCAAATACTTAGGGATATAGCTTGACCCTAGGCTCTCCTATGGACTTCATGTAGATAATGTAGCTAGAGCTGCTAATGCAAAGCTTCTTCCTCTACAAACACAGACCACACCTCACATGAGAAGCTTTGAAGGTTGCAGTCCTGAGCTTTGTGATCTTGTAATAGACTATGGTCTCATCATTTGTGTCCGGCCACAACCACAACCTTTAGATGCCTTCAACTGCTTAAATAAAGCATGTCGGCTCATCACTGGTGCTCACTGTCTCACCCACATGTGACCTGTACACCAGACGGGCTGGCTCCAACTATCAAACCGATAACATTTCTCTCACCTACTCCATGGTCAAAAAATCTACCTTGGCTCGCATTTCTGGGGTCTCTGCAACTTGTTACAACACCGACTAACAAATGGTGCCTTCAGGAGATCCATCACAGCTACTGAAACTCCCCACTGTCACACTTCACAGAGACCTGGTCTTTGCTTATCGAAGCACCACTCTGGTTCAATGGCCTCAGCCCACCCATCTCCTCTGCCCCAACTACTGGTATGTTTAAAACTAGGCTCCAGGACTCATCTTACTACCAACAGCGCCTGTGACTGCCCAACTTAACCTTTGTTTCTCCACTTCCTTTCTGCTCTGGTTGTCCCCCTCACCCTCCTCACTGATTCTACCTCAAATCTTGGTATACCCAATACTGCACTTTTCACCATCTTGCCACCCTTCCTGCATTCCTTCACCCCTACCCTCTTCCCTCTCCCTTATGACTCTGGTACTTCTTATCTGTTGTCTGTTTTCTTCGACAAATGCAGCTGGCTGCCTTGTTACAATGCTACCCTTTAACTGTGTTGCTATCTGTACTTTGCTTACAATGTCCACATTGTTGTAATGCTCATTCTGATGTTCCCATAATTTGTATTTCTCTGATGTGGAACCTTTGTAAAAGAGCCATGGCTCAAAGGTATTTGTAATCCTAGACTTTGATAAATAAATAAATAAAAAATAAAAACATTTTATATTGCACTTTGTGCTCACAACATTGAGGTGTTATAATTGTCTTTGGCTTGTAGCAGATATTCTGCAGGTGGGAGAACTTCACTGAAAGGTGGGAAATAATGAACTTAGAATGTCAGGAAAGACAGTCTTTCAGCAACAGAGGGAGGTGGATCTAGCTTACGCTTGTTACAATTCTTAAGATTTTCAGCAGGAAGAGTTTAAAGCACAGTTGACTTATTTGGGGCTGACTGCTTCAGAACACAAACCACCAGGCTGTTTTGGGGATGGGAGGTTTCCTGTGTCTGACTCTGGATGTCTGGATTTTTCCTGTTTGATTAGTATGTATTCTCTGTCAAATTGTGTGTAGGGCATCTTGCTGACAGGAAGGCACTTATCGCAGCTGATAGGGTCAGAGCTTTTAGCTGATTGGTTTTGTGAGGACAGCTTAGGCTCAACCCTTCCCACCCTCACCCCACCCACCCTGGAATAGTTCCTTATACCTGGGGTCCTGACATCATTTCCTCAAGAATGCAAGGGTGCATATCACTGTCATATGCCTCTAGTACACTGCACTGACAATATCAGCATATATTGTATAATATATATATTTCTATATAACAAACCAATCACACAAACACACACAAAAAAAAAAGTAGATAAACATGTGGAGTAGTGCAATGAATGGCTGTGGGGCAGCAGTCTTCCGGAGACTTTCTGTAGGCTGAGATGTTGCCCTATTTGAGACAACTCTCTGCCCTGAGGGAGGAAGTTGCCCATCTTCAGGCCACACTGGACAGTAGTAAGGGAACCTTCCCCAGGCCACACTGGACAGGAGAAGGAACCCCCCATCCAGGGAGCACCACAGCCACCACCACTACCTCAGAGGTTGCCAAAGAAAGCAGCAGCTGGACCACAGTGGGCTCAGGAGGTGAGATGGTGGAACAGAGGCATGCCAGTCAGTTGTTCCACCCACAATCCATACACCATGCTGGGGAGCACAGCTCCCCTGGATGCACCGCCAGAGGAGACTAAGGAGGCTGAGGACAGCTGTCTGAAGGAGGCCCATGGAAGGAGGCAGAGGACACCACAAGGTGAAGGGAAGCAGCTCCCTGGGTGGGGACTCCACTTATTAAAGGAATAGAACTGGGGAGGAGGGAAACTCAGTAAGGTACCTGCCTGGTGCCATGGCTTGTGGGACAGAAAGCGTGATCTCAGGATCACGAGAACAGCTGCACGGGAGTCAGAGCTGGACATCATTGCCCACCTAGGGACAAATGACTTGGCTCTTCATGAGATTAGAGCAGTGCAGAAGGACTTTGTAGAATTGGGGAGGGGCCTAAGACAAGTAGCACACAAAGTATCCTTCTCTGAGGTGCTGCCTGTCAATGGCATGAGTGAGGCGAGGGTATTTTGCACCATGCAGTTTAATGAATGGTTGAAAAAATGGTGTGTAACACAGGGTTTGGCTTCACTGGGGACTGGGGTTCCACCTGAGGGACACCAGCCTATACTGGCAGGATGTTCTGCATCTGTCCAGGAAGGAACAAGTCTTGAACAATCGGTTTAAATGCTTCATTGGCAAGCTTTTAAACTAATCAAGGGGGAGGCACTGATAAGCTGCAGGAAAATCCCAGCCTCTCCTACACAAAAACAGGGTTACTAAATGAGAAAAGACCGAGGTAGAAAGGTCAGTGGGGATGCTGCAAAGAAGAAGGTAATACAAAATGGAGAGCAATGAGTACCAATGCCCATAGTCTGAGTAACAAGCTTCCTGAATTAGTGGCCCTGATGGAGGAGGAACATCTGGATATCGTGGGCAGCACAGAAACATGGTACACACAAAACCATGACTGGGACATAAACATACCAAGATACTTATCTACAGGAGGGACAGGAGGGTAAAAAGAAGGAGGAGTAGCTCTTTACATAAGGAAGGAATCAAAGCAACAGAACAAAAGGGAAACAGGAGAGAAGAAGCACTGTGGGTAAATTTGGAGACCGGCAATGGCACCACAATCCACACAGGGGTTGTATACAGACCCCCTTCTCAGGGGGAGGAAATGGACAAGGAAATGATAGAACATATACTTAAAATGGCAGAAAAAGGGGAGATATTGCTGATGGGTGATCTGAATATGCCAGATGTTAACTGGAGTGCAGCTGCACACAGTACTCCAGATGGGATCTCACCAACCGTCTGTACAGAGGGATAACAACTTCCTGGTTTCTACTATTGATGTCTCTTCCTATGCATCCCAGTATACCCCCAGCCCTCCTTACTGCCTTCTCACATTGCTTGCCCACCTTTAGGTCATCTGATATAACTACCCCAGGTCCCTTTCTATTTTTACTGTTGTCAGTATCTCACCCCACTGTGTACGCTTCCATGGGTTTTTGTTTCCCATGTGCATTACCTTGCACTTCTTTGCATTGAATCTGAGCTGCCATACATTTGACCATTCCTCCAACCTTGCCAAGTCCCTTCTCATCCTTTCCACTCCATCTTGTCTATCAACCCTGTTGCAGATCTTTGTGTCATCTGCAAAGAGACATACTTTTCCTTCCAGTTCCTCTGCAATGTCACTTATAAAGACATTAAAAAGGACTGGTCCCAGTACTGAACCCTGTGGTACCCTGCTAGAAACCCTCCTTTCTTCACTGTGTACTCCATTTACTACTACCCTCTGCGTCCTGTTGTCTAGCCAATTTTTTAGCAAGGCTACTACCTTGGGACCCACTCCAAGGCTGGCTATTTTGTATATTAATCTTTTGTGTGGGACTGTATCAAATGCCTTGCTAAAATCTAGGTAGGCCATGTCCACAGCCCCTCCCTGGTCTACAACTTTGGTCACCTAGTCAAAGAAATCTATTAGATTCATCTGACACAACCTTCCCATCGTGAATCCATGCTGCCTTGGGTCCTGTGCCCCACTGGCCTCTAGGTACTCAACAATTCTTTCCTTCAAGTGAGTCCATCATTTCCTACCACTGATGTCAAACTAACTGGTCTGTAGTTTCCTGCTCTGTCCCTGCTCCACTTTTGTGAAGAGGAATCACATCTGCCCTCCTCCAGTCCTCGGGTACCACCCCATCCTCCCATGATTATTAAAGAGAGTAGTCAGGTGTCACTAGTTCTACCTTAGTTCTTTAGAATTCTTGGGAATCCCATCAGGCCCCATTGCTTTGTCCACCTTCAATTTATTAGTTCTTTCAGAACCCTTTCTTCTGTAAATAGACTGGTATCGACCCGCTTCTCAGAGTGTTTCTCTTGTTTCGTTTAGGTAACCCTCCTCTTCCTTTGTGAATATTGTGCAGAAATATTCGTTCAGTATCCTACTTTTTACTGTCACCCTACCCACATTCCCTCCTTTATTAAGCTTCAGTATCCCTCCTTTGGTCTTTCTTCGCTCCCTAATGTACCTATAAAAGGTCTTATCCCTCTTCTTAACAGAATTGGCTATTCTTTCCTCGGTTTGGGCCTTTGTTATTCTGTCTGCCTTTCCAGCCTCTTTCTGCTTTAACTGATAAAGTTCTCTGTCCTGCTCCTTCTGTGTTTCCTTATATTTCCTGAATGCTGTCCTTTTCTCCTTAACATTCCCTGCCACCTCTTTTGAGAACCATAGCGTTTTTTTCCTTCGTTGTGTTTTATTGATTTGCTTTACACAAAGGCTTGTTGCCTCTGTAATAGCTGTTTTGGTCACTCCCCATTGCTCCTCCACCCCTTCTTCTTGCCTGTTTGCTAGTGCTTTTCTGAGGCACTCTCTCATTTTCCCAAAGTCAGCCCTCCTAAAGTCCAGTACTCTTGCTTTTGTGTGAGCATTTGATTGTATGGCTGTGTTTATCGTGAACCACACTGTTTTGTGGTCGCTTGTTCCCAGATGGCTACCCACTTCTAAATCTGAGATTCTTTCTCCATCCCCACTTGAGAGTACCAGGTCTAAGACTGCTCCCTCCCAGTGGGTTCAATACTAGCTGTCTGAGGCATGCCCCCTGTAGGGCATCAAGAATGACCCTGCTCTTTGATGTGCCTGTAGCAAAGGTGCTCCAGTTAACATCTGGCATATTCAGGTCCCCCATCAACAATATCTCCCCTTTTTCTGCCATTCTAAGAAAGCCTTCTATCATTTCCTTGTCCATTCCTTCCCCCTGAGATGGAGATCTGTATACAACCCCCATGCGGATTTTGGTGGCATTTCCTGTCTCCAGGGTGACCCAAAGTGCCTCATCTGCTCTATGTTTACTCTTTAGTTCTGTTGCTTTGATTCCTTCCTTTACATAGAGTGCTACTACTCCTCCTCTTTTACCCTCCCTGTCCCTCCTGTAGATTGTGTATCCTGGTATGTTGACATCCCAGTCATGGTTCTCTGTGTACCATGTTTCTGTGACTGCCACAATATCCAGGCAACCCTTCCATCAAGGCCACTAGTTCAGGGAGCTTGTTACACAGACTATGGGCATTGGTACCATCACCCTCCACTTTTGATAGCCTTACCCTTTTAGCCCCATTTCTGTCCTTACTGCCTTTGCCTTTTTTAACATTTAAATCTGTTCTACTCCCTAATAACTTCTGTACCTTGGTGTTTACCTCACTAATCACCATGTTTTGTGGGGGGGGCTCAGATTTCCCTGCTCTTTTTCAGTGCCTCCTCCTTGGCTAGTTTAAATGCTTGCCAATGAAGCATTTAAACCTCTCACCTAGGATCCTGGTTCCCCCTGGACAGATGCAGACCATCGCACCAGTATAGGTCTGCATCCCTACAGGTGGCTCCCCAGTCCCCAATGAAGCCAAAACCCTGAGCTCCATACCAGTTTTTCAACCACTCATTGAATTCCCTGGTGAGAAGTGCCCTAGCATCTCCCTTGCCATAGACAGGCAGCACCTCCGAGAAGGTTACCGTATGCGCTACTTGTCTAAGGCCCTTCCCAACTCTACAAACTCTCTTGCACTGCTCTGATCCTATTCCTAGCTGGGTCATTTGTCCCTAGGTGGACAATGACATCCAGCTCCTCCTCGCAGCTCCTCCATGATCCTGAGGATTCGCCTCTGTCCCTCCAAGCCATGGTGTCAGGAAGGCACCTTACCTCCCTCTCCCCTTCCTCCCCCATTTCTATCCCCCTGACTGAGTCCCCCACCAGGAGTTGTTTCCTTCCCCCGTGGGGTCCCATGCCACCCTCCTGTGGGTCTTCTTTGTGAAGGTTACCAGCATCCTTCTTGGTCTCCACTGCAGGTGCCTCCATAGAGGAACCACTATCCAATATCCAGGAGGGCAACTAAAATGGTGCAGGGTCTGCACTGGAAGACATATGAAGAGAGACTTAAGGAGCTTAATATGTATAGCCTCAAGGAAAGGAGGGAGAGGGGGGACATGATAGAAACTTTCAAGTACCTCAAGGGAATCAACAAAGTCCAAGAGGGTAGCATCTTTCAAAAAAAGAGGTGTGCAAGAACAAGGGGGCAAAATTTGAAGATGGGGGGCAGCTCAGAGGTAATTTAAGTATTTTCACAGAGAGGGTTGTGGATGCATGTGGGAACGCCTTCTGGAGGAGGTTGTGGACAAAACAGTGGTGGAATTCAAGCATGCATGGGACAGTCATAAGGCAATTCTAGGGGGTGGGGGTAGGAAGAAGTAGGCTGCTGGTTAACTAGGATCTGCAGCTTATCCATTAGGTAAGGAAATGGGCAGACTGGGTGGGCCAAGCAGTTCTTATCTGCCGTCAAATTCTATGTTTCTATGTTTAAAATGTTGGTGGGAAGGAATTGAGGCAACCTCTGTTGATAAAGCTGAAAATGTGATTTTGTTAAAACAGTTTTATTGGGTATGCCCAACAGAATTAAAAACCTGGCTAGAGGACTGAGATCAAAAACAGTGCAAGAGGCTGCTGAACTCTCGGACCGCTATGCCAAGAGCAGACCTGCTCTAAGAGCGAATGGGAAGAGTGGCAGCGCAGAAAGGGAAAAGCGCACCTTCAGAGCAGCTAAAACCCTCACTGCCTCCACTGAAACCAGTTAGCCCCAGGTTTCAAAGAAAAGATTTCTCTGAAGTAAGAAATGTTTGTTGGCTATGTAAAGAAACTGGGCACATTGCCAGACAGTGTCCAAGAAGGGCAAGCAATCATACACAAAGTAGTACCAGAAAGGGGTTGGGTTGTTTGTGTGTCCCTGGAAGCATGCCAGTGAACATGAGGGAACACATGCACCCAGTCATGGTAAATGGTGTACAGACGCAGGGGTTAAGGGACACAGGGGCATCCCTGACATTAGTAAAGGGCGATCTGGTACAGCCTGGTCAGCTTATACCCAATAAATACGTAACTGTACAAGGGTTTACTGGTGAAGAGAAAACATTGCCACTCGCTAGTGTTCTCCTGGACTGGGGTGAAACAGGGGGAACTGTGCAACATGTAGCTGTAGCCAACACATTAGCGGTGGATGTGATCCTGGGTAACAATCTCCTGCAGGGGGTGGTATGTGCAGTTACCCATAGCCAAGCGGCCAGGGAAAACTGTAGTTCCCTGAGCCCCCCAGAAACCATTGGGGAAGATACTGAGAGGCTGGTTCCCCATCCTGTGTCTCCAGAGGAGGAGACTGATAAAAAGAGGGTAGAAATTTCCCCAGTAGCAAGTAACCACATAGCTACAGAGGGTTACTCCAAAGAGGAAGGGGTGATCTCTTGTCAGAGGGTTGGGATTGACAGTGATCCTGAGCGCCCTGACGCTAGTGCTAGGGACCCTAGTTTAGCAACTGAAGAAGACCTGTCCCATGCCTTGGGAAGGTGTGAGGGGTTCACAGCTGTTCAGAGAAGTGACCCTAGTTTAGAGAAGCTGAGGGCTTGGGCAGACTCTGATGGTGCACAGGGAGGTGAAGGCAGACATAAGGTATATTGGGAAGATGGATTTATGTATATCCAGGCAGTACAGACCGAGGGAGGGATGCTAGGCAGGCAGCTTGTCATTCCCCAGGGATATCGTGAGCAGCTGCTCAAGGTTGCCCATGATATTCCCTTGTCTGGTCATCTAGGAATCATGCGCACAACACAGCGGTTGGCCCAGAATTTCTACTGGCCTAACTTCACCCAGCAGGTGAAGGAGTATTGCAGGTTTTGTCACTGGTGCCAAGAAATAGGGAAGGTGGGCAAGAAAACCCAAGCCGCCTCGATTCCATTGCCCGTAGTGGAGGAGCCATTCTAGAGGGTGGGAATGGATATTGTGGGGGCCTTTAACTACATCCAGGTCCTCAGAGAAAAGGTTCATCCTGACTGTGGTGGATTATGCAACCCAGTACCACGAGGCAGTCATCCTATCCTCACTGAGGACAGACAAAGTGGCCGATACTATACTTGGGATCTTCTCCCATGTTGGGTTTCCACAGGAGGTAATCACTGATCGAGGGGGTTCCTTTATGTCCGACCTAGTGAAATGTCTATGGAAGAAGTGTGTGGTGGTGCAGAGATGCACAACATTGTATCACCAGCAAGCCAATGGATTTGTGGAACGATTCAATGGTACCGTAAAGTCAATGCTCCAGGCGTTTGCTGAACAGCATGGGAGGGACTGGGAGAAATACCTTCCCCACCTGTTATTCACATACAGTGAGGAGCCCCAAGAGTCGACAGGATTTTCCCCCTTCAAGCTCTTGTATGGACGCCGGGTACGTGGACCCCTAGACTTGATCCAGGAGGACTGGGAAGGCAAGCATGCCACCCAGGGAACTCCCATTGTGGAGTATGTCCTACGGTTTAGGGAAAGGCTGAAGGAGCTTATGTGGACAGCCCAGAGTAACCTAGCAGCTGCCCAACAGAAACAAAAAAGTATGGTATGACAGCAGAGCCAGAGCTCGCTCATACACGGTGGATCAGGAAGTCATGGTCCTTATTCTGATCTGGAAAGACAAGCTGCAAGCTGAGTGTGCAGGACCGTACAAAGTGGTTAGGAAGGTAAATTACATAAACTACATTGTGGAGTTACCTGACTGTAGACAGACAGAAAGGATGTGCCATGTTAACATTATGAAGCCATATGCAAATAGGGCTGACATGGTGTTCGCAGTGTATAGTCATGGGGAGGGGACGGATGAAGGAGACCCCCTTCTGGACTTGCTGGAGGAACGTAAGCAAGAGTCCTCTGTGGAGGCAGTAAAATTGTCTCCCCAGCTGAACCCGGACCAGAACCAGAAAGTGAGGGAGGTTTGAGCAGACTTTGCCCCTTTGTTTGGTGCCAAACCTTGACTAACCCCCTTAGTGACACATGATGTGGAGACAGGGACACAGACACCCATACGGCGGACAGCATATCTGGTGTCAGCGGCTATCCAAAAGGACAGCAGAAGGGAAGTGCAGAAGATGCTGGATTTAGGGGTCATCCAGAGATCCCACAGTCCCTGGGCCTCACCTGTAGTCCTTGTGCCCAAGCCAGATGGCTTGACCTGTTTCTGTGTGGACTATCGTGGACTGAATGCATTCATGACATCAGACGCCCACCCAATGCCCCAGACGAACAAACTCCTGGACAAGTTGGGAGGGGCAACCTACCTTACAACCACTGACCTGACAAAGGGCTATTGGTAGGTAGAGTTGACGGACAGAGCTAGGGAGAGGTCGGCCTTCATCACTCCGATAGGCTTATTTGAGTTCAAAGTAATGTCTTTCAGAATGAAGAATGCCCTGGACACTCCCCAAAGCTTGGTGAACCAGGTGTTAAATGATGTTGATGAGTACACCGTGGCATACCTGGATGACACTGCCATCTATAAGTACCAGCTGGGAGGAACACCTTTCACACCTTAGAGAAGTGCTGGGCAGAATACAGAGGGCCAGGCTCACTGTCAAAACCGAGAAGTGCCAGGTGGCCATAGGAGAAGTGGCATACCTCGGGCATGTAGTAGGCCAAGGACAGCTCCGTCCTAGCCAAATAAAGACAGAGGTGATCCAGGTGTGGCCCAGACCAGAAACCCAGAAGCAGGTCAGGAGCTTTCTAGGGACAGCAGGGAACTACAGAAAGTTTGTACCCAATTACAGTGCCCTTGCTGCTTCCCTATCTGAGCTGACAAAGAAAAAAATGCCAAGGAAAATCACCTGGGGCCCAGCCTGTTAGGAAGCCTTTACCAAACTGAAGGAGGCACTGTGCAGTGCTCCTGTTTTTGACAAGTCTGGACTATAGCAAAACTTTTATAGTTCAGACAGATGCCTCAGACGTGGGTATTGGGGCAGTACTAAGCCAGACATCCAGCAAAGGGAGAGGTCACCCCATTGTCTACCTGAGTAAAAAAATGACTTCACAGGGAGCAAGTGTACTCCACTGTGGAAAAAGGAGTGTCTTGCCATAGCGTGGGCTCTAAAGAAGTTGGAGCCATACTTGTATGGGCAGCCTTTTTTGGTGCAGACTGACCACAACCCTCTGGTTTGGCTGACGCAGATGGGTAAAAACAATGGCAGACTGCTCAGATGGAGTCTTACTTTACAAGGGTATGATTTGAAAATCATACATAGGGACGGAGCCAAGAATCAGAACTCAGATGGTTTGTCCCGTGTGTATGAGGAATGAACCGATTTGGGAAGCTCATCCCATGTAGGGGATAGATCCCCCAAATTCAGTCTAGGTGGGAAGGAATTGTCACACTTGGACCACCGATTCTCAGCCATGTATCACATTTTTTTTGTATTACATATAATTTATGCAAAGGAAGGGCAGTCAGAAGACCCCAGTCTTGCTGAACTGACACATCCAAAAAAAAAAACAGGGATAAGTTCAAAGAACAGGACATAGCTAAATCTGCAGCAATTTAAAATGCAATTTCTTTGTTAAATTTTCTTTGAAGGCAGGAACCAAAGTATCCACTATGCCCTCAGGGAGATCCGTTGACTTGCAATAGTTGCCAGGAAGAACCTGTGTTGGGAGGGGTGTCTCAGGGAGCCCTTGAATTACATCAGAAAGACCTTTGATGTGTAGATAACAAGGATCCAGACAAATCTGGAAGGTCCAATACACATTCCCAGGATGCTTTGGAAGGACATCACAGAAACTGTTTATATATACGTGTGTGTGTGTGTGTGTGTGTGTGTATATATGTGTGTGTGTGTGTGTGTGTGTGTCAGAACAAAAACTAGTTCTGACCAGTTAACCTGAGGAGAGGAAGTTGAGTATGTCACTTATTATTTTTTTTTTTTTATTATTTTGTTGGGACATCCTGTGCTGTAAAATATAACTTAATACTCCAAGGCGGAGTCTAATCACCTCAGAGAGGAGGCCGGCTCAGGACTGCTTTTATCCAACTGAGCAAGCCTTAGAGAGACACATTTTATTTTATTTTTAACTGAGAGAAGAAGGACAACATCAGCACTGTAGAAGGTAAGTATTATGTGGATAAGAGAGCTTAGTTTGTACTCTAAAAACCTGTTTTGTTTTTAAGATTGTATATGTTTGGGATATTTGTTCTGTATTTATTGTTCTGTTTTGATATTTTAAAGTAAAGATATATTTTACAAAGGAAACTGCCTGGAGCGCCTTGATATGTCTTTTTATTTAAGTGGAGCTTTTAAAGGTTACAGTTAACACTGTGTATGGGCTTACTGATATACCAAACTGGGAAACGGATAAAGTTCTCTAACGTGTTGCATAGAGTTCTAAGGGTTCATTGGAAAGACCTGGCTGGGTGCCCATAGGCAAAGATATCTGGCCTCCCTAAGATGGAATTATCTGAGCCTGACAACTTCTTGTTAGCGTACCAAATTATCAGTTTGAATCCCTCCAGAATTTGAGGCTAAGGTGACTTGAACATACAAAACAGACAAGAGGGTTACCTTGTTCTGTTCACTGTCCACAAATCATACGCTCAGAGGTTGGCACTTTAAGAGTAGAGGGCTGACCAGCTGAGTGAGTTTGTGACACTGGGCACTCCTATACTAGTCCAATAATCCACTTTCTGGGGAATAAGATCCTTACTGAAATACCAATCTCTTATCTGCACCTGCGGTACAGCTCCCAAATCCCTGTAGACGTGGGGATTGATAAGACTCAAATCCCTGTGGAAGTGGGGCCTGATGAGATTCAAACCCAGGACTTTAGGTCATCAGAACTCCTGGCTGCAATTCCGTGCCTTTAACCACTACATATAGAAGTGGGGGTTGATGAGATTCAAACCCAGGTCTTTATGTCACCAGGTCTCCTGCCTTGTAGTTTAGAACCTTTAGCCACTAAGCTATAGTTCCTGTAATGGTGGTTCCTTCTGATGGGGACCCCGAGGCTCTATCCCACAGCCGTCACTGCTGGAAATGCAGGGAGTGCCTTCCTGAAATTCACTGGAAGCCTCCTGTTACGCCCCAATGGTGGCCTCCATCAACGAGCAATGTGACACCTGAAGTGCTCGTCAACGAACTGCGCACCTGAGCAGCCTGCTAGTACTGCCACAAGATCAATAAGGCTGCCATCGATGAGCAAAACTCGAGGAACCCATCAGTGCCCTGTGTGTTCTGCCACAAGGCTAGATGTGCTGTACATGGTCTCGATCAGTGAGCTTATCCCCTGATCTATCAGACCTATCGAGTGAATGCTTGCATCTGGGGGACCATGTGCTTTCCTATAACAGGACAGTAATGGGTGCCCTGGATTCCATTGCTCCTGCTCATGTTCGGCCACGCACCCTTTGCCCAAGGTCTCCATGGTTTGATGGGGCCTAGAAGGAGTTGAGGAGAGTGGGTCAAAGGCTAGAGAGGGCTTATCAGAAGTCAGGCCTGGAAGCTGACAAGCTCAGATTGATGGATCATTATGCTGTCCATCAATCAACAATCACCCATAAGACGGCAGAATTCCTGTCCAGGGAGATAGATTCCGTGCAGAAGCAACCAGCTCAGCTCTTCAGACTGTGGCCAGACTGTGCAATCCAACCTGTCTCCGGTCTGCTGGAGTACTGTCACAAGAGACATGTGATGAGTTTGCTCAATTCTTCACCAATAAGGTTGTCACCATCAGGTCTGGCATCTGTCCAGCCCCCTCTAAGGGGTGTGGCGGAGGCTGGCGAGAGGTTGCAAGCACATGGCTTGTCTGGTCTGACTTTGGCAGACCAGTTATCATAGACATTGTGAGGATTATTCAGACTCTCTGGGCAACCAGCTGTAGTTTGGATCCGAGCCCAACGCATCTCCTTCTGGGATGCGTGGAGAAAATAGCCCAGTCCTGGCTGAGATAGTCTGGTAATCACTGGAGAGTTTTTTTCCCCCCAGATCCCCTTAAGGAAGCAGTCATTCAACCGCTTCTGAAAAAACTCTCCCTTGATCCAGATAATCTTGCTTACTACAGGCCGGTCTCTAACCTGCCCTTTATGGGTAAGGTTATTGAGCAGGTGGTAGTGCAGCAGCTGGATGATCATTTGTCTAGCTACGATGTCTATGATTCTCTCTAGTCTGGATTTAGGAAGAGGCACAGCACTGAGACGGTCCTTGTTCGGGTGCTTAATGATCTCCTAATAGCGAGAGATTGGAGGACTCGTTCCATCTTGGTCCTCTTTGATCTCTCAGCAGCATCTGACATTTTGGACCATGGTATGCTACTGGAGTGCCTGCAGCTCATCTGTGGTCTGGTACATTCTTTGCGTGGTTTCAATCTTATCTCGAGGGTACGAGCCCTGATACCTTAAATTTCTTATTTTTATTTAAGAAAAACATGGATCTCTAACTATGTTTCCAAAACCAGAAAAATACAACAGAGAAGCTATCAGGATTAATGCCTCTCAAGACAGTGGTTGCTGGAACCAAGTTTCTTGGACTCCCCCAACACCCCCTACCATGTAATCATGTCAGCATATAGGAGGATAGGATATCAGGACTGTGGTGTGTTAAACTGCAATGTTGCTCCATTTCTTTTTCAGACTTTTGTTTTATCAATTTATTCTAAATAAATTTGCTCTGTGAGATGCATGTCTCCGTTGTCGTACTTGTATCCATTATGTGTAATGAGTTGCTAATTGCTTGCCACCAGGGTGCAAAATACCTATACCTTAGGTGCCCCAGGGCAGGCACTTTTTTTTTTTAACCAATTATTTTACCAGGTGAGACACACACTAAGCTGAAAGCTTGTTTGCAGGTGCAACCTGGGAGCACAGGAAGTTAAGTGACTTGCTCAGGGTCACACAGTATGCACCTAGGGGGCTGTGGGATTAAAACCCAGGTCTCCAGATTTGCAGCTCAGAGCCTTAACCCACTGCGCCATACTGCCTCCTAGCCCTACTGTGCTACTGTGGCACTACTGTGTCAGAACACCTAGCATTGTTTAGTGCCTGCCCAGTTGGGCACCTAAGGTAACTGTCATGGAGCTCTGTTTTAATATCTGCCTGCGTTAGTTATGCTTCTGTGCGTCTCCCCCAACTGATGCAGAAGTCAATTCAGGGAGGGGGGGCACCGTAGGAGTGAGTGCAGGTACAGTGCTGACACTCTGACTTAGTCATGAGATGTCCCGAAGTGGTGTCAGCTGAGAGGTTCCTTAGGAAGAGACGATGAGCAGTCTGAAGTCCCCCTTCTTAGGCTGCCACCTGCTACATCCAGTCAGAATGTGTAACAGGTCTGTCCATCATACTGGAGGTGGGCAGGAGTAGTCAGACACCAACTGCTGACTGCAGTGAGATAGTATGCCCACCCCCCTCCAGTCTGTGTGACAGAAGACTGCTGCAAAGTGCGCCAATCTCCTGATCTCTAGCTAGAGATAGGTCGTGACTTGTGCTGTGCAGAGCTTTGACACGGAGTATTGAATTTGAATCGGATCGCTGATCTCATTCACTCAACAACAAAAAAAACCTAAAAGCTCTTTTAAGAGCTCTTACACTGCTTTGGGGTGTTAGAGTGGAACGGGGGTCTTCTTGGGTGGGAGAGGCGGGTGAGACTGTGAAGGTCTGTATCCAGAAGGGAGGCAAGGTATATCACTGAATGGATGAAAGCGACAGCAAGAACAGAACAAAAATAAAGTATTATGACTCAGGAGGATCTGCATTAGTGTGAAAAAGGGAGGGGGACACCACCAACCTCTTGCAGCTACAGGTACTTGTTTTTTTAATGAATGAAGAAAAATGAAGTCTGAGTGACAAGAAGAGGGTGGGGATGATAATAGAGACTGACTGATTTCCAAGCACTGAAAGCTGAGCTAACCTCGAAGTCTTCACTTAGATACCAGTGGCACCACATTTTGGGGATCCTAGCAACTTCAACATCTGAGGCAGACAGACAGTACTAAAGCAACTTTACTACTGTACTAAACTGCAGCAGAGTGGGGGGGGGGGTGGCCATTCCCAGTCTTTTTGCAGTCTGCAGTAGTCTTGTTTTCTTCATTCTAGCTATAGTCAGTCACACAGTCTCAGCCTAGTAGCTGAATTTGCAGGGAAATTCTGCTATTCTGTTTGTCAAAAAAAAGCTGGACTACACACTACCTCTCACCTGCTGCTTACCACATATAACACTAAGCTATCAAATAGAAAAGCTCTCCGTTTCTGTACAATTTCTTTGAACCAAGGATGTAGCTATTTGAGTAGCTCCTGTCACGGTCTTTTTTCAACTACACTACAACTACTTACTAATTATACAGTCTCAGTCTGAGTGTGTGCATTTCTAATCCGTTACGTTTTAGATTAAAAAGGGCAGAGCTACAGTGAGGGAGCAATTTGCAGCGTTTTGAAGGCAGCCTCATTTTTTTTTTAAGTAGTTGATCACTAATTATTCCCTGTTGTTGGGGAGTCTAATCTGTTAAAAAGAAACCCCTTCTCAGTCAGAGACAGTCAGTCATTACAAAACTGAGCTCTTGAACTATCTGAAGCCAAGTCAAATCATTCACTGACAAACATCTAAAAAAAGCTCATTAGCTACTTGTTGGAGCTGAGGAAGGTAGCTGAATGTTTGGGAAAGAAGGAGCTACAGTTGTTTGTTTGTTGAATTTTGTTGACCTGGTAAGCCCACTGGGCCTAGAAGTCCCTTTTTCAGGGGTGACGGGGGGAGAAGAGGGGGGGATACAGATGGTAAGCAACTGAATTAGAACCAGATTAAGCTGTTGGTGGTATTTTTAGTGAATGAGGGGAATTTGGCCAGGACACTGAGGAAATTCCCCTACTCTTTTCGATAAGTGCCATGGGATCTTTAACATCCACCTGAACTGCCACCAATCCAGGCAGATGGGACCTTGGTTTAACGTCTCATCCGAAAGATGGTTACTGACTGTACAGTGCAAACTACCTAGAATATAATTGCATAAAAGTTCTACTCTATGTCTCTGTGTGTGCCTCAGTAAAGGTTGCAAAAAGTTCATTTAAAAGTTACACAACACTACAAGTTTCAACTTGTGACTTGGGTTGCCTACTGAAAAATCTAAATACAAGGAAGGATCCACCTCTCACTCCTATTAAATACAGTGTAGTGTAGTGTGGAGGAGTATCTGTAATCTAAATAAAAAAGATCCCTTTCTCTTCAATAAAATCTCTTGAAGTTGAAAGTTTCTTTTACAACTACTCTTTAGTTAAGGTTCATGTGGGCTACCTAAAAAATTCCAAATAAAAAGAATCTGTTGTGTTATTAATTAAAGATAAAAATGTTTAGTTTAGTACAGTACTCTGTTGTTGTGGGAGTCTGATACTAGAACTATCTAAACAGAAGTCTCTGTTGTAAAAAGATCTGTGGCTTAAGATGTTTAATCAGCTACTCGGTCTAAATTCTAAATACAAGGATCTGTTAAAGGCACTTAAATAATTCAGACAACACATAGTCAGTTTTTCTTGTTGCATTTATTATTGACAATCACAAAATGAAATTATGTTAAAAAAGGGGGGGGGGGCATTTAAAATTCACCTGGGCATGTACTTTTACTGATTACATGCCCCTGTGGGCATATACTTTTTTTCACGAATTTCATGCCCTGCTTGCCACTACTGGTAAGAGCCCATGTTTAACTATGTAGGTGTTGATATATTATTACATCTTTGTGAATCTGCACAGTAAAAACTAGCCAAAACAACCAATTAAAAGGGGGCAATTATCCCTACTCATCACAAGGGATTCATCATCGACCCAAATACTGAACTCACCCAACACCAACCACTCAGGGCACTCCAATATGTTAGGCTGGCTACAAACTCGCCACCCTGACATTCCAAAGGAGTATACAAGGAGGAGGATCCTGCTCCTCACCACCTTACCTTTCACTGCCACATATTTAAAAAAGCTAGTCTCACCCACTAGGTATGCAGTGAGTCTCAAACCAGATCAAAAACTGATGGCAACCCCAACCCCCAGCAATGCACCACCATGAACCCTAGCAGTAAGGCCGGTGACGTTACACAACCAGGTCTTGGGGAATACACCAAATCTGCCAAGAAATCCACAAACAAAACAAAACAAAACACACACACACACACCCCCCTACCTACAGACTTACTCCTTAGGGAGCTGACATTACACAGAATTGTCCAAAAGGGCAGGGGCCATGCAGGTGGGCCCTATGGCTCCTTTCCCTGTAGGCAATAAAGGAGCCCTCGGGATAGGAACCGATCAAGGCCTTTCCCTCTCCTGATTCCATTTCAACCCATGGAGTCTCCCAATGCTGCTCCTGCTCCTACCCACTCCAGCTCCTGTGCCAGTGATCCTGACTTCTTGCTATCCTTACCTCTGCCCAGAGGCAAACTGCCCCTGCAGTGACTGTGGGCTCACAGAAGGGACTTAGTCTACACAGCTGCTCCTGGGAGTAGGAGACGTGAAAGTTACCACTGGCCACATGGCACATAACTGGGCTGGCGCAGTCACTAAAATTTCCTCACAATAACCCCCCATCTTATCCACCCTCCAATAAGCAATGCAACAATACAAAGAATAATATCTGTCCCACCCCAACCAGACCCACACTCAGTGCAACCACAGGCACAACCAACTCACGCTATCACCCAAAATCACTCACTCCAGTCACTCCACTAACACCAATCACACAACTAAAATACAGTGCTAAATTTAAAATAACACAAAAAACTATCCAGTAATAGTACTTCAGTCCCGAAACAGCAGTAGCAGTTCTACCTAGTTCCATGGCCTGAAAACCAGTTTACCAAAATTTTGTTATCTTAAAAGTCCACACCCCCACTAAGCTGGCAAAAATCCACTCAAGAGTTCCCTTCAACACAAAAGAGAACAGAGGGGAAAACAGACGTGTTACTCTCTTTTGAAGTTAGCAGAAAGTCACTCCAACAGCCCTTCTCAGACCCAGACTCTCACTTTCACTCGGGGCTATTTGGGCCAAAAATATCCCTGCAACAGAGCAGGTCCTCCTCCACCAAAGTACGTTCTCTCTCAGTGCCAATTCCAATCAGAAGCCCACAGTTCCTCACAAAACTGTCCTCCCTTCAACTACTCAACCTAAATTTAGGAATTTCACAGGACCGCAGAGCACATACAGGCAGTACTCCAAAGACATAAACAAGCTTATGTAACCCCTCACCCCTGCCTTTCTAGCAAAACGACAGGTGGCATGCTGTTGAAGCTGACAGCAGTACCTGGTGGGGACTGGGTTCGGGGAGGATGAGGTTACTTGGCACAGGGGGACCTAGGTTTGGCTACTCTGCACAGGGGCACCCAAGTAAATCCGAACACAGGAAGCAATAACTGTAATGTCCAGAACCAGGAATGGGATTCTTCAGTGTGGCTTTTATTCACATCCTAGTTGAACAAACAAAGCATAGATGGACCCCCATGGGGCTACATTTCCTGGTAATGCAGATTAGAGGCAACAGAACACTTTATCACTGTTTTCCACACCTCAGGCTCTAAACCCACCAGGCACACAGCCCGGACTTGCATGCAGCTTTGGGTATACAGCCCAACTTGTACACATTTGGGTTTTCCCCATTGGCCCGGCTCCCCCGCCGGCCACTTGATCCGCAGTCCATTTGAGGAATGAACCAATTATCCTGTTGTGGCTCCCCAAACCACACTAGAGTCTGTGACTCTTGGAGAGAACTTTCCTTACAATGCCACATCTGGGTATTTCCCCCATCACTGGCCAAGTGCCTGAGGCAAAGTAGAAATCCACAGAAGAAATCCGTAGAGGTGGACCTGGTCACTAAAGATGGGGGGCCACCCACCTCCAGCTCCCACAGCCCATACCCGGCCATTTCTCTGGAAACTGAACAATTCCTGTACTGAACTTTTAAATGTAGATTAAGGGTAGACGTCTGTCACATCACCTCTACATATTATTTGCATCCCAACAAACTCTGGAACTTGAAACTACTTTTACTTTGCTTAGCCCATTTCTCTAGGCTTCCCAATATTTAGTAGTTCAATCCCCACATTGTCACACAAGTCCCAGGGTGAAAAATATAGGCCCTTTTAGCCAGATCAGACACTCGCCCTCTCATTGCAGGTGCCCACAGGCGACTCACAAATCTTTTTTTCTCCCAAATAAATACTAGAACATATAGGCAGCTTTACCTCCACAAGCAGAACTTGGGGGGGGGGGTTGTCCCAGGAATCTGCAGGGAATCCTTCTTGTCCCCCCCCTCGGAGGGAGGGGGCACTGAGACCTGAGACAGCGGTCTCCACCACTTCAGTACTCTTCTGTGTCTCTCTTTAAGGTGGAGACGCACACCCCTATTACTTAAAAGTAGCACTCTGTCAGGGCTGAGGCTCCTGGAGCCTTCACTGAGCTGCTTTACCAGCAAGCTCCCAACTTCACACTCCACTCACTGAAGACAAACTGAAGACACCCACTTCAAAACTCCCAACATTCTAGCTAACTCCCTTTGCTGCAGATTCAAATGTGGCTCATGCAGCTGCGAAAGTTCTATTGGTGATGTCATCCCTCAGTCTCAGCTGAGTCTGAGAACAGAGTGAGACAGTGTGAAACCCATTTAATTGGAGTTTCGCAAGCTGCCTTCCCTGCCTACCACTAGGTCTTACTGGGATTCGAGTAACCCCGGGTAACAAGAGGGTTACACTTATAAAAGTCAAGCCATCCAGGTACAAAAATTAATTGAATCCCACAGCACTACCACCAGCGCTTTGCGTCCTTAGCATAATGCTTAGTCAGGGGGTTGGGCTATGGTGCGCATTCATCTAAATTTATGCAAAAGGTATTAAAAATACATACATATATAGGAATAACACCATAGCATTTCAATTAGACAGCTGTAAATTAATATGCTCCTAAATATAAAAATAACCCTAGTATGACGATAACAATCAAATCAAACTATGCTTGGAAATTCTTAAATAGGGCTTATAGTCTCACCAAGTAAAGCAGGGGTCAACTTAAGCGGTGGCCTGAGGCCACCAGAAACAGATTCGGGCCACTGTGGTGACTCTGGCTGCTGGCCCAACTGGCTTGCAAAACTTTTTAAACAATAATGTGGCGGTTTCAGTACTGTGCCTTTAAGACAGTCTCAGTCAGACACGCGTGCATAGTAGCGTCTTCTTGTGCACATCACAGGAAGCTGGAACAGAGCACGGTGACACAACATACATGCAAGTGGGAACCCAGCATGATGTGACACTGAAAACCACATCATGATTTCAGGGCTCCCACCTGCATGATCACATGATGATATGCTGGTATGGTGGCAACAGTCATGGCGCGAACGGCAGGATCCACTGGTGGGCAAATGTGATGCACAGATTGGAAAAGCCAGTTACAAATGTGGTAAATGTAAGTACCGTCCCTTCTGCGCACGCTATCAGATGTGTCATTGTTCTTTAACGGAGAGGTTCTGATCATGAGTCGAACAGACTGCTGAAGAGAGAAGTTTCAATCAGTCGTTCTGTCCAACCAGTACATTTACTATTCCACAAAAAAATAAAAATGTAACTACGTAAACAGTAAACTGAAGTAAACAAACATATGATCAAGAGTTTTCCTACACTACAACTGGGGCAGACATGTGAGGGAAGGGGCTGGAACTCAGCCTCCTGCTTTTGCAGCTATGTAAAAGTTGGTACCAAAAAAAAAAAAAACTTCAGAGTCCAACTTGTATTGATACCCATTATACACTACTTGCAGTTGAGAGACTAAATGAAAAGTAGTCTGTGGTGAACCTGGAAACGGGCTTGCACTTGGCTTGCTGCAACTTTTGCAGACTAGTCAGGTCTTCCTGGTGTAAACACAGAAGCATCAAAAGTGTCTCTTAGAATTTTGTTCTTAAATCTGACAGTCTGAAAGTGAAAAGACATCTGTGGTGAGCTTGGTAGCAGGGGCTGGCACACATTTTACTGCTTTTGTGAATTTGTTCATCCTGGTTTAAAAACAAAAATCCAACAAGTTTTTCCTTCACTAATTTTTTACTTGTAACAGTCTACTCACACTGAGAGAGGCAAGCAGCATCTGTGGTGAATGTGGAGGCAGGGGGCAGGGGCTGTCACTCTACTTGCACTTTCCGCAGCTAATATGACTGTCCTTGTGGGAAACAAAAAAACAACAAAGCATAAAAGTTGCCATCATATAATATTCTAGTATTAACAAGTAATTTGTGTAGTCAGAGTCTAACAACAGTCTGTGGTGCACATGGGAGAAGGGGCTGGCACACAGCTAAGAAGCTTCTGCAGCTGTTGGACCTTGGTGGAAAAAAAAAAAAGCATAAAAAGGCCCGTCATATTACATTTCTATTAGCTGTGCTTGTGGTCAGTCTAGTAGCAGTCTTTGGTGAATGTCTGGTGCTGGGGGACTTTTTGCAGCTGTCAAACCTTTGAGGGGAATAATAAATAAATAAAGTTCCTTCACAGTTGTACTTCTGGTCAGGGTCTAGCAGCAGTCTGTGATGAACGTCAGAGGCTGACACACAGTCAGTTAAGGTGCTTTTTCAGCTAATTAGATCTTCTTGGTGGACAAAAAATGAATCCTTTACATTTTAATTTCTACAAGTTGAATTTCTGGTCAGGGTCTAGCAGCAGTCTGTGGTGAATATCAGGGGCTGGCACACAGCTAAGGGACTTTTGCAGCTGTCCAACTTTTTTGGGAAAAAAAAAATTACCGGACTAATAAGAGTTACAGTGATTCTTTAGCTTGTAAAGTCATTGTAAATGAAAAGACAAAGACCCGACTTGTTTGAAAAAGGTTTTATTACATGCAGCAGACATTATGTGGAGATTTCTTTCAAATGTTGAGCCGCCTCCTGCTACAAAAAAAAAAAAAAAAACAAAAAAATTGGGAAGTGACAGTATATGAAAAAAAATGTCAAGTGCAGGACATTTAACCCTTAGGCTGCCAGAAGATTTAAAGCATACAGGTTCTTAGGACGTGTATACACGTCCATGGCACAGCAAGGGTTAAGGCTGATTGGAAGTTGGCAAACCAGCCTCCCCTGGATTAGACAGAATTCTGGAAAAAAAAATGTATGTTCTATACCATGTGTCAAGGGTCTGATGCTGCACATAAAGATTCTCCTTTTGGGCATGGCTGAGCAACATTTAAAGTGTACTCCCTAAAGTCACACCATATGAGCAGGGGACACGAGAGAGTTGCAAGCAAACTTAAAGCCACAACCAGTGATCCCTCCTGTAGCGAGGCTGGCAGAGCTCTACAGAGTTTAAGCAACACTCGGATTAATGGGCTTAGTATTCTAATGAGTAACAGCCATGTAATTGCCAAGCAGTCTCATCCATTTATAGAGACTTTGTTTGGCTGAGTAAACGTGACTTAATGAAAGGACTGGAGACAGGAAGTACTTATGTAAATAACAAATACTACAGAAGATTTTGTGCCGCCACTGCAGAATATGAATGACTGAAGATTGTGAATGAAGCCAGGAATTGCTCATTCTGTTCTAAGTGATGATGCAACGGATACTTCCATCACAGAACTGATCATTTACATACGTCATGCGTACAAAGGTGCTATAAAAACAATTTCTTGGAAGGGGTCGACACTTGAGAAGCCAAATGCTGAAAACATATATGAAAGTCTCGTGAGTGCTCTGCTGTACTTGAAATAACCTGAGAAGAGTTTTTAATGGAACTAGTCAGCTCTACAGCAGACGGGCAGCGGTCCTGCAGGGCAACAGAATAGGAGTCGCCATATGGTTTTATGAAGTACAGCCTTTGCTTGTTGTTACTCACTGCATGTTTCTTCAGCTGGAACTGGTCTTTAAAAAATCTGTAAAATTAATGCCAAGCTACAGTACATTAAAGGACGAAATGCTGCAGCTTTTCTTATTCTACCACAATAGCCCTTTGAACAGAACTGGAGAATTCATGCCACGTAACAGGGGTCCAATGTTTAGTCACAACTAAAATGTGCCTTTGAAACTTTTTGGGAGATTCATCCTGCAATAATTTCACATCTTGAAAATACTGTTGCATCCAGAAACTCAATGGCCAGGACAAGAGCTAGGGGATTTCTGAAAAAGCTCACCTCACAATTTGTCTGGAGTGCCTCGCAATAGCCACACTTTCCCTGATGTTGCAGGAAGAAGAGGTCAACATTAGCAAAGCAACGGAGGGATTAACAGTTGTTCGTAGGAGCCTTGAAAAAATTAAAAACCTAAATCAGGACAAATGGCCTGAATATTCACAAGGGAAACATTTAAGGGTATTTCCTTGAAGCAAATTTCTAGAGAAAGAAAAAAAAATAAAAATACAAAAAAGATACTGACTCCTTTACAATTTTTCTAGGAACTGTTTTTAAAACAGAGGCTAATACTGTGTCTCCTGACAATGGCCTGTCTGCTGTAAGGAAAGTAGGTGTGACACTTCTAAACTCCAAAATGTGGCCAGATCTGACAAACTGCACTGATTTTGGTGATGGCAAAATTTAAGAACTCCTTATTGAATACCAAGATGTACTTCAGAAAAAATGGTGTCAAGCTAGAAGATGTGGAGTTTGAGTGGGCCTCTTTGAAAAAATCTGAGCTTTTTTTCCTCATTTCATTACATGGGAAGAGAAAAAAGGTTTGCAGAAGGCCACCATAATGATCTGTCCCTTGTTGACTTCCTCTTATCTTTGCCAAACACTACTGTAGAGTGTGAATGTGGCTTTTCATATATGAAATCTGTGAAATCAAATTGGAGGAGTAAGCTCAGAAGTGATACACTCAATGATCTGTTACGAATTAAACTTCACTCAAGATTTTAATGCAACAGGTGTTATCAATTTGTTGCCAACCTCTGGGACCAAGTTAGAAGACCATGTAGTGGATCTCACAGGAGGAAAAACAGATACAGATGTGATAAAGATACAGCTTCTGCCTGCTGCTGAAACTGTAGCTAGCTCTAGGCTCATGCACATGACCGCCTGCTGCACTGGCCACTTTCAAATCATTCAAACAAATTTTAAGAAATCGTTGGAGAGCCGCGTTCAGATGGCACTAGTGTTTTCGGTGCCCTTTTGCTTTCTGGCAATTTAGGTGTTGTTCAGGCTCTGCTGAGTTGGTGGGGACTTGTAGTGATGTAGGTGGTTTGCCTGTTCAGACAGCACGGGAAACCACCTACACCACTCCGCAAACCCAAGAAAAGAAGGATCATGGTGGCATTGCCACGCAACAGAAACCTACCAAAATGGGAAGGTTTACACGTCTGCAGGAGCACCGATCTGGCCATTGTAAGTCAGTGACAATGGCTCACAGGCAGTCGTGTGAACGAGCCTCCTGATTCAAACAAGGACTCTGATGATTGTGGAAGCAACCACTCTGAGTAGTGCGACAGCCCTTGAGGATATTGAAATGCACCCAGATACTGATTCAGATAGTGACGGACCAATCCCTGTGGCACCCCACTGGTGACTTCTCTCTCTCTCTCTCTCTGTTCTGATTGAATTCTGTTAACCACAACCCTCTGCAGTCTCCCTTTCAACCAGTTTCTCACCTAACTGCATCTTTAGCTGCACCTTGATCCTCTAGCTTCTTCAGCAACCTTCTGTCAGGCACAGAGTTGAAAGCCTCGCTGAAACTGAAACAGAGTAAATCCACAGTGTGACACATTATCTCCTCCCCCCCCCCCGGGTACCCAGTCAAATAAGGTCAGGCTGTTCTAACAACTCCCTGCCACGAATCCACTGGAATCCACTGCTCTCAATGCCGTTCACAAGGTACTCATTGACTAATATTTTCATCAGCTTACCCACAGTAGAGGTAGGACGAGCAGGTCTGTAGCTACCCGGTTGCTCTTTGCCCACCCACCCACATACCCTCCATGAAGTGGGACTATATCTGCTACACTCCAGTCTTCTGCAACTGTCCCTGTCTGAATTAAGCTGCTGAACAGCCCTACCAGCGGTTTAGTTCATTCTACTGGCAGTTCCTTAAGCACACTCTGATGCATCCCATTTGGTCCCCTGGGGCATTACAGGGCTGCTAGTCCTTTTTTAACCCTTTCACTGGTAAATACTTGCTGCCTCATCTCAGGGATACACTTACAGCCAGACGCCTTAATGCCACTTTCTGGCAGAGGCCCTCTGCCTTTCCCAGTGCTCCAGGTACAGTAAGTCAAGTCAGACAAGTCAGAACACAAAATGTAATGCATTTGTCTCTTTTTTATAGATTAAATGAATAAATGCCAAAGAGTTCATCACACCCACATCGACATCTTGTTTTTACCTGTAAATTCCAAAAACAGTTGCGGGCCACTATAAATTTACTGCGGGCCATCAAATTATTGGCAGTCTCTGGCCCAATGGCCAGACATTTTTTCCCTCTAAACTTGACCCCTGTAAAGGCTCAGAGAAACTGAGTAAATACACAACACAGTATACACAGCACTGGCAAAGTGCTTTATACTATATGAAATGCATATCTACACTCAAATTGATAGAAAAGACAAGGGGAGGAGAAGCTGGGGGCATAAAACAAGCTGATAAAATAGCAGAAAAGTGAAAAACTACATGAAAACAATCTGCTAAATTATACAGTAATATTTTAAAGCAAATAACTAAAATAGTAGTCAAAGTGAGAAATACACCGAAATAGTGCAGGTTACAGAAAGCAGAGAAATAGAGGTTTGGGGGTTGGATGGGAAGTAGGGGAAAGATGGAACGGAAAGAAAAAACAGTGAATTGAAAGGTCCTAGAGATAGGAAAAGAGGAAAAAGATTGCATTTTATACAGTATTTTACCAGTTAAATGCACAGGAGGAACATCTGTACGATTAACTTCTATAGGGAAGGCACAATATCTAAACAATCATTCAGTCCCACACTGGCGCAAGAGCTCTTAGGATGTAAATCCACTGAGATTCTCATTGGAGCAGCCTTTTAACCCTATTACCACCCAGTGAGTGGGGCTCCACATGTTCAGTATCAGTAAACTGGGCTCCACATGTTCAGTATCCGTAAACTGGGCTCCACATGGTTCAGTATCCGTAAACTGGGCTCCACATGGTTCAGTATCTGTAAACTGGGCTCCACATGGTTTAGTATGCGTAAACTGGGCTCCACATGGTTCAGTATGCGTAAACTGGGCTCCACATGTTCAGTATGCGTAAACTGGGCTCCACATGTTCAGTATGCGTAAACTGGGCTCCACATGGTTCAGTATCAGTAAACTGGGCTCCACATGGTTCAGTATCAGTAAACTGGGCTCCACATGTTCATTATCTGTAAACTGGGCTCCACATGGTTCAGTATCTGTAAACTGGGCTCCACATGGTTCAGTATCAGTAAACTGGGCTCCACATGGTTCAGTATCGGTAAACTGGGCTCCACATGTTCAGTATCCGTAAACTCATGGCCCTGGTTGTTCCCCCCTTCTTTAGCCTAAACAGCTCCTTGGTTCCACTCCTGGTCATTCCTTTTACATACTTGAAAACCTTTATTATGTCTCCCCATCCCTCCTCTCCTCCAGTGAATAAAGCCCAAGCTCTTCCAGTCTCTCCTCATAAGGCCTCCCCTCCATGCCCTGAATCATCCTGGTCGCTCTCCTTTGGTCCCTCTCCAGCAGCGCTATGTCCTTCTTCAGATGAGGTCTCCAGAACTGTACACAGTACTCAAGCTGCGACCTGACCAAGGCATTATATAGAGGGAGGATCACCTCCCTCTTTCTGGACATAATTCCACTGGCTATGCAGCCCAGTATCCTGTTTGCTTTGGCTGCAGTTTTTCTACACATTTTCAGAGTTATTGATGTTGACATCTACCACCACCCCTAAATTCCTTTCACCCAATGTGGCTTGCAGTGTTACCTCACCCAGAGTGTAAACGTGACTCGGATTGGTGACCCCCAAATGAAGTACCTTACATTTCCCGGCATTAAATTTCAGTCCCCACCTCCTTGACCACCCCTCTAGAATATCCAGATCCACCTGGACTGTCTCCCTCTCTTCCTCACAATCCACTAGTGCTCCCTATTTTGAATCGCCCACAGACAGACTCAACCTATTCCGAACACCCCTCCCTATATCCAAGACGTAGGCATTGAACAAGATTGGCCCCAATACTGAACCTTGAGGGACCCCACTGATTACAGAGGGTAATGGTGGGTGGGATACTATCCTCCCCCAGGAAGGTAAATGCCCCAAAAGCCAATTTTCAACCCAATTGAGCTCCTGTCCTCCCACCCCCATCTCCCCCATTTTTGCTATCAGTCCATTATGGGGCACTGAATCAAATGCCTGGTATACCCCAAAATACTGTAAACACAAAATACTGGTAAAGAACATAACACAAATTTATATACAAAAAGATTCCAATGCATACCCTGTCGATCCTGTACAGATGACATTCCTGATTCATTATACAAAATACAACCATGCGTGCTATATGGTAACTCTATAACAAACTTTAATGCACTTTTGTAAAGCGGTTCTAAAGATCCCAGTAATGGTTTCCTAGCATTTCTATAAATGCAATCTCCAGAATCCAAAACTGACAGGAAAAGAGACACAACCAGCAGTTTTCTTGTTTTGTAATTTGAACATGGTTTTGTTCCTATAAAAGTAACTTAGCAACCCTTTTAACTTACTAGAGATATTAGTTATATGTGTAAAATCAAAAGTCAAATGACTATCAATTAAATAAAACTGTTTAATGCCTACTGTCTGACTGGACACTGGGTGTGAAAAGACTTTGTCCTGAATACAGTAGCGACATACATTACACTTGCCACAATGACAACAACCCATCAATCGTGGAGGCAACCAACTGGGACGTGGGGTCAGCAGGTGGTTTTACATACACGCTATGGGTGAGCATATCATCCAGGTTTTTCCCCTTCAGTAGCTGATTCTAGGGCGCTCTCCTATGGCTTTGCTAAGGGATTGTTCTCCCTGCAAAACATGCCAAAAATTGTTAACAACTGCAGAGACCTTGGGGACTAATTTAGTTTATTATATTCAGTAACAAATGTCACTGGCTGATTACTAGTGGGGTGTCTAAATTTGTGGGTAAAGAGCTCACCCCTACTGAGCTTTCTCACTTTGTGAAATGCAGAGTCTAAAACTTCTTCGGTATAGCCCCGTTCAATAAAATGACACTTTTGAGTTCTTCAGCCTGTCTGTCCAAATGTGACAAATTAGTGCGGTTGTGCTTGATACGCACAAACTATCCATAAGGTATCACCTTTAAGTGGTGGGGATGGGCACCAGCTTGCAAGCAGTAAACTACTACCTGAGGTTGGTTTCCTGTAAGAGTCTGAGCAAACCATGAGTCCATACTCAACACTCAGCCGTAAGTCCAAGAAAGACATCTGCTGTAAAGTAAACTGTAAACCCAAATTGTTCAAGTTCAAAAGGTCAACAAATAAAGATGCTGATGCCGCATCACCTCTCCAGATTAACAGAATATCATCGATGTGTCTGCCCCATAATACTATCTGGGGCAGAAATGGGTTTCTGCCATGGTCAAACACGATGGACTCCTCCCACCATGCCAAAAAAAGACTGGCATGCAAGGGGCCATCGTGGTGCCCATGGTGGTACCCCAAGTTTGAAGGTAATGTTTTCTGTCAAAAACAAAGCAATTGCTTGTTAGAATCAGGTCAATAGCTTCCAGGAGAAAATCCTGAGGGAAATTTTTTGCCATAGAGTTACGGCACAAGTCATGTTCAACTGCCAATAAACCAAGGTCATGTTGTATGCTAGTATGTAAACTAGTTACATCAATGGTCATCCAGAAAAATTCGGAGGACCAGACCAACCCCTCAAGTGTTGATAAAACACAGGGAAGATGCACCTCTGGAATGAGGAATGTATTTATTGAAATGTTTCACCAGGAAGGCACACTAAGCAACAATTTGCTCATCTCCCGGTGCGACTTGGGGGGGTAGGGTAACGCGAGGATAGTATACAGAGATTTGGTACACAATATACAGTGGATATACAATTTAATTACACTCAATAAAGTGAGCAAACTATACAGAAGAACTGAAAAGGAGGCATGCTAACAGGTATGAACTAGATGGATACAATACTAACAGTCTTGGAACTAGACAGATACAATAGCACAAATATCTTTGGCAAGCACTTGGTGGTACCTAGCTTTGTAGTTAGAAAATGGCTGGCTAGAATACAAGGAGGTTGAACTAGGGCAAGGACTGTGAGAAGAGACACAGACAGAGCAAAATTTGCAAGGTGTAACAGTGCAAGGTTGACTGTAAGTGCATTATACAGTAGATTAGGGGTTAGCCAATAATTATGGCTAAGAAGGGGGGGGGGAAGGTGGGTGGTAGGGGCATACAGGCAGAGAGCAGGGGAGTGAAAAGCAGGGGATTTGGAGGAGGGGAAGGCAAGGGGTGGAGGAGAAGGGTCTGCCAGGGCATGATCCCTCCAGAATGCTGGGGACCCTGCCCTCACCAAGCAGAGGTCAAGTATGAACAGGAGCGAAGCAGGTTGTAGGCAATGGGAGTTAGAGCATGTCAAGAAGCAAGAGAGGGGGGAAAGAAGGGTCTGCCGTGGCCCGGCCCCTCCAGTATGCTGTGCACCCTGCCTGCACAAGGCAGAGGTAGACCATGACAGGAGCGAAGTAGGCAATGATGGGGAGTAGACTTCAGAAGGACCAAGAGAGAGGGAGATGGGAGAGAAGAGGGTCCGAGACCCAGCCCTTTCAGGAAAGAATGGGGTGGGAGTAGGAGGCGAGGAAGGTGTTTGCCTAGGTTTTGGACCTCTCCAGGGTGCAGAGAATCCTGCCAGGAGCATAGGCCAAGCAACAAATAATGGGTACTGAGGGTAAGCTGGTATACAGAGGAGGGAACAGGGGTGGCGGGAGTAAGGTGGAAAGGAAGGGGTGCTGGCAGGAGGGTTAAGATTATGAAGACCCCACATGGAGGTCAGCTAAAAACTTTGAAATGAAGAGCATGAATTCACACCAGTGTCTTGCAAGAACACACATGAAAACTGCTTTTCTTTGTCACTGAGGTGCTGTGCATCTCTAAAGCAGAGGCAGCAAGTAGCCGACGGTGTTGGCACTGTGAATGACAAAAGAGCAATAAAGCAGAGGTGCAGTGATTCATATATTCTTTGATAAAAGAGACTGAAATGGAGTATAAAAACTATTTATAATGTTTTCTAACAGAGAAAAGCAGCAGGCAGGAAATCAACTAATAAGTCCCACTAGAAAAACATTATGAAAGGCAAAATTTCAGGGCAAGTGAAATAAAATGCATTATTAAATTGAAACAGTGTTCTTGCAAGACACTGGTGTGAAACCCATGCTCGCCATTCAGAAGCAGAATCACATTCCCTGCTCCAGTGATGGTATGATCTGGTTCAGAGTGATGATCTGGAACTTGCACTTCCACTGGTTTAGATTGTGTAGATCCAATATAGGGAACCAGCCCTTCCATCTGTTTAGAGGCCAGGAAGTATCTGGATACATATTCCTGACCTGCCAGGGCATCTGGGACATGGGCTATTGCTCCTTTCATAAGGAGCTAAGTAGGGTGGACAGCGTGTCCTGCAACACTGGGGACTCCCATGAAGCATAGGGTCAGTAAGGCAGGACAGCCCTGAAGTCGACAGGCAACCCTCTGCCTACCACCTCTAGGATCCACTTGTCAGTAGTAATGACAGACCAGGGAGACCAGAAGTGGCAAAGTCAAACTCCCACAGAGAGCTGGGTGAGGGACTGGATAAGCAAGACCCGTCACTGGGTAGTTCTGGAGGGAGCATCAGCTGATGCAGCCGGAGGAGTACCATTTCCCCTACTCCTGCCTCTTGACTCCTGGCTGGAAACCCTGGCCTTGGGACACCAGGCTTGGAACTGCCCCTGCCGTGGCTGCTGCAGCCAAGACTGATGTGGCTGACAGGACCAAAACTGAAAGGCCTTATCCTTCTGCTTCTGGCCTTTTGGCTCCTTCTGGGACAAAGCCATAGAATCCAGTGTGGCACTGGACCTTCTCAATCCTAGTGAGATGCCCACCCACCCACCCCTGGGCCAAAGAGGTCAGTGCCCAGAAAGGGACATCAGCCAACTTATGCTGAGTGTCCACCACAAAGGTAGAGATCCTCAGCCAGGCCCTGCAAAGCACTGCAAAAGCAAATGCCTTGGCAAGGGTGCAGACATCGCCAATGTCCTAGGCATCTGGAGCTGGTATTAAGTCAGCGCTTGATCTTGATCTCCGATTACCTTTACCTGTAACAGTTATAATCAGGAAGGTAAGGGAGGACATTTTCAAGCACTCCCAGCAGGGAGTGACCAAAGTGAGCCATCATTAGAGTGAGCTTGCCTGATGGAAACCAAGTGAGGACACAGCATAAGCCTTCTTAGCCACATGATCAAGCTGGTTTTGACTCCTTGTCAGGGGGCTTGTTCACTTCCCCAGTATTTCCGGATTTCCAGAAGACCAAGTCACAGACCAAACCCTCAGCTGAGCGATAGTCACAGAACATGGACAAAGAGCCAGTAAGGACTGCACATTCGCAAACCGTACAGACTGAAGTTGCCGTGCAGGATGCTGGATGCTGCCAAAGCTCCAGGACCAGTCTTTTTTTTTCCATTCTAATTTTATTGAAGCTTTCAATAGAAAGAATGAATCATAACAATATAAACATAATCCACTCACATCAGGTACAAAGTATGTAATGATTCATTCTCCTCCTCCCCCTCCACCCTACCCAGTACCCACCCCGAACAGCCCAGCACAGCCAATAACACTCAGCACCGTACCTATGGAAGTGGCCTACGAATGCTTAAACTTGCAGTGCGTAAAGAGTCTGCAACAGGTCCCAAATCTTGTCAAACTTCCTAATTTTATTGTAAAGACTGGCAATAGTCCTCTCCGTTCTGAGATTAGCAAGTAACTCCTGGAGCCATTCAGGTTGGTACCTCCGAATCTTTCCAATGTCTTAGAACCAGTTTCTTAACAGACAGCAAAATTAAAGCTATATGATACTTCCTGTTCACCACCAAAATGGAGGAGAAATCCCCCAGAAGACATGTTTCAGGAGTGAACAAGTCTGAGAGCCCTAGAAGAGGATCAACATGTTGTTTAATAGTAGTCCAAAGTGGGACAATTTTAGAACAGCTCCAGAAAATATGAAGATCTCCTCTTTGCATTTGACATCTTGTGCAAAGAGGAGAGGACACCAAACCCAGTCTGGCCAACTTCTGCGGAGAGTAATAAATGTTGTGAAGAATATTGAATTGCATTAACCTGAGTCTGTCCTGCCGGAGAAACTTATGGCAGCTTTGTCACAGAAGAGGTCAGTCCAATTCTTTACCCTGGAAAAGGAAGCCCAAAAGGTAATGGGAGCATAGTTATCAGGGTAGACCCAGGTAAATAAAGCACTATGTATCTTGGATACGGCGTAGGGTGAACCCACCAGCTCCATTAAAGTAGCTTGAAAGCTGATGTGGGTAGCCGGGGGGGGGAGTCAAACCTATTACCTTAATTAGGAGATGACGAAGCTGGATAAATCTTAAAAATACTTATATGGGGTATCATAAACTTGTGCATAATATCTGCTGAAGAGCACCATTGCCTGTTGGGTGTTATACGTTCATCGAGGTGACAGTCTCCTATCTAAGGAAGCCAGCTGACTGAAAGGGGCTCGTTATCTAATAGAAAATTGGGGTTACCTCTCAAGGGTTGAAATAAATCCTTGCGATTCTCACATTTCAGAAATGTGCACAATTGAGTATGAACCCTAATCGAAACTGCTATAGGGGATCTGCGTAGAGATTCAGGTAGGGAGCTAACTTTGGTATATAACAGCGCAGCAGGGGAATAACTATGTTTTTTAATAGAGGCAGACTCCACGACTAACCAGATCGAGGTGTACATGGCCAGAGTAGACAGCTGATCCGCGGTCAGCCACCTGAGATACTTGTTGGCCTGGATGACCCAATGATACATAGATACATAGATACATAGACAGTGTCGGCAGATAAGGGCCTATGGCCCACCTAGTCTGCCCATTTGAGCTTGTAAGTTCAGTTTGTTTTCCTAGAAGTCTATTTCCCCTTACCCCTGACCTCTAGAATTCCTTTATGTCTATCCCATGCATTCTTAAATCCCGTGATTGTTTCAGCCCCCACCACTTCCTCTGGCAGGGTGTTCCACTTGTCCACCACCCGTTCTGTGACAGTACAGTCCAATGTGGGGAAGCCTTAATCCTCCTTTAACTTTCAGAGCGGCTAATTTATGGAATGCCATCCTAGCCTTCTTTTCTCCCCCAGATAAAGGTAGAAATCATACTGTGCACTTTTTTAACCCAAGACAAAGGGAGCCATATGTTTAACGTATTGAGGGGGTAAAACAAGCGAGGAAAGACATTCATTTTAATTAAACTGATTCTACCCAAGAGAGAGAGGGAAAGTAGGGTCCACCTGCGAAGGTCTTGCTCTATTTTGTGTACCAGGGCGTCAATATTTAATTGTCTAAGCCGGGCAGCATCCCAAGTTAAAAGGAGCCCCAGATAATTAATACAGTCAGAATTCCAAGTAAGCCCAAAGGCGATAATTTCTTGTTTATAAACCCTATGGTTAAGAGGAAAAACTACAGTCTTTCCTACATTGAGTTTATAATTTGAGACCTTACTGAAGTTATCTATTGTCTTAAAAATGATGGGGATAGATGTAAGCAGATGTGTTATTTGCAACAGGAGGTCATCTGCACATGCCACTACCTTAACTACCTGCTCACCTATAAAGATGCCGGATATGACCTGGGCACCTGATAACCTCCTAATAAGGGGCTCTAAGTATAAATTGAAAAGGAGGGGGGGGCAGGGGGCATCCTTGTCTGTCTAGAGACAACCCTATTACATGAGATTCTGGCTGAGGGAAACTTATATAGCCAGCTAACCCAGTTCCGGAATTTCATGGGGAAACCAAATACCTCCATCGCTGCAAACAAATAATCCTAATGGACTCTGTCAAACGCCTTCTCGGCATCCAACAAGATCAGGACCACTGCATGAGGAGCATCCCTGGATGCCAAGAAGATGTGAGCCAGAGTCCTCAGATGATCCACCGAGGATCTCCCCTTCATAAAACCTACCCGTTCAGCCGCAATTAGAAAGGGAAGTACCGCCTCCAAGCGATCAGCTAATAATCTTGCCAAAATTTTAATATCATGGTTGAGAAGGGAGATCGGCCTATTAACTTGAGACCTGGTCAGACGGCCTGTCCGGCTTGGGCAGCAGAACAATCAACGCCTCGAAAAGGGAGGGATCCGATACCTGACCAGAGAGAATAGACTGAAAAAGTGATAAAAGAATGGGAGTCAGTTGTTTAGAAAAAGCTTTATAAAAATTGGAGGTGAACCCATCCGGGCCCAGAGATTTGTCCGATGGAAGGGAGTTAATTACCCTTTCTATCTCGCCCTCAGAGATGGGAGGCTCCAATGCCTTCTGCTGGGACTGTGTAAGAGAGGGCAATTGTAAATCCCTCAGATATTCGTAGAGCCTATCCTTAGATGGGAAGTTAGCCATAAGGCCATATAAATCCCTGAAATAGCTTGTAAACTCCTCCGCTATCTCCGAGGGTAGGATTTTAAGGGAGTTATCTTTAGGGGAATGGACTGCAGGAATAAATCTGGCGCATTCCTGCTGCCTATTGTGCAATGCTAGCATTCGACCAGCTTTCTCACCCTGATCGGTATATACAGCTTTTGTTTTCAAAATTGCAAATTCAACTTGCTCCGTCAGCATAGCCAGGTAGGCTTCTCTCAATTTCATTAAGTCTTGTTTAAAAGTCTCTGAGGAGGATGGAGAGAGAGTGGTCTCCATGCCCCTAATCTGAGAAAGGAGGAGATCGGAAACCCGAGATGCCCCCTCTCTTTTCCTTCTCGATGTTAGGCCAATTATAATTCCTCTTAAATATGCTTTACAAGCACCCCATACCATATCAGGCTTTCCTATGGAGTTAATATTAGTAGCAGTAAACTGCTCTATTTGGTATACTATATATTGAACCGTCTTCGTCTCCTTCAGTATTTGATTATTCAGCTTCCACCTGTTCCCTTTATTTGGCAAGGAAGCTAAGGATACTAGGCAGGTGACCACTGAATGATCTGACGGGGGCCCGGAGACAATACTGGAACCTATAACCCCTGGTAAAAGAGCTTGGGAAATTAGGATGTAGTCAATCTGTGAGGAGGTTGCATGAACCTGGGAAACAAAAGTGTACTCCCTTGTATTGAGATGCAACACACGCCACATGTCACAGAGACCTACAGAGTCCAGCAAATCCCTAAAGCTCTTTGTGCTTAGGAGAGACCTTGACGGGGTTGACCCGATCTGTCTAGAGCCCGATCAAAAACAAGATTAAAGTCGCCCACTATAACCATAGGGGTATCCAAAAATGGAGTTAGGGCTTCAATTATCTGGACAAAAAAAGCTAGGGAAGTCTACATTAGGACCGTAATCCATACTCAGGACGATGTGCAAGGTATGCAATCTGCCTTTTACAAACAGAAATCTGCCCAGAGGGTCAGACACTACTTGAAGGGTTTGAACGGAACTGACCTATGCAGAAGGATCATCACCCCTCTACCCTGGAGCGTGCCCTCCACCACAAAAGTCTGCCCAATCTGTTGCCGTCTCATTTTGTTAGCCTCCCCCTTAAGCAGGTGCATTTCCTGCAAAAACATGATTTCTGCGTTCACATAGTTTAAATGCTTCAAAATTTTATATTGTTTAGTTTTATGCCTCACCCCTTTAACATTCCAGCTAATAAACTGAATGCTTCTAGCCATCACCCGTGTCACCACACAAAGGCTTTTTAGAGTGCCGCTTGTACTCATATATAACGTCCATACTGCTCCAAATATGATAAGTGCTGGGCTGTTCTACCCTCCCCCCAACCCTACCATTACTTAATGCTATCCCCAAACCTCCCACCCGAACCCCCTTACAAAACACCCGTGAACCCTAACCTCCCGCTCCCATCCCCTTGTGCACAGTACATGATGATTGGCAACCTGAAAAGTCCCTCTCTCTCCGACCCCCATCCTTACAAGTAAGAAAACCAGAACAACAGTACCCTATATATCTGAAACGTTCCATAAAGTATCCCCATTTCCTACTTCTTAGCAACACCCCTTAATAATTCAGGGGAATTATCTAGACATGCCTCGCAAAGAAAAATAGCCCTCCCCCCGTAACCCCTACAAATCATGCACCAACATGTACCACAGAGCGCAAGGTGTGTAAAACACCGATAAAGGTAAAAATAATAATCTCAGATGCCCTCTTGTGGTGCAAGCCGCAAACAACGGGCACAACAAACCGAGAGTGGGCAGGCCGCTAACACCCTCTCTAAAAATAAAGGAGAGTCTATGCACTCCAAGGTCACTGTACAGAGCATTTTACTTACTCCAGAGGCAGTGACTTCATCACTCTTTTAGGGGAAATGTAAGGAGGGGACCCTCCAAGGAGATAAAACGAGCAGGATTGTACTGTAGCAAAGAAGCTTACAAACGCCTGATTGAAGCATTCAGATACCTCGTTGTCTAAACCTGTCTGCAATATCGAGGTCCCTGCCTGGTATTCCAGCTTACCCTATCTAGTACATGCTGACATTTTAAAACAAAAGAAGGGGAAGCCATGGAAAGACCAGAGCTTGCTATATAGACCAAGATGGGACCACGATTACAGACAGGATCTCATTACAGGCACAAAGAGAACTGAGTGTCCCCCACCCTGCCTTGAAATCAAGGCATCACCCTACAGAAATAGACAGCTATTACTATCTGAAATGAAACTTAGCTTGGCCACTCTTACACCGCGCAGACGCCCATTATTTGGAACCAAAATTGAATAATCACAGGTGCCCAGGTGCCCACTTGCACCTCATTATACCCAAAGGCAAGGCTGGGCTTAACATTAGCTAAAGCATACAAAGTCAGTATAATGTTGGGCAGTCCTGGGGATAACAGTCAAAGTAGGAACAAAATGTCTTTTTTTGGTCAAAGAGGTCACCCTCCACAATAATAACAGCATATGAATGGGTATCCGGATAAAGCAACTTGTCACAGAGCTGGCCCCAGAAAGTTTATTGAGATCTGCAGATTAACATCAGCTAAACAGATCCACCAGAGGGCAGCACAGCATAACAGACTACTTCAGTTCGATATTCAGGTGGACTTAAATAGGTCAGGAAGCGCTTCTTTAAGCCCTATAGTTGCCAGCTCCACATCCTCGTAAGTCACCCAGGAACCATTCAGAAAAACTTGAAGCCTTGCAAGGAACCCCATTCGGAACTTAATTTCAGTGGCAATTAGTTTGAGGACCAATTTGTGAAACGTGGCTCATTTCTGATGCACAGATAAAGGCAGATCTTGCCCCACCCTCAACTTTTTGCCTTTCCATTGCAAATCTTGTGTGTCTTTGGCTTTATATAGAAAGTGCTGCCGCTCCTGAAAATTCAAAAAGCGAAATATAAATGACCTGGGGGGCTCCATCAGGAGGAGGGGGTGTAGTGCACGATGAGCTCTCTCTAGGATATAGCCTGCTCCAAAGGGGGAAGGACCTGCCACCTTCTGCACAAATTTCTTAACAAACAATGGGGTCAGAGCCCTCTTCTCCTTTGGGCAGACCTATAATTATTGCATTATTGCAGCGACTACGACCCTCCAGATCTTCCACTTTATTTTCCATCTTGACTAGTCTTTGCCTCATGGCTACCAAATCCAGCTCTGCTTTGTCCTGTTTCCTCTTGACAAGAGCGTATGCGTGCTTCATTATCAGCTGTTTTCTTAGAAAGCTCCTCCAAGGTGTTCGAACTGCCTTTTATTTCCCCAGCCATATACTGCATTTTGACCTTAAAAGGCTGAAACTCCTCTAAAATCTTAGAGAGGGTAAGGGGATCCGAGTCGGAGCTCTCATTAGTGGCAGGCTGCGAGGACTGCAAGGAGGAGGCCCTGGCTTTTTTAGAGGCCTTCTCAGGCGTTGCAGGAGGCGTGTGTTTGGTGACGATTTTCCGCATCTCCTCTTCTATCGACTGCTTATCTAGGAAGCACAACTGCTTAGGAAGCTGAAAATCGGGTGATCAGTGGTAAATTTTGCCTCAAATCAGGTTTTTTAACAAAATTTAGAGGGTGGAAGGTCGGAGCGAACAGAGAGGCATCTTACTCAGCGCACCGCATCACGTGACCAATAACTGCTCCAGGACCAGCCTTATAATGGCCTCTGCCATGGGACATGCAACCCCACAGGATTCATCTTTATCCAGGATGTCAATATAAGGGTACTTGGCCCTTTTTTTTTTCCTTCTTCTTTGGACAGGCTCCAAAGAAAGATTCATGGACTACGATACAAGTCTGAGGGGAGCCCCAAATGACACCGGCCCATGGTCGTGGTCAGTTCCTTGACAAATTCCCAGTTAAAAGCATGTATTCCCGACGACTACATGGTGGACCCACAGGATTTACCAGAGGACTCATCAAGACCAGCCCTTGACTGTTTACTACCGTGAACCACCCTCGAGTCATCAGATTGGGTGTTCTCCACAGATAACTGACCTGGTAACCTGGACGCAGCATAAAAGCCCTCAGAAGAGCTCCCCACAAGGGCTGCTGAGGAGGCAGTTCTACTTGCAGGAGTGGAGACAGGGCTCCATACACGATTTTTGTGACGAGTACTGTGCTCCTCATTTTTAAAGTGAGGCGCAAAAAAACAGTGTCGAAGAAATGCAAATCTACGCAATGGGCTCATGAGTAAATTTTTCAGTCAAAATCTGCAAAAAAAATTATATGTTGTGTAGCGTGTTTTGATTTGTAGGTATACTCCTAGTAAGGCCTTCCCTTTATTTGCTGAAAGGAGATTTTTCTAAATCTGCTTGCTGGTTTTATGGCCTCTGGGGATCTCCATATTAACATTTCTAATGGCCCTTCTTGTTCCTACATTGCCACCTGTCCCATGTGACTGTGATGCGTCCAGGACCATTGAGTCAGACAGTAATAACTGCTGTTATGGGCGTGAGATTCTGGCTTCAACTAAATAACGATCTAATCCAAACTTCTGGGGTTTTTTTATGTATATGTCCAGGTCTTTTCAGCAGAAGTGAATGGTTTGTTTTTAAAGCCTTTTATTTTATCAAACTACACATAAATCATTAGCAGTGCACACAAATCACACAAGGTCACAAAATCACAGACGCTACAATCAGCGAAGACTCCAGCTGATTCCTTACAGAACAGTCCACTCAATTATCCCTCAGGTATTTGTCGTGTGCTTAGAACTCCATGGTCAGTGAGAGTTAATTAACAGCTCTACTACTATAAATATGCAACCAAGAAAGTCATACAAGACATATCTTCACAGTACAGGGTTTTAAATAATTCATTAGCAGTTTTTTTCTTGGGACAATACTAACCATACAGAAAGCATTTATATAGGTTTTCTAGAAGTGTTATGTTTGTTAAACACAGTGAGGCAAGTGCTGTGCATTTTCACAATGTTTTAGCACTTTTATGGGCAAAACGCTAATCAATTTTTAGAGTTAAATAAAATCCTGCAGTAGAAGGTCATGTAAACCATAGCCACCAGAGGTTCCAAGCAGCGAATATAGTGGCTGCAGAAGCATCCCCCAAGAGGCGGGACGACCACTGTGAGGGTGTCTCTAAATAAGCTAATCCGTGCCTAGGGCATGCAGTTCCTACACCTGGGCCCCAGAAGGTAGACCTGGTCTGGTCCCTAGTTCTGAGCAAGAAAAAAAGGGGATTCACCCCAACATCTGTAGACACAGCCTGGTGTACAGCGGTGCTATAGGTGGAGACCGGGATGGGACTCGGAAGTGCCCCCTTCCACAGGGGGCCACAAGAATAGGCACGTCCACCTGTGACCTTTTTGGCCCAACTCAGAGCTCCAAAGAGAAAGACTCCACTGGAATAATGGAGAAGAAAAAAAAAACTGGTGGGGAAGCAAACCCCAGCAGGCCAGCAAAGAGTCAACTCAAACAAGCCAGCACTGTTCGAAAGAGTTCCTCAGTTGTCGAGGAGGACATCGGTGATGTCAAAGCAATGGAAGAAATAACTATATCCCAGTATGAGGGCAGTTTCATTTAAAGACCAAACAGAGTATGGGTATAGACTGCAGAGGACACTCCACAGCTGAAGCCGCTGGTCAGGCGGTGCATAACTCACGCTCCGTTAGGAGACGATGAGGAGGCCCACAGTGAGGCCAAAGGCAAGGGCACCTGGGTCTAGGCCCACAGATTATTCTCAGGTCCACTGTGGACAAAGAGTCCAGGCCCTCATCGAGGAGAAAGGCAAAGCCTTCAATGAAATGTCATCAGCAACTAAAGACCCAAGGCCATTGTCGAGCCTTCCCTGATGAGAGTGGGGAAGCATATCAAAGCCAGTGGCGATGAGAGGGTTCGTGAGCCACCGTCGATGAAAGTCCATCATTGACTACAAAAGCAAAAGCCCTCAATAACAAGATGGTGGAAGCCATCATCGACAAGCGAGCAAAAGCCATCACCGAAGAGAGGGCTGAGGCCGCAGATGAAAGGGCAAATGCCATAGTCAACGAGAGGGAGAAAGTCATCATCAACGAGAGAGCGAAAGCCACCTCCACCGATGTTTAAGATGTTATTATACTCATATTTCATTTATTTATTGAAATAAATTGGAATTACAATTGAGTCATCGACTCCTTTGCAAAGGCTCCACGTCAGTAAGAAAATTTACAGTGTCACAATCTTAAACATTTGGTACAAAACTTAAACCTTTTGCACAGTACTAAACTTAAACATTTGATACAAAGCTCAAACATTTGGCACAGAGTACAATGTAGAGTTACGTCAGCAGGGATCTTAAAAAGGTCAACACTTATGTACATATGACAGAACTTCAGTTTCCAAGGGTCTTACAAAATAGGCCCAGAGTCAAGAATAAGTTTACAGTGAGACTGAGGATTCTAAACTTAGAAAAAGGGAAGAAAAGTCCCTAACCCGGGTGGGGTGGGTCCCCTTTTAATGTAGCACTGGAACCTGCTTGTAAAGCTATATACAGTCCCAGGTTGTAGAGTTGAGGAGGGTCTTAAGACCAAATTTAAACTGACCCAAACTGGCTGTAAGGGAGATGGTGGACAGTAGGTTGTTTAGCCACAGGGGGGCATGATAACGGAAAGACCATTGCCCAAGGCAGGTTCTACAGTGGGGTACTAGTAGGGAGGTGTTTGCAGAGTGCTTTGGTACCCTCCTGAGTGAAACTGTTTGAATAAGAGGGTGGAGGCTTACCAGAGCTCGTCTGTGTAGTATATTTCTTGCTAGAAGGCAGGTGTGATACTTATCCCTATCTTGGAAGTTGAGCTAGTCAGTAAGTTTGCAAAGCTCACAAGTATGGGTTTGCCTGTCAGAGACCAGACGGCAGGCTTTATTGAGGGTGAGGCTGATGCTGTGCAGGGCAGTATGGTCAGCAGACCCATAAATTACTATGCCATAGTCCACCAAAGGTAGTATTGAGGACACTGCAAGATGCATTGCCTTCAGGGGAATGCAGTGCCTACGTCTGTATAGGATCCCCAACCTGGCATTGACAGAGGGGGGATACTTGTTTGATGTGAGCATGATAGGTAAGGGAGGTGTTCAACATGACTCCCAGGTATTTGAAGCTGTAGACCTGCTCCAGCGCAATGCCACGGGAGTTTGATGATGATTAGCGGGTGTATTACAGTGCAGGTTTTGGCGGTGGGCAAAGATCATAGCTTTAGTCTTCTTATAGTTAAGTATTAGGTGGTGATCAGAGAACCAGGTTTTGAGCTCAAAGAAGCCCTGCAGGTCCATCTTGAGTTTGTGTGCTTTACTTGTATTATATACTAGGGTTTGCTGATAACTTAAATGATAAAACCCCAGATCACAACCACACACTAAGAATGAAGAAATGATGTGAACATAGTAGAAAATGGCACCAGTTATCAGCACTCTCTCTACACAACTGCTGTTATTTCCACCATGTACACGTCAACACGCAGGAACCTAATGTGCCACACTACAGTCCAGCAAACCTCTCCCACTTACCCGGCTTCATTTTAAAAAGAAAAGCAAATCTCAGAGAGCAACATAACATTAAAGCCGTGACCACCATCCCCCCCTCCCGACTTTACGTAAGTAATTCACCAAACAATTTCCATCCCTCCCTTCGCCTCATAATCTTAAAATGAGCACACTTTCTACAAGTAGCGCACACAAACTCAAGCTGGAACTGCAAAAATGTCTGCCCATAACACAACTCAAAACAAAACTTGAAAATATCTTAGAATTTATACAAAACACAAAATAAATACTGAAAGTCATTGGAGAAGCCTCACACCCAGGACCGTATAACCCCACCTATATATCCAATCAAAACATTGAACCCAAACCCATTCACAACCCCGGCACAGTACCACTGAAACAAAACCGAACACCAAAAAAAGGTAAAATTCATGCAAGGAAGATATATACGAATAACAGAAAATTTTATGACCAAACCCCCATTATATAAAACGGATACGTGATGGTTACTTCTGCGATAGCCGATTTATCAGCACTCGTGGCAAGTGAGCTTGGTGTTGAATCACTCGTGGCTCCACATAATCGGAGTCACTCAACCCCGAGTGCTGATAAATCAGCTATCACAGAAGTAATCATCACGTATCCCCTTATTACGAAAATCCAAAGTTATCTGCATTGTCGCCGGTCTTTAGTAAAGGTGGTCAGTGACGACAAACGTTAGAAATAAATAACATTTTAAAGGTGAAGATACTTTTGAGCTAGTCTCCAGGAGAGATGTGTGCAGGTCTCAGAAAAGAAAGAACTGAGGAGTATCGGGACCATCCTCTCCTATCATAGTGCACATACATGGTCATGTGATACATGAGAAGCAGTCCCAGGCATGACTACTAAGAAGCCTTCTGGAAACAAGTGCCTCCAGCAGAAGGTTCCCATGTGTTATGACCTGCTGCAAGAGACCGTCTCAAAGATCACACGTTACATCAAACAGTGCTACTGCGTTGGCATCTTTATTGTGTGTTTTTTGTTCATCGTTTTTTTGCAGTCCTCCACAACACATAAATACTACACCAGTTACTAGTTAGTAGTGGCATAACTGGCTGGGCTTAGTGATTTTCATTTCACAGAGAAGCATAATACTGGCACTTTATAGACATTTCGCAGAATAAAATACAGAGTCTCAAATTGACACTCCACATAGATACCATGAAGTTACTCAGTGTCTGTGCTTGGAAGACCTGCCATTCACTGCCTGCCGTCTCAATGTTATAAAGATCAGCAAAGGCACACAAACTGACATTGCTTCATTATGCCCTGTCTGCAGCCAAGATTAATTTTGCCTCCTAATACTTAATCATGATCATCAGACAGGAAATCATAACACATTTTGGTCTGCGTGGCTTTGCTGGCTTTCTTAACATAGTGGAATACACCTGGGCTCTAATCCTGGTATATTAGTTCACACCACTGCTGCCGGAAGGGCCTTGTAAGTGCCATTATTCAAGAATTGTAATGACTGTCACTGTTACCAGGCTCAGGCCGTCTGCATTATTTATTTTGCTTGGAGCAGCTAAACCTTGTTGGGTTCATGGGGCACCATCTTCCAATCAGGAGACTAAAGACAGGCTGGCATACTATTAACAAAAACATTAACGAACATTATAGACAAGCAGACAGGATTTTAGGTAGCAGATGTTGTATGTGTAAAAGCACAAGCAACAGCGTTGGTGTTCGTCAGTCAGTGGACAGTTGTCAATTCTAGGGCACTGTGTATAACTTCGACAAGTCTCGTACAAACATGGTACAAGGTAATCAGGCTCCCAGTTCCTTGTACTGACCTTTTTAAGCAACTTTCCAGTTGTTTGCCCATTTACCCTTTCTTTTTATTAGGGTCAGTTTTGTTCACTAACTTGTACTTAGCACTACACATTCCACACATTTTCAAGTCTCAAAGATGATTTTCAGTATGGCACAGCCAAATAGGGAACTTATCAACAAACCAGGTATCAATGATAAATATCTAAGCGTTTAGTATCTGCACACACTTGAGATAAGAGAAGATGACAGACCTCTGTATTATGTGACATTGAAAAGTTCCCTAAAAACATCTTGCTTCAATGCCATACAGACACACACAGACACACACACCGCAGAATGATGCCACGTAGTGCAGAATTAATTTTGCCTCCTTAAAATAACCATGCAGATAGTGCATCATGCTGCCATGTAGTGTGCGTGTGCGTCTGACATCAATACATTAATCATGCACAGACAGGACAACATGCAGCAGTGTGTTTTCTGTGACTGATGGCCTTATTGCCATTTGGTGCCACCTTGGACATGAATAATTCTCAGAAACCACCAGTTTCACCACTGACGGAAGGAACCTGGAAGTACAATCCAATGATCAGAGTGCAAGGCATGTGGTGTGAAAATGTGGTCTGGTCCTTATGTCAAGAAGGAGGTAAGCAACCACACACAACCACACACACACACACACACACACACACACACACACAACCACAGTAACATGATGCCCTAATGTAAAGGATTAATTTTGCCTCCTTAAATCATGCATAACTGGACTGGTGTCATGTTGCAGTGAACAGGGTGTGTGTTTTTGCGTTTTTTTTTTTTTTTTTTTGTAAATATTCTCCAACACAAATCAAAATAGTGAGTGTGTACACGTGTGTTTGTGTGTGTGTGTGTGTGTGTGTGTGTGTGTGTGTGTGTGTGTGTGTTTAAGAAGCAACGTCGACTACTCAGCTGCTAATACACACATGCTGCACTTGCAGAGTTTTCCAGCTATTATCCATTACAGACAGAGCAGGAGATACAAGAGAACATCAGTGCAGTATGCCACAGGATGACTGTTTGTGAAACGTCTCATAAAGACATGATACAAGGTAACCAGGCCCCCAGTTCCTTGTATTCACATTTTTATGTGACTTTCAAGTTGTTTGACTTTTTAGGTGATGAGTTTTGTTCACTAACTGGTAGTTTCCATTCCACATTTTGAAGTCGGAAACAGACAAGTAGCAGTGTTGCATAAAAAAGGAGATTATACAGATTGGCTAATAAAATATGAGCTAGCAGAATGAATGATGGGAAAGAACACGCTTAATACTTGCACATACTTAAAGAAATGAGAGAAGCTGGCAGATCTCTTTCTTTAGTGTGACTGCGAAAAGTCCCATTAAAACATGGTACAAGATAACTAGACCCACAGTTTCTTGCATCGATATTTTCATGCAACTGTGATGATGTAACATTTTGATGTTTCAGTGCCACATTCTGAGAGAGAGAGAGAGAGAGAGACAGACACACACACACACACACACACACACACACACACACACACACACACTTACTGTCAGGGTTAATTTTGCCCCTTTAAATTAATAATATACAACAGGGCATCATGCTGCACTGTATGGTTTGTATCTGTGTGCGTTTTTCTTGGCTTATTTGGCATTAGGGACAGGAATCACCTGCACTCAGAGACTTATCTTCCAGGTTTCTTCAAACAGCAGTGAGTGGAAGTCAAGAATCATCGTCCAGGTGACCCCAAAACACCAGGAGAAAGTTATCGATACCACACAAAAGAAACATACTGCAGCTTGAGACACTGTCTGCAGGATTAATTCTGCCTCCTTAAACTAATTATGCACAGACAGGACATCATGCAGCTGTGTGATATCTGTGGCTGCCATGGCCTTACTGACATCTGAGTCCACCACAGACATGATCCCCAAACTACCAATCTCACCACTGATGGAATGAACTGGGGAGGACAGATGATGCCTCCTTAAATTATTCATACACAGCAGCACATTGTGCAGCAGTCTATGGTGTGTGTCACAGTGGCCCTGTCCACAATGGAGGTCTTGTAACGCTACCGGCAGTCAGTAACGTTACAAGAACAGCAAACACTGTTCACGTCCACATTGTAGCATGGTAAATCCGTACTACAAACCATGTCTGAAAACCATGCTAGAAACCTGATCAGAGCAGACTTCAAGCATGGTTTCGGATCAAAACAGTTGCCTTAAACAGTGTTAACAGTAGTGTGATGCAAACCGTGCTGTAACACAGTTTAAGGCAACCTCCGACGACTTCTGGGGCTTGTACCTTGATGCCCAAAAGAAAAGGGGATATATTACTTGCATCCCCGACCTCATGGTGAGCTCCCGGATCGAATGGAGTATTCCCCCCCCCCCGATCTGTGGCCATGCTGGTTCATGAGTATCCCTGCATGCACTGCAGTGCCCTGTATTGCCACAAGCACGAATGGGAACTCAGAACGGCAAGGGTGGTGTTGGGTTGCATTGTGGGCACACCAGCAACAGTGCTCTAGCATGGAACACAAATTTTTTTTTTTCTCAAAAAATAGAGCAGAGTGGACAGGGCCAGTGAGTGTGTGTGTGCGCATTTATTGATAACACCAGTCTGAAGTGCGCTTCAGTGTGTGTATATATGTGTGTGTGCGCGTGTATACATATGTATGTATATGTATATATCAAGATCAGAATGTCGTGGACTCCTCCGATGCTATGCACGCTTCGGTTCACTGAGTTTTCAAAATGTTAAAGGACAGAGAATGAGACATGAGAGAATACAACATCAAAGCAGTATGCCCCGCAGGATGACTGTTACTGACAAGCCCCATAAAAAACACAGTGCAAGATAAAGGAAGCAGGGAGGGTAGTCAGAATAGTAAAGGCCCAAACTGAGGAAAAGATAGCCAACTCGGTTAAGAAGGGGGATAAAACTTTTTATAGGTATATCAGGGAGCATAGAAAGACAAAGGGGAGGGATAGTAAGGCTGAATAGAATGGACGGTGGGTAGGCAGAGAGGGACAGTGAAAAAGCAGGGATACTGAATGAATACTTCTGTTCAGTATTCACAAAAGAGGAGGTGTGGGAGGTACCTAATCCAATTAACAGAAGCACTCTGGATGGGTGGGTCAATCCCAGTCCTTTCACAGAAGAAAGGGTTATGAAAGAACTCCTAAAACTGAAGGTGGACAAAGCAATGGGGCCAGAATGGAATTAACCCCATTATTCTAAAAGAATTAAGCATAAAACTAGTGACACCACTGACTACCCTTTTTAACAAATTATGGGAGGATGGTGTGGTACCCGAGGACTGGAGGAAGGCAGATGTGATTCCCCTTCACAAAAGTGGGACAGAGACAGAGGCAGAAAACTACAGACCTGTCAGTTTGAACTCTGTGGTAGGGAAAGTGATAGAATCACTTCTGAAGGAAAGAACTGTTGAGTACCTAGAGGCCAGTGGGGCACAGGACCCAAGGCAGCATGGGTTCACAACAGGAAGGTCATGTCAGACGACTCTAATTGATTTCTTTGACTGGGTGGCCAAAGTAGTAGACCAGGGAGGGGCTGTGGACATGGCCTACCTAGACTTTAGCAAGGCATTTGACACAGTCACACACAAAAGATTAATAGTCAAATTAACCAGCCTGGGAGTGGGTCCCAGGGTGGTAGCCTGGGTAAAACATTGGCTGGACAACAGGACACAGAAAGTAATTGTAAATGGAGTCCACTCTGAAGAAAGAGGGGTTACTAGTGGGGTACTGCAGGGTTCAGTACTGGGTCCAGTCCTTTTTAATGCCTTTATAAGTGATATTGCAGAGGGACTGGAAGGAAAACGTATGCCTCTTTACAGATGACACAAAGATCTGCAGCAGGGTTGATTCACAAGGATGCGTGGAAAGGATGAGAAGGGACTTGGCAAGGTTGGAGGAATGGTCAGAAGTATGGTAGCTTGGATTCAATGCAAAGAAGTACAAAATATTGCACCTGGGAAACAAAAACCCTGGGGAAGATTACACAATGGGGGGAGGTAGTAACAACAACAAAATTGGAAAGGGACCTGGAGGTAATCATATCAGATGACCTTAAGGTTGGCAAGCAATGTGAGAAGGTGGTAGGGAGGGCTGGGGGGATACTGGGATGTATAGGGAGAGGCATCACCAGCAGAAAACAGGAAGTTGTTATCCCCCTGTACAGACAATTGGTGAGACCCCATCTGGAGACCTCATCTCCGCAAGGACATCGACAGGATGAAGGCAGTTCAGAAGAGGGCAACTAAAATGGTGCAGAGTCTGCAAGAGAAGCCATACGAGGAGAGACTAAAGGAGCTTAATATGTATTCCCTTGAGGAAAGGGGGGGAACACGATAGAAACGTTTAAGTACCTCAGTGGAATCAACAAAGTCCAAGAGGGTAGCATCTTTCAGAAAAAGAGATGTGCTAGAACAAGGGGACACAACTTGAAGATAGAGGGGACGGCTCAGGGGCAATGTGAGGAAGTATTTTTTTCACAGAGAGAGTGGTGGATGCGTGGAACAGCCTTCCTGAGGAGGCTGTGGGGTCAAAAACTGTGGGAGAATTCAAGAATGCATGGGACAGACATAAGGCAATTTTTGTGGGGGAAGGAAGAAATAGGTTGTTGGTTAAATAGGATCTGCAGCTTATCCTCTAGGTAGGGAAACGAGCAGACTAGGTGGGCCAAGCGGTCCTTATCTGCCATCAAAGTCTATGTTTCTATGACCAGATCCCCTGGCTCTTTGTAGTGAAGTTATGATTTTGGTGATGTGGCGTTTTGATGTTTCACTGACACGTATGCCAACATGCGTGTGCACACACACACACACACACCAATAAACATTGCAGCATGACTGATGCCTCATTGTGCAGGGTTAAAGTTGCCTCCTTAAATCAGTCATACACAACAGGTCAACATACTGCAGTGTGTGTATTTGTTATCCAACACCAGTTTGAAGTGTGTTTCAGTATGTGTACAGTATATGTCAAGGACTCCTCCGATGATACGCATGCTGGGTTCATCGAGTTTTCAAAATGTTAAAGAGAGAGAACGAGATACGAGAGATTACAGCATCAAAGCAGTATGCCCCACAGGATGACTGTTACTGACAAGCCCCATAAAAACATGGTACAAGATGACCAGGCCGCCTGTTCCTTGTAGTGACATTTTTATGATTTTGGTGAAGTGACGTTTTGATGTTTCATTGACATGCAACAAACATGCGCAAGCACGTGCGCACACACACACACCAATAAACACTGCAGCATGACTGATGCCCCACTGTACAGGGTTAAGATTACCTCCTTAAAATTAGTCATACACAACAGGTCATCATGCTATAGTGTGTGTGCATGCGTGCCATTGCATTTGTATCTCCGATGGCCTCTGTGGCATTAGGGACAGCCAGAATGACCTGGATTCTGAGACTGTATCTTCCAAGTTTCTTTCAACAGTGGTGGGGACCCGGAAAGCAAGGATCATGGCCCAGGGGACCCTGAAGTTCAAGGAAAATGCCATCAATACCACACAAAGAAACACACTGCAGCTTGATGCACTGTTCACAGGATTAAGTTTGCCTCCTTAATCTTGCACAGCCAGGACATCATGTTGCACTGTGTTTGTGTGGCTCTGATGGCCTTCTTAACATCACAGCCACCATGGACATGATCCCCAGGCTAGCAGTCTCACCACTGAGGAATGCATTCATGGCCCTACTGCAGTCACCCTGAAATGTTTTATTATACGTATAAGATGGGTAGTTAACGTGGAAAAAATAGCAGTCTCGCCATTTTTTTAGTCCAGACTGTTTTGCACAGACTTACTCTTAGCATGTTGTGATTCCATGAAAGATTTGACCACACTTAAAACTTTTCGATCAAGATTTAACTCCATGTATCCACAGTTTAAGGCCACATTCTGACCGATCTTAGTCCAGACTGGCCTGGATTTTCGAAGTGACTAGATTGCCACAATCCCAGGGTACATCAAAGATGTGGTATAATGGGCTTGCCACAATCTAACGGGATTCTTTATCCCGTGTGGCAACTGCAATAAGTTAAACCAACTTTCTGTGGTCTAGCTTACAGTAGTCCAGGGTAGTCTTCTTGTGGGGCTTGTGCCAGATATTTGGTACAAGCTGCTGTAAAGCAGGTAAACTGTCACAACTGTATCCGACTTACTAAAATTGGATGCAGTTGTGGCAGACTCGTTTAGCACATTGCCAGAAACAAAGTGTTCTGGAACAGGGCTTGATGTAAGCCCCGTGCAACGCACTGAAAATCCGGCTCCCTGTCTTGCACATCAGCTCTGACTAGCACATACTGATTCCATGAAAGATTTAACCACACTTCCAACTTATAAATCAAGATTTAACTCCTTATAGTCATCAATGCAGACTTCTGAAATCAGAACCAGCTAGCTCGAAAGACTTCAGGAGGTACTGAATGACCACATCCTAAAAATGAGAGAAACACGCAGTCACCAGTTGTCAGTGCACGCCCTGCTCAAATCAGCCAGAAAATAGGAAAAATGGTGCTCGATTGCGGCGGCTTGATGGCAGTCAAGGGGACACCTGGCCTCGGGGGTGCCACTGCCGGTACTGGATCCTGTGTCGGTGGGAAGTAAGGGGGACTCCCTGTCGCTCCACCATTGGGGGGCGTTCACCGGGGTAAACAGATACGGGGGGCTTCACTGGGGGTCAGGACAGGGCAGGACTGGCCAGCGGTTGGAGATGGATGGATGCCGGGATGTGAAAGCAGACCACAGGGCCAAACAAGTAAAAAGGATTAACAAAAAAAAATAAATATCACTTGACACAGATTGATTAGCAAGTTTTATTCATGTACTTTCTTGTGGCATGGAGTCACAATTACAAAAATAGCGGCCTACTGCTATGCACTTCTGGAGAAGGTTAGCACTACCCTCTGCATTGTGCAGCATTTTACCAAGTTATATAGAGAATAATGCATACGTGACTGTATGTTATGAAGTATTTTTGCACACCTGAGGTGTGCGATGATCCATAAACCTCAAGAGAGAAGTCTGAGAGGTTTATGAGATCATCACACTCTGAGGGCATGCGAAAACAACAAAAAAACAAAAGAAAAACTTCATAAATACGCAACTCACCTGTGTTTTTTTTTTTTTTGTCTATGCTGCTCAATCAAAGGGCGGGGGATGTCTTCCCCTCACTGGCACCTGAACCCCATGCCTGGCATCCCCCTCAGACTGCCCAGTCTAGGAGATCTGCCACTTACCCCCTGCCACAGGGCTCCCTGAGGGGAGACCAAGATTCCCCTAAGGCCCCAGTCAAAGTTCACGCTGGGGCACCATTTGGGTGGAGGTCCAGGGGCTTCATTGAGTTGCCAGACCAAGGTGGATTTTTTCCCCCTTAAGTTTCTGCCAGTTGACATGGAGATGCGAGGACGATAGTTCGGGTCTTGCGTGCTGCTGCACCTGAAAAGACACCCGCAGTCATCTCTGCCCTCTCCCTTGGTGATCCCAGCCGATGTACACCTAATCTCCACTGGATGTCGCTAGCATGCCAGCATGCCACAACACCCCCCGAGCACAAGAGCAGCCCGTGGAATGCTCATCCTATCCCTCAGCCAACTCTGACGCCCTGCAAGCGTCATGCAGGTCACCACCACCGCAGATGGTAGCACTACCTCTGCGCAAGTGGGCCTGCCTATGTTTTATTTTTCATAATTACTGGTGCAAGGAGTCTATGGGGATTTTAACTTATTGCTAGGAGATAGCATGGTTGCTAAGGCGCTGGGATCAGGAGTTGTAGAAAAGTCAGGGAGTTACTAAAATTCAATGGTCGGAATCTATTTCCCTGACTTTCACTACCTGAAATTCCCCAAGATACCAAACATGCGACATACAGTGCTCTGTAGGAGACTGCTAGGTGAAATGTGACAACGCAAGCTAAATGGAGTGAGTGTGGCCCTAAGGAGCCGCCGTGGTGAGTGGCCTTTGTTTCCTTTGTTTTAAGTAAGAAATTTGTTTTGGGTGCCTTCTGCAAACTACAGTTTCCTTGGAGGAGAAATGGAGTATGTAACTGTGGCGAGTCACTAAGACTGAATAACCATTAGATCCTCAAGACATGCACTCCAGCTTGCGCACACAGCTGAATATAGAGTGATGTGAAAATACCATAACTGAGTAACCTGTATATTATGGTGTTTGAAAAATAATGTACGAGTTACCATATACAATGAGTAAAAACAAGGTGCTGCATCAGCATGTGGTCTGAACGCAAAACAAAATGGTAATATTAAATGTACGCTGAAAATAAGAGTCAAAAATCGACATTACGGCCTTAGGCCTTCTTCAGGAAATATCTAAAAGAGAAAAAAGCAGCTAGTGTAGAGGGGAGCTAAAATAAAGGACATACTGTATATGTGGGGGGAGGGGAATACTTGTTAGTTAAGCGGTAGCCATGATTTGTTCCAAATGGCCATCTAAACAACATAAATTTAACTTTAAAAAACAGCCCCCCCATTAATTTCTATGGATGGTGCCCCCCACGCTGTACAAATCATGACATCACAAAATGTCTGATTGTAGGGGCACATTGCGCATTGAAGTGCTGTTTTCCTGTAGGTTACATTGTTTTCTATGGAAGCCAACATGCTCAATTTTCCTGTATAATCAGTGCAAGTCTATGGGCATAATCTCCAGTAGATTGGTCCGTTTCCCTGTAACATACAGGAATCCCTCTAGCTCTGGAAGCCCAGATACAGCAATAATCAGGTCTTTTGAGAAACATCATAAAACCGCACGCATACCTTCCAAGGGAGCTCTGAAGTTTTGCTGGATTATTTTAGTAATTTTGCTGGAGATTTGCTGATTTTGCTGGAGCAAATAGTTTATATGCATGCCATGCCCCCAGAAGCTCTGGGGGTGTTAGGTGCTCTATGGTGCATTTTAGAGGTTATTTAAACATACTGAACATACTATTTGGAGGCAGTATAGCACAGTGGTTTAAGGCTCTGAGCTGCAAACCTGGAGACTTGGGTTTGAATCCCATAGTCCCCACTTGCATACTGTGCGACTCTGAGCAAGTCACTTAACATCCTTGTGCTCCCCAGACTGCACCTGTAAACAAGCTTTCAGCTTAGGGTATCTCATCTGGTAAAACAAAAAATAAAAAAAAGAAAAGGCACTACACCCTTCTGCTAAGAACAGCATCACACCTGGCTTCATGGAAATAATCTGTCCTTTATGTAATATTTTCTTGGATCTCTTAAGACCCATTTTATTATCCAGTTCACATACGTTACTACTTATTTCTTTATAACAAATCCTGTGTTGTGGAGGTATTCTATCGTACGCTGATTTCCCTGAGCAGAGCCAATCATTCCATCACACACACACACACACACACACACACCATAACAGCTCTTAAACTTGCCAACCATCCCCCCATTCTCTTTGTTGACAAAATTAATAGACAGTATATATGTTTTCTCCTGTCCTGCACTACTATCTTGACAAGGGAAAGTGTGTGTGGGGGGCCACCTAGAGGGGTGCCACTGGCTTTGTCACTCTGTACCCTGGAACCCTTTTCACCACCACACATCCATGATTGCAAAGGGAGAGGGCAATCCTTTTGTGGCACCACTTTAGGGCACTACATTGTGTGTAACAACTCAGCTGCCCTTGAGTCCCCCAAGACCCTCTTGAACGGAGATGCATCGAAAAGAAGCAAGCATGGTGAGCAAAAACCTCAAAGGAAATGTGTGACATACCTTGTTGGGCTTCACAGTCCATTTCCCTCTGGGGGTGATAGTCAATCTGTACCAGAATTACAAAAGTTACTAATAGTTACTACAGCCACACCCAAGAGCTGGGTCATTCTAGGTGCCCTACAGGGGGCATGTCTCAGACAGCTAGTGTTAGAACCCACTCAGGAGGGAGCAATATTAGACATGGTGCTCTCAAACGGGGATGGAGACAGGATCTCAGATTTAGAATGGGTAGCCATCTGGGAACAAGCAACCAACAGACAGTGTGGTTCCCAATAAACACAGCTGTATAGTCAAGCCTTACAAAAGCAAAGGTGTTGGACTTTAGGAGGGCTGACTTTGGCAAAATATGAAAGTGCCTCAGAAAAGTACTAGCAACCAGGCAAGAAGGAGGAGTGGAGGAATGGGGAAAAATTGAAACTGCCATCCCTGAGGCAACAAACCTTTGTGTAAAGCAAATCAACAAAACAAAATAAAAGAAAAAGCCACTGTGGTTCTCAAAAGAGGTGGAAGGGAAGGTAAAGGAGAAAAGGATAGCATTCAGAAAATAAGGAAACATAGAAGAAGCAGGACAGAGAACTATATCAGTTAAAGCAGAAGGAAGCAGGGAAGGCAGTCAAAATAGCAAAGGCCCAAACTGAGGAAAAGATAGCCAACTCTGTTAAGGAGGAGGGATAAAACCTTTTTTAGGTACAGTAGGGAGTGAAGAAAGACCAAGGGAGGGATACTGAGGCTTATTAAATGGGAGGGAAAGTGGTAAGAGGATGACAGTGAAAAAAGTAGGGATACTGAATGAATATTTCTGCTCAGTATTCACAAAAGAAGAGATGGTGAAGGTACCTAACCAAACACTCTGGATTGGGGGGTGGGGTTCGATACCAGTCCATTCACAGAAGAAAGAGTTCTGAAAGAACTCTTACAACTGAAGGTGGACAAAGCAATGGGACCTGACGGATTCACCCCAGAATTCTAAAAGAACTAAGGGCAGAATCAGTGACACCATTGACTACTATCTTTAACAAAATCATGGGAGGATAGGGTGGTACCTGAGGACTGGAGGAGGGCAGATGTGATTCCACTTCACAAAAGTGGAAGCAGGACAGAGGCAGGAAACTACAGACCAGTTAGTTTGACCTCAGTGGTAGTGAAAATGATGAAATCACTTCTGAACTAAAGAACTGTTTATTTATTCATTTTTAACATCAGTTTAACAACCTTTGAGCCAGAGGCTCACTTACAAAGGTACCTCGTCACAAGGAGGACAAAGACATACATACAAGAGACAATTAGCAAAACAGTTCAACAATAAGGCACAGTCAAGTTTCAAGTAACGCAGGACATAACACTGTTACCCGCAAATTTAGGATCAGTGATCAGGAGGTGGGGTAGCAGAGTTGAAATGAGGCCCAGCGGGGGGCAGCTCAGTGAGCTTTGTCACTGGGGAGGAGGTGGGGGAGGTCAGGGGCAGTGGCAAGAGTGTGAGTTGAGCAAGTGAGTTTTCAGACTGTATTTGAAGCAAGCAAGTGAGGGAGCATCAGTGATGCCAGCGGGGAGGGAGTTGTACCAGGAGGGGGCTCTATAGGGGAATGCCCTCAGACCCTGGGTGGTCCGAGCCCTTGGAACGACCAGAGCAGCTTTGCAGGAGGCGCGAGTGTGCACCATGGAGTTAGTTCGGTGAATAGAGTTAGCAAGGCCAGGAGGGGATAGACCATGGAGAGCTTTATAGATAACTTGGCAGGTTTGAAACATGAGGCGCTCATCAAGGTTGAGTAGGGAGGACATGGAGTACAGAAGGCAGGTATGGGTGAGTCTATGGGTACCGGTAATAAGTCGACATGCTTTGTTGGCGTTAGGGCGACTCTTGGAGGGCCATCTGGTCTGCTGTGTCATATACAGGAAGGCCGAGTCAATTAGGGAAAAGAACCAGGAGGTGACAGCTGCTGGAGTGAGTTTGGGGAGGCTTTTTGTGCAGTGAGGATGCCCAGCCGTGCATTGGAGGCAGAGGTCAGGGCAGAGATATGGTCATGAAAAGAGAGAGTAGAATCGAAGATTATGCCAAGGTATTTATAGGAGTGAACAAGTTCTATAGGGTGATTATGGGAGAGTGGACAGAGAGAGGAAAGTTGCGGGACTTATTTTGAGGGTGTGTAAAGAGCATAGTTTTAGTTTTCTTAAGGTTGATGACAAGACGGTGTTCAGAGAACCAGGTTTCAGCAGTGTTGTAGGCAAGCTGAAGGGAGTTCTGGAGTGAGATGGGGTTACTGTCGGAAGCAAAGAGTACTGCGTCATCAGCATAGAGCAGGACATTTCCTGCACATGCGTTGGGCAGGGAGTTGAGAAAGAGGGAGAAGAGTAAGGGCCCCAGTATGGAGCCCTGGGGAACTCCTGAGCAAATTGGGCAGGTACTGGAAAGAGTGCCACCAATCCTCACCGTTGAGAGCGGTTGGTCGGCTAGCTACACCAGGAGACTGGACCAGTGGCAAAGCCCACGCTAGCAAGGGTAGCTAACAGAAGAGGGTATGCAGATGGTATCAAAGGCTTTTGATAGGTCTATAAATATCGCACCAACGAGGGAGCCAGCATCAAGTGAGTTATGAAGGAAGTTAGCAAACTCCAGGAGTGCGGTATTTGTGCTATGACCGACTCTGAAACCATGCTGTTCAGGGCAAAGGACATCATATTTCGTGAGGTAGTCTGAAATTTGGCTAGCAGCAATTTTCTCTAAGGCTTTAGAGAGGGGAGAGAAGATAGAGATAGGCCGGTAGTTGCCTGAGAGCGTCCTGTCACCACCCTTGTGACCTCCAGACAGAGGGGAATTGCCCTAGGCAGAGGGACTTATTAAAGAGGCAAGTGATGGGAGAGATGACCTGATCCAGGACCTGCCGTAGGAGACAGGGATCAAGGGAGTCATTGCCAATAGAATTGCACTTTAGGGCTTTTAGCGAGTAGGGTTTGACTTCATGAGTGGTGACAGAACGAAGGTGGAAAGGGGGGCGGGAGATGGGAGGGGCAGACACGGGGGAGGAGGATTGAAGAAATTGCATGGGAGCACTGCACTAAGGTCAGTGAAGGAGTTATTGAGGTGTGATGCAATGAGGGCAGGGTCAGTGGAGGTAGTCCCATCAATGTCAAGAAGTGACGGGAGGGGAGTACTCCACCAGTTAGGGTGAAGTAGCACAGACAGGGATGCTAGCGAGATAAGATACAAGAGTGGGCAGGGGGGGAGGTGGGAGCCAAGGGAGCGGTGGTGATGAGGGAGGGAGTAGGGTGTGAAGGAGGAGGGGGTGGGGCTGGGGGAGGGTAGGGGCAACTGGGGGCATAGGTGTAACTGAGTAGTGGGCAGAAGGTAACCTTAGGGAGGCGAGGAATATCAGAAGGAGGAGAGGGAGTGGGGAACAAGCTGGGCCAGGGATGACAGTCATGCTAGGGTTGGGGAGGGGATTGCAGAGAGAGACAGAATAAGGACTTGGAGCCCCAGTGGGCGAACACAGGGATAGTATAGGGCGGTAGGTTAGGGAGACTGGAATGGGATGAGAGGAATCAAGCCCCCACCTGGTGGCCACCTGGTATAATCTGCAAATGGGAAAGTGAGGACTTAGGTTTTGGGATGCAGGTTTTGGGATGCAGGAGGCATCGACACAGGAAGTGACGTGGTCAGCCTGAGCCAATAAGACAAGGGCCGCCCCTGGGTGGGGGGGTGGTTGGGGAGGGTGGGCAGGCTAGCACCCTACAGCCGAGTCCACAGAGACAATCAGTGGGCTGTGGAGCTGTATAGCCAAGAGTATCAATCCAATGGCCGACAATAATGCCCAGAAGTCACGATGTTGGAGGCCTGTGTCACCTGGAGGCAGTCAGCTGGAGTCCCAAGTAGCGCTCCTGAATAGCAGCTTCCTTTGTTCCTGCACAAGCCGCGGTCGGCAGTGTTCTGTGGGGGTGGGGGGGGTGACCTGCCTGTAAAGAGGTAGGAAGGGCGAAAATTAGTATGCAGCGGGAGAAATGGAATGTGGCTAGCTTGGGTGGTGAACTGCACATGCGCAGATATATAAGCAGCACAACACAGCAAATAGAATAGTAAAAACGCCTACCCTACTAATATATCACAGTACTATGCATTTAACAGTATTATTTCATCCAGCTCTATGCGGTAAAACATAGATCAATATAGTGCTGCAGAGGGCAATGCAGTTAGGCTAGATGCCCACAAAATATTACGCTAATTACATTCAAGCTTTTTAAACTTGGACACAACTGCAATTTCTACTAACAGACCTGGGATGCAACAAGTAATCATAAGAGGCAGACATCTACTGGCGTACAGCACAAGACCCTAGGCAACAGCAACAAATCAGAAATGCAGGTACGCAGTACACATACAAGCCCTGTTCATGTCTTGCCTAGATTTGGTAACCTTTGAGTACCTAGAGGCCAGCAGGACACAGGACCCAAGGCAACATGGATTCACAGCGGGAAGGGTGACCAAAGAACTAGACCAGGGATGGGCTGTGGACATAGCCTACCTAGATTTTAGCAAGGCATTTGACACAGTCCCACACAGAAGATTACTATATAAGTTAGCCAGCCTTGGAGTGGATCCCAAGATGGTTGCCAGGGTAAAAAAAACTGGCCGGAAAACAGGTTGCAGAGGGTAATAGTCAATGGAGTCCACAGTGAAGAAAGTGAAGTTACTAGTGTGGTACCGCAGGGTTCAGTACTGGCACTGGTCCTCTTTAATGTCTTTATAAGTGATATTGCAGACGATCTGGAAGAAAAAGTATGTCTCTTTGCAGACGATGCAAAGGTCTGCAACAGGGTTGATACACAAGGTGAAGTGGAAAGGATGAGAAGGGACTTGGCATGGTTGGAGGAATGGTCAAATGTACAGCAGCTTAAATTCAATGCAAAGAAGTGCAAAATAATGCACCTAGGAAACAAAAACCCAGGGGAAGAGTACACAATGGGGGTGAGATACTAACAACAACAAAAATGGAAAGGGACCTGGGGTAGTTATAACAGATGACCTAAAGGTGGGAGTGCAATGTGAGAAGGCAGTAAGGAGGGTTGGGGGGATACTGGGATGCATAGGGAGAGGCATTACCAATAGAAAACAGGAAGTTGTTATCCCTCTGTAAAGACAGTTAGTGGGACCCCATCTAGAGTACTGCATGCAGTTCTGGAGACACCATCTCCGCAAAGACATAGTCAGGGTGGAGGCTGTCCAGAGGAGGGCAACCACAATGGTGCAGGGTCTGCACCAGAAGACATTCGAAGAGAGACTAAAGGAGCTTAATATGTATACCCTCGAAGAAAGGAAGGAGAGGGGGTACATGATAGAAACTTTCAAGTACCTCAAGGTAATCATCAAAGTCTAAGAGGGTAACATCTTTCAAAAAAAAGATGTGCAAGAACAAGAGGGCACAATTTGAAGGTAGAGGAGGGAATGGTCCAGAGGTACTATGAGGAAGTATTTTTTCCACAGAGAGGGTTGTGGATGCATGGAACAGCCTTTCCGAGGAGGTCGTGGAGTCAAAAACAGTGGGGGAATTGAAGAATGCATGGGACAGACATAGGGCAATTCTAGTGGGGGTAGGAGGAAGTAGGCTGTTGGTTAACTAGGACCTGCAGCTTATCACTTAGGTAGGGAATTGGGCAGACTAGGTGGTCCAAGTGGTCCTTATCAGCTGTCAAATTCTATGTTTCTATGTAGTGTCCAGTAAGGGAGGGAAGGGATTGTAACTGTGGCTGAGCCACCGTCCAGCTGATTCATTTCCACTTCCCTGTCTGCCCGCTCTGCCCCTGCGTGCTCACATTTTGTGACATTTATCCAGGGAGAGTTGTGAGGGTGCACCCCATGCAAGTCTATGGGGATCATTTTCAAAACGTTTTTACAGCACATTAAGCAACCTTTGATAAAAAATGAACGGCACTGCAGAACAGGCAGACAGGAACGTGAAAACAGATCAGTTGGTCAGTGGTTCAGCCACAGTTACGATCCCTTCCCTCCCTTACTGGACACTAGGAACGTTTGTAATTCTGGTACAGATTGACCATGCCTCCACAAGGAAATGGGCATTCAAGTACAAAACTGGAAAAATTTGAATCATACTCTCACTTTAAATGCATAATAAAGACTATATCGCAGCAAATGAAAAAATAAATCAGTTGAACTTCAAAACTGGTAATGTTCTATAGTCCTTCAAATGTTAAGGAGGCATACATCATTTGTCAAACTGTAGGAACGGTACAGGAAGTACTGTATTCTCAAATGCGTAATGAGAGATGTTTTAATGACAAGACTGACTTACAGTTTTTAATGTTGCCATCTATGGAATTGGACAAACTTGTGGAAAATCCTTTCAAAATGTAATAACACACAAGTGTCAGAATCATTTTTTATTTATTTTCATCTACTGAGAGTGGTACATGACTGCCTTAGAAATAAAGCTGGAAGGGAAATGTATCTTCAGGTCAAAACCAACATGATCCAGCCCAAGCTGTTATCAGACTCACAAGCAGTCATGCAAGTGGTAGATAAGAAGTACAGAAACCCAGACACTGGCAAATATGAGATGCAGAATGAAGTTCCTCAATCTGAAAGATAGCTGTGTCAAAAGACATCTATCTGGTTAGACACTAGTAGATTCAGTTAGAGATATTGAAGTATTTATAGGAAAACGATTGTTGTACAAGTTAAATGTTGTTATGGAAACCATGATTTCAGGTCACAGGCCCAGAAACTGTCATCATGTTGCTGGTTGAAGAATTTCAGTTCCACTGTCAATGGGTACAGGGTACAGGATACAGAAGTACAGGAACTCCGTTCCTGCTGCAAAAAAGGTACAGGAACTGAGTTCCTGTGCATTCCTGTTCACTTTCATCACTGCTCACAAGTAACCAACTGCTAATGTAATGTTCAATTATTTCTTTGAATAAGAAATAGTGAGTTTCATGACTATGCTCTTGTAGTAGACGTGCAAATATCCTGAAAACAAATTTAATATAAACACTGTGGTAGTCTTATTTCAGGAATTCAAAAGTAAAACAGCAGGATTGTCAAGTGCCTGAATGCTGCATCACTGAAAGTTGCACTGAGGCACTTGACTAGGGAATATATCATTCGGGATAGGGCACTAAAAAGCCGCATGCTTTCATTTAAAAGATGGGGCCCTGTTTTGGAACATCAAGTTCTATTCCACTATCTAACACCAGAAATAAAACATTCAATGGCCACTGTTATATATCAACAAAGCAGACACTCCCTGCATGAACAAACACATAACACACATCACAGTGCACAACTGGCATGAACAAACACATAACACACATCACAGTGCACAACCGGCATTGTCCAGATACAAGTTATCAACCACCACCCATGTGTAGTAGTGATCACACTGTGTCAGCTTCCTTTCCAGCCAATACCTAGCATTTGCACAAGGAATTCAGCCCCCAAATATGGGAGGACACTATAGATAGCTACTGCAGCCCTTAAACCTAAATTCTCTCAGTGAGAACTCTGTATCTCTCAACATCAGACTGCAGCTGTAAAGGCATCAATAAGACATTAGATTGATTCTATACAAGGTGTCAGTTTTACCTCTGCTGGCTAATTCTTCCTCAGTAGCACTGACAGGAAAAATGCTTAGATAACTGGAAACTGTTGCAGTCAGCTAATGGCTCTGTTGTGGTCAAACTGCCACCATGACACCACACACGCAGTCTAAAACTGCCACTGCTGTAAATGGGTGGATCCTGGCAGCTATAACCTTAAATTACCCAATTATCACTGTTAATGCTGCATTAACTACTCGACCAGGGATTTTTGGCAGAAGTGGAGAACACGGACCACCAGCATTTCTGTAAGGAATTAACGTAGGTCACATCTGACTGACTGCACCAGTGTACATGATTGCATGACAGTGTCAGTGTAGTATCAGTATTTTAAATGTCCGCTTCAGGATTCATGCTCTGCTAGTTGTTTTTAGTTTGTTTGAGTTGGGGCACCTCCCCCAACATCTATATTAAAAAGACACAGAGGTGTGGGGCAGAACCCTCCACTCAGACAGTGTGACGCACATGATGCCGTGATGTGTACTCTGCCAAGGTAATGCTCAGTCAGTAAAATTTTTTCGTTTGTTCAATTGTTTTTTTTTTTTGCCCCTATACCAAATGTTGAAAAATACACAGGGGGCAAACCTCCCAACTCAAACAAACTAAAAAATAACTGACAGAGCACACATCACATAACTACAGTAGGGTACCCTATTTGCGTACTGGTGTCCGATTTTGAAACACAGATGCACAAGTTTTTTTGTTTACTAGGGGAGACACACTAAGCTGGAAGCTTGTTTACTGGTGCAACCTGGGAGCACAATGAAGTTAAGTGACTTACTCAGGTTCACACAGCATGCAAGTGGGGGCTGTGGGATTCAGACCCAGGTCTCCAGGTTTGCAGCTCAGAGCCTTAAACCACTGTGCTATACAGCCTCCTCTGGTGTTCTCTATTGTTGCATACCTTCCAAGGGAGCTCTGAAGTTTTGCTGGATTATTTTAGTAATTTTGCTGGAGATTTGCTGAGTTTGCTGGAATAAACAGTTTATATGAAAGCCTGGGTGTGGGGGCCACAAGGCCCCCAGAATCTCTGGGGTGTTAGGTGCTCTGTGGTGCATTTTACAGCTTATTTGGAACATGTTGAACATACTATTTGGAGGCAGTACTGAGCTGCAAACCTGGAGACCTGGGTTTGAATCCCATAGCCCCCACTTGCATACTGTGTGATTCTGAGCAAGTCACTTAACATCCTTGTGCTCTCCAGTCTGCACCTGCAAACAAGCTTTCAGCTTAGTGTGTCTCACCTGGTAAAACAAAAGGTGAAAAAAAAAAGGCACTACAGACTTCTGCTAAGACACGCATCACACCTGGCTCCATGGAAATAATCTGTTTGCTCTTTATGTAATATTTTTTTTGATCTCTGAAGACCCATTTTATTATCCAGTTCACATACGTTACTATTTTTTTATAACAAATCCCACGTTGTGAGGTATTCTATCGTATGCCGATTTCCCTGAGCAGAGCCAATCATTCCGTCTTACACACACACACACACACACTCACTCCATAACAGCTCTTAAACTAGCAAACCATCCCCCCATTCTCTTTGTTGACAAAATTAATAGACAGTATATATGTTTTTTCCTGCCCTACACTACTACCTTGCCAAGTGAAAGTGTGTGTGTGGGGGGGGCACCTAGAGGGTGCCACTGGCTCTGTCACTCTGTACCCTGGAACCCCTTTCACCATCACACATCCATGATTGACAAGGGAGAGGGCAATCCTTTTGTGGCACCACTTTAGAGCACTACACTGTAACGTAGACAGCCAGCTCTGAGCGCTGAATCATTTTTTGGTTTTTTAATATAAAATGTATTACTGAATTGTCCTTGCTGAAAATGTGGTGAACCAGGATTGACCGTACTCACCCCCCCAGTTTTCAGCTGACAGATGCAAGCTAAGAGGAATGCTGACAGTATGCGAGTTCACACACTCAGTTTTTAGAGACAATGTGTTACATGTAAGGTTTTAATCAAGGATCCTGTTTTTCTAAAGTTAATTACAGACTTGAGTTAATTTTGTTAGGAGAGAAAATCATAAAGAAGGTTTATGATGTTGAAGAGGAACCTAGGTTATTACACATTATTACACAAGGGTGCGAGTTGTAAATGTCCCTGCGAAGCCTGAGTGAGGGAGGGTACAGCATGATATCAAAAGAAGTGTCATTTGAAGAAACATGAGTCAGGCTGAAGATTGCAGAATGTAATACTTTAAAAAGACATCCTGTTGTTTTGTATAAAATATATGATTTTTAAAAATATAATTGACAGAGGAGGAGCTAGCTATGACCTCACCCAAAGGGGTTGACCCATGCTGCTGTTTAAGGAATAAAGATTATTCTGTTTTACTACACAGAGACACTTTTTCTGACACTGACTAACAAAACATTGGTGAGCACTTTAAAACAAGTATTTTAGACAGAGAGTTAAATCTAAATACTTTAAGTAGGAAATTGCACTGTTTAAACCTTGTTTCTTTTAATGGATTTGCATATCTTGGGATTTAAGAGTTCTGTATTTTGTGTTTTACATATTTTTAGATATTTTAGTAAAATTCTTTTTAGAACTTACTTGGTCTGTCTTTGAATTCTTTTTATTTGTAAAAAAAGTATACGGTTAAAAGCAGACAATTAGACATAAACTTGAATAGTGGTACCAAACTGGAAAGAGAAGAGTCTTTAAATCTGAGGCCTTTATTAAAGTTTGAAAGGGTTCATCTCTGTACACCTGGTTAGTGTCCGTAGGCAAAGATATCTGGCCCCCCGAAGACAAAAATATCTGAGCCTGTGCATTGGGTATGCTAGCAAGAGGGTAACAGTTTGAATCCTTCCAAGACCTTTGACCAAAGGTTGATCTGAACTCACAAAAACAGACAAGAGGGTTACCTTGTCTGTTACACTGTTCTCAAGACTGTGCTTAGAGGTTGCCACTTTGGGAGTAGAGGGCCTGACCTGCTGAGTGGGTTAGTGACAGATTGGTGGCAGCGTGGCATAATTTTGGTATCACAAGCTTTATTGTTCTGTGTCACCTTGAGACCGTAAGCTCTCCTGCAAAGAAAGAAAAAGACAGAGTTTTATTTTAAAAAGGAAACAGAACTAAATATCACTTGGTGTACCAGTCAAGTTCTTACCTATTTTATTTTCTTTTCTAAAGTGCAAAGTCAAGTAGCCGTAGTCAGGAAGAAGATGGCCTCAGACTACAGCAGGCACACTGTAGATCACTTGAAGCGGTTGTCTGAGGGACAGGGAATCCCATTCAGGGGACAGCTAAAAGCAGAACCTTATACATGCCTTGATGGTAGCAAATACCCAGAGCAGTGAGTCACAGACCATGACTGAAAAGGACAGCAGGGCCACTGTCAGTGAAGGGCCACAGCAGCAGGAGATGGTCACCAGTATCCTGAATCCAGAGGTACTCAAACTGCAAACCTGAGTTGCGCAGGATGGAACTAGAGGCAGAGCGAGCACAGAGGGAGGCAGACCGTGAGGACTGTGAGTGCCAGCAAGCTGCAGAGGAGAAGAGAGAGCGAGAACAGAGGGAGGTAGACCATGAGGCAGAGCGACAACAGAGGGAGGCAGACCGTGAGGCAGAGCAAGAACACCGTGATGTAGAGTGAGAACGCAGAGAGGCAGAGGAGAGGAGAGAGGAGTGCCAGTGGCAACACGAGCTGGAGAAGATACGACTCTGACCAGCGGCACCAGAGCAGGGAAGTGGCTTGGGTTTAACTGGGACTGCAGGACTGGGTTACAAATTGAACTCCAAATTAATAGCTGAATTTAAAAACAGGGAAGATAATGGATACCTTTTTAAACTCTTTTGAAACAGTTTGTATTCAGGCTAAAATTCCTAGAGAGTCCTGGAGCATCCAGCTATCCCTGCTACTTACCGGGAAAGCTCGGGATGCATTGGGTCAAATGAACACTGTGGACAGTGACGATTACAGCAAGTTAAGAGCTGCACGGTTAAAAACATTTGAATTAACTACTGAATCATACAGAGCTAAATTCCGTAAGCTCAGGAGAAGCCCTGATATGAGCTATGAGGAGCTAGCCACGAAACAATATCAGTTTTTAAAACATTGGAGGGAAGGAATTGAGGCCAACTCTGTCGATAAAACTGAAAATGAGATTTTATTAGAACAGTTTTATTGGGCATGCCCAACAGAGCTAAAAACCTGGCTAGAGAACCAAGATCCCAAAACAGAGCAAGAGGCTGCTGAACTCCTGGACCGCTATGCCAAGAGCAGACCTGCTCGGAGAGCAAATGGGGTGGGCGTGGCAGCGCAGAAAGGGAAAAGCGTGCCTTCAGGGCAGCTAAAACCCTCACTGCCTCCACCGAAACCAGTCAACCCCAGGTTTCAAAGAAAAGATTTCTCTGAAGTAAGAAATGCCTATGTGTTGTGTAAAGAGATTGGGTATATTGCCAGACAGTGTCCCAAAAAGGCAAGCAGTAATACACAACCAGGTGCAAGAAAAGAAGTGGGTTGTTTGTGTGTCCCTGGAAGCATGCCAGTGAACATGAGGGAACACATGCACCCAGTCATGGTAAATGGGATACAGACGTAGGGGTTAAGGGAGACAGGGGCATCCCTGACATTGGTGAAAGGAGATCTGATATAGCCTGGTCAGCTTATCCCAAACAAATACGTAACTGTACAAGGGGTTACTGGTGAAGAGAAAACATTGCCACTGGCCAGTGTTCTCCTGGACTGGGGTGATACAGAGGGAACTGTGCAACAGGTGTCTGTGGCCAAAACCTTAGTAGTGGATGTGATCCTGGGTAACAACCTCAAACAGGGGATGGTATGTGCAGTTACCAGAGCTGCCGACCGGGAAAATTGTAGTTCCCTGAGCCCCCAGAAACCATTGGGAAGATACTGAGAGGCTGGTTCCCCAGCCTGTGTCTCCAGATGGGGAGACAGATAAAAAGGGGGTAGAAAGTTCCCCGGTAGCAAGTGACCACACAGCTACAGAAGGTTACTCCAAAGAGGGAGGGGTGACCCATTGCCAGAGGGTCGGGATTGACAGTGATCCTGACGGCCCTGACCCTAGTGCTAGGGACCCTAGTATAGCGACTGAAGGGGACCTGTCCCATGCCTTGAGAAGGTGTGAGGGGTTCACAGCTGCTCAGAGAAGTGACCCCAGTTTAGAGAAGCTGAGGGCTTGGGAAGACTCGACGGGCACTGGAAGGTGATGGCAGACATAAGATTTATTGGGAAGATGGACTTATGTATACACAGGCAGTACAGACAGAGGGAGAGAGGGAGGGATGCTAGGCAGGCAACTTGTCATTCCCCAGGGATATAGTAAGCAGTTGCTCAAGGTTGCCAATGATATTCCCTTGTCTGGTCATCTGGGAATCATCGAACTATGCAGCAGTTGGCCCAGAATTTCTACTGGCCTAACTTCACCCAGCAGGTGAAGGAGTATTGCAAGTCTTGTCACCAGTGCCAAAAATAAGGAAGGCAGGCAAGAAACCCAAGCCACCCTGATCCCCTTGCCCATAGTGGAGGAGCCATTCCAGAGGGTGGGAATGGATATTGTGGGGCCTTTAAATACCCCCAGCTCCTCAGGAAAGAGATTCATCCTGACTGTGGTGGATTATGCCACCCGTAACCCAGAGGCAGTCACCCTATCCTCTCTGAGGACAGAAAGTGGCAGATGCCTTGCTTGGGATTTTCTCCGTGTTGGGTTTCATAACAGGTAATCACCAATCGAGGGGTTCCTTCATGTCGGACCTAGTGAAATGTTTATGGAAGAGTGTGGGGTGGTGCAGAGATGCACGACACTGTATCACCCACAAGCCTATGGGCTTGTGGGCAGCTTCAATGGTACCCTAAAGTCAATGCTCCAGGCATTTGCTGAACAGCATGAGAGGAACTGGGAGAAATACCTTCCCCACCTGTTGTTTGCATACAGGGAGGTGCCCCATGAGTCGACAGGATTTTCCCCCTTCAAACTCTTATATGGACGCCGGGTATGTGGGCCCTAGACTTGATCCAGGAGGACTGGGAAGGCAAGCATGCCACCAAGGGAACTCCCATTGTGGATTACATCCTTAGGTTTAGGGAAAGGCTGAAGGAGCTTATGGGGACAGCCCAGAGCAACCTGGCAGCTGCCCAACAGAAACAAAAGTGTGGTATGACCACAGAGCCAGAGCTCACTCGTACATGGTGGGTCAGGAAGTCATGGTCCTTATTCGGTCTGGAAAAAGACAAGCTGCAAGCTGAGTGGGCAGGACCATACAAGTGGTTAGAAGGTAAATGATGTGAACTACATTGTGGGTTACCTGACAGAAGACAGACTGAAAGGCTGTACCATGTCAACATGATGAAGCCATATGCAAATTGGGCTGACATGGTGTTTGCAGTGTGTAGTCATGCGGAGGGACGGACAAAGGAGACCCCTTCTGGACTTGCTGGAAGAAGAGTAGGATTCCTCTGTGGAGGCAGTAAAATTGTCTCCCAGCTGACCCCGGACCAGGTCCAGAAAGTAAGGGCGGTTTAGCAGACTTTGCCCCTTGTTTAGCGCGCCAAGCCTGGACTAACCCCTTAGCGACACACGATGTGGAGACAGGGACACAGGCGCCCATACGGCAAACAGCATATCGGGTGTCAGAGGCTGTCCAAAAGGACATTAGGAGGGAGGTGGAGGAGATGCTGGGTTTAGGGGTAATCCAGAGCTCCCACAGCCCCTGGGCCTCACCCGTGGTCCTTGTACCTAAGCCAGATGGCTCAACTCACTTCTGTGTGGACTGAATGCAGTCACAAAGTCCGATGCCCACCCGATGCCCTGGACGAACTCCTGGACAAGTTGGGAGGGGCAACCTACCTTACCACAACTGACCTAACCAAGGGGAACTGGCAGGTAGAACTGACAGACAGAGCTTGGGCGAGGTCGGCCTCCATCACTCCACTAGGCTTATTTGAGTTTAAAGTAATGCCTTTCGAATGAAGAATGCACGGTCCTCTACAAAGGTTGGTGAACCAGGTGTTAAATGAAGCTGAGAAGCACGCATAGCATACCTGGGTGACACTGCCATCTTTAGTACCAGCTGGGAGGAACACCTTTCACACCTTAGGGAAGTGCTGGGCAGGATACAGAGGGCCGGGCTCACTGTCAACGCCGAGAAGTGCCAGGTGACCATGGGAGAGGTTGCATACCTCGGGCATGTGGTAGGCCGGGGACAGCTCTATCCTAACCAAATAAAGATAAAGGTGATACAGGCGTGGCCCAGACCAGAAACCCAGAAGAAGGTCAGAAGTTTTCTGGGGACAGCAGGGTACTACAGAAAGTTTGTACTTAATTATAGTGCTCTGGCTGTACCGCTATCTGACCTGACAAAGAAAAGGATGCCCAATAAAAATTCCTGGGACCCAGCCTGTGAGGAAGCCTTTACTAGACTGAAGGAGGCACTGTGCAGTGCTCCTGTTTTGACAAGTTCAGACTATAGCAAAACCTTCATAGTTCAGATGGATGCCTCAGACATGGGTATTTGGGCAGTAATGAGCCAGATGTCTAGCCAAGGGACAGATCACCCAGTTGCCTACCTGAGCAGAAAGCTGCTCCTCAGGGAGCAAGCATACGCCACTGTAGAGAAGGAATGTCTTGCCATCGTGTGGGCTCTAAAGAAATTAGAGCCATACTTGTATGGGCAGCATTTTGTGGTGCAGACTGACCACAACCCCCTGGTTTGGCAGAAGCAGATGGGGAAGAGCAATGGCAGACTACTAAAATGGAGTCTTGCTTTGCAAGAGCATGATCTAAAAATCGTACACAGAGCTAGAGCGAAGAATCAGAACTCAAATGGGCTGTCTAGGGTCTTTGAGGTGAACTGATTTGGAAGCTCATCCCATGTGGGGATAGATCCCCAAATTCAGTCTAGGTGGGGAGGAGTGTAACACAGACAGCCAACTCTGAGTGCGGTATCATTTATTTATTTTTTTATATAAAAGTATTACTAAATTGCCTCTGCTGAATATGTGGTGAACCAGGACTGACCTTACTCATCTCCCCCCCCCCCCAAGTTTTCAGCTGACAGATGCAAGCTAAGAGAAATGCTGACAGTATGTGACTTTACACACACTCAGTTTTTAGAGACAATGAGTTACATGTAAGGCTTTAATCAAGGATCTTGTTTTTCTGAAGTTAATTACAGACTTGAGTTAATTTTGTTAGGAGAGAAAATCATAAAGAAGGTTTATGACATTGATGAGGAACCTAGGTTATTACACATTATTGCACAGGGGTGCGAGTTGTAAATGTCCCTGTGGAGTCTGTGTGAGGGAGGGTAGAGCATGAGATCAAAAGAAGTGTAATTTGAAGAAACATGAGTCATGCTGAAGGATTGCAAAATGTAGGACTTTAAAAAGACTTCCTGTTGTTTTGTATAAGACATACATTTTTTTTTAAATATAATCTGACAGAGGAGGAGCTAGCTATGACCTCACCCAAAGGGGTTGGCCCATACTGTTGTTTAAGGAATAAAGATTATTCTGTTTTACTACACAGAGACACTTTTTTCTGACACTGACTAAGAAAACATTGGTGAGCACTTTAAAACAAGTATTTTAGACAGAGGCCCAGAATATTCAAACTGTGCCAGGCTGTGGCGCAAGCCTGGGCTCAAGCGCAACCCAGCTCTTGTGGGGGTGCTGACTAGGCGATATTCAGCAGACTGCGCCATGGCACAGCATTGTTGAATATCGCACCCTACTACCCAGTGTGTGCATGGCGCGAGTGGCACTGCACTAGTGCAAGTGGCCAGAGTGGAGCAGAGGATGCACTAGCGTAAGTTCCGTTGTTCTATCGCGGCAACATAATATTCTAAAGTGCACATACAAGTGCGCCGCATAATAATATGTATGCAAAGGCACAAATGGGGCCATTTCATGTCATTATCAACCCCATATGCATGCAGGTGCGCTGATCGGCGACGACGCCCTGTCAGGCAGCAGCTGTCAGGGAACGACACCCCCTGCACAGCACGGCAATGTGCCCCACAGCCTGATCACGGGCATTTGTAAACTAAAAGTGATTTCTATATCCCTGGTGGTCCAGTAGACCACTGTCAGCCCGATCGATGGCTTAAGTATTAATAAAATAAGTTCAAATATCCCTGGTGGTCCAGTAGACTACTCACAGCCTGATCACGGGCATTTGTAATAAAAACAAATGACGTCCAATATCCCTGGTGGTCAGCGGTACCCACTCCACCACCCACTAAGCCCGCCCGTTCCCCGGTCAGCGACGGGCAGCAGCACACCATCTGCCTGCCGCCCGCTGCCAACGACTGACCACCATAGGTAGGGCTGTCGCCCACTGGTCCACAGTGTGAGCCAATGGGCATGCAGCCGTACCATACATTCAGATATGTAGATGGATCATTCACATATCTGGAGTTAATAATGTCGCACTACGAGCTGCATACCGTGGCTCCTCTAGGCTCCAATGGCGTGAACCTATCAGTAATCGTCGGCAAGCGGCTGATGGTGTGGTGCCTGCCGCCCGCGCTGACCGGGGAGGAGCGGGCAGTGGGGCTCAGTGGGCAGTGGGAGGGAAGATGCATGGACCACCGAGGATGGACGTCATATATTTGTACAAATGCCTGCGATCAGGCTGCGAGCGGTCTACTGGACCGCAAAAATATTGGAACTTATTTTATTAATACTTAAGACTGCGATCGGGCTGACAGCGGTCCACTGGCCCACCAGGGATATAGGAATTACTTTTATTTTACACATGCCTGTGATCGGGCTGACAGCAGTCCACTGGACCACCAGGGATTTTGAAGGGTCATTTCTGTGTGTATGCCCGCGATCGGGCATGGGGGAGGTGCCGCTAGGTGCAGCCAGAGCTTGGGTGGCCACCCACAGGTGGCAGCTGCCATGTTGCACCCTGCAATATGGCAGCTCACCTGTGGTGGACAGCCGTTATTCCTTTTTTTTTTTTGGCTCACCTGTGTGCGGCACAAGTAGGGGGTGTGCATGCATGGACTCGGCACATCCTGTGCTGAATATCGGGATGTGCAGGTATGCATGGGCATGCCCCCGCGCATGTTGCTGATGCACTCGACGCTCGGAGTTTCATGACAGGCACAGTGCCATTTGAATATTGCGCCAGGGCGCATCAGTGGGTTGCGCATAGCGCAACACTGTTGCACCATGCGCAACCCTTTTGAATATCAGGGCCAGAGAGTTAAATCTAAATACTGTAAGTAGGAAATTGCACTGTGTAAACCTTGTTTCTTTTAATAGATTTGTATGTCTTGGGATTTAAGAGTTCTGTATTTTGTGTTTTACATATTTTAGTAAAATTATTTTTTGAACTTACTTGGTCTGTATTTGACTTCTTTTTATTTGTAAGAAAAGTATATGGTTAAAAGCAGACAATTAGACATAAGCTTGAACAGTGGTACCAAACTGGAAAGAGAAGCGTCTTTAAATCTGAGGTCTTTATTAAAGTTTTAAAGCATTCATCTCTATACACCTGGTTAGGTGCCCGTACACAAAGATAGCTGGCCCTCCGAAGACAGAAATATCTGGGCCTGTGCATTGGGTATGCTAGCAATACGGTAACAGTTTGAATCCTTCCAAGACTTGAGACCAAAGGTTTATCTGAACTCACAAAAACAGACAAGAAGGGTTACCTTGTCTCTTACACTATTCACAAGACTGCGCTCAGAGGTTGGCACTTTGGGAGTAGAGGGCCTGACCTGCTGAGTGGGTTTGTGACATCACTATGTAACAACTCAGCTGCTCGAGTCCCCCAAGACCCTCCTGAATGGAGATGCACCAAAAAGAAGCAAGCATGGTGAGCAAAAACCTCAAAGGAAATGTGTGACATACCTTGTTGGGCTTCAGAGCCCTTTTCCCTGTGGGGGCGATAGTCAATCTGTGTCAAAATTACAAAAGCTACTAATAGTTATGGCAGCCGCAACCAACAGCTGGGTCATTCTCTGTGCCCTGCAGGGGGCATGCCTCAGACAGCTAGTGTTAGAACACACTCAGGAGGAAGCAGTCTTAGACATGGTACTCTCAAATGGGGATGGAGAGAGGATCTCAGATTTAGAGGTGGGTAGCCATCTAGGAATAAGCGACCACCAAACAGTGTGGTTCACAATAAACACAACTGTATAGTGAAACCTTACAAAAGCAAGAGTGTTGGACTTTAGGAGGGCTGACTTTGGTACAATGGGAGAGTGCCTCAGAAAAGTACTAGCAAACAGGCAAGAAGGAGGGGTGGAGAAACAATGGGGAAAAATCGAAACTGCCTTCTCAGAGGCAACAAACCTTTACGTAAAGCAAATCAACAAAAACAAAACAAAAAGCCACTATGGTTCTCAAAAGAGGTGGAAGGGACGGTTAAGCAGAAAAGGATAGCATTCAGAAAATATAAGGAAAACAGAAGGAGCAGGACAGTGAACTATATCAGTTAAAGCGGAAGGAGGCTGGGAAGGCAGTCAAAATAGCAAAGGCCCAAATTGAGGAAAAGATAGGCAACTCTGTTAAGAGGGAGGGATAAAACCTTTTTTTTTTTTTGGTACAGTAGGGAGAGAAGAAAGACCAAGGGAGGGATTCTGAGGCTTATTAAAGGGAAGGGAAAGTGAGTGAGCAGAGGGTGACAGTGAAAAAAGCAGGGATACTGAACAAATATTTATGTTCAGTATTCACAAAAGAAGAGGAGGGGAAGGTACCTAAACCAAACAAGAGAAACACTCTGGATAGGGGTGTCGATACCAGTCCATTTACAGAAGAAAGGGTTCTGAAAGAACTCTTACAACTGAAGGTGGACAAAGCAATGGGGCCTAACAGATTCACCCCAGAATTCTTAAAGAACTAAGGGTAGAATCAGTGACACCACTGACTACTATCTTTAACAAATCATGGGAGGATGGGGTGGTACCCGAGGACTGGAGGAGGGCAGATGCGATTCCACTTCACAAAAGTGGGAGCTGGACAGAGATAAGAAACTACAGACCAGTTAGTTTGACCTCAGTGGTAGTGAAAATGATGGAATCACTTCTGAAGGAAAGAACTGTTGCGTACCTAGAGGCGGTACACAGGACCCAAGGCAGCATGGATTCACAGCAGGAAGTTCATGTCAGACAGATCTACAGATTTCTTTGACTGGATGACCACAGAAGTAGACCAGGGATGGGCTGTGGACATGGCCGACCTAGATTTTAGCAAGGCATTTGACATAGTCCCACACAAGATAAATATACAAGTTAACCAACCTGAGATGGGTCCCAAGGTGGTTGCCTGGGTAAAAACTGGCTAGAAAACAGGGCGCAGAGGGTAATAGTAAACAGAGTACACAGTGAAGAGTAGAAGTTACTAGTGGGGGTATAGTAGGTGCAGTACTGGGAACACACTCTTTAATGTCTTTATAAGTGACACTGCAGAGGATCTGGAAGGAAAAGTATGCATCTTTGTAGATGAATCAAAGATCTGCAACAGGGTTGATACACAAAGTGGGGTGGAAAAGATGAGAAGGGAATTGGCATGGTTGGAGGAATGGTCAAATGTATGGCAGTTTCGATTCAATGCAAAGAAGTGCAAAATAATGCCCCTGGGAAACAAAAACCTAGGGGAAAGAGTACACAATGGGGGGTGACATACTAACAACAACAGAAATGGAAAGGGACCTGGGGGTAGTTACAATAGATGACATAGTCAGGGTGGAGGCTGTCCAGAAAAGGGCAACCAAAATTATGCTGGGTTTGCACCAGAAGACATACGAAGAGAGACTAAAGGAGCTTAATATGTATACCCTCAAAGAAAGGAGTTGGGGGGACAGGACAGAAACTTTCAAGTACCTCAAGGAAATCGACAAAGTCTAAGAGTGTAACATCTTTCAGAAACAAGCATTTGTCAATGCAGAATGTTTGCTTGCTGGCATTGGCAGTGGTAGTGTAGAAGTTACAGAGCTGCGTAATAGGAATGGCAGTGAAGTATTGAAATGAAGCCAACCCCAACACCACCCTGCAGAGAGTGACATGCATTGGGGTGTGCCTTTGGGTGAGCCAGGCATAACGGCCATGCCATTTCACCACACCCCACCCTGCAGACACTGACAAGTGTCACGGTGTGCCTTGGGGTCTTTAGCCCTTATGTGCACCCCATTCCATCAGGAAATACTGTGAGACGGGTGCGGTATAGGAGAATGGGGTCAACTTTGGGGCCGAAGAGTCCAAGGCATACCTCGATGCCTCTCACTGGCTGCAGGGTGTGGAATGGTATGAGCATTACAGGCAAGAATCCCAAGTCACACCACTGATGCCTGTCATTCTCTACAGGGTTGGGCGTTATGGTTGGAAACCCAAATACCTCAGGCATTTGTTGGTATTTTCACTCCAAATTTTCAGCATGTTTTTTTTGTGACCCCACCTCATGAACAGTGGCAATATCAGTTTGTTAGCCGAAAGCTGCTTATGCACAGCGACTACGGCATTTAGCACCACAGGTGCAAAAACATTCCGAACAGGATGTAAAAAATGACAGCTGTACTGTTCATGGGGAGGTGTAAAAAATGGCAATGTTGCAAATCTGCAGTAAAAATATTAAAAAAACTGGTGAAGTCACAAGCGTGCATAGAAACTGTGCAACGCACACCTGTAATGTAATTAGTTTGGTTTTTTTTTTTGGTTTTTTTAAACAGCAGATTGTCAACACAGGCATTTTGGGACCTCTAATCACGAACAGTGTCACTGCGATTTTCTTTATCTGTCCCGAACAATGATTTCCCACAGCGACCATGCATCTCTGCGCCGAAAGTGTAAAAACACATTTCGGCCATGTTGTGAAAAGTGACAGCTGTACTGTTCATAAGGAAGTGTGGAAAAATGTCATTGGTGAAAATCTGGACTGAAAATATTACAAAGTCATGAACTTACGAGGGTGCGTGGAAACTGCACAATGCTCACTTGTAACACAGTCATTTTATGGACTTTTGTCACCAAATTTTCAACATAGAGATTTTAAGACCTCTGCTCATGAACAGTGTAACTGTGATTTTCTTAATCTGTCCCAAACATTGCTTTCGGCACACCAACTGCACCATTGTGCGCTACATGTGCGAAAACACATTCTGGGCGACATGTGAAAAATGACAGCTGTACTGTTCATAAGGAAGTGTTATAAAATGGCAATGTTGAAAATCTGGAGTGAAAATACTGAAAATTTGTAAACTTACGAGCGTGCGTAGGAACTGCGCAACGCACACTCATAATACAGTCATTTTTAGGAATTTTTTCACAAAATTTTAAACATAGCCATTTTAAGACCTCTGCTCATCAACAGTGTCACTGTGATTTTCTTAATGTGTCCCATACATTGATTTCGCACACCGACTGTGCCATTGTGCGCGCTACATGGGCGGAAACATGTTTTGGGCAAGGTGTGACAAATGACAGCTGTACTGCTCATAAGAAGGTGTAGTAAAATGGCAATGTTGAAAATCTGGAGTTAAAATATTGAAAATTTGTGAACTTACGAGCATGCGTAGGAACTGCGCAACGCACGCTCGTAAAACAGTCATTTTTTGGAATTTTTCCACCAAATTTTCAAAATAGGCTTCTTGAGAGCCCACCTTATGAACTCTGGCAGTGTTGTTTCGTTAATCGGTCCCAAAGGTGATTTCGCACAGTGACTGCGAAATCACCCTTCGGGCCCGAATAACGCCACGACAGTGACAGCATTCATGAGAAGGGGTCCCAAAAACCCCATGTTGAAAATTTGGTGCAAAAATTCCAAAACATGCCTGAGATATGCAGCACAGTTGAAAAAACCCTATCTATCCTATTATACAGCTTACCTCAGTTCACGGTCGGCTTTGAAGAGTGCAGACCTGTTCCCAGTCCACCGAAGATCGTCACGCCGAAGTCCAGAGGTAAGTATGGGGGGGGATGTGGGGAGTCAGGATGCGAGTGGGTGGGTGCGGGTTGTGGGAGGGGGCAGGAGAAGCGCCAAGGGACAGTTTTTATTTGCAGGTTTTTTTTTAAATGATGCAGTCGTTTGCCATGCTGGGGTGGGCTCCCAGTGTGGCACAAGGACGCTAGTTGGCGATGGAGCCGACAGGATTGGGCACCCCGTCGGCCATAGCATCTGTTCGCCATGCTGGGGTGGGCTCTGGCGGTAGCACCTGTACTCTCGGGGGGGACAGTGGAATAGCGAAGTTGGGCACCCCGTCAGCCTCGATGAGTTGCCACGCTGGGGTGGGCACGCAGGCGTGGCATGTGGAAGGCTTTTGGGGGGGGAGAGCAGCACAGCCGACCAGGGATTGGGCACCCCCAGCTATACAGTGTGTGCGTCGGGGGGGGGCAGCACACAGTATGCGTGTGTGTGTGTGTGTGTGTGTGTGTGTGTGTAGGGGGAGCGCGCATGAGCAGGCAATATCTTATTGCTGCTTACTGAAGCATAGCTCCCCCTTTCAACTGTACTCCACTGTATTCTGCAGCTGTCATAGACAGCTCGAGCAGGCATTGGAGAACTGCGGCCGCACCTGCAAACACACTGCCTGAATTGGAAGAGGACTGCCACACCTCCGAAAACTCAGATGATGGCACTATGTTTCTTGCACATGCGTGCATGCAAACATAAAAAGAGATGTGCAAGAATGAGGGGGGATGGCTCAGAGGTAACGAGAGGAATTTTTTTTCATGGAGAGGGTTTTGGATGCATGGAACAGCCTTTCTGAGGAGGTTGTGGAGTCAAAAACAGTGGAGCAATTCAAGAATGCATGGGACAGATATAGAGCAATTCTAGTGGAGGTAGGAGGAAGTATACTGTTGGTTAACTATAGTAAGCAGCTTATCACTTAGGAAGGGAACTAGGCAGACTAGGTGGTCCAAGTGGTCCTTATCTGCCATCAAATTCTATGTTTCTCTACAGTGTCCAGTAAGGGAGGGAAGGGATTGAAACTGTGGTTGAGCCACTGGCCAGCTGATCCCTTTTCACTTCCCTCTCTGCCTGCTCTGCCCCTGCGCGCTCACATTTTCCGACATTTATCCAGGGAGAGCACGAGGGTGTACCCCATACAAGTCTATGGGGATCATTTGCAAAATATTTTTACAGCACATTAGGCAACCTTGACAAAAATGAAAGTCACTGCAGAACAGGCAGACAGGAGCGTGAAAACAGATCAGCTGGTCAGTGGTTCAGCCACAGTTACGATCCTTCCTCCCTTACTGGACACTAGGAACGCTTTGAAATTCTGGTACAGATTGACTATGCTTCCACAGGAAATGGGCATTAAAGTACAAGACTGGAAAAATTTGAATCATACTCTCACTGTAAATGCATAGTAAAGACTATATTGCAGCAAATGAGAAAAGTGTCAGTGGCTCAGTAGGTACACTCGCCTCTGATGGGGAGATCAGAGGGTTGCGCAGTTCAGTTACCACATCTGGTACTTGGGTTAATATCCCAGTACTGACACTGTAGTGCAGCATGAGAGGAGTGCTGCACTTCTGAGGCTGCCGTCTTTCGGATGAGACGTTAAACAGAGGTCCCATCTGCCTGGATTGGAGGAAGTTCAGGTGCATGTTAAAGATCCCATGGCAGTTATCGAAAAGAACAGGGGAATTTCCACAGTGTCCTGGCCAAATTTCCCTCGATCAGTAAAAAAAATAAAAAATACCACCAACAGCTTAATCGTGTTCAAGGTCAGTTGCCGTTCATCTGTATCTCCCCAGGTTGTGCCTGAAAATAGGCAGGATTTGTCTAGTGCACTTACCTGGTCAACAAAAATAAAGAAATAAATTAATTAGTTGCACTTCAAAACTGGTAATGTTCTATAGTCCTTTAAATGTAAAGAGGCATACATCATTTGTCAAACTCTAGAGATGGTACAGTAAGTACTGTATTCTCAAATGCACAATGAGAGAAGTTTTAATGACAGGACTGATTAACAGTCCTTAATGTTGCCATCGATGGATTGGGCAAACTTGTGGAAAATCCCTTGAAAATATAATAATACACAAGTGTCAGAATCATTTTTTATTTATTTTAATGTACTGAGATTGGTACACGACTGCCTTAGAAATAAAGTTGGAAGGAAAGGTATCTTCAGGTCAAACCAACATGATCCAGCACGAGCTGTTATCAGACTCACAAGTAACCAACTGCTAATGTAATCTTCAATTATTTCTTTGAATAAGAAATAGTGGGCTTATAACAATGCTTTTAGTAGATGTGCAAATACTCTGAAAACAAATGTAATATAACATTGTGGTACCTTTATTTCAGGAATTCAAAAGTAAACAGTAGGATAGTCAAGTGCCTGAATGCTGCATCACAGAAAGTTGCACCAAGGCACTTGACTAGGAATAATATGCCAACGATCTTGTTCTTTACTCATCCTCCTCAAACCTCTCAGATATCAACCTGAATCTCAATAGTAACTTCAATACATTTCAGAGCTGGCTACTGCAAAACAAACTTGTCTTAAAAATAAAATGGTGACTATGCTCTTTGGTTCAGGTTCAAAAATTCGGTCTGGCACCCAGCCATTAAGTATTGAGCGCTTGATGGCTCCCCTTAACACAGTTACCACTTTTAAATACCTAGGAGAACCACTGATCCAGTCTTGGATTTTGATCTGCACCTAGCCTCAGTCATTAAATCTGTCAATGTTCAACTTGGACTGGCATATAAGGTGAGACATAGCCTAACATCCACGGTGAGGATGGCCATTGCATAGGGATCCTGAGACCCAAATTGGCATATGGGTTAATAGCCTTACCGGCAACTACTGGCCGGCTCCTCCAAAAGTGGGATGTCTGCTATAACAGCATTTGCCATTTTGCTCTGTCTTTACCCAAACTTACTCACTGATGCACACTATACTCCAGTCTGGGATGGGTTACCCCTCAGCCTTCAGTCAGTTTACTTCCTACTTTTTTATAAAGAATATAATCTCCTCCCAGATACCTGACAAATTGGCTCTACTGCTCAAACCTGTGACCTCTTCCTACCCACTGAGATCATCTGACAAATCCAGTCTTGTCCAACCGAGATGTAAAACCAAAATGGGGGAGAATGCCTTCTCCAGCTGGGCCCCTAAACTACGGAACTCCCTTCCACTGAGTCCAAGAATCTCTCCTTCTCCATGCAGCTTCAAACAGGAGCTCCCTATGGCTCTTCTAAGCTCTGAACACTCCTCCTGTTCTCTATCCACCCACTCCTGTACTGGTTCCTCCTAGTCGCCTACCGGTTCCAACCTCTACTACTCTCAAACCTGCCTGGAAATCTTGCTATGTCCTCTCTTCTTGCACTTACTCACTAGTTGTAGTTATTTATTTATTTATTTAAATTTCAGAATTACAATCTTTGAGTCGAAGACCTTTGCAAAGGCTCCACGTCAGCACAAAACAGAACATTGCATCAAGACATATTGTACATAGTTCTCAAACAGAACATTACATTTCGACAAACTGTACATAAAAGATCACTATAAATGGTATTTACAATGGGTGGTTACCATCTCAAGGGTGTTAGAGGACCATGGGTCAACGAGGTGTGGTGGGACAGGGTGTCCAATTTAGAGGGACTTTGCTAAGCCCCGCGTTGAGGTAAGAATACCACAGGGTAAAGGCCTTGTCAAACAGCTTTATAATGAGGCTAGGAGGACTGTTGAACAGCTACAGGCCTCCGAGTCAAGAAGAAGTCTCTTGATATCAGTTTTGAATTGGACAAGACTTGGGGCCAGAGAGATGGAGGATGGTAGGTTGTTTAGCCACAGGGGAGCTCGATAACAGAAGGACCTTTGCCCTAGAGAGGTCCTACAGTGAGGGACAATGAGGCAGGTGCTTGCCTGGCACCTAGGGGTACACCTGTGTGGGGCTGGTTGGATGAGGGGTGTAGACCATTAGGTGTAAGCTTCATTAGTATTTTTTGGCTTGAGGCAAGTATATGACTTATGAGTGTTAGTTATTTGCACTTACATTCCTGTTTTGTTACTACAAATAGATTCCGCAAATGTACTGTCATTGCTGAAAATTTTGTATAAAAGTGTATTATGTCTGACTTCAACTTATTTCCATGATGTTTTCTTGTATCTACTATTGTTTATAGCCTTTGTTGTAATCTCCGGTCGCATCTGAAAACAGGCAGCTATGCTGTCTAGTGTACCTACCCGTCAACAAAAACAAAATAAATATTATTTGGGATAGAGCACTAAAAAGTCGCATGCTTTCATTTAATAGATGGGGACCTGTTTTGGAACATCAAGTGCGATTCACTATCGAACACTAGAAATAAAACATTCAATGGCCACTGTTACATATCAACAAAGCAGACACTCCTGCATGAGCAAACACATAACACACATCACAGTGCACAACCGCATTGTCCAGATGCAGTTATCAACCACCACCCATGTGTAGTAGTGATCATACTGATCAGCTCCTTTCCAGCCAATACCTAGCATTTGCACAAGGAATTCATCCCCAAAATATGGGAGGACACTATAGATAGCTACTGCAGCGTTAAACCTAAATTCTCTCAGTAAGAACTCTGTATCTCTCAACATCAGACTGCAGCTGTAAAGGCATCAATAAGACATTCGATTGATTCTATACAAGGTGTCAGTGTTACCTCTGCTGGCTAATTCTTCCTCAGTTGCACTGACAGTAAAAATGCTTAGATAACTGGAAACTCAGTTGCAGTCAGTGAATGGCTCTGTTATGGACAAACTGCCACCATGACACCACACACGCTGCCAAAAACCGCCACTACTGTAAATGGGTGGATCCTATGGCTATAACCTTAAATTACCCAATTATCACTCAGCTCCATTAACGCTGCATGAGCTACTCTACCAGGGAGTTTTGGCAGAAGTGGAGAACGCCGGACCACTGGCATTTCTGTAAGAAATTAACATAGGTCACATCTGACTGACTGCACCAGTGTACATGATTGCATGACAGCGTCAGTGATAGTATCGGTATTTTTAAATGTTCGCTTCAGGATTCATGCTCTGCTGGTTGTTTTTTTAGTTTGATCTGGGGCGCTTTGCCGCCCCCCCCCCACATCCCCTATGTTAAAAAAGACAGAGGGTGTGGGGGCAGAGCCCTCCACTCAGACAGACTGACGAACATGATGCCATGATGTGTACTCTGCCAAGGTAATACTCAGTCAGTTACTTTTTGAGTTTGTTCAATTGGGGGGTTTGCCCCCAACACCAAATGCTGAAAAATACATGGATGGGGCAAACCCCCCCAACTCAAACTAGAAAATAACTGACAGAGCACGCATCACATAACTACCATCGGGTACCCTATTTGCATACTGGTGTCCGATTTTGAAAGACACTTGCACAAGTTTTTTTTGTTTTTTTACCAGGAGAGAGACACTAAGCTGGAAGCTTGTTTACAGTGCAACCTGGGAGCACAAGAGAAGTTAAGTGATTTACTCAGAGGTCACACAGTATGCAAGTGGGGCTGTGGGTTCAAACCCAGGTCTCAGGTTTGCAGCTCTGAGCCTTAAACCACTGCACTATACTGCCTCCTCCAGTGTTCTCTAGTATCGCTGGGTTTCTTTTTAATCAATAATCAGTGATAGTGTAGAATATCGGCTACACCTAGGAAGCTTGGCATAAAAGCTTGAATACAGCGCTGCTTTTGGTGACCTTCCTACTCAACCCAAATAAATTAATACAAAGTAAAGGCGACTATACCAAATAGTGCAACTTGAGCACTACGCTAATAACGTAGGTCCTACACAAGGTTGCCAACAGAAATTCCTGGACCCAGAACACACCTTTAGGACTGCCCCCTTAGCCTCACATCTCCTGTTACAGGGCAACCTGAGCCACTGGACCTGGGAGAGTTGCCCGCCCTGCGTACCAATATTCAACACTATCACCCAATAATCTTGATTTAGAAGCTATCAACTAACACCAATGACATGAGCTGCACTTTACAAGTGCCTTAGCTTGCCAAATTTGACTTCCCGACCAGAAAATAGTAAAAGCTGGCTGAGGTAGCTGACCTCCAGCTCAGTATGCTGAAGTTATCCGCTTGTTGTAAGTCTGAATGATGCAGTAAACTGCTGTAGATTCCACTCTGCAGAATGATGGAGACTTGGGAGTCCATGCGCATGGCATCCCACTACTACAGGAATACACGGGACTCTGCAGCACAAACTTTCTAATAAATACTCTCACTAGCGTTATCGGCCTCGCCTAGTGGCATCTTTCACGCCTCTGTTGTTTTTCAGATTGATAACACACTTCTGTTAATTCTTAGCTGAGTGACAGATACGTATGGCAAGCACAATCCACATTACACGCAATAATACCTCCATGGTTCTTTGCTAGTAACAAGAAGTGTTCGTCACTTTAAATAATCCAAAATTATTGTAAATCATTTTGTGTACTCGTCGCCTATTGGGTAGCTGACTATGACGCCGGAAAAGCTCTGCCCCCTCCTCTGCTCAGACTTCGTTGACCGGGCGTTCATTTAACCTGATCGATTGATTTTTTTTTTGTTCTGGGCTGCTGTGAGCGCGACCTACTCCACATGACTTGAAAGGAAAAATTACACTGGCACAATACAAGTTGACTACAGATAAAGGCATCCATGCCCACAGTGCCTACACTATAAACGCCCCCAAGCCAGTCGTGTATGCCCTATAAAGTCCCCACCTAAGCCATTTAACGTGTACCACTAGCCGTAGCTACTATATTTTGGGGCGATAGTGGAGAACATCGGACCACCGCTGCTTGCGCAAGAAAATGCGTAAGCCGAACAGGTGATGTAGGCGAGACATTGAGTCTGAATGGAATTCGGCGCTAGTTATCAAGTTTGAGGTCAATAGCACTTCACTTGTATTCTTAGAATTGGGTGAAATCTTGTATTAGTTTATTTGAGTTGGGGGGGGGGGTCAACATGGACTCCAAGTCTCCATCATTCTGCTGGAGTCTACAGCAGTATACTGATACTGCATCATTCAGACTTCCAGCAAGTGGATAATCTCAGCATACTGAGCTGGAGGTTGGCTACCTCCTGCCAGCTTTTACTATTTTCTGGTCGGGAAGTCAAATTTGTCAAGCTAAGGCACTTGTAAAGTGCTCATGTCATTGGTGATAGCTGATAGCTTCTAAATAAAGATTATTGGGTGATAGTGTTGAATATTGGGTACGCTTAGGGCTGGCAACTCTCCCAGGTCCAGTGGCTCAGGTTGCCCTGTAACAGGAGATGGGAGGCTAAGGGGGCAGTCCTAAAGGTGTGTTCTGGGTCCAGGAATTTCTATTGGCACCCTTGTCTAGGACCTACATTATTAGCATAGCGCTCAAGTTGCACTATTTGGTATAGTCACCTTTACTTTGTATTAATTTATTTGGGTGAGTCACCAAAGCAGCGCTGTATTCAAAGCTTTATGGCAAGCTTCCTAGGTGTACCTGATAGTTACACGATCGCTGATTATTGACTAAAAAGAAGCTCCGGGATACTAGAGAACACTGGAGGAGGCAGCATAGCACAGTGGTTTAAGGCTCAGAGCTGGAGACCTGGGTTTGAATCCCAGAGCCCCCACTTGCATACTGTGTGACCCTGAGTAAATCACTTAACTTCCTTGTGCTCCCAGGTCTCACTGTAAACAAGCTTCCATCTTAGTGTCTCTCTCCTGGTAAAAAAAACAAAAAAACTTGTGCAACTGTCTTTCAAAATCGGACACCAGTATGCAAATAGGGTACCCTATGGTAGTTATGTGATGCGTGCACTGTCAGTTATTTTTTAGTTTGAGTTGGGGGGGGTTGCCCCCCCCCCCATGTATTGTTCAGCATTTGGTGTTGGGGTCAAAACCCCCAATTGAACAAACTAAAAAAGTGACTGAGCATTACCTTGGCAGAATACACATCATGGCATCATGTTCGTCACTCTGTCTGAGTGGAGGTCTCTACCCCCACACCCTCTGTCTTTTTTAACATAAGGGATGTGGGGGGGCGGCAAAGTGCCTCAAATCAAACAAACTAAAAAAACAACCAGCAGAGCATAAATCCTGAAGCGGACATTTAAAAATACTGATACTATCACTGACGCTGTCATGCAATCATGTACACTGGTGCAGTCAGTCAGATGTGACCATGTTAATTTCTTACAGAAATGCCAGTGGTCGGCGTTCTCCACTTCTGCCAAAACTCCCTGGTAGAGTACCTCATGCAGCGTTAATGGAGCTGAGTGATAATTGGGTAATTTGGTTACAGCTGCTAGGATCCACCCATTTACAGCAGTGGCAGTTTTGGCAGCGTTGGTGTCATGGTGGCAGTTTGACCACAACAGAGCCTATTCACTGACTGCAACTGAGTTTCCAGTTATCTAAGCATTTTACTGTCAGTGCTACTGAGGAAGAATTAGCTAGCAGAGGTAACACTGACACCTTGTATAGAATCAATCTAATGTCTTATTGATGCCTTTACAGCTGCAGTCTGATGCTGAGAGATACGGAGTTCTCACTGATAGAATTTAGGTTTTAAGGGCTGCAGTAGCTATCTATAGTGTCCTTCCATATTTGGGGGATGAATTCCTTGTGCAAATGTTAGGTATTGGCTGGAAAGGAAGCTGATACAGTATGATCACTACTACACGTGGGTGGTGGCCGATAACTTGTATCTGGACAATGCCGGTTGTGCACTGTGATGTGTGTTATGTGTTTGTTCATGCAGGGAGTGTCTGCTTTGTTGATATGTAACAGTGGCCATTGAATGTTTTATTTCTGGTGTTCGATAGTGGATTAGCACTTGGTGTTGCAAAACAGGGCCCCATCTACTAAATGATAGCATGTGGCTTTTTAGTGCCCTATCCCGAATTATATATTCCCTAGTCAAGTGCCTCGGTGCAACTTTCAGTGATGCAGCATTCAGGCACTTGACAATCCTGCTGTTTACCTTTGAATTCCTGAAATAAGACTACCACAATGTTATATTCAATTTGTTTTCAGGATATTTGTACATCTACTACAAGATCATAGTCATGAAACTCACTATTTCTTATTCAAAGAAATAATTGAACATTACATTAGCAGTTGGTTAATTGTGAGCAGTGATGAACGTGAACAGGAACACACAGGAACTCAGTTCCTGTACCTTTTTTGCAGCAGGAACGGAGTTCCTGTACTTCTGTACCCTGTACCCATTGACAGTGGAACTGAAATTCTTAAACCAGCAACATAATGACAGTTTCTGGGCCTGTGACCTGAAATCATGGTTTCCATAACAACATTTAAAGGGGCACTGTCAGCGTTTGACCGTAATTTCTGCCTAGAATCAAACAGTGTGAATCTTGATGCAAACCACTAAACATATGCTGTCAAATACTACTATGTATAATAAGGTAATTTTCTTAACAGTTTGGCACTTTTTTAAAACAAATACTTTTTCACCCGTCCCTGGTCATAATGTCCACGATTCAGAAGTACATCCAGGTCGGGACCATGCTCTGCCTTGAACACGATCCTGAAGTGCATATAAGCGTTATAACGTACCTAAACCCACATGATTCTAAAATGCCCCATTTATCTCGCCAGCAAACCGAGCACTGGAAATACTTTAATTCTTATTTTAAGTCGTGGCGAAGTCGGCGCATGTGCACCAATGGCATGACTAAAGATCTCCGCATGCGTGAGAGCTTGCCATCAGTGCGCGTATGCGGGACTTGCCATGACATAAAAATAAGAATTAAAGTATTCCTAGTGCTCGTTTTGCTGGCACCGATAAACGTAACATTTTTTAATCATGTAGGGTACAGGCACAATGTAATGTCATATGCAGTGTATGACATAAATGTACTTCAGGACCGCGCTCATGGCAGATGTGCGTTCCCGAGGGGGTTCTGACCTGGATGTGCTTCCGGAATCGCGGGGCATTGCGATCGGACGAGTGACAAGGTATTTGTTTTAAAAAGTGCCAAACTGTTAAAAAATAAATATCTTTATTATACATAGGAGTATTCTATATAATATGTTTAACTAGTCTGCCCAATTCCCCTACCTAAGTGATAAGCTGCAGGTCCTAGTTAACCACTTTAACTTGTACAACAGTTATTTTCCCAGAAATATTCAATATCTCTAACTGAATCTACTAGTGTCTAACCAGATGGACACTTTGACACAGCTATCCTTCAGATTGAGGAACTTCATTCTGCATCTCATATTTGCCAGTGTCTGAGTTCCTGTATTTTTATCTACCACTTGCATGACTGTTTGTGAGTCTGATAACAGCTTGGCCTGGATCATGTTGGTTTTGACCTGAAGATACATTTCCCTTCCGGCTTTATTTCTAAGGCAGTCATATACCACTCTCAGTAGATCAAAATAAATAAAAAATGATTCTGACACTTGTGTGTTATTACATTTTCAAGGATTTTCCACAAGTTTGCCCAATTCCATAGATGGCAACATTAAAGACTGTAAGTCAGTCTTGTCATTAAAACATCTCTTATTATGCATTTAAGATACAGTATTTCCTGTACCATTTCTAGAGTTTGATAAATGATGTATGCCTCCTTTACATTTGAAGGTCTATAGAACATTACTAGTTTTGAAGTTCAATTGATTTATTTTCTCATTTGCTGTGACATAGTCTGTATTATGCATTAAAGTGAGAGTATGATTCAAATTTTTCCAGTTTTGTACTTTAATGCCCATTTCCCTGTGGAGGCATAGTCAATCTGTACCTGAATTACAAACGTTACTAGTGTCCAGTAAGGGAGGGAAAGGATCATAATTGTGGCTGAACCACTGACCAACTGATCTGTTTTCACGTTCCTGTCTGCCTGTTCTGCAGTGGCGTTCATTTTTTTATCAAAGGTTGCTTAATGTGCTGTAAAAATGTTTTGAAAATGATCCCATAGACTTGCATGGAGTGCACTGCATTCTCCCTGGATAAATGTCACAAAATGTGAATGCGAGGGCAGAGCAGGCAGACAAGGAAGTGGAAATGAATCAGCTGGACGGTGGCTCAGCCACAGTTACAACCCCTTCCCTCCCTTATTGGACACTACATAGAAACATAGAATTTGGCGGCAGATAAGGACCACTTGGACCACCTAGTTTGAGAGGCAGTATAGTGCAGTGGTCTAAGGCTCTGAGCTGCAAATCTGGTGACACCCAGCAGACCAGACCTGGGTTTGAATCCCACAGCTTCCACTTGCATACTGTATGACCCTGAGCAAGTCACTTAACCTCCTTGTGCTCCCACGTCGCTCCTGTAAAAAAGCTTTCAGCTTAGTATGCTATACCTGGTTAAATAACTAACTAACTAGTCTGCCCAATTCCCTACCTAAGTGATAAGCTGCAGGTCCTAGTTAACCAACAGCCTACTTCCTCCTACCCCCACTAGAATTGCCCTATGTCTGTCCCATGCATTCTTGAATTCCCCCACTGTTTTTGACTCCACGACCTCCTCAGAAAGGCTGTTCCATGCATCCACAACCCTCTCCGTGAAAAAACACTTCCTCATATTACCTCTGGGCCCTCCCCCATCTTCAAATTGTGCCCCCTTGTTCTCGCACATCTCTTTTTCTGAAAGATGTTACCCTCTTAGACTTTGTTGATTACCTTGAGGTACTTGAAAGTTTCTATCATGTCCCCCCCTCCCTCCTTTCTTCGAGGGTATACATATTAAGCTCCTTTAGTCTCTCTTTGAATGTCTTCTGGTGCAGACCCTGTACCATTTTGGTTGCCATCCTCTGGACAGCCTCCACCCTGACTATGTCTTTGTGGAGATGGTATCTCCAGAACTGCATGCAGTACTCTAGATGAGGTCCCACTAACTGTCTGTACAGAGGGATAACAACTTTCTGTTTTCTACTGGTGATGCCTCTCCCTATGCATCCCAGTATCCTCCCACCCCCTCCTTACTGCCTTCTCACATTGCACTCCCACCTTTAGGTCATCTGTTATAACCACCCCAGGTCCCTTTCCATTTTTGTTGTTGTTAGTATCTCACCCCCATTGTGTACTCTTCCCCTGGGTTTTTGTTTCCCAGGTGCATTATTTTGCACTTCTTTGCATTGAATTTAAGTTGCTGTACATTTGACCATTCCTCCAACCATGCCAAGTCCCTTCTCATCCTTTCCACCTCACCTTGTCTATCAACCCTGTTGCAGACCTCTGCATCGTCTGCAAAGAGACATACTTTTTCTTCCAGATTTTCTGCAATATCACTTATAAAGACATTAAAGAGGACTAGTGCCAGTACTGAACCCTGCGATACCCCACTAGTAACTTCACTTTCTTCACTGTGGACTCTGTTTACTATTACCATCTGCAACCTGTTTTCCGGCCAATTTTTTTACCCTGGCAACCACCTTGGGACCCACTCCAAGGCTGACTAACTTGTATATTAATCTTCTGTGTGGGACTGTGTCAAATGCCTTGCTAAAATCTAGGCAGGTCATGTCCACAGCCCATCCCTGGTCTAGTTCTTTGGTCACCCAGTCAAAGAAATCTATTAGATCTGTCTGACATGACCTTCCCACTGTGAATCCATGTTGCCTTGGGTCCTGTGTCCCATTGGCCTCTAGGTACGCAACAGTTCTTTCCTTCAGAAGTGATTTCATCATTTTCACTACCACTGAGGTCAACCTAACTGGTCTGTAGTTTTCTGCCTCTGTCTTGCTCCCACTTTTGTGAAGTGGAATCACATCTGCCGTCCTCCAGTCCTCAGGTACCACCCTATCCTCCCATGATTTTGTTAAAGATAGTAGTCAATGGTGTCACTGATTCTACCCTTAGTTCTTTTAGAATTCTGGGGTGAATCCGTCAGGCCCCATTGCTTTGTCCACCTTCAGTTGTAAGAGTTCTTTCAGAACCCTTTCTTCTGTGAATGAACTGGTATCGACCCCCCCCCCCATCCAGAGTGTTTCACTTGTTTGGTTAGGTACCGTCACCATCTCTTCTTCTGTGAATACTGAGCAGAAATATTCATTCAGTATCCCTGCTTTTTTCACTGTCATCCTCTAACTACATTTCCTCCCCTTTAATAAGCCTCAATATCCCTCCCTTGGTCTTTCTCCACTCCCTACTGTACCTAAAAAAGGTTTTATCCCGCCTTCTTAACAGAGTTGACTATCTTTTCCCAGTTTGGGCCTTTGCTATTTCGACTACCTTCCCTGCTTCTTTCTGCTTTAACTGATATAATTCTCTGTCCTGCTCCTTCTGTATTTCCTTGTTTTTCCTGAATGCTATCCTTTTCTCCTTAACCTTCCCTTCCACCTCTTTTGAGAACCACAGTGGCTTTTTTTTTATTTTGTTTTGTTAATTTGCTTTACACAAAGGTTTGTTGCCTCTGGGATGGCAGTTTCGATTTTTCCCCATTGTTCCTCCACCCTTCCTTCTTGCCTGTTTGCTAGTACTTTTCTGAGGCACTCTCATATTTTGCCAAAGTCAGCCCTCCTAAAGTCCAACACTCTTGCTTTTGTAAGGCTTGACTATACTGCTGTGTTTATTGGGAACCGCGCTGTTTGGTGGTTGCTTGTTCCCAGATGGCTACCCACTTCTAAATCTTAGATCCCCACTCAATTCCCATTTTAGAGTACCATGTCGAAGATTGCTCCCTCCTGAGTGGGTTCTAACACGAGCTGTCTGAGGCATTCCCCCTATAGGGCACCGAGAATGACCCAGCTCTTGGGTGTGGCTGCAGTAACTATTAGTAACTTTTTGTAATTCTGGCACAGATTGACTATCAACCCCACAGGGAATTGGGCTGTAAACCCAACAAGGTATGTCACTCATTTCCTTTGAGGTTTTTGTTCACCATGCTTGCTTCTTTTGGTGCATCTCCATTCAGGAGGGTCTTGGGGGACTCAAGAGCAGCAGAGTTATTACACAGTGTAGTGCCCTAAAGTGGTGCCACAAAAGGATTGCCCTCTCCTTGGCAAACATGGATGTGTGGTGGTGAAAGGGGTTCCAGGGTACAGAGTGACAGTGCCAGTGGCACCCTCTAGGTGGGCTCCTCCCACACACACATACTTTCCCTTGTCAAGCGTAGTAGTGCAGGGCAGGAAAAACATATATACTGTCTATTAATTTTGTCAACAAAGAGAATGGGGGGATGGTTGGCAAGTTTAAGAGCTGTTATGATGTGTGTGTGCGTGTGTGTGTGTGCATGTAGAGGATGGAATGATTGGCTCTGCTAGGGGAAATCAGCTTACGATAGAATACCTCACAACGTAAGATTTGTTATAAAGAAATAAGTAGTAACGTATGTGAGCTGGATAATAAAATGGGACGTCAGAGATCCCAAAAAATATTACATAAAAGACAGATTATTTCCATGGAGCCAGGTGTGATGCGGTTCTTAGCAGAAGGGTGTAGTGCATTTTCTTTTTTTTTACCTTTTGTTTTACCAGGTGAGACACACTAAGCAGAAAGCTTGTTTACAGGTGCAGTCTGGGGAGCACAAGGATGTTAAGTGACTTGCTCAGAGTCACAGAGTATGCAAGTGGGTGCTATGGGATTCATATCCAAGTCTCCAGGTTTGCAGCTCAGAGCCTTAAACCACTGTGCTATACTGCCTCCAAACAGTATTTTCAGTATGTTAAATAAGCTCTAAAATGCACCACAGAGCACCTAACACCTCAGAGCTTCTGGGGGCATGGCATTCATATAAACTATTTGCTCCAGTAAAATCAGCAAATCTCCAGCGAAATTACTAAAATAATCCAGCAAAACTTCAGAGCTCCCTTGGAAGGTATGTGTCAACCATACCTCTCAACCTTTTGTCACTGAAATGAGGGACATGGACATTTTTGGAAACTCAAAATGAGGGACACAGACTCTCAGAATGAAGGACACATCCTCAATCCTGCAGATATAAGCTCAGAACACAGTGAAAACCATAGTGTTTACTTGTACAAAGTTTATTTTGGATTAATATTTTAGAATATTAAGAGTTTCTGCTTTAAAATCTGAATTTACAGCACATTCTCTGTGTGGGCAGCACCTTTTCCATGAGGGACAGAGCAATTTTAAGGGCAAAATGAGGATGTCCCTCATAATGAGAGACACTTGAGAGGTATGGTGTCAACTCAAATAAACTAATACAAAAAATAACTGAAATGTAGTTCTGAGAGAGTAGCGTAACACTAGTTGTAAGTACACTCTTCCGCTACTATGGTACACAACTGCATCGCAGGATTCGTATTCTCCCAAAAAATACGTATGGTGGTCTGATGTTCTTCACTATCGCCTCTTTTGGAAGGCGCCACTTTAGGGGGCTGCATTCGGTTTTTACAGCTATGTTTGTAGCTGTTTTGGGTGATAGTGGAAAACATCGAACCACCGTATGTAAATGTTTTTAAGAATACGAATCTTGCATAATATAGAGACGCGTTGATGTAGCAGTACTGTGTTTGAGAGAGAGCAAGCTGGCAGTATGGCAGAATACCGGACCTATGCTATTAGTGTACAGTTCAAGTTTTACGCTACTCTCAGAACTTCATTTCGGTTATTTTTTTGTATTAGTTTATTTGAGTTGGGGGGGCTCTGCCACATCCCTTAAAAAAAAGAAAGGGTATGGGGACGAAGCCCGCCAACTCAAATAAACTAATACAAAAGTTTGCAACAAGCACAAGCCCACGCTGTATTCATTCCTGTTACTAAACTTACCTGCAGCTGATCAGACTTACGTTATAGGTCCAGGTAGGTCCGGCGTTCTCCAATGTTGCCAGCAGGGCAACAGTAAAATAGTTGACTTGGAGTTAATACATTTGGCTGTTCTAACTAGGGGCTTCCCCCATTTTTCATTTTATATAAAAAAAATGGGGTGTGTGGGGGGCAAAGCCCCCCCAACTAAAAGAATACAAGTACTGTCATATGCACTAGCGCTGAATTTAATTCACTCACTCACAGCTGACAACCACTCGCGCTGAAGTCACGTCTTTCATTCATGCCAGTGTTCAGTTTATGCAATTTTATGTCTAAAGAGCGGTGGTCTGATGTTCTCCACTATCGCCCTGTTGTGCCCTGAAACAAATCGCATGCAGCCTGCATGCTCTCTTGGCCCCGTCAGGGTCAGCGAGCACTCCCAGTACCATATCATTACCCTGGCGTGATTATAGTCAGCATCTGTGTTTTCAGACGCCCAGCGTGTAGTACCATAGAAACAGAAGGACTAGAATGGAACTCCACCTACAATGTAATGATGACCATTAGTTTGTCTGTATAGGCATGCTGACTTCCGTAAGTCAGCGTGTTTGTATAATTCCCCGTTGACTAGCTCATTTTTCTGATCGATTTGGATTCTGCTCATACAGTGAAATAGAGAGGAGTAGAGGGTGGACTTGCGCTGCTGGCTGAAGCCGAAGTTCGCCACATTCGAGGAGGGTATGCTGCCCTCGAGGAACATGCTTTCAAATGGAAAAGCACAATAAATAAGCTTAAAGGATAGTGTGAGTCTTGTTTTTTGTTCCCGCTGCTGAAAGCGATGTGCAGAAGGTTTACATACATTTATTTATTGTTATCGGTATTACAACCCTTTAAGTCAGAAGACTCACTTACAAAGGCTCCTCGTCAAGGTACAGAGGCAGGTACAGTAAACAATCTTATAAAACACATGTACAAGCAAGCTGTTACCACAAGAAACAAGTCAGTGGGTGTAACATAATATGGTATATACATAAATGAGGTGGGGAAAAAAAAAACAGGTGGCGGTTAAGGGCGGTTTTAAATGGGCCAATCCTTGTAATGATGAGATCTCAGGAGGTAGGGACTTGAACCAGCATGGCACTCGACAAGGAAAATACCTTTGGGCTTGTGATGTCCTGACTCTGGGTATTTGCAAGGATCATCGGTGTGAGCTTCGGGTGGAAGTCATGGAGGCAGAGGGGTTAAGTACCACATATAGACCAGGGGGTATAAGACCAGCTAATATTTTTTTGGAGAGAAGGCACGTTTGGTAGTGTAGCCTTTCATCAAAGTAGAGTAATTCTGCCTCTACATATAGTGAGCAGGTGTGGGTGAGTAAGGGGGCCCCCGTGAGCAGCCGGTAGGCTTTGTTTAGTGCTGTTTTTATTTTGTTGAGTGAAGTTTTGTTCACTGTGCTATATATTAGTAGGCTGTAGTCCACTAGTGAGAGGACTGAGGAGGTGATGGCCGGTCTCGGGGCTTCAGGGGGGAGGCAGCTCTTGTGGTGGTAGAGCAGGCCAATACATGAGTTTACGGCAGATGCAAGGGTACGTATGTGGTCATGAAAAGTGAGGGCCATGTCAAAAGTAATGCCTGGGTATTTGTAGGTGCTGACACTTTCGAGGGGAAGGAGTGTACTGGATAGTATGTGGAGGTGGGCATCCTTGTGCTTATTCTGGTTGTGCGAGAATAACATCAGCTTACTCCTCTTAAGATTAATAACAAAGTTTCCTGTCAAGGAACCAGTTTTAGCCTGGTAGAAAGCACCTTAGGGCATTCTGGAGGCGATCCAGGTGTGTGATGTGAAGAGGACCGTCATCCTGATAGTAGTATTTTTTCAATGTATGACTTAGGGAGTGAGTTTAGGTAAAGGCTAAAAAGAAGATGGCCGAGGATCGAGCCCTGAGGGACTCCCAAACAAACTTTCGAATGCTGGAGAGAGTCTTCCGATTTTCACACATTGTCAGCGGAGGTGAGATAGTTAGTGAACCAGTCCAGGGGCCTTGCGAGAGACCTAGTTGAAATAGGGTAGCATGAGAAGGGTGGCTGACAGTATTGAAGGCCTTCGATAAGTCAGTGTAGACTGCACCAGCGAGGAGCCCTTTGTCGTTGCCAGTGAATATAATTGGGAGAATTCACGGAGATCTGTGACAGTACTGTGCCCTTTGCAGAAACCATGTTGTTCTGAACAGAGGAGATTGTGTTTGTCAAGGTAGTCTGTTAGCTGGTCTCTACGATTTTTTCTAGAGTTTTTGAGGGAGGGAGGATTGATATCAGCCTGTATTTCCAGGGGGAGATGCTGTCCCCACCTTTGTGTACAAGTGTGACCATGGCTGTTTTCCAGACATGGGGGAACTGGCCGCGACAGAGGGAGAAGTTGAGAATGCCGGTGAGGGGTATAAGCACTACATCCAGGATGAGCCGTAGGAGCTTCAGGGTAGGGTGTCATTACTGTGATTAGTGCCCTTAAGGGATGCAAGTAGGTAGTCTTTGGTTTCGTATGGTGCAAGACCCTGGCAATAGTTGTGTGCAGTGGGGTGGGCGAGGAGCAGGGTCCAAGAAGTTGGGGGACTGTACTGAGGTCCGTAAGGTGAAGTTGAGACTGTTGGCAGTGATTTGGGGATCAGCGGTGAGGGAGCCGTTGACATCAAGTTGGGCATTTGCTTGATCCAACAGAGGAAAAAAAACAAATACATATCTTGCCCCTCTCAGACATTATGTCAGTCTGTCAAAGTGATGCTGCCCATGCACATCTATGTGTTATTAAATTTGCAATCAGGAGTTTCATTAGCTTAATTGCCTGAGATAGGGATATAGATAATAGATGAGTTAGCTGAGCTGGCAGGAGGTCAGCAACACTACAGAGAAAGCAACAGAATGTTGTATGAAGTGACTTTATTATAGCACTGTTTTTGTTATTATCGCTGAAAAATATCATTTATGAGAGCTGAGGAGTCTGTGACGGTGAATATCTAGCACGGTGAAGTAACTGTTGGGTATGGCTCTATTAAAAGAAGCTAATTATAAAAGCAAATCATAATGAAGAAAATGCCTTTAATGTTAAGTGGTGTGCTGTGAATAAATGAGTAAGCCTTGCTGCTGAGAGATTTGAGATTTTGAGAGGTTGAGAGCACTGAACATGTACTCCCTGGAAGATGAGAGAGGGACATGGACCTTCAAGTACTTGAAAGGGATAAGTAAGATTGATAAGGACCGTTTCTTTAAGCTGAGTGGCAACCATAACACAAGGGAGCACAGTCTTAAGCTGGAGGATGGGAGGTTTAGGAGAGGAGTGAGCTTCTTTACAGAGAGGGTGGTGGACACTTGGAATGCATTGCCAGAAGAGGTAATCTCATTGAAGACAGTGGGCAGCTTGAAGAGAGGCTGGGACAGATATAGCGGGAGGGTTAGGGTCAGGGGTAGGGAGGATGGGGAGACGGGGCAGGGACAGTAGCTCAAGCTGTAGACCTTGCAACACGAGCAGACTTGATAGACCTAATGGCCTTCTTCTGCTGGTTTCTTTGTATGTATGTAACTGTTACAATCAATCCGTTCTCTTTGCTAAGTGGTAGCTATACCAGTTGCAATGATGGTGGGTCAGGGACTGTGATGGAAAACGTTAAGTCAATAACTAGTAGGCCTGGGCAGACTGTTCCACCCGAAGTCCAGACCTCCAGATCAAACCAGAATCCACTGACGTGATAAATACAGACTTTGCTGTAGAAGTCTGGCTCCAGTTCTGTGGAAAGCTGCACAGTGTGGCAGAGTGTGTCACTGTTGACTGTTGCCATGAGGATGCTGTTGGCACACTCAGGGCACATAGAGGTGGCCAGCGGCAACCAGTCAGGCATCAGTCATGTGATGCTGGTATGGGAGAGTCACGTGACACACATTCATGGTATATAACCATTGTGAGTGTGAAACACCGCCCACTGAACAGCAGCAGATACAGTGCAAAGCAGACTAGGTCACAGAGGTGAGACTGGAGCGGAGAACCTGTGGGCTGCAGTGTGATTTGTGAGGACGGAAGCTGGAGGGAAGAAGAAAGGGTTGGGAGTCGGGTGCAGAGGGGAGAGAGGAGATTTTTTTTTCCCCCAGTTGTTTAACCAGGTGAGACACACTAAGCTGAAAGCTTGTTTACAGGTGCAACCTGGGAGCACAGGGAAGTTAATGACTTGCTCAGGGTCACACAGTATGCAAGTGGGGGCTGGGATTTAAACCCAGTTCTAGAGCCTCTGAGCCTAAACCCTCGCTATACTGCCTCAGTTCTTTAGTTGCACTTTGTAGGGCAAGGGCAGGCTGGCAATTAGCAAAATAAATCACTGACTTGTGCAATCCAGAGGAAAAGAGAGACTTCTGTGTGCAAAAGAGAATGTTTAGTTAAGATATCACAAACAAGGTCATCTTGGCCTCAGTGTGGCTATGTGCGTACACAGGGCAGGCTAGCAAAATATATCCTTCACTGGGGATTACTGGGGACCAAAGAAGGATTTTACAGTCACAGAAATCACAAATAAGCGTTATTCCTAACTTCAGTGTGGCTGTGTGTGTAAGGCAAGGCAGGCTGACAAAATAAATCTTTGACTTGTGCCATCCAGAGGAGAGAGACTACTGGGGCCGCAGATAAATTTTACAGTCACGGAAATCACAAAGAAAGTTCATCCTGGCCTCAGTGTGACTGTGTGTGTACACAGGGCAGGCTGGAAAAATAAATCCTTCACTTTGCCAACGGGGAGACTACTGGGATCAAAGAGGCATTGTACAGTCACAGAAATCACAAATAGGGTTTAGTGCTGGCCTCAGTGTGGCTGTGTGGGTACAGGCAGGGCAGGCTGGCAAAATAAATCTTTGACTTGTGCCATCCCAAGTTGAGAGAGACTAGTGGGGGCCACAGAGAAATTTTACAGTCACAGAAATCACAAAGAAAGTTAATCTTGGCCTCGATGTGGATATGTGTGTGTGTGTGTGTGTGTGTGTGTGTGGCTTCCCAGTCTTATGGTGGGCAGCATATCATTGAGAGTGTTCATTTTTGCCTGACCCTCGTTGTTGGCATTTTGGCCCACAGTGTGATGGTTTAGGCATGGAAGGGGCCTATACAAGCTCCACAGTGGGCTTGGAAATTTAGAGGTGTGACCTTAAAACAACTGGGGGCATTCTGCACATACTGTGGGCTTTGTGACACAGAATTTAGTCAGTCTTGCCACTACTGTGGGAACCAAATCACAGAAAGTGGGACCTCCAGCCAAGCAGTGAGCACTGTGCACTTATATAGTTGATATTCTGGCACTCTGAGAGGGCATTCTGGCTCCAGGGTGGTCGTTGATGCACACAATGTGGTCACTTCATCCCTGTTGGTGGGCACTTATACAAAGGAATTGTAGGAATTTCAGCACTGCATTAAGCCCTGAGGCATAGATTGTGGGCATTCTGGCCTCTGTGTGGATATTGGAAACCTAGGGTGGGCACCCTGGACATGTGAGTTGGTGTTCTGGTACTTGGATGGGTCAGCTGATGCATTGTGTGTGGTCATTTCATCCCTAGGGTGTGTATTGATGCACATAGGTTGGGTACTCTGCCTAGGTTGCACATTCTTGCACCAGCATGTGAACTACAACATTCACTGTGGGTACATAGCCACCAGTGGTTATGCCATCCATTATAGAGGGCATTCTCCATGGGGCTCAAGTATGCCCAGAGAGGGGTTATTCTGACCCTAGGGTGACATTCAGGACAAAGGTTGTGCACTGTGGCAAGTGGGTGGGTGTTTTGACCCAGGCAGAACATTCCATACCTAGATTTGGGCATTGCAGCCCCAAATGAGTACTGAGACAGAGGTGGTCATTCCAGTCTTAGGGTGGTAAATCCCAGAGGGTTGGCATGCAAAAACTAGGTGTAGCATGTCAGACATACAGTGGGCCTTCAAGAACTTAGAGTGGGTGAGCTGGCACGGTGGTGCTGAGGGTTGCGGCGCTGATGCCACACCTTGCGCTTCACCGAAGCCCAGGTTCAAGAACAAGCCAGGGTCATCAGGATTTGCAGGAGGAGGAGCTGGATTGAGTCGCAGGCAGCTTCTCTCTGGGAGGGTTGGGCACCGATCGATCAGCGGATGGTGTCAGGAGGAGGGTGCTATTAGGTACCGCGAAGTGTACTCCAAACGACTTCCCTGCTCGCACCTTGGTCCATCATGTCGGTGCCCAGGGAGAGTAGGCTCCTCTGTAACCATGAAAACAACCTACACCCCTACTGTGCCCTGTGATTCCATACGGGAGGACAGAGTGATGGTCGGTAACCGAGCCTGCCAGCAGTAAGGGAATATGTCCTTATATAAATACAAAGAAAAAGAATTAGGTGGGTATTCTGGTAGCGGGGTAGTTGGGCACAATGGCAAGTGAGTGGCCATTACTGAGATATGGTGGGCATTGAGAACCTAGGGTGACAGCTATGGCTCACAGGGTAGGTATTCCAGCACCAGCATGGGCTATGAGGCACAGAGCATGGTAATTCTAGCAACCAGTGTGGGCTCTGTGCCAGAGAGGGCAGTCATTCAACCACAGAGCGTGGCCATTCCACATGCCAGTCAGTACAACCTCCATTGTAGGGGAGCTGATGGAATCATTAATCAAAGGAGACTTCGTGGCCTACCTAGAGGGAAATGGGCCCCAGGACGGTAAACAACAAGGTTTTGTGGCAGGAAGGTATTGTCAGTGTAACCTGTTTTCTTTTTTCTTTGACTGGGTGCTAAGGCAGTAAAAAAGGGCCATGCTGTGGATCTGCTGTACTGTGACTTCAGCAAGGCTTTGGATTTGGTAATGCACAAAAGTTTGCTTAAAAAAATGTGGTTAACTGGATGGGTACTTGGTCAGGAGGCAGGCAGCAGAGGGTGATGGTGAATGGGATTAAATCACAGGAAGGGGAGGTTACAAGTGGGGTTCCACATGGATTTGTTCAGAGACTGTTCCTCATCAAGTTTCCATTAGTGACATTAGTGAGGGAATCCATTGCAACTGTCTCTGTCTTCATAGATGACACAAAACTTTGGGAGAGTGGATAGTGATGGGGGAATAAGGAATATGCAAAGGGAACTACAAAAAACGGAGGTGTAGTGAAAGGCTTGGCATTGAAAATCCAGTGGTAAACAAGTGCTTGTAGAAAAGGAACCCCAGGATGGAGTATTGCATGGGTGGGGTAAGACACAGCACTACAGAAGAGGAATGGTATCTAACAATTATTAGTGACTCCCATAAACAAAGGAGGCAGTGCAACGAGGTCTATAGCAAGGCTAACAGGATGCTAGGATGTACCGGAGGGGTACTGATAGTAGTGAAAAAGAGGTAATACCACCCCATACACATCCCTGGTGAGGCCTCGCATGGAGTACTGCATCCAGCCCTGGTGTCCTTACCTCAGAAAGGACAGTGATAGTTTGGAAGCAGTGCAATGCAGACTAACAACAAGCATTTGTCAATGCCGAATGTTGTCTTGCTGGCATTGGTATTGGTAGTGCAGGAGTTAGGGATGCATAATAGGAATGGCAGTGAAGTACTGAGCTGAAGCCAATGCCACCCTCACCCTGCAGAGACTGACAGGTGTTGGGGTGTGCCTTTGGGTCGTCAGCTATAATGCTTATGCCATTCTACCTCACCCCACCCTGCAGACACTGGCAAGTGTTTTGGTGTGCTTTGGGATCATTGGGTCTTATACTTACACTATTCCATAAGGAAATACACTGAGGTGGGCGCAGTACAGGAGAATGGGGTGAACTTTAGGGCTGAACACTCCAAGGCGGACCTTAATGCCTGTCACTGGCTGCAGGGTGGGGGTGGAATGGTGTGAGCATTACAGCAAATGATCCCAAGTCACACCCCTGACGCCTGTCAGTCTCTACAGGGTGGGGAGTTACAGCTGGAAACCCTAACGCCATAAGCGTTTGTTGGTATTTTCACTCCAAATTTTCAGTATAGGCTTTTTGTGACCCCACCTCATGAAGAGCGGCACTATCAGTTTGTTAGCTGAAAGGTAGTTTTGCACAGCTGCTATGCCATTTGGTGACACCAGGACGAAACACATTTTGGGCAGGATGTGAAAATGACAACTGTATTGTTCATGAGGAGATGTAAAAAAATTGCAACGTTAAAAATCTGGAGTGAAAATATGAAAAATTGATGAAGTCATGAGCTTGCATAGAAACAGCGCAACATATGTCTGTAACTCAGTTATTTTCGGATGTATTTTAGCCACATTTTCAAAACAAGCATTTTGGGACCTCCCCTCATGAACAGTGGCACTGTGATTTTGTTAATTTGTCCCAAAAGTTGATTTCCCATAGCGACCGCGCCATTGTGCACCATAGGTGCGAAAACACATTTTGAGCAGTATAAGGAGGCATGCAAAAATGCCAGTGTAGAAAATCTGGCATGAAAATATTGCACATTTGCAAAGTTACAAGGGCTCGTGGAAACTGCACAACGCACGCTTGTAACACAGTCATTTTATGGACGTTCGTCACCAAATTTCCAACATAGGCATTTTAGGACCTCTGCTCATAAACAGTGCCATAGTCATTTCCTCAAATTGTCCTGACAACTGATTTTGCACAGCGACCACACTATTGTGCGCCAGGCATGCGAAAACACATTTCGGACATGATATGTAAAATGACAGCTGTACTGTTCATAAGGAGGTGTGGGAAAATGGCAATTTTGAAACTCAGGAGTGAAAATATTACAAAGTTACATAGTTATGAGTGTGCATGGAAACTGCGCAATGCATGCTCATAAAACAGCCATTTTTTGGATTATTTCCACCAAATTTGCAACATAGGCTTTTTGAGAGCCCCTCTCATGAACAGTGGCACCGTCGTTTCGTTAGTCAGTCCCAAAAGGTGATTCTGTGCAGTGACCGTGAAATCACCTTGGGACCGAATAATGCCATGACTGTGACTAAATTCATGAGGAGGGTTCTAATAATCCCATTTTGAAAATTGTGCCAGATTTCTCAAAATGGCCGAGATATGCACCAAAGTTGAAAAACCCTATTTATGCTATTACACAGCTTACCGGCATTTCTTCAGTTCACTGTCAGTTTTAAGAGTGTAGACGTGTTCCTGGTCCATCAAGATTGTCGCACCAGGCCCGGAGGTAAGAATGGGGTGAGGGGGTGTGGGAGGTAGACTACAGAGGGTGGGCATGGGGTGGTGGTGGGGCAAGGAGACCGCAAGAGACCGTTTTCTTTCACAGGTTAAATAGAAAAAAACATCACGGGACAGTTTTTCTTTCAGAGGATTTGGCTTGCTGTGGTGGGCTCCCAGCATGCCACCTAAGTGTTTTTGAGGGGAGATGCTGTAGCCGATGGGTGATTGGGCACCCTGTCAGCATATACCGAAGGGGGGAACAAGAGCTGAGGAGGATTGGGCACCCTCAGCACACAACAAAAAGTGGGGGGACATTATGCTGACGGGAGGGGTCTAATGTTAGCAAAATAAATGGGGAAGGGGACTGAAGCCAATGGAGATTGGGCCCCGTCAGCAAGAAAGACTGCTGGGGGGGCACATGATGCTGAGGGGATTAGGCACCCCCTCGGCGCCTACACTGTAAATGGGAGGGGTCATTATGCCAATGAGGTGACTCCCCGTCGGCAAAAAAAGTCACGTCAGGGCACTCTGCAGATGCTGTCACCAGGCACATCAGGAGGGCGTATTATTGTGCCACTGCATGATTGCAGCAGACCTTTTCTTAGATCTGGTGGCCACCTGACGTATGCCTGGTGTCAGCGCCTGCAGCTGCCTTATTGGGGAATGAGGGAAGCACCGTCTGATGCTTGCCCTGCATTCACCCACAGTAACCACACCTCCAAATCTGCTACTAGTGCAATATGTTGGCTGGCACGCACGCACAAGCCAACATAAAAATTATTCAGGGTCAGCATGGTGCATCGTATGAGGAGCACCTAAGGCACAATATATGAATTTTCTAGAAACCAGAAAGTAGAGGGGATAAATGATAGAAACTTTCAAGTTCCATAAAGGAATTAACAAAGTAAACTGTGGTGAGGTACTGCCCTGAATACCAACCTCGGGTCATGTGGTCACAAGTGGATATTAACAGGAGGAAGGGTCAAGAGGGACTTGAGAAAGTACTTCGGTATGGAAAGGGTAGTGGAACCTTGGAACAGTGTCGACTGAGGTGGTGGGAGCAAATACTGTCAGGAGTGAAGCAGGCATGACATAGAATGAAGGGAATAGTGGTCCCCTGGGCGACGAAGCAGCATGGAGAACGGGAATGGGATGGGGAGTGTTACTACGCTGAGGGTACACTAGTTGCCAGAGAAGCTCCCAGGGATTATAGGGAATCTGGTTACCACTATATGGACCTGTGGTCTTTCCTGCCATTATGGTCTGTTTCTCTGTGTCATTTTAGCCTCATGGTGGACGTTTCTTCTTTTATGGTGGGCATTAACCCTTTTGGTGGACACCCTTGGCCTTTTGGTTGGTTTTTGCACTGTCATGGGCTCATTACAGGAGGTGGAAGAAACTGTGGCTGGGGTGGGTAGCTGCTCCAGCAGGTGAAGGGCACCATCTGTGAAGTAGTATGACTGTTCCAAATCACTGACAGATGTTGCTCCAACCTTAACGATTGGTCAAATACATAACTGTTGCAAGTACCAGAATGTGGAAATATGCATACTCTGGTGGTATGGCAGTTCTGGATTATTACAGCTCGAACTGTTTTGAGGTACTGGATTTGAGGTACTGATTCACTACCTATAGCACAGGGCAATAACTGAATGTAAAGCAACACATTTTGGAACAGTTGAAGGCCAAAACAATGTAGGACACATTACATTACATAATAAGTGCGTATTGACTGGGATATTTTTGGGATGTGTTGTTTCTTCCTGACTAATCGGAATTTCATGACCTGGATTTCAAGGGGTGTCAAAGAATCAGATCAGGAAATGGATATTGGGATCATAGTGTTCTCAAACTTTAAGGTAGGTTTCCATGTAGTAAGGCAGCAGGAAGGACCAATGGCATGCTGACATGCATTGGCAGGGCAGTACTAGCAAAAGGAGGAGGGAGGTTATAATGCCCCTCTACAAAGCCATGATGAGGCCGCAGTTAGAGTAAGGGGTTCAGTTCTGGAGATCACACCTCTGCAAGGACATAGGTGCATTGGAGAGGGTTCAGAGAAGGGCAACAAAGATGGTGCAGGGTATGCAGGGGAAGACATGCGAGCAGAGGTAAGGAGCTGAATCTGTACATGCTGGAAACAAGGAGGGAAAGGGGGGACATAATTGAAACCTTTAAATATTTAAAGTGCCTACCCAGTGCTGCAGCTTGGAGGGATGGAAAGCACATTCTCAGGATCACTGGAGAAGCAGGATGGGAGGGGAAGCCAGACTTCAGTATTCACCTGGGGACAAATTACCTGACAAGTGATGAGGTGAGGGTAGTGCAGGAAAGGTTCAGGGAGTTGGGGAGTGGTGTTAGACAGGTAGCTTGCTCTGTAACCCATCGGGGGATGTTGCCTGTCAATGGCAAGGGGGAGGACAGAGTACTCCGCACCAAGAGGTTCAATGCATGGCTGAAGGGCCCCACCAAAAAATACTGTTAGCAGATGGGAACCTGAGGTTGAGAAATCACCAGAGATGCCCAAGAGCAAAACTGTTAACAAGACAGGAAAAAGGTAAAATGGGTGTAAGAACAGGAGGAATAGAGAGGAAAGACATGGGGAGGGCAACCATTACAAGAGAAAGCAGCAGAAATTGGAAGGCCATGTGTGTAATGCCTGCAGCTTGGGACATAAAATCCCAGCTCTAGTGGCCTTGATGGCTGAGGGACACCTAAACAATGCTGTCACTGAAACATGGGTCAGGTGAAACCATGACTGGGATGTAGCCGTAACAGGTTACACTCTATTCAGGAGGGGCTGGGTGGGTAAAAAGGGAGGGGGAGGAGTTGGGGCTATCTACATCAGGGAAGGGATTAGAGCAAACAAAATACATGGAATGCAGGAAGAGGTGGAGGCACTGTGCTGCACCTTGGAGACTGGGAAATGGCATTGCTATTTGCACTGGAGTGATCTACAGCTCTCCTGCACAAGGGGAAGCACTGGCCAGGGTACTTGTAGAAGACATCCATAGAATGACTGCTAAAGGGGAAGTGCTGCTGGTGGAAGACTTCAGTCTACCGGATGTCAACTAGAGCAACCATGCTGCAGCCACAGCCAGGAGCAGAGGCATCATGGATGCCCTGCAGGGGGCCATTCCCCTAAGGGCGATATTCAACCAGCATATGCTAATGAGCTCATTTGGCATGCATGGCACACACGAGCCCCATGCATGCTGATTATGCACTCATTAGCATAGCTGCACACAGCTGGATGCACCAGGTCAGCTCCCACCCATGTCACAAAAGCACAATGAAGCACCCATCCCGTCCTGACCCTAGTGCAGTGCACACCCAGCACTGATCACTGAGCGCAACAGAACACAACCCATGCTGTTTCAATAGTGTGAGCCCACACCCTGCCCCAACACCCACTCGCCCGACCCAGCTATGGACACCTAATCCCGATCAGTGTATGATAACACCTCGAGCCAGTATCCATAAGTTTGCAGTACCCTACTCCCACCTCTGATCATGATATGAATGAATGGCAGTACCTCTCAGCCCTGGTTGTCAAGCAGTACCCTCTCCCTGCCCCGATCCCCGAGAAACAAGTACATGAGCTCCATCCCATTTTCTGTACTCTAGTGGTACCCTCCCTTCCATCCCTGATCCCAAACACAACCAGAACAAACCCGATCCCTTTTCATATTATGCCCCCCACAATCAGGACTGCCCCCCCAACCCCACCTATGGCCCCGGCGATTGGCTGAGCCCTCCCACCATCTTGGCCAGCCACCAACTGAATTGTCACAGAAGTGTACTGTCTGAAGCTTCGCTCATTGGATGAGCGTTCTAAGTACATGTGCTGTGACTATTCAGTCGGCAGCTGACCATGATGGTGGTGCGGAGGATCTGAGCCAGTCCCCGCTCCAGGTGGGGAGGGGGGAGGGTGGGGGTCCAATCCTCGGGGGGAGCCACTGTACCACGGCAATATTGGTTGCGGGATGTGCTAAGCACAAGCGACGCTATGGATAGGGGCCATGGTGGTTCCAGTGGACATGCCATAAGGGATCAGGATGTGTTGGTGCTGATAGGGATGCATCAGACCTGGAGCAGTGCCTCGTAGGGGTGGTGGTGTTGCTTCACACTGGGAATGGTGCCAGGGGGCGATGTGCCATTGATTGGGGAAGGGACCCTACACTATGGAATACGGGATTGGTTCATGTCTGTGTCTCGGCGGGGATCGAGCATGGGATGGTGCAGTGGGGGATTTCTGTTCGCACCAGGGTAGTGGCTGGAAGGGGGTTTCCACTGGACTGCTGGGGCAGGTGGGCTGCTGTGTGATTGCCTGCTGTTCCACGGCCTGTCTGTGGGTGGCCGGCAGGGTTAGGCCTCATTTTTTGTCTTTATACTTTATTTGTTTTATTCCTTAAGATAATAAATAAAAACACTAACATATATTCCCATCGACTGGAAAACATTAAGAAAACATTAATACATAAAGAGCATAAACTTATTAAAGCACAAAATGATATTTTTCTTGTTGGGTTTGAAAAGACAAAAGAAAAGTTCTTGGAGCGTAATCTTAAATTCCATATCATAATCTTTAACTTAGAATGTGCTCTAAGCTTTTACATCCCAGCCTTAATTCAATACATATCATAAATTAGTCGTTAAATCCAATTACCTTACCAATTACTTAGTGTCTCTCTCTTGGTAAAAAAACAAAAAAACTTGTGCAACCGTCTTTCAAAATCGGACACCAGTGCGCAAGTAGGGTACCCTATGGTAGTTTTGTGATGCGTGCTCTGTCAGTTATTTTTTAGTTTGAGTTGGGGGGGTTGCCCCCTCCCATGTATTTTTCTGCATTTGGTGTTGGGGGCAAAACCCCCAATTGAACAAACTCAAAAAGTAACTGACTGAGCATTACCTTGGCAGAGTACACATCATGGCATCATGTTCGTCACTCTGTCTGAGTGGAGGGCTCTGCCCTCACACCCCCTGTCTTTTTTAACATAGGGGATGTGGGGGGATGGCAAAGTGCCCCAAATCAAACAAACTAAAAAAACAACCAGCAGAGCATGAATCCTGAAGCGGACATTTAAAAATACTGATACTATCGCTGACGCTGTCATGCAATCATGTACACTGGTGCAGTCAGTCAGATGTGACCTATGTTAATTCCTTACAGAAATGCCGGTGGTCCGGTGTTCTCCACTTAGGCCAAAAACCCTGGTAGAGTAGCTCATGCAGCGTTAATGGAGCTGAGTGTTAATTGGTTAATTTAAGGTTATAGCTGCCAGGATCCACCCATTTACAGCAGTGGCATTTTTTGACTGCATGTGTGGTGTCATGGTGGCAGTTTGACCACAACAGAGCATTCACTGACTGCAACTGAGTTTCCAGTTATCTAAGCATTTTTACTGTCAGTGCTACTGAGGAAGAATTAGCCAGCAGAGGTAAAACTGACACCTTGTATAGAATCAATCTAATGTCTTATTGATGCCTTTACAGTTGCAGTCTGATGTTGAGAGATACGGAGTTCTCACTGATAGAATTTATGTTTTAAGGGCTGCAGTAGCTATCTATAGTGTCCTCCCATATTTGGGGGATGAATTTCTTGTGCAAATGCTAGGTATTGGCTGGAAAGGCAGCTGATACAGTATGATCACTACTACACGTGGGTATGGAAATGTCAGGTAGTGACAGGAACTGTGGCTGGCAAGTTAAGAGAGGTTGTTTGGGGAGAGGGCTTGAAGTCTGGACTATCTGCAAGGTGACACTGACATTGGGAGAACTGCAGTTGCAGAATAGGTGTTATTTGTAGATGACACATAGTTCTATTAGAATATTTTCATTACAATCTGACAAACATTTCAAGACAAGTAAACTCCTAATCCACAGAAAACTGTGTTTGTCTAACTATTATCAGAGTGCAATATATCATGGCCCCCATATTCAAAGGAGATGCGCTATGCATCTCAGCAGAAAAGGAAGATTTGCCGTGCATCCCCAACAATGTTCCACAGTGCAATATTCAAATGGCGGGATGCAACGGCTGCAAGGGAATGGGTCAGGGCACACAATGATGTATGCAGCGCAGGAAGAGGGGTCATTCCCATGAATGTGCCGCGCATGAGTTTATTAGTTGGGAATGCTCCCCACAAGGACAAGGACTGTGCCATGCAAAGATTGGCCGTGAAAAGCTTTTGTTTACAAACACAGCGCAGACATAAGGAGTTTTTGCCGATAATGTCAGAGTTTAGAGAAGCTGGGTTAGTGGTTAATTTGCTAGTGCCAGCTCGCTTGAGGATCCAGTTTCAGGGTAAGATGTATTCCTACAAGGATATTGATTCTGCTAGAGCATTTTACAAAAACAATATTAAGATACCAGACGATGTAGGCTCTGACCTTGAAGAGGATAAGATAGATCGTACAGAATATCATCCAGTGAATATATAAAATACTAACTTTGAGTTATTCTCTCTTTAGTATGAAATTACAATTGAATGTTTCTCTTTATTGACTGACTATGTTTGGGACTCAGTTGAGGAGGGAAGGGTAATTGGATTTAACAACTAATTTATGATATGTATTGAATTAAGGCGGGAATGTAAAAGCTTAGAGCACATTCTAAGTTAAAGATTATGATATGGAATTTTAGATTACGCTCCAAGAACTTTTCTTTTGTCTTTTTAAACCCCCTAACAAGAAAAATATCATTTTGTGCTTTAATAAGTTTATGCTCTTTATGTATTCATGTTTTCTTAAAGTTTTCCAATCGATGGGAATATATGTTAGTGTTTTTATTTATTATCTTAAGGAATAAAACAAATAAAGTATAAAGACAAAAAAGCAGGCCTAACCCTGCTGCCCACCCACAGACAGGCCGTGGAACAGCAGGCAACCACACAGCAGCCCACCTGCCTCAGCAGTCCAGTGGAAACCCCCTCCCAGCCACTACCCCAGTGCAAACAGAAATCCCCACTGCACCATCCCATGCTCGATCCCTGCCAAGACACAGACATGAACCAACCCCGTATTCCATAGTGTAGGGTCCCTTCCCCTGTCAATGGCACATCGGTCCCTGGCACCATTCCCAGTGTGAAGCAACACCACTACACCCACGAGACACTACTCCAGGTCTGATGCATCCTACCAGCACCAACACATCCCCAGTCCCTTATGGCATGTCCACTGGAACCACCACGGCCCCTATCCGCAACGTTGCAGTTAACGAGACATCCCCAACCAATATTGTCATTAGCACAGTGGCTCCCCACCCCATGAGGATTGGACCCCCCCAACTCCCACTCCTCCTCCCACCTGGAAGCTAGGGACTGGCTCAGCCTCTCGCGCACCATCATGTAGCCACCCACTGAATAGTCACAGCAGTGCACTGTACTTAGAACGCGCTCATCCAATGAGTGCAAGCTTCAGACAGTACACTTCTGTGACAATTCAGTTGGTGGCTGGCCAAGATGGTGGGAGGGCTCAGCCAATCGCCGGGGCCATAGGTGGGGTTGGGGGGGCAGTCCTGATTGTGGGGGGCATAATATGAAAAGGGATCGGGTTTGTTCTGGTTGTGTTTGGGATCAGGGATGGAAGGGAGGGTACCACTAGAGTACAGAAAATGGGATGGAGCTCATGTACTTGTTTCTGGGGATCGGGCAGGGAGAGGGTACTGCTTGACAACCAGAGCTGGCAGGGGTACTGCCATTCATTCATATCATGATCAGAGGTGGAGTGGGTACTGCAAACTTATGGATACTGGCTCGAGGTGTTATCATACATGATCAGGGATTAGTGTGTCCATAGCTGGGTCGGGCGAGTGGGTGTTGGGGCAGGGTGTGGGCTCACACTATTGAAACAGCATGGGTTGTGTTCTGTTGCGCTCAGTGATCAGTGCTGGGGTGTGCACTGCACTAGGGTCAGGATGGGATGGGTGCTTCATTGTGCTTTTGTGACATGGGTGGGAGCCGACCTGGTGCATCCAGCTGTGTGCAGCTATGCTAATGAGTGCATAATCAGCATGCATGGGGCTTGTGTGTGCCATGCATGCCCAATGAGCTCATCAGCATATGCTGGCTGAATATCACCCTTGGGGGAATGGCCCCCTGCAGGGCATCCATGATGTCTCTGCTCCTGGCTGTGGCTGCAGCATGGTTGCTCTAGTTGACATCTGGTAGACTGAAGTCTTCCACCAGCAGCACTTCCCCTTTAGCAGTCATTCTATGGATGTCTTCTACAAGTACCCTGGCCAGTGCTTCCCCTTGTGCAGGAGAGCTGTAATCACTCCAGTGCAAATAGCAATGCCATTTCCCAGTCTCCAGGTGCAGCACAGTGCCTCCACCCTTCCTGCATTCCATGTATTTTGTTTGCTTTAATCCCTTCCTGATGTAGATAGCCCTCCTCCTCCCCCTCCCTTTTTACCCACCCAGCCCCTCCTGAATAGAGTGTAACCTGTTACGGCCACATCCCAGTCATGGTTTCACGTGACCCATCTTTCAGTGACAGCATTGTTTAGGTGTCCCTCAGCCATCAAGGCCACTAGATCTGGGATTTTATGTCCCAAGCTGCAGGCATTTACACACATGGCCTTCCAATTTCTGCTGCTTTCTCTTGTAATGGTTGCCCTCCCCATCTCTTTCCTCTCTATTCCTCCTGTTCTTACACCCATTTTGCCTTTTTCCTGTCTTGTTAACATTTTTGCTCTTGGGCATCTCTGGTGATTTCTCAACCTAAGGTTCCCATCTGCTAATAATATTTTTTGGTGGGGCCCTTCAGCCATGCATTGAACCTCTTGGTGTGGAGTACTGTCCTCCCCTTGCCATTGACAGGCAACATCCCCGATGGGTTACAGAGCTTGCTACCTGTCTAACACCACTCCCCAACTCCTGAACCTTTCCTGCACTACCTCACCTCATCACTTGTCAGGTAATTTGTCCCCAGGTGAATACTGAAGTCTGGCTTCCCCTCCCATCCTGCTTCTCCAGTGATCCAGAGAATGTGCTTTCCATCCCTCCAAGCTGCAGCACTGGGTAGGCACTTTAAATATTTAAAGGTTTCAATCATGTTCCCCCTTTCCCTCCTTGTTTCCAGCATATACAGATTTAGCTCCTTACCTCTGCTCGCATGTCTTCCCCTGCATACCCTGCACCATCTTTGTTGCCCTTCTCTGAACCCTCTCCAATGCACCTATGTCTTTGCAGAGGTGTGATCTCCAGAACTGAACCCCTTACTCTAACTGCGGCCTCACCATGGCTTTGTAGAGGGGCAATATAACCTCCCTCCCTCCTTTTGCTAGTACTGCCCCTGCCAATGCATGTCGGCATGCCATTGGTCCTTTCTGCTGCCTTACTACATTGGAAACCTACCTTAAAGTTTGAGAACACTGTGATCCCAATATACGTTTCCTGATCTGATTCTTTGACACCCCATTGAAATCCAGGTCATGAAATTCCGATTGCTAGTCAGGAAGAAACAACACATCCCAAAAAATATCCCAGTCAATACGCACATTATTATGTAATGTAATGTGTCCTACATTGTTTTGGCCTTCAACTGTTCCAAAATGTGTTGCTTTACATTCAGTTATTGCCCCTGTGCTATAGGTAAGGATCAAATCCAGTACCTCAGAACAGTTCGAGCTCTAATAATCCAGAACTGCCATACCACCAGAGTATGCATATTTTCACATTCTGGTACTTGCAACAGTTATGTATTTGACCAATCTAAGGTTGGAGCAACATCTGTCAGTGATTTGGAACAGTCATACTACTTCACAGATGGTGCCTTCACCTGCTGGAGCAGCTACCCACCCCAGCCACAGTTTCTTCCACCTGCTGTAATGAGCCCATGACAGTGCAAAACCAACTAAAAGGCCAAGGGTGTCCACCAAAAGGGTTAATGCCCACCATAAAAGAAGAAACGTCCACCATGAGGCTAAAATGACACAGAGAAACAGACCATAATGGCAGGAAAGACCACAGGTCCATATAGTGGTAACCAGATTCCCTATAATCCCTGGGAGCTTCTCTGGCAACTAGTGTACCCTCAGCGTAGTAACACTCCCCATCCCATTCCCGTTCTCCATGCTGCTCGTCGCCCAGGGGACCACTATTCCCTTCATTCTATGTCATGCCTGCTTCACTCCTGACAGTATTTGCTCCCACCACCTCAGTCGACACTGTTCCAAGGTTCCACTACCCTTTCCATACAGAAGTACTTTCTCAAGTCCCTCTTGACCCTTCCTCCTGTTAATATCCACTTGTGACCACATCACCCGAGGTTGGTATTCAGGGCAGTACCTCACCACAGTTTGCTTTGTTAATTTCTTTATGGAACTTGAAAGTTTCTATCATTTATCCTCTACTTTCTGGTTTTAGAGAATACATATATAGTGCCTTAGGTGCTCCTCATATGATGCACCATGCTGACCCTGAATATTTTTATGTTGCTTAAGTGCGTGCAGCCAACATATTGCACTAGTAGCAGATTTGGAGGTGGTGCCATTGTGGGTGAATGCAGGGCAAGCATCAGACGGTGCGTCCCTCATTCCCCAATAAGGCAGCTGCAGGCACTGACACCAGGCATACGTCAGGTGGCCACCAGATATAAGAAAAGGTCCGCTGCAATCATGCAGTGGCACAATAATATGCCATCCTGATGTTCCTGGTGACAGCGCCTGCAGAGTGCCCTGACGCACTTTTTTTTTGCCGACGGGGAGCCCACTCCCCATTGGCATAATGACCCCCTCCCATTTACAGTGTATGCCGAGGGGGTGCCCAATCCCCCTCAGCATCATGTGCCCCCCCAGCAGTCTTTCTTGCTGACGGGGCCCAATCTCCATTGGCTTCAGTCCCCTTCCCCATTTATTTTGCTAACATTGAGCCCCTCCCGTCAGCATAATGTCCCCCCACTTTTTGTTGTGTGCAGAGGTGCCCAATCCCCTCAGCTCTTGTTCCCCTTCAGTATGTGCCACAGGGTGCCCAATCACCCATCGGCTACAGCATCCCCTTCAAAAACACTTAGGTGGCATGCTGGGAGCCCACCCAGTGAGCCAAATCCTGAAAAGAAAACCATCCTGTGATGGTTTTTTTCTATTTTTAAAGCTGTGAAAGAAGAAAACGGTCCCTCGCGGTCTCCTTTGCCCCACCACCACCCCATGCCCACCCTCTGTGTGTCCAACCTCCCACCACCCTCACCCCATTCTTACCTCCGAGCCTGGTGCACAATCTTCAGTGGACCAGGAACACGCCCTGCACTTTTCAAAACTGACCGTGAACTGAAGAATGCCGGTAAGCTGTATAATAGTATAAATAGGGTTTTTTTTTTCAACTTTGGTGCATATCTCGGCCATTTTTGGGAAATTTGGCACCGAATTTTCAAAATGGGATTATTAGAACCCCTCCTCATGAATTTAGTCACAGTCATGACATTATTCGGTCCCGAAAGGTGATTTCACTGTCACTGCACGAAATCACCTTTTGGGACTGACTCACAAAACGACAGTGCCACTGTTCATGAGGGGGGCTCTCAAAAAGCTTATGTTGCAAACTTGGTGGAAATAATCCAAAAAATGGCTGTTTTACGAGCATGCTTTGCGCAGTTTCCATGCACGCTCATAACTATGTAAATTTGTAATATTTTCACTCCTGAGTTTCAAAATTGCCATTTTCCCACACCTCCTTATGAACAGTACAGCTGTCATTTTACATATCATGTCCGAAATGTGTTTTCGCCTGCCCGGCGCACAATAGTGTGGTCGCTGTGCAAAATCAGTTTTCGGGACAATTTGAGGAAATGACTATGGCACTCTTCATGAGCAGAGGTCCTAAAATGCCTATGTTGAAAATCTGGTGCGGAACGTCCATAAAATGACTGTGTTACATGCGTGCGTTGTGCAGTTTCCATGCACCTTTGTAACTTCACAAATGTGTAATATTTTCATGCCAGATTTTCTACACTGGCATTTTTGCACACCTCCTTATGAACAGTATTAGCTGTCATTTTCACACTCGACCTATGGTGCACAATGGCGCCGTCGCTATGGGAAATCAACTTTTTGGGACAAATTAACAAATCACAGTGCCACTGTTCATGAGGGAGGTCCCAAAATGCCTGTTTTGAAAATGTGGTTAAAAATATCTGAAAATAATCACGTTACGGACGTATGTTGCGCTGTTTCTATGCAAGCTCATGACTTCACCAATTTTTCATATTTTCACTCCAGATTTTTAACGTTGCAATTTTTTTACATCTCCTCATGAACAATACAGTTGTCATTTTTCACATCCTGCCCAAAATGTGTTTTCATCCCTGTGTCACCAAATGGCATAGCTACTGTACAAAACTACCTTTCAGCTAACAAACTGATAGTGCCGCTCTTCATGAGGTGGGGTCACAAAAAGCCTATACTGAAAATTTGGAGTGAAAATACCAACAAACGCCTATGGTATTAGGGTTTCCAACTGTAACTCCCCACTCTGTAGAGACTGACAGGCGTCAGGGGTGTGACTTGGGATCATTTGCTGTAATGCTCACACCATTCCACCCCACCCCACCCCACCCTGCAGCCAGTGACAGGCATTAAGGTCCGCCTTGGAGTGTTCGGCCCTAAAGTTCACCCCATTCTCCTATACTGCGCCCACCTCAGTGTATTTCCTTATGGAACAGTGTAAGTATAAGGCCAAATGATCCCAAAGCACACCAAAACACTTGCCAGTGTCTGCAGGGTAGGGTGAGGTAGAATGGCATAAGCATTATAGCTGACGACCCAAAGGCACACCCCAACACCTGTCAGTCTCTGCAGGGTGAGGGTGGCATTGGCTTCAGTTCAGTACTTCACTGCCATTCCTATTATGCATCCCTAACTCCTGCACTACCAATGCCAATGCCAGCGAGACAACATTCGGCATTGACAAATGCTTGTTGTTAGTCTGGATTGCACTGCTTCCAAACTATCACTGTCCTTTCTGAGGTAAGGACACCAGGGCTGGATGCAGTACTCCATGCGAGGCCTCACCAGGGAAGTGTATGGGGTGGTATTACTTCTTTTTCACTACTATCAGTACCCCTACCGGAACATCTTAGCATCCTGTTAGCCTTGCTATAGACCTTGTTGCACTGCCTCCTTTGTTTACGGGAGTCACTAATAATTGTTAGATATCATTCCTCTTCTGTAGTGCTGAGTCTTGCCCCACCCATGCAATACTCTGTCCTGGGGTTCCTTTTCTATAAGCACATTACCTTGCACTTTTTTACCACTGGATTTTCAATGCCAAGCCTTTGACCACACCTCCATTTTTTGTAGTTCCCTTTGCATATTCCTTATTCCCCCATCGCTATCCACTCTCCCAAAGTTTTGTGTCATCTGTGAAGAGAGACAGTTGCAATGGATTCCCTCACCAACATCACTAATGGACAACTTGACGAGGAACAGTCTCTGAACAAATCCATGTGGAACTCCACTTGTAACCTCCCTTTCCTGTGATTTAACCCCATTCACCATCACCCTTTTGCTGACTGCCTCCTGACCAAGTACCCATCCAGTTCACCACATTTTTTTGGTTTTTTTAGCAAACTTTTGTGCATTACCAAATCCAAAGCCTTGCTGAAGTCACGGTACAGCAGATCCACAGCATGGCCCTTTTTTACTGCCTTAGCACCCAGTCAAAGAAAAAAGAAAACAGGTTACACTGACAATACCTTCCTGCCACAAAACCTTGTTGTTTACCGTCCTGGGGCCCATTGCCTTCTAGGTAGTCCACGAAGTCTTCTTTGATTAATGATTCCATCAGCTCCCCTACAATGGAGGTCGTACTGACTGATATGTGGAATGGCCACGCTCTGTGGTTGAATGACTGCCCTCTCTGGCACAGAGCCCACACTGGTTGCTAGAATTACCATGCTCTGTGCCTCATAGCCCATGCTGGTGCTGGAATACCTACCCTGTGGGCCATAGCTGTCACCCTAGGTTCTCAATGCCCACCATATCTCAGTAATGGCCACTCACTTGCCATTGTGCCCAACCAACCCTGCTACCAGAATATCCACCCTAATTATTTTTTCTTTGTATTTATATAAGGACATATTCCCTTACTGCTGGCAAGGCTCGGTGCACCAACCATCCACTCTGCCCCCCCGTATGGGAATCACAGGGCACAGCGGGGGGGTAGGTTATTTCCATGGTTACAGAGGAAGCTATAGGAAGTCCTACTGTCCCTGGCCACCGACATGATGGACCAAGGTCCAAGCAGGCAGTCGTTTGGAGACACGACATCTGCGAAGTACCTAATAGCACCCTCCCCTCCTGACACCGTCCGCTGATCGATCGGTGCCCAACCCTCCCACAGAGGGGAGAGCTGCCAGACGGCGACTCAATCCAGCTCCTCCATCCCTGCAATTCCCTGATGACTCTGGCTTGTTCTTGAACCTGGTTTTCCGGTGCAGTGCAAGGTGAGGCATCCAGCGCCACAACCCTCAGTACCACCGTGCCAGCTCACCCACTCTAAGTTCTTGAAGGCCCACCCTATGTCTGACATGCTACACCTAGTTTTTGTATGCTCACCCTCTGGGTTTTACCACCCTAAGACTGGAATAGCCACCCTCTGTCTCAGTACTCATTTTGGGGCTGTAATGCCCAAATCTAGGTATGGAATGTTCTGCCTGGATCAGGAACACCCACCCACTTGCCACAGTGCACAACCTTTGTGCCTGAATGTCCACCCTACTGCCAGAATAACCCCCCTCTGGGCATACTTGAGCCCCATGGAGAATGCCCTCTATAGTGGATGGCATAACCACTGTTGGCTATGTACCCACAGTGAATGTTGTAGTTCACATCCTGGTGCAAGAATTGCAACCTAGGGACAGAGTACCCAACCTATGTGCATCAATGCACACCCTAGGGATGAAATGACCACACACAATGCATCAGCTGACCCATCCAAGTACCAGAACACCAACTCACATGTCCAGGGTGTCCACCCTAGGTTTTCAGTATCCACACAGAGGCCAGAATGCCCACAATCTATGCCTCAGAGCTTAATGCAGTGGTGAAATTCCTACACTCTGTGTATAAGTGCCCTCCAACAGGGATGAAATGACCACCTTGTGTGCATCAGTGACCACCCTGGAGCCAGAATGCCCTCTCAGAGTGCCAGAATATCAGCTATATATGTGCCACAGTGCTCACAGCTTGGCTGGAGGTCCCACTTTCTGTGATTTGGTTCTCACAACAGTGATAAGACTGACTAAATTCTGTGTCGCAACGCCCACGGTATGTGCAGAATGCCCCCTCCAGTTGTTTTAAGGTCACACCTCTAAATTTCCAAGCCCACCGTGGAGCTTGCATAGGCCCCTTCCATGCCTAAACCATCACACTGTGGGCCAAAATGCCAACGAGGGTCAGGCAAAAATGAACACTCTCAATGATATGCTGCCTACCATAAGACTGGGAAGCCACACACACACATCCACATCGAGGCCCAGATTAGCTTTCTTTGTGATTTCTGTGACTGTAAAATTTCTCTGTGGCCCCCAGTAGTCTCTCTCAACTCGGGATGGCACAAGTCAAAGATTTATTTTGCCAGCCTGCCCTGCCTGTACACACACAGCCACACTGAGGCCAGCATTAAACCCTATTTGTGACTTCTGTGACTGTACAATTCCTCTTTGATCCCCAGTAATCTACCCCCCGACGGCAAAAGTGAAGGATTTATTTTTCCAGCCTGCCCTGTGTACACACACAGTCACACTGAGGCCAGGATGAACTTTCTTGGTGATTTCTGTGACTGTAAAATTTATCTGCGGCCCCCAGTAGTCTCTCTCCCCTCTGGATGGCACAAGTCAAAGATTTATTTTGCCAGCCTGCCCTGCCTGTACACACACAGCCACACTGAAGTTAGGAATAAAGCTTATTTGTGATTTCTGTGACTGTAAAATGCCTCTTTGGTCCCCAGTAATCCCCCCTGATGGCACAGGTGAAGGATTTATTTTGCCAGCCTGCCCCGTGTACACATATAGCCACAATGAGGTCAAGATGACCTTTGTTTATGATATCTGTAACTAAACATTCTCTTTTGCACACAGAAGTCTCTCACTCTTTCTCCTCTGGATTGCACAAGTCAGTGATTTATTTTGCCAACTGCCAGCCTGCCCTTGCCCTACAAAGTACAACTAAAAAACTGAGGCAGTATAGCGCAGTGGTTTAAGGCTCTGAGCTGCAAATCTGGAGACCTGGGTTTAAATCCCAGAGCCCCCCACTTGCATACTGTGTGACCCTGAGCAAGTCACTTAACTTCCCTGTGCTCCCAGGTTGCACCTGTAAACAAGCTTTCAGCTTAGTGTGTCTCACCTGGTTAAACAATTGGGGAAAAAAAAATCTCCTCTCTCCCCTCCAATTAATCTCCTCTGCACCCGACTCCCAACCCTTTCTTCTCCCCTCCAGCTTCCGTCCTCACAAATCATACTGCAGCCCACAGGTTCTCCGCTCCAGTCTCAACTCTCTGACCTAGTCTGCTTTGTACTGTGTCTGCTGCTGTTCAGTGGGTGGCGTTTCGCACTCACAATGGTTATATACCATGAATGTGTGTCATGTGACTCTCCCCTACCAGCATCACATGACTGACACCTGATTGGTTGCCGCTGGTCACCTCTATGTGCCTTGAGTGTGCCAACAGCATCCCCATGGCAACAGTCAACAGTGACACACTCTGCCACACTGTGCAGCTTTCCACAGAGCTGGAGCCAGACATCTACAGCAAAGTCTGTATTTATCCACGTCAGTGGATTCTGGGTTCGATCTGGGGGTCTGGACTTCGGGCGGAACAGTCTGCGCAGGCCTACTAGTCATGGACTTAATGTTTTCCATCACAGTCCCTGACCCACCATCATTGCAACTGGTATAGCTACCACTTAGCAAAGAGAACGGATTGATTGTAACAGTTACATACATACGAAGAAACCAGCAGAAGAAGGCCATTAGGTCTATCAAGTCTGCTCACGTTGCAAGGTCCACAGCTTGAGCTACTGTCCCTGCCCCGTCTCCCCATCCTCCCTACCCCTGACCCTAGCCCTCCCGCTGTATCTGTCCCAGCCTCTCTTCAAGCTGCCCACTGCCTTCAATGAGATTACCTCTTCTGGCAATGTATTCCAAGTGTCCACCACCCTCTCTGTGAAGAAGCGCTTCCTGACCTCCCTCCTAAACCTCCCACCCTCCAGCTTAAGACTGTGCTCCCTTGTGTTATGATTGCCACTCAGCTTAAAGAGACTGTCCTTATCAACCTTATTTATCCCTTTCAAGTACTTGAAGGTCCATGTCCCCTCTCTCTCTCTCTCATCTTCCAAGGAGTACATGTTCAGTGCTCTCAGCCTCTCAAAATCTCAAATCTCTCAGCAGCAAGGCTTACTCATTTATTCACAGCACACCACTTAACATTAAAGGCATTTTCTTCATTATGATTTGCTTTTATAATTAGCTTTTTTTAATAGAGTCATACCTAACTGTTACTTCACCCCACTAGATATTCACCCTCACAGACTCCTCAGCTCTCACAAATGATATTTTTTAGAGATAATAACAAAAACAGTGCTATAATAAAGTCACTTCATACAACATTCTGCTGCTTTCTCTGTGGTGTTGCTGCCCCCCTGACAACTCAACTAACTCTTCTATTATTTCTATCCCTATCTCATGCAATTAAGCTCATAAAACTCCTGACTGCAAATTTAATAACACATAGATGTGCACGGGCAACATCACTTTGACAGACTGACATAACGTCTGACAGGGGCGAGATATGTATGTTTTTTTTGCTCTGTTGAATCAAGCAAATGCCCAACTTCATGTCAATGGCTCCCTCACCTCTGATCCCCAAATCATTGCCGACAGTCTCAACTTCACCTTTACGGACCTCAGTGCAGTTTCCCCCCCAACTTCTTTGACCCTGCTCCTGCGCACCCCACTGCACACAGCACATACCCCTTTCTACTTCCAGGTTCTTGCACCATACAAAACCAAAGACTACCTACTTGCATCCCTTAAGGGCACTAATAACAGTAATGACACCCTACCCTCAAGCTCCTATGGCTCGTCCTGGATGTAGTGCTTATGCCCCTCATTGACGTTCTCAATTTCTCCCTCTGTCACGGCCAGTTCCCCCATGTCTGGAAAATAGCTATGGTCACACCTGTACACAAAGGTGGGGACAGCATCTCCCCCGGGAACTACAGGCTGATATCAATCCTCCCTCCCCTCTCAAAAACTCTAGAAAAAAATCGTAGCAGACCAGCTAACAGACTACCTTGACAAACACAAGCTCCTCTGTGCAGAACAACGTGGTTTCTGCAAAGGGCACAGTACCATCACACATCTCCGTGAATTCTCCAATTCTATTCACACAGCCCTTGACAAAGGGCTCCTCGCTGGTGCAGTCTACACTTACTTGTCGAAGGCCTTCGATACTGTCAGCCACCCACTTCTCATAGCCACCCTGTTTCAACTAGGTCTCTCGCAAGGCCCTCTGGACTGGTCCACCTCCTGCTCACAATGTGTGAAAATCAGAAGCACTCTCTCCAGCATTCGGAAAGTTTGTTTGGGAGTCCCTCAGGGCTCGATCCTCGGCCATTTTCTTTTTAGCCTTTACCTAAACTGACTCCCTAACTCATACGCTGAAAAAATACTACTATACGCAGATGATGCAGTCCTCTTCACATTACACCGTACCCCGGATCACCTCCAGAATGCCCTCCAAGGTGCTTTCTACCAGGCTGAAAACTGGTTCCTTGACAGGAAACTTGTTATTAATCTTAAGATGACTAAGCTCATGTTATTCTTGTACAACCAGAATAAGCACAAGGATGCCCACCTCCACATACTATGCAGTACACTCCTTCCCTACGAAAGAGTCAGCACCTACAAATACCCAGGCATTACTTTTGACACAGCCCTCACTTTTCATGACCACATATGTACCCTTGCATCTGCCGTGAACTCACGTATTGGCCTGCTCTACCACCACAAGAGCTGCCTCCCCCCTGAAGCCCCAAAACTGGCCATCACCTCCTCAGTCCTCTCACTAGTGGACTACAGCCTACTAGTATATAGCGCAGCGAACAAAACTTCACTCAACAAAATAAAAACAGCACTAAACAAAGCTTACTGGCTGCTCACGGGGGCCCCTTTACTCACCCACACCTGCTCACTATATGTAGAGGCAAAATTACTCTACTTTGATGAAAGGCTATGCTACCAAATGTGCCTTCTCTCCAAAAAAATATTAGCTGGTCTTATACCCCCTGGTCCATATGTGGTACTTAACCCCTCTGCCTCCAAGGGTTCCACCCGAAGCTCACACCAAAGTTCCTTACAAATACCTAGAGTCAGGACATCACAAGCCCAAAGCTATTTTCCTTGTCAAGTGCCATCCTGGTTCAACTCCCTACCTCCTGAGATCTCATCATTGCAAAGGATTGGCCCATTTAAAACCACCCTTAAGCGCCACCTTTTTTCCCCACCTCATTTATGTATATACCATATCATGTTACACCCACTGACTTGTTTCTTGTGGTAACAGCTTGCTTGTATATGTGTTTTATAAGATTGATATAAGATTGTTTACTGTACCTGCCTCTGTACCTTAACGAGGAGCCTTTGTGAGTAAGTCTTCTGACTTAAAGGGTTGTAATACCGATAACAATAAATAAATAAATGTATTTAAACCTTCTGCACATCACTTTCAGCAGCCGCAACAAAAAACAAGACTCACACTATCCTTTACTCTTATTTATTGAGCTTTTCCATTTGAAAGCACGTTCCTCGAGAGCAGCATACCTTCGAATGTGGCGGACTTCGGGTTTGTGCCAGCAGCGCTAAGTCCGCCTCTCTACCCCTCTCTATTTCACTGTATGAGCAGAATCCAAGTCGATCAGAAAATGAGCTAGTCAACGGGAATTATACAAACATGTTGACTTACGGAAGTCAGCGTGCCCATACAGACAAATCCTAATGGTCATCAATACATTGTAGGTGGAGTTCCATTCTAGTTCTTCTGTTTCTATGGTACTACACTGGCTGGCGTGCGAAACACAGATGCTGACTATAATTGTGCCAGGGTAATGATATGGTACTGGGAGTGATCGCTGGCCCTGACAGGGCCAAGAGAGCATGCAGGCTGCATGCAGTTTGTTTCAGGGCACAACAGGGCGATAGTGGAGAACATCAGACCACCTCTATTTAGACATAAAATTGTGTAAACTGAACACTGGCATGAGTGAAAGACATGACTTCAGCATGAGTGGTTGTCAGCTGTGAGCGAGTGAATTAAATTCAGCGCTAGTGCATATGACAGTACTTGTATTCTTTTAGTTGGGGGGGCTATGCCCCTCCACACCCTGTGTTTTTTTATATAAAATGAAAAATGGGGTAGGAAGCCCCCCAATTAGAACACCCAAATGTATTAACTCCAAGTAACCATTTTACTGCTGCCCTGCTGGCAACAGTGGAGAACGCCGGACCTACCCTGGACCTATAACATAAGTCTGATCAGCGTGGGCGAAGTTTAGTAACAGGAATGAATACAGTGCGGGCTTGTGCTTGTTGCAAACTTTTGTATTAGTTTATTTGAGCTGGGGGCTTCATCCCCACACCCTTTTTCTTTTTTTAAGGGAGATGTGGCAGAGCCCCCATCTCAAATAAAGTAATACAAAAAAATAACCGAAATGAAGTTCTGAGAGTAGCGTAACTCAGTGGTGCAAGTGGTAGACAAGAAGTACAGGAACTCGGGCACTGGCAAATATGAAATGCAGAATGAAGATCCTCAATCTGAAGGATAGCTGTGCGAAGACGCATCTATCTGTTTAGACACTTGTAGATTCTCTTTGCGATATTGAAGTATTTTAGGAAAATAGCACTTCTGTACAAGTCAAATGTTGTTATGGAAACCCTGATTTCAGGTCACAGGTCCAGAAACTGTCATCATGTTGCTGGTTTTAAGAGTTTCACTTCAAGTGTCAGTAGGAAGAAGTACAGGAACTCTGTTCCTGCTGCAGAAAAGGTACAGGAACTGAGTTCCTGTGCGTTCCTGTTCACTTTCATCACTGGCGTAACTTGAACTGTACACTAATAGCATAGGTCCGGTATTCTGCCATGCTGCCAGCTTGCTGTCTCTCAAACACAGTACTGCTACATCAACGCGTCTCTATATTGTGCAAGACTCGTATTCTCAAAAAAATTTACGTACAGTGGTCCAATGTTTTCCACTATACCCAAACAGCTACAAACATAGCTGTAAAAACCGAATGCAGCCCCTAAAGTGGCGCCTTCCAAAAGAGGCGATAGTGAAGAACATCAGACCACCATACGTATTTTTTGGGAGAATACGAATCCTGTGACATAGTTGTGTACCATAGTAGCGGAAGAGTGTACTTACAGCTAGCGTTATGCTACTGTCTCAGAACTACATTTCTGTTATTTTTTTGTATTAGTTTATTTGAGTTGACACCATACCTCTCAAGTGTCTCTCATTATGAGGGACATCCCTCATTTTTCCCCTTAAAATTGCTCTGTCCCCCATGGAAAAGGTGCTGCCCACACAGAGAATGTGCTGTAAATTCAGATTTTAAAGCAGAAACTCTTAATATTCTAAAATACTAAATCCAAAATAAACTTTGTACAAGTAACCACTGTGGTTTTCACGGTGTTCTGAGCTTATATCTGCAGGTTTGAGGATGTATCCTTCATTCTGAGGGTCTGTGTCCCTCATTTTGAGTGTTCAAAAATGTCCATGTCCCTCATTTCAGTGACAAAAGGTTGAGAGGTATGGTTGCCACATACCTTCCAAGGGAGCTCTGAAGTTTTGCTGGATTATTTTAGTAATTTTGCTGGAGATTTTCTGATTTTGCTGGAGCAAATAGTTTATATGACTGCCATACCCCCAGAAACTCTGGGGTGTTAGGTGCTCTGTGGTGCATTTTAAAGCTTATTTAACATACTGAACATACTGTTTGGAGGCAGTGTAGCACAGTGGTTTAAGGCTCTGAGCTGCAAACCTGGAGACTTGGGTTTGAATCCCATAGCCCCCACTTGCATACTCTGTGACTCTAAGCAAGTCACTTAACATCCTTGTGCTCCCCAGATTGCACCTGTAAATAAGCTTTCAGCTTAGTGTGTCTCACCTGGTAAAACAAAAGGTAAAAAAAGGAAAATGCACTACACCCTTCTGCTAAGAACCGCATCACACCTGGCTCCATGGAAATACTCTGTCTTTTATGTAATATTTTTGGGGATCTCTGAAGACCCATTTTATTATCCAGTTCACATATGTTACTAGTTATTTCTTTATAACAAATCCTACGTTGTGAGGTATTCTATCGTATGCCGATTTCCCTGAGCAGAGCCAATCATTCCATCCTCTACACACACACACATACGCACACACACACACACACACACACACCATAACATCTCTTAAACTTGCCAACCATCCCCCCATTCTCTTTGTTGACAAAATTAATAGACAGTATATATGTTTTTTCCTGCCCTGCACTACTACCTTGACAAGGGAAAGTGTGTGTGTGTGGGGGGGGAGGGGTCCACCTAGAGGGGTGCCACTGGCTCTGTCACTCTGTACCCTGGAACCCCTTTCACCATCACACATCCATGGTTGCCAAGGGAGAGGGCAATCCTTTAGTGGCATCACTTTAGGGCACCACACTGTGTAACAACTCAGCTGCTGTTGAGTCCCCCAAGACCCTCTTGAATGGAGATGCACCAAAAAGAAGCAAGCATGGTGAGCAAAAACCTCAAAGGAAATGTGTGACATACCTTGTTGGGTTTCACAGCCCAATTCCCTGTGGGGGTGATAGTCAATCTGTGCCAAAATTACAAAAGTTACTAATAGTTACTGCAGCCACACCCAAGAGCTGGGTCATTCTCGGTGCCCTGCAGGGGGCATGCCTCAGACAGCTAGTGTTAGAACCCACTCAGGAGGGAGCAATGTTAGACATGGTGCTCTCAAATGAGGATGGAGAGAGGATCTCAGATTTAGAAGTGGGTAGCCATTTGTGAACAAGCGACCACCAGACAGTGTGGTTCCCAATAAACACAGCTGTATAGTCAAGCCTTACAAAAGCAAAAGTGTTAGACTTTAGGAGGGCTGATTTTGGCAAAATATGAGAGTGCCTCAGAAAAGTACTAGCAAACAGGCAAGAAGGAGGGGTGGAGAAACAATGGGGAAAAATCAAAACTGCCATCCCAGAGGCAACAAACCTTTGTGTAAAGCAAACCAACAAAACAAAATAAAAGAAAAAGCCACTGTGGTTCTCAAAAGAGGTGGAAGGGAAGGTTGAGGAGAAAAGGATAGCATTCAGGAAATATAAGGAAACACAGAAGGAGCAGGACAGATAATTCAGGGTTTTAAATAATTGATTAGCAGTTTTTTTCTTGGGACAATAATAACTGTACAGAAAGCATTTATATAGGTTTGCTAGAAGGGTTATGTTTGTTAAACACAGTGAGGCAAGTGCTATGCAATTTTACAATGTTTTAGAACTTTTATGAGCAAAACACTAGTCAATTTTTAGAGTTAAATAAAACCCTGTAATTATATCAGTTAAAGCAGAAAGTAGCAGGGAAGGCAGTCAAAATAGCAAAGGCCCAAACTGAGGAAAATATAGCCAACTCTGTTAAGAAGGTGGGATAAAACCTTTTTTAGGTACAATAAGGAGTGAAGAAAGACCAAGGGAGGAATACTGAGGACTATTAAAGGGGAGGGAATGTGGTTAGAGGATGACAGTGAAAAAAGCAGGGATACTGAATGAATATTTCTGCTCAGTATTCACAAAAGAAGAGACGATGAAGGTACCTAACCAAACAAGAGAAACACTCTGGATGGGGGGGGGAGGGTCGATACCAGTCCATTCACAGAAGAAAGGGTTCTGAAATAATTCTCACAACTGAAGGTGGACAAAGCAATGGGGCCTGATGGATTCACCCTATAATTCTAAAAGAACTAAGGGTAGAAACAGTGACATCATTGACTACTATCATTAACAAATCATGGGAGGATAGGGTGGTACCTGAGGACTGGAGGAGGGCAGATGTGATTCCACTTCACAGAAATGGGAGCAGGACAGAGGAAGGAAGCTACAGACCAGTTAGTTTGACCTCAGTGGTAGTGAAAATGATGAAATCACTTCTGAAGGAAAGAACTGTTGCGTACCTAGAGGCCAGTGGGACACAGGACCCAAGGCAACATGGATTCACAGCGGGAAGGTCATGTCAGACAGATCTAATAGATTTCTTTGACTGGGTGACCAAAGAACTAGACCAGGGATGGGCTGTGGACATGGCCTACCTAGATTTTAGCAAGGCATTTGACACAGTCCCACACAGAAGATTAATAAGTTAGCCAGCCTTGGAGTGGGTCCCAAGGTGGTTGCCTGGGTAAAAAAATTGGCCGGAAAACAGGTTGCAGAGGGTGATAGTAAATGGAGTCCACAGTGAAGAAAGTGAAGTTACTAGTGGAGTACCGCAGGGTTCAGTACTGGCACTGGTCCTCTTTAATGTCTTTATAAGTGACATTGCAGAGGATCTGGAAGAAAAAGTATGTCTCTTTGCAGACGATGCAAAGGTCTGCAACAGGGTTGATACACAAGGTGAGGTGGAAAGGATAAGAAGGGACTTGGCATGGTTGGAGGAATGGTCAAATGTACAGCAGCTTAAATTCAATGCAAAGAAGTGCAAAATAATGCACCTGGGAAACAAAAACCCAGGGGAAGAGTACACAATAGGGGTGAGATACTAACAACAACAAAAATGGAAAGTGATCTGGGGTAGTTATAACAGATGACCTAAAGGTGGGAGTGCAATGTGAGAAGGCAGTAAGGAGGGTTGGGGGATACTGGGATGCATAGGGAGAGGCATCTTTTTTTTTTATTTAGTTGTTTAACCAGGAATAGCACACTAAGCTGAAAGCTTTTTTACAGGAGCGACCTGGGAGCACAAGGAAGTTAAGTGATTTGCTCAAGGTCACACAGTATGCAAGTGGAAGCTGTGAGATTCAAACCCAGGTCTGGTCTGCTGGATGTCACCAGATTTGCAGCTCAGAGCCTTAGACCACTGCGCTATACTGCCTACTGCATCACCAGTAGAAAACAAGAAGTTGTTATCCCTCTGTACAGACAGTTAGTGGGACCCCATCTAGAGTACTGCATGCAGTTCTGGAGATACCATCTCCACAAAGACATAGTCAGGTGGAGGCTGTCCAGAGGAGGGCAACCAAAATGGTGCAGGGTCTGCACCAGAAGACATTCAAGAGAGACCAAAGGAGCTTAATATGTATACCCTAAAAAGAAGGAGGGGGACATGATAGAAACTTTCAAGTACCTCAAGGTAATCAACAAAGTCTAAGAGGGTAACATCTTTCAGAAAAAGAGATGTGCACTAACAAGGGGTCACAATTTGAAGATAGAGGGGGGGTCGGCCCAGAGGTAATATGAGGAAGTGTTTTTTCACAGAGAGGGTTGTGGATGCATGGAACAGCCTTTCTGAGGAGGTCATGGAGTCAAAAACAATGGGGGAATTCAAGAATGCATGGGACAGACATAGGGCAATTCTAGTGGGGGTAGGAGGAAGTAGGCTGTTGGTTAACTAGGACCTGCAGCTTATCACTTAGGTAGGGATTTGGGCAGACTAGGTGGTCCAAGTGGTCTTATCTGCCGCCAAATTCTATGTTTCTATGTAGTGTCCAGTAAGGGAGGGAAGGGATTGTAACTGTGGCTAAGCCACCATACAGCTGATTCATTTCCACTTCCCTGTCTGCCTGCTCTTCCCCTGTGCGCTCACATTTTGTGACATTTATCCAGGTGGAGCGCGAGGGTGTACCCCATGCAAGTCTATGGGGATCATTTTCAAAATGTTTTTACAGCACATTAAGCAACCTTTGATAAAAAAATGAACGCCACTGCAGAACAGGCAGACAGGAACGTGAAAACAGATCAGTTGGTCAGTGGTTCAGCCACAGTTACGATCCCTTCCCTCTCTTAATGGACACTAGTAACGTTTGTAATTCTGGTACAGATTGACTATGCCGCCACAGGGAAATGGGCATTAAAGTACAAAACTGGAAACATTTGAATCATACTCTCACTTTAAATGCATAATAAAGACTATATCGCAGTAAAAGAGAAAATAAATCAGTTGAACTTCAAAACTGGTAATGTTCTACAGTCCTTCAAATGTAAAGGAGGCATACATCATTTATCAAACTCTGGAAATGGTACAGGAAGTACTGTATTCTCAAATGTGTAATGAGAGATGTTTTAATGACACGACTGACTTACAGTCCTTAATGTTGCCATCTATGGAATTGGGCAAACTTGTGGAAAATCCTTTCAAAATGTAATAACACACAAGTGTCAGAATAATTTTTTATTTATTTTCATCTACTGAGACTGGTACATGACTGCCTTAGAAATAAAGCTGGAAGGGAAATGTATCTTCAGGTCAAAACCAACATGATCCTGCACAAGATGTTATCAGACTCACAAGCAGTCATGCAAGTGGTAGATAAGAAGTACAGGAACTCAGACACTGACAAATATGAAATGCAGAATGAAGTTCCTCAATCTGAAAGATAGCTGTGTCAAAAGACATCTATCTGTTTAGACACTAGTAGATTCAGTTAGAGATATTGAAGTATTTCTAGGAAAACAATTGTTGTACAAGTTAAATGTTGCTATGGAAACCATGATTTCAGGTCACAGGCCCAGAAACTGTCATTATGTTGCTGGTTGAAGAATTTCAGTTCCACTGTCAATGGGTACAGGGTATAGAAGTACAGGAACTCCGTTCCTGCTGCAAAAAAGGTACAGGAACTGAGTTCCTGTGCGTTCCTGTTCACTTTCATCACTGCTCACAAGTAACCAACTGCTAATGTAATGTTCAATTATTTCTTTGAATAAGAAATAGTGAGTTTCATGACTATGACCTTGTAGTAGATGTGCAAATATCCTGAAAACAAATTGAATATAACATTGTGGTAGTCTTATTTCAGGAATTCAAAGGTAAACAGCAGGATTGTCAAGTGCCTGAATGCTGCATCACTGAAAGTTGCACCGAGGCACTTGACTAGTGAATATATAATTCGGATAGGCACTAAAAGCCGTGATGCTTTCATTTAGTAGATGTGGCCCTGTTTTGCAAACATCAAGTGCTATTCCACTATCGAACACCAGAAATAAACATTCAATGCCCACTGTTATATGTCAACAAAGCAGACACTCCCTGCATGAGCAAACACATAACACACATCACAGTGCACAACCGGCATTGTCCAGATACAAGTTATCGACCACCACCCATGTGTAGTAGTGATCATACTGTATCAGCTTCCTTTCCAGCCAATACCTAGCATTTGCACAAGGAATTCCTCCCCCAAATATGGGAGGACACTATAGATAGCTACTGCAGCCCTTAAAACCTAAATTCCATCAGTGAGAACTCCGTATCTCTCAACATCAGACTGCAGCTGTAAAGGCATCAATAAGACATTAGATTGATTCTATACAAGGTGTCAGTTTTACCTCTGCTGGCTAATTCTTCCTCAGTAGCACTGACAGTAAAAATGCTTAGATAAGTGGAAACTCAGTTGCAGTCAGTGAACGGCTCTGTTGTGGTCAAACTGCCACCATGACACCACACACGCAGTCTAAAACTGCCACTGCTGTAAATGGGTGAATCCTGGCAGCTGTAACCTTAAATTACCCAATTATCACTCTGCTCCGTTAACGCTGCATGAGCTACTCTACCAGGGATTTTTGGCAGAAGTGGAGAACACCGGACCACCGGCATTTCTGTCAGGAATTAACGTAGGTCACATCTGACTGACTGCACCAGTGTACATGATTGCATGACAGCGTCAGTGATAGTATCAGTATTTTTAAATGTCCACTTCAGGATTCATGCTCTGCTGGTTGTTTTTTTTTTGTTTGATTTGGGGCACTTTGCCGCCGCCCCCCCCCGCCACATTCCCTATGTTAAAAAAGACAGAGGGTGTGGGGGTAGAGCCCTCCACTCAGACAGAGTGACGAACATGATGCCATGAAGTGTACTCTGCCAAGGTAATGCTCAGTCAGTTACTTTTTTAGTTTGTTCAATTGGGTTTTGCCAACACCAAATGCTGAAAATACATGGGGAACCCCAACTCAAACTAAAAATAACTGACAGAGCACGATCACATAACTACCATAGAGCACCTATTTGCGTAGTGTCCGCATTTTTTTTTTTATTCTTTTATCCCTCCTGACGCCCCTGCACTCCCTTCCTTCTGGCTGGTGTCTGATTTTGAAAGACAGTTGCACAAGTTTTTTGGTTTTTTTACCAGGAGAGAGACACTAAGCTGGAAGCTTGTTTACAGTGCAACCTGGGAGCACAAGGAAGTTAAGTGACTTACTAAGGGTCACACAGTATGCAAGTGGGGGCTGTGAGATTCAAACCCAGGTCTCCCGGTTTGCAGCTCTGAGCCTTAAACCACTGCGCTATACTGCCTCCTCCAGTGTTCTCTAGTATCGCCGGGTTTCTTTTTAATCAATAATCAGCAATAGTGTAGAATATCGGGTACACCTAGGAAGCTTGCCATAAAAGCTTTTTGAATACAGCGCTGCTTTGGTGACCTTCCTTACTCAACCCAAATAAACTAATACAAAGTAAAGGTGATTGTACCAAATAGTGCAACTTGAGCGCTACGCTAATAATGTAGGTCCTAGACGAGGGTGCCAATAGAAATTCTTGGACCCAGAACACACCTTTAGGACTGGACCCCCTTAGCCTCACATCTCCTGTTACAGCCCCTGAGCCACTGGGCCTGGTAGAGTTTCCCCCATCCTAGGCGCACTCCAATATTCAAACAATATCACCCAATAATCTTTATTTAGAAGCTATCAGCTATCACTACGAATGAGCACTTTACAAGTGCCTTAGCTTGCCAAATTTGACTTCCACCAGAAAATAGTAAAAGCTGGCGGAGGTAGCTGACCTCCAGCTCAGTATGCTGAGGTTATTATTGCTTGCTGGAAGTCTGAATGATGCAGTAAATTGCTGTAGAGTCCAGCAGAATGATGGAGACTTGGAGTCCATGAGCTTGGAGACCAAGGGTGGAGAACTGGCGTTTGTAGTGGGTGTTCACCGCCAGTACTACCATCAACGCCGGCGTGCCTTTGTCGGGGCCTGACAGGGTTGGCGAGTTCTGCGAAGCACTGATTTAGGATTGTTAGAGACCGAGGGTAGTGTTGGGGTGGGGGAGCTCCCTGACCTCCACCAGTCTCAGAGTTATACTCGATCTCGGTTTCCCTGACCAAGCGGAAGTTGTCTAGGTTTGCCTCAGGAAGCTGGAGGCGTTATCCGTAGCTTGTCCTAAGGGGCCTCATGGCTGGTCGTGTTGGCCTAGCTTTGAGGCTTCTGCAGCTGCGAGTCGCAGGTGAGTGTAGTCGGGGCTTGTTTGTGGCGTTGGGGGGGGGAGATCCCCTTTTCTTCAACCTTCTTTTTGGTTCTCACATCTGGCCCAGGATTTCGAGCTGGTTGCAGCCCAGGACAGTTGGAGATCTATATCCTGTGCTTTTCGCTGCATAAACGGGACTTTGATTGGATTATGACTATTGCCCTTTCTCCTATGCTAGATTATAGGACTAATGGCTCTTTAAGGTTAACAGCAAGAAAAAAACTGCATTTCCTCCCTTTTGCTGGACTGAACTTTGACTCCCTGGTGGTGAGAGGGCCCTTTTGGGGATTATGACTTTGGTTTAGGCAGTGAGAGTGCCTGAACTCCTCCCTTCTGGATTGTGACAGGACTTGAGGGGGGGAAACAATTTTATTGTCCATAATATCATTTGGATCAGTTATAAGAGGGGATTGAAATATCGGTAGATCCCCTCTGTGGACTTGGACTCTGTGGGCTGTGAGAGGGCCTGCAGCCCCATCCCCCAGGCCATGAGTGGACTTGGGGGCGGGGGATTGTTATTAATCATATTCCGTGGGAGGTATGCAGTATTTTTCTAGGACTGAGGGTATTGGAAACTGATTCAGCATTGTGGAATAGGGTGATATTTATAAAAGGACTTTATTTTCTGTTAGAGTGGGTTTTTACATAGAAACATAGAATTTGACGGCAGATAAGGACCACTTACTTGGCCCACCCAGTCTGCCCATTTCCCTACCTACTGGATAAGCTGCAGATCCTAGTTAACCAGCAGCCTACTTCTTCCTACCCCCACCCCCTAGAATTGCCTTATGACTGTCCCATGCACGCTTGAATTCCACCACTGATTTTGACTCACAACTTCCTCCGGAAGGCCGCTCCATGCATCCACAACCCTCTCTGTGAAAAAATACTTTAAATTACTCTGAGCGCCCCCTCTATCTTCAAATTGTGCCCTTGTTCTTGCACACCTGTTTTTTGAAGGATGCTACCCTCTTGGACTTTGTTGATTCCCTTGAGGGTGCCAGACGTTTCTATCATGTCCCCCTCTCCCTCCTTTCCCTCGAGGCTACATACATGTGCTCCTTTCGTCTCTCTTCATATGTCTTCTGGTGCAGACCCTGCACCATTTTAGTTGCCCTCCTCTGGACAGCTTCCATCCTGTCTATGTCTTTGCGGAGATTGGGTCTCCAGAACTGCACACAGTACTCCAGATGGGGTCTCACCAGCTGTCTGTACAGAGGATAATAACTTCCTGTTTTCTACTGGTGATGCCTCTCCCTATGCATCCCAGTATCCCCCCAGCCCTCCTTGCTGCCCTCTCACATTGCTTGCCCACCTTTAGGTCATCTGATATGACTACCCCAGGTCCCTTTCCATTTTTGTTGTTGTTAGTATCTCACCCCCATTGTGTACTCTTCCCTGGTTTTTGTTTCCCAGGTGCATTACCTTGCACTTCTTAGCATTGAATCTAAGCTGCCATACATTTGACCATTCCTCTAACCTTGCCAAGTCCTTCTCATCCTTTCCACCCCACCCTGTGCATCAACTCTGTTGCAGATCTTTGTGTCATCTGCAAAGAGACATATTTTTCTTCCAGTCCTTCTGCAATGTTGCTTATAAAGACATTGAAGAGGACCGGTCCTAATATTGAACCCTCATGCACCCCACTAGTAACCCTCCTTTCTTCTGAGTGGACTCCATTTACTATTACTCTGTGTCCTATTCTCCAGCCAATTCTTTACCCAGGCTGTCATCTTGGGACCCACTCCCAGGCTGGCTAACTTGTATATTAATCTTTGTGTGGGACTGTGTCAAATGCCTTGCTAAAGTCTAGGTAGGCCATGTCCACAGCCCTCCCTGATCTACTACTTTGGTCACCCAGTCAAAGAAATCTATCAGATTTGTCTGGCATGACCTTCCCACTGTGAATCCATGCTGCCTAGGGTCCTGTGCCCCTCTGGCCTCTAGATACTCGACAGTTCTTTCCTTCAGAAGTGGTTCCATCATTTTCCCTATCACTGAGGTTAAATTAACAGGTCTGTAGTTTCCTGCTTCTGCCTTGCTCCCACTTTTGTGAAGGGGAATCACATCTGCCCTCCTCCAGTTCTTGGGTACCACCCCATCCTCCTATGATTGTTAAAAAGGGTAGTCAGTGGTGTCACTAGTTCTACCCTTAGTTCTTTTAGAATTCTGGGATGAATCCCATCAGGCCCCATTGCTTTGTCCACCTTCAGTTTTAAGAGTTCTTTCACAACCCGTTCTTCTGTAAATGGGCTGGTATCAACTTCTGTATCCAGAGTGTTTCTACTGTTTGTTTTATGTACCTCCTCTTAATTTGTAAATACTGAGCAAAAATATTTGTTTAGTATCTCTGCCTTTTCACAGTCTTCCTGCCCACCCTCCCTCCCTTTATTAAGCCTCACTATCCCTCCTTGGTCTTCCTTCGCCTCCTGATGTACCTATAAAAGGTTTTATCCCCTTCTTAACCGAGTTGGCTATCTTTTCCTCGGTTTGGGCCTTTGCTGTTCTGACTGCCTTCCCAGCCTCCTTTTGCTTTAACTGATAGAGTTCTCTGTCCTGCTCCTTCTGCGATTTCTTGTACTTCCTGAATGCTTTCTTTTTCTCTTGAACCTTCACTGCCACTTCCTTTGAGAACCATAGTGATTTCTTACATCGTTTTGTTTTGTTTATTTGCTTCACACAAAGGCTCGTTACCTCTGTGATGGTAGTTTTTATTATTCCCCATTGTTCTTTCACCCATCCTTCCTGCCCATTTGCTAGTGCATTCCTTAGGCACTCACCCATTTTGGCAAGGTCAGCCCTCCTAAAGTCCAGTACTTTTGTCTTTGTATGGCTTGACTCTGTTGTTGTGTTTATTGTGAACCATACTGTTCGATGGTCGCTAGTTCCCAGATGGCTACCCACTTCTACATCTGTGATCCTCTCCATCTCCATTTGAGAGAATCAAGTCTAATATTGCTCCTCTTGAGTGGGCTCCAGTACTAGTTGTCTAAGGCATGCTCCTGTAGGGCATCTAGAATAACTCCACTCTTCAAGTGGCAGCTGCAACTGCACTCCAGTTAACATCTGGCATATTCAGATCACCCATCAGCAATATCTCCCTTTTTCTGCCATTCTAAGTATACTTTCTATCATTTTCTTGTCCATTTCTCCCTGAGAAGGGGTCTGTATACAACCCTGTGCGGATTGTGGTGCCATTGCCTGTCTCCAAATTTACCCACAGTGCTTCTTCTCCTCCCTGTTTACCCTTTTGTTCTGTTGCTTTTATTCCTTCCCTTATGTAAAGAGCTACTCCTCCTCCTTTACCCTCCCTGTCCCTCCTGTAGATAGTGTATCCTGGTATGTTTACGTCCCAGTCATGGTTTTTGTGTACCATGTTTCTGTGACTGCCACGATATCCAGATGTTCCTCCTCCATCAAGGCCACTAATTCAGGAAGCTTGTTACCCAGACTACGGGCATTGGTACTCATTGTTCTCCATTTTTGATGGCTTTACCTTCTGTTGCAGCATCCCCACTGACTGTTCTACCTCGGTCTTTTTCTCATTTAGTACCTTGTTTTGAAGGAGAGGCTGGGATTTTCCTGCTGCTTGTCAGTGCCTCCCTTTGACTAGTTTAAAAGCTTGCCAATGAAGCATTTAAACTGATTGCTCAAAAGACTTGTTCCTTCCTGGACAGATGCAGACCATCCTGCTAGTATAGGCTGGTGTCCCTCCAGGTGGAACCCCAGTCCCCAATGAAGCTAAACCCTGTGCTCGCACCATTTTTCAACCATTCATTAAACTGCATGGTGCTAATTACCTCGCCTCCCATGCCTTTGACAGGCAGCACCTCTGAGAAGGATACTGTGTGTGCTACTTGTCTTAGGCCCCTCCCCAACTCTGCAATGTCCTCCTGCACTGCTCTAATCTCATGATGAGCCAAGTCATTTGTCCCTAGGTGGACAATTACGCCAGCTCAGACTCCTTGCAGCTGTTTTCGTGATCCTGAGGATGCGTCTGTCCCTCCAAGCCATGGCACCAGGCAGGCACCTTACTTCGGTTTTCCCAGTTCTCCCCGCTCTATACCCCTAACAATTGAGTCCCCACCAGGAGCTGCTTCCTTTCCCTTGGTGTCCTCTGCCTCCTTCCTGTGGGCCTCCTTGTGACAGTTGTCATCAGTCTTCTCTGGGGTGATCCATAGGGGAGCTATGCTCTCCAGAATGGTGTATGGATTGTGGAGTGGAACAATTGACTGGGTGTGCCTCTGTTCCACCATCCTCACCCTCCTGAGCCCACTGTGGTCCAACTGCTGTGCTTTCTGCAACCTCTGAGGTAGTGGTGGTGGTGCTAGTGCTCCCGGATGAGGGAGGTTCCTTCCTACTGTCCAGTGTGGCCTGGGGAAGGTTTCCTTACTACTGTCCAGTGCGGCCTGAAGACGGGCAACTTCCTCCCTCAGGGCAGATAGTTGTCTGCAAATAGGGCAGCATCTCAGCCTCCAGAAAGACTCCCGGAAGACTGCTGCCCCACAGCCATTACATTGCACTACTCCCCACATGTTTATCTACTTTTTGTGTGTGTGTGTGTGTAAGTGCATGCGCTGCAGGATTGGTTATATAGAAATATATATATTATACAATGTGTATGCTTATATTGTCAGTGCAGTGTGCTAGAGAGGATATGACAGTGATATGCACCTTGCACTCTTGAGGAAATGATGTCAGAACTTCAGGTATAAAGGAACTATTTCCAGGGGTGGGTGGGGTGAGGGGTGGGAAGGGTTGGGCCTAAACTGTGCCCTCACAAAACAATCAGCTAAAAGCTCTCACCCACCGCCTGCGATGAGTGCCTTCCTGTCAGCAAGATACCCTCACAACAATTTGACAGAGAAAGTACCCTGCTAATCAAACAGAGAAAAATCCAGACATCCAAGTCAGACACAGGTAAACCTCTCCAGCCCCAAAACAGCCTGGTGGTTTGTTAGCCACAAAGGCAAATCAAATATGCAGTTATTTCAGCCCTTCTGAAGATGCTGACAAGATAAGCAGTTTTGAAAACCCCCTTCCTGAATTAAAAATTAAAATAATTAAACACAAAGCAATACCACTGTAAAAGTGAGGAAAACTTCTCTCAGATGTAAGCAAGAGAGAGAGAATTAGTTACAGATACCTAGTCCAATATAGTATATCCCACGCAGCTTCTCAGTTGTTTCAAAGCACACCCAGTACACAACTTGGAAGAAGATGGACTTTTCTGTAATTTTGGGGTTTAATTCTAGTTTTATTTATTATTTTGTTTATTACTTAGGTTTTCGGGGTGATTGTTGTTACTGCTGTTAATGTGCTTTAGTGAACCACCGTATATATAAGCTATTTTAAAATAAGTTAGTGGCGTTGATGGTGTAATTAAATCTGTTGACTGACAATAGTTTTTACCATTGACAGCATGTGTTGGGATCAAGGCTCTGTGGGCAGGCGCTACTCCCCCTCTAGGCTGAGGGACCTGCGCCCCTTCGACAGCCCCCTGTTGCAACCCGAGGTATATAGACGTTGTCGTGCCTTGGGGATTGCACGGAGGAGGTGGAGGGGGATTCTTCAGCTGGAGGGGAGGACTGGAGTGGGCGGATAAGGGTGGTGAGGTCGGGGAGATGCCCTGGGGCAAAATGGGCCCAGGGTAGGGGTTTGCGATGCCTGGTTCCCATACCCAAGAGTTCCACTGATAGTGGGTAAGTGGCCCACTCCTCCAAGGCCTCTCATCCAACTCGGGCGGTGTTATGCAATGCCAGGTCTGTAAAGAACAAAACAGCAATTATTGATGATGTTGTTGAGAAATCTGACCTGGCTTGCATCACCGAGACCCGGCTGGATGAGAATGCTGGTCCCATATTGGAGTCAGCTGTTCCAGCCGGGTACTCGGTGATACATCGCCCGAGATTGGATCGAGGGGGGGGTCGCTATTTGTTTTAAATCAGAATTGGACCTTGTAGAGGTTCCAGTGGTGACCCCTAGATCCTTCGAGTGTATCACGGGAGCAGATGTGGGCAGCAGAATCTTACTTGTTTACCATCCACCTGGTGATGAGAAAGTTTTTTTGCAGGAAGTTGCAGACTCCATTGTCGACCTGGTGTTGGAACTCTCCAGGTGGTTGGTCCTGGGGGACTTCAATGCCTGGGTCTACGATGAACTCTCACACTTTGGTCAAAACTTCCTCCGACTGATGATTTTGTTGGGCTTTACACAAGTTGTTAACCGCTGCAACCCATATTCAGGGTCACTCTCTGGATCTGGTGTTCACCCTGGGGATGGAGATCACGGAACTGGTGGTGGAACCAGTTGGGTGGTCTGACCATCACTCTATAAAGTTAAATTTTACGCCCCCCCATGACACCAACCCCTTTGGAGATGGTCCAGTACCGCCCTTTGAGGGGTGTTACCCCTGAGGGTCTGATGGCGGCACTGGACCTATTGAGTTGGCCTATGGAGTGCATGGAACCAGATGTCTTAGTAGTGCACTATAATAATATGATGCTGAAGGCTCTGGATTCCATAGCACCTGTCCGCGTTCTCCTCCTCTTCCTCCGCCCTCAGTCCCCTTGGTTTGATGGGACACTGAGGGAGCTGAGGAGAGTGGGGCGAAGATTGGAACGCTGCTGGTGGAAATCCGGCCTGGAAAGTGACAGGTTTAGACTGATTGCCCATTATACGGACTATCAATCAGAAATCTCCGATAAGAAGGCAGAGTTCCTGTCCAGGGAGATAGCTGCATCAAGGAATCGACCAGCTCAGTTCTTCCGGACCATGGACAGGCTGTGTAATCCAACCTGTCTGCGGGATCGGAGAGCTTTTTCACAAATAAAGTGTGATGAGTTTGCTCGATTCTTTGATGATAAGGTGTCATCAATCAGGTCGGAGATCCACAAAACGCATTCAAATGAGCATGGCAGTGATCGATGTGAGGTTACAGACCCTCGGTCTGTCTGGACAGATTTCAACCAGCCAGCGATCATGGATATCATGAAGATTGTCCAGGGCTTGCGACCGACTTGCTGTAGTTTGGATCCTGGTTCCACGCACCTCCTTGTGGGGTGTGTGGATGCGATCGACCAGTCCTTGCTGAGATAGTCTGGTGCTCATTGGACCAAGGGTTGTTTCCAGAATCTCTGAAAGAGGCTGTCGTGACACCCCTTTTGAAGAAACCTTCCCTTGACCCAAACTGTCTCACTAACTACAGACCAATCTCTAACCTGCCCTTTTTGAGCAAGGTTATTGAGAAAGTAGTCGCGTTGCAGCTCGATAACTTTCTTACCACCCATGAAGTCTATGATCCTCTCCAGTCCGGTTTCAGGAAGAGGCATAGTACCGAGACAGCGTTGGTTTGAGTACTGAATGATCTCCTAATAGCGAGAGATCAGAGGAGTCGTTCGATCTTGGTTCTCCTCGATCTCTCTGCAGCGTTTGACACCGTGGACCCTGGGATGTTGCTGGAACGCCTGCGGCTGCTCTGTGGACTGTCAGGGACAGTCCTCAGATGGTTCCATTCTTTCCTCACAGGCAGAACTCAGAGGGTAGTATCAGGAATTTTTTCCTCTGCTCCCTTTGCTCTGCCTTGTGGGGTGCCGTAGGGCTCTGTGCTTCCCCCTATGTTGTTCACGGTGTATATGCTGCGGTTGGGAGACATTATAAGGCGTTATGGGCTGAGTTTTCACTGCTATGCAGATGACACTCAGCTCTATATGTCCTTTGTACCTGAACAGAATGACGCATTATCGGTCTTGAACAACTGCCTCGCTGAGATTCAGGACTGGATGAGTGCTAACTGGTTGAGACTGAATCCTGACAAGACTGAGGTGTTGGTGGTGGACCCGGGTCACCGTGCAGAGAAGTTGACTCCTGGGTCTCTCTCTGGCCTTGTGTTAGGGGGTAACCAGTTGAGACCTTCTGAACAGGTGCGGAATCTGGGTGTAATACTTGACAGCGAGCTGACGCTTAAGACACAGGTGTCAGCCATTGTCAAGTCTTCCTTTTACCATCTGAGGAATATAGCCCGGATAAAACACCTTGTTCCACAAGGTGACCTTCCTGTGTTGGTCCACGTCTTTGTTTCTTCCAGTCTTGACTACTGTAATGCTCTATATCTGGGGTTGCCGGGGGTAGATCTCCAGCACCTGCAGCTGGTGCAGAACGCTGCAGCCAAGTTGTTGACTGGGCTACCAAGACCTTGCCATATCACACCTGTGCTGCACTAACTGCACTGGCTGCCGGTGCAATGGAGGATCACCTTCAAGGTCGCGTTGCTGACCTATAAGACCCTACATGGACAGGGACCGGGCTACTTGCAAGATCTCCTTCAGCCCTACCGCCCTCCCCACCCCGCCGATGAGGGATTGCTAGAGATTCCCAGGATTCGCCTTCAGTCATCTGGGGCCCGAGCTTTTTCTTTTGTGGCCCCAACCATGTGGAATTCTCTACCTCGTCGGATTAGGGAGTGCCTGTCCACTGAGTCATCTAAAGCCTCATTGAAGAGCTACTTATTCGTATTAGCTTTTGAATAACTTTATCCTGTTGCCTTTTAATTATTTTCATATTCGTATTTATTGTTGATATGTGTTAATTTTGTTATGTATTTGTGCTTTGGTACTTTGAAAAGCGCATTACAAATAAACACTGATTTGATTTGATACTCTCTCTTGAATTCCCTCCTGAGTCTTCCCCCTTCCAATCTCAGCTGGTGCCCCCTCATGACCCTCCCTCTTCTGATCTGGAAAATCTCTTCTGTACTAGTCTTGTTCATCCCCTTTAGGTATTTAAGGTTTCGATCATATCTCCACTATCCCTCCTCTCCACCAGAGTATACGTGTCCAGCTCGCCCAGCCTCTCCTCATAGGAGTATCCCTCTAATTCCTGGATCAGTTTTGTCACCCTACCCTGTACACCCTCCAGCAATCTGATGTCCTTCTTCAGGAATGGGCACCAGAACTGCAAGCAGTATTCCAGGTTTGGCCTGACCAGCAACCTGTAGGGGGCTGGATCACCTCCCTATTTCTAGAGGAGATTCCCCTCACTATGCACTCCAGCATTCTGTTGGCTTTCACTGCCGCCTTTCTGCACTGAACTGGGTTATTCATACTCCCCGTTATGAGCACCCCTAGATCCTTCTCCTCCCCGGTGCATTCCAGCTGTACCCCATCAAGCTGCTAGCTCCTCCTTTGGTTCTTCGCCTTGATCTGCAAAACCTTTCACTTATTGGCGTTAAACCTCAGCTACCATGCCTCCGACCATTCCTGTAGCCTGGTCAGGTCCTTGACCCTACCCTTCTTCAGTGAAGTCTGAACATATGTATTTGTTCACTATTTCTGCCTTTTCCAGGGCTCCCTCCTTACACTCCACTGTATCCTCTCTGAGCCTTACAATAACACATGGCTTTCCTTCATTTATTGATGTACCTATAGGATGTCTTGTTCCCTTTCTTCACCATCCGCGATACTCTTTCCTCAGTCTGCACTTTGCGCTCTTTACAGCCTGTTCCACTTCCCTTAGATTCCTTAGGTACACCTCCCTGTCTTCCCCCCTTTCAGTCTCCTTATATTTCCTGAAACTGCCCTTTAGTCCTTACTTTGTCTGCCATGTCTCTCAAGAGCTATACTGGTGTCCTCCTTCTCTTGCCGCGGTTTGTCACCTCCTCTGTGACCCCCTTCAGGTGTTGCTACTGCTCGCCAACTGCCCCCTGCTATCTGCCTCCTTGCCAGGGCCTGTTTGACTCAACTCCCTGTTTTAACAGAATCCACCCTCCTAACCCTAGCCACTACCACTAATATCCGATTGGGCATCTTACACCGGTATAAACACTGCCTCCCCCCGGAGGCTCTTCGACTCGCAGTCACCTCCTCTATCCTGTCCCTAGTGGACTATGGACTGCCGGTGTATGGTGCTGCTGATCAGACCGCACTCCATAAAATTCGCTACTACTCTGAATAAGGCCTGCAGGTTAATTACTGGAGCACCTAGGCTGACACACACCTGTTCACTGTACGCCAAAGCTGGTACTTGTTCATGATGAGCCTCAAATATCTGACCTGTACCCTCACAAAAAGACCTCCTTGGGCTATCCCACCAGGATTGACCAGCACCATACGCCGCTCTGTCCCACTAATTCATACTGACCTCTGGGAAAACCTCTCTTGTTATCCCTAGAGCTAGGACCTCTCACGGCCAAAGAGCCTTCAGCTTTAGGCCCCTCCTGGTTCAACACACTGCCCCCTCCATCTCCAAGCTCCAACTATATCGTGCTTCAAAACTTCATTACGTAACCACCTTATTAACACCGATGCTGTAATTGCACACTAGTCAAAGCCTGACTCATTACTTATGACAAAGCTTATTACTAAGCTGCTAAGGACAACATAACTCTGGTATTGTTTGCATCAATCCTACCTGTACCAGCTTGTTTGTATCTATGTCTTAAGTTACTGTTATACTTATGTGTTGTACTGTTATACTGTGTATTTTCGTTTGTCTTACTGTGACAAGGTACCTTTGTAAATGAGCCTATGGCTCAAAGGTTTTGCAAACTGCTGTTTAAATAAAATAAAATAAAATAAATAAAATAATCTAAGACCTTTGCCTTTGTATGACAAGACTGTCTCTTTCCCTATGCGTTTTTCACCGGATCCCAGTTGATCGTCCAACTGGATGTCTGTGATTCCGTCCCCCTTGGACAGTACTACATCCAGAATCACCCTGTCTCTGGTGGGATCAGTCACTAGCTGTCTGAGGCCTTCCTCTTGTAGGGAATCCAGGATGTCTTGGCTCCTGGTTGAAGCAGTTGCTGGGATGGTCCAATCCACGTCTGAGATATTGATATCACCGAGCTGTAATACCTCACCTTGTGTTGCCATCTCATGAATCTGATCCCCATGATCCCTATCCACCTCTTCCCCCTGTGCTGAAGGCCTGTAGAACACCCCTGCACAGATTGCTGTGTCATTGCCTGGCTCAAGGGTGACCCACAGTGCTCGGCCTACTCCTGTGTACCCAGTACCCTGTTGCCTTTATATCCTCCCTGACGACATGGCCACCTCCCCCACCCCCACCTCCCAACCCATACCCTCCTTATTTTCTAATGGGCATACCCCAGTACATAGATACATAGACAGTGTTGGCAGATAAGGGCCTACGACCCAACCAGTCTGCTCACTTGCGCTTGTAAGTTCACTTTATGTTTTCCTAGAAGTCTGTTGTCCCCACCCCTGACCTCCAGAATTCCTTTATGCCTATCCCATGCATTCTTAAATTCCGTGATTGTTTCAGCCCCCACCACTTCCTCTGGCAGGGTGTTCCACTTGTCCACCACCCGTTCTGTGAAGAAATTCTGCCTCAGATTTCCTCTGAATCATCCTCCCTACAACTTCAACCCATGCCCTCTAGTCCTGGAACATCTTTTTTCAGGGTTTTAAATAATTGATTAGCAGTTTTTTCTTGGGACAATGTTATCTGTACAGAAAGTATTTATATAGGTTTTCTAGAAGTGTTATGTTTGTTAAACACAGTGAGGCAAGTGCTATGCATTTTCACAATGTTTTAGCACTTTTATGAGCAAAACGCTAATCAATTTTTGGAGTTAAATAAATCCGTTTATTTGCTTAAAAATAGTGTATTCCTGCACCCTGTTCCTCCCTGTAAGATACTTGTATGTCTCTATCATATCCCCTCTCTCCCTCCTCTCCTCCAGGGAGTACATATTCAAATTCTTCAATCCGTCCTCATAGGACTTGTGATGCAATCCATGTACCATCTTTGTTGCCCTCCTCTGAACCTTCTTCACCCCGTCTATGTCCTTACATAGGTAAGGTCTCCAGAACTGTACACTGTACTCCAGGTGGGTCCTCACTAGTGTCTTGTATAGTGGAATTATTACCTCTTTCTTCCTGCTGGTGATGCCCTGCCTATGCATCCCAGCATCCTATTTGCTTTACCTGCTGCCTTGTCACACTGTTTCCATACCTTGAGGTCATCAGAGATGATAACCCCAAGATCCCTTTCCTGCTTGGTGCATGCTATATCCTCACCCCCAAGTGATATATTGTGCCAGGGTTTTTGTGCCCCATATGCATTATCTTGCACTTCTTTGCATTGAATTTCAACTGCCAAACCCCTGACCATTCTTCAAGTTTCTGCAGGTCCCTTCTTATTCTGTCTACACCCTCTGGTGTGTCCACTCTGTTACAGAGCTTTGTGCCATCAGCGAACAGGGAAATACTGCCTTCTAGGTCCTACGCAATGTCACTGATGAAGATGTTGAATAGGACTGGTCCCAGCACTGATCCCTGTGGTACCCACTTGTCACTCTTTACTCTGTGGAGTGACAGCCATTTAACACCACCCTCTGTGTCATGCCGCCCAGCCAGTTACCTACCCACCGCACTACTGTCCTGCCCACACCCATATTCCTCAGTTTGTGTAATAGCCTTCTATGTGGCACAGTGTCAAAGGCCTTGCTGAAGCCCAGATAGGCCACGTCCACTACCTCCCTGATTCACCTCCCTAGTCACCCAGTCAAAAATTCAATGAGGTTGGTCTGACATGACCTCCCCTGGTGAAACCATGCTGCCTTGGGTCCCGTAGTCTGTTGACAACCAGATGTTCCACCAATCTCTCCTTCAGTAGTGCTTCCACGATTTTCCCCACTACCGAGGTGAGGCTGACTGGTCTGTAGTTCCCCGCTTCCTCTTTGTTGTTGTATAAAGTGACTACATCTGCTATCCTCCAGTCTTTGGGTACCTCCCCTGTTTCCAGTGATCGGCTAAACAGGATTGCCAGAGGCTCAGCCACCACCTCTCCTAGTTCTTTAAGGACCCTGGGGTGCACCCCATTTAGCCCCATTGCTTTATCAACTCTTATTCTTTCCAGTTCCTTCAGGACCCTTTCTCGTGTAAAGGGACTTGTGTCCATTTCTGCATCATTCCCACCCCTTGTACTCCCTTCAGACCCATTACCCTCCTCTTCTTTAGTAAAGACTGAGCAGAAATACCTGCTCAATATGTCAGCTTTACTGTTGTCATCCTCCACGCGGCCCCCATCCTCCCCCTTCAGTCTCACTATCCCGCCCTTTGCCTTTCTTTTTTCACTTTTGTACCTGTAAAAGGTTTTGTTCCCTCTACCCACTGATTTTGCAATGTGCTGTTCTGTCTGAGCTTTGGCTTCCCTTATTGACCTCCCTGCCTCCCTTTGCTTCTCCTGGTACTTCTCCCTATCCCCTTCTGCCTGTGTCTTTTTGTATTGCCTGAATGCAATCTTTTTGGCTTTCACTTTCTCCGCTAACTCCTTGGAAAATCATAATGGCCTCCTCTTCCTTTTCTCCTTGCTAACCTGCTTAATGTATAATTGTGTTGCTCTTGTAATCCCCATTTTAAATACTGCCCACTGTTCCTCAACCCCTGATTCCCACCCCATTCCTCTTAATGCCTCTTTCAAGCATCTCCCCATGTTCCCAAAGTTTGCCCCCTAAAATCCAGGATACATGTTTTTGTGTGGTTTGAGTCTGCTCCTTCTGTGATTTCAAACCACAATGACTGGTGGTCACTGTTCTCCAGGTGCTCCCCCACTGTTACCCCCATCATACTGTCCCTGTTTGCGAGCGCAAGGTCCAGTATTGCCTTCTGCCAAGTTGGTTCCATGACCAGTTGCTTGAGAAAGGCACCTTGAAGGGAGTCCAGGATAAATCTGCTCCTGGTTGATGCTGCTGCTGGGATGCTCCAGTCCACGTCTGGAATATTGAGGTCTCCAACCAGCACTACCTCACCCTTGTCTGCCATCCTTTGGGTGGCTAGCATCAGCTCCCTATCTGTTTCTTCCTCCTGGGCTGGTGGTCTATAGACCACACCTGAGCAGATGTCTGGCCCCATTTTCCTTTCCAGCTTAACCCACAGTATCTCTCCCCCATTTTGTTCCTCCTGGATCTCTGTGACCTTTATGTCATCTTTCACATAAAGTGCCACTCCTCCTCCCTTCCTACCTGCCCTGTCTCTTCTGAAGATGTTGTAGCCAGGTATGGCCATCTCCCAGTCATGGTTATCATAACACCAGGTTTCTACAATGGCCACAATGTCCAGGTCTGACTGCACCATGACAGCCTCCAGATCTTCCATTTTGTTTCTAAGGCTCCTGGCATTGGCACACATGGCTTTCCATGATTTTAACTCCCTAGACTGTTTAGCTGTTCTACTCCAGCCCTTCCCCTGGTTCCTTTATCCCTGGTTCTCCCTGCTGTCTGCCCTTCTGTTGGATTTTGCCCCTTTTCGGCCTATCCACCTCCTGGGCGCTTATCTCCATCTTTTGCACACTGCTTTATAGAGAAATCCACTCCTCCTGTTCACTGGTTCCACTGCTAGCTGAGGGGGGGGTGGGCAATTAGGTACCCACCCCCCATGATTTGCGGTGTACCAAGTCACTGTTATTGCTGCTATGTCCAGGTCTGCCTCTACCAACAATGCCTCCAGGTCTGGGATTTTAGTCCCCAGGTTGCGAGCATTTGTAACCATGGTCTTCTATGTTCTGCTGCTGATCTGCACCCTACCCATGCCTTTGCACCACTTCTTTCCCTCCCCGATTTCCTTTTATGCTGCCTACTCTGAAGTGCATGCATAACTGTTTGATTGATATAGTCTTTAAGCAAATCAACCTGATTACGCCCCTTCCTTGTTCAAGTCAATTAAATAAATCAGATCTAACTCTTTTTGCATTTAACCTGACTGTGGTTCCAGTTTGTGCAAGAGTACTGTACTACTGCTATTTGATGTGCATAACCTTGTTTTACAGGGGGTCCCCAGGGTCGAGCCAGAGGAAAGCCCTGGTGGTAAGTGCAAACAGTGTGGGTACTTGTATGGTGTACCCGGGGTATTGTGACAGTGATTATTGTGTATTGTTCTGGTCACTAGCAAAGAAATAGGTGGGTTACAGTGTCCTGGAGGGCTGTCCTAGGTTAGCTTGACCACTACCAACCCTGACCTCCAGGTGGAGGTACCCGTTTCAGAATTCAGGCCCCTTAACTTGCTACTAGCCAAGCAGGCAGGGGTAGTAGCCCTTGGGATAGCACCACCTAGGGGTTACAGATGCATATAAAAGCAAGGTGCCATGCAGTGTAAGGCCACACAACAACAAGCCCTGACCGGTTTCACGCATGTGTGCTTCCTCAGGGATTACCATTCACAATCACACTTAAATAGTAAAATAATTAAAGTGGCAGTGTACCAATACAGTGAATATAAAGAATGGCACAAAGTAAAATACAGAGATACTCCACACAAAAGGCTGCTAGTGAATAGTACACTTATATCTCATTAGCAACATAAGCAACCTTAATTTAATATGAATAAATCATAATACTTATAATTTAATTAGTAGGAGCATCAGTGGTGCCGATTTATAAATAATTAATTATTTTCTTCTTTTCATAGTTTCTGTTGGAGTCCAAAAATGACATCCTAATAGGTCAGCATCTGATTCATATCAAGGTCTTGAGGCTAAAGGGGATAAAAGAAAACGTATAGCTCAGGACCAGTTTTACAACAAGGACAGTCAATATCAAGGCAGGAAAAGAAAAAATAAAAATAAATATAGTAAGAATTATATTTATCTTCAACTTAATTTATCAATTTCTTCTTATTTTCCTCATTTTTCTGGGGATGGGGTAATATCAAATGAATCATTAAGACCTGGAACTTTCAAGGCACCTAGATGGTAGATCCCAAAAGCTTCTCTACTTAGGATCTTATCGCCTAGGTTTCTCCTCTGGTACTCATTGTTACCCTTTCAATGCCACAAAACACAAATTTGTGGATACTATCATAGGCATTTTGCACAGGTGTTGCACAATGCATTTTTGTTATTCTTACAGCATATATCGCCGACTGTTCACCCACACGAAACTTTAGAGATCTAGTGGTTTTGCCTACATAGAATGCATGGCAAGTACAGGTGGCAAGATATACCACCCTGTCATAGAACAGCTAATAAACTGTCTAATGTCAAAGTCTCTGGTTGTGTTGTGTGACGTGGAATTGTGATGTTTTCACAATTGAAGTACAGAGCTTACAATGACCATAGGTAAAACGTCCCTTGGGTTGTAGCTGGAGCTAACTCTGGACAGGTCATACCACAGATTATAGTGAGTGGACTAGCATATCAGAGAGGTTCCTACCTCTCTTATATACCATCCTAGGGGGAATTTGAGTTTCTTCCTTTAACATTGAATCAGTGGACAGGCTATGCCAATGCTTTTCTGTAATTGTCTTCACCTTATATGTATTGGGGCCAAAAGTGGTGATAACATTAATCTGGTTGCAATCATCATCAGGCTCACCCCTGTACTCCAAAAGGGCTGAATGTGGCATATCCCTAACTGAAGTGGCAGCATTTTCAATTAGCATGCCACTATACTCTCTATCTGAAAATCTAGAAGTCATCGCCTGTGTAACCCCTAGGTGGCGCTATCCCAAGGGCTACTACCTCTGCCTGCTGGGCTAGTAGCAGGTTAAGGGAACTGAGTTCTGAAACGTGGTGCCTCCACCCAGAGGTCAGGGTTGATAGTGGTCAGGCTAACCTGAGCACAGCCCTCCGGGACACAGTAACCCCTCTCTCTCCTTACTAGTGGCTGGAACAATACACAGTAATCACTTTCACAATACCCTGATACACCACACAAGTACACACATGATTTGCACTTACCACCAGGGCTTTCCTCTGGCTCGGCCCTGGGGACCCACTGTAAAACAAGGTTGTTCACAGCAAATAACAGCAGTACAGTACTCTTGCACAAACTGGAACCACAGTCAGGGTAAATGCAACAAAGAGTTAGATCTGATTTATTTAAGGGACTTGAATAAGGGAGGGGTGTAATCAGGTTAATTTGCTTAGAGATTCTATCATTCAAACAGTTATGCATGCACTTCAGGGTCCATAAACAGTCACACACTTTGGGTACCCAGATGGAGAACGGTGGGCTAGCCAGGAACGTTGCAGCTGGTTGGGGCTCTGTGATAGAAGAAAACAACATGCACAAGACACACTATTTGTAATCCAGAGCCGGAGGGCTCAGTTCGTGAAAAGAAAACAAGAAGACAATCAGATGACCCACTTTTCGATTAGGCTGTTGTTGCAGGGAGCTACCCTGATGATTACTCACGATACCCAAAACTGGACACAGGCTGGATGAAAATAGAGACAGCAGGTGGTTAATCTGGAGTACCAGGAGAAGCAGGGCCCACACGAATCGCCGAGGTGTCGTTCCTGTTCAAGCATGGAGCAGGGGGCTGATCCCCAGGTAGGTCTCTCATCGATGGCGTCTCTGTGCAGAGGGTAGTCTGGCTGGGCCAGTGTGGCAAGGTACCGGACAAATGGAGACAAATTCAGATACAGTCCGTTTTGGGTTGGATACAGCTCCCAGCAAGAAGAACACAGTTCACACAGTGGGGAACCAAATCATGACCCACTTTCAATACACAGCACATTTACATGTAAGGAAATTCTACTGTACCAGGCAAACCGCTCTCCGGTCACGATCACAAAGTCTCTGCACAAATGGGGGATTCAAAAGCAGCTGGAAATCCTGACAGGCCGATCTCTTTCAGCAAAATCTTCGGTCTTCTTCAGGTATGAGCCTGGTAGAAAATCAGTGGCTTACTGCTTCTCACAAACTCGGATTTAGTCTGAAATAATTCTCTTTTCTCCTCTCAGGGGCAGCAGGCAGACATCCAAAACTTCGCCCTTTCACAGTTCTCCCATGGATCCACTCCAGGATTGCTGCTCAAAACACTTAAGCTCTTACTCATTTCTACTTCCCAGCCCAGAACTAACTGAAAATTGCAAGCAGTCTGGGATTTCCCAAGATCCAAAAGGCTTGGTTGGCTAATTCATCTGTCAGTCAAAGCAAGAGCTCCCTTTAGTTGCAAAAGGTGCCAAAGCTCAAAACTACAATTTCTACAGATTTTGACTCCAGACAGCTCTTGTAGTCCGCTCCATATTAGGTTCCACCAATACTAATTGGTCCAATTTGGCAGTCCAGGACCAAGATAGTGGAGATAAACAAAACAGTCCTTGCTGCAAAGAAGGCAGGTTAGACAAACTACATTATCATTATCACTCTAAATGATTTTCAGCAAATAGTTACATATTTCAACAGAGCTCCCTCTCAGATTACTTATGACTGCAATCCAGGCAGCTCTTAAAAAGACAGTACACAGAGGCTATACAGGAACTCTCTGGCAATAATATTTAAATGGCTAGAATGCTGGACACCAACCTGGCAGTGAGCATTTAGGCAAGCTTTAGGAAGACTTTTCGGTAACCCCCATTTGTAGGGGGGGTTACACCCTTCCCTGCCTGGAGAAACTTGGCGTCCGTGTCACGTCTGTACCATCTGCAGAGACTCAGTCCCAACAGGTGGGTCTTGACTGAGGCTGTTTTCAAAGCCTCCAAAGGAGCTGCATTCTTGAAGATTATTAGTGAGGCCGTTTCAGAGGGACCGTAAGCAGCGAACAACCAGAGCCCTTGAGACTTCCAGACCCTGGGAACATGAAGGAGCTGCTGATCTAAGGACCTTAATGTTCCTTCAGTCTGTTGGGTATTATAGTACCAACCAATCGGGATTATACACAGTGTAGTTTGTAGTGGCTGCTTGTCTGCGTCTGTAGCTTAGTTTTGTGGATTTACATGGTTTTCTGCTTGGAGTAACTACACCATCCTTGCTCACTACATCCGTGAAAGTCTACTGAACTGGATTTCTGCAAAACATCATCACCAGGTATCTGCATTTTTCATTTAAAAATCAACTTTTTGGAAGCTATCCCTAGCAAAACATAAGTCAAGCAACTAAGTCTGACAAACTCAGTGACTCTAGGTCTGCTTGAATCCACATTTTCGTCTGACCTGCTCCATGATCTGTATGTGGCTTTTCAACAACCTCTTTGAATGACAAAGAAGCATGCAGACAAAAGATTTCACATCCTGCATATGCACAGGCACAGTTCATCACCTTCAGAATTCTAACACATTCTGTGACTCTGTACCTAGCTGTTGATCATTTCTTTTGGCTTGTGACTTAACCACCAGGTATATACTCCTGTCTCTCCTGTTATGGCTAAACTGGCTAACAACTTGTACATCTCTTGCTACTTATCCCTCAGCTAACAATGATAGTGACTTCAGGTTTCTAACATCCTGCTGTACATTACTCGAATTCTACCCTGCTCACTCTATCCTCATCAAAAGGGCTGTATCTATCTGTCTATCCACTCCTATCTCTTGAGCTATCGAGACCCAAACGCCAGCTAGGCACTCTCTCTGCCAACCTACTTTCTCACCTTGCCCGCGGCTTCTTATGCTTGCCGGAGATATTGAACCCAACCGGGCCCTATGGTTTGCGCTTCACCCCTGCAATGGCTGCAACAAAAACGGTCTGGTTATAGCCCACATGAATATCCGAGTCTCACGAGTCACCTGGCTGAGCTCAAGCCTGGGCTAAACTGATTAACCCTGACATTTTATGCCTATCAGAGACTTGGCTGAAGCATTGGGTGCCTGATGCCACTTGTCTTGTGCCTGGTTATAGCATTCTAAGGAAAGACCGTATTGGGTCAAAGGGGGGTTGCGATTATGTACAAAAATCATCTATCCCTGAACATCCTACCCTGCACTGATTCCCTAACACCTTGTGAAACTCTGCACGCTACCCTGGCACTGGGTTCAAAACTGCTGCACATCATTTGTGTCTACAATCCACCTACAAGCGGGATGAGTGGTCTCCAGAATTTGCTACAATATGTCTCCCAGAATATAAAATCAAATGAGGCTCTACTCCTTGGGGACCTGAACCTTAACTGGCTGGGTCCACAGCACAGCATCCTTGAATCTCTAATACAGAAGCACAATCTACACCAAACTATCACAGGCTTTACCAGAACTACTACTCCGCACTCAGGGTCCCTACTTGATTGGATCCTCACCACCAGACCTGATCATGTACTAGATGCCACAGTGCTTGCTGACTCAATCACTGATCATTCCCCCACACTTTGTCGATGGCGATCCTGTCCACCTCCTCCTCCTCCACCATGTCTGATTAGGTTTTCAAACTATGCTGCCATGGACAAACAAGCCTTCCTATTTGACCTCTCTTGTGTTGACTGGTCTAACATTTATACCGCAACCAATGTTGATACTGCCCTCAATTCATTTCTGACTGAATTTGGCTACATCCAAAAGAAGCACCTCCCTACAGTCAAAAAGGAGGGTAAGGGCCAGCATTCGAGGTGGCTGAAAAAGACCTGCTTCAAAGTTAAAAGTTAGAGACAATCAATGGAAAAAGTACAAACAAACTGGACTGCAGTCAGATCTCATTCTGTATAAACAATACAGAAATGACTGTAAAAGATGCATCAGGCAGGCCAAAAGTAAATACTGCCAAAACCTGCTGATTAATTCTTCCAATGACCCACGCAGTTTTGGGGTCACATTAAGTCCTTCTTAGGTTCTGCTAAAGATGTCACTCCTCAGATATGGTCCTACATGGTGTACACTGTAATGATTCTACTACCATTGCAAATGCTTTTAACCAACAATTTTCTGACTTATCTGCTTACAGCTTCCCTCCCATCACAATCCTCTGCTTCACAGTTTAACCCCACAGCATCTGAAGGACCCCCAAACTTAACCAACCCCTTCTGTTTCAGGGAAGTGTCTAGGCATCAGGTCCTAAAGCTTCTCAGGTCACTCTGAAAACACCAGTACTGGCTCAGATGGCCTAGAACCAAGACTACTAAAAATGGCTTCTTACTACATCTCTGGCCCCCTGGCACACATCTTCACCCTATCTCTCTCCAATGGCATTGTCCCTGAAGTCTGGAAGGCAGCCAGAGTCACTCCTGTATTTAAGAAAGGCAGTAAAATGACATATCAAATTGCCGGCCTATTGCTATTTTGTCTGTTCTGAATAAAATCCTGGAAAAAGTAGTATCCATGCAAATCACTGAATACCTTGAAATTCAATTTACTAAGCTCAGCACAACATGGTTTTAGAAAGCATCACAGCACCATGACAGCACTTGCAAAATTCACTTAGATATCGTTACCAATATGGATAGAGGAAAGTTAACAGGGGCAGTCTTCATTGACTTAACCAAAGCTTTCGATCTGGTTGACCATTCTCTGCTACTATCCGCCTCAGTACCTTGGGCTTCTCCCAGTCACTACCTGGTTCAAAAGCTACCTCTCCAACAGAACACAAGCTGTTAAGTTTAATTCATCCATGTCAGACAGTGCTGTTATCAACATTGGGGTCCCTCAGGGTCTATACTTGGCCCTCTTCTATTCTCATTATTCGTCAATAAACTTCCTGAGCTGGTCACCACAGGTCACTCACTTCTTTATGCAGATGACCTGGTAATTTATTATCACTCTGATAAGGTCTTGGATCTAAATGCTGCCCTCACTGCAGATTTTCGTGGTACAACACTGGTTGAACTCTCAACACCTGGTTTTAAATACAAATAAAACAGAAGTTATGATGTTTGGCTCCAATCACAAGCTTAGATCCTGTCCTCTGACCACCTCTGTCTCTGATATCGATGGGGACCCTATAGAAACTGTCACTTCCTTTCGTTACCTTGGCATCCACCTGGATCAAACCTTGGACCTGAAAGCACATATACAGAAACCTGCAAGTCAATTAACTGCAAATTGGGGCTGCCTATAGAACCAAATACCTGCTCACCCCTGCTGCTAAATTGGCGATAGCCAGAGGCATTCTGTTGCCAACCTTACATATGGGTGTCCCATCCTGTCCTTGGCCACCAAATCTTCACTGCAACTATGGGATACTACCTTCAATAATGTGTGCAGGTATGCAACCAAAGCACCTCAGCTACAGCATCATTGTCTCTTATATCAGGACCTTGGTTGGCTCTTCCTTCCTCTACCAGGCAGTACTACTTGTACAATTTAGTTGATTCCATCCTAAGGATGTCCAAGCCTGCTATCCTGTCTGATCTCCTCAGGCCGGCCATTCCCACAAGGAATCTTAGATCGGCTGATCAGACCTTACTATCCATCCCCTTTTGTCGGACTGAAAAGGGCATGGGCTCCTTCCATCATGCTGCCCCCCACCTATGGAACCTACTACCTCAGGATCTAAGAGATGTCTCCACTCATGTGACTTTTAAGAGCAAACTCAGGACTTTCCTCACTACTATGGACAAATGTGTTTGCTTTGACCCTACCTGATCCGCTGCATTTGTACTGTTTCCTCATTGCTAGCACTTTTGCCTGTCCAAATGGGTGTTCTATACTGTGCCTTGTAATTAATGTTTTATTTTGTGCCTTGTAATTAATGTTGCCTTAACCTGTTTCTTTATAAGCCTAATGTTAGCTGTTGACAATTGTAAGTCGCTATTCTACTCCATGACATTCTTATCTTCACTTCACAGCCTCTCCTCACTTAACCCCACTGCTGCTCTCTTCCCCCCCTTCTTCTGTTATATCCTCTTCCCCTTTTGCCCCTCCCACCGAACTCACCTTTACCTGTTCCTACCTCATCCATGCCCCTCCTTAGTCCCCACCCTCCTGGCTGTGCTTAGTCACCTCTCTCCACCTACTACCGCCTACTCCCACCGTCTACTGACCCCCCCTTCCCTGCCCTGCCGTCTCTTGGTTCCACTGGCTCAGCTTGACTTTGACACTTTTGCCGCTATTGACGAAACTCCTCCGCCTCTATCCCCCTCTCACCAGCATCCTCACTCTCGCCCTGCCGTCTATCGGTTCCACCAGCCCGGCTGTATTTTCCTACCTCCTACCGCTGTTGCCATCTACTGCCGCTCCCCTACCACCTCTCTCTCGCCTGCCGTCTTTCGGCTCCATAGGCCAGGCCGCAGGGTTGGTACCTCATCCCGCTTATTGCCGTATCTGGCTGGCACCTCCTTTCCACTTAATCTTTCCCTCCCATCCTTTTGCCAGTTTTCCCTTCCTTGTGTCTTTTCTACTGATGCCTATCCTCTCTTATTTTCTGCCTTCTACTATTCGCATTTTTGAGTATGTTCCATGATCAAGTGCTAAAGTATATTTTTGTTTACTAATATATGTTACATTGCCATATGTATTTCTCTGCATTTTTGTACTCGTTGTCTTAATAATCTGGCTGTACTCTTTGTGTGTTGTAATTGTACCACCGGGTCGTGCGCCTGAAAACAGTCACTTGCTGACTAGCGCCCTACCGGTTAACAAAAACTAAATAAAAATAAAAATAAAAAATCTCGCATCAGTTAACATAAATTTACTACTTTACTATGCATTTTTACTACAATTTATAATACTATATCCATTTTGACAATACATTAGGCATATTTCACACAGGTCGGTTTAACATTACTATACTAAATCAAGTAATAACTTCTTGTACATTAAACAGAGTAAGAGGGACCCTTCCCCATGAGTTAACTTGGGGCTAGATGGGGCAGGGGTACCATGGTGAGAGGGCAGAACAAAGAACCTGAAATGGGCCATCAAGCTCAATTTGGGCAGTGAGCTTGGTGAAACATAAACACCTTTGTGAACCACATGGAGAGGCAAGTCCACAGGCCTCCCCGGAGAATCATAGCTGAAACGCAGTACTGGCTTGGCAGCTTGGCCAGTCCTTCTGGGGGAAACAACCACAGTCTCTGTACTTTCAGCAGGAACCTTGAGGCTTTTATCACTTGTGAGGGGTGCCTCTGCCTGGGTAGAAATGTCCAAACTTGGAGCACTGTCAACTTCTTGCTCTGTAGGCTCTGTTTCTACAACACTCTCTTCATTTTGAAGAGGCCCTGGTACTGAAGGGGGGTTATCAGCACTCTCATAATTTTCTTCAAGTTCTGGCATGTCACCAGAAAGACTCATTCAATCAGCCCCTCCCTCAGGCAAATCATATAGTTCCACAATACACAGAGACTCAGCATCCTCAGACGTGATACTTTGCACTTCACTTTCAGTGAGCATTGGCTCCAAGGACAAAGCTGGGGGGTTAGGCAGTCCAGAAGGCCCAGCTTCATCCCCACAGTTAGTCATGGGATTATCCCAAAACAGCTGGCTCAGTTCATAAGAGGGGTAATAGGCATAGTCGCACTCACTTTCGTCAGAAGTGGACCGACAGTCACTATCATTCTGGGTCGGCTGCGGAGGAAACCTTAAATCTGTGACCACTGGGGTAGGTTGGCTCTGTCTCTTTCTTGCAGCAGCACAGGTCACCAGCCCAGGGGGCTCAATTTCTGGGGACTCAGCCTCAATCATGTCTTGGCCGACAAGTATCAAGTGGTTACGGTGCATGGTCTTGACAGCTTTGGAGTTGTTCTCTGGGCGCACCTTGTACACAGGTAAATCATCCAACTTTTTAATTACTACATGGGGAAGATGGTGCCACTGTTCAGCAATTCTGTGTTTACCATGCAGTCCCAAATTGCGTAACAACACACAGTCTCCAGGTCGAAGCTCTTGAGCCTTTACTTTTTATCATGCCTCTCTTTGTTGGCTAGATTTCACTTGGTGGCCATTGTCTGGGCAGTTGATAGGCATGGTTCCATTGAGTTTTCAGTTTTCTACATATTGCAAGTAGTTTTCAGCTCGGACCCCATCTGGAGAGACCCCAGAATAGACATCAACAGGCAGCTGGGCCTCTCTCCTGAACATGAGGCAGTAGGGAGAGAACCCAGTAGCATCATTTTCGTGCAATTGTATGCTGTACCAAGGTGCTAATCTCTGGTCCCATTTATGCTTGTCTTTTGGGTGGATGGTGCCCAGCATGTCTAGAAGGGTGCGATTAAAACATTCTGGTTGAGGGTCTCCCTGCAGGTGATGGGGTTCTTGACTTTCGCACCCCATAGAGAGAGCATTTCTTTGATTAGTCGACTTTCAAAGTCTCTGCCCTGGTCATAGTGGATCCACTGGGGGGCACCATAGTGGACAAAGAAATGTTCCACTAGCACCTTGGCCACGGTAGATGACTTTTGATCTTTGGTGGGAAAAGCTTGTGCATACCGTGTAAATTAATGATCCGTAACCACTAACACATTGCCAATGTTCCACTGATCAGGTTCTAAACACAAGAAGTCTATGCAGACTAGTTCCATGGGGGTGCTGGTAGTAATATTAACAAATGGGCAGCCCTTTGAGGTAGGGCTTTTTTTGCAGGCAGCTACTAAAAGTCTTTACATGGTGCTCAACATCGGCCCCATTTTGGGCCAGTAGAAGTAGATCATACCAGGCCAAGTGTTTTGTCAATACCGAGGTGCACCATGTGATTGTGAAGGGACCTCAGCACCAAATCTTTAAAAGCTGTGGGCAGGACCAATTGTTGCTTGTCTACTTTGCCACTATGATCTACTGTCTCACTATACAACAACTGATTGAGCAACTTCAATCTGGGGCCTTCTTTAAACCAGGAGTGTAGCCAGAAATTTCCATTTTGTACACAGTCTCCAACAGTTACACCCCCTCAATTAAAAAATTTACACATCCTTTCCAAATGGCACCCCCTTCCAAACAAGTCAGATTGTTGTCAGATGATTCCTCTACTCTCTAAAGAGGTTATACATGTATCAGACACTCCTCAGTGGCCTACACTAACCCAAATACTACAGATTAGAATGATAATATTAACAGAGTGGCTTATAGTTTGTGACAGGCACTCAACAAAACTGTACACAAATGTGTACAGTGAGTATGTCTGTCTACACCCTTGCTTTAAACAATAAAGCAGTTTTCAAGACAGTGGAACCTAACTTACGACACATCATTCACTGCACGCAGGGCATCAAGTGCTGGCTGAATCGTAGGATCTTGGAATTCAGCCCACTGAATGCTGTCATTGTCAAATTGAGGTAGTGCACTAATATCTAGAGCAGTGAAGTGGCAATAAGCAGCTGGTATGTAGGTGTCAGAAGGGCCCAAGCAATCTACTAAAAAGTCCACTGTGTCCGCAGACATCTGTTCATCTCTATCAAACTTTTGGCACAATGCTCAAATGTCAGGTTCAGACAGCCTGACCCAATCACTCTTGGAAGTGGACCTTCAAGATAGGGCATCAGCATCAATATGGTTCTTCGACAGCATAATCATAGATTGATAATGCAGAAAGCCACCGGTGCCCAGTGGCGTCTAACTGAAGTCTGTACATAGATCAATGGGTTATTGTCAGTCTTCACCAATATCTTTGCCCCATAGAGGTATTCATGAAACTGGTCAACGATGGCCCATTTTAGGGCAAGGAACTCCAAATTATGCACAGGGTAGTTTCGTTCGGACAGGATCACACTCCTGTTGGTGAAAGCTACTGGTCTCAGGCCATCCTCATTGTCTTAATACAGCACCGCTCCTAGATCCTGTAGACTAGCATCCATATGCAGCACATAGGGTTTGGTGGCGTCAGCATAGGTGAGGATGGGGGCGTGGGTGAGCTGGTATATGATCTCATGGAAGGCAGCTTCACTGTAGTGGGCATCCAGCAGGGCCTGAAGTGTTCACCTGGGCAGAAGTATACTTTTCTGGTTCTTTAGCGGCCCCTTTTTTATATTTACAATTGGTAGGAGGGTAACCCTAGGTAACGTTCAAGAGTGGGTGAATCACCTTGGAATAGTCTTTTATGAACCTGCGGTAGTAGCTACAGGACCCCAGGAAATGTTGTAGTTCTTTCAGATTATGGGACTGGGACCAAGTAGTCAGTGCTTCAACCTTACGGGGATCAGTCTCTATCCTTTTAGTAGATACTATGTGCACCATATACTTCATGGAGGTTTGGAAAAACTGTCACTTGTCAATGGACAACTTGAGGCTGAAGTCTTCCAGTCAGTCTAGGACTTTAAACAGTCAGTTTTCATGCTCCTCTAAGGTGCTTCCAAACACAATGACATCGTCCAAGTACACCAGGCATTCCAGCAAATTCTATATCTTCTACAGCACGTTCCATCAGTTGCTGAAAGGTGGCCGGGCACCCGATATCCCTGTGGCATCCTCAGAAACCGTAGAACCTCAACGGACAGATGAAGGCTGTTTTCACATGGTTTCGGGCCATCGGTCTGTAGTATCCGCTATGAAGATCTAACACTTGAGAACCATTTGCTCCCATTAAAGCAGTCCAGGGCATCTTGTATACGAGGCATAGTGTATTGGTCTGGGATGGTCTGCTGGTTCAGGGTTTGATAATCAATGCACATCCTCACAGACCCATTCTCCTTGCACACAACCACAATGGGAGAGGCGTATGGGCTCCTGGATTCTTGTATCACGTCAGCAGCGAGCATTTCCTGCAGGTGTTTTCTCTCATCATCTATGTCTGCTGGGGCTAGACGTCGGGACCTCTCTCGAAATGGCTGTTCATCAGGCAGGCGTATGTGATGCTTCACACCTTGGACACATCCCATGTCCCATTCCTTCAATGAAAACACTTGGTCTGTCTGGGCAAGTCCCTTGCTAATTCTAGCCTTCCATTCAGCTGGCAACGGGGAGTCACCAAAGTCAAACAAGTCTGGGGTCACTCTCTCCTTCTCACCAGGGTGCTTGTTGCTGGGCAATACTGCAGTGCTTGCGCAGTGTACCATAGCTAAGTGCATCTTCTGTTCACCCAGATCTCCTGATCTGACACATTGTGAGTCTGGACCATCACTCATCATGCATACGCATGGGCATGAGCAGAGCAGATGCTGGGCTTGACCAATAATTCTTCTGCAATCTTCCATCGCCTGGTGCATCCGACATCAGTATTTTGTTCTTGACATCTTTTCAGAGGCGGACCTCCTCTTGAATGGTACACTGGGCGTTAGGGACCAGTATAATTGAATTGGGATCCTTCTTCCACACGATTCCCACTGGTTCATCCTGGTCAGCTTCCTCAGATTTCTGTTGCAAATCCTAGGTCCTCTTGATCAGAGCTGGAATTCTCAGGGCCCTCCCAGTCCCAGTCCGTCACCCTTGTTTCTCGTGACAGAGTTGAGCCAGTCTCCCAAACATATGGGCGTTTGTTCCACTTAACAGGGGAACCCCATCATTCAGTCCGGTGGGGGGACACACTAGGGCCAGTGTCTCTACTTGCTCCTCTACGCCAGTGACAGTTTCAGAAAAAGACAACCAGAGGTGGGCACATCCTAGATATGGATAAGACTTGTCGCTCAGCCCCCTCACATGTAGGCCTTCCGGGGATTGTAAGGACACATCAGATAAGTGTTTGTCATACCAGTCTTGAAACACAATGGTTACTTGCAACCCACTGTTAAGCACAGCCCAAGTATGAATACCATTCACAGTCACTGTAGTCTCCATTGAAGGGCCAACTATTTTGGACCAGTCTGCAGAGGCAGTAGCAGAGGCCTGGACAGTCAGTTTAGTCTCAAAGAAATTTGAGTTAGGTTTTCGCAAACACTAACTGCAGTCATTTTGGGCACCCCTTGGCCACTGATTTGCTTTTTGGAACTCCCCTTGGAGTCTGTTTACTACTATCTCTAAGTCCTCCTGAGTCCAGCATTCTCTTTTCATATGGCCATCCTTTCCACAATTGTGTCAAATGATAGACTCCTGGGTCATCCTGGGAGAGAACATCGTATGAGGAACTGAAGCAGTAGTAAGAGTTTGGGGTCTAGTATCTGCTTGCAGTGGTGAGAGTGGTGCAATGTGTTGTAACAGTTCCTTTAGAGTGGCAGTCAAACCGGTGATCTCAGCCTTGGAGCCACCCTCTGTAGTGGATGCCTGAGGGTGCATCCCCACCCCCATGGCAGTCATGTCCTGAAAGGGACCAGAATCTTCCTCCATGGGGGAAACCCTTGCAGTGGCACCCATCTTCAACTCTCAGACATCCTTTAGTAGCTCGTCTTTCCAATGCTGGGCCCAGGGCGGGAAGTCCTTTGCATTCTCAGCATGCTCGTTAAGTGCTGACTTTTGCCCCTGAGCCTCACTTAGCTGATCACTCTGGGTCACTTGCGCAGCAGCAGTAGATATGGGTGCAATTCCCCCATGGGGTCGCCTTTGCTCAACCCCCTGAATCTCTTTCATTAGGTTGTCATAGGAGGGGGACGATTCCAGTCGAATGGCAAGGCGTAACTGAAGCAGTAACAATTCTGAAAATGGAGCAGACTTAAGGATCAGGTCCAGCCTAGTTCGATCTAATTCATTTGACAGCAAACTACCCTTTCAGAGGCACTCTTATAGCAGCTTTTCAAGCTGAGGTACATTCACAGACAATGGCTCCCCTGTACCTGTCTGTGGCCATGCCCCCATGGTGTGCAGGGTTGCGCGGGCAGTCGGGGGTGGAGTCGCGGACCTGGGCAGACATCCAACTAGATGCCTGTACTGGATCCCACAGTGGACCCCCTGCACCTCTGCAGTGGGCACACATCATTACCAGCCACGTACAGTGGCACCAGATGGACTACCACTGGGCACTCACCCAGAATGCTGCCTCAGTCCTCCCCTGCAGCCTAGTCGGCTGGGGCAGCCCGGAGGTCAGTTGAGGTGGTCTGCCACATCAGGCAGCCATAGGACATGGCGGCACATACCAGGTTATGCCTGGTCCTAGATGGCATACCAAGCACCCCCTTGTGCCTGGCACTACATGGCTTAGTGAATGTCATGTAGTGCAGGCATGCCCCCGACACGCCCACTGCACGGTGCTCCCCGAGGGGCTAGGATGGCAGGCGTGCAAGTGTCTTGCATGCCCTTGGTGAATGCCGCCAGGGGTCTGCGGGGCCCCCACCATGCGGCATTCATACGTAAGGTTGCCTATGCATCTGAGTTCTGCAGTGCATAAGCAACTATTTTGTTTATGCATAAGGCCCAATAACATTTAACACCTTGGCTTCTGCAGACTACTAGTTTAAAATAATTTGTTTCCTAGCCTTCTGAATAGTAACTAAAACGTTTGCAACATTGTCTATTATAATGTCATCTGCAGCTGTGAATAGAATAACAAAAATCAATTTAATATCATATTTCTGTATGGAGTTTACATTGGGAAGGATCCATTTCTTCTGGTCTTATTGTACCAGGAACAGTGTAATATGATATGTCAAAGATCTTTTTTTCCTTTATTACAGTTGCGTAGTTTTGATTCTGGAGAAGAGGCTTTACTAAATCTAGTCTTGAGTAAGAGTAAGTTAGATTCTGATATCTCTGTTTTGAATTTGGCATATGTTGTCTTCAGGAGAGGATTCGTCAGGACCTCCAGATAGTGTCTGAACTTGAATGTCCAGTCATGCGTGAGGACTGGGAGGAAGGAAGTTACAAACAGTACAGTTCAAGCTGACAGCGTACTCAGGGCCTTAGGACCCTAATGGTGAATAAATCACCAGGGCTGGGTGGCATGAACCCGAGGGTCCTGGCAGAGGTTCTGACAGGTCCCCTCACTGACCTGTTTAGCACCTCTCTGGAATCTGGAAACATGTCCAAGATAAATATACGTAGAATTTGCCGGCAGATGGGGACCATGAGGTTCAGCTAGTCTGCCCATGTTTTTCCTACCCCAGGACTGGAGAATGGCACATATGGTGCCCCTCCATAAAGTGGACCAAGGGATGAACCAGGAAACTACAGACCAGTCAGCCTGACCTCAATAGTGGGTAGGCTGATGGAGGCCATCCTGAAAGAGAGACTGATTGGCTTTCTGGAGGAAATGTGCTCCACGATGGGAGGTGGCAGAGGTTTGTGTCAGGGAGATCATGTCAAACTAACGTAACTGGCTTCTTTGATTGGGTTACTAGGACAGAGGGCCAAGGCCAGGTACTTGATGTCCTGTATCTGGACTTCAGCAAGACCTTCAACTCAGTACCTCATAGGGAGACTGGTCAGAAAGCTGGAAGACTTGGGGGTGGGGGCCAGGCTTCCAGGATGGATCAGGAGCTGGTTGCATGAAAGAAGCCAAACACTCAGTCTGGTGTTGGCTAACATCTTAAGTGACATCACTGATGGGATAAAGGTAAACGTTGTTGATAGCGGACAACACCAGGGTCTGGTTATTCTAGAAAAGTGATATGGCATTTGGCAGCTGGGGTTCAATGCTAAAAGAATGAAGTTATGCACTTGTGGTGAAGAATCCAGTGACCAGATATTTGTTGGGCGCATGTGGGTAACCAGGTCAGGAAAAGAAAAGAACTGGCGTAATGATCACAAGTGACCAGAAACATTCTGCACACGGCAGGACACCAGCAGTCAAAACAAATCAGATGCTGGCTGCATAGCCGGAGGAATTACTGCCAGGATGGTGGCAGTCATTCTGCCACTGTAAAGGTCAATGGTAAGACCTCACCTAAAGTACAGTGTGCAGTTTTGCTGCCCATATTGTAACAAGGATATCAACTTGCTGGTGATGGTCCAGAGAAGGGGATCCCAGACAGTAGGACAACACCTCAGAGGAGAGGTTCAGGGGACTCAACATGTGCTGTCTTGAGGAAAGAGAGGAGAGGGGGAACATGAGTGAGACCTTCAAGTAGCCAAAGGGTATTAACAGGGTGAACACTGAAGGTCTCTTCAGCCTTAGTTGGAACAAGACCACAGGGGGCATGGCTTAAAGCCAGTGGGGTGAGGGTTCAAGAGAGATGAGGAGGCACTTTTTCACCACGAGGGTGGTGGGCAAGTGGATTGACCTGCCAGAGGAGGTGGTATCCCTAGAAATGGTGGACAGCTTCAAGATGGGGTGGGACAGGCTGAAGGGGAAAGTTGCAGGTAGCGGGGTGGGGTGAGTTGGGAAGAGGTGGGGGTTAAGGAAGATCAGAAGGGAAATATGAGAGGGAGTAGTTCCCTCTCTAAATACATGGGAAAGTGCACATTCAAGCAGACTTGATAAACCATAAGGCTTTTATGTGCTGGCATGTTTGTAACACACCTGGGCACGCGGTTCAGGAACAGTAATCCACACTCTGTCATGTTACATACATGAAACTCGTGGTAATGCATCTTTTAATTGGCTTTTAATTTAATTTTAAAGCAGTTGTATTTGTTGGAGGGAATTTTAGCATATAGTATTTTTTTTTTACTAAATAAGATATTTCTTGCAGAAACGTATATGTATCCATTCTTCTTTTCATTGTATTTCACTCCTGAACTGGGGTATGGGGGGGTTTAAGTTTGTAAAAGGCCCTGCCATGCTCACCACTATGAATACATGAAACATGCTGGCGTGGTGCGGTGCTGTTTACCATCATAAATGCATGCTGTCTCTCCTAATGCATCCACAGTACAGATCCAGTGTGTAAAGTCAAAGTAACCTCGAGGAAGGGATTTTTTAATAGCCAGGTGGCCATCTTTAATGAACTTCAGTCATTAATTTTAAAATTAGTGTTAAAAGTCGTTCTAAAACATCAGAGAAATGAAAAATACACTGATGAATCTAATCTATGTCGAAGACATAGCAATATTAAAAAAAAGACAACATGTTTTGCTGATTAACAAATGCTGACATTTTAAAAGACCCTAAACCCAGCCCTACCATTCTTCCAAGCATGCACCTGTTGTGTCTAATGACATTATACTTATACACACAACGCATGTTGTACCTAGACACAAAGGCACCAGACCGTAAGGAGCCTGCAGTTCCCTAGTACAGTTCTGTAAAAGTACCATAGATGGAGGCACGCTGCAGTGGCTTGCAACTGGTGCCCCGAGGCTAACTGGCAGAGGAATCCATTATCCTACCATCACAAATGATTAGCAGACTGCTACAGTCCATAAACTGATAATCTGCAAGCAGTGACTGGGATTGACAGTATAGCCTAGAGGTTTGAGTAATGAACTGTGTATGAGCCTGGTACATCCAGCAGACCTGGTTGTTGATTCCATAACTTCCATTTGCATACTGTGTGACCCTGGAAAGCCACTTATCCTCCCAAAGCTCCTGGGGTCACCCATGAAAATATGTACTTGTGACTAGTGGGCCTTATCTGGTTATCAAAGAATAAAAACAAGACAAACTCATCCAGAAATAATCCTCTGCAGTGCCCCATTGTCAGCTTTGAGAACCATCTTGCAGTCCTGGATAAGCAGTTGGAACTCACAATAAACATCTGGTTGATCTTTGGCTGGCAGACCCCAACACACTGCTGCAGCCCACACCCAGCAAGCAGCAACTGCCCCAGAAATAATATCTCAAGGTACTCTGGTGAGCAGATAACAAAAATAGTAGCAGCTTTTCTTTTTTGCCTATTTTGGTGGCCCTGTTTTGGGTGTGGTGTGTGTGGAGGGGTTGGGGACAACAGATGGACCAGTCACTGAACTTCAAGTTCAACACACAATATCTGTGTGATGTTTATTCAAAATATCATAGGTATCATAGGTATTTAACAAGCTTAAAGGCTTTCTTCTATAATGCTTGCTAATCCCATAGATATTTAGAACTTTACAGTTCTTAAAATGCAGTAGATAACCTTCAGCAATGGCATATCCCTTCTTCAGTACATCAGTTTGTATCAAGAGACTATGCAAGTCTTTCCTCCACACTTAGCCAGCACCTACCGACTCACTGATCTCTGATCTAATGTAGCTGTTGAGATTTAACCTCCCCTATGTGGACCTGGTTTGCTTGGGTGGTGGGGACTCGAATAAAAAAAACAAAGAACCTTAGTGCAGAAGCATTGAAACAAGGGTTACCACAAAGGGCATTGGCAATAAAGCAATGTTTCAAAGAAACACAGCACACATTCTCCCAAAATGCAAAGCATCATGGGCTATATGCAAATCACCGCAACAGTTTAGACTGACTCAGTTTACAGCAATTTACATGCATTTTAAATAGCACAACTTACTTAATTTTTATAATATGATCTCCTAGTAACTTTTTACCTTTATCAAAAACACCTAGTGCCTTGGTATTTTCAACATTTACAGGTTTCATACACATAACATATATACATCAATGTATTTTATGACATATGCCATTGCATACTAAATCCAACAACAAGAAACACAGCCAGTTGTTTTACATCAGCTTAGAGGTCACAACAATAAACTCCCTGTACAAGGACCTGAGAGGGAAAAGGAAAATTAAAGAGGACACTGCAGCATAGTCAAGAAAGGAAAGGGGGTGCCCATAGGTAATCAGCCTAATGGATTAAAAATTGTGAAGAACGGATTAGAGTAAGAAGTAGAGAACTGTTGCAACAGATTTAAAAAAAATGTCAGTCCTCAAGAGTGGCAGGAGCTCCCTGTCACATATCCCCCATCTTAAGAGGGAAGCAGTTATTGCAGACTGCTTACCACCTTCCTGTTCCAGGAAGGGATCGAGTTTCCACCCAGCCATCTTCAGAAGCTATGTCTCAGGGTCCATCTTAATGATAAACATTTCATCATAAACATAGTGAATATCATTAGTATTTACCCAGAGGCATTAACACATTTCTCAACAGAGACTAACGGTACCTTTCCATCTCCTTTTAGGGAAAGTCTGTCATATTTCTTAACCAAAAATCTGGATGGCTGTAAAGTCCAGTACCAAAGACTTTCTCTGGGGTAAGTAATTATCTGCTCCAACCCCACCAGATATGTCACTTTTAAGTAGGGGCCCAGTCCTAGGTTCAACACCTCTACATAAACCCACTGTGTCTCTTGATTCATTCATTTTATTTGTTACTGACACAGACACCTGAGAGTAGATACTCTAGGTGTTACCCCCAACACAGGTTCCTATTCACTTTCCACCCTCCTCCTCCTTTGTATGTTTTTCATCAAAAAAAATAAAACAGCGGCCCGGTGGCTCTGAGGATTGAGGCGCTGGACGCCACACCTCGCTCCACGCTGGCGACCCAGGTTCTGGAACGAACCCAGGTCATCAGGGGTTGGCAAGAGAGGACTAGGATAGAGCATCCGACGACAGCTCTCCTAGTCCCGGGGAAAGGGGTGGATGCACACTGCACTCTGGTGGTCCCTGGGGATGCCCAGAGGTACTGCAGATGCACGGGTGCCGAGTTGGGGTGCCAAGTTGGGGGGGAGCACGGCAGACTTCTGCACACTAGTGCATGGATGTCATTGCACATCTGTGCTCCCATCGGGGACAAAGAATAGGGAAAATGGCAGTACAAGTCCACAGCAGCTTGATGGCCGCTGCTTCACCAGCCGACGATGCCTGGAAGGCGTGTGCCAGTACTGGATCCTCACCGGGCACGGAGGCTTGGGGAGCTCTCTCGAATGGCATAGTTGCCTATGCCAGCTGGGCACGACAGCTTCAGGGTGTGGTGGAGGAGCGGTGGCTGGATATGAGCAGGGCTGTGTCTGCAGGTGAATAAACTCTAATAAAAAAATAAAAAGACACATGTGCCTCCTCCTTGATCTTAACATATTGTAACATGTTGGCAATGTTAGAATCTTAAGCCTGCAGTATACCCCAGTCAGTACTGTTATTAGATTTAGCTGCATCAATACAAGAAAAAGCCCCTTTAGCCTCATAGGCTTCTTGCTTGCTTGGAGTCTTCGATCCCAGCACAATATCACTAGGCACAGTCTTACCTGGGGTCTCGCATTCAAGTTCCATAATCTTGAGCACTTGCCACCAGTGTTCTGCCTCTCTGCATAGTTGGTCTGCCTCCAGACATTGCCCACTCATCCAGTGGATCATCCTCATCAGGGTCTCCACCTTCTGGGTGTTGTCTCTCACACCTCCAGTCTGCCTTGACCTGCATCTCTTCAGCATCTTCAGGCTTAGCCTTCCTCCAAGCTCTCAAGTCCAGTCCAGGCAACAGCTTCTCTCCATCTGTCAGCCATGGTTCTGATCAGAACTCCACAGATTTTCTTCTCCAGGTTCTCCTCTGGCAACTCCTAGTGCATCAGTCTGCCTAGGATATCTGGGTGATATCCACCAGAAAACATCCCTCTTCAGCCAGTCCAGATGCTTCCAGCAAGTTATCCCACTTCTCACACCAAGTCTGTGGAGGGGTTGTGGGATGACAGATGGACCAGACACCAAACTTCAAGTTCAACACACAATCTCTGTATGATGTTTATTCAAAATGCAGTAGATAACCTTCAGGAATGGCATATCCCTTCTTTAGTACATCAGTTTGTAGCAACAGATGATGCAAGTCTTTCCTCTACACTTAGCCAGCACCTACTGACTCACTGATCTCTGATCTAACTTATCTGTTGAGATTTAGCCTCCCCTATGTGGTCCTTGTTTGCTTGGGTGGTGGGGGCTCAAATAATAAAAAAAACAAGCTAAGGACAAAGAACCTCAGTGCAGAAGCACTGAAACAAGGGTTACCCCAAAGGGCATTGGCAATAAAGCCCAGTTTCAAAGAAACACATCACACATACTCCCAAAATGCAAAGCATCATAGGATACATGCAGTTCACCATGACATTTTAGACTGACTCAATTTATAGCAATTTACATGCATTTAAATAGCACAACTAACAATGTTTATAATACAGTCTCCTAGTAACTTTTTACTTTTATCAAAACACCTAGTGCCATGGTATTTTCAACATTTACAAGTTTCATCACATACGGTATATACATCAGTGTATTTTATGACATAGTGCCATTGCATACTAAGTCCAACAATAAGAAACGCAGCCTGTTGTTTTACATCCGCTCAGAGGTCACAATAACCTCCCTGTATGAGGACCTGAGAGGGAAAAGAAAATTAAAGAGGACACTATTGCATAGTCAAGAAAGGGAAGGGTACCCTGTAGGTGGTCAGCCTTAGGGACTAGAAATTGTAAAGAATAGATTAGGCTAAGGAACAGAAGAACTGTTGCAACAGATTTAAGAAAAGGTTGGTCCTCATGAGTGGCAGGAGCTCCCTGTCACAGTGGGCCACATAGAGAATAAAATTACTTGACTACTTTATTCACCTTTGGGCCACTGACTGTTTACATCACTCTTTAACAGACTGTATGCCTGTGTTTCTGTTTTGACAGGCTGAAATGACTGCTGACCAGGTTGTAGCATTCAGGGCAGACAATGGACATTTCTGGAGTGTTGTTAGCAAGGACTATGGAGACAAGATTGAAGCTGCAAGATCCAGCCTGGATGCCTCCTGCCAGTTCCTGGTGAGCCCGGCCTCAAGTGGGAAGATTTATATCCGGACCCCACAGAACAAGTACCTGAGCCGTATCTACCGCGGTGACTTACACTACATTGAGACAGCCAAAGATCAACCAGATGTTTATTGTGAGTTCCAACTGCTTATCCAGGACTGCAAGATGGTTCTCAAGGCTGACAATGGCATGTATCTAAGTCGCATTCACTGGTTAGGATTCCCCAGCGGAACAGACAACATTGAGGCCGCGAAGAAACAAATCGATATGTTCTGCCAGTTTGAAGTGTTCAAATATGAGGTATTTCCTCCATAATTTCTGTGAGTTTGTAAGCTGCTGTACTGTAAAGTTGCCTGTAATATGTACAAGGACTGTGTGGGCTGGCTGTTTCCAGGAGAGGAAATGTTTGTCTCATGGGGAGGGTGGGCATGACTCCTCTGGCATCTGTACGCCACCTGCCTGCTGATGAGGCCTATGGGCAGACTAGATGGACAGTATGGTCTTCTTCTGCCATCATTGTCTATGTTTCTGTGTAATCTTGGTGCTTGCTGCAAAGGTAGGGTACCCACTTGTGTGCCTCTGAGGGTGCAGCTATAACTTCCTTATCTGGGTGGTGCAGAGTAGTACGGTGGAAAGGATGGATTTGGGGGAGGGGCAAGGATGTCCACACTAAACTAAACTAACTAAGATATTAGGATATGGGTTGGGGTGGGGTCTGATAATGGAGACAGCTACAGCCTTGGTTTCGATACACAGTAATATGGTGGGGGAGGGCTGGATTCAAGGTCGTGACTGGTTACCTAAACAAAGATAACCAATATTTGGGGTAGGGGGTGAGAGGGATTCAGGAGATTGAAGGAGGTTCTGTTTTGTGTTGATTTCAATGTCCCTTCACTTATACAGTAGCTAACACTATTTGATGCACCATGTGCCTTATGTAAGCAATAAGACTTACAGAGGGTTGGTAGTACTCTGATCACCAATGCTGAGGGTAGCAAAATGCACAGGGTCAAGGCTTTGTATGTTACATGCCCCTGGAAGTGCAGTGATAACAGTACAGTCCACACTTTGAAGTGTCTTTAATAGCATTTATTAAATGGGTCCCAAGGGAAATTGCCAAAAAAATGGAAAAGGAGGTTTAAAATAGTCCACTGTTCTCTCAGGGATATGGCATGACAGAGGTGGGATTGTGCTGTTCAACTAACCCAAGGTACTAATTAGCATAATCCGCTGATGAATTACAACCATCATAGGGTACTAAGTAGCTAATGCCGCTGAAGAATTGCCTTATTCCACTTATATTATGGGTTTTATTAAAACAGCATGCTGGTGCTTTGGCAACTGAAGATCTGAGGGCCGGCATCTTTCCTATCCCTGCCACCTGAAAGATTTTGTGAGCAGAAAAGAGCATGAAAAGCACTTCTTACTTTCCCTTTTGGCACCAAGCTGTGTCTCCTCTCACCCATTGCTGCTTACTTGGCTTGAGGCGGTAGCAGCGTGGGGAAGGAAAAGAAGTGAAAGAGCAATTTACTGACTGAGCTGGTCACAGCTTGTTGTGGCAGGTTCTCCATGATGGCTGGTTGTACTGGGTGCCCCATGTACGTGGTAGTGTGGACATGCTGCTGGGGTTGGTGAGTTGTGGAGGACATGCTTGCTGGCATGTGCTACCATTGGCTGGTATGGCCAGCATGTCATATGGGGGCAGTGGATTTGGTTGTGCCTGTAGCTGAGCAATACTCAAGTGCAGTTGCAGGCACTGTAATCACAGCATGGAAGCTTGTGGCAGTGATTTTCATTGGGAACTGGTGACCTTCTTGACCTCAACAGGGGCTGGCAGTATAGCCTAGAGGATACAGTAATGAGCTATGAATGAGCTTGGTAAGTCCAGCAGATCTGGGTTTGATTTCCACTACCTCCACTTGCATACTGTGTGTCTCTGAGCAAGTCTCTTAACCTTCCCAGTGCCACCAAATCGAACCTGAAAATTGGCATTGTGCCTAGTGGGCCTTACCTGGTTACCAAAGAATTTAAAGAAAAAATTTGATCTCCAGCAGGGTATGTTTTATTTACTGTACTCCCATGTGGTGTGGTTCTGGCCAATGGAGAGTCAGGATTGACCAATACCATATTTGATCTTTTTTCACAGTGTGTGTGTGTGTGTGTGTGCATGCATGAGTGTGTGTGTACATGTTTGTGTTGAGCAAAGAAACCTTGAGCAAAGCAAGAGAGGTTTGTGGTCATCAAATACAGGCGTGTCAGTCACCCATGTTTTATTTTTATAACTGCTGCAGGGTGCTAATTCTCGTCAATTCACAACTTTTTAGAGGCCATTAAACACAACCACAGATAAATAACTGTCAAACACCTTTGGTTTCATAGTACACAGTCGTAATTTACCTTTTTTATGCTGACCACAAATCACCTCCTCGCCTCAGAGTCCATCACACATCTTCATATAAATCCTTTTGAACTACATTGCTTTACTTTCAGCTTTACTGGATAACAAATTGAGATAAATTATCTCTTTTCCAATTGTATCCATCGATCTACATAACTGGGACAAAATACAATGCTTACATATATCTACAAATATCATAAATTGGCATATGAAAATACAATAATCACAGAATATCAATGCAATACAATAACACAATTTATCCACAACAATTACAATGCTTATTATATAAACTAGCCAAAGATGATCTAAAACGTTCAAGAGGCAACAATACAAACACATTTAACTGTTTGGATATTCAATCCCATGTTCTAGGAACTGAAATCGATAAAGTTCTGTCCTTAAAACTAGTTTTGCATCTCAGAGCATATAAAGACATCCAAGGCAGACCTTAAACAATAATGTTGTACCAGTTTGTTTTTATTAAGTTCAGTAAAATTCTGGGAGGGACTATATTATGAATTTATAAATAAATAAGTTCCATTGAATATCCCTCCTGTCAGATAATGAAGAAAGGCCCGATTCTTGGAACAATACACAGCGATGAGTTATGTAAGGCAGGTTAGTTATGAATCTTAAAGCACTATTATATAAGACATCCAGTGAACTCAGTAGTGATGTCCTTGTATTTTTGTAAACAGTATCTCCGCAGTCCAATACTGATAAAAACATGGAAGCAACCAATAATTTCCTGACTTTTAGCGTGAATAAAGTTTTATTCCTATTAAAAAATCCCAATAACCTCTTCAACTTATTAGAAATATTGTGTGTGAATCAGAAATCAAGTGTTTATCGAGTATTACCCCTAGATATTTATAAGCTTCTACATAGCCTAGGGCAACTCCAGACAATGAACTGATTTTTTCACTAGTTCTGTCTTTTACGTTTTTCCTCAACACTTGCTCTTTCTCCAGTGCTCAGCTGAGTCTTGCTTGTGTTTGATCTCAGTATCGCCTCACCCCCATTTTATGAAACCTCTTCCCCAGTTTATCAAACCACTTTGCAAACTGAAAAATTGAGCTGCTTAACAAAATAAAGTGCTAAAACTGCTGTTGGGCAGAGGGGAAAGTGCTCGGGATTCAAATACTGTACAGTGAAGTGTGAATGGCCAAACGCTGTAATAACTGGGAATGACATTGTATCTGATTATTACGGCATTTGATCACCCTGATAATCATTGTAATAAACGTGGCTCACCAATTACAATATAATAAGATAGCCATCAAATGATTGTTAAATAGTCTCTCTGCTGCCAGGTCTGCCCCCTCACCCCATAGTGCTAGGACTGTCCTTTTCCTCCCCCACTCAGTTGTTTGTGCCTCTTTTTCTCCCTCTCCATTGCACTGTCTCAGCTGCAACCTTTGTTCACCTTGCTCCCTGCACTGTTGTCTGGTCCCCTCCCTGCTGCCAGGACACTGTTTCAGTTGTAGAAATGGGGGGGAGGGGGGTGTGAGAGAGAGAGGGAGGGAGAGAGAGAGCTCAATGGCTACAACTCCCATAGGTACTTGTGTTAGCTATCAATAGCAATGAAGGAAGCTCAAGTACTTCTGGGATTTGCAGTTCAGCAAAACTGACTGGCACCATACAATTAATAGGAGAGTACAATGGAATCCTCCCATTACTTAAACAGGCTGAGATGAGTGTATGCTGCATGTCTGAATAACCTGACATAGGAACATAAAAACTGTCAGCAGACAAAGACCGTTAGACCCATCCAGTCTGCCCATAGGCCCTATACACTGTATGTGGCCACTGACTTTTCAGCACTCCCTCCCCTGTCAAGCTTTCCTTGTGCCTGTCCCAGGCACGCTTAAACCCTTCCACCGAGCTTGCCCCACTACTTCCTGTCGTAGACTATTCCAGGTGTCGACTACCCTTTCTGTGTAGAAACATTTCCTCACATTACCTCTTAATCTACCTCCTTCCAATTTCAAATTGTGCCCCTTGTTCTAGTACTTTTTCTACATTGGAAAAGGTCCACCACCTGCACCTTGTTTATGCCCTTGCGGTACTTGAAAGTTTCAATCATGTCCCCCGCTGTCTCCTCTCCTACAGTGAGTACATATTGAGGTCCCTTAGTCTTTCCTTATATGTTTTGTGGTGCAAGCCCTGCACCATCTTTGTTGCCCTTCTCTGGATGGTCTCCACCTTATCTATGTCCTTGCACAGGTGTGGCCTCCAGAACTGCATGCAGTACTCCAGGTGAGGCCCTACCAATGTTTTATACAATGGCATCACCATCTCCCGCCTCCTGCTAGTGATATCCCTGCCTGTGCACCCCAGTATAGCACTGGCCTCCTGCCACTTTTGTGCACTGCTTTGATACCTTAAGGTCATCAGATATGATGACCCCTAGATCCTGCCTCTTGGTGACAGTCTGCTTTCCCCTACAACCTGTAGCTCTCCCAGGGTTCCCACTACCCAGGTGCATTATTTTGCACTTCTTTGCATTGAACCTCAGTTGCCACATCTCTGACCATCTTTCAAGCTTCTCCAGGTCCCTCTTCATTTTCTGCACCCCTTCAGGAATATCCACACTAGGTTCATAGGTTGTGTTCAAGTTCAGAGAGCCGAGGCCCTTTAGAGATCTTGCCATCCATTCATGTGTGGAATACATATTTTTTTCTTCCATGTAGTTGTCCAGATTTTGTTTGAATATTGCTAAGCAGTTGCTTTCAGCTTCTCCTTTGATAGAGTGTTCCATTTTGTTATTATTCTTTGGGTAAAGAATTTGCTTCCTTTTACTGTTACTGAGCTCTCTCCTAGAAATTTTTGTGTATGAGACCTTGTAGAATCACTGCCCGTGTATTTTGTTAATCCAGTTGTCTCTAAGGTACAGTATAAGGATCATTGATTGATTTATAGATGAGGCAAAGCTCTCACCTAGTGCATCTGTATTGTGCCGAGTACAATTTCAGTTCTTTAAGTCTCTTGTTATACCCAAGTGATGTATCGACTTTATTTTTTTTTTGTTATCCTTCTTTGAACATTTTCCACTAATTTCTGAGTTCTTATATTCTGTGGTGCACAAAATTGGGAACAATGTTCCAAATGGGGCCAGACTAAACTGGTGTAGAGTGGTAAGATAACCTTACTGTCTCTGCTCTTAATATTACTTAAAATGCATCCTGCTCTCTTATGACATTTTTTAACTGTTTCATAGACCACCAGTAATTAGTACTCCTAAATCCTTCTCCTCCTTTATTTCTAGTAATGTAATATTATTTATGTTGTATTGATACATAGGGTTGTACTTCCCTAATGGTCTTGGTGTCATCTGCAAACACACAGACCTTTTCTTCCAGCCCCTCTGCAATGCCACTAATGAAGACATTGATCAGGACTGGTCCTAGTACTGATCCCTGTGGTACCATACTGGTCACCCCCCTCTCCCAAGAGTGTACCCCATTTACCACCCCCCTGTCTCATGTCTGTTAATGAGTTCCTAACCCAGTTCACTGCCTTGTCTCCCATGCCCAGACTACCCATCTTGTTAATCATCCTTCTGTGTGGGACAGTGTCGAAGGTTTTGCTTGAAATCTAGGTAGGTACATCTACCGTGCCTCCCTGATTTATTTCCCTAGTCACCCAATCAAAAAATCTATTAGATTTGCTTTGACATGATCTTTCTGTTGTGAATCCGTGTTGCCTCATATACTGAGCACCGCTGGATTCCAGATGTGTCACTATCTTTCTTTCAGCAGAGTCTCCATGATCTTTCCACCACTGAGGTGAGGCTGACTGGCCTGTAGTTTCCTTTCTCCTTCCCTACTGCCTTTTGTGCAGTGGGACTACATGCTCCCTCCCATCCTCTGGAATGATGCCTTTGTTGAGTGACTCTGTGAACAGGGCTGCCAGAGGCTCTGCTAGTTCCCTCTGCAGCTCCTTTTATATCCTTGGGTGGATGCCGTCTGGCCCCATGGCCTTATCCACCTTCAGCTTTGTGAGTTCTTCTAGAACTCTCTCCACTGTGAATGGACTGGTGTCCACTCCCCCTCATTGCATCTGCAACCCAACTGTGGTCCTTGACCATTCCCCTCCATAGTGAATATTGAGCAGAAGTATTTATTCAGTATTTCTGCCTTGTTCAGATCCCCTTCTTATACTCTCCCTTCTACCTTGAGTCTCACAATCCCCCCTCCTGTTTTTCTTCTTTCACTGATATTACCTATAAAATGTCTTATCCTTTGTTTACAGACCATCTAAGCCCTCTAATGTCTGCACCTTCGCTCTCCTAACAGCCTTCCCTGCATCCCTAGACATTCAAGGTACACTCTCCTATCCTCCTCCCTTTGGCTTCCCTTATATTTCTTGAAACTCAACCTTTTAGCCCTCACTTTGTCCCCCACCTCTTTGGAGAACCATAGTGGTTTCCTTCTTCTTTTGCCTTTGGCTACTATCCTAACGCATTGGTTTGTTATATCCACTATGGCTCCTTTCAGTTTCTCCCATTGTTGTTCTAACCTCTCTGTTACTGCTCCCTTTCCCATGACTGGTTGTATACATCTACCTATTTCAGTGAAATCTGCCCTCCTGAAATCTAATGCTGTTGCCCTTATGTGGCTTAATTGAGTCTATGTCTCCATGCTGAACCATACCGTGTGGTGGCTACTGGAACCCAGCTGCCCTTCCACCTGTATTTCTTTGACTCTGTTCCCATTGGTCCATACCAGGTCCAGAATTGACTTGTCCCTGGTTGGCTCATGCACCAGCTGCCTGAGTCCATCCCTGCAGGGATTCCACGATGACTGTGCTTCTGGCTGAAGCAGCCACCTGGGTGATCCAGTCCACGTCGCATATTGAAATCCCCAGTAGCAGGATTTCACCTTTAGCTGCCATGTCATGTATATTCTCTACTAGTTTCCTGTCTACTTCCTCCCTCAGTACCGTGGTCTGTAGATCACCTCTGTGTGTATTGCTGTTCCATTCCCTGGCTCCAGGGTGACCCACATTACCTTGGCCTCCCCTTGTCTTCCCTGAGCTTACGAACATACAGAATTTGCCAGCAGATAAAGGCCTAGAGGTCTATCAAGTCTGCTCGAATGTGCAGCTAGCACCCCTTATTCTGCAGCTGCAGACTTCTGTAGCCTTTATACCATCTGTGATGTACAGGGTCACTCCCCCACCCTTTTTGCCCTTCCTGTCCCTCCTGAACATTGTATATCCTGGTACACTGCTTCCCAGCCATGACTAGCAGAGTACCACGTCTCTGTTATTGCTGATATGTCAAGGTCTGCATCTGCCAACAGGGCCTCCAGGTCTGGAACCTTATTTCCTAAGCTATGGGCATTCGGTTAGCATAACCTTCCATGTTTTACAGTCTGCCCTCCCTCTGCTTTTGTTCTTCCTCTCCAGCATCTTCCCCACCCCGTTTTCTTTCCTATGTGCTTTTGCCCACCCACCCCTTATCACTCATTATACATTCTTTCCCTGCCTCCTCTCCCTGCAGCTTTAGCTGTTCCTGTAGTCAACTTATATTCCTACATGTTCTCATGGGGGTTCTGAGCCTCCTGACCCTCCTGGCTTCCCCCTTGGCCAGTTTAAATGCTCACAGTTGACACATTTAAACTTCTCACAGAGGACCAAGGTCCCTTCTCAGACAGATGCACGCTGTCCTCCTTATATAAGCTTGCATCTGCCCAGGTCAGGACCCAGTCCCCACAAAGCCAAAACCCTCCTTTCCATGCCAATCCTTCAACCAGGAGTTGAAGGTATGGATGTGGAGTGCCCCAGCTTCCCCTGCCCTGGATAGGTAGCACCTCCGAGAATGAGATGAAGCGTGCTATCTGTTTTAGGTTTCTCCCGAGCTTCCTGAAATCCTCCTGGGCTCTGGCTAACTCCACCCATCTCCTGACCAGGTCATTGGTCCCCAGGTGGACAATGATATCCAGCTGCTCCCTCATAGCTATTACTGTAGCGATCCTATGGGTCCACTCCCCATCCCTCCATGCAGAATTTCCTGGGAGGCACATGACCTCCCTCTCTCCCTTGCTAGGTGTCCCTAACTCCACCCTCTGGACAATAGAGATGTATTTCTGATCTCATTGCCTCATACACAGTAACTATGCATGCCTGTGTAGCATTTATGAGCTGTAGTTGACTGTACACTGTGGCCAGACTTCAATTCTACTCCCATTATCAACAGGCACTCTCCTCCACCTGGGGCTCAGGAGGACATTTCTGGAAAAACATAAAGGAACTAAACAGGAAATCTGCCCTCCTGCCTGCCTAGCTCTCAGTTAATGGTAATCTAACATAGGACCTCCAGTCCATTGCAGACACCTAAATACCACATTCTCAGATCTCAGTGGTGTCCTACCCCCAGCTTCTTTGCTCCACTAGACCCCTATCCCCGGTTACAGTCCACCTTCCAACATCCCCCTCTTTCGCTTCCGAATCATCTCGATGCAGGAGGCTAGAAGATTCCTCTCCAAAACCCTTGCCAGGTCCCACATCAGTGGTGAGTCCTTTGACCTGAAGCTCCTTCGTCTAACCCTCAAGGAGGTCCTACAACCCCTCACCAAACTATTGAACCTGCCCCTCAGCCTAGGGCAATTCCCCGCCCTCTGGAAATGAGCCATCATCACCCCTGTTTTCAAAAGTGGTGACTGCCTGTCCCTCAATAACTGTGGTCCCATCTCCCTTCTCCCTCCCCTCTCCAAGGCCCTCAAAAAATAGTGGCTGATCAGCTGATTGACTATTTGTCTAAACATAATCTACTGTGCCCCAAACAGCATGGTTTCCGCCAGGGCCACAGCACCAGCACTGCCCTCATAGAATACTCCTACATCCATGGTGCCCTCAATCATAGTCGCCTTGTGGGGTCGGTACATCAACCTCACAAAGGTGTTCGATACAGTTAATCATGCAATGCTTCTTCCCTCCCTGCCCCTCTCAGATGGAACAATATCTTGGTTCAAAGGTTACCTGACAGATCCCAGCAGGTGAAGATCAACTCCACTCTATCAACCAGCCTCCAAGTCCATTCAGGAATATCCCAAGGCTCCATCTTGGGACCCCTCGTCTTCAGCCTCTTCTTAAGCTCCCTCCCCAGTCCAAGCCCTGGAAAAATTCTGCTCTATGTGGATGACACAGTAATCTTCTGGAGCCATCCCAGCCCTGATTCTCTCCAGCATGCCCTGCAGGGTTTTTTCACTGAAGCTGAGACATGTTTCAGTTCCCACCGATTAGTTCTAAACTATAAGAAAACAAAATTAATGATATTTGCCCACCGTCCGAGTCCTCATTGTGACTTTCCACTGACCGTCATCAACTCACTAGGATCCCTACTTGAGCCGGTTAATTCGTTCAAATATCTAGGTGTCACCTTTGACACATCCCTCACCTACCATGCACATATCCAACAACTGTCCTCCTCTGTCAACTCCAAACTTGGGCTTCTGTACCATCACAAACACTGCCTTTTTCTGATGGTTATCCACCTGGCCATTACATCTTCTGTCCTCTCCCTGGTAGATTACGGCATAATCATCTACAGTACTGCTGGCCTCACTGCATTGCAATGCATTGTCACCCTCAACAAAGTGTGCAGACTGGTCACAGGTTGTGACAGATGGACACACTACTGTGATCTCTACAAGTCTGCTGAATGGTTGCCATTTGATGCCCATCTTAGGTGTACCATACTTGCCTCTGAGCCAAGAAAATCCACCTTGGTCAAGCCCCCGCCTGGTCTGCATAGCCTCATCCAACTTGCCCCGTTGATCAGAACATCCCGTAGTTCTACTGGGACCTCCCTACTAGTCCCCCACTGCCAAACTTCCCTTGATCAAAGAGTCTTTTTATACAGAGCCCCCTGTTGGCTCAACGGCCTCCCCCCCACTGTCTCCCTGGAGCTCAGGACCAGTCCCTTCAAGACCAGTCTCAAAGCTCATCTGCTTGAATCTTCAGCCTGTGACTGTCCCTAACCCCCTCTTCCTCATGCCCCCCTCCTTTTGGTGGGGCTCTGTAGTATAAATCTACCTCATAAATGTTATGCTACGTATGGAAAACAAAATGTGTATTTATGTATTACCTAAATACTATGCATATTATGGAAAATGCTGGGTCCTCCTCTCCCAAAGACTATTGTTCTATATCCCCCATCTGTGTGATTTTGTGTATTGTATTTCTTCCATGATCACTGCATTTATAATATTGTATAATTTTTGTATGAGTAATTTCCATTCCTTGTTTTCTCTCTTGTTTCTTTTACCTGAACACTATTCTGCTTAATACTATATGTTAGTCCTGATTGTTGTTTGATGTGGAGCCTTTGTAAAGCAATCTATGACTCAGAGGGTTATAATTCCGAATGTTATTAAATAAATAAATAAAAATAATTAATTATATTACTGGCAATGGTGCAGCAGCCATGAAACAAAAACTCTGGGAACTTTTACAGACTTGATCATTTTAATAAAGCGACAGTCAGCAGGCAATGCACCCACACTTTGTTGTTTATTTTTATTTCAAAAGTTTCACTAGGAAAGACATACTGAGCTAAACAAATGCTCAATTCCAGATGCATCTGGGGTGTGTGTGGAAGAGGAGTTTAAGAAACAAATTTTTATTATGATATGCTGCACCCAATCGACTTGACCTCATGCAAAATGGAGCGTTGTGGGGAGTTCAACCTCTTTTTCTTGAAAGTCCAAAGAACAGAATTAGTCGAATTTCTTATAAAACAGCTTATTGATGCCCCAAAGTTTTGTCTCATGGCTACCTCAGGGGACTCACTGACTAAAAAAAATTAAAAATAAAACCTCGTTGCAACACTTCCTAATCACTTATATTTCATAAAACGTATATTGTTGAGGGTTCTTCCACATTTCCATAAAGCAGCAGATAATATTCTCTGTATTACTGTTTCACTAAGCCTCTGCTAGTTTTATAGCCAGTCTTTTTTATTATCCTGCAATAAATGTGCAGACGTTACTAATATTTATGAACATTTACCACACTTTGTCATATTCACAGTTCAGCCTGTCCCATATGTGTGGTCATATCCAAGGCATTACATTTAAGGTCTGTAAAATGAAGTTCTCCCCTTAGCTCAACAGTTCCACATCAAATACATAATGAAAAGCTAAGTCTCTTATTTTTTTATACCGTTCTACCAGTTTAAATTTTAAATGATTACAAAACATACAAAATATTTTGTTAATACAGAGCACCACGGGAGCCCATGCATTGACAAGCTCAGCCCTCCTCTCATCACTTTGGCCAGCTACCATATGCAGTTTCAGGGAGCGTGTGTCCCCTATACTGCATAGGGAGCATACATACTGTCTAGCACGCTTCCTGTAGGGGACATGCACTCCCTATCATTGCATATGGCTGCTGGCTGAGATGGTGAGGAGGGCTATGTCAGTCACTGTATGGGCTCCCACAGTACTGTCAAATGAGGTAAGGGGGATCACGGGGGGGTTGGTCAGTGCCCCTGGTGTGGGGGCCACTAGATGCCAGGGAAGCTTAGGCAGGATGGGGATCAGTAGGTGGGGGGGTGCCATTAGACATCAGGGAGTATGTTACTTGATCCCAGGCTGGCAATTGGGGGAGCGGGAAAACTGGATACCATGACTTTTTTTTTTCATTTAAAGGGGATGGCGATTGGAGGGTGGAGGACCACTAGACACTGGGTAAAGTTTGTACAGTGTACAGGATTGCAGTTGGAGGATTGGGGGAACTACACCAGGGCATATGTCCTCTGTTATGGAACCTGGTAATTGGGCTAAGGACAAAGTAGGTTACAGGGGCGCAAACCAGCCACCACTTCACATGCAAACATGCCCATAAAGGACATTCAAATGGCATACCAAATCCTGCAAATACTGCACCTGGAATGGAGATGGTGCCTGTAAGGGTGTGCTGCCCAATGTTTCAGCTGAAAACCCAAGATTACTGCACTCCAGAATTGTGAGCTCACATATTCTGTTGTCATCCCGAAAAGTGCAGGATACAAGTTCTGAGGTGCAAAAATTACATCCGTTTATTGGAATGATGGGTACTGCATAGTGCAAACACAGACAAAATATCAGACCACCAAACAACAGTCCATAGTTTACCCCTGTGCTTTGCTCAGTGGAGCTTCCTAAGGGGGCATCTTACTGTAAAACGCTCCACTCTTGTATACCTGGTAATCAGTATAATCACATGACATTACCAACAACCATAATACCCATAATGCAGTGCCATAAATAACATACTAAGATTCATACTAAGACAAATCAGGAGCTAGGGAGCGGTTAGGCTCATAAATTGCTCCTGTGTGTTAATAATAATTTAATGGAAAATGTGAAAGAATAAGCTTCTCCAACCGATTTTTGAAAGTTATTTTAGTGCTGCTAACGATAACTTCAATTGGCAATGCATTCCAGGGCTTGATAATGTGCAAGGAAAAAAAGTATTTTTGTGCATTAAGACTGAATCACTTCTGCTGCACCTGTAATGAGTGACCTCTAAGATTAAAAATGTGTTCTTTAAAGGAGAATCCTAGATTTACTAATAACTGTGGATCCTTAATAATATCATACATTAAGAGAAGATCCCCTCTTAATCTTCTAGTGAATAAGGACATCAATTTAAGTGAGTTGAGTCTAAGTTCATATTGTGCATCCTTCAGTCCTTTCATTAATTTAGTGAATCCCCTTTGTACTTTTTCCAATTTCACAGAGGCCAGCGGCGTCTGTCAGCGTCAGTCGAGGGGAGGAGACAGAAATCCTTTTCCACCAAAATAGGGCCATAAGTAACAACTTTATCTAGGTAAAGCTGTTTTTAACCATGGAACTGCACATGGCTATGCAAAATAGGGATAATGTTTGTTTTAACGCCTGTCTCACTTGTAAATGTATGAGAGGGGAGAAGGTTGATTCCTTTATTTGTGATAAATGTACCTTAATTGAAATTATGAAACAGGAAATTGAATCACTGCAACATAAAATAAAACTCCAAATTGAGATATCTTCATTAGAAAAATTAATTGATTCAGCTCTAGATGACTGTGTTGAACAACAAGAACATGCTCAGCTAGAAGGGGCTGTAAACATTAAGAGGGAAGACAAAAGTTGGGAGGCAAAAAACTGTTTGGACTCTAAGGAAAATGATGATTGGTGCAGAGTGGAAAAGGGTAGTAAAAAAGGAAGGAGGAATATTGGTGGATATGGGCAGATTGATCTTCAAAATAAATATAGTATTCTTAGTACAATGATAGATCAAGACAAAACTGTTAAAGTGGATCCAAATACTAGTGACGATAGGGAAGGTCATGTTGATATGATAGGGTACAAAAAACAGGGGGTACAAGGAAATCATATATTAAAAAAAGAACTTTTGGTTATTGGTGACTCCATGACTAGAAACATCGATAGAATTTTATGTCAAGGTAGGAATGAGTCAACAACTGTTAGCACCCTACCAGGAGCAGGTATAGGGATGTTCGGAAATGTTACCAGGATTATTAGAAAATACCTAAATCCAGTCACGGTATTGCATATAGGTACAAATGATATTGGAAAAAGGGCACTATTGAAATTCAAAGGGACTTTGAGGCAGTAGGGGAAGGCTTGAGGGTACATGGATCCCGTGTCTTGATAACAGAAATCCTCCCCATACCTCGAGAGGGGGCAAGTAAACATAGGGATATTAGACAGCTAAATGGGTAGTTAAAAAGGTGGTGCCATAGGGAAGGTTTTGTATTCATCCAACATTGGGACACCTTCAGAGACCTAGGCTTATTCGGGAAGGATGGGCTACATCTAAACAAACATGGTTCTGGAATACTAGCAAAGGAAATACAGAAACAAGTTAATAACTATTTAAACTAAGTACTAAGGGGGTAGGGGACATCCATCTAACTTCACGAACATCTGAAAAAAAACCAAAACTACTTGAGAACACTAGAGTATCTCAGGACTGGAAATGCCTCTCCCTAAATGCTAGGAGCCTTACAAACAAATTTGAGGAATTAGTCTGTTTGTTAAATACCGACAACATCCAGTTATGTGCAATAACTGAGACTTGGTGGTCATCCACTGACACCTGGGACCATCATATAGAAGGATATGATCTATATCATATGGATAGAGTGGGTAAAAAGGGTGGTGGTGTGGCACTACATGTATCCAACAAGATAAAATCGGTAGCTATTGAAGTTCCAAAAATATCAGGCATTGAACATCTGTGGATTAGGATATTGCCATCTAAAGGACCTAATATTAAAATTGGGGTAATATATCGACCTCTTCAGTTTCCACCCAAGATGATGAGGTGGTGCTAAAATACTTAGACTCCTTTGAGATTACAGAAAATATTATTCTTTAGGTGACTTTGACCTACCCAGTATCGATTGGTCCAAACAAACAGGTGAGACATCTTATGAGCTGAAGTATCTGGATTCTTTCTATTAGCTGGTTTTGATCAATATATAGGGAGTAACACAAGAAGGGAAAAACATTAGACCTGGTTTTAAGTAATTTAGGAGACCAGATTAAGAACTGTTGTATTTCTTCACCACTCGGTTCAAGTGATCACTGTATGATTAGTTTTGAATTGAGCGGGGTTTTTTCAAATACTTCTGGTTTAACCATGGTTCGGAATTTCAATAAAGCCAATCTTAATGATATGAAAATGGAACTCCTGGATTGGGGATGGAAAAGATTTTGAAGATGGATCTTTAGTAGATAACTGGGTTAGTTTGGAGAAAAAAATTATCGACTTAATAGATAGGTATGTCCCACTAAGAAAGAAATACAAAGCTTTGGGTAAAATTCCCTTGTGGCTATCTCCCAGAATAAAAACTTTGATCAAAAAGAAAAAAAAAGCTTATATAAAAGCCAAAAAAAGTGAGTGTGCATCAAATTGGGCCAGGTATAAAAAAGTATTAAAAGAAACTAAAATAGCTATTAAACAGGCAACTCGGAAACATGAGCTAAAATTGGTCACAAGAGTGAAAGATAATCATACAATTTTTTCACTTATATAAATAATAAAAAGGGTAGTAAAACTACTGTGGGGCCCATAAAGGATCAGGATGGTGAATTAGTTGAGGACTGCCAAGCCATGGCAGGGCTTTTAATACTATTTTTCATCAGTATTTAATAGTAAAGTCAAAATAACAGAGAACATCTGACAAATATTGATTATAGAATTGTCCTAAATAAAAAAGATATTGAGGGTAGATCTAAAGCACCTGGACCCTAATAAGTCTCAGGGACCAGATGAACTCCATCCTAGAGTTCTTAGGGAATTGGCAACAGATTTGGCAGAACCTATAACAGCATTGTTTCAAAATTCTTGGACAATGGGGAGGTGATTGAGGTATGCTAAAGCAAATGTGGTCCCTATCTATAAAAAGGGATCTAGACAGGAAGTGAGTAACTATAGACCTGTGAGTTTGACTGCTGTCCTGGGGAAAATATTGGAAACCATTATAAAGGACCAAATAGTGGAGCTTCTAAAACAATGGGGATTGTGATGATGCACAAAATGGTTTTAAAAGGGGTTATCATGTCAAACAAATCTCCTGGAATTTTATGAACACATGAGTAGGCCTGGTCAAGGTAACTCTGTGGATGTGGTGTTCTTGGATTTTCAAAGGCGTTTGACAAAGTCCCACATGGTGAACTGATTGATGCTCTGATAGAACATAGAATACCGGGGTACATTACAACCTGGGTAAAGGCATGGTTGAATGAGAGAAAGCAGAGGGTTTGTTTAAAAGGACCTTATTCTGATTGGTTGGGAGTGGAGAGCCGGAGTCCCCTAGGGATCTGTTCTGGGGCCCTGCTTGTTTAATATTTATATACATTCATTGTCTGGAGGAGGTGATGTTTGGGAAACCAAATTTGCAGATGACACTAGAATTGGTATTAGTATCAGAAACGGAAAGGACATAACGGAATTGCAAAAAGCCTTATTTAAAATGGAAATTTGGGCTAGGGAAAAAAGTTATCTTTTAATACTGACAAATGTGTAGTGATGCACTTTGGGAAGAAAAATAAAAAAAGATTACTTTTTAAATGGACATATATTGGGTAAAGTAGTGGAAGAAAGATATTTGGGTGTTAAAGTGACAAGCGATCTCAAGTTCCATCAGCATGGTAGCCAGGTTATAAAGTCAGCTAATGGTATTCTTATCAACATCAAGAAACATATAAAGAGGGAAGTGATTGTGCCTCTCTTTGGAGCACTGGTGAGGCCACAGTTGGAGTATTGCGCACAGTTCTGGTCCCCTGGTTTCAGGTTGGATGTAAAGAGATTAGAGAGGGTTCAGAGGAGGGCTACCAGGTTAATAGCTGATGTTAGGGACCTGGACTATGAAGACAGATTGGAGGATTTGAGGATGTTCACATTGGAGTATAGGCTATTGAGACGGAACATGTGTATGGTGTATAATGCACTTAAAATACAAGTCTAAGGGATAAATTGGGACTTACATTAAGGAATAGCAATATGACACTAGGACACATTCATGGCAACTTAAGGGCAAAATTTTAGGACCACTAAAGAAGACACTGGTTTAGTGTTAGAGTCATTCCAGTGTGGAATAACTTACCTGAAAGGTAGTTACAAGTAAGACAATGTTTGAGTTTAAGAGGAAATTGGACAAATATTGCATAGCAAACAAAATAGGGAGTTACAATAATTAGAATAAACAGCGAGCTCAATGGACGCAAGTCTTCTTTGCTCTGAAATTACCTATGACACCTATGATAATGTCCTGTTTCTTAAAGGGACACCAAAACTGCGATGAAAAATCCAGATGTGGTCGGACAAAGACTTGTAAAGTGGCATCAACACTTGGTCCATTGATTTAATATTTCTTTTATAGCACAGATGACACTATTTGTCTATATATGACTGCATTTATCTCGGAATTTGGAAGAAAATTGTCAGATACAAGGACCAGGTCCTTTCCTGTATCTGTGTTGATCAATGCCTTATTATCTAAGGTGTATATATGCGTTGAGTTGTGTGTCCCAAAATGTATGATCTTACATTTTGTATGATTTAATTTCATTCCCCAGGTTGAGATCCATAGAGATATATTATCCAAATCATTCTGCATTGATTTTATTTTATCAAAATTTGTACATAGTCCACCCGATCTTGATATCGTGGCGTATTGATAGTATTTGAAAGACAATTCTTTATTATATCGGCTATGAAAAGCTGAAAGAGCGAGGGACCAGGACAGAACCCTGGGTATGCCACTTGTAATGGATCCTAAGCTTGAAAGCTAGCCATTTATAAGTACTTGCTGTGTTCGCTTATTTAACCAATTTGCTATCCATTTAACCAAAATTGGAGTGATATTAAACTGGTATAATTTTTCAATAAAGCCCAGTGAGGAAGAAGGTCAAATGCCTTGCTTAAAATGTACATAAACCACATCATAAGGAAGTCTATAATCCAGTTGAGGCTAACAAATTCATAGAAGCACAACAAATTGGATAGACAATTTCTACCCTTTTTAAAACCATGTTGTTCTGAGTTGGTATCAATTATGGTAGAAGTAATTAAGTGCTTAATTAAACTTTCCAGTACTTTACACAATGATGAAGTAAGACTTATGGGTCTATAATTTTCCCAAAGATTTCTAGGTCCTTTTTTATAGATGGGAATTATGTATGCTATTTTCCATAGATCATGGACATCATTTTGATTCAACCAATAGTCATATAATAGTTTGAAAGTTAACAACAAACTATCGGCCAATAAACATAAAAAAATGACCAGGCACATCATCAGGAGATGTACTGATTTTTTTTCCTCAACTAATTTAGTATGAACATCTGTTTCAGAAATAGATATGTGACTATCAATTGCATTAGCCACTGTGGCATCCATCTGTTTCTTCTGAAAAATATTACAATAAAATACATTGGATAAGTTGGCCATCTCAAGTGGGTCATGAATTAAAGCATCATTAATCAGAAGGGGGCCCACCTGACAAGTAGATTTTTTTTAGAGAATTTATATATACAAAAACATGATTTACTGTTATCTTTACAAGTATTGGAAGCCAATTTAAGCTCCCAATTCTTTTTTGATCTTCTAATACTGTTTTTACATTTTTTTGAATATATAAATAAGAACTTCAGCTAGCAGGTCTTTCAGATTTCAAATAGGCTGCATAACACCTATTTTTTTTTCTTTATAAGTATGGCCAGGTCTTTAGTCATCCATTTTGGCTTAGGTTGTTTGGATGTATTTTTTTCTATTTGGTATAAAACTGTTTCTCAGTGTACTGATTTTGTTGAGTAAAGTATTCCTCAACACCTACTTACTGTTAAGAACAAAAGACCAGTCTATACTGTCCAGATGGTTCACAATTTATGAAGCTTGAAATTAAACGATCTTTTAAATGATTTCTGCATTGTGAATTAAACCCTAAGGGTAGGCATAACATAAGTTCTGATTTATAACCACATAAACACATAAAAAATATATATTGATAATTTAAAAACATCAACAATTATGAAAATGAACTAATGTGGTAAAATTAACTTTAAACACTGTCCCATAGACTATAAAGCTAAATCTCAAAATATCTTTTGTTTCTTATTTCTTATATAACACTTTTACAAAAAAATCATAACACCCAAGGAGGTTCTTCTTTTATTTATTCATTTATTTATTTCAGTTTGGGATTAGTACCTTTGAGTCAAAGACTCATTTTCAAAGGTTCCATGTCAGTGTTGAACAAACACTACAAAAATACAAGGTTTACAGAGAGAGAGAAAAAGAGAAAAACATTGAAGCATATACACAGACAGTAATGGTAAAATCTGAACTCATACACATCAAATTAGTAAATATTAACAGGTAGACTGATTAGAGAAGACGGGTTGGGGGTCAGCTAGAAGTGGCATTGTCTGAGGTGGAGAGAGGTGGAGCTTTCAACCAAGTGAGACCATCATCAGGTAATTGGCGGTAGGGGAGTGGGTTAAGAAAAAGTGGTATATAGCGAAGATGTAGAGGTGGGTAGGTAAATGGAAAACTGGGGGCCAGGTACTATCACATTAGCACAGACAGTTACAATTGATTTTAGAGCCAAGGAGAGATTTGAGCCCAGCTTGAAGGTACTAATCTTGGTAATATCAGTGCGGTCAGCAGGTAGTTCTTGTACCACTTTGGACCTTGATACAGGATGGAGTTCTGGGCAAGTTTCATCCTTTTGAAGGGAATCACCTTCTTGTCAGCGACCGCACTATGGGTAGATTTTGTTGGGATGGCCAGCTTAAAGTGTCCGCCCAGTGTGGAGGATGTCAGTCCAAGTAGTACTTTTTTTAGAAGTAGGCAGGTTTGGTATTTCCGTCTAAGATGGAGTGGGAGCCACCAAGTTTCAGTGTACAGCGAGCAGGTGTGGATGTTGAGAGTAGCCCACAAAGTAAGACGTCAGGCCTTACTGAGGAGTGTGTTTTTCCTACTAAGAGCAGTTTTTGTGCCCGCCCTATAGATAGGCAACCCATAGTCAATTGTAGACAATACTGAGCTACTGGTGGCTAGTTTGAGTGCATTCGGTGTCATTGAATATCTGTGACGATAAAGTACACCAAGTTTTGTATTTGCAGTCTTGATAGCAGAGTCAATTTGGTTTGAAAAGGTGAGCATGTCATCAAAGGTAATGCAGAGATATTTGAAGTTAGATACTTGGTCTAGGATTTCACCCTTTTGGTTATGAATATGCAGGGGCAGGCATTTCTTTTTGCTTTGGGAAGTTTGATGTTTAGTAGTAGCTTGTTTTCCATAAACCAAGATTCAAGTTTATGGAAGCTGCTTTGGAGTTCAGTTGTGATGGATTGTTGGTCTTTGCCAGCAACTGAGATCAGTGCATCATCAGCACAGAGAACTGTGCTTGCTGAGCAAGCCATTGGGGCAGAGTTGATGAAGAGGCTAAAGAGTAGAGGACCGAGGATTGACCCCTGCAGAACCCGAAGTGCACCTCCTTAGCAGCGGATAGGGTATCAACATAATTTTGACTCGTTATTCTGTTAGAGAGGTAGCTGCCAAACCATAGTCCTATATCTAGGGATAGACCTGTAGACAGAAGGCAACTTAGGAGGAGGTTGTGATTAACAGAGTCAAAAGCCTTTGTGAGGTCAATGAACACTGATTCAACTGCCTGACCACTATCCAAGGTGTTATATAGTTGAGATGAATAATCATCTAGAGTGGTGAGTGTGGAATGCTTTTTACGGAAGCTGTGTTGTTGCGGACAGAGTAGGTTATGGTTTTCAAGGTATTCAGTAAACTGCTCTGAGACCATTCTTTCGATTACTTTCGAAAGGGGAGGAAGGATGGATATAGGTCTGTAGTTGGATGTTTGGGTTTTATTCCCCGTTTTAAAGACAGGCGTTACGTTAGCTGACATCCATGCATTCGGAAATACACCTGATTTTAGAGAGGCATTATACACCATGGTAAGAGGACCAGCAAGTTTGTGAAGGAATAGATCAACCAGCTTCACGTCAAGCATATCCACCCCCATCCTGGTCTTGCCAAGCTTCCTTTTAATATGCTTGATGGTTTCGGCTTTGGTGACACGTCTAAAGTAAAAGGGTGGTATATCTTTCCTTGGGGTATCTTGAGGGGCAGTTGGGTGTTGCTGAACATGCATATCTTTGAAGTAGTCACCAGGGAGTACACTTGAAAGGTCAGTGAACACGTTGTTGAGGCTCATTGGCAATTTCAATGGGTTCCTGTAGGGGCCCCTTCTCAGTCAGTAGGTCTGGGGGGTCTTGGGGTCTTTGCCTGTTAAGAATTTAAGAGAGCACCAAAAGTCTCTTCCAGAACCCCAGGTTTTGGTTAGTAGATCCTTATAGTAGGAGGCTTTAGCCTCTCGGATGAGTCTGGTGCAGGCGTCTAGCTGCCTTGTAGGTATTAAATGCAGCAGGTGTACCAACTGCTTTTGCCAAAGATTGTCTCTGTTCTTCATAAGTCCAATAAGGGAGTTGGAGAGCCAGGATTGGAGGTTCCTTAATTGTTTTAATTTTGTATGGTGCAAAATATCACAAGCACAGCTGAAAACCGTTATGAAGTAGTTAAGTGCTTCATTACCATCTATATCCCCAGCCAGTGGGGACCAATCCAGTTGTGGCATGTACAGCTTGAAATGTTCAAGTATCTTAATGCAGCCTAAAGTAATTTAATGGCAGTCGTCCTAAAAGATACTGATGCACATGAGAAAACAAGAGGCAACCAGAGTAAGGAACTGTTAAAGAATTAACATTATAACAGGATCCTCCTGGCTCCACCATGTTTGTGTCTGTTAAGGAGAAGAGATAAAGGAGATACACATTTAATGTAATGCATAAAAGTAAAATATCACATCAAAACATGTGGGCCCCGATTCTAGAACGTTAGCTCAAGTCGCTAAATGCAACTTGCGCCAACCGCAACTGCAACAATGACCCTGTGCCCTATTCTAGAAGGGGCAGGGTCTCCGTGACGAAGTCTTTCAATTCATGACATGCGGCCCGGTACGCCAAACAGAGGGTTCACCTGGCGAGCATGTCACAAGCCGCAACGCAGGTCGCAAGTGCCCCCCCATGGCCAGTAAGCCACAGTAGGCACCCCGCAGGGCTGCCCACACCCCCAGCCCCCCCAAAATGTACAGAAAGAGCCCTGCAGGGCTGCCCATACCAACTGCCCCCAAGCATCCAGTAAGTGCACTGCAGGGCTGGCTACACCTCTTGTCCCCCGAAGTCACCATAACATATGCTCCACAAGGTGGTGCAGTCAACCCCCCACCCATGCCCCGACCCCGAGTCACCCGTCGCAAAGGCGGTACACACCCAGACAAGCCCTGGTAAGTTTAATGGCCCCCCACCCAGCTGTGCCAGTCCGCCCAGCACCCTCCACCCGTCCCCAGACGGCGACTGGCAAAGCCCACCTCTCACCTCCACGGCCAGCCGCCGACTGAGTTCGGTAGGAGTGCTACTGTAAAGATGTGCTGCATTTAATAATTCCAACGGAGCAATCGAGATCCTCATTATTCTCTTCAAGGCAGTAATGCATTGTGGGAGTAGCACAAATAGATGCCAGATATGCAAATATTTGTACTTTTGCCATAATACATAAATGAATCAGATCTGAAAAGGACCAAAACGATTGAACACACCACCACAGAACTACAGAGAACTAAACAATAAATAATAATAATAGTTTTATTTATAAAGCGCTTTTAGTTTTCAGAGTGCTATATAAGTTAAAAAATACAAATCCAACATTAAAATTCAAAATTAAACGCAGATAAAAATCACAATATAGTCAACAGCTTCAAAAACGGTCAGTTTTCCAGATAGCCATTTGCCAAAAGTGGGTTTTCAAACCCTCTTAAATTCCTCCACGGTGGTGTAATCCCATAACCAGCGGGTACAAAATTCAAAGAGTGGGCAGCATAAGGGAATGCTCTACACCCAGATGATTTGAGATTCACTCTTGGAATCTCTAACAACCCCTCATTGACCGAGCGGAGCGATCGGCCAGGGCAGTAAGAAACCAGAAGTTCTTTCAGTCATGACAGGCTTTGAAAGTCAGTAAACTGACTATAAAGCGATCCACCACCGTATAGGCAGCAAGTGCAGTTCACGCAGCACCGGGGTAATATGACTGGACCTACTTGACCCAGTCAAAACCAGGGCCACTGCATTTTGCACTAGCTACAGGCGGCAGATTTCAACCCCTGAAAGCCCAAAGTACAGGGAGTTGCAGTAGTCCAGATGCGAGGACACAAAGGTGTGGACCAATGTTGGCAGTGCGTCAGATGGAACAAGGTGCCTAACTCTGGTGATATTCCTAAGATGGTAAAAGGAAGTCTTGATGACTGTTGACACTTGCAACTGGCAACTGCAGTGTCAGCCTGTCATCCAATATAACTCCCAGGTTACGCACCCATTCAGAAGTCTGAGTGAAACCGCCAAGAAAATTCTGAGGGTGTACCAAAAGACGACCCCCATCTGACGCACCCAGGCCCACAACCAATACCTCTGTCTTTCTGAGTTCAACGTCAACCAACTAGAATCCATCCACTCCTGAATTTCTTTCAGACAGTTGTTAAACACCAAGAGAGCTCCATCCTGGTCGGGTGCGAAAGACAGGTATAGCTGGGTATCATCTGCATAGCAGTGAAACCTCAGTTCATGACGTCTTATAATATCTCTGGGGGCAGCATATACACCGCGAACAACATGGGAGACAGCACTGAATGCTGAGGCACCCCACACAACAAAGACGGGCTCGAGGAAAAAACCCTGGACACAACTCTTTGTGATCTCCCAGTGAGGAATGAGGTGAACCATCAAAGGACGGTTCCCGATATTCCACAAATATGCCTCAAGTGTGCTATCACCACCATATGATCCACGTGTCAAAGGCTGATGAGAAATCAAGGAGAACCAAGATAGAACGTTCTTCTGAACTTTCGCCTCAGAAGATCATTAAACACCCGAACCAGCGCAGTCTCGGTGCTATGTCTCTTACGAAAACTGGATTGGAAGGATTCGTAGATGTCATGGATGGTTAAATGGTCCTCCAATTGGGCCACCACTACCTTCTCAATCACCTTCCCAATAAAGTGTAGGTTTGAGATAGGTCTGTAGTTTGTGAAACAGTCTGAGTCCAAGGTAGCTTTCTTTAAGAGAGGTGTCACCACCACCTCTTTCGGGGAGCTAGGGAACTCACCCGACTCCAAGGAGCCCCAGACTATTCGCACAAGGACTGGACCGATGATATCACTACAACCCAAAATTAGGGAGGTCGGTCCAGGATCCAAACTACAGCTTGTTGGGCGCACACTATAGATAATCCTCATGACAGCCATGAAATCAGGTTGACTGAAGGAACTCCAAGAAAATTGAGGTACTGTGAACTCACACTGTTCAACATCATCCCCCCCCCAGAGAGTGCTGGTTGCAGATCCGCCCTGATGTCGGCCACCTTAGTTGCAAAGAATCGAGCGAGCTCCTCGCACTCTAATTGCGAAAAGGCTTTCGAACTTGCAGACAGGCTGGGTTGCACAGTCTATCTGCATTTCGAAAAAGCTGAGTCGGTCGGTTCCAAGCAACTGCAATCTCCCTGGACAGGAATTCTGCCTTCTTACGGGTGATTGCAGATTGATAGACTGAATAATGGTCTATCAATCTAAGGTGGTCGGTTTCAAGGGCAGACCTGCGCCAGCACCGCTCTAACCTTTGCCCCTGTCTCCGCATCTCCCTCAATGTCCCATCAAACCAAGGGGACTTGGGGTGAAGGGATAGGGGATGCACACAGAGAGGAGCAATAGAATCCAGAGCCACCGTAACAGCCGTATTATAGGCTGACACAAGGGTCTCTGGACTATTGCTCACCAACACGGGGGACTAGAGGTCAAGGCCTTGGGGAGTAATATCCCATAAAGGGTGGTGCCTACCATCTCTACAGGGGTAGGCCTTCTCGGGGGGGGGGTGCAGAAACTGAACCTCAGAGTGTAGTTGTCTGACCAGGCGACTGGTTCCACCCCCAGATCAGATGTTTCAAACCCTAGGAGAAAGACTAAGTCCAGAGAGTGTCCAGATTTATGGGTAGCAGCGGAAACCACCTGTGTAAGGCCCAAATAAATCATTAATTGGAGGAAGTGATTACCAAATTGTGAGAGTTCATCGTCGACCCAGGCATTAAAGTCGCCCAGAACCATCAATTTGGGTGACTCAAACGACATGTCGACCATGAAGTCTGCTACTTCCTGTAAGAAATGTTTCCCTTCCCCGGGTGGACGGTAGATGAGTACGATTCGAACACCTACTCCTGCTACCACCATGCAGTCAAAGGATTCTCTCCCACTACCACATTCGTGAGGCCCAGTTCAGTCTTGAAACAGACTGCAACCCCCCCACCCCTGCAATCCAATCTCAGGCGGTGTATCACCGAGTACCCAGCTGGAGTCATAGCTTCCAATGTGGGGCCTGGATTTTCATCCAACCAGGTCTCAGTGATGCAAGCCAAGTCCACTGAACCAGCAAGATCGCATAATGCCGTCTTATTCCTGATGGGCCTGGCATTGCATAGCATCACCCGAGCTGGACAAACCTCGGAGGTTGTCGGGCCCATCTGCCTACTGAATTCAAGTAGTGCCCTTTGGGTATGGGCACCAGACATGGCAAACCATGATTTGGATTCTATTTCACCCAGGGCCTTCTGGTCTAATTCATCTCAACACGGTGACCCCCTCATTCATTCTCCTTGTTTGCAGCCCCCCACCCTCTTCCCTCCTGCAAGCAATTCCCAAAGCTCTACAGCGATGATAAGTCTCATATTGGAGAGGGAGGAATAAAAAGGGCGGAGGGCGAGAAGAGAGGAGGATGAATAGCGACTCACCGTGGGGACTAAAGGCCGACACATGCCACTACTAAATCATTAAAACCAAACATAACCACCAATAAAACACCCCAAATAATTAAACTTAACAAACTAAATAAATAAAATAAGTACTCCACCCCAACAAAAGCAAATCAAACCAAAATTATTCAAAACTTAATCAAAATAAATAAATAAAAGACTACCCCACCCTAAAAGAATCAAGTCAGGGCCCAAGATAGAGGACTACTAAAACTTAAAAATAAATATAAATCAGATTAAACAAAACTAAAATTAAATAAAATAAACTTATTTACCACCCCTAGCTCTCTCACAGCCAGGGAAGGAAAGCTTACTTTGGCACTCTCACTGCCAGAGTACAGATGTATTCTTCAAACAAATCATAAATAACATTTCAAACTTAAAACAAAACAAAATAATACATTCCCTTCCCCCAATCCTCTCACAACCAGGGAGTAGAGGAAAAACAATCACATTTAAAATAAATAAATGGAAACAAGGTCCTCTCACCACCTCGTTGTCCAGAAATAAACTTAAAGCAAATTAAGGAGAAAAATAAGAAGTGCTCAGTTCGCTAGGCACAGAGTCAGTTTTATACACAGGCTATAAAGAGTCATAGTCTATCAGGATCGAAAAGAGAGTACAGGTAAACCAAACATCCACGGAACTTATTCAGAAAAATATGAAAACTGAGAACATCCAAAAACCAAGTCAGTCAGATCCATAAAGTGTCAATAGAATAAGGCCCCTCGCTCCCAACTGGGCAAACACCACAAGAAATAATGTGGCCGAGAAATGCCCAGAGCAGGCCATGTTAGAAGCCCAGCCTGGGAGTCTAGAGGCATAACACCTCAGCCAGTTCCTTGGCTGAAAAATCTCACCACCTGCTTCAGACCACAAAACAAGCGGAGGGTCTCAAGGGAATCGGCCTCAGGCCAATCCTATAACCAGGCTCAAATGGCCTAACGCACACCAAAGGATTTGAAATAAACTTGTAAGACCCCTTCACTCCTTCTTTATTGCTCAAAACATAGGTATCCAGGGTCCCAGTCCAGGTCTCAAATTCAGTCAGTCAGGCTACCTGCTCTTCCAGCTTCAAATGCTGCCCAGCTCATAAGGCACAGAAAACAAGAGCACCCTCACAACAAATCCCAGGCACGATTTCACCAATAAAGCAGGGTAATCCACAGAGCCCCCAATATCCAAAAGTTCCTGTGCTAAATGATGATGTACTAGCGCCCCGACCTCTCCATCAAAGGACGAGTCCGCTCCAATTCATTCCCCACCCGATCGAAATCACAGTCAAGCAGCAGGGCAAAGAAACACAGAATGCCCAGAGCCCAAGTCCCAGACACAGCCCCAATCAGGATTAGAGCAGGGATAGTTACACACACGCACCCGATGCCGATGGATCCCACAGTAAATGGCGTCCTATCGTGTCTCACTCGCGGGGTGAAAGCACTCCAGTCCACTCCACGCCCGTTCAAAGTTCTCGTCAGGAGACATAGCACAAACGTCAGGATGCCAAGCTGAAACACTCCTGTTCATCCAAGGTTCTAGATGCAGGAAAAAAAAAAGTCTACTGATCGCTAAAACTACAATAAAACATAAAATAAGTAAACTAACTGAAATGAGCTTAAAAACCAAAAACCTAACTCAAACGCCACCACAAAGCAGCAGCACTCTTAGCCCAGCGCCATCTTCATTGCCCCATCGCACTAGCAGGCACAGCTCCAGGCATGCCCCGGATTGTCTGGGCATGTAGCCATGATGATCAGCCAGGAATCTGGTGGAAGGGGACACCAATGGTTAGGATATTATGCGCTGTGTAACCGGCAACATAATGTCAGAAATTGCATGAAAACAGCAGTCACAATATAAATGTATATTGAGGTTAGCCAGCCCGTGGCGCTTGAGGGTTGAGGCGCTGACGTCACACTCACACCGCCACCCGGTTCGGGAACCAGCCCGGTTGTCGGGGGCTGGCAGCGGAGGACTAGGATCGAGCATCCGCTGACTGCCTCCTGATCCTGGAGTGGGTTGGGGAACACCGCCGCACAGCAGCCACCTCTGGGGATGCTTGGAGGTGCTGTTAGCGTGATGACAGCTGGAGGGTGAGTGCGGCGGCATCGGCACGCTGTGCCTGACGCTCATTGTACATCATCTGCCCTTAGGACAAAAATCAGGAGGAAATGGCTGGGCGCAAACTGCAGCTGTGATGGCTGTGCTCTGCACTACCTGGAGGGATTGTGAGGAGTCCCATCGGGAGGATCCGGGCTGTCCTGGCTAGAGTGGCAGAGGGGCCTCGGTGGGACAGCACAACGGCCATCCTGGATCCTCTTGGGTGTATGAGCCACCCAGGTCTCTGCGGGTAGGGCTGGCGGCTGGATGTCCTAGTGTCGGTTCTAGGCAGAAAGGTGACAAATATGGATGTGATAAATGTATATTGAGTAGGGAACATGCATGCGTACAGCCATACATTTAGACAGTCTATCTGCTTACTCAAATGCTTACTTGAACAGCATTTAATGCTGCATTAACCAATATTGTGAGTTGCTGTTCATTTCTCTCCCAGATATAATTAACTTTTAACAGTATTCACACTGCACTTGTCATGTTACAAGCGCATTAATCCACTCCAAAGTCGGGCTGTACTTGGGAATTAATGCCTGGTTGGTGGTTGGAGGCACTCGGCCTGTGGTCTCGTGCCCCAACCCCGCCAACCATGCATTAATTCCCTAGTAGAGCCCTACTTTGTCATAGATTAATGCTTGCTTGGAAGATAATGTACTTTTTCTAAGCCTCTTGCAGGAAAGAAACTTACAAATTCTGTACAGGCAAGAGACATCCTGTCTCCAACAGGAGGATGAAGCAATTGTTTTATTTATTTATTTATTTGTTTGTTTCAGTTTCAGGTTACATGCTTTGGGAGGCTCCTTTACAAAGGTTTCAAGTCATCAAATACAATACAGTTACACTAAGGCATGGTTTGTTACAATAAATAGGTACAACAAAGGTACAGCAAAGTAGAAGTGCAAGAATTAGGCAGAAGTATACTCACCCAGGAGAAGCGAGTATAAACGGAGTTGCTGTTCTATGGTAAAGAAGCTAAGGAGACACCATAGGGTTGCTAAGTGCAGGTAAGTGAGGGTTGTAGCTGCCCGAGCGGGCGTTTTCCAGAATGAGGGAGATGAGAGGTGAAGTAGGGGTGCAGGTTGTTAGACAGAGGAGGGTGAATCAACCAGGGGTAGGGCTGGTAAGTAGTTTAAGTAGCTACCCAAGTAGGCATTGTTTAATGGGGGAGGGGAGGGGAGAGGAGAGGTGAGAAGGAGGAAATCATTGGAATGAGGGGGGGAGTGCGTGAGCCAGAGGTAAGTGGAGCAAGTGGATAGGATGGGCAGTCACAATGATTTGCTTTGGCTAGAAGGAGGTGAAGGCCTCTTTTAAACAGACCAGTCTTTCCACAGTCAGTGAGTGGGGCTGGAAACTCATTTATTCACTGAGGCCCACGGTAGGCGAGGGCTCACTGGGCAAATGAGGTGTGCATAAAAGGGTTCTTGAGAGCACCTTTAGTAGTTTTCCTTGTCTTCTGTGATGTTGTAGAGCACTGGAAAAGTGCTGCAGCTGAGTCAAGGGTTAAACCAAGCAGGGCCACTTTACCAGTTAAAGAAGCCTGGTATTTGACTCGGAGGTGCAGTGGGAGCCAACCCATTTTAAAACAGAGACTGCAGAAATGAGTCAGCTTATGTGCCCCTAATACTAGTCTGCAGGCCTTATTTAGTAGCACTTTCATTCTTTTCAGAGCGGTTTCTGTTCCAGCGCTGTAGATGACTAGCCCATAGTTGATCGTTGACAGTATCGAGTTCTGTGTGACAAGGCTCATGGCTGATGGAGACATAGCTTGCCTGTGGCAATAGAGTATGGCCAGCTTGATATTTGCTGTTTTGACTACACAGTCAATGTGCGATGTGTAGGATAGGATGTCGTCAAGGAGAATGCCTAGGTATTTGAAAGAAGTTACTTGTTCTATCTAGAGTGTCGCCTTTCTGACTTAAGATGGACAGTGGACTGGATTTTTATGTTGGCTTGTGCACGCTAACACAAGATATTGGGGTAGCAGCACTTTCAGAGGCGTGTCAGTGTTGTGGTGAATGAAGGGCATGCTTTAGTAGGTGTGTCCCTCATTCCCCAGTTAGCCAGCATGCTAGCACTGACACAGGTATTATGCAAAGTGCCACCAACTTGAGAGAAATGTGCCACTGCAATCAGAGACAAGTTCATCATGCAGTGCACAGATGACATGCCTCCTGTACGTGTCTTTCCTGGTGAAACATTTCAACAAACATGGCAGAGGAGCCACCGCCACACAATCCCAAAGAAGGCTGACATTGGGGGTGCAACCCCTGTTGGCATGTCCGCCACCCCCCATGTTGTGTGGCACATTGGGAGCCCACCCCAGTTTGCTGCCACTCACAGAAAGCTGACCACGTCGACTTGTTCCTGCCCCTGCCCCACCCCCATTGTGTGGCCAATATCACCCCTGAAAGTCATGGGGCACACTGGGAGCTGACCCCAGTGTGCCCAACATTTGTTTTATTTCACCTGTAAAGAAAGAAAACCGTCTTGTGGCACAGTGTCCATATTTTTTTTTGTACCTGGAAAAAAAGGAAACGGTCCGTTGTCTGAGATTCCCCCCTTCCCCAACCTGCACCCACCCTCTGTGCACCCCACCTCCCCATATCCCCCCTCACCCCAAACTTGCCTTCGGAGGTCTGGCGCTGCGATCTTCACTGGAACGGGAACATGTCTGCACTCTTCAAAGCCGAACGGCAAAATGAAGAAATGTCGGTAAGCTGTCCAATGGCTTAAATGGGGGGACTTAGGTGGATATCTCAGCCATTTTTGAATTTTGGCTCCAAAGTTTGACTTGGAGTTCTTGTGACCCCACCTCATGAACACATGCACTATCATCTTGTTATTTGATTCTGAAAGGTAATTTCATGGTCACTGCATGGAATGTCCTTTCCGGACTGATTAACAAAGCGACAGTGCCACTGTTCATGAGGTGGGGTCCCAAAAGCCTATGCTGTAAATTTGAGTGAAAGAATTTCAAAAATTACTGTTATGAGCATGCATTGCGCAGTTTCCACGTACGCACGTGTCTTCGACAATTTTTAATATTTTCACTCCAGATTTTCAACATTGCCATTTTTTCACACCTCCTTATGAACAATACAGCTGTCATTTTTGACATTCTGCCCCAAATGTGTTTTCGCACATGTCGCGCACAATGGCGCGGTCACTATGGGAAATCAATGTTCGGAATAGATTAAGAAAATTACAGTGACTGTTCATGAGCAGAGGTCCCAAAATGCCTATGTTGAAAATCAGGTTAAAAAATTCCCCAAATAATTGTGTTACGGCCATGCGTTGTGCACTTTCTACGCATGCTCATGACTTCACCAGTTTTTCATACTTTCACTCCAGATTTTCAACACAGCCATTTTTTTACACCTCCTCATGAACAGTACAGCTGTCATTTTTCAGATCCTGCCCAAAATGTGTTTTTGCACCTGTTGCGCCAAATGGCGCAGTCGCTGTGCAAAATCACTGTTCAGCTAACAAACTGATAGTGCCACTGTTCACGAGGTGGGGTCACAAAAAGCCCATGTTGAAAATGTGGAGTGAAAATACCAACAAAAGCCTGGGGCATTAGGGTTTCCAACTGTAATGCCCCACCCTGTAGAGACTGACAAGCATCGGGTGTGACTTGGAATTGTCGGTTGTAATGCTCACACCATTCCACCCCCACCCTGCAGCCAGTAACAGACATTGAGGTGTGCCTTGGACTTTTTGACCCCAAAATTCACCCCATTCTCCTATACTGCACCCATCTCAGCATATTTCCTTATGGAATGTGTCGAGCGTAAAGCCCAAAGACCCCAAGGCACAACGCGACCGTTGTCCATGTCTGCAGCGTAGGTTGAGGAGAAATGGCATAAGTGTTATGGCCGACAACCCAAAGGCACACCCCAGTGCCTGTCAGTCTCTGCAGGGTGGGGGTGGGGTTGGCGTCAGTTCAATACTTCACTGCCATTCCTATTATGCATCTCTCTAACTCGTGCACTACCAATGCCAATGCCAGCAAGACAACATTCGGCATTGACAAATGCTTGTCTCTTATTGTGGAGCATTGTTAAGTACATAACTTTTGTCTTTTTGTAGTTTAGAAGGAGTCTGTGAAGTGAAAACCAGTTCTCAAGTTACTTGAAGCTATTCTGCACAGCAGTTGTAATATCAGTGTGATGATTACCTGGTACGAAGATCATGGCATCGTCAGACCATAGCAGCAAGTCAGCTGGGCAAACAGAAGGAAGAGTGTTTGTAAATAGGCTGAATAGCAATGGGCTGAGAACAGACCCTTGAGGGACCCCCAAGGATACGTCCCTGGGATTAGACACAGCTGCACTTATTTCACCTCTGAGATCTGTTGGACAGGTAGCTACAGAACCAGGAGACAGTGTCTTGTGACAAGCCCTAGCACCAGGAGGTCATTAAGTAGGATCTGGTGGTTCACAGTATCAAATGCCTTGGTGAGGTCAATAAAGACTGACCCCACCAACTTACCAGTGCCTAGGGCATCACATAATTGGGAAGTGAAGGCTGTAAGGGCTGTTAAGGTGCTATGGTTTCTGTGGAAGCCGTGTTGTTGGGGGCAGAGCAAATTGTATTTGTTAAGGTGCTCAGTAAGCAGATCAGAAACAATCCTTTCGAGGGCTTTGGGGGGGGGTAGTATAGAAATTGGCCAGTAATTGACCAGGTTGGCTCTATCCCCTGGGGTAACAAGGACTGTTTTCCATCTATCAGGGAATACCCCTGTTCTTAAAGATATGTTGAATAGCTTAGTGAGAGGAAGGTCTAGTTCATCTAGAGTGAGGGTTACAAGCTTCATATCTATCATGTCACTCACCATCCTGGTTTTGCCAAGGACCCTCCTGACATATTTAATGGTTTAAGTCCTTGTAATTTGTCTGAAATAGAATAGGGATTGACCCAGGTTTTGAGCGGGGAGCAGTTTAAGGGGGGGAATCACACTGTTGGGTAGGGTTTTTAAGTAATCTGGGGGTAGAACTGAGCTTAAGTCCATAAATGTGTTACTAAAGGCATTTGCTGTGTCCTTTGGCTCATGCAGAGGGCTTGATGTAGTGACTATGAGGTCTGGTGGGACTCTGGAATCCCCGCCAGTCAAAGATTTACTGAAATTCCAGAATTTCCTCTCATTGCCCCAACTTGTTTTCCATCAGCTCTTTGTTGTAGATTGTTTTCACATTCATCACCAGTTTAGAACATCTGTTTCTGGCTGCTTTGTATGCCATATAGTTGGATTGTGTTCCGGTTGCCCCAGCCTTATCCCAGAGGTTGTCTGGTAGGTTCAGTTGCTCCATTAGGGATCCTGTGAGCCAGGGATTTGTAGTGCCTTTGAGTTTAGATTTTTGTAGGGAGTAAATAGGTCACAAGCATTGGTAAATGTTGTAGTGAAATAGTCAAGGGCCTTGTTGGCATCATCTGGGACATCTTGGGGACCAATCACAGTTCATTACATACTGTCTGAAATACTCTAGCTGCACCTTTCTTAAAGATCACTGTTTAGTGAGCTTAGGGGCATGCTCTAGTCCCTGGTTTGACTAGGAACAGATGATTGGTGAGTGGTCACTTAGAGAGTCCGGGAGGACAGACACATTTGTTATGTGCTTGGGACTGTTGGTAAGAAGCCGATCTATAACGGTGCTGGTCCCTGTGTGGTAGTTCATCCTGGTTGCTTGGGAGACCAGCTCAGGAGTACAGGTTGTTTATTTTGTCTTGATGGCAACAGTGTCCTGTGCTAGCCAGTTGGTATTAAAGTCACCTAGGATCACCTGTTTCAGTTCTGCCTGATTTGGTTAAGGTGTTCAAAAACTGCTCCAGGCCTGGTCCTTGCTTTCCTGGTGGTATACAGACTGTGGAGAGCAGCAAATGTTTTACTCTGACATCCGATTGTAAGCTTGATGGAGAGAATTTGGGCTTCACTTGTGTTGTTACTCTTAGCTAGTATCTTGTTTTTGATGCCATTTCTTAGATAAACCAGGAAGCCACCCCCATGCTTGGTTAACCTGTCCATACAGAAGATGTTATAGTCATACAGGGAAACTGCGGCATCAGTTATTTTGAGGGAGAACCACGTTTCTGTGAGAGTGATAATGTCAGGATTGTGTTGGGCAGCCATGCCTGAGCTGTGGGAGTTTTGGTAGCAGGCTACAGATATTGATAGAGGCAATTTTAAGGTAAACTTGAGGCTGATTAATCGACAAATCCCATAGCCCGACGTCCGGGGCTATCAGTTTTTGGACAGGGACAAGCATTTATTGCACTGCTGTTTGTACGTGGACAACCAGCAAATGAAAGCAATTACATTTTTTTTTTTTAACCTGCATTTCGTGCAGTTTGCCACTAGGATCCATTCATCCTACTTCTGCTGCTGGGACTCTGGGTTGGGCATCATGTGATGTGGGTAGTGTCGGGAGCGAGGGGTGAAATCAAAGTGGCGGGACTATGAGTGAACAATGAATGCGGGATCCTGATCAGCGTGGCTGCAGCAGTTGAGTGACAGCACAGCAGCAGATGGCAAGAGCTGCATTAAACTCCACCGTGTGTGCTACAGCCAGTCAGGCAGGGGCAAGAGCACACTGGCAGTGATTGTGGGCAAAAAGCTTGGCAAGTTGACGCTTGTGGTGACGGGAGTTGGCAGAGCGATAGCGAGCACTGAAGAAAGAGAAGAGGGAGCAGCCAGAACGAGAAGTCGGAGAAAGAGCAGGCAGGGAGGAGGAGGAGCAGCAAAAAGAATGACTGGAAATTTAACCTGTTGGCCACAGAGGTGAGTTGTGGGTTGTAAGGCTAGCCAGTCATTCGAGGAGAAAGAGGTGTACTGTCACTGTTGAGGAGGTGGGAAAGCAAAGAACGTGTGCTGTAGTGCAGTCCTAGAATGTGGGGGAACGGCGCAACACTTTTGTGTTTCTGTGGTTGTTGTTGGGAGTTCTGCATTAAGTGTGTGTGTCTCCAGCCTCTGAAAAATAAATTTGTATATAAACAAGTGGAAGGGAGGGTGATTGAAAGTGGTGAACTGGGGAGGGGAAGGGCAGGAGCAGCGAGCAGCGAGCAGGGGCGCTTAAGCAGCTGATCAGCGAGGTCGTCGTCAGGCATGCAGACCTGCTGACTGCCCAATAAATCTGCTCCAAGCAAAGAACAAAATTAAAAGAACTAAACACAGAAAAAGTGTATTGGCTGGCCAGGTCAGGGGTGGGGGGGAATGAATCTGTACTGTAGTGAAGGTTAGGCTTTTTGTGTTGCTCTCACTCTAGAAAAGTAAAGGTACAAAAGAGCAAGAACTGACAACAATAACAAGACAAAAGCTGCCCAAGGAAATAAAATACAATATAAAAATATGTTCTTGTGGTGGCTAGCTAGGAAAGAAACTGTGTCTGGTGTGTTGGGTGAGGGTGGGCTGCTGGAGCCTACCATGGATAAAGTGTAATGTAAATTGTCAGAAGCAGGACCTAACTAACAAGAGTTGCATTTCAGCTGGGCTATCCTGAGTAAATAAATACACCTACATTTAAAGCAGCAGTACTACGGGAAAGCGGTATTCATATTTGTGTTTCAGATGATAGTATTTGTGCCTGTGAGTACTGACCTGGCAATATTTTTGCTGCAAAGTCCGTTTTCTGCCAAATAGAAGTGAATTAAAATTCATCGGTAATTGTTTACAAACCGCGATCTATGACCTCCGCCGCACCGGCGGCAAGGCAATCAGCAGGATTGTGGGTAGGTCAGTCATGTTGCTTGTCCCTCCCTTCCTGCTCGAGATGCTGCTCACAAGAGACAGAACGGATCTGTGAGCTGCCACTGCATAACTTCAGTCACTATGAGTTTCTCTGCCAGCAGTGACCTGTCACTTTCCCAGTTAGTTCTTTCGATTATATTATTACTTTTCTGTGTGTTGTCGAGTGCAGTGCAGAGAACATCAACACAGTAACGGGTGGCAGTAGTTTCAACAAAAAAAAAAGTTCCTGCATGTACCGTCAAACTGCCTACATATCCATTCTGAAGTGCTACAAGTCTTGATGCTTAGATTATAAAGCATGCAGTAAATTAAATCAATTTTGCAGTAACTGGCAGAAAAAACATTTGCTGTTAGTTTCCTGCTTAGTATTTACTGAAGATACAGTCTCCGACGGACATATTTGTTGCCGTAACGCCACATTCTTCAGTTGTTCTGTGCTGCCCATCTGTTATGGTCATTGCAGATTACGATCTCTGCAGCATCGCTGTTAGTGTGGGATGAGGAGAAGCATAAACAGTCACTGCAAAATGTCAGCAGCTGAGAATGTCTTTGCTTTTCCAGGCTGCTGCTGAAGATGTGAGGGAAATTGTTGGGGTTAGCGTTCAGGGGGATATGTAGGTGTGGGGACTGATCTGCTACCCATCTGCTACTGGTGACATGCATTGTAAAATGCCCTTTCTGACTTCCTGATATTCGTTCACTGAATACACAGTCCTGAGGGAGGGGGTGGTGGATGATTTTATGGGTACTGCAAGCAAGTAAAGTATTTTCTGCTGGTGGGAAATGCAGTGTATTTCTCTGTTGCTGATGAGCAGTTCATGATATGATTCTGTAATGGGGTAAGCAGTAGTTCCTGACATTCGGTGTACTGTGACATGGATGTGTGTCACTGAACATAGCAATGTTTCTCTAACACATATTGTCCTGCTGTGCTTCACTTTGTGAATGGTTGAAAGTTGCATGCCATGTGCACCATGCCATGGAGTGCTGAAAGCAGTTTGTTTTGTTGTTTCACTTGTTGATGATGCTGACCTGTATTTGCCATGGGAAACTGCTACATGAAACTAGGTTAACATTCACAGCCTTATGTGGTGGAAATGGTAATCTGAGATTTCCCTGGCACTGTTTTATGAGGTGATTACCGGAACACATTCAAGCAGTGGTGCTGGTGTGATTGCATATCATCATGCACTATGTGTCTGTGGACTCACTTTGTACTGACCATTTTCCACAGCATTATTTCATGCTATGGCTGGCACATAGGCAGACATTATTCGTGGTGCCATTTCCCCAGTGTATTCACAGGGTTGTCTTTTCATAGATGTCACTGTCAGTCACACAGTGACTCTTCTTATCGATTTGTGATGTTTTCTGGAATCTTGTCACTGCTGAATGACTACAGCCTGCCAGCAATGTGAATCCTGGGCAATGGTGTCTTTTGAACAAGTGATGTTCTGATTTGAAGCAAATGTGTATTGGACACCTCACTTGCTGAATTAATGACTGTGCACGGAGTTGAACTATGGATGTCTGCATTTGCTGCTCGACACTTGCCTCATGCTCTCCAACTGACTCCGTGTCCATGGATGTAAATGGACAAGGAAGATATGGAGTTGCTGCTCCACATTAGGTTCATGATCACCCTCTGACTCAGTGGCTGACCAGGGCTTACAATAAGGAAGGTCAGATTTTCCTGCTAATCCACACACTCTACACTCACACATTGAGTTACTGGATGTGGATGGAGATGGTCAAGGAAGGTCCAGACTTTCTGCTTCCCAGAAGGCCCTGGTTCACATATCAAGTCAGTGGCTAGAGAGGGAGTTGGGCAGTGAGTGTCCTTAGAGGGACTTGTGAAGTGAAGGGCATGACTGACTACTCTTCATTTGGCCACCACTCGCACACTGACTCAGTGGCTGTGGAGGGAGTTGGGCAATGAGTGCCTGTAGGGGACTTGTACAGTGAAAACACGACTGGCTAATCATCACTTGGCCCACACTCACACACTGACTCAGTGGCTATGGTGGGAGTTGGGCAGTGAGTGCCTGTAGAGGGACTTGTACAGTTAAGGGCAGGACTGGCCACTGTTCACTTGCCCCACACTCACACACTGACTCAGTGACTGTGGAGGATTTGGGCAGTGAGTGCCTGTAGAGGACTTGTACAGTTAAGGGCAGGACTGGCCACTCTTTCACTTGGCCCACACTCACACACTGACTCAGTGGCTGTGGTGGAGTTGGGCAGTGAGTGCCTGTAGAGGACTTGTACAGTTAAGGGCAGGACTGGCCACTCTTCACTTGGCCCACACTCACACACTGACTCAGTGGCTGTGGAGGATTTGGGCAGTGAGTGTCTGTAGGGGGACTTGTACAGTGAAGGGCAGGACTGGCCACTCTTCACTTGGCCCACACACTCACACTGACTCAGTGGCTGTGAGAGATTTGGGCAGTGAGTGTCTGTAGAGGGACTTGTACAGTTAAGGGCAGGACTGGCCACTCTTCACTTGCCCCACACTCACACACTGACTCAGTGGCTGTGGTGGGGAGTTGGGCAGTGAGTGTCTGTAGATGGACTTGTACAGTTAAGGGCAGGAGTCACACTCTTCACTTGCCCCACACTCACACACTGACTCAGTGGCTGTGGTGGGAGTTGGGCAGTGAGTGCCTGTAGAGGGACTTGTACAGTTAAGGGCAGGACTGGCCACTCTTCACTTGCCCCACACTCACACATTGACTCAGTGGCTGTGGAGGGATTTGGGCAGTGAGTGTCTGTAGGGGGACTTGTACAGTGAAGGGCACGACTGGCCACTCTTCACTTGGCCCACACTCACACACTGACTCAGTGGCTGTGGAGGGATTTGGGCAGTGAGTGTCTGTAGAGGGACTTGTACAGTTAAGGGCAGGACTGGCCACTTCACTTGCCCCACACTCCACACTGACTCAGTGACTGTGGAGGATTTGGGCAGTGAGTGCCTGCAGAGGGACTTGTACGGTTAAGGGCAGGACTGGCCTCTTCACTTGCCCCACACCACACACTGACTCAGTGGCTGTGGTGGAGTTGGGCAGTGAGTGCCTGTAGAGGACTTGTACAGTTAAGGGCAGGACTGGCCACTCTTCACTTGCCCCACACTCACACATTGACTCAGTGGCTGTGGAGGGATTTGGGCAGTGAGTGTCTGTAGGGGGACTTGTACAGTGAAGGGCACGACTGGCCACTCTTCACTTGGCCCACACTCACACACTGACTCAGTGGCTGTGGAGGGATTTGGGCAGTGAGTGTCTGTAGAGGGACTTGTACAGTTAAGGGCAGGACTGGCCACTCTTCACTTGCCCCACACTCACACACTGACTCAGTGACTGTGGAGGGATTTGGGCAGTGAGTGCCTGCAGAGGGACTTGTACGGTTAAGGGCAGGACTGGCCACTCTTCACTTGCCCCACACTCACACACTGACTCAGTGGCTGTGGAGGGATTTGGGCAGTGAGTGTCTGTAGGGGGACTTGTACAGTGAAGGGCACGACTGGCTAATCATCACTTGGCCCACACTCACACACTGACTCAGTGGCTCTGGTGGGAGTTGGGCAGTGAGTGCCTGTAGAGGGACTTGTACAGTTAAGGGCAGGACTGGCCACTCTTCACTTGCCCCACACTCACACACTGACTCAGTGACTGTGGCGGATTTGGGCAGTGAGTGCCTGTAGAGGGACTTGTACAGTTAAGGGCAGGACTGGCCACTCTTCACTTGGCCCACACTCACACACTGACTCAGTGGCTGTGGTGGGAGTTGGGCAGTGAGTGCCTGTAGAGGACTTGTACAGTTAAGGGCAGGACTGGCCACTCTTCACTTGGCCCACACTCACACACTGACTCAGTGGCTGTGGTGGGAGTTGTGCAGTGAGTGCCTGTAGAGGGACTTGTACAGTTAAGAGCAGGACTGGCTAATCATCACTTGGCCCACACTCACACACTGACTCAGTGGCTGTGGTGGAGTTGGAGCAGTGAGTGCCTGTAGAGGGACTTGTACAGTTAAGGGCAGGACTGGCCACTTTCACTTGGCCCACTCTCACACTGACTCAGTGGCTGTGGTGGGAGTTGGGCAGTGAGTGTCTGTAGAGGGACTTGTACAGTGAAGGGCACGACTGGCCACTCTTCACTTGGCCCACACTCACACACTGACTCAGTGACTGTGGAGGGATTGGGCAGTGAGTGTCTGTAGAGGGACTTGTACAGTTAAGAGCACGACTGGCACTTTACTTGGCCCACACTCACACACTGACTCAGTGGCTGTGGTGGGAGTTGTGCAGTGAGTGCCTGTGAGGGACTTGTACAGTTAAGGGCACGACTGGCTAATCATCACTTGGCCCACACTCACACACTGACTCAGTGGCTGTGGTGGGAGTTGTGCAGTGAGTGCCTGTAGAGGGACTTGTACAGTTAAGGGCAGGACTGGCCACTCTTCACTTGGCCCACATCACACACTGACTCAGTGACTGTGGAGGGATTTTGGCAGTGTCTGTCTGTAGAGGGACTTGTACAGTTAAGGGCAGGACTGGCCACTCTTCACTTGGCCCACACTCACACTGACTCAGTGGCTGTGGTGGGAGTTGGGCAGTGAGTGCCTGTAGAGGGACTTGTACAGTTAAGGGCAGGACTGGCCACTCTTCACTTGCCCCACACTCACACACTGACTCAGTGACTGTGGAGGGATTTGGGCAGTGATGTCTGTAGAGGACTTGTACAGTTAAGGGCAGGACTGGCCACTCTTCACTTGGCCCACACTCACACACACTGACTCTGTGGCTGTGGAGGATTTGGGGCAGTGAGTGTCTGTAGAGGACTTGTACAAAGGGCACGAATGGCCACTCTCTTCACTTGGCCCACACTCACACACTGACTCAGTGGCTGTGGTGGGAGTTGTGCAGTGAATGCCTGTAGAGGGACTTGTACAGTTAAGGGCACGACTGGCTAATCATCATTGCCCACACTCACACACTGACTCAGTGGCTGTGGTGGGAGTTGTGCAGTGAGTGCCTGTAGAGGACTGTACAGTTAAGGGCAGGACTGGCCACTCTTCACTTGGCCCACACTCACACACTGACTCAGTGACTGTGGAGGGATTTGGGCAGTGTCTGTCTGTAGAGGGACTTGTACAGTTAAGGGCAGGACTGGCCACTCTTCACTTGGCCACACTCACACACACGACTCAGTGGCTGTGGTGGGAGTTGGGCAGTGAGTGCCTGTAGAGGGACTTTGTGCAGTTAAGGGCAGGACTGGCCACTCTTCACTTGCCCCACACTCACACACTGACTCAGTGACTGTGGAGGATTTGGGCAGTGAGTGTCTGTAGAGGGACTTGTACAGTTAAGGGCAGGACTGGCCACTTTTCACTTGGCCCACACTCACACACTGACCCAGTGGCTGTGGTGGGAGTGGCAGTGAGTGCCTGTAGAGGGACTTGTACAGTTAAGGGCAGGACTGGCCACTTCTCACTTGGCCCACACTCACACCTGACTCAGTGGCTGTGGAGGTGGTTGGTCAATGAATGTGTGGACAGAGTGCTCCTCAGCAGGCACAGTATCACAACCATGCTCAGTGTCTGTGGAGGATGCTGCACAAAGGAGGACATGGACTGATGCCACTTGGTGCCCGCGGCTCATGCACTCAGTCATTGTCTGTGTAGGCATTTCATCTAGGGATGTCGGTCTCGATGCTCACAGCTATGTCCATGCGATAAGCTGAGTCAATGACTGTGGAGGCAATCTGACAAGGATGACATCAATCACTGTCAATCTCTATCCACATGCTCACGCAGTGACCTCAGTGGTCTGAGGAGTTTAACATTGAAGTTCATGATTGACACTACTCACTCTCCCATGCTCAGACAGTGACTTAGGGGCTGTTGCATTAGTTGGACAAGGGAGGTCAGACTTGGCTGATCCTCACTTTCCCCCACACAGTGGCTTGGTTGTGGATTGAGTTGGACATGGATGTCAGCACTGGGTACTAGTAGTAGCTAAGGAATTTGTAGAGGGGATGACTTGAATTGCTGCATTCAGTAGGCCCACAGTCTACAAAACCGGCCCAGACTGTGGAGGGAGTTGAACAATGAATCTTGGCACTGGTTGTTCTGTTGTAGGGCCATGGTCGCAATTTAACTGGGCGCGGCTGTTGAGGGGAGGAGAAGAAATGTCAGCACTTGCTGCCTCACTAGGCCCATGCTGTCACAGTGACTATTTTATCATGGAGAAAGCTGCACTCGCAGGTCATCACTCAAACTTTGCAGTGGCTTACATTGTCACAGCCTGATTCGTGCTGTGGTGGAGGAAGGTCAGACTTCCCTGCACTCAGGACATCCATGCTCACAAGCTGATTCAGGCTATGGAGGAAGTGAAATGAGGAAGGCTGCAGACAGCTGCTTCTCAGTAGGCCCATAGTTAGACTCAGATTGGGTCTCGTAGAGGGAGTGGGATGAGGAGGTCTGCACTAGTTGTTCCTCAGTGGGCCTATGGTCACATTTCCACGCTGATCTTGGTGTTGTTGACCTAGGAGGTAATCAATTGCTGCTCCTCAGTAGCATATGGTCACACAATGACTTGTGTGGCTATGCAAGTAATTTGACAAGGGACAACTGAATAGCTGCCCCTCAGTAGGTCCATGGTCACACACTGACTCAGCTGCTGTGGTGGCATTTCAAGAACACATGTCTGTTCTAGCAGGTAATGACTGTAACCTTTCCCAGTGTGACTAATCTGGTTCTGTAACATTGCCAACAATTTATGTCGCATTTTTCTACACTGTGATATCGACTACTAGGAATGAATATTAAATGTTAATAATCTGGCAATATTCCAATGTCTGCATCACTTCACTTATTTATATAAATCATTATGAGATGTGCTTGTGGAATGAGAAGGTATCCGTGGTTTCATCTGCAGGCAATGTTGTTACTCACAGACACTGTCAGTAATGGTGATTGTAATAACAGTGTTGTGTCCATAATATTACTTTCAATCAAAACAGATTATCTGTGTCAGAAACTTCGAGAGCATAGATACTGCTTCCACAAGTTCCATGAATGAAACACAACTGCAAGTGTCTGGTGGACGTGTTTAGAAGCAGGGCCAGAGGTGCAAGATCCTGTCGGGACTACATTAGCAACAGACGCTGGTCGTGGTCGGTAGAGGAAGAGGTGCATCTGCACGTCGTGCTTGCTGGCTGACAGCCATGGCGAGGAGCATGATAGGCTCATCAGGGCGGAGAGTTGGAAACTTGTAACAAACACCTGATCAATTTTTGTCATACATAAGTTACAACAGACCCAAGTCAAACATGTATTGCAACTATGTGATTCACATAACTGGCAGTCGACATCCACGCTGTTGTGCAACGCCTTGTGCCCAGTGGAACACTGTGGTATGCTTACAAGGCCGCAAACTCAATGTTACTAACATTTCAACATGTGGTGGGTGTTAGTCACACTTGCTGATGTGGGATGCCATAATGACAGTTCATACTACTGAACTCGCTACTGCCTTGTGGTACTTACTCATTGCAACACAGAAACATAGAAACTGTTCTTGGATAATGACCACTATAGAGATCCAGTATGCCCATGGGCCCCATTCTTGTATGTGGCCTATGACCCTGTCTGCTCAGTGGTATGTAATCACTACCTCTCACCTCAAGGTTACCTTGGGCCTATCCCAGGTATGTGCAAACCAAACCACACATGTACTTGAGCTCATAACCTCTTCTGGGTGACAACTGCATGCATCCACCACCTCTGTGAAGACACGTTATCATGTTTCATCTTTATCTATCAACCTTACAATGTAATTTCATGGCCTCATGTTCAATGTCTCTCTTCTGTTTCAAGATGTCTCCACTGACTCTTCTTTATGCCCTCAAGGTACCTTAAAGTTTCTATCATGTCCCTTGCTCATTCATTTCCTCCACTGAGTACATATTGAGTTTATCGACTGAATCCATGTTTTGTTCATGTAATCAGTGTGACATTTTTATTGCTGTTCTCTGTACTGACTCCACCCGTACATATATATATGCGGTATGTTGCACAAAATGGCAAACACCACTAATATATGCGTCCTCAGTATCATCTTATATAATGGCAGCACCAACTCCTGGCATCTGCTGCTGATTGCGTTCTGCCTGTGCATTACAGGATGACACCAGCATTCATTGAATCCTTTCTGCACTGCTTGATATCTTTCGGTAATCAGAAAGGACACCACCTAGGTCCATTTACTGTTAGGAGAATGTTTGCACTTCATATTCCACCACTCCAGTTTCTCTCCACTGGTTTCCTCCTTCCTAGGTTCATTACATTTATTTTTAGTCTCTGCAGAAACAAACTTTCCGTACACATATGACTATTTACAAGCTTCCACAAGTCAATTATCATTTGGGGTATCCACATTGTTATAGATCGATTTGTCTTCAAATATGCAGACCTCTTCTAAATTCACTATGAGTGTTAGTACTGAAAACATTGCTCTGGAATGGTCCAGGTACTGAACACAGAGGTAATGAAAAGTCGCTCCATAACACCTGATTTACTTCACACTTACAACAACACTCCACCTTCTTCTGTTACCCAGTTAATACCTAATCAACTTTATCCCCTTGATGCATGCCCCAAATAACCATCTACTTTATCATCCTTCTATCTGGTGTGTTGAGACAGGCTGTGCAGACATTGATGTGCGTCACATCTACTGGCTTTTCCTGGTATATTCGTGATGTCACCAATCCAAAACATCTATAACTTTTTATGACATGTGGATATCTGCTGTAAATCCATGTTGATTTACAGATGCTGACAGTTGCAGTCCATTACTGATGCTATCTTACATTTCCACTGTGCCTCCATGACTGGCCCCAGGTTTACCACCTCCACCATATTGCTACTAATGGTATATCTGACCTTGTGTACCATTCCAGAAGTACTACATTGTTCCATGACTGACAGCCACCCTCAAGGAAATCATTTCATATACACCAGAGGTTCAGACACCAATTTCTCAAAAGGGCAAAGGACATACACTCTGTCATATCATAACCTGCCCATCACACTGCATAAAATGGTAAAGAAACAAATACATGAATGAAATAACACACACACAAAAAAATGTAAACTAGGAGGTGATAGACATGTGGTCGTTGTTGCAATGCACCACTCCTGAGCGTGCAATCTTCCGGAGACATCTCTGGAGGCTGTGCCGCTGCTCCCATGTTTGGGCACCACTCAGTTGTGAGTAAGGAGATTGTCCCTCTCCTCTTCAATGAGTAAGAACTATGGCAATCTCCACCACTAAGGGACTATGATGGCTTACCACTGTCTCAGTGGTCACTATACCAGGACCACAGTGAGCTAGAGGCAGGATGGTGGTGGAACAGAGGTGCATGCCTTGGTTTACATCCCCACCATTCAAAAACCATTCAGGCAGAGTGTGATTTGTCTCTGGAGGCACAGCAGCAGAGACCAAGGAGGATGAGATGAACATCCACAAGAGAGGGAGAACATGCGAAGGCTGAAATGGAACCCTACAGGACAAGGCAAATAGATTCTGGTGGGTGACTCAAATGTTACAGAACCGGAGAGGAAGGGAGGGATAAAGATGCAGGCGCAAGAACCTGGCTTGATGGACAGGAAGCGAATCCACAGAATGGGGAAGACACTGCATGATAGAGGCAGCTGACATTATTCTACACCTAGGACACAAACCTAATGAGGGAATGGGGTCACAGCAGTGCTGAACTTTGTGCAGTTGGGGAAGAGCCTTAAACAAGCAGCATACATGTTAACCCTCTTGTACATTCTTCCTGCTTATGGTATGAGTGAGGCTATGGTTTCACACAACATGCGTATTCTATGAATGGGAAACACTGTACCACCTAGGAATGAGAACATTAGCAAAGGGCCACATAGAAGTATAGTCATTCAGATATTAGACTCATAATGTATGTTGACCATACTCCTGACTATACATGCATTTTAACCTCAATAGTTTTCCTTCAATTGCCTTCAGCACTATGTTGTAGCAGAAGAAAGACAAGAGCTGGAAAGATTGGCCATCAGGCTCATTCAAGTTCACCCTGGGGTCTGTTTGATCTACTTCATCAGTGCAGCACACCAAGCCAACCTAGTATGGAAGATCTCTCACTGGTGTGTGTGTGTAGCAATTGTAAAGAAATGCCTACGCTGATTGAGTTTAGTATGCTGTAGGAAACCACAGCATTGTGTGAGCAGAACAGCGACTCATGCGCTTGATCTGCCTGCAGGAGCCTGTTCTGCAGTAGCAGCAGTATACCGCAATGATTTGTTTGGTTGCATAATCATGTCGTGAAGACCACAACAGGGAATGTGTACACTGCCTACAGGCAGTTTGTACTTTGGCAGCATGGACGCTTTGGTGTTGGAATAGGAGGTCATTCCTCCTGTTGTGTGTGGTGTATCCGGGACAGATCCTTGATCCCTTATGGCCAGTATGTGGGATTTATCCCACATGCATATACAGTAAATTGAGACAGTTACTGTTTTTCTTACATGATGTTACTTCTCACATTATATGTATTCAGACATTACGATGATGAATTTGAACTGTTAATTCGGCTGTTACCTTTTGTCTAGTGTTACGCCTTCAAAAATACTGTGGTTAGGAACCTAACATTCTTTGTAGCTACACGCATGCTAAAAGTAAGCAGCCTCAAAATGAAATGTTATGTGGATGCATCTATGACTTCATCTGTTCAGCTGTCACCTGGCAATTGGTACACTTGCAACCCATTACGCATATATACTTTGCAGAACAATGGACAGATGCACCCCTTGACATGCGTATGCACCTGTGTATAGTTGGGAGCTGTACAGCAGTTGTCAGGGTCTCACCTAACTCCTTTTCATTTTCAATTCAGGAGTTGAGCTACAGTGATGTCGCAATACATTCGGGAAAACCATTATTTGGTGGACTGCTAAACATACTTGTACCATGGATATCTATGTAACACTGAATGATGGCTTCACACTTTTCTTAGAAATTGTAATACATCATCAAATGAGGATTGATGTGTATGACATGTCTGGCCACACCCCACCAACTCCCTACACACACACACACACACACACACACACACACACACACACTCACACCTACATCACATCACATCTGTGGATATCAACGATGTCCTATGTGACAAGGGACCATATGGTAGTGGGCATCCATAGTACAATGAATGAAAACCAGAAGTTACTAAAAATTATGTAGTCTGAATACTTTTGGTGTGAAGTGTACTTTGTGGTTCTTAAGGCCACAACTGTCTTTATTGTTCACTTTTATAACATTGTCATTACGATTGCTACTTGTGATGTGGTTCTGGAACAGATACTCATCACTGTGTTAACATTAATGTTATGTTGCTTAAACATACTGAGTTTCTCATCACATGTTGATTTTCATCCATATACCAGGACTGTTAAGTACAATGACTAACTTCTAGCACATGTGAGGAATCATTACTTTATTTAGCACATGAAGTACAATTCTGTCACTTTGTCAACAGTAGCAAGCAGGATGAAATGCAACAACAATGTCTGATGATAACCACTGTTGTTAATTAATGCAACAGAGCAGGTGTTGTTTTATTACCAAGTTATGAAGGCCTCATGTGTTAAGTGATGTATGTATTAACTGCTGTTATACAAATAAACAACATCAAACAATAGTTATTGTGGGTATGCTGTGTATGTTGTAATGGAGGATATGTAAAGCAATACTCATGTTTGTGGCAAAGGTACCTAAATTAAATTTCTGTAAGTATAGACAGTGGAGGATGCACTATACACCCCATTACAAGGATGTTGCTTGTCTCAAGTGATTGTTGTGCTTGAATTGTGGGTGGTAAGGAGGTGTGTGACATTGAGGAAGGGGCACCAAGTGGCATGTCCTGGAGGTATGTGGGTTTCAGGAAGATATTATTGCAAACAACAGGGACATGAATGATGTGCCTGTGACTGTCCACATGGGTACAAATGACAAGTATGTGGGTATGTGGTGTTGAGGCACAGGTGCTCTATGACTAGGGTGATGTAGTATGTTTAAAAAGTTTCACACTGAATAAGCAGCCATTACAACTACCTAAGTGTATAATTAAGTTGTAGAGACAACACAATGAGGCTTTTACGAGGGATGGGGTGGGGAGCAACAGGGCAGAGCAGGCGTACAGTTAATGAATACTTCTAGCTTGGTGTTTACTAAGGAGAAAGGTGGTGTACTAACAAGGGGTGGGAGGTCAGGCTGGAAGGATTACAGTAGGTGACATATGGGGAATCACAGAGGATAGGGTACTTGAGGGTACTTTGAGGTGACAAGATGCCAGACCCACATGTGAGTCACCCTAGGGTACTGGGACAGCTGGCACAAATCATGGTGGGCCTTGGCACACCTGTTCAATGCCTCCATGGTCTCAGGAACTGCATCTTATGACTAGATGATGGCTCACCTGATACCCTCCATAAGAGCAGTCACAAAAGAAACTGTTAAACTACAGGCCGGGTAAACATCACATCCACTGTGGGAAACTGATGGAAACAATCATGAAGGAGGGGTAGACCCTTCTTTACAGCAATGGTTGCCGGATGTCCGTCAGCATTGCTTTGTCAGGAGTAGATCCTGTCACACCAAACTGGTGGATTACTGTGACTGGTACACTGGACAAGGGACATGCAGGGGTAGCCGTGTCTGGAATTCAGTAAGGCATTCCTCCTGGTGCCACATGGGAGGCTGGGTATTAGGGTGGCAGGCAGGGAGAACATGATGGGATGTGTTGTAAACTGGTTACAGAGAAGGCATCAGATGGTGAGGTTTAGGGATCTCATCTCTGAGGACAGTGACAAGCAGAGTACCACAGGGCTGAGTGCTGTGACCAGTGTTTGGCTTGTTCATATGACACATCTGAATGGGCATCAACAGCAAAATCAGTTTCTTGCAGTTGACCCCAAGATAGCAGCAGTAGCTACTCTCAGCTGTTAATAGTGTTCTGGAGAAGAACTGTGTTCAGCACAGTGTCTGCAACCCTAAGTCTCAGAGGAAGACACAGCATGGACAAGTCCTATGTCCACATTACAGCTTTGTGCCCTGATGAATGAATTAACATATCATCACATGGACTGTACTTATATCTGGGTAATAAGCTTCCTGAATTAGTGTATCTTGATGGAGGTGAGGAACATCTGATATCATGCGTCCAGAAACATGGTACACATAGAACCATGACTGGGACGTAAATATTCCAGGTTACATTATCTACAGAAGGGACAGGGAGGTAAAAGAGAGGAGGAGAAGCCTCTACATAAGGGAGAAATCAAAGCAACTAGAATAAAAGGGTTACTAGGAGGACAGGAAGCCCTGTGGGTCAATTTGAGACAGACAAGGGCACCACAATCTGCACATGGGTTGTATACAGACCCCATCTCAGAGGGAGGAAATGGACCAGGAAATGATAGAAAGTATACTTGAATGGCAGAAAAAGGGAGATATTGCTGATGGGTGATCTGAATATTGACAGATGTTAACTGCAGTGCAGTTGCAGCTGCCACTCAAGAGTAGTTACTACATGACCTACAGGGGCCGCGCCTGGAGACAGGTAGTATTGGAACCCACTTGAGAGGGAGCAACCAGAATCTGGTTCTCTCAAATGGAGATACGAGAGGATCACAGATGTTGAAGTGTGTAGCCATCCAGGAACTAGCGGCCATCGAACAGCATGGCTCACAGTCAACACCGCAATAGAGTCTAGCCTAGCAAAGGCACTGGACTTTAGGAGGGCTGACTTTGCTAAAATGGGTGAGTGCCTAAGGAATGCACTTGCAAATGGGCAGGAAGGAGGTGGAAGAACAATGGGATAATAACAACTGCCATCACAGAGGTAACAAGCCTTGTGTGAGGCAAACAAAACTAAACAAACTATAAGAAACCACTCTGGTTCTCAAAGGAAGTGGCAGGAAGGTTCAAGAAAAAAGATAACATTCTGAAGGGCCAGGAATCACAGAAGCAGCAGGGCATACAACTGTATCACTTCAAGCAAAAAGGAAGGTGGGCAGGCAGTCAGACCAGCAAAGGCTCAAACAGAGGAAAACATACGCAGCTCAGTTAAGAAGGGATAAAACCTTTTATAGGTTCATCAGGAGCGAAGGAAGACCACGGGAGGATAGTGAGGCTTAATAAAGGGAGGAGGGTGTGCCGAGTGTGACTGTGAAAAGGCAGAGATACTACACAAATATTTTGATCAGTATTTACAAATGAAGAGGGGGGGCTACTTAAAAAGCAACAGAAACACTCAGGATACAGAAGTTGATACTCAGGCCATTTACAGAACAAACGGTTCTGAAAGAACTTTAAAACTGAAGGTGGACAAAGCAATGGGGACGGATGGTATTCATCCCAGAATTCAAAAAGAACTATGGTAGAACTAGTTACACCACTGACTACCCTCTTTAACAAGTCATGTGAGGATAGGGTGGTACCTGAGGACTGGAGGAGGTCCGATGTGATTCCTTCACAAAAGTGGGAGCAAGACAAAATCAGGAAACTACATACCTGTTAGTTTAACCTCAGTCATACGGAAAATAAAGTAATCACTTCTGAAGAAAAATAATTGTTGAGTATCTACATGCCAGAGGGTCACAGGACCCAAAGGTAGCATGGATTTGCAGTGGTAAGGTCATGGCAGACGAATCTGATACATTTCTTTGAATGGGTGTCCAAAGTAGCAGATCAGGGAGAGGCTGTGGACATGGCTCACCTACACTTTTAGCAAGGCATTTGACACAGTCCCACAAAAAGATTAATATAGCAGTTAGCCAGCCTGGAAGTAGGGCAAGATGACAGCATGGGTAAAGAACTGGCTGGAGAAAGGACAGAGAGTAATAGTAAAATGAGTCCACTCAAGAAAGGGGGTCACTAGTGGGGCAGTATCAAGAGGTTCAGTATTAGATCTGTCCACTTCACTGTCTTTATGTTTACATTGCAGAGGACTGGAAGGAAAAGTATGTCTCTTTGCAGATAGAAACATAGAACATACATAGAAACATATAATTTTATGGCAGATAAGGACCGCTTGGCCCACCCAGTTTGCCCATTTCCTACTTGATGGATAAGCTGCAGGTCCTAGTTAACCAGCAGCCTCTCTTCTTTCTACCCTCCCCTATAATTGCCTTTATGACTGTCCCATGCCTGCTTGAATTCTCGCCACTGTTTTTGACTCCACAACCTCTCTGAAGGCTGCTCCATACATCCACATCCTCTGTCAAAAATACTTACTTAAATTACCTCCGAGCCACTTCCTTGTATCTTCAAATTGTGCCACCTTCTTTTGCACACCTCTTCTTAGAAAGATGCTACCCTCTTGGACTTTGTTGATTCCCTCAGGTACTTAAAAGTTTCTATCATGTCCACCTCTCCTCCTTTCCTCGAGGCTACATATTAAGCTCCTTAAGTCTCTCTTCATGTCTTCTCGCAGACCTCTGCACCATTTTAGATGCCCTCCTGACAGCTTCTCATCCTGTTTATATCTTTGTGAGATTGGGTCTCCAGAACTGCATGCAGTACTCCAGATGTGGTCTCACTAGCTGTCTGTACAGAGGAGAATAACTTCCTGTTTTATACTGGTGATGCCTCCCTATGCATCCCAGTATACCCCCAGCCCTACTTGCTGCCCTCTCCCATTGCTTGCCCACCTTAGGTCATTCGATGTGATAACCCCTGGTCCCTTTACACTTTTGTTGTTGTTAGTATCTCACCCACCATTGTGTACTCTTCCCTGGGTTTTAGCTTCCCAGGTGCATTACCCTGCACCTTTAGCATTGAATTTTAGCTGCCATACATTTGACCATTCCCTCTAACCTTGCTAAGTACCTTCTCATCCTTTCCACTCCACCTTGTACATCAACTCTGTTGCAGATCTTGTGTCATCTGCAAAGAGACATCATTTCTTCCAGTCCCTCTGCATGTCGCTAAAAGACATTGAAGAGGACTGTCCTAATATCGAACATTCGTGGTACCCCATTAGTAACCCTACTTTTTCAGAGGTGGACTGCATTTACTATTACTCTCTGTGTCCTAGTCTCCAGTCAAAGATCTGCAACACACTTGATGCACTTGGTTGCTTGGAATGCATGAGAATGTACTTGGCAAAGTTAGAGGAATAGTCAAATGTATGGCAGCTTACATTCAATGCTAAGAAGTGCAAGGTAATGCACCTGGGAAACAAAAACCCCTGGAACAGTACACGATGGGGAGTGAGGTAGTAACAACCACAAAAATGGAAAGAGACCTGGGGGTAGTTACATCAGATGTCGTAAAGGTGGGCAAGCAGTGTGAGAGGGCAGCAAGGAGGGAGGGGGGGATACTGGGATGCATATGGAGAGGCATCACCAGTAGAAAACAGGAAGTTATTATCCCTCTGTACAAACAGCTGGTGAGACCCCATCTGGAGTACTGCATGCATTTCTGGAGACAAAATCTCTGAAAAGACAGACAGGATGGAAGCTGTCCAGAGGAGGGCAACTAAAATGGTTCAGGGTCTGCACTGGAACACATATGAAGATAGACTGAGAGAGTTTAATCTGTATAGCCTCGAGGAAAGAAGGAGAGGAGGGACATGATAGAGACTTTCACCTCAAGGTAATCAACAAAGTCCAAGAGGGTAGCATATTTCAAAAAGAAGTGTAAGAACAAGGTTGCAATTGAAGATAGAGGTGGGCGCTCAGAGGTAATTTAAGGAAGTATTTATGACAGAGACAGTTGTTGAAGCATGGAACAGCTTTTCCAGGGGAGGTTGTTGCGCTAAAAACAGTGGTGGAATTAAAGCATTGATGGGACAGTCATAAGGCAATTCTAGGGGTGGGGTCGAAGAAGTATGCTGAAGGTTAACGAGATCTACAGCTTATCCATTCGGTAGTGAAATGGGCAGACTAGGTGGGACAAGCTGCCTTATCTGATGTCAAATCCTATGTTTATATGTTTCTATATATACTTTTGTGTACTGGAGCAATTACTTCCCAACTAATGTTGCACACAGGTAACAATGACTGTATAAATTACAGCTTTGCAGTTCATGGTTTGTTAGCCATGACAGATTGACTAGGTCCATGCTGTAGAGAGCATGGCTCTTTCAACACATAAGTTAATTTTCTTGAACCTGTTCAATGGTCTGCAGTCTTTGTTTCTTCATCAGAACTAGTTCCTGCACAGGTGGAGGTGGCACTGCAGCAGTAGTCTTGAGAGACGAGTTGGATGTCCACTTTGGCATCCCAATGGAACGCATCAGCCTGTCCGTATCCATCAATCTTCGTTCCAAGATGTTGCCCTGAATATCCGCAACATAGTGGTACGACTTTCTCTCCTTTACTGGCAACGCACTCCATTGTTTGGTTCTTTTAGAATAGTGTCTTGTATACCTGAAGGTTGGAATAGACAACAATATAGCTTGAAGGCAGTACATATAGCAAGTGTAGTTCATTATTAATTTTTTTTTTTTTTTTAACTATTGTACCTGCAGTCAGTTCTCTGTTGTGACTGTCTTAGGCATCCTGCCTTATTCATGCAGGCCTGAGAATGCCCCCGGAATCCAACCCTTGCATCTACCTTGCAGCTGGAAACCTGGCTTTACCCCACAAGGTGGTGCCACTACTCCTTCTTGGGTGCTCCTTTGAAGTCTATATTCTGCTGGAGGAAGACTGAGGATGAAGGAATTAAGAGACCATGTGAGCGTGGATCTGGTGTTGGGCATGGGGGCCAGTTGCTGTTGCCACCGACACTTGATTGTTATTTGCCTTGTTTGTGCTTCTTGCTCCTCCCCGAGGCACAGATGTGCAATGATATCCACTGCAGGTGCGGGCCTGACAGGACCGTGAGGATGTCCAGAGACACCTTGCTGTATCTTGAAAGTGGTGTGAGGCTTCAGTACACCCAGCCTCTGCTGTGCATCAGTATCAGCTGTGAAACACATCCTACCCACACCCCAGGACAGGAGAGTGGGAGGACTGGAGGCCCTTATCTGCCAACCGTGTCTATGTATCTTTGTATGTCCTGAGCCACATAAGCAGCATCATTATTGGGGCATGCAAAGAACTACCCTTACTGTAATATGAACAATATATAATAATGTGTTCACTGACGTGGTTGGCAACCTCTTGACACCTTCTGAATGTCACTCAGAAATGTAATTGCATCATTGAACGCCATGCAGCCTGCTTAAGAATTTCCCCCGCAATGATTCCATGGTTTAGAAAACACCCATCGGACCACTGACATATCCTACAGAGCAGTCGAGTTCCCTTTGTGTGTACTCACACAATGTCACCCATTCTTCTTCCGGAGATATTGCCTATCAATGTGATGGTTGTAGTCGATCGCTGCAAGAACACGCGTCATGTATGATTCATACCTGTGAAGACAAGAGACCTGTTTAAATTCATGCCATCATCACGAATGTCCAACAAGTAATTGAAAGTGTGACAAAGGGCTAGGAAGGACCATGACTTGTTTTGCCTTTAAAAACCTTACAAATCAATGGCCATTATTGCTCCGCAAGCGCATCAAAGATGCTGCTATCTCACCATCACATAAATAAATATGTGTGTTGTCCAGAGCATTACAGTACCAGATAAAGCACAGCACATGATTGTGATGGTGCCTCTGCGCACATACTCAGTAATACCATCAATGACTGTCTGCTGACAAGTTGTAAGCAGACATGTGTTACCATGGAGGAGTTTTTACTGTCTGTTCCGCCATGGAATAAGTAATGATGATGACTGCAGCAACATCAAAGTGAGCATAGTTTCACATGCAGAGGTGTATGACCTGCAGACATGGAACTGGCAGCGTATTTTGGTGCACCATGTTGTGTGTAAAACACACAATGCACTTGATGTTGCTGATCATAGCAGTAAATGTCACCTTATGGACAGTATCTGGAGCAGGCTTTGCCCACAACTAAAGTATCAGAGCTACTTACCCGTATGCAAAACGCTTGGAGGCATACATTAATATGTGATTGTTGAATGTTTCCAAATCGCTAGTTGACCTGAAAGAAAATAATGAAAACATTTATAATGGTGTTACATTGTCAACTGAAAACACTGTCACGTCCCTGATTGGCTACACATCTGAGTCGCTGTCAGAGTACCGAAACTTTTTAAGACTACCTATTCTGTAAACCTTACAACACTGTCAGAGCCTTTCTGGTCACGCTTATGTGTTTTGCGCTGACAGTGCTCCGTTAGTTTCAACAGTCATGCTGTGGTCATCACAAAGTCATGGCATGCTTATCAGTGTGTGTAAAGTCATGTCATGGCAAGATTAATGCATTACCTTGTGTTGTCACTGTAAAGATATACTAAAATGAGTCATCATGAGTTACTGCAATGACATCAATCATGTATGGCTACCTAGCTTTGTGAAGTAGGACAGCTTGCCAGTGATCCACTTGTCGACACAACTGAACGAAGCGCCTATGAGCAGGTGAGTCAGTCTTGAGCCATGGCTTCGTTCATCGTGACAGTTCGCATGCAAACATCGACTCTATGTCTCCAGGCCTCTCAATACTACACATGCTGATTCACCACATGGTGCAACACTCACGCCAAATCGACTGAAAGAGAGTGACCAAAACAACCCAGTAAGTAACGAGTGAAGAATCCAGTGGCACAATAGTTTCCTGGGAACACAACTCACCACAGCCGCTGCTCACTTTGGACCACAATTTGAAGATGCAAACCAAAATGGTTAATTATGTCTCTGATCCACGGCTTCAAGTCCCTGTTACACTTCTGACCTGCCAACTGTTAAGATGACTAGATTAGAAAGGCACTGATCACTCCTCACTGATTAACTCAGAGATCCTGATACACTACTGCAATTCCAGGAAACAAACTTGTTGTAATGTATGAACATGCGGTTGTCACATATGTTAAAAGAACTATAAACTGTTACCTTTAAGAGACGTTTGTTTATGGCCTTACTTCCATGCCACAGATCTAGTTGGTGTGATATTCCAGAATACTTCTTCTCTGTGGAAAAAGGAAAAAAAAAATTATGGAACATGTTGCAATGTAACTGATGTTGGTGTGAATGCAAAAGTTATGAGGGTGCACATACTCATGATAGACACTATCTGTGTGTGTGCATCCGTGACAACCTCTGCCACAGGAATGCCACATTGATCCATCTTCTGGAGGCATCGCTGAAAGGCAGCTAGCTCCATATTTGTGATTTTCCTCCAACTTCGAACATCCACTATTTCAATATCTACAATGCATTTTGTTGCATTGTCCATCATTGTATAAGTCTGGTACTTCGCAGAGTGTCCGGGACTGTCATTCCGACCATCACCAAGTAGAACCAGTGGCTGTTGCAGGGATTGAAAAATTTCAGTCTGATAATGTGACCAGTACTCAAGTACAGAGGGAGACACATACAGCCGTTGAATGGCATGGAATGTTGATTTTGCTGGAACTGGCATATTCATAAACTTCAACAAAAGTGCTATTTTGGCAAAATTGTTACCACTCAGAATAATGTTTGAACATAGCATGAAGTTGCCTGCATGGATACGCTTGACCATTGGCTGTGACCACCATGACTGTTTGTGTCCCTGGGAGCATGCAGCAATGATCTGGAGTGCTGTCCCATTTTTCTGGTCAGGATATTCACCTTCCCAGTGCATGTCTTTGAAAAGCATTTCAAAGCCAGTTTGGCAAGGCTTATGAGACAGTGGTCGTATGAAATGGAGGTTTCCATTTTATGTATTTGATGCTCATCAAAGTGCATATGTACATTTCCCTCATTGTCCATATCTATGTCTTTTTCAGTACAGCTGAGATCACAGTCTTCGGGTACCACACTGGTGTCCTCACTGTCACTCTTGATGTAACTGAAAGAAAAGACAGAGATGAGTTATGGTCACTGCCAACACATACTGTGGCCAGCTATTGTCTGAAGATATGTCACTTAACCACAGTACTCACTTAAGCCAGAGAAACATGACTTTGTAAAGCAATGGAAAGGGTAGTCGCTGATCAGCTCACTGACTGTCTAAAGAGGTACAATTTGTTTTCCTCAGAATGGGTTTTCATCAAGCACCAAACTATCTACGCCCATATCTCCTATACCTCCCACACTTATGAAACCCTTAATTCAGGAAAATGGTAGGGTCCATATTTATTGACCTCACAAAAGACTTTCACACTGTCAACCACCAAATCCTGTTAAGACAGCTATGGTCGGGGTCTGTCAGTAGATACCATCTCCTTGTTCAACAGTTACCTCTCTCACAGGATGCAGTAGTGAGGATAGGGTGTACCTCAGATCACAGAAAGGTAACAGTAAGGGTCCCACAGGCTAGATCCTAGGTCACTTCTCTTCAGTCTCTTCATAAATTCACTTCCTAAAGCCTGCACCTGCTGAAATGCAGCTGTATGCAGATGACACAGTAATATCAGTCCCAGGCAGCAATGCTTGTGAATTCTGTAAGAACATACAATGCAGCTTCACATTACTAGAGGCATGGTTCTCACAAAGCAGCTCCCACTGAACACAAAAAGAAAAAAAAGAAAATGATGCACCAAACCATGCCATATTCCAAAAGGAGTGCTGAACCCTTGACTATCTTTTAGCTGTAAGGGATAGTTCTGAGCAAGTCAACACCTTAAATACTACTTTTGGAGTAGATACAGATGACACACTCTCTTTTGTGCACCATATTGACCACGTAGTCAAAACTGACAATATTAAGCTAGGCATGCTATATAGACATCGGCAGGCCCTGACTCACGAGGCTCTTACTGTAGTTACTCAAAACTCTATCCTGTCTATCATCGACTACACAGTAGTCATTTACGGAGCTGACACTGACTCAGCCTTAAATCGCGTTAAACAAGTAGTCAACAGGGCCTGTCACCTGGTTCTCGGTGCCAACCAGTGTACCCATACATGATTACTTTACTCCTCCATGGGGTGGCTCCAGCTCCAACTCAGGACAAAGTATTAGGCTTGCATAATAGGAAAAAAAGCCCTACTTGGTCTCACAACCGACTAAACTGCCACACTGTTCCAGTGACACCCCTCGACTAAGGTCACCAGAGGAACGGCAAAGGGTGTGCTCCATGTCACATTCAAAAGAACATGCTTTTCTCAATGGTCACTCTCCTATCACGGCACCACATGGCTTAACGAACTCTCCGCTACTGCACTGGAACACACCAAAATAGGCCCTTTTAAAAAAGACCTGTTTACCGCTCTGGCAGAAGACAACCAGTGTGGCTGCAACCACTGGCATCAGTCTGCCATGATAAGCTTCTCCCTCACACCCCCACCACACACTTCTCCGCACCGCCCCTGACATCATCATCTCCACCTCACCCCTTTTACAACAAATGTCAAAGACACCTCAGGAGACTACTCCAAAACTTCTGATAGACTCCATGAGGACTTCCGTAACACCGAACAATACAAACTTAAACCACTTATCAAAAGTACTCCTACTACCTATACAACTATGAACTGCAATAGATTACTTGCCGGCATGTGCATCCTGTCAGTATCCTGTTATCAGCAAAACAGCAGCACCAGGCCATCAAACTACTAGTGTATTCCTGTAGTCTCCACTAATGAATTTTGACCTGTAAATTTGTTCTGTCTACCTGAAATTTAACCTTGTAACTTGTTTTGTCTCTTATACCCGATATGGAACCTTTGTAAAAGAACCGTTGGCTCAAAGGTTTTAATCTGCAAATTAAATAAATAAATAAATGAATGAATAAAAAAATCAGTGCTACTGCATAGTCTTGGCACAATTAACACATCACTAAAGCCATTGTTCATACATTGAGTGTTTCCGCACATAGGAGAGTCAAGAGTTCCTACCTTGAGGAATGTGGATGGTAGGAGACATCCAGAGTCTTCAACTGCGTTGTTGGAACATCACTTTCTGAATCTGGACAACATTCCTTCTCATGGCTGCAGGAATGAGAAAGGCATATTTACAATGAAGACTAGTGGTGAAATTTTTCGGTTACTGTGTTTCGCTCAGAGCTACTTACGTTTCCAAAGAGGCTGAAACTTATTAGCAGGAGTGGAACACAGTGGATGTTGGGTGCCAGAAACAGGTGATGACACAGATGTTGCTGTCAGCATGACTAATCCCGAGTTGGCAATTGTCTGTAATAATAAAAGCATTGTACAAGCATTATCCACATAACCTATAGTTGTAAAAGCTGTGTCACAGTGTGGATAACTGTTGAACAATTGTGGTATACAAAGGTGAAAGTAAAGGCACAATGGAGAACATTGCTGCGTAGCACATTGCACACTGTTGCATTAACTTAGTCTCTGTTCATCCTGTACTATGCTTAATAAAGCCATCTTCACAAATCAGCAGGGTTTTTGTGCCCTACAATGTAAAGTATGTCAGTATGACACTAACAACACGATGTGTTCTGCAAGTCTATGTTGTGCTGTACAGGACTATTGGTGATCAAGTCTGATCAGCTGGCGGTATGTTCACAGAAGCACAATGCATGAGAGTGCTCCCATGCAATAAACAGTGCCCGCCTACATTCAGAGTACTCTGTTGGCAAGTGGAAAGATACACCAATAGAATGACTGAAGCATGCAGCCAAATGAAATCTGATGTGTTCAGGGTTATACAAAATGGCTTGCATTGCCATTAGTGCAGAGCACAGCACTAAATCGAATGTAATTGATATGTCCGCTGGCTGTGCCACATGGTAATACCTACAGTTATTTCAATCAGTTGAAAAGGTGTAAAATAGGGTTCAACCATAGGACATCAAATGCATTCATTGTGTTTAGTAATTGAAAGTGTTTGTTGGTCTTGAGTCCTATACCATGGACAGGGTACAGTAGTATCTGGATTTGTGAAATGTTGTGCACAGATACCATAAAGCAAAATAAATCATAGAAATCACTGTCGGGGAGGTAAAGGTGAATGTCCATGATTTTCCATTAAATATAGGGAGGTATTTTGATACTGTGGTGTTAGGACATGATAGTGATCATCAGCGCTCCAATCATGTCATGACAAAACATTTGTTTGTGCGGTGCCAGGAGTGTAACATGTGACATGTCTAAACCTGGACAAGAAAGTGATCCGGCAATGCATATGTACACTGACAGACAAACCATTCAACAAACAGCAAATGAAGATAGTATTACTCACCAACAGGCACCTCCAGAGGCTGAACTGGTTGCCAACATTGTTCAACACTGTGATCACTGTAGAGAACATTAGACAATGCCTGATGAATTAACCTGTCTTTCACTTAAAGTTGCTGTATGTAGATGAAATGGCATGCAGTACTCCTACCTGTAAAAATGTAACAGGAATTGTGCTAACTCCTCATCTTTTGAAACTCTTTCTGTGTCTTCAGTGCTGTCCACTCTTCATAGGCAGAACCCAGGTTGACCAACTTTCTGCGAAGTGTCACGGATTGTTGCAGTTCAGCACGCTTGCATGAGGCTGGTGAACTGTTTGGCTGACGACCTCTTCTGTGAGCAGCAGACATGTTGGTTTCCGTGTTTCACCTAAGTATGGAGTGGCACATGACTGTTTTCAGCATCAAGTCTGGTGTGATGCATCAATTGCACCCCTGCTTTGAAGTGAGGTACATGTAAAGTCTGTAAATGACAGTGAACCAGATTAGCTCCCTTCTCCTGGAGGTTATACCCTGTCAGTATATACCAGCATTATGTTGTCCCTCTAGCTGCCTCTACATTGCGCTGTTATTCACGTAGCCCCTAATGACCCCCAAGATACTTCTCTTCCTTGACACTGCTACCTTCCCCTCCACACAGACACACACAAATGATTGCTCCTCCTTGTGTTTCTGGCAGCATCAATACAAACATATGAAGAAGCCAGCAGAAGAAGGCCATTTCGTCTATAAAGTCTGCTCCTACTGAAGGATCCACAGCTTCGTTATTTTTTTTTTGTACCTTACACCTGCCCTTGGGCTGGACACTCCTTCAGGCCCTTCAAGTCACCCCAGCAGGTGCCCAACTCCTCCCCAGCCCCCACCTCACACTACATCCGTCATCCCCCGGATAACCCTGTTTGACCTTTCGCTGGATGGGTCCCCCTCCTCTGAGTGTGAAGGTATTGGTGGGGCAGCCAGCACACTCTCAATTTGGCCTGGGAGCTGCTGCTGAGGCAGGTATGACTGGCTACTGTGATGTGGTGTCCACAAGTGCCAGAAAGTCATCCAGTATGCCCAGGAGCTTTTACTCTTTTTCTCCACAGGGGCTTGGCATGCCACTGATGTTAAGGCGCAAGTCAAAGTCCACTACACCCCAAAGCAATGAGCTCCTGTAGCACTTGCTGAGCTCCCAGCCTCCGCTTGGAGTCAGCCAGCATTTGGTCCTATTCCTGCCTCTCACCCCAGGTGAAGGAGCATTCTTCCCACACTGTAGCCTTCTCCTAGCCATCTTGCCAGCAACCTGTGTCCAGTCCTGAACCTAGGTCGCTGTTTTTGCTACCAGAAATTGAACCACTGCACCGATGGGCCATCCACAGCTTGATGTAATGTTCATGTGCTCCCCATCCTCCCTACCCATGATCCTTAACTTCCCATGCCTATCCCATCCATTGTTAAACTTGCCCATTGTCTTCAACGAGATAACTTCTTCCGCAGCACATTCCAAGTGTCTACCATCCTCTCGTGAAGAACTGCTTCCTAACCTCTGTCCTCAACCTCCCACCCTAAGCTTCAGACTGTGCAACCTTGTTGCAGTTGTCACTCAGCTTAAGTAGACTCTCCTCATCAACCTTATTTATAACTTTCAAGTACCTGAAGATCCCAATCATGTCCCTTCTTTCTCTCTCTCTCTGTCTCCTGTGTTTAAGTGATTACATGTTCAGTACCCTCAATGTGTCATCTGCTTTACCTTGCTGACTGTCTATCATCTTTGTAGCCCTCATCTGGACCTTTTCCAGCAGGTTCATGTTCTGTTTGAGGTGTGTCCACAAGTACTAAACTATATACTGTAAATGCAGCCTTACCAGTAACCTATACAAGGGCAGTATAACCTCCTGTCTCGTAGTACTGATGCAACTAGCTATGCATCGAGCATCTTGTTTGCCTTGCTGCTGCTGTCTTGACTGCATGGAGCGGTTCCGGTGCTATGACCATCACTCCCAGGCCTTTGTCCTCCTCTGATGCGGATAATTAGATTTTACCCAGGTAGTATTCTGTCCTGGGAGTCTTAGCCTAATATGCCTAGCTTTGAATTTCTTGGCATTGAAACTAGCTACCAGATCATGGACCACCTCCCCAGCTGTTCCAGATCTTCAGGTGGGTTCTGTATCCCTTCACCTGTGTCCACTCTACCACTGAGCTTGATGTCATCTGCAAATAGGCATATTTTCCTGTTAATGCCATCCCCACTATCATTGTGGAAGACTTTGAACAACACTGGCCACAGCACGGAGCCCAGTGGTACCCCACTGGTTCCCTCTCTGGTGCCACATAACTATCCCCCCGCAGCCACCCTCTTGGTTGTATGTTAAATTTTATTTTTTTATTTTATTTATTTAGTTGTTTAACCAGGTACAGCACAATAAGCTGAAAGCTTTTTTACAGGAGCGACCTAGGAGCACAAGGAGGTTAAGTGACTTGCTCAGGGTCACACAGTATGCAAGTGGAAGCTGTGGGATTCAAACCCAGGTCTGGTCTGCTGGATGTCACCAAATTTGCAGCTCAGAGCCTTAGACCCACTGCGCTATACTGCCCTTGCAGCACCTTGCACTGTTTTGAACCAACACCAAGTGCCACTTGTCTGACTAGATCCCCAATTGTGACAGTTCATGCAGCAACCACTGCCACCACCCCATATCATTCAATTCTGCTCCAATGTTGGTGCCATGTGAAACAGTCTGATCTTGCTCTTGATGCCTACCAAGATGTGTGCTATAAAATCAAAACAGCACTTCAACCAACACTGCTCCATGCTGCAGCTGCTAACCACCACACCTGGTGTTGACAGCTACCCTCCCACAACTACCGCCTGCTGCCTTCTGTGCAGCCAGCACAGTACCCATCCCACCATCATCGCCATGGCCCCAGGATATTCAGGCTTACTTCATAGGATTCCACATAGCACCTAATCGAAAGTCTAATAAATTCCTTGTACAGGACATACACTGCATGGCCTTTGTCTGGATGCCTAGTTACCCACTATAGTAATCAACAATGTTACTCTGACAGGATGTGCCTGGTAAGAACATGCTGTCTACTGTCCTACACTCCATCACAGAACAAAAGGGAAAGTAGCCTCTCCTGTGGATTGTCACCATAAGCTTGCCCACATTGGTTGTGAGGTTTAACAGTGTATAGTTCATTTGTTCACCTTGTGTCCAGTGTTATGGAGTGGAACCACCCATGCCATTATCCAGTGTTGATGTGGTCCCTGAATCTCAGGATGCATTGAACATATCTGCCAAGGTGTCCACCTACATTTATGCCAGTCCCTTCAGGCCCTAGTGCCTTGTCCACCCTCAATGCCCTCCAGCCTGCCTGTAGTCTGCACCTTGTGATTCTCCCATCTGTCACCTTCCCCATCCCTGGGCCTGTCCTCTTGGGTACTGCCTCCGCTCTACTTGGTGAGTACCAGGCTGAAGTATTCATGAAGCACATCTAAATACTCTGTTGCTGTTTCAACACACACCATATTCATCTTGAGTCTCCGACTTGGTCCTTACCAGTTGTTTTCTCCCAGTGTGCATGAAGAAGTTCTTTAATGCCCTGTGACAGCCTGTGGTCAACAGGTGCCTCAGCCACCCTGATGCCCATGTCACCTCCCTTGATTCCTTCAGGTAAACCTCTGTATCCCCATGCTTCTTTGAGCCTAATCAGTGATGCTCCTTTGGTTCGTTACTTTGTCAGTGATGCTACAGCTCACCCACCTAGATGTATTGGCAGTAGCCCTCTTGCTGTGGAGCCTGACAAAGGTTGTGGTTTCAGCTCCATCATTAGCTCAATGATCTCCCACCTCTGCTTTGTGTCTATACAGGATGTATTCGGGGAGATTACTCTTACTACTTTCCACATTCTCTGTAAGATTTAGTTCCTAAGTCTAACACCATTGTACCCATTTCTGCTCCTTCCTCACCATATTTATTGTGACCCACAATGAGCGATGTTCAGTGTCGATCAGCAGTTCTTTAACCGCCCCTCAGAAAATTACCATTTGCCAGCACAAGATCCATATGTCCCTTAGCCAGTTCGGGTCACTGACCATTTGTATAAGGAACCAGGTATGGAAGGAAAAGTATGCCCCTTGCAGATGACACAAAGATATGTAACAGAGTTGATACAGAAGGGGGTTAAAGGATGAAAAGGGACTTGGCATGGCTGGAGTAGTGGTCAGATGTAGGCAACTTACATTCAGTGCAAAAGAAGTGCAAAGTAATGCACCTGGGAAACAAAAAACAAAGGAGAAGAGTGCACGAGAGCTGGGGAGGTATTAACAACAAGGAAATGCAAAGGGACCTGTGTGGTCATATCAGATGACGTAAGGTGGGCAAGCAGTGTGAGAAGGCAGTAAGGAGAGATGGGGGATACTAGGATGCATAGGAAGGGCATCACAAGTAGAAAAGGAAGTGGTTATCCCTTTGTACTGACAGTTGCTGAGACCCCATCTGAAGTACTCACTGCAGTTTCGAGACCCCATCTCCAGAAGGACATAGACAGGTTGGAGGCAGTCCAGAAGAACAGTACTAAAATGGTGCAGCTTTGCATCAGATTCCATATGAAGAGAGACTGAGAGTACTTAATATAGAAACATAGAAGTTGATGTCAAATAAGGACTGCAAGGCCCATACAGTCTGCCCATTTCTTTTTTACCTTATGAATGTGCCATCAGCCTTTGTTCTGTCAATGGCGATGTATTCATACTCATCTGTATTGCCCCTTATGCCTATCCCATGCCTGTTATAAGCCCTGCACTGTACTAATAACCACCACTTGTGGAGGTAGGCTATTCCATGTATGTACCATTCTTTCTGTGAAAATAACTTCCTCACATTACCCTTAATCAACCTCCCTCTAATCTCATGGAGGTCCTGTTGTCCTGCTATTTTACTAAAATTGAAACATATGTGTAACCTTGCTGAAAGGGGTCAGGAGTATATGATATAAACTGTCAAGTACCTGAAAGGAATCAATCAAAGTACCTCAAAGGAATCAAAGTCCAACAGGGTAGCATCTTTCAGAAAGACGTGCAAGAACAAGGAGGCACAATTTAAAAATAGTTGGGGGATGGCTCAGAGGGCAATGAGAGGAAACTGACAAACTTGGGGGACTTCAATGTTCATTTTTTCATCTGATTGAATGAAACCCGACAGCAGAATCACAATGTTACTGTATGGACATTGCAGTTAATGTTCTAGTGTACTGTTATTAGACTCCTATTCATTACTTTACACCTACAGACACTTGGCACCTTTCCCGAAGCAGGAATAAATATAAATATTTATTAACCCTAACCCCACAACATGTAATATCCTTGAGCCTGGTGTTCGCCACACTGCCAGAGGTAATGCTTTTACTGTTATGCAGACCTGTGGTTTGATGCCATTCTAGGAACAAGTTAGGGGTCAATGGTTTTCAAGACTGAGCAAGGACAGTGTTTACAAAAGGTGTTGTATCCTGCTCTAAACACATATAGTCACTGGACAGACATACTATCTTACTCATGATTATATTATGGTTTTTAAGTAGATGTGCAAACTACAATTAAGAGTGGTACACTTGTTAATACACCGCACGAGCACAGAGGCGCACTATTCCCATTGTCAGCAGCACGCTGTTCACCACATCACTTATGTGATGTGTCAGCCAGTATGATAGACATTAACACACCATGACAGCATAATTCACTCTCCTTCAGCAAGCAGAAAAAAAGGGCATAATTCATATATTTCAATTGGCATTCACATGAGACACTATACTCCAGTCAAAGTATGCACATAACACACCACAAGTTACAAACAATGAACGTGACCACAGTCACAATATTGACAGTGTAAACAGCCAGTATTTGGAGGCAGTACAGTGCAGTGTTTTAAGGCTCTGAGCTGCAAATCTGGTGACATTCGGCAGACCAGACCTGGGTTTGAATCCCACAGATTCAACTTGCATACTGTGTGACCTCTGAGCAAGTCACTTAACCTCCTTGTGCTCCCAGGTTGCTCCTGTAAAAGCTTTCAGCTTAGTGTGCTATACCTGGTTAAACAACTAAATAATCATAAACTTGCTAAGCACAGTACTACTAGCAAAGGAGTGAACACCTTGGTTTATTCCTTCCTTGCAATACACACCTCTTGCACATTATGCATATTACATCACAGACCAGAGGAATACATTAGGCAACCTGCAGGGACACCATGTGCCCACAACAAGTGTGTGACTACACAGTGCACTATTATTCATGGACGTCACAGGTCAGTATAAGGCCAATACCACACATACCTCAGTATGCCTACCACTGCTGCAATGATCACAGCTGTCACTATTGTGCAGCAACAATATACAACATAACAGCTGCAGTATGATGCAAAACATTTCATTAACAGCAGGCTGAAAAGTGTGTGACACTCCACTACATAGCATTCCAAACAGAAGCACTACATGCCTCTCAACTGTCCATGATTCTCAGGGACGTCCCTGTGCTGGACACAATCCTTTACTGTGTGCCTCCAAAGAGTAGCGTGTTACAGAGTAAACAGTGAGGATCCCATAATCCGAAGGTATGTGGGGAATGTGAACAAATACATTCACATGTGGGTCTCGTCAACAGCTGCATTGGCACAACAGGAATCTTTTCCTGATAAGTTCCGTTTATGATGTGTGTTAGACTGTGAAAAATAGAGCTGGGCTAAGACAATCTGTCTGCCTCTCCATGACTTTTAAGATACGGACTTGCCTGAGCCCCAGTGTAATATGAGAACGTAATGAGTGCCAGTGATCGCCGGAGCAAGCTGATCAAACAAAGAACATCACGGAGGATTAATTTATGGCTGGGTTAGATCACGTACAACAGGAATAGTCATAGTGGGTTAACACAGCGAGCACAGTTTAGGGAGAAGGAGAAAATCACGACTGAACCAGTTAGCAGTGAAAGTTAATGGCAGGAAACGGAATAACAATCCCCTGAAGAAAGTGAGTACAAGTCAAAGGGCACATTATTTAACATTACCGAGAAAACAACGATGTAAGGTCCAGTATCTTTCTCAACAGTGCAGACTGTCACCTCAATATTCAGTACCGCTAGCGGAACAAGCACAGGAAGGGGTCAGGAAGTAAAACAGAATACGCACTGGGACGCTGGGGAGGAGCGCAGCTAAAGTACAGGGAGCAGCCATATTTCCTGTAGCGCTACTATGTCAAACTCTAAAGATTTATATTTAATAAACAAAGCATCACAGGCGGAAAATAATTTCAGATATGTGAACCGGAATTATGAATGCATAATTACAGTACAAAAAAATAATTTCAGTATTTACTTCCTGGTTTGGTAGTACTGCTGCTTTAATAAGTTTTAATAATACAACACCACACCTTGTATTTGGTGCTCCATACTCTTTTTTTTTTTTTAATTTCCTTTGAAATATAGCCTTCCAATCTTGGACTACCACTTGAAACACTGGGACTACCATTTTTTGCTAGGCCAGTTGTCCTGGACTAGCATGTAATTTAGAAATTTGTCGATCCCTGGTGTACATTCCCAGAGAGTAAAAGAAGGATGATAATTAGCTTTTTAGGCAATGTTTCCAGTATTCCCTCAGTCTACGAATGTATCTGCACTTTCGGGGCTTGAGCATTAATGCCCTAGTTCTAGAGGGGTGTATCCAGAGTATTATAGTTACAGGTGCTAGTGTAGGGGTAGGTGGCCAGCTCTGCTGTGAAGAGGGGTTGCTCATAGTTCGGCCGTAGCATTGATCATTCAGTTCCCCCATTGTACCAAAAGGCTGAACTAATGGAGTGCATACTTTTAGTTGCCCAAGAAGGGGTGTTAGCCTTGATGACTCATCTTCAACCTCTATCAAGTTTTGGTAGAAGCATAATTAACAGCACCCACAAGAACTTGGAAGTATCCAGGGTCGCTGGTGTTCTACCCGGGTACATTTTCGGTGAGGGGGTATCTGTCACTTTAAGATAGAGAGAGAAGGCACCTTTGCTAATGGTTTGAACGGTGCTCAGATTAGGGAAAGTGCATTTAAAGAGTGTCGGGGTGGGGAAAGATGGGTGGGAGAAAATCCAAATGCAGTTTCAAATACAGTAGTTTCAGCTACCGAGTAGAGCAGGAGAAGGCAGTAAAAAGTGGGCTAGGTGAGGAGTCAGTAGAGATGGCAGAGGCTGAGGAATCATCCTGTCACTGGCTCTGGTGTGGAGAAGAGGGCCAATCAAATTCACAGCTTTGAATGCTGCTGCATATCTTGTTCTCCGGTGTCAGTTTGTAGGCAGATAACAGTCGGCTGCAGGAGAGCCGAAAGCCACACTGCGGGAAGGGAGGCGTCGTCCGGTCAAGGGAAGAGATCTGAAAGGGAAGAGCAGGAGAGAGGTTAGGGGATTAAAAGTAGCCTGAGGTGCAGCCCACAGCTAAATCGGTGGGTGGAACAGGTAAGTAAACAAAGGGCAGGGTAGTGATAGCAGTGAGGGTGAGGAGAAAGAAACAAAAGATTAATTTAATGAGGGCAGGCAGTGCCTCCGTGCCTGGGAGTAGTTAGCCCAGATATTAGGTAGTTGGGGAGGGGGTGGACTGGGAGGGAGAGAATGAGAGAGGGATAGAGAGCAAGTGCAGGCAGAGAGGGTAGAAGGGTTCAGCAAAGGCAGAGTGGAGCTCTAAGCCTGGCATCAGTAACAACAGTTTATACAGATAGTAATTCAGCTATGCTAGTAACAAAAAACAGACTATAGCGATTCAAATAAAATTTGCAAATATTCAAATGCAGTTTCAAATACAGTAGTTTTAGCTACTGAGTAGAGCAGAGGAAGGCAGTAAAGAGTGGGCTAGGTGAGGAGCCAATAGAGATGGCAGTGGCTGAGGAATTGTCCAATCACTGACTCCAGCATGGAGAGGAGGGTCAGTCAGATTCACAGTTCTGAATCCTGCTGCATACCTTGTTCTCCAGTGTTGGCATGCAGGAGGATCACGGTCGGTGGAAGGAGAGCTGAAAGCCGCATGGCGATTAGGGAGTTATCACCCAGTCAAGGGCAGTGATCTGAAAGTGATGAGCAGGAGAGATGTTAGGGGATTAAATGTGGCTTGAGGTACGGCCCACAGCTAAATCAGTGTGTGGGACAGGCAAGTAGACAAAGGGCAGGTTAGTGATAGCAGTGGGGGTTGGGGGAAGAAAGAAAAGGGATTAAGTTGTTGACAGCAGACAGCACTTCCGCTCCTGGGAGTAGTTAGCCCAAAGATGAGATCGCTGGGGGAGCGGGGGGGGGGTTCAATTACCCTGTTTAAAAAGAAATCTTATAAAAGAGAAGAGAGAGGTGAAAAGCTAGCCAGACCGATAGAAGGACTGAAAGTGGGAGCAAGGAGGGTCCTGAGCTAATGAAATCACTGTGAGGAGCTGGTTTGCAGCAAAGGAACTGGGTCCTGCATTTCTCCACAGGGGACTTGGACTTCAGCCTCGGTGGATATGGGAAATTGACACAGACACTAAGGAATCCTTCACAAAAGAGCTGAAATTGAGGTGAAATGAACTGAGTCGAGACTACTGACACGGGAGGTGCAGGGAACTTGATCTTGGACTACTGACGCTGGAGGTGCTGGGGACTTGGACTTGGACTTGGACTTGAACTTGAACTTGGTGGCTATAGTTATTAATTCTTGATGCCTATGGTTTGCACATGCTTTATTATTTCTAAAAAGTCTTGACTGTGGGTTGGGGCTGAGGGTCGGGGGCCCAAAAATACATAAGGGTGATTTTAGAACTGTATCTAATGTGTCTAAGTATCACAAAAGAAATGGTAGGGCAGCACAGATGGAGGGGCAACCAAGGGAGGGGGATCTTTGGCAGGGTGGTGGGGTGCTGTGGCTGTGGAACGGCTATGATCCTAAATTGGGCTTGGAGGATGGGGGGCTGTATGATGTGTAAGCAATTCACTCAGCTGAGGGAGGAAGTGGCCAGACTAAGGTGGGGGTTAAATGGGGGGGGATGCTGGGTAAAGAGGGTAGAGAGACAGGGACGGTATAAGCCAAGGAAGGAGTGGAAAGGGCTGAGTGGATTCACTGGAGGATCAGTTACACTGTTCCGGAAGTCAAGGGTTTGGGAGGGAGAGGATGGAAGGGGATCCAGAGAGGATAGACCAGAGGTGGAAACAGACAGCAACAACTCCAGATTTGGGACAGGGACGCCTGAGACAGGAGGAAAGGGTTCAGTGGGAACTGACAGCAGGAAGTCTAGAGGTACAAAAATGATGCCTGTAGCTAGAGAAAATGGGTCAGCCAGGGATCAGGAGGCGTGGAAGACAGCAGGCTCAGGAAAAGGCAGACGGATTCCCAGTATGAAGGACAATGCAGGCATAGGTGAAATGGGCCAGAGGGCAGAAGTAACAAATAGTTTTGCCCCCCTAGGTATTTTAGTCGTGGACACTGGAGAAGAAGGGGTCCATCGAGGCCATCAGAGAAGGGGTGCAGAGCGGCTGGGGACATGGGGAGATCTCAGGTGCAGTGGAAGGGGGGAGGGGGGCAGGCACATTGCATGCAGGGGAAGGGGTGGAGGAGGGGACGGGCCCATTAGGGACACACCAGAGGGTGGCACTAGGGGAACTGTACATAAGAAAAGGGGCAGGAGGGAAGCACTGGAAGAGCTGGAGTTGAGCTCCTGGGAGGCTGTAAATAAATGGGAGGAAACCCTGCAGGGCAGGAGCTGCAGTAGGAGGGTGGGGCATGCACTGGGCAGGGTACAGGAGAGGGGAAACATGCAGACAGGGCAGGTGGTGAGGAGGAAGACTTCCCCAAGTGGGGTACGATGCTCAAAACCTTCTGCAAAGATGGGCGGGACAGGAACAGGTGGAGTGGGATCAAGCACAGTTGGCACAATCTCGTACAGTGATGCAGACAGGGGAAGGCCAGGAGCATGTGGGGGGGCAGGTGAAGTTGGCTAATACTCAAGCAGTGATGCAGGAGGGGTTTGCAGGGATGAAGGAAGCCAGGCGGAAGTACAAGGGATGAAGAGGTACAGGAGGAGGGAGTCTGAGGAAAGGCTAAAGGGAGAGGGTGAAGAGGGACAGATGCTGGGTGTGGGTAAAAATCAGGATAGGTTAAGTGATGGGGAACAAAAGATGAGCAGGGGCAGAAACCAAGTCAGGATGGAACATGAGGAGGAGTGCAAAGGGAGCCAAACCCTTCGAGACAAAGCTAGAGGCCAAAAGGACACCCAGGAAGCAGGGGGCAGTTGGGTGGCACTCTTGGGGGACTCAGTAATTAAGGGGCTAAAATTGGGAAGGAAGGGAGCAAAAAACAATGCAGTATGGGTACAGTGCATGCCAGGGATGATGGCGCTGGAGGTGAGGCATCATATTCCTTCCTGGGGTAAGCAGCAGGATGAAAGAACACATCTGGAGTTTCACCTGGGCACAAATGACTTGAAGGGGAACAGTCTGATGGAGGTACAGGCAAGGTTCGAGGAACTTGCTTGGTTCTATAGGAGCAGCACTGTTTTTCCTTCTATTTCCTTCTCTGAGTTGTTGCCAGTACCAAGAGCGAGCACACCCAGGAAGGAGAAGATAAGGGCATTCAGCAATTGGCTACAAGGTTGGTGTAGTCTAATGGGGTTCGGCTGGATAGGTGACTGGGGCTCTACATGGGAGGAGGAGGGGCTGTATGCCCAAGACAGGCTGTACCTGAGCTCTTCAGGGGCAGCTGCACTAAAGAGTAAACTGGGTGACTTCATGGCAAAGAAGTTCAATTTAAACTAAGGGGGGGTGGCTAAGGACAGGGCCATCCTTACATGAGGCAGAGCAGAGAGGCTATTAGCCTCCCCCCCCCAAGTCACAACACTTATCAAGAGAACACTTAGCAGCAGGGAAGGTCGGGATGGGGTTACATGTTGGAGGGCTTTGGTTGCAAATGCCAGGAGTCTGGGGAACAAAATGGGAGAACTGGAGGCCACCATGATGGAGGAGAACCTAGATATTGTAGCAGTGAGTGAGACTTGGTGGAACGAGCACCACGCCTGGAAGACAGTGATCCCAGGGTATCATTTGTTTAGGAAAGATCGGAAGGGGAAGGGGGGGAGGGGTGGCATTATATGTCAGGGAAGGGATTGGGGCCATGGAAGGGCAGGATGAAGAGGGGGAAACAGAGATAATGTGGATCAGCCTAGACAGGGGACAGGGGGAAAACCTGCGTGTTGGGGTAGTCTGTAGGCCTTCTATGCAGGGGAGGAAGGGGATAGACACTTTGTAGAATCAGTAGCAAGGATGGTATGGAGAGGGGAAATTGTGCTAGTTGGGGACTTAAACCTTCCAGACATCAAATGGGAGGCCCAGACAGCAACCCCCACAAGGAGCAGGGGCTTCTTAGAGGCTCTTCAGGGCATATTCCTGCAGCAAAGGGTCAGTGAGCCCACTAGGGGTGTAAACCTGTTGGATGTGGTCTTCACAAATGGAGACAGTGTGGAGGAGGTGGAGGTGGGGGAAGAGCTTGGCACCAGTGACCACAGGGCTGTTAGGTTCAGGGTGAGAGTGGGCAGGGAGAGGGTTAGGACGAGAACCAAGTTAATAGACTTCAGAAAGGCTGACTTTCATGGAATGAGGAAGGTAGTTAGGGAAGAAATGTTGAGGATAGGGGATATGCAGGGGGTGGAAGAATTATGGGCAGCCATCAAGAGGGGTATTTAAAGCCATGGACTCATGAATAAGAAGGGTAAGAAAGAAGAGAAGACAGAAAAGACCTCTATGGTTCACTAGAGAGGTGGCATTAGGAGTCAAGGAGAAGACTAAAGCATTCAGGAGGTACTGGAGGACACAAAAGGATGAGGACAGGGAAACCTACAGGGAAAAAAGAAAGGAGGCTGGGCAAAAGATAAGGAGAGCTAAGGAGGCCACTGAGGAGAGGATAGTGAAGCAGGCAATGGGAGGGCACAAAACCTTTAGGTATTTTGGAGAAAGGAGGAGGGCACAGCATGGGATTGGAAGGATAAGGGGGGAAGTGGAACAGTACTGGAAGGGGACTTTGAAAAAGCGGAGGCATTAAATAGCTATTTTGCCTCAATCTTCAGGAGGAAAGAGAGGGTAGGGGACCAGGACGGGGTGGGGAGGGTGACAGCCACAGGGTGGTGAGTTTGGCAGAGTTCACAGCTGAAGGAGTAAGGGAAGAGCTAGGTAGACTTAGGGTGGACAAGGCAATGAGGCCTGATGGAATACACCTAAGGGTTCTCAAGGAGGTGAAGGATGAACTGGCGCCGCATCTGGAGAGGCTGTTTAACTTGTCCTTGGTCACAGGGGTGGTGCCAACAGACTGGAAGAGGGCAGAGGTGGTCGCACTACATAATGGGGGGGGCGGAAGGATGAGGTCAAAAACTATCGTCCTATTAGTTTTACCTTGGTGGTGGGGAAGGTAATGGAAACACTACTTAAGATCAGGTTGATAGAATACTTGGAGATGAATGGCATGCAGGCAGCATGGCTTCACCAAGGGAAGGTCCTGTCAGACTAACCTGATAGAGTTTTCGATGGGTGACACAGATAGTGGACCAGGGAGGAGCAGTGGACGTGGCCTATCTGGATTTCAATAAAGCCTTCGACACCGTTCCGCATGGTGGAATGGTGCATAAGCTGGACAGACTAGGGGTGGCCCACAGGATCATCAGGTGGGTAGAAAACTGGTTGAAGGGAAGGAGTCTGACGGTGGTGGTAAATGGGACACATTCCAGGGAACAGGCGGTGACCAGTGGGGTGCCACAGGGGTCAGTGCTAGGACCAATACTTTTTAACATCTATGTTAGTGACCTAGCGGAGGGTCTGGAGGGACGATTGTGCCTGTTCGCAGATGATACAAAGGTCTGCAATAGGGTGGATTCACCTAGTAGGGTGCAAGCCATGAGGCGGGACCTGGAGTGGCTGGAGAGGTGGTCTGACACCTGGAAATTGAAGTTTAATGCACAAAAGTGCTCGCTGATGCACCTGGAGAGGAGAAATAGGAGGGAAACCTACTCCCTTGGGGGGTGATTAAGGAGAAGGAAACAGAAAGGGACCTTGGGATTATGGTATCGCATGACCTCAAGGTGGGCAGCCAGTGTAGCAGGGCGGTGGGAAAAGCAAATGGAATGTTGGCCTGCATTGCGAGGGGTTTTAATAGCAGGAAGAGGGAGGTGCTAATGCCATTATACAGAGCCATGGTCAGGCCGCATCTAGAGTATGGGGTGCAGGTCTGGAGGCCTCACCTATGAAGAGATGTTGAGTTGATGGAGAGGGTACAGAGAAGGGCAACCAAAATGGTACGAGGGATGCAGGATATACCCTATGAGAGAAGATTGAGAGAAACATAGAAACATAGAATTTGACGGCAGATGAGGACCGCTTGGACCACCTAGTCTGCCCATTTTCCTACCTAACAGATAAGCTGCAGATCCTAGTTAACCAACAGCTTACTTCCTCCTACCCCCCACTAGGACTGCCTTATGTCTGCCCCATGCATTCTTGAATTCCCCCACTGTTCTTGACTCCACAACCTCCTCAGGGAGGCTGTTCCATGCATCCACAACTCTCTCTGTGAAAAAATACTTCCTCACATTACCTCTGAGCTGTCCCACCTCTATCTTCAAATTGTGCCCCCTTGTTCTTGCACATCTCTTTTTCTGAAAGATGCCACCCTCTTGGACTTGTTGATTCCCTTGAGGTACTTGAAAGTTTCTATCATGTCCCCTCTCTCCCACCTTTCCTCAAGGGTATGCATATTAAGCTCCTTTAGTCTTATTTGTATGTCTTCTGGTGCAGACCCTGCACCATTTTGGTTACCCTCCTCTGGACAGCCTCCACTCTGTCTATGTCTTTGCGGAGATGGGGTCTCCAGAACTGCACATAGTACTCCAGATGGGGTCTCACCAACTGTCTGTACAGAGGGATAACAACTTCCTGTTTTCTGCTATTGATGCCTCTCCCTATGCATCCCAGTATCCCCCCAGCCTTCCTTACTGCCTTCTCACATTGCTTGCCCACCTTTAGGTCATCTGATATAATTACCCCCAGGTCCCTTTCCATTTTTACTGTTGTCAGTATCTCAGCCCCCATTGTGTACTCTTCCCCTGGATTTTTGTTTCCCAGGTGCATTACCTTGCCCTTCTTTGCACTGAATCTGAGCTGCCATACATTTGACCATTCCTCCAACCTTGCCAAGTCCCTTCTCATCCTTTCCACTCCATCTGGTGTATCAACCCTGTTGCAGATCTTTGTGTCGTCTGCAAAGAGACATACTTTTCCTTCCAGTTCGTCTGCAATGTCACTTATAAAGACATTAAAAAGGAACGGTCCTAGTACTGAACCCTGCGGTACCCCGCTAGTAACCCTCCTTTCTTGACTGTGGACTCCATTTACTACTACCCTTTGCGTCCTGTTGTCTAGCCAATTTTTTATCTAGGCTACCACCTTGGGACCCACTCCAAGGCTGGCTAACTTGTGTATTAATCTTTTGTGTGGGACTGTATCAAATGCCTTGCTAAAATCTAGGTAAGCCATGTCCACAGCCCCTCCCTGCTCTACTACTTTGGTCACCCAGTCAAAGAAATCTATTAGATTCGTCTGACACGACCTTCCCATCATGAATCCATGCTGCCTTGAGTCCTGTGCCCCACTGGCCTCTAGGTACTCAACAATTCTTTCCTTCAGAAGTGATTCCATCATTTTCCCTACCACTGAGGTCAAACTAACTGGTCTATAGTTTCCTGCCTCTGTACTGCTCCCACTTTTGTGAAGAGGAATCACATCCGCCCTCCTCCAGTCCTCAGGTATCACTCTATCCTTCCATGATTTGTTAAAGAGAGTAGTCAGCGGTGTCACTAGTTCTACCCTTAGTTCTTTTAGAATTCTTGGGTGAGTCAGATCAGGCCCCATTGCTTTGTCCACCTTCAATTTTATTAGTTCTTTCAGAACCCTTTCTTCTGTAAATGGACTGGTATCGACCCCCGTCTTCAGAGTGTTTCTCTTGTTTGGTTTAGGTACCTCCCCCACCTTTTCCTTTTTGAATACTGAGCAGAAATATTTGTTCAGTATCACTGCTTTTTCACTGTCACCCTCTACCCACATTCCCTTCCCTTTATTAAGCCTCAGTATTCCTCTTTTGGTCTTTCTTCGCTCCCTAATATACCTATAAAAGGTCTTATCCACCTTCTTAACAGAGTTGGCTATCCTTTCCTCGGTTTGGGCCTTTGCTATTCTGACTGCCTTCCCAGCCTCTTTCTGCTTTAGCTGATAAAGTTCTCTGTCCTGCTCCTTCTGTGTTTCCTTGTAGTTCCTGAATGCTATCATTTTCTCCTTAACCTTTCCTGCCACCTCTTTTGAGAACCATAGCTGTTTTTTTCCTTCATTATGTTTTGTTGATTTACTTTACACAAAGGCTTGTTGCCTCTGTGATGGCTGTTTTGATTACTCCCCATTGTCCCTCCACCCATCCTTCTTGCCTGTTTGCTAGTGCTTCTCTGAGGCACTCTCTCATTTTCCCAAAGTCAGCCCTCCTGAAGTCCAATACACTTGCTTTTGTATGGCTTGACTGTATGGCTGTGTTTATCGTGAACCACACTGTTTGGTGGTCGCTTGTTCCCAGATGGCTACCCACTTCTAAATCTGAGATTCTTTCTCCGTCCCCATTTGAGAGTACCAGGGTTAAGATTGCTCCCTCCTGAGTGGGTTCCAGTACTAGCTGTCTGAGGCATACCCCCCGTAGGGCATCAAGAATGACCCTGCTCTTGGATGTGCCTGCAGCAAAGGTGTTCCAGTTAACATCTGGCATATTCAGGTCCCCCATCAACAATATCTCCCCTTTTTCTACCATTCTAAGGAAGCCTTCTATCATTTCCTTGTCCATTCCCTCCCTGAGATGGGTGTCTGTATACAACCCCCATGCAGATTGTGGTGCCATTTCCTGTCTCCAGGGTGACCCAGAGTGTCTCATCTGCTCCCTGTTTACTCTTTAGTTCTGTTGGTTTGATCCCTTCCTTTACATAGAGAGCTACTCCTCCTCCTCCTCCTCTTTACCCTCCCTGTCCCTCCTGTAGATTGTGTATCCTGGTATGTTGACATCCCAGTCATGGTTCTCTGTGTACCATGTTTCTGTGACTGCCACAATATCCAGGCAACCCTCTTCCATCAAGGCCACTAGTTCAGGGAGCTTGTTACACAGACTACGGGCGTTGGTACTTATCACCCTCCACTTTTTGATGGCCTTACCCCATTTGGCCCCATTCCTGTCCTTACTACCTTTGCCTTTTTTCACATTTACCTCTGTCCTGCTCCCTAATGACTTCTTTACCTTGGTGTTTGCCTCACTAATTATTGTGTTTTGTGGGGGGAGGCTGGGATATCCCTGCTCCTTTTCAGTGCCTCCCCCCTTATCTAGTTCAAATGCTTGCCAATGAAGCATTTAAACCTCTCACCTAGGATCCTGGTTCCCCCCCTGGACAGATGCAGATCATCACACCAGTATAGGTCTGCATCCCGCCAGGTGGCTCCCCAGTCCCCAGTGAAGCCAAAACCCTGAGCTTCACGCCAGTTTTTCAACCATTCATTGAATTCCCTAGTGAAGAGTACCCTAGCATCACCCATGCCATAGACAGGCAGCACCTCCGAGAAGGTTACTGTATGCACTACTTGTCTAAGTCCCCTCCCCAACTCTACAAACTCCTCTTGCACTGCTCTGATCCCATTTCTGATTTAATTTGTACCCTCTGGAGACTAGGAGGGAGAGGGGGGACATGATTGAAACCTTTAAGTATCTGAAGGGAATAAATAAGGTGGAGGGAAATAGCTTGTTCAAATTGAAGAAGGGAGCGAACTTGAGGGGACATAGCCTCAAACTGGAAGGTGGGCAATACAGAGGTAATGTCAGGGGCAGTTTTTCATGGAGAGGGTGGTGGAGGCGTGGAACAAGCTGCTGGAGGAGGTAGTGGCAGCTGAAACTGTGGAGGGGTTCAAGAGGGCTTGGGATAGATTTAAGGGGTTGGGAAAAGAGGGTGGAAGCATAACAGAAGGGGGGAGGTAGGGTGCTAGACAGACTAGATGGGCCGTGGCGCCTTTCTCTGCCGTCACATTTCTATGTATCTGTGTATCCGTGTACTTAGTTTAGTTTTTTGGTTTTGTTGGATTTCACTGTTTGGACAGTCTATGCTTGAAACCATTTTGTATTTTTCATTTAAGTTTTATTCTATTGTTATTGAGAATGATGAAACGCTACTTGTGAATTTTACAACTGCTTCTGGTTTTCTTATGCTTCCTGACCTATGTGACCTATGCCTCAATGACAGATGGCGTTAGCCTAAATGTGATTTACACCATGCATACTCTGTGAACTAAGAGGTGTGTGCATTCTTAGATTCATAGATGGAGGCGTTAGCCCATTGAGAACTCACCATCGGCTTTTCAGCGGTGGAAGGTATATCTCCTGACACCCATATAGAAATCTAGCCTTTTTTTGAATTGTTCCACATTTTCACTTGTGACAATATCTGCAGGGAGTGTGTTTCATATGGGGGGGGGGCACCCTCAGATTAAAAAATCTGGTACGCTTAGTGGTTTTACATAGGAAGGTTTTAAACTTAAAATTATGGGATCTTGTTTTGTTATTTGGTAGATGTCTTACTAGACCAGTTGTGTTTAGCTTGTATTCATTTTCAAGGGCCTTGTAGGTGTAAATCAGGTCACCCCTTAGGGCTCTATATTCCAATGAAAATAACTCAAGCAATTTGAGTCTGGTCCCATAATCTTTGTTAGACATATTTTGAATCCTTTTAGTTACCTTATGCTGTACCCTTTTTGTCATACTTTGGCATCCTATTGATGTTGGAACACAAAATGGAGCACAATAATCCAAATGTGGACGCACAAGGCTAGTATATAATGGCAGAATAACCTTGGGATTTCTGCTTTTGATACGTTTCAGAATGTTTCCTCAGATGGCGTGGCATTTTTTAACTGTTTTGTTGGTATGTGGATTGGTACTAGACTTGTGCATTGGTACTAGATTTGGTACCAGGGTAGTACAGAAGAAAGGTATGGATTCTGCAACAGCAAGTCCAGGTGTGTTCACCAGAAGAATGGCAACCAACAAGCAGAGACAAAAGTCCACACTGAGACTATGCAGCCAGAACCAGTGATGGAAGAACAGGCAGGGACAGAAGCTGAAAGCCTGTCTGCCTTCTTCAGATGGTGGGCTGTACAACAGAGAGAGACAGAGAAGCAAAGAAGAGATGTAGATGTAGTGAAAGGAGCAGCAGAGAAGAAAAGTAATGCAGTGTCAGGAACAGTGATGGCTGGATGCTTTGCAAGCTAGCAAAGCTGCAGGATCTGGCATAGATCTAGCAGGGCAACGAACACAAACAACTTAAAAGACATTCAGCTTGCAAAGTTGTGTCCCACGGATAATAGTGAATCATGCCTGATAACTTCTGAAAGGTTGCCGTAGCGGGCCAGTGACCAAAGCAGCAATGGACAATCAGGCTGGTACCTTACCTGACAGATAAAGCCCAACTTGCCTACAGCAATATGAACACTGCACAGTCAGAAAACTGTGCCTTTGTGAAAAGAGAAATCCTTAAGAGATATGACATTTCAGGAGAGATCTAGAGGCAAAGATTCCAGTCCCAGAAATACAACTCAAAGTAAACAATCCTCGAGATGTTTTCAGCCGACTCAGATAACTCCTTATTAAATGGGCCCAACCAGAAGGTGAAATAGTTCCACAGATCATCAACATATTTGCAGTGGAGCAATTCATCAATGTCCTTTGCACAGACGTGCAGCTTTGGGTGAAAGAACACCGATCAGAAAATGGAGAAAAGGCCATTTCTTTGGCTGAGGACTATAAGGTGGCCAGACAGACCACGCAGCTGCAAAGCAACAACCACGGACTGGTAAGACTTTCTTTTTCTCGATTTTAATCCAGGTCAGACAAAAACTCTGGTGGGGGTAACAAATCTGCACCCAAATACTCTTTTGCTATAACTGTAATAAGCCAGGCTATATTGCAAGCAACTACCATAAAAATAAGGAGGTTAACACTGGAGCAGATTGGGGCAAGTATTTAACAAACATCAAGATGGGCGATTAGACTGTAATGGGACTTATTGATTCAGGAAGCAAAAAAGACTTTAGTGCACACTGAAGTGCTGGGAAAACACTATGCAAAAGGACCAGGTACTGGTGTTATCTGCATCCACAGGGTCACTCGATACTATCCCATCTCCCAAGTGACTCTGAATATTAATGGGATGTTGCACCAAATAAAAGTGGGGCTAGTAACCAAGTTACCCGTACCTGTGATTATTGGAAAGGCCTTTCCAGGATTTCTTGAGTTAATCACAGAGGGAGTAAACCCTGCAGTTTCAGCAGCTGGGATGACAAGAGCACAGGCAAAGAAACTATCAGATGGTAGGGACTCTTTTCCTTTCAGTGATTTTGATTTGGACTTGGTTTAGCAAAGCTCCATGATCCAGAAGTCCAGGAAAGAAAGAAGATGCCTGAAGAAACTGGCAACAAAATACTGATGGACATAAAGGGTTAACATATGAAAATACTGACACTAAACTGATAACTGTGAGTTTCTTTCAGAACACACTAACAATGTTTAGGGTCTAAGGGTGAAACATAAACAGGGTGAACCTATGTTTTTAAAATGTAATGGGCTACTGTTCAGAGTTTGTGTTCATCTTTAGACATTGGAATAGACAGAACAATTGGTTATACCCAAAAAGTATAGAACAGAGTTGTTACAGATAGCACATGATAGTCCTATGGCTGTTCACTTGGGAAGGGACCGCACCCTTGCTAGATTGCTGTACAGATTTTACTGGGCTGGAATTCATGAAGATCTTGCTAACTAATGCAGTTAGTGTGCTGAATGTCCAAAAGTAGCCCCAGTGACTAAAAAAAAATACAAGGTGCCCCTACCTTTGATAGATGTTCCTTTTGAGAGAATTGCAGTGGATGTGCTTGGCCCTTTAGACAAAAGTAAAAAGGGTAATCTGTTCATTTTGGTAATATGTGATTATGTGACAGGAAGGAGGCAGTCCAGAGGAGGGCAACTAAAATGGTGCAGGGTCTGCACCAGAAGACATAAGAAGAGAGACTTAAAAATCTTAATATGTATAGCCTCGAGGAAAGGCGGGAGAGGGGAGACATGATAGAAACGAAAGTTTCAAGTATCTCAAGGAAATAACAAAGTTCAAGTGGCTACCATCTCTCAAAAAAAGAGGTGTGCAAGAACAAGGGGGTACAATTTGAAGATAGAGGGGGGACGGTTCAGAGGTAATGTGAGGAAGTATTTTTTCATATAGAGGGTTGTAGATGCATGGAACGGCATTCCTAAGGAGGTTGTGGAGTGAAAAACAGTGGTGGAATTCAAGAGTGCATGGGACAGTCATAAGGCAATTCTAGTGGGGGGGGGGAGGAGGAAGTAGGCTGTTGGTTAACTAGGATCTGCAGCTTATCCACTAGGTAGGGAAATGGGCAGACTGGGTGGGCCAAGTGGTCCTTATCTGCCATCAAATTCTATGTTTCTATGCTACTCGATACCCAGACGCAGTTCCAGTGCATACTGACACAACCCCAAACATAATAGTAGAGCTGGCTAACATTTTCAGCAGAGTGGGCATATCTAAAGAGATGATTACTGATCAGGGCAGTAACTTTGGTACTGCATTGCTGAAGGAGCTGTACCAATGACTAGGTATCACTGCCATAAGAAACTCCCCTTATCACCCTCAGATAGACGGCCTTGTTGAGTGTTTTAATCAAACCCTAAAACACATGCTAAAAGGGTTTGTGTAAGAAGGGAAAGATTGGGACCAATACTTACTGTACCTGCCTTTTGCTTAGAGGCAGGTGCCGCAAGCATCAACAGATTTGTCGCCATTTGAAATGCTATATGGTAGACAACCTAGAGGGCTGCTAGATGTAATAAAAGAAGCATGGGAAAAGAAGCCCACTCAGAAACAATCCCCACTCAGAAACAATTTATTACATCTTATATGTGTGCCCTGAGACAAAAGCTGGCAAAATATGTTGAAATTACCCATAGTAATTAGGAAGAGTCCCCAAACCAGAGAAGGCGTATTATGATTATTGGGTAAAAGAAAAGGTTTTTGAGCCAGGTGAAAAGGTCTTGCTGCTGTTACCCACTACAGAAAACAAACTGTTAATGAAGGGGCAAGGGCTTATATGGTGCATAGACTTACTGGCACAGTTAACTATGAAACTGAGACCCCTGACAGGAGAAGTCTCTATCAAAATATATCATGCTAACCTCCTAAATAAATGGGTTGAAAAAAACACCATAGGCTGCTTGCTAGTTTACCAGAAACTGATAAAGAAGATATTGATATAGCTTATGACAGACTGGAACAAATTGTATCTGCTGATGCTGTACATGTGAATATTTCCTTAACCTCTGAACAAACCGCTGAAATTCATAACTTATTAAAGACATTTAACAGCACTTTTACCACAGTGCCAGGCCGAGCAAAAGGGGTCGAATATGGAATAATGACAGGGAATGTTCACCATATTAGACAAAAGATATACAGATTACCAGAGCAGTTAAGAGCTGATGTGGTTAAGGAAATACAAAATCTGAAAAAGAGTTGGGTATCATAGAAGAGTTGAAAAATGCTTGGCCATCACTGATGGTGACTGTACATAAAAAGGAAGGTGTATGAATCAGCCTTGATTTTAGGAAATGTAACTGTCAGAATTTGGCAGTTATCTTATGCCCAGAACGGATGATTTGGTGGACAGATTAGGGAGTGCCAAGTGCATCAGTACCCTTGATCTCACCAAGGATTACTGGCAAATTCTTCTAAGTAAAGAATCCAGCGACAAAACTACATTTGCCACTCTTATTGGATTCTTCCAGTTCACCACCATACCGTTTGGTTTACATGGTGACCCACTACATTCCAGCAGTACATGGATGCAATTTTAACTACCCACACTGGTTAGTGTGCTGCTTACCTGGCTGATGTACTGTACAGTCCAGACTGGAAAAACTACCTGGAACACCTATGGGCAGTTATCCAATCTATCAAAAAGGCAGGTCTGACAATTAATCCTACCAAGTGTGCATTGGGCATGCAGAAGACCAGATATTTGGGTTATATTTTGGGATATGGAGATGTAAAGCCAGAGATTTCTAAGATAGAAGCTGTGGTTAACAGTCCTATCCCTAAAACAAAGAAACATGTCAGGTCATTTTTAGGGGTTGCTTGTTACTATTAGAGATTTGTTCCCAGCTTTGTCCAGTTGGCTACTCCCCTCACTGAACTCATCCAGAAGCAAATGATTTGATACCTTTTGATGGACCAGCATAGAGGTAACAACAAGAACAGAGTGCTCTAGCTTTACTATAGAAACATAGAATTTGACAGCAGATAAGGACCGCTTGGCCCACCTAGTCTGCCCGTTTCCCTACCTAACGGATAAGCTGCAGATCCTAATTAACCAACAGCCTACTTCCTCCTACCCCCCACTAGAATTGCTTTATGTCTGTCCCATGCATTCTTGAATTCCCCACTGTTTTTGACTCTATGACCTCCTCAGGAAGGCTGTTCCATGCATCTACAACCCTCTCTGTGAAGAAATACTTCCTCACATTACCTCTGGGACATCCCCCCATCTTCAAATTGTGCCGTCTTGTTCTTGCACATCTCTTTTTCTGAAAGATGCTACCCTCTTGGACTTTGTTGATTCCCTTGAGGTATTTCAAAGTTTCTATTATGTCCCCTCTCTCCCTCCATTCCTCGAGGCTATACATCTTAAGCTCCATTAGTCTTTCTTCATATGTCTTCTGGTGCAGATCCTGCACCATTTTAGTTGCCCTCCTCTGGACAACCTCCACCCTGTCTATCTCTTTGCGGAGATGGGGTCTCCAGAACTGTACACAGAACTGCAGATGTGATCTTACCAACTGTCTGTACAGAGGGCCAACAACTTCCTGTTTCCTACTGGTGATGCCTCTTCCTATGCATCCCGGTATCCCCCCAGCCCTTCTGACTGCCTTCTCACATTGCTGGTCCACCTTTAGGTCATCTGATATGACTACCCCCAGATACCTTTCCATTTTTGTAGTTGTCAGTATCTCACCCCCATTGTGTACTCTTCCCCTGGGTTTTTGTTTCCCAGGTGCATTACTTTGCACTTCTTTGTGGTGAATCTAAGCTGCCATACATTTGACCATTCCTCCAACTTTTCCAAGTCCCTTTTCTTCCTTTCCACCCCACCTTGCGTATCAACCCTGTTGCAGATCTTTGTGTCATCTGCAAAGAGACATACTTCCCCTTCTAGTCCCTCTGCAATGTCACTTATAAAGACATTAAAATGGACCAGCCCAAGTACTGAACCCTGTGGTACCCCACTAGTAACCCTCCTTTCTTCACTGTGGACTCCTTTTACTATTACTCGCTGTGTCCTGTTGTCTATCCAGTGTTTTATCCAGGCTGCCACCCTGGGACCCACTCCCAGGCTGGCTAATTTGTTTATTAATCTTTTGTGTGGGACTGTGTCAAATACCTTGCTAAAGTCTAGGTATGCCATGTCCACAGCCCCTCCCTGGTCTACTACTTTGGTCACCCAGTCAAAGAAATCAATTAGATTTGTCTGACATAACCTTCCTGCTGTGAATCCATGCTGCCTTGGGTCCTGTGCCCCACTGGCCTCTAGGTACTCAACAGTTCTTTCCTTCAAGAAGTGATTCCATCAGTTTCCCTACCACTGAGGTCAAACTGACAGGTCTGTAGGTTCCTGCCTCTGTCTTGCTCCCACTTTTGTGAAGGGGACTCACATCCACCCTCCTCCAGTCCTCAGGTACCACTCCATCCTCCCATGATTTATTAAAAAGGGTAGTCAGTGGTGCTACTAGTTCTTCCCTTAGTTGTTTTAGAATTCTGGAGTGAATCCCATCAGGCCCCATTGCTTTATCCACCTTCAGTTTTAAGAGTTCTTTCAGAACCCTTTCTTCTGTGAAAGGACTAATATCAACCTCGTATCCAGAGTGCTTCTATTGACTGGATTAGGTATCTCCCCTTGCTTTTCCATTGTGAATACTGAGTAGAAGTATTCTTTAGGTATCCCTGCTTTTTCACTGTCACTCTCTGCCCAACCACCTTCCTCTTTATTCAGCCTCAGTATCCCTGCCTTAGTCTTTCTTTGCTCCCTAATGTACCCATAAAAAGTTTTTTCCCCCTCTCTTAACCGAGTTGGCTATCTTTTCCTCAGTTTGGACCTCTGCTGTTCTGACTGCTTTCCCCACTTCCTTCTGCTTTAACCGGTACAGTTCTCTGTCCTGCTCCTTCTGTGTTTCCTTATACTTCCTGAATGCTGTCTTTTTTCTCCCCTACCTTCCCCGCCATTTCTTTTGAGAACCATAGTGTTTTTTTCTTTCGTTTTGATTTGTTTATTTGCTTCACACAAAGGCTTGTTGCCTCTGTGATGGCGGTTTTGATGTTTCCCCATTGTTGCTCCATCCCACCTTCTTGCCTGTTTGCTAGTGCTTTTCTGAGGCACTCTCCCATTTTGACAAAATCAGCCCTCCTGAAGTCCAGTACCTTCGCTTTTGTGTGGCTTAACTCTACAGCTAAGTTTATCATGAACCACACTGTTTGGTGGTCGCTTGTTCCCAGTTGGCTACCCACTTCAACATCAGAGATCCTCTCTCTGTCCCTTTTGAGAGTACCAGGTCTAAGACTGCTCCCTCCCAAGTGGGTTCCAAAACTAGCTGTCTGAGGCATTCCCCCTGTAGAGCATTGAGAATGGCCTTGCTCATGGATATGGCTGCAGCAAAGGTGCTCCAGTTAACATCTGGCATATTCAGGTCCTCCATCAGCAATATCTCCCCTTTCTCTGCCATCCTAAGGATGCCTTCTATCATTTCAGATCAAGTCCTTCATCAGAAGTGTAATGGCAGTTATTTAGAAAAAACAATACTTTTAATAACTAGATCATGCCGAAAAAAAACAGAAAAAATCCCCATTGGTTTAAAATACTCATTAAAAAAACAGAAGATGATGTCAGAGAAGCTTAACAGTACCATGTTACCTTAAACTGGGAAGGTCCCAGGGTCAAATGTGCTTGGTGCAAAACACATACAGAGAATTCTACTGCATATAAATATGATTGACATGAGATAACACTACTTGGGCAGATGGCTCTTAAATCAAGCTATGAGTGTCACAATGTGTATAAGAATGCAATTATTGAAAAACAACCCCCACCCGGATTAAAGGCATACTATAATTGTCTTAGGACTTCAAGAAGTTTCACTGTGTGTATTACAGACAAGAAATTAACAGTAAAGCTGTCTTAAAAAGACGAGTACACACTGTATGATGTGTAAAACTAGGCTGGACCCTTTACCCAGCTATACTGTCCAGCTAGTTAGTATGCCACATAAACTTCAAAAGCCTCCAGTGTAGTAACAGGACTTTATAAATGATAATGTGACTATAAATTGACAGTGTTAGTGTCAGACAAAAAAAAATTCCGTCAAGGACCACCAAGGAATTAAGACCATGCAGCCTGATATGTACTGATGTCAGTAAATTCTCAGTGTATAACAACTTGATGTACCAAAAGTGTCTAAGGAATCTGAATGAGAGATAAAAATTAAATTCTCTCCTCCTCTCCACACACAAACACACACACACACACACACGCACACACAAAACACCCTACCCCATCCCACATCCCCATAATGCAGGGGGTGGATAACTAGTTTTATGGAGATACACACACACACACACACACACACACACACACACACACACACACACACACACACTCCTAATACACCTTTATTCACATCAGTCACTGCAATTGTTTCCCAAAGGAATTCAGCTTTTGTCATGAAATCCCAAGTAAATGGGATCATGTATCTTAATATCTACATAGAAAAATGTGACACTATTTAGCCTTACTCCTATCTGCGTAGTAACATCTCCAGGGATTCTGGATAGAACCACAATGAAATAAAACTGCCACCCTCCCCAGGGTAAGGTAGCTAGAAGTAAATATAAAGTGATCAATGACTGACACACAGATTTGCATAATAAGAACTTCATCTGTGCAGTGTTCTTGGATCTAAGTAAGGCATTTGACACCATGGACCACAGCCTGCTTCTTTCATCCCTTCAGAATATGGGCTTTGATGCCCTAACCTTATGATGGTTCACAAACTATCTCTCTGGCTGATTTCAGCAAGTAAAGGCTGATGGAGAAGTCTCTTCTTTAAACCCTTGCTGAGGGACATATTGCAAGGTTCCAGTCTGGGATCCTTGCTTTTTGCTATCTATATCAACATCGACACTACCATCAATGAAGCTAAAATACATTTATTTGCAGATGACACAGTGCTTTACGTCAGCAAGCCTTCCCCTGATGCTGCTTGGAAAACCCTTCAAAGTGAATTTAGCCTGCTGCAGCTGCAGCTTCTAAACCAGAAGTTACTTCTAAATGCTAAAAAAAACCAAAGCATTGCTCCTCTCACCTCTTTCTCATGCATCTAACCCTGCTACCAACAGAACGCTTCCACATATCACCACTATTCTTGGGGAGCAATTGGAATACATAACAGAATTCAAATACTTAGGGGTCTGGTTAGACAACAAACTCTCATTCATTGATCATATAGAAGAGCTTTTAAGAAACTTAGGCAGAGACTTGGTCTTTTCTTTAGGATTAACAACCTGCTCACTAGAGACGCTAAGCTGAAGTTGGTTCAAGCCACCTTTCTTTCCTTACTTGATTATGCAGATTTCTTATATGGCCAGGGTACTGTAGGTGCTCTAGCAAAACTAGACACACTCCATCACCATGCCTTAGGGTTTGTCACAGGTTTACTGTATTCTATCCATCACTGTTCCTTGTACACGACAGTAGGATGGACATCCCGTAGCTGCAGACGAAAGAGGAATGCTGCATTCTGGACTTACAAAGCGATTATAGGAAAACTGCCTCAGTACATCTCCATCTGCCTCCCGATATGTACTCTTAGCAAGTATGCCCTGAGAAGTGCTTCCTTCATTTCTCTGTATGTATATAAGGCAAAATCACGTTTTGGCAGAGCAGCCGTAAGCTGTGTATTACCTCAGATGTGGAACAAGCTGCAAAACACCTTGAAATTAACCCACCCTATCACCCTATCTACCTTCATATCTCTTTACCTAAGTCACAACAAGGAGCCATGCACATGTTTTACCTGATTCCTGATACTCCTATCACCCTAGCTCATAAGAGTTCTGCTACCACATGTACACTGTGATTGATATGAATAAGTTGGGGCTCCCCCATTGCCTCCCCTTACCCTCTGCTCTCGCCTCATCTGTCACCTCCAGTTTGTATAATCCTGAACTCAGTTTACTTGCCATTCTCCCATCCCCTCATACCTCTCTTCTCCTCCTCAGTCCCTTTGTTGGCCTAACCTTGAATCCCTGCTATTGTGGCTGCCCACACATCAACAACATATGCTTTTCTGTCATTCAGTCCCTTATGATCCTTGTCTTAACTGTACCCTTAACCTGTCTATATTCCCTCCTTAGAAATACCCTCTAGCATAGCCTCGTAACCTTTGCCCCATCCAGGACCTCTACATAAACTATATATTGTGCGCTTTTTAATCTGTTATACCCATCTGTTATATCTATACATGCATACTCTCGTATATACTTTGTATGACGTGTTACTATTTTATATCCCTTGACCTATATCCCAACTGTCACTCATTACTGTACATGCCTCTTGTTGTTAATTATTGTATATATTATTTATTGTATATATTCCTGCCTTGTACCTGTACATTGTATCATTCTGATATGTTTATCCTAAAAACTCCAGGTCCAACTCGAAAATGAGTTATGCTCAACTGTGATTGCCTGGTTAAATAAAGATTTTGATTGGTTGATTGATTGTATGTGTGTAAGACAAGAGTCCTAACATATCTGCATTTATTTGTTTAGAACATTGGAATTACAACCCTTTGAGTCATATACTCATTTTCAAAGGCTCCACATCAGATGCAGATTAATATAATACAGTAATAACTAAATATGACAGTTAAATACAGTAAGGAGTTGTACAGTCATGAATCATATATATATAGATGAGGAACTAGCCTATACAAGTGGGAGCTAATCTAATATGCTATACAAAGAAGTAATTTGCCTATACAATTGGTAGCTAAGCAGAGTTGAGTCACAGGTTGCGGTCAGAGATCAGAGGTGCTGCCTTGTCATGAGTCTTATCACAGAAAAGCTATAGAGCTATTTGGTGAGACTTCGGACCCATGGGGAGAAGTGCGCGGCCTCAGTGGAGGCGTTGTCAGTGACAGCAGTGCCTAGAATTTGGTTAGCGGGTGCATTGGCAGTTGCGGGAAGACAGAATGTGGGTTTTCAGGGCAGCCTTAAAGGGACCTAACTTGGATAATGCAGTGAAAGAAGGGGGAGGGCATTATACCAGGAGGGGGCTCTGAAAGGGAAAGATCTTTGGGCTAAGGTGGTTCTGACTTGGGGAACCTTCCAAACAGCTTTGGTGGCTATGCGAGTGGCCACGGAGAGGGTAGCCGACTGGAGGGAGGCATTAACTGCTGTGGGGATCAAACCCAGGTGGATTTTCTTGGTGAGGAGACAAGTTTGGTGCAGTAGTCTTTCCTCTAGTGTGAATATTGGTGAGCGCATAGGAGGTGCAGAGGTTCCACGAATCACTACAATATTAGCCTACTGTAAATAGATCTGTCAGGGAACCCCATGCAAATGAGATCTCTCACCCCAATATGTTCAGAGTTAAAAAAAAAAAAAGTGACAGTCTATAATAAACCTGCTGTATGGCTTGTCTGTAAATGACAGATTTTTTTGTGTGGTTTGGATGATTGCTTTTCTTGTGTAGGTATCTCTGTCTGTCTGTTGGCTTCCTGTAAATACATGTATGTAAGGTTCCATCCTTAATAGTGACTGTGGTGTCCGAAAATTAACATTGGTGGTAGAATACTCCAGGGTAATCTTTATGGTAGGGTGAAGGTTATTAAGTTCTTGATGAAAATCTTTAAGTGCATCTGTGCCCTCCATCCAAATAATAAACATCAATGTAATGGCAATAAGCTAGTGATTTGTGGAGACAGTGCCTTAAAAAGTCTTTCTCCAAGTCTGCCATAAAGAGGTTAGCACACTGTGGAGCCATCTTCATGCCCATTGCTGTTCCCATAGTTTGAACATAATGTTTACCATTGAAGTTGAAGTTCTGTGTCAAAATGAATTCCACAGGTTTCCCCATCACTTCAGAGTTGATGTTTTGAACCATTCCTTTCTTCTGTATGTATGTACGGCAGGCTGAAATGCCATCCGTGTGTGGAATATTAGTGTAGAGGGATTTTATTTTTTTTATTTCTTTTTCTTTTATTTTAGTTTTTGTTGACCAGTTAAGTGCACTAGACAAATCCTGCCTATTTTCAGGCATGACCCGGGGGAGGGGGATACAGATGAATGCCAACTGACCTTGAGCCAGATAAAGCTGTTGGTGGTATTTTTAGTGAATGAGGGAAATTTGGCCAGGACACCGGGGAAACTCCCCTACTCGTTTCGATAAGTGCCATGGGATCTTTAACATTCACCTGAACTACCACCAATCCAGGCAGATGGGACCTCGGTTTAACGTCTCATCCGAAACACGGACAAGGATGTTACATCCTTCGTCACTAAAATGGTATCAGGTGGTAAGTCCTTAACCAGAAAGTACACACAAAAGTGCGTAGTATCCTGGATATAACTGTCTCTTTCCATAACCAGTGGTTTCAAAATGGTTTCTACAAACCCTGAGATCCCCTCAGTCAAGGTACCATTACCAGAGACTATGGGTCTTCCTGGATTGCCAGGTTTATGTATTTTAGGCAACATGTAGAATGTCCCTGGCCTGGGTTCAGTAGGGATGAAGTCAGTTAGTTTTTTTTTTTGGGGGGTGGGGGACATGGTCTGGAAAAGTTCCAATTAAGTAATGTAGTTTTTTTTATATCTTGTAATGGGGTCACTCTCCAGTTCTCTGTAGTAGGTAAGATCAGTTAGCTGTCTGTTAGCTTCATTAATATATCCTCTCTGTTTAAGAGCACCACTGTAGAGCCTTTATCAGCATTTTTGATGACAATGTTGTGGTTTGATTTCAGTGTCCGTATAGCTCTCCGTTCCAGTGGAGAAAGGTTATAACGGGCCTGTTTTTGCCTAGTAAGGATCTGACCACTGACTTGTTGGCGGAAACAATGAATGTAATTGTCTAGTTTTTTGTTACGCCCTCTTGAGGGGATAAATTCAGATTTCTTTTTCTTATCCATTAAATTATTACTGATTACGATGTCTTCACTACCAGCAATTTCTTCCTTGCCATGAAAGAATTCTTTAAGTCTCAATCTATGGGAGTATTCCTCCAGTTCACCACAAAACTGTATTTTGTCCAGTGGTTTTGCTGGGCAGAAAGTGAGGCTCTTTGAAAGTACATTTAGTTCTCCAGCAGTCAGTGTGTGGTTGGACAAATTAACAACTGAAAGGTGTCCATCTGTGTGGTGTTGTTCAGTTACTCCATTATGTTCTTTATGGTTGTTAGGAAGTATGGTATGTTGAAGGGCATCCAATTCCCTATTTTTCATAAGCATGGCTTTTCTTAAAGTCCTTTGGTAGTTAATGAGTATCTCTTGCAAGATGTCCTGAATAGGTTCCCCAGACATCCTCTCCAGTGTGGTAACAATTCCAGTAAACTCTTTGTTCAGAACCACTTTCTTGGCATATGACATGTGAATCCTGTGATTTCTCAATTTCTCAGAAGTCCTATGACAGAGTTGTTCTGCATATATAGAATTGTCTGTGTTTTTTAATGGATTCCAAATAGTAAGACCTTTAGGGATTAGGTTTCTCCTCTTGCACTGGGTTAGAAAATAAATGTCACTGTCTAGCTGTGCCGGTTTCTTCTTGATGTTATGTAACTGCCATATTCTGTGGTGAATTCTGGTATCTTCCATGATGAAATCTAGATTTAGCGTTTGCTGTATTGATCCTTGAAAGAACAGATCCAGAAGCAAATGATTTGGTACCTTTCAATGGACCAGCATAGATATAACAACAAGAACAGAGTGCTCTAGCTTTCAGATCAACAAGTCCTTCATCAGATGCATAATAACAGTTATTTAGAAAAAAACAATTCTTTTAACAACTAGATCATGCAGAAAAAAAAACAGAAAAAATCCCAATTGGTTTAAAATACTCATTTAAAAAAAAAACAGAAGATGATGTCAAAGAAGCTTAACAGTACCATGGTGCCTTAAGCTGGGAGGGTCCCAGGGTAAAAGGTGCTTGGTGCAAAACACATACAAAGAATTCTACTGCATATAAATTCCATTGACATGAGATAACACTATTGGGGCAGATGGCTCTTAAATCAAGCTATGAGTGTCACAATGTGTATAAGAATGCAGTTACTGAAAAACAGCCCCTACCTGGATTAAAGACATACTGTAATTGTCTTAGGACTCCAAGAAGTTTCACTGTATGTATTACAGACAAGAAATTACCAGTAAAGCTATCTTAAAAAGATCAGTACACACTGTATGATGTGTAAAACAAAGCTGGACCCATTACCCAGCTATACTCTCCAGCTAGATAGTATGCCCCATAAACTTCAAAAGCCTCTAGTGTAGTAACAGGACTTTATAAATGATAATATAATTATAAATTGACAGTATTAGTGTCAAACAAAATACTCTTGTCAAGGACCACCAAGGAATTAAGGCCATGCAGCCTAATATGTACTGATGTCAATAAATTCTCAGTGTATAACAACTTGATGTACCAAAAGTGTCTAAGGAATCTGAATAAGAGAGAAAAATGAAATGATCTCCTCCTTTATACACACACACACACACACACACACACACAAAACACATTCTACCCCACGCCGCATCCCAATAATGCAAGGGGGATAACTAGTTTGATGGAGATATGCATACACATACACACACCACACACACACACTTCTAATGCACCTTCATTCACATAAGTCATTGCAATTGTTCCCCAAAGGAATTCAACTTGTGATGAAATCCCAAGTAAAAAGGATCGAGGCCTCGATATTTAAAGGGGTTGCGCATGGTGCAACAGAGTTGCGCTAGCGCAACCCCACATTGCACCCCAGTGGGATATTAAAAGGGCTGCCAGGCGCAGTGCAAATCCCCATCCGCCGGGGTACAATGTAATTGTATGCAGCGCAGATGCAGGCGTGCTCATGCATATTCAGCACATCCGATATTCAGCCTGGGAATGGGCGACGCATGCTGGTGCAACGTGCAAAAGTACATAGAGGGGCTCAAAGATGAGCCCTTGAAGAGTAGGAGCAACTCCAGGCCACGCACAGGTGGGCCGCTGTATCGCAAGGCGCAACACAGCAGCTGCCAGCCGTGGGTGGCCACCCGCCCACCCTGAACACCATCCACAAGCACACTTGGCTCCCTGGTAGTCTAGTGCCCCCCGCCCATTGCTGCAATTGCAGTAAATGTATATGATCCCATACCCTGGTGGGCTAGTAGTTCCCCCTCCCTTCCGAATCCCCGATCACGATAAATCCCTGTTGATGAAAGCCCTGGTGGACTAGTGGTACCCCCCTGCCCTGTTGTCCCGATTGCAGTACAGCACCAGATCAGACTTCCCTGGTAATCCAGTGGCACCCCCCCTCCTGCCCACACAGATCCCTTGCCCACCGCTCCCCCGTCATTGGCAGGTGGCTGCAACCCGCCTGCATACTGCCGGCCGCCAGCAAATGACAGGTACAGTATGGGCTGCAAGTCCATTTGTCCACAGTGTGGGTTGCAGGGCATACTGTACTAGACAGTCCTAAATACAAGCAGGGCTCCAGATAAGGTGAGTACCGACCTATTTTACTCACCTCATTTTAGGAAATACTCTTCAGAAGATTTTTTAATGAGTACCAATACTCACCCAACATTTCTAAATGCTCCACACTTCATAGAATAGTGCTTCATAACATAACTGGTGAGTCAAAAGGAGCATTTTTTTCCAGATTTACAGCACTCATATGCATCCCAGTTTTGTTTTGCTCACTATATTTTAAACCTGGTGAGTACCTACCTGCCAACATTATCTGGAGTATTGCTGGCATTTGATCAATTCTTATCTAGAAAAAAAAAACTACGTTGTTTTTAAAAATGTACTTCTCATACCTCTCTGTCGAGACATTTTTATGCATCTGAATTTGGTTTTACTCACCTCACTTTCAAAAGGAGGAGTACAGTACTCATCCCAAAAATCCTATCTGGAGCCCTGCTTACAAGCCTTTGTATTGTGCAAGTCAACTGTTTATATTACTTGTAACTATTTATGCCTGTATCCTAAATAACTGTAAAAAGTATGTTTTGCAATGTCTGTATTGTTTTCTCATGACATAGAACCTTTGTTAAAGAGTTCATACTCAAAGGTTGTTTTCTGTGTCGTTCCGGTGGCACTGAGGGCTAAGGCGCAGGACGCCTTACCTCATGTCATGCCAATGACCCGTGTTCAGGAATAAGCGTGGACTGTTGGAGGTTGGTGGGGGGAGGGCACGGAGCTGGAAGGAGCTGCCTCCTCTCCAGGGAGAGTAGGAGGTATCCCTCGGCTCTTGACTGTCCCATGGTTGAGGCCGGGGACCAGCTCAGGCCTGAGAGACAGCCAAGCACTAGACCGATGGGTGGGTGGGTGGATGGGGCCATCGCTGGGGCTGTAGTATGCATGTGTGTCTCGACACGCATGCATCTCTACTCCTGGGGCCCCAGGGTAAAAATTGGACCTCAGAAAAATGGAAGATCATGGCGCCGGCAGCAGGATGATGCCTGACCCTCCGCAGGCTCTGCTCCTGGGCCAGGCTTAAGGTAAGCCCCAGTAATTCTGGGATGTTGGGGCTGGGGGAGCCAGTCGGGCTGACGGGGGATTCTGGTGCAGGGGACAAATAAACACTAAAAAAAGATTGTTTTCTGAATAGTCAGATAAGTAGTGGTCTGCTTGGATGATTTCAGGTCATTGGTGATGATGATGCCCAAGTCTCTTTCTTCCCTTGTGACTGCCAGCAACTCCCCTCCCAGCCTATAGGTGGCTTCAGGGTTTCTCTTCCCTATGTGCATGATCTTGCACTTCTTTGCATTAAACCCCAGTTGCCACTCTTTCGACCATTTTGCTAGTTTATCCAGATCTCTTCTCATTCTTCCCATCCCATCTGGATCATTTACTCTGTTGTAGATCTTGGTGTCATCTGCAAACAGACAAATCTTACCCTCCAGTCCATCTGCAATGTCCTTGATGAAGATATTGAAGAGGACTGGCCCCAGGACTGATCCCATCTCTTCTGACTGTATACCATTTACCACCACTCTCTGTTTTCTGCCCGCCAACCAGTTTGCCACCCAGTTGACCAACGTCTGACCCACCCCAAACCTACCCAGCTTATTAATCAATCTTCTGTGTGGAACAGTATCGAAAGCTTTGCTGAAGTCAAGGTAGGTCACATCAACTGCTCCCCCTTGGTCCATCACTCTGGTTACCCAGTTAAAGAAATCTATGAGATTAGTTTGACAGGACCTTCCTACTGTAAAACAATGCTGTCTTGGATCCTGTGCTCTTATGGATTCCAGGTGTTGCACTATCCTTTCCTTAAGGATTACCTCCATAATCTTGCCCACTACTGAGGTAAGACTGACTGGTCTGTAGTTCCCTGCCTCCTCCCTGCTACCACTGTTGTGGAGTGGGTTCACATGAGCCCTTCTCCAGCCTTCTGGCACCTATCCTGTGGTGAGACTCACTAAACAGTTCTGATAATGGCTCTGCTAGTTTCACCCTTAGCTCCTTTAGTACCCTGGGATATATGCCACCAGGTCCCATTGCCTTGTCCACCCTGAGCTTATCGAGCTCTTGTAGGACCCTTTCTATTGTGAAGGGACTAGTGCACACCTCCCTCCCCCCTGTGTCCATGGTGCTGAGCTGTGAGCCCTGCCCTACCTTCTCTTCAGTAAATACTGAGCAGAAGTATCTATTTAGGATAGATGCTTTTACATGGTCCTCCTCCTCACACGCCCCCTTATCCCCTTTGATCTTAGCAATACCCCCTCTGGACTTTCTCCTTTCACTAATGTATCTATAGAAAGTCTTGTCACCTTCTTTTACTGTTCGTGCTAGTGTTTCCTCAATTTGGGCCTTTGCCTGCCTTACTGCCTTCTCTGCTTCCCTTAGGGAAGTTTGGTATGCCTCCCTATCTTCATCCCACTGTGTTCCTTATATTTCCTGAAGGCCAGCCTTTTGGCTCTGACCTTTTCTGCTACTGTTTCTGAGAACCAAAGTGGTTTCCTTCTTCTTTTGCACTTTTTTTTTCTCGCTAACACAATGGGTTGTTGCTTCAAGTATTGCATCCTTAATGCTTGCCCACTTTGCCTGTACCCCCACACCTGTATTTCTTCTTGTCAGGGCTAGCTTAACTCTGTTGGCCATCTTATCAAAGTCAGCTCCTCTGAAGTCCCATATTTTTGCCTTGGAATAGGATGATTCAGTTATAGTGGCCAAATTGAACCATACCATATGATAGTCACTGGGCCCCAGATGACCTTCTACCTGGAGATCTGTGATCCTTTCCCTGTTAGTCAGTACAGACACTTTTGGTACGCTGGGGTAGGCTCCCAGCGTGCCACCTACATGTTTGTTGGGGGAGTGAAGCCGGCAGGGACTGGGCACCCCCACCAGCCATACAGTGTGTGTGTGTGGGGTGGTGGGAAGAATGAGCACGCTGAGGTCGGCTCCCAGGGTGCCAACTGGTTGTATTTGTTTGGGGGGAGCTGCAGCAGATGGGGGATTGGGCACCCCCCAGCACACAAGGTGGGGACTGGGGAGAACAGTAAGGAGGGAGGGGGAGGACATTAGCAGTGGGAAGGATTTCATGCCGAGCTCTGCATGACAGCAGTTCAGCTGACGTCATATGCTAATTGCATACACGCTACCACCGCTAATTGCAGCAGACATTTTGTTAGAAGTGAAGACCAACACAGCCGAACTGCTGTCATACACATCTCGGCATGTATTGGTCCAGTAGTGTCACGTCTGCTACACTGAGCACTGTTTTGGGGAGGAGGGTCACACACCTCCAAAAGTCATACTGTTGCAAGACGTTCCTTGTGCATGCACGTAAGCAAACGTAAAAAAGGAGACAAGGCAGAAGCTGACAACTATATATATTGAGAGCAGTTATTGGGAAGATGCTAGAATCAGTCATTAAAAACAAGTTAGAAGGGGAATTAGAGAGTAAAAACCTATATGACAAGTCACAACACGGGTTCAGGAAGCATAGACTATGTCTAACCAATACCCTTGTCTTCTACGTAAAGGTTAGTGAAATCCTGAACAAGTTAACAGGCAACCTGTCAATGTTATTTTTTTGGATTACAAAAAGCATTTGATAAGGTACCACATGCTACACTATTACAAAAAAATGAACAATCTAGGTATGAATACAACATTTCTGAAGTGGATAAACTCTTGGTTAACAGAAAGGACCCAGAGGATCTGAATAAGGGGGCATATGTCTGAGATTGTGATGGTGATGACTGGAGTGCCTCATGGGTCAGTGCTGGGGCCAGAGCTGTTTTCCCTCTTCATTTCTGGCAGGAACAAGGGAACCAGGAACACACGCATTAAGTATGTGGGTGACTCAAAACTGGGGACTGAGGTAGGGAACAACGAGTAGGTGTTATCATTGCAGCATGATTTAAACGTACTGGAAGAGTGGGACACACACTAAGGTGTGCACTTTAACGTTGATGAATGCGTGGTGATGATGCGCCTAGGTTATAGAAATAAACAGACTGTCTATACACTAAATGGAATCCAGTTAAAAGTAGCAGAGAGTAAGAGAAACCTAGGAATACTGGTAACAAACATTCTATCTTTCACATCACACTGCAATGAAGTCACCAAAAAGGCAAACAGGATAATAGGCTGCATAAAAAACAGCATTTATAACGAGGAATAGGGCTTGTATAGTTTTACTGTACAGAGCATTTGTCAGGCCCCACCTAGATTACTGTACCCCACTATGGAGTCCCCATCTAAGGGGAGATGTAAATAATCTGGATAGGGTACAGAGGAGGATGACAAAGATGATAGATGGTATCAGTAGTGAGTCATATGAATTAAGATTTCGTCAGCTGAACCTGTACCCACTTGAGTTAATATGCAGATGTGGTGATCTACTACAAATGTATAGACTACATAGAGATACCAGCCTAATGACAAGTTTGGTAATAATACCTGCAAATAGGAATGCCAGCCTAAGAAGTCACAATCACCAACTAAAACTGACTTTCCCTTGGAGGAATTTGACATGATACGTTTTCACACAAAGGACCACACGTGGAATGGCCTCCCTCGGGAGGTGGTTAAAGCCAGTACGTTCTTACTCCATAGGAAATTATTGGTTACGAGGGCAGAATTACTTACAAGTCTGATTATGACTCGTAATCTTTTTTTATTTTTCCTGTTTTTTATTTAAAGTTATTATTACATGCTGCAGTTTTGTGAGCTTTGAAGGGCATTTAAATATAATGATATGAAGGCTAAGTAAGAATGGAATAAACACTTTACTTTTTCTAAGCAGACTGTATATCTCTGGTTCTGTTTTCACAGGTGGCTTCCTTGGGGATATTGGAACTTTTCCTAAATACTGGGGTTGGCGTATCATTCAGGGCGGACAATGGACACTTCTGGAGTGTTGTTGACTATGGGGAAGGACACATAATAGAAGCTGCAGATTCCATCATGGGCCCCTCAGCCAAGTTCCTGATGGAAAGGAGCTCAGCTGGAAAGATTGTTCTCAAGACCCCACAGAACAAGTATCTGTGCCGTATCTTCCATGATGACGTTGACTACATCAAGGCTGCCAAGGATGCTCCAGATGATCATTGCAAGTTCCTGCTGCTTTTTAAGGACTGCAAGATGGTTCTCAAGGCGGACAATGGCAAATTCTTAAGTCGCATCCGCCGTGGCACCGTTGATAACATTGAGGCTGCAAAGCCGAATCTTGATGTGTTTTGCCAGTTTGAGGTGGTCCCATACAGTGGTTAATGAGTCTGGGAAGATTTGGAGTTACACTGCTTTCTTGCTTGTCAGCTAGGACCTCCTTGCATTTCTTACTGTACCAATCTGTTCTGAAGGGGTGTGTGTATATGAGGAGAGAAACCCCAAAGCGGTCAAAAATTCCAAAACGTTTAAACCTCGTCTCATTAAAAAGTGGCGCCACTTCTATTTGGTGAGCTCTTGTAAAGCACCTCTGATATGGGGGCTTGTTTTTAAATACCCCTAACGTGGGACTTGCATCACTTCTCATTTGGAGATATATTTCAAAATGTCCCCACATGAGGATTCATACCACTTCTCATGTGGGGGGAGTAACTTGTAAACTGCTCCCCCATGGGAGCTTGTATCATTTATCATTTTTTTCTACCTATCATTTGAAATGCTCCCCCACTGTAAGAACTCTGCTTCACTGTTATGAATCCAGCACATGCTGCGGTGTCCCTGGATGCCACCCTCCATGCTCCGCACTCCTCAGATACTCAGCTCCACACATTTCCAATATTTCTGCTTTAGACTAACAGTTTCTGCACTGAGCCACCTAACTGCACTTTCTAATTTGTGTGATACGCACACTGATATTGATATACAGATACAACCCTATTTATGTAGCCCTAACTCTCTACCCCAACTTTTTATTGTATTTAGATAGATATAGATTTTTTTGTTGTTGTTGTTGTTTAACCAGGAGTAGCACACTAAGCTGAAAGCTTTTTCATAGGTGTGACCTGGGAGCACAGGGAAGTTAAGTGACTTACTCAGGATCACACAGTATGGATTCAAACCCAGGTCTGATTTGCTGGATGCCACCAGATTTGCAGCTCAGGCGCCTTAAACCACTGTGCTATGCTGTCTCCTCTCCTCATATACTGGCTAACATAAGGCACTGCATCCAACAGAGTGCCACATATGCATGCATGCACAAGCTATTTTTCTTTCTTTAGCACATGCCATTGTACCTAGTATGGTGTGAGAAAAGCATGACATGCAGGCATACACACATTTCTTTGTTCTCTGTTCCCTCTGACTCTGAAAAAGAGAGACATAACAACTCTATTATTCTGTACCAACTAACTGCTGAGTTGGCTGTCCAAACCAGCCCAAACTAGCCTGCTATGGATACATTGTGCCAACCTTTTGAATGGAGTATCGAGAGAAACTCCCAAGAATCCCCTTGCCAATGAGAACACTTATGAAATCATGCATTTTGCCTTATGGAAACATAAAAAACAATGAAATTGTCAGCAAGTAAGGACCACCAGGCCCATCCAGTCTGCCTGCCAATTTAGGGTAACTGATATTTGTGATAAGAGCTTGTCTGTATGGGTACACATGCAAATTGCAGACTTTGACAGTTTGGGTAGAAACAAAGTACTGATGTGCAGAAGTGGGATCCACTGCTCCTGGCAGTTAACACTTGTTTGTATTTGTGTTATCTGGTAGTAATAAAGAATTGTATTGCTTGTGACATCTTTGGACTTGTGTTTGCATTTCCACCAACACCTCTAGAATCTGGCAACAAACTGGCGGCTGTGGCAAGGGTGTGTTTTGGACAGAACCAACACAATAGATACACAGATTGTGAGTAGGATAAAGTGGGTGTGAGTGCCTTTGCCTCTCATGCAATTACTGTGGTACAGAGCACAGGTTGTGGGGATATTGACAGGAGTGAGTGCCTCCACCTCTTGTTCCATAGTGCCATACCGTTACCTGTCTGACATGCAGAGCTGGATGAACCGGTAAGCCCTCAATCTCCTGTCACAACAGTGTGATTTGAAGGAATCCCACTCAAAAACAGAATCTGGCCAGAGCCGATAGGGCTGCAGGAGAGGAATTTGGGTTAAAAAATGTTTACACCTACTTTTCAACACAGCCTTGTGATGAACCTGCCTCATAAAGAAGGGCAGAGAAAATGTTCCTCTCCTGGCCTAAAGGTGATGTCATACAGGAATTGCAAAATCAACTTTTGGGCTGCAAACACACATTTTGAGCAAGAGCTGAAAAATGACAGCTGTCACATTAATGAGTCGCTGTACCAAAATGGCTGTGTTGAAATGTGGTAAAAATACTGAATATTACCAAAGTTATGTGCCCGCATTTGTAAAGTTCAGCATAGCCTTATAACTTAAAGCAACAGTGCAACAATTGGTGAAAAATTTGACCTATACTTTTCTATGCTATTTTAGATTGCCACTTACCTTCTGACTTGTATGATACCCTTTTTTCCACAATTTGACTCTGCTTGAGTACCTTTTTTCATGTCTGAAATAATAAAAGGAACAATTAATGCGTCTCAAACCAGGTTTTCATCAGTATCTGTAGCTGTTTTTGGACAACTATTGGTCTGTAAGGTCAGAGAGCACTGCTTGCTGCATAATAGAAACATAGAATCTGATGGCAGATAAGGACCAATTGCCCACCTAGTCTGCCCATTTCTCCTACCTAACAGATAAGCTGCAGATCCTAGTTAACCAACAGCCTACTTCCTCCTACCCCCTCCCCTACTAGAATTGCCTTATGTCTGTCCCATGCATTCTTGGATTGCCCTACTGTTTTTGACTCTATGACCTCCTCAGGAAGGCTGTTCCATGCATCCACAACCCTCTCTGTGAAGAAATACTTCCTCGCATTACCTCTGAGCTGTCCCCTCTATCTTCAAATTGTGCCCCCTTGTTCTTGCACATCTCTTTTTCTGAAACATGCTGCCCTCTTGGACTTTGTTGATTCCCTTGAGGAATTTGAAAGTTTCTATCATGCCCCCTCTCCCTCCTTTTCCCGAGGCTATACAACTTAAGCTCATTTAGCCTTTCTTCATATGTCTTCTGGTGCAGACCCTGCACCATTTTGGTTGCCCTCCCTGGATAGCCTCCACCCTGTCTATCTCTTTGCGAAGATGGGGTCTCCAGAACTGTACATAGTACTCCAGATGTGGTCTTACCAACTGTCTGTACAGAGGGACAACAACTTCCTGTTTTCTACTGGTGATGCCTCTCTCTATGCATCCCAGTATCCCCCTAGACCTCCTTACTGCCTTCTCACATTGCTTGTCCAGCTTTAGGTCATCTGATATGACTACCCCAAGGTCCCTTTCCATTTTTGTTGTTGCCAGTATCTCACCCCCATGTGTACTCTTCCCTGGGCTTTTGTTTCTCATGTGCATTACTTTGCACTTCTTTGCATTGAATCTAAGCTGCCATACATTTGACCATTCCTCCAAGCTTGCCAAGTCCTTTCTCATCCTTTCCACCCACTTTGCTTATCAACCCTGTTCCAGATCTTTGTTATCTGCAAAGAAACATACTTTTCCTTCCAGTCCTCTGCAATGTCACTTATAAAAACATTAAAAAGGACTGGCCCCAGAACTGAACCCTGCGGTACCCTACTAGTAACCCCCCTTTCTTCAGTGTGGACTCTATTTACTATTACCCTCTGTGTCTTGTTGTGAAGCCAATGTTTTACTCTGGGTACCACCCTGGAATCCACTCCCAGGCTGGCTAATTTGTTTGTTAATCTTTTGTGTGGGGCTGTGTCAATGCCTTGCTAAAGGCAAGGTAGGCCATGTCCATAGACCCTCTCTGGTCTACTACTTTGATCACCCAGTCAAAGAAATTAATTAGATTTGTCAGACATAACCTTCCTGCTGCTAATCTATGCTGCCTTGGGTCCTGTGCCCCGCTGTTCTCTAGGTACTCAACAATTCTTTCCTTCAGAAGTGATTCCATCATTTTCCCTACCACTGAAGTCAAACTGACAGGTCTGTAGTTTCCTGCCTCTGTCTTTGCTCCCACTTTTGTGAAGGGGAGTTACATCTGCCCTCCTCCAGTCCTCAGGTACCACACCATCCTCCCATGATTTATTAAAATGGGTAGTCAGTGGTCTTACTAGTTCTTCCCTTAGTTCTTTTAGAATTCTGGGGTGAATCCCATCAGGCCCTATTGCTTTATCCACCTTCAGTTTTAAGAGTTCTTTCAGAACCCTTTCTTCTGTGAAAGACTAATATCAACCCCCCTATCCACAGCGCTTCTATTGACTGGATTAGGTATCTTCTCCCTGCTCTTCCATTGTGAATACTTAGCAGAAGTATTTGTTCAGTATCCCTGCTTTTTCACTGTCACTGACCAACCACCCTCCTCTTTATTCAACCTCAGTATCCCTCCCCTTGTCTTTCTTCATTCCTTAATGTACCTATAAAAGGTTTTATCCCCCTTCTTAACCAAGCTGGCTATCTTTTCCTCAGGTTGCACCTTTGCTATTCTGATTGCTTTCCCTGCTTCCTTCTGCTTTAACTGGTACAGTTATCTGTCCTGCTCCTTCTGTGTTTCCTTATACTTCCTAAATGCTATCTTTTTCTCCTTAACCTTCCCCACCTCTTCTTGTAATAGTTCATTTTAGTCACAACAGAAGTGATATATAACAACAGATGGTCAAAATTATCTGAAAATACTGATGAACACCTGATCCACACCGTATTAACCCTTAGGCTGCCGAAAGAGTTAGAGCATACAGGAATTTTGGACTGATATATCAGTCTGTGGCATATCAAGGGTTAAAAGGAATGCTCATTTTATTATTTCAGACATGAAACAAGTACTACATCAGGCTCAGACTGTGGAAAGAAGGATATCATACATGTCAGAAGGTAAGTAGCAATCTAAAATAGCATAAAAATGCATTGGTCAAATTTTAACCAGATTATTGCACTGCTGTTTTAGTAGATGAACATACTAGAATCATACAACCCAAGAATGTGCAAAGTATAATACCACCCCATATCAAATTTATTCAAAGTCAGGGATTGCATTTCTGTTTTTTTGGGGGTTGGCATTGAAAAAGTATAATTTGGTCCACAGGGAGGAAATTCAGATGCAGCTTTACTTACTCAAGCCCTACCACAGGGGGGACAGCATGCACTCCAGAAAAGGAGAGCTGCCAATAGGTGGCTCAATCCTGCTCCTACCCTCCTCCCAACCAGCTCCCTGATGACCCAAGGTAGTTTCCGAACCTGGGTCACTGGCATGACATGAGGTGAGGCTAGATGCCTCAACCCTCTGCACCACCAGGATGGCTGGTGATGGCCTTCTAAACTGACCTGCCAATAGAGACTGTGGACATGAAGACAGTAGAACAGTCCTCAGTGTTGTCCATCCCTTAGCTTTTGCCAGCACTGAGCCAATATGGGAGGCAGTATATCGCAGTGGTTTAAGGCTCTGAGCTGCAAATCTGGAGACCTGGGTTTGAATCCCTCAGCCCCCACTTGCATACTGTGTGACCCTGAGCAAGTCACTTAACTTCCCTGTGCTCCCAGGTTGCTCCTGTAAACAAGCTTTCATCTTAGTGCATATCACCTGGTTAAACAATTGCAAAAAAAAAAAAATACAAGAGTGGCAGGAGCGTTGAAAAGAATATGAGGTGCTCTTGTTGCACCACAGTCAGATGTAACTAATACTGCTCCTGGTGCAGGACTGTGCATGTGTGATACTCGCACATGTGCAGTTTGCCTCAGTTAGCCATAACATGGCAGCACTGACATGATTACATATGCACCAGACTCACATATGCATAGTTTAAGTCAGCACCAGAAAAATAAGACCCCACTGAAAATGAGATACTGCATCTTAGCCAGGCTAATGTGTATCAGTTCATTATAGAAGTGGATAAAATGAGTACCCCTTTGAAAATGAGATCCTGCATCTCATCAAAGCTATCCTGTACAAGTTTGTGTCAATACATTGTAACAGTGCTATAATACCATCAATAGGTTCTGGAGATGTGAACATTGAGAGAAAAGCTTGAGAGATTGCAGCGTTTGTCCATAGCCTCTGTGATACATTGCAGGTGAGTTTTTACCAGTTAAAGTAAATAAAAATAGCCTTAACATTTGTTATAGTGATTTTACTGACAGGCATAAGTTGACAGGCATTCAGTAACTGACTACCTGTCAACTTATGCCTGTCAGTAAAATCACTATAACAAATGTTAAGGCTGTTTTTATTTATTTTAAATGGACTGTCAGTTGTGTACATGTATTGATTTGAGCATACAGAAAAATGTAAAGGAGTTTTGTCCCAGTTTTACATGGAAAATACAGGGAAAGGAGGGTGCCCTACAGTGGAACACTGCAGCTGACATCGCTATCATTCTTTGTAATTCCCTCCCTAAAACATTAGCTGCCTAGCATTTGAAACCCTTCCAACATCCAATGCCACTAATTAGGTCCAGAAAGGGTTAACATAAATCATCTATTCAGAGGAAATGCTGACACACAAACACACACACATATATACATATACAGGGAGAGTTGACTCAGACTGTAATTTGACACTACTCTGCAGTTGATGCTGTATCTGTTGAATGTCATGTCACATAAACATTAAGCCACAAAAAAGGAGGCATTTACAAGGAATTAATGCATGGTTGGGGTCCATGAGGCCGAAGGCCGAGTGCTCCAACCACCCAATCATGCATTAATTCCTTGTAAATGCCTCCTTTCAAGTGGCTTAATGTACTTGAAACATGGCCGTTATGGCCACTAATTGTGGTATATTTACTGATACGAGTTCTGCAAGAAAAACTACACAAACAATATGTTTCTTACTGATCGCATTTATAGAAAGATGCTTATATTTCACAACCAGGAAGTTACTTGATACAACCGTGCTTATTAATATACGTATGAATAAAATGCTGATTTATTCAACAAACTGTATTTTGATTGCTTATACTCATTACTACATTAACTATTATTTTAAATTGTTTTCTAAACTGTGCATTGCTTACCAGTTGTCTCGTTCTAAAGCTATTACAGATTCCCAATGCATTGTTGGAAATACTGCTTGTCTGCATACCACAGAATGGCAAACATTCTGAGATGCTGTTCAAAGACATTACTTTCACAACACATGTTTTTGTACTACAAGTATTGAAGTAATTACAATCGTTATTTCTTGGTTTCACATTTGTTACATTACACGGTCAACTATGCTTTTTAATTTTAACACTGCAACATGGAACTTCTGCCCCAGAACAAATTTATTGGGGGATACAACTAAACATATTCACAAACTGTGGTGAAAAGTGTATCCTTAACTACAAACGTTTGTGCAGTACTACGATTGCTGCCATTACATACGTTAGTTGTTGGTTTAACATTTGTATGCTGACATGCTCCACTATGGATTACAATTGTTACTCTCCAACACAGAACTGCTGCCTCACTGATCATGTAGTGGGTGATATGTGGTAGTGAAACTTGCCACCGTTTACCATGAAATGTGACATTTTAAATGGATTGATGGGACACATTTCATTACGTACCTCTACTGTGCTACTTTTACTCACTGGACAACTCAGATTTTGTGTGCCCGTACTCTGATCTTTTATGTTGGGGAAGTAGGAGTTTGCAGGGCTGCTCACTTCAGATATAGGTGACATGCAATCTAGATATTCCTGTTCTACTTCATAAACTGGTATCCTGCTAGTGCGATTTGTTACATCTGAGTGAGTGGCACTCATCCGTGGTGCTGCTTTACAGGAGTGCATACTACTGAGCTATCGCTTTCTGTCACTGCTTTGCGAACTACTGTGTCCACTAGGTAGGTAGGTGGCACACACACACAGTATTTAAGAGATTTTTCCACCTTGTGGTTACTTGTATTACTGCACAACCATGCATATCTGGGGACTTAATGCACGACTCTAATAGTGACATGTGATGTTTCGTAACCAATTATCTACATAAATGAGCATATGAACTTTGCCAGCAGACAAAGGCCTAGAGGTTTAGTTTAGTTTAGTTTATTGTTCTAGGAATTACTACCTTTGAGCCAGAGGCTCTTTTTACAAAGGTTCCACGTCAATTAGGTACAGTACAAAAGGTTACATAGATAACACAACAATTTGTGTTGTGTCAAGAGCAAGAAAACATATACAAATACATATTAAATCACTTGTGCAAAAGGACATGAGATATCAATAATCACATTATTGTTGTCATGCCAGATTAGGAGAAACAAATAGGGAAAAAGTCCAGAACAGAAAGGTTAAGTGAAAGGTGTGGGGAGCAGACAATAGCAGGAGAAAAGGTTTCCCAAACATGTCTTTGTCAGATAACGGAACAGGGTGGGTAGTGAGAAAATAGGAGGTTTAATCAGGGCAGTCACAGGAGCTGGAGGTGGCAAGGTGAGAGAAAAAGCCTTGATTTGAAAATACCTAGAGAGGTGGAGGCAGTAATATGAGTGCTGAGGGCATTTAGCCAGCTGGGGGCACGATAGACAAATGATCTTTGTCCCTGAGAAGTCCAGCATCGGGGACTTGGAGAGCTGGTGTTCTGATCTTCTGGTAAAGCAGGTGCTAGCGCTTGGGCATAACAGGTCTTGGATACAGGTGGAGTGAGGCCCAGAATGGATTTTTCGCCATCAGGCAGGTAAGGTACTTTATCCGGTTTGAGAGTTGCAACCAACCTGAGTCAGCATAGAGTTCACATGTGTGGGTACGTCGATGTGCACCAGTGAGCAGCCGACAGGCCTTATTTAGGGATGTTGTAATGCGACTAAGTGCTATAGTAGTGGCAGATCCATATATAACTAAGCCATAGTCAACAACTGAGATGATAGAAGATTGGATGGCAATCCTCAGTGCAGAATGGGTAAGAAGGTGTCGGTTCCCATAAAGAATCCCAATTCGCTGATTAATAGTTTTTGCTGTACTATCAATGTGAGTTGCAAAGGTTAGGCCTTGATCAAAGTTGATTCCAAGATATTTGAAAATTGGCACTTGTTCAAGGGTATTTCCCAGGTATGTATTAATAGTGAGTGGGACTTGCCGTTTCTTGTTTTGCGGGTTAGAGAAGAGCATGGATTTAGTTTTTTTGTGGTTTAGAACCAGCTTATGTTCAAGGAACCACATCTCAACTTTGGAAAAAGCATGCTGAAGGTTGAGGCGTAAGAGGTTCGGATCTTTATGAGTGGCAAGAATCACGGCTTCATCGGCATAGAGGATTAATTTTTCAGGGCAGGATTTGGGGAAGGAGTTTAGGAAAAGGCTGAAAAGGAGGGGGCCCAGGATGGATCCCTGGGGAACTCCTGAGCGAACCGGTTTTGAGTCTGAGAGAACTCCAGCTACTTTTACAGATTGAGAGCACTGAGCAAGGTAATTTTTTACCCAGTCACCAGGACCCTGCGAGAGCCCTAGGGATAGAAGTTGTTTGATAAGTAGTCCATGGTGAACTGTATCAAATGCCTTGGTTAAGTCAATGTAGACTGCTCCAGTTAGGTTTCCTTTGTCCATGGCATTGTGGATGGCTCCTGAGAATTCAAGTAGGGCAGTCGATGTGCTGTGCCCTTTGCTAAATCCATGCTGCTGAGTGCATAGGATGTTGTGCTTTTCCAGGTAGTCTGAAAGTTGGTCCGCCACCAAGCGCTCAAGTGCCTTAGAGAGAGGTGGTAGTATTGATATCGGGCGATAGTTACCAGGCAGTGACTTATCACCACTTTTGTGCACTGGAGTGACAACTGCAACCTTCCATTTCCTAGGGAATTGGCTGTAACAGAGGGAGAGATTGAAAATTTTTGTGAGGGGGAGCAGTACTTCCTCCAGAGTGAGGGACAGAAGTTTAAGGTCAATAGTGTTGCTGCTTGCTCGGGACTTAGAAATGGCCTTCTTTACATATTTATAGACTTCATGTGCCTTTACTAGTTTGAAATGGAAGGGTGGTTTGGCTAGAGAGGCAGTAGTAGAAGTAGAAATTGGAGGGTCAGCATCAGTAAAGAAATCAGATGAGAGGACACCACTAAGGTCCGTGAAGGTATCATTTAGGGTGTTTGCAATGATCTCTGGGTCTAATGTAGTGGTTCCATCCACATTCATTATTGTAGGAGAGGATTTGGACTGCTGACCCATGATATTCTTTATGTTGTCCCAGAAGGATTTCCCTTCGCCCAGGAGTTGGAGGGCATTCTTGAGTAGGAGCTCTTCATCAAGCGGATCTGTTTAGTACAGTGAGTAGCCTGTTTATACTTTTTGAATGTCCGACAGAGTGCCAGTAGCTCTTGCAGGCCCAGAGGTGATCCCTACTTTGAATTGTGCCAATAGCTTTGCCGTGAGCCAGGGATTTGTGAGTGCTTTGATTTTGCGCTTTTTTACTGGTGCATAGGTGTCACAGGCAGTGTTGAAAGTAGTAATAAAGTAATCAAGGGCTAGGTCAACATCTTGAGTTGTGTAAATCAAGGACCAGTCTGTTTGCCTAAGACAGGTCTTGAGATGAGTAAGGTTGCCATAAGGTAGGACTCTGCTGTAGATGGTTTTTGGAGGCGGCTTACGAAACTTATTTGTCCAGGTACATGTTATTGGAGAGTGATCACTGAGTCAGGGAGAACACTTACATTGATTATACGGGTAGGGTGGCTTGTAAGGATCTAGTCAATGAGGGTGCTGGTCCCTGATTTGTAGTTTTTCCTGGTAGGGGAGTTTACCACTTGTGTTAAATTTGCTGCAAGGATGGCATCTTTGTTTGACCCTGCATCAGGAGCAAGCCAATTTATATTAAAGTCCCCAAGGAGAAGGAGTTCGATGTCAGAAGGTTGTGTACTTACAAACTCGGGGACAGCCTGTAGGCCGGAATCAGGATCTTTTGGTGGGATATAGACAGCAGCAATCGTAAGGACTTTATTTTGGGCACCAAGTAGTATCTTGATAGGGAGGTTTCTGTGGTGGGATAAGAACCAGGGAGACAGGTGAGGTAGTCCTTTATGTAGAATGCACATCCACCACCCCTTTTTGAGGTCCTATCAAGCCTGAATATCTTGTAGCCTTGTATAGAGATGGCATGATCCGGAGTATTAGGTGTCAGCCAAGTTTCGATGATGGCAAGGATATCCGGGTTGTGTTGGCTGGCAAAGATTTGAAGGGAGGCAAGTTTTGGGAGGAGACTGCAGATGTTTAAGGTAGCAATTTTGAGCCCCCCTCCATTTTGGCAGGCTTTGTTGTACTGTAGGAGACAGGGCCAAGGATTTGAGTGGACACTTCCTGATATCAAGAGGAGGAAGAGTAGGATTTTAAGAGACAGTTGCTGTACTTTGTAGTCAATTGAATTACACTTCTGAGGCTTATGCGGCTTGGACCAATGCAGGCGTCTAGGGACCCAGAGCAAGGAGATTGTTAGTAATAGAGGATGATATGCCCATTTATCCTTGTTGTAGCTTGTCAGTTGCACTCAGTCGCTTGCAGATAGGTACCTGGTGGTTAAGTCAAAAGCCAAAAGAATGATCAACAGCTGAGGTCCAGAGTCACTGAAATGTTAAAATTCCTGAAGGTGATTAACTTTGCCTGCACATATGCAGGATGTGAAATCCCTTTGTCTGCATGCTTCTTTGTCATTCAAACAGGTTGCTGAAAAGCCCACATACAGATCATGGAGCAGGTCAGACGAAAATGTGGATTCCAGCAGGACCCAGAGTTACCAAGTTTGTCAGATGTAGTTGCTTCACTTGTGTTTTACTTGGGATAGCTTCAAAAAAGTTGATTTTAAAATGAAAATAAAGATACCTGATGATGATTTTTTTGCAGAAATCCAGTCCAGGAGACTTTCACGGATGTAGTGAGCAAGAATGGTATAGTTACCACAAGCAGAAAAACATGTAAATCCACAAAAACTAAGCTACAGACACAGACAAACACAAGCAGCCACCACACAGACCCAGGGGGCGTGGCTAAATGGTCTATCAACTCTGCTCAAATGTGCAGCTAGCGCCCCTTATTCTGCAGCTGCCCCTCCCTTTTACCCTTCCCTCCCATTGACCCTCCCCTTTGTCCTGTCCCATCCCCTTTTGAAGCAGTCCACTGTTCTACTGGATGCCATTTCTGCAGGTAACGCATTCCGCCCAGCTACCACCCACTCTGTAAAAAAGTGTTTCTTCATCTACCTCCTGAACCTACCTCCCTCCAGTCTCATGTCATGGCCCCTGGTGTCCCTCCCTCCCTTACTTTGAACAGCCCCTCTGTACCTGTCTTGTTTATTTCTTTCATGTACTTAAAGGTTTCAGTCATGTCCCACTTGTACCTCCTCTCCTCCAGCGAGTACATGTTCAACTCCCTCAGCCTCCTCTCGTATGATAAGTCCCCCAGCTCCTTGATCATCTTTGTCGCCCTGCGCTGCACCCCTTCTAGTAACTTAACATCCTTCTTCGAATCACGAGCCAACACTGTCCGTGGCTGCTCAGAGTCACGTCAACTAATGACCTATACAGTGGCAGAATCACCTCTTCCCTCCTCAAGGATATACCCCTTGCAATGTAACCCAGCATTTTGTTGGCCTTTGCAGCTGCCTTCCAACATTGTGCTGAGTTGTTCATTGACCCTATAATGATCACCCCAGATCCTTCTCCTCCTCTGTCTGGGGTAGCTGCACTCCCCCCAGCTGGTAACTCCTCCTTGGGTTCCTCACCCCAAAATATAGTGCCTTGCACTGTTTTGGCATTAAACCCCAGTTGCCAGGTGTCTGACCAGGTTTCAAGCTTTGCCAGATCATCCTGCAACCCTTGTCATCCCCCAGGTCATTCACCAATGCTCCCATCTTGGTATCATCAGCAAACAGACTGATCTTGCTCTTGATATAAAATGATACGTCTGCAATGAATATCCCAAACAACACTGGTCCAAATACTGAGCCTTGTGGAACACTGCTCATTACTGCCCTTGGGCGTGAGAGAGCTCCCCACCCACCACCACCCTCTGTTGCCTTCCCTGAAGCCAGTTCCCTACCCATCTCACCAGTTTTGCACCCACCCCTGTGCCTTCTAACTTACTTCCTAGCCTCCCATGCATCACCGAGTCAAATGCCTTTCTGAAGTCCAGATACAGGACATCCACTGCATGGCACATGTCCAGTTGCCTAGTTACCCAGTCATAGAACTCCACCAGGCTGGTATGGCAGGATCTGCCATGTATAAAGCCATGCTGTCTGCTGTCCTGTAGTCCTTTGGCCTCTAGGAGGGCCACCAGCCACTCCTTCAGGAGAGGCTCCATCAGCTTACCCACGATGGATGTGAGGCTCATTGGTCTGTAGTTCCCCGGTTCATCCTGAAGATTGTGTATCCTGTACGGCAACATCCCCAGTCATGGTTTCCTGTGTACCATGTTTCAGTGACCATGACAATGTCTACATCTTTCTCCACCATCAAGACCGCTAGGATCTTGTTTGCAGGCTTCAGGCATTTGTCCACATGGCTTTCCATGTTTTGGTACCCCTCCCCCACCTGTAACCAGCTCCCCCACCATCCTGATCCCTATGTCCTCCCTCCATGCCTCTCCTGCTATTTCCTTCCTTTGTGTTTCTTTTTGTAGCTTTCATGGCCCTGGTATCAGTCTGTCTACCTTACCCGGGGGGGGGGGGGCAGCTGTTTTTTCTCTGCTTAATTCCTGCATTCCCCTTGGCTTGTTTATATGTTCCTTTCTTGTCTCTAGTGTCTGTCTGTTTCTCTATCTTAACCTATGGGAGGGGCAGTTGCTATTTCTTTGCTTAATTCCACCACTCCCCCAGGCTAGTTTAAATGTTTGCCAATAAAACATTTAAACCTCTCACAAAGGATCTCGGGTCTCCCACCCCAGATGGATGCAGGCTGTCCCACCCATACATGTATGCATTTCTCCAGGTGGTTCCCTCAATCCCCAATGAAACCAAATCCCTCAGCTCTGCACCAGCTGTTCAGCCATTCATTGAATCCCCTGGTGTGGAGTACCCCTGCATCCCCCATGCCATAGATAGGTAGCACTTCCAGGAAAGTTACCATGCATGCCACCTGTCTAAGACCCCCTCCCCAGCTCTGTGAACTCCCTCTGCACTGCCTTCTCCTCATCCCTAGCCAGGTCATTCATCCCAAGGTGGACAATGACATCTAGTTCACCCTCCCGTCTTGCTTTGGATGTGCTTCCAATTCCTCCATGCACTGGCACTTGGTATGCACCTCACCTACCTGTTTCCCAACCCCCAGGACTACCCCCCTAATAACAGAGTCCCCCACTAGAAGTTGCTTCCTTCTCCCCTGGAGTCTTGTGTCATCACCTCAGGGGTCTCCACTGTGGAGAATCCCCTGCACCCACCTTGTCCACCACTGCAGGTGTCTTATTGAGACAGTCCTGCCCTGCCAGAATAGCATAGGAGTTGTGGATTGGAACCTCAGGTTGGATGCGCCTCTGTCCCACCTCCCTCACCCTTGCTGAGCCCACCTTTTTCCAACCACCCCTCATTCCTGGCATCCTTTGAGGCAGAGGGTGTGGATTTGTTGGTCCCTGGGTAGGGGATGAGGCCTTCTGAACCCTAGCCAACTCAACCTGGAGACAAGCAACCATCTCCCTCAACCCAGAGAGGTGCCCACAGATGGGGCAGCACCGCATTCTCCAGAACATCTTGAAGATTGCCACCCCACAGCCACTGCATTGCACCACTCCCAACATAACTATTGTTGACTTTTTTTTTCTAACTTGTTGTAAGTGTAGCTGTACCTCTACCTTCCTGTCCTGAAGCACGAAGGGCAGAGGTCTTATTTTCTGGAGTGGATGGGACACTGAAATGTGAGAGCGCTGGGTGATTTCAGAGCTTTGTTCATTCTGAATGTAATAGGCAGATACAGAAGTTTCCCACTCAAAGGTCCAGCAGCGCTTTACTAGTAACCATGAGGTGCAGACAGTAAAAGGGTGGCTAAACCACATACAAGTTTTCTGGCAGCTCGTTCTACTATTGCATTTGTCAGCATTACCGTTTACTGCACAGCAGCTGATTCTGGCAGTTCCTAACTTGTTGTGGGGATTGTGGATTCTGATCCATGCTGATCCTCTGACCTCCACTAGGAGTGCTAGATATTGTTTGGCAGATTGACACTCACTCGCTGTCTCCCTCTGCTTCTTGACCATGATCTACTGCCTTTCTCTGGGTCCCATGAGAAGATTCTATTGTTATCATAGTCCTGGTCTCTTCTCAACTTTGATTGTTTCCAAGAAATTAATTCATTTTTGTATTTATTGATCTTACTTTGTAAAGCTTTGGCATATGTTATGAAATCTGGTGACATCACAAATTTGCTCACTTCTTGACATTTTCAGTGTCACTTGTTAGTTTTTCAAATATCTTGCTTTCTTCCTTAATTGCTAATTTAGTAAATCCTACTGAGCAATCCCCTGCAAGTTCTTCCCCTCCTTCTCTGTTATTGACATTTCTATGCCACAGAATGGGGTTTTTGTTACCCGTAGCCTTCTTGGGACTTGGCCCTTCTCTAAATTGATTTGTCTGTTGGAAGCTGAGAACCTTGCTATACTGCAAAGAGCAAACTATAACTCCATTTAGGGCCTGGAAACATAGTAAGGCATAATAACTGGTGGGACTTGTTAAGAAGGGGAGCTACGCTTTCTACAAAATTTTTTTTTTCCTTATTAGCATTAAGCAGAGAATTGCAGGATTCCATTAAAAGTGTAGTAATTTTATAACCAGAGGGAATGAGATACAACCGAATTTACTTGATTGTTGGGGTTGAGACCTAGGATTTGGAAGGATATTTTTGCAACATTTTAAAAGTGTCCTGCTGACTGAGGAGTGAGTTCATTTTTATCCCTGGACTCAGTAGAGTGGTTTGTGCAGGAGCCGTGGGCTAGTAAATTGTGGTGTTAGTTGAATTACTGTAAAGGGCAATACTCACCAGGGTGGTGGAGCAGGTGTGTATTTGATTGTTTCTAACAGTCACCAGTGGCTGTGGACTACCACCACCCTACCCCACCCCACCCCCAGGCATGGCATTTCCTTTATAGCCACAGTTCTTACATCACTTCCTCAACAGGTCTTGGGCAGAACTCTCATATCCTTAGTAACCCAGCACAGTGCAAAAAGGGTAGGTACACACCACAAATAATAATAAAAAATATATATATGTATTACATATTGTATATTATAAGGGAGAGGGACATGTGGGGAGTGGTGCAATGCACGGGCTGTGGGGCAGCAGTTTTCCGGAAGACATTTTGGAAACTGCGTTGATGTCCTATTTGCAGGCAACTGTCAGCTCTGAGGGTCGAGGTTGCCCACCTCCAGGCTGAACTAGCAAGGACTAAGGAGGCCTCCCCCTTCCAAAGAGCATCACTGCCACAACCACTGCCTCAGAGGTTGCCAAGTATGAAGAGCAGTTGGACCACAGTGTGTTCTGGGAGGGTGCGGGTGGTGGACCAGAGGCAAAGCCCCCTAGTTGTACCTCTTTCTAAATCATATGCCATTCTGGCAGAGCAAGGTTCCTCTATGATGGCACCCTCAGTGGAGACCCAGAAGAATGCTGAGGACATCCACAAGGGAGACCCACAAAAGGGTGGCAAGGGACACCACAGGGGAAGGAAACAGCTTCTGATAGGGGACTCAATTGTTAGGGGGGTAAAACTGGGAAAGGGAGAGGAGAAGGAAGTAAGGTGCCTGCATGGTGCCATGGCTTGGAGGGACAGGAAGCGAATCCTCAGGATTGCAGAAGCAGCATCACAGGAGAGGGAACTAGATATCATAGTCCACCTTGGGACAATTGACCTAGCTAGGCATGGGATCAGTGAAGTAGCGGTTTCTTGAGTGTAAAAAAAAAAGCAGACTTTATGTCACCAGAAGACTCACCCTCTTTGTTTGATCCAGATTCTGCTCCTCTCAAGTTTGTCTCTTGTTAGATTCCTTCTGGCTTGAAATGTCAAGGTAGGCTCCAGGCTGAAACTGCTGACATTATCCCCATCCGTTTCAAAGTTAGACGCTTCATTCATTGCCATTGTTTTGCAAATTTTCACATACGAAAAGGTGGTTTGATTTGGAGTCCCAACATATTCCCCAGGAGGGACAGGTATTCTCAATACAAAACAGCAGTTCCAAAGGACCTGACTGAAGGAGTTTAGCGGGTGGTTCCTACTGACGCTATACTTAGGCATGGCTACACCTGTAATGATTGCCAGCTGCAATGCCAATTACCAAGTGTCCCACTCAAAGGTCCAGCAGCTCTTCAGTAGTAGCCGGATGGGTGCAGACAGCAAAGGGGTGGCTACCCAAATCATGTTCAAGTTTTGTGGCAGCTGATACACTCCTGGCAAGGTAAATAAGCAATGTCCAAACTTGGTTTAAAGTTTCTAATACTCCATTGCTTTTATTTAAGGAAAGGACAATTGCTGCCATACACACAAGGCAGGACCACTTGCCCCAGTGCTTCACCATAAAGGTTTCATCAGAGGGTGGAGACTGTCACAACCGCATTCAGCAGGTCAGGCCCTCTGCTCCCGCAGTGCCAACCTCCAAGCGTAGTATTGTGAACAGGTAACAGACAGGTTAACCCTCCTGTCTGCTTGTGGGTCCGAATCACCTTTAGTCCCAAGTTCTCTGGGGATTCAAACTGTGAACCTTATGCTAGCATACCCAAATGTACAGGCTCAGCTAATCTGCTCTTCGGGGGAATGCCAGATATCTTTTGCCTAAGGGACCCTAACCAGGTATCCAAAATGAACCCTTAAAACTCTATAAAAGACCGTAGGTATATTCTTACCTTTTCCCAGTTTGGTAAAACCATCAAGCTTCTGAACAGTTTTGTCAGTCTTAACCAGGGATCGACAAATTTCTAAATTACATGCTAGTCCAGGACAACTGGCCTAGCAAAAAATGGTAGTCCCAGTGTTTCAAGTGGTAGTCCGAGATTGGAAGGCTATATTTCAAAGGAAATTTAAAAAAAAGAGTATGGAGCACCAAATACAAGGTGCGGTGTTGTATTATTAAAACTTATTAAATGTAGGTGTATTTATTTACTCAGGATAGCACAGCTGAAATGCAACTCTTATTAGTTAGGTCCTGCTTCTGACAATTTACATTACACTTTATCCTGTGGTAGGCTCCAGCAGCCCCACCCTCACCCAACACACCAGACACAGTTTCTTTCCTAGCTAGCACACCACAAGAACATATTTTTTTATTGTATTTTATTTTCTTGGGCAGCTTTTGTCTTGTTATTGTTGTCAGTTCTTGCTCTTTTGTACCTTTACTTTTCTAGAATGAGAGCAACACAAAAAGCCTAACCTTCACTACAGTACAGATTCATCCCCCCCCCGACCTGGCCAGCCAATACACTTTCTCTCTGTTTAGTTCTTTTAATTTTGTTCTTTGCTTGGAGCAGATTTATTGGGCAGTCAGCAGGTCTGCATGCCTGACGACGACCTCGCTGATCAACTGCTTAAGCGCCCCTGCTCGTTGCTCCTGCCTTTCTCCTCCCCAGTTCACCACTTTCAATCACCCTCCCTTCCACTTGTTTTTATATAAATTTATTTTTCAGAGGCTGGAGACACACACACTTAATGCAGAACTCCCAACAACAACCACAGAAACACAAAAGTGTTGCGCCGTTCCCCCACATTCTAGGACTGCACTACAGCACACGTTCTTTGCTTTCCCCACCTCCTCAACAGTGACAGTACACCTCTTTCTCCTTGAATGACTGGCTAGCCTTACAACCCACAACTCACCTCTGTGGCCAACAGGTTACATTTCCAGTCATTCTTTTTGCTGCTCCTCCTCCTCCCTGCCTGCTGTTGCTCTGACTTCTCGTTCTGGCTGCTCCCTCTTCTCTTTCTTCAGTGCTCGCTATCGCTCTGCCAACTCCCGTCACCACAAGCGTCAACTTGCCAAGCTTTTTGCCCACCATCACTGCCAGTGTGCTCTTGCCCCTGCCTGACTGGCTGCAGCACACACGGTGGAGTTTAATGTAGCTCTTGCCTTCTGCTGCTGTGCTGTCACTCCAACTGCTGCAGCCACGCTGATCAGGATCCCGCATTCATTGTTCACTCATAGTCCCGCCACTTTGATTTCACCCCTCGCTCCCGACACTACCCACATCACATGATGCCCAACCCAGAGTCCCAGCAGCAGAAGTAGGATGAATGGACCCTAGTGGCAAACTGCACGAAATGCAGGTAAAAAAAAAAAAATGTAATTGCTTTCATTTGCTGGTTGTCCACGTACAACCAGCAGTGCAATAAATGCTTGTCCCTGTCCAAAAACTGATAGCCCCGGACGTCAGGGCTATGGGATTTGTCGATCCCTGGTCTTAACCCTCCATAAGTCACATGCAAAAGAAAGAACTTGGAAGACCCAGGCAGTATCTTTCAAATGAAAGGTTTACTTAAAAATGGATAAAAAATATGTTACATGTAAACATAGAACACTATATCACAAAGCATACAATCACTTAAAAGCAAACAAAGAAAACTACAGACAGACTCCTACCAACATACAGTTAGACTGTTTCTATCTAATGTATTACCTCTTTACAGTGCTTTAGATCTTGTTTCTTAAGAGCCCAAAAAGATGTCACTCAGTTGAAACACAGAATACAGTTTAAAACGCTGTGTTTCCACCCCTTCTATGATGTCATCTAGTTCCTTCTTTTAGAATATAAAAAATTATACAAACAATGATCTTCCTGTCAGGAAATATTTTAAATACTGTGACTTCAGCAAAAACTACTTTCCCAATATGATTCCTTAATTAACATCCCCTCTTTGATCTCAAGCAGTTCCTCTTCCCAGGGTACATCAAAGGAATTTTATGGCTTTTCACACCATGGTATAAAAATGTTTTTTCCTCTAATATGTCATAAAAGTTTATGATCCCTATATCCTGGCAGCTGGGAATTACAGGAGACCCTTAATTAAGTCTTTCTAGTCTTTTAATTATCTCCTGGTTTCAGATCACTTGACTGTAACTGAATCCGGGGGGGGGGGTGGCACTCATGGAAGCACTGACAATCACACACTATATTTTTATATTACAAATATCATAGAACAATCATAACCAGCTGGCCAAGCGTCACAATCCTCCCCACCTAGACTGAATTTGGGGGCTCTATTCCCTGCATGGGATGAGCTTCCCAAATCAGTTCACTCTTCATATACACACGACAGGCCATCGGCATTCTGATTGGTCACTCCAACCCTATGTAAGATTGTCATGTCATACCTTTGCAAGGCAAGACGCCATCTTAACAGTCTACCATTAGTTTTTCCCATTTGGGTCAGGCAAACCGGAGGTTGTGGTCAGTGTGTACCTCAGAATGCTGCCCATATAAGTATGGCTCTAACTTCTTTGGAGCCCACACTATGGCAAGACACTCTTTTTCCACAGTAGAGTAAGCCTGCTCTCTGGGAGTAACTTTTTACTCAGGTACATTAATGGGTGATCTTTCCCTTGGTTGGATGTCTGTCTCAGTACTGCCCAATACCCACGTATGAGGTGTCAGTTTGAATTATAAAGGGTCTGCTATAGTCAGGACTTGTCAATACAGGAGCACTGCACAATGCCTTCTTCAATCTGGTAAAAGCTTTTTCACAGGCTGGTTCCCAGGTAATTTTCTTAGGCATCTTTTTCTTTACCAGGTCAGATAAGGGAGCAGCCAGGGCACTGTAATTGGGTACAAATTTCCTATAGTACCCTGCTGTCCCGAGAAAACTCCTGACCTGCTTCTGTGTTTCTGATCTGGGGCATGCCTTGATCACCTGTATTTTCACTTGGTTAGGACGGAGTTGTCCCCTTCCTACAACATGCCCAAAGTATGCCACTTCAGCCATGGCCACCTGGCACTTCTCAGGTTTGACAGTGAGCCCAGTCCTCTGTATCCTGTCCAGCACTTCCCTAAGGTGAGACAGGTGTTCCTCCCAGCTGGCACTAAAGATGGCAGTGTCATCCAGGTATGCCATGTTGTACTCCTCAACACCAATTAACGCCTGGTTTACCAACCTTTGGAAAGTGGCCGGGGTGTTCTTCGTTCCGGAAGGCATTACTTTAAGTTCAGATAAGCCTATCAGAGTGATGAAGGCCAACCTCTTCCTAACTCTGTCCATTAACTCTACCTGCCAATACCCCTTGGTCAGGTCAATAGTTGTAAGGTAGGTCGCCCTCCCAACTTGTCCTGGAGTTCATCCATCCGGGGCATTGGGTGGGCGTCTGACTTTGTGACTTCATTCAGTCCATAGTAGTCCACACAGAAATGAGTAGAGCCATCTGGCTTGGGCACAAGGACTATGGGTGAGGCCCAGGGGCTGTGGGATCTCTGGATTACCCCTAAATCCAGAATTTCCTCTACCTCCCTCCTAATGTCCTTTTGGACAGCCTCTGACACCCAATATGTTGTCCGCCATATGGACATCTGTGTCCCTGTCCCCACATCGTGCGTCACTAATGGGGGTTAGTCCAGGCTTGGTGCTAAACAGCGGGGCAAAGTCTGCTAAAGCCTCCCTTACTTCCTGGATCTTGTCTGGGGCCAGCTGGGGTGACAGTTTAACTGCCTCCACAGAGGACTCCTGCTTGCTTTCTTCCAGTAAGTCCAGAAGGGGGTCTCCTTCGTCCATTCCCTCCCCAGGACTACATACTGCAAACAGCATGTCAGCTCTATTAACATATGGCTTCATCATGTTGACATGATACATCCTTTCTGTCTGTCTTCTGTCAGGTAATTCTATGCTATAGTTCACTTCATTTACCTTCCAAACCACTTTGTACGGTCCTGCCCACTCAGCCTTTCAGCTTGTCTTTCTGGACCAGAATAAGGACCATGACTTCCTGACCCACCGTGTACAAGCGAGCTCTGGCTCTGTGATCGTACCACACTTTTTGTTTCTGTTGGGTAGCTGCCAGGTTGCTCTGGGCTGTCCCCATAAGCTCCTTCAGCCTTTCCCTAAACCTAAGCATGTAATCCACTATAGGAGTTCCTTGGGTGGCGTGCTTGCCTTCCCTGTCCTCCCAGATCAAGTCTAGGGGCCCATGTACCCAGCGTCCATATAAGAGCTTGAAGGGGGAAAATCCTGTTAACTCTTGGGGCACCTCCCTGTATGCAGACAACAGGTGGGGAAGGTATTTCTCCCAGTCCCTCCCATGCTATTCAGCAAATGCTTGGAGTATTGACTTCAGGTTACCATTAAATCTTTCCACAAGCCCATTGGCTTGCGAGTGATAAGGTGTCGTGTGTCTCTGCACCACCCCACACTTCTCCCACAAACATTTCATCAGGTCCAACATGAAGAAACCCCCTCGATTGGTGATAACCTCCTGCAGAAACCCAACACAGGAGAAAATCCCAAGTAAGGCATCTGACACTTTGTCTGTCCTCAGTGAGGATAGGGCAACTGTCTCAGGGTACCGGGTGGCATAATCCACCACAGTCAAAATGAACCTTTTCCTGGAGGAGCTGGAGGTATTTAAAGGCCCCACAATATCCATTCCCACCCTCTGGAATGGCTCCTCCACTCTGGGCATGGAAGTAGGGTGGCGCGGGTTTTCTTACCTACCTTCCCTATTTCTTGGCACCGGTGATGAGACCTGTAATACTCCTTTACCTGTTGGGTGAAGTTGGGCCAATAGAAATTCTGGGCCAACCGCTGCGTAGTGCGCGTGATTCCCAGATGATCAGACAAGGGAATAGCATGTGCAATCTTGAACAACTGCTCACGATACCCCTGGGGAATGACAAGCTACCTGCCAATCACCCCTCCCTCTGTCTGTACAGCCTGAGTATACATCAGTTCATTTTCCCAAGAAACCGTATGTTTACCGTCACCTCCCTGTGCTCCGTCAGAGTCTGCCCAAGCCCTCAGCTTCTGCAGACTAGGGTCACTTTTCTGAGCAGCTGCAAACTCCTTACACATTCCCAATGCATGGGACAGGTCCCCTTCAGTTTCTAAACTAGGGTCCCTAGCACTAGTATCAGGGCACTCAGGATCACTGTCATCCCTAACCCTCTTACAATGGGTCATCCCTCCTTCTTCGGAGTAACCCTCCATAGCTGTGTGGTTAACTGCTACTGGGGAAATTTCTACCCCCTTTTCATTAGTCTCCATATCAGGAGACACAGGCTGGGGAATCAGCCTCCCGGTGATTTCCACATTGCCTTCTGTGGGGTCCAGGGAAGTACAATTTTCCCTTCCCGCGTGGCTACGGGTAACTGCACACACCATCCCCTGTTTGAGATTGTTGCCATGGATGACGTCCACTGCTAAAGTTTTGGCTACAGCCACCTGTTGCACAGTTCCCCCTGTTTCACCCCAGTCTTGGAGAACACTAATGAGGGGCAATGTTTTCTCCTCCCCAGTAAAGTCTTGTACAGTTACAAATTTATTGGGCATAAGCTGACCAGGCTCTACCAAATCCCCCCTTTACCAATGTCAGGGATGCCCCTGTGTCCCTTAACCCTTGTGTCTATACACCATTCACCGTGACTGGGTGCATGTGTTCCCTCATGTTTACAGACATGCTTCCAGGGACACACAAACAACCCACTTCTTTCCTAGCCTCATGTTTCATATTGCTCATCCTTTTGGGACACTGTCTGGCAATATGCCCAGTTTCCTTACAAACCCAACATTCATTTCTTTTTTTAGAGAAATCTTTTCTATGAAACCTGGGGCTAACTGGTTTCGGTGGAGGCAGTGAGGGTTTTAGCTGCCCTAAAGGTGTGCTTTTCCCTTTCTGCACTGCCACGCCCGCTCCATTCACTCTCAGAGCAGATCAGCTCTTGGCATAGCAGTCTGAGAGTTCAGCAGCCTCTTACACTGTTTTGGGATCTCAGTCCTCCAGCCAGGTTTTCAGCTCTTCTGGGCATGCCCAGAAAAACTGTTCCAACAAAATTGCATTTTCAATTTTATCTACAGAATTTAATTCAATTCCTTCCCGCCAATGTTTTAAAAACTGACGTTGTTTCATGGCTAGCTCCTCGTAGCTTATATTAGGGCTTCTCCTGAGCTCATGGAATTTAGCTCTGTATGCTTCAGCAGTTAAATCAAACTTTTTTAAAAGTGCAGCTTTAAGTTTGCTGTAATCATTACTGTCCTCATTGTCCATTTGATCCAATGCATCCCGAGCTTTCCTGGTAAGTAGCGGGGATAGCTGGAAGCTCCAAGTCCCTCTAGGAATTTTTGCCTGAATACAAACTTTTTCAAAGGAATTTAAAAAGGCATCCATATCCTCTCCCTCTTTAAATAGAGCTGTCATTTTGGAATTCAATTTGTAACCCAGTCCTGTAGTTCCAGTTAAACTCAAGCCACTAACCTGCTGTGGTGCTGGTGGTTGGAGTTGTAGCTTCTCCAGTTTATGTTGCCTCTGGCACTCATGCTGTTCCTGGTCTGCCTTTCGCTGTTCACACTCCCTCTTCTCCTCTGCAGCTCATCTCTCTCACTCTGCTTCTCTCTGTTCTTGCTCCCTCTTCTCCTCTGCATCTCATTTCTCTTGCTCAGCATCTCTCTCTGGAACTCTAGCTCCATTCTGCACAACTCAATCTGCAGCCTGAGTATTTCTGGCTCCAGAATGCTAGTGACCTTCTCCTGCTGCTGTGGCCCTTCATTGGCAGTGGCCCTGCTGTCATCCTCACTGGATCTGGACACTGCACTGGACGCTGGCCCCTCCACACTCAAGGTTAGGTCCCTTATAGTCACAGTCAGTGACTCAATGGTATGGGCATCTGCTGCCATCAGGGCATCCATGAGGTTCTGCTTGGTGGCTCTCCCCTCATACAGGACTCCGCTGTCCTGGCACAACTGCCCCAAGTAGTCTATAGTGTGCCTGCTGTAGTTGGAAGCCATCTTCTTCCCTAACTATGGCTACTCTAAGTTGCAGTTTAGAAAAAATAAAACAGGTAGGTAGGAACCTGACTGTAAGCAAAATGATATAGTTCTGTTTCCTTTTTAAAAATAAATCACTGCCTTATTTTGCAAGTACAACATTAAGCTGACACACTGAACAGTTAAAGCTTGTGTTACCAATTTTATCCACAATGCTGCCAACCAATCTGTCACAACCGCACTCAGCAGGTCAGGCCCTCTGCTCCCACAGTGCCAACCTCCAAGCACAGTATTGTGAACAGGTAACAGACAGTGTAATCCTCCTGTCTGCTTGTGGGTCTGAATCACCTTTAGTCTCAAGTTCTGGGGGGATTCAAATTATGAACCTTATGCTAGCGTACCCAAATGTACAGGCTCAGATAGTCTGCATTTTGGGGGAATGCCAGATATCTTTCACCTAAGGGCACCTAACCAGGTTTCCAAAATGAACCCTTCAAACTCTATAAAAGACCTTAGGTATAGTCTTACCTTTTCCCAGTTTGGTAACACCATCAAGCTTCTAAACAGTTGTGTCAGTCTTAACCCTCCATATGTCACATGCAAAAGAAAGAACTTGGAAGACCCAGGCAGTATCTTTCAAAGGAAAGGTTTACTCAAAAATGGATAAAAATATGTTGCATGTAAACACAGAACACTATATCACAAGGCACACAATCACTTAAAAGCAAACAAAGAAAACCACAGACAAACTCCTACCATCATACAGGTAGACTTTTTCTAATGCATTACCTCTTTACAGTGCTTAAGTTAGATCTTGTTTCCTAACAGCCCAAAAAGATATGTCACTCAGTTGAAACACAGAATACAGTTTAAAATGCTGTGTTTCCATCCCTTCTATGATGTCATCTAGCTCCTCCTTTTAGAATATAAAAAATTATACAAACAATGATCTTCCTCTCAGGAGATATTTTAAATGCTGTGACATCAGCAAAAACTAATTTCCCAATATGACTCCTTAATTAACATTCCCTCTTTGATCTCGAGCAGTACCTCTTCTGGGGGTACATCAGAGGATTTTTATGACTTTTCACATCATGGTATACAAAATGTTTTTTCCTGTAAAACATCATAAAAGTTTACGATTCCTGTATCTTGGCAGCTGGGAATTACAGAAGACTCTTAATTAAGTCTCTCTAGTCTTTTAATTAACTCCTGGTTTCTGGTCACTTGACTGAAACTGAATCCTGGGGAGGGGGCACTCATGGAAGCACTGACAATCACACACTATATTTTTATATTACAAATGTCATAGAACAATCAGAACCAGCTGGCCAATCGTCACAGAGACTACCAACATACCCAACATTTTTATACATTACCAACAATAGATAATCAAATAGAGTTAAATGCATGTGCATCCAAAATAAGTGAGTCAGCCACTAGCCAGTGCCAGCTAACAATACTTGTAATATTATTTCTCAAACAAAGCAAGTGGGAAGGTAATCAGTTAACTAAATACAATATGTAGTCAGCCTTCATTCTTTTCCTTTCATTGACCTGCACACATCTGATCTGCTGGAAGCTACCTCCACTACAGTTGACTACCAAAACTTTCTACTTACCTCAGATTTTTTTTGTTTTCTCTCCCTGGTCTGTTGTAACTTTATTTTAAAGTGATTCCTCTCCCTTTTCATGCCCAGAGCAGCTAATCTGGACAAGTTATTCCACTTTTGTGCCTATGGGAAGAAGATCCTCATGACTGACAATCACAATGCTTGCGTCAGCTGCCTAGACCTGGACCATGATATACAGGCCTGCGACATCTGCTGCACCTTCAACCAGGCCACACACAGAGACATCAACAGAAGGCTCTTCAAAACTTCTTGTTTGAGCAGAAGTTGGTCCATATGGAGAAGGAGCTGCAGGTCAGGGAGCTCCTCTTCTTCATCAGCCCCGTCTTTGGGCTCCTGTTCCTCAAAGGCCCAAGACAAATCTGTCAGTAAACACAAACACTGGAAGTGGGACTGCATCAAGAATGAGTCCCCTGACTTACTTGTGATCCCTGCATCATTTGACGACTGCATCAGGGTTGTTTTCCACTCTAGCGGTGACCCCCTTGCCACCTGTATTCTTACCCCATTGCCACTCACACCCTTACCCCTGCAGGGCTACCTGTGGCAATGTCCCCCCACCATTCTTTCTCTGGTGGGAATGGGCTGTTTGGCATTGGGCCTTCTGTTGGCCCAGCTGCCCATGCAGCTTCCCCTGTTCTAGCTGTTGTTCTCCTCAGGCCAGCAGACTGAGTGCTCAGCTGACCTGGTTCCAGCTGAGACTGGCACAGCATCAACGGGGACTCCTCTTATGCTTCTGGTGCTGCCCATGGCCTTCTCTTTGGTGGTCAGGGTTCCAGGTCCTTTCAAAGTCGCCCTCTGTTATGACATTATCCTTGGATCCATCTCAACAGACCACCCAGGCTGCAGGGCCACCACTGGGGCTTCTTCTTTCCCCAATGCCTTCTCTGGGTTCATTACCAGTGCGGGCACCTCTGTTTCTCTATACAGCACCGCTCACTGCTCCCATACAGTCTGTCATTGATCTATAGGCTAGGTGGCTTTCATTCTGGGAGTTCATGTACTGCATGACTCCTCTCCTGGGCCAATGCTGCAGAGCTCTCCAGGACCTAGTCTTGCATTCCAGGCCTCTATGGCACTGCAACCCCCTTGACCCCGTGCATGGATTCAAGCATGCACAGGATAGACATAAATGAATCCTAGATGTGGAAATGAGACAAGAAACCCAATAACCAAGTAGGGTCAGCAGCCACTGATGTAGGCAGGGAATATGGGCAGACTAGGTGGGCCAAGTGGTCCTTATCTGCCATCAACTACTATGTTACTATGTATCAATGCCATCAGGGCCTACCTCTATGCAGGGGAGGAGGATGGGTACCAGCTAGACCTCATCCCCCAAATAAGGATGAGGATGGTGGCATGGGCTACGATGAAAATGGAGCTTCTAGCCCCTCATACTGCCATTCTGCAGTCTCCACTGGGGGTAAGAACATAGGTATATACACTCCCTTCGGTCCCCCCCCCGACGACCCCTCTTCCTTTGGTATTATGAGACAACTTCAAGCGGTCTTGGGGTTTGAGGCTGAAGAACAAGACCCTGCCAGGAGACATCTGACCTGTTACCTGGAATTACCAGACTCTCCTCTGCTTGTCATTCCTCCTTTGATGGAGCCATTTTAGGATGCCACTGTGGCCACCTGGTATCGGCCCAACTTGGTCCTGGCCATTACCAGAAAAGCCAGTAAGCTATACCAGGCCCCTGCGGGGAAGCCCTTTTTTGCTGAACAGCCTCAAGCAGACGCTGTGGCTATAAATGCTGCATGAAAGGTCTAAGCAGCCCAACACCTGAGCTCATTTTCCCAGTTAAGGAGTCCAGGAGGTTAGATCTCATAGGTAAGTGGAAATTTGCTTTGGCCACCCTTACCATGCAGATCCTCAGTTACATTGCCCACATGGTGAAGTTTCAAAATCAGCTCTGGAAATGGGCTCAGGCAGCTGCCCAAGCTCTCCCGGAGGACCCCTAGAGACAGGATCTTCTCCAAGCCATCCAGTCGGGGTCTTATGTGGTCAAGGATCTTCTAAGGTCTGCTTATGATGCCCCGACACCTCTGCCAGGATCACTGCCATTGGCATCTGGCTTCAATGTCATTTGTGGCTGAGGGAATCTGGCTTTGCCTGGGATGTCTTAAACGTCTGTGTCTCATGGAATAAAATTCCACAAGTCCCACCGGAAATTAACAGTTAATTCGATGTAGCTGCCAGCCCCTTATGTGTTAACAAACGATGTTCAATAGCAAAAGGGGTAGAGGGGCGATTCATTCAATAATGGACAGACAATTCCTTGTATTGCTGCTATTTCTTTTTTATTTTCATATTTTTTTCAGGCAATAAATCTCAACGTTTCACATATGCAAATATATGCTTCCTCAGGAGAATGCTTTATGACTCTTTCAGATTGCTTGTAAGTACAGTGCTAGAACATCCAGCTTGATGAACTTTTAGGTATGCTTAATCCTATTAGTTGGCAGTGCTGAGAGACATGGCCAAGATTTTTCTTAAACCAATAAATTGCCTCTAAATTAGGTTGCAGTTTTGCCTGCCTGTGTCTCAGAGACATACCAACTAACAAATGATGTATAACAGTCCATCCCCAATGCTGCATTCAGGGGTATAAACTTTTCAGTGCAGATGTGCAAGACATACTCTCAAACTTGAAGGCTGCTGGCCAGATGCTTAGGTCGGTCCATTCCATGTACCACATTCAGCCGAAGAGTGGGCAAAGGCCATTTTGTTGTGCCTCCCACAAGCCCAAGAAGGGCACCAGACCCTGTCCCAATAAACATAGAGCTGTTGGTGCCCTGCCTGCCCCCACCTCCGTCTCTACCACAGAAAAGGCTAACTGAAGTAGTAGTGTGGCCCCAGCCACAGGGGTTTCTTCAGCATGACTCCTTACCTGACCCCCCACCCACTATGCAGTAGGCAGTGGTAAGGGATAATTTTTCCCTCCACTTGAACAGATGGTGGGAGATCACCTTGGGTACTTGGGTCCTTCAGCTCATAGAACTGGTCACTTCTTATAGCTTCTGGAATGGCCTCTAGAGAACCCTTTGGTATAGTCCCTATACCCCCTGACCACGTCACACTGCTTAGAGTGGAGATCCAAGCATTGCTCTGCAAACGGGCCATAGAATCTGTTCCAGAGTCTCAAATAATCAAAAGGCTGTATTCCCACTTCTTCCTGGCCCCCAAATGCACAGGAGATTTGCGTCCCATTCTGGACTTAAGGGTCCTAAACTACTTCATTCAGTTCAAGAACCTCAGGATGGTGACATTGCATGTCCTGTTGCCCCTCCTGCACCAGGGGAACTGGATGTGTTCTCTCGATATGTAGGACACCTACCTGCATATCAAGGTGTGCACCCCCCTCAAGAAGTATCTCAGATTCCCTTTCCAAGAGGAGCACTACCAGTTCCAAGCTTTGCTGTTTGGCATATCCTTAGTGCTCAGGATCTTTACCAAGTGTTTGGCAGTGGTGGAAGCCTCCCTCAGAAGGGAGGGGTCTCTGTCTTCCCTTACCTGGATGACTGACTTCTCAAGGCGTAGTCCAGGAAACACCTCCTCCAGACCTTGGCTTGTACCAGACAGTTATTCCAGGCTCTGGGCATCACAGTCAATCTGCCAAAGTCATTTTTGACCCCTTGCCAGAAATTACAGTACACAGGGGCTGTACTGGACATGGCTCAGGGAATGACCTTCTTACTACAACACAGTGTGAACCTTCTGGTAGCTCAGTCCCACCTGCTGTATCACAGCAAATATGTCTCAGCGAGAACCTTCCTTTGGCTCCTGGGCCTTATGGTCACAGCCATTGTCATAGTCCCCCTTTCCAGGCTGCACATGTGGATCCCTCAGTGGCCTTTGAGGGTCCAGCGAGATCATTACACAGATAACCTACAAAAAGAAGTCCTGATCTACTCACCAGTCAAAAAGGTGCCACTGTGGTGGATGGAACCCAGCAACCTAATGAAAGGGGTCCCCCTTCTTCAGTCCTTCCCCTCAACAGATCCTCACCACAGATGCTTCAGGGTTGGGCTGGGGAGCTCATCTGGGGGTCTCATCAGACCTCAAGGTATGTAGTCCAGAATCAAGTCTGTCTTATACATCTGTGTCCTAGACATGAGTGTGGTCCCGTATGCTCTACAGGCCTTCTAAACCCATCTGACCCTGGGACATCTCTTGGTGCAGATGGACAATATCAGTGTAGTCCACTACATCAACAAACAAGAAGATTACTCCTGACCAAAGAAAGGAACTGGGAAAAGGGATTACAAAAGAGGAAATAAAACATGCCATCCAAAAAATGAAGACTGGAAAAGCAAGTGGCTTCCCAGTAGAATTTTATAGGGCAATGCAGGGACAAATGATAGACCCCTTGTTCAGTGTTTTTAATGAGGTAAGGGGGACACTGCTGGTCTCCTTCTGTGAAGTGGTTATTTGCTTAATCCCCAAGCCTGATAAGGACACCCAGGAATATGCATCTGAACTGTGACACCAAGATTCTGGCTAAGATCCTGGCTGGACAGCTGGACCAGTTGTTGCCAAGACTTGTTCATGTGTATCAGTTGGGATTTGTATGTGGTAGGAATTCTTATCACAACATGAGGATGCTTATGAATGTGGTGTGGCTGGCCTCTAGGGATTTGAGTAGTACATCAGAGTTATCCATGGATGCTGAGAAGGCCTTTGACCGAATAGAATGGGAATATCTCATGAAGATCTTGGGTGGGTATGGGCTGGGGGAGGATTTTATAGGTATGGGGCAGGCACTATATGCAACCCCTACTGCCAGAGTCTTGGTGAATGGTTCATTAATGGAAAAGGTCTCCCTGCACAGAGGCATGAGACAGGGATGCCCTTTGTCTCATAGAAACATAGACTTTGACGGCAGATAAGGACTACTTGGCCCACCTAGTCGGCCATTTCCCTACCTAGAGGATAAGCTGCAGATCCTATTTAACCAACATCCTGTTTCTTCCTACCCCCCCCACAAAAATTGCCTTATGTCTCCTTTGCTGTTTGCCTTGGCCATAGAGCCTCTTGCGGTGAGCATTTGGGGCAACTCAGACATCAAGGTGATAATGGGTAGGAGGCGGGGTACAACATAAAGTAACACTCTATGTGGATGATACGTTGTTGTATGTCCAAGATCCAGCAAAATTGGTGCCGCCACTGTTGGACTTAATAGAACAATTCATAGTCTTCTCTGGATATAAAATTAATCTCACAAAATTGGAAGTATTAATCTCGGAAGAGAATGAGAAGGGATATACAGGAGGAACAAGGGGCCTTAAAAGGGTAACAAGGGCCTTTAAATATCTGGGATTGTATATAGGGAAAGATCTGAGCTCTGTGTATAAGCTCAACTATGCTACCCTAATTGCCAGAATAGAGGAGGATTTCCATAGGTGGGTGAGAGATTCCGATCTCATGAATGGGATGCATAAATATTATTAAAATGAATATTTTGCCGAGAGTGCTGTATCTGATGCAACTGCTTTACCTGGGTCCCAGTAGATTAGACTTTAAAAGACTAGAGAGAGCATTTTCTGGTTTTCTATGGAGAGGTAAGAGACCCAGGGCTAGCCTAAAGTGACTGCAGGTGGATAAAGCAAAAAGGGTCTTGAACTTCCCTAATCTTAGAAATTACTATCTAGCCACCCAAGTTAGGTATATTAGTGACTGGGTACACAAACCATGGGTTGCGGGGTGGTTAAATCTGAAAGAATTGTCCTGTCTGGGTAGGCTCTCGTCATATTTGAGTGTAGGTGGGCTGAAAATTATTGTTGGGGAGCTAATAGGAACCTTACGGTGGAAGCAGTTTTGAAGGCTTGGGATCAGATCTGAAAGATGATGGGCGCACCATAGGATGAAAGCCTCCTCTTGCCAGTGACAGATAACCCTGCCTTTTTAGCTGGAATGGAGGACAGGGGGTTTTAGCAGTGGGAGCAGAGACAGATTACGTGTTTTAGAGATTTTTATGTGAGGGATCAACTGGCCTCAGTGGAGGAGATTAGCAGGGGTCTGGACATGCCCTCTGGACATTTCTACCACCTGTTGCAGGTGAGAGCCTATATAAGAGGAAGAGGGAAGGAAAAGGCCTTGGACTCACCCCTTTCTCAAGTGGAGCACTTGGTTTTGACAGCAGGGAAGGAGACAAAGTGTTTGATTGGGAAGGCTGTCCAGCTTGGTAGGAACTTTCTCTCAGATTACACACAGAAGGTTAATGATCAGTGGGTACAGGATCTGAGTAGGGATATATCAGATGAGAACTTGCATAAGATTCTACAGCTACACAAGGGAATATTGATTTGTAATAGATTTCAGGAGTCAGCCTACAAATTCCTACATAGATTATATTGCCATCCAGTGATGGTACATAAATTTAACCCCAGGATTTCTCCTATATGTGAGAGATGCCATGGTGATTTAGGGTCCTATATACACTCTTTCTGGGTGTGCCCAAAGTTACAACAATTCTGGGGAGATATAGCGGAAGAGTTGGAGGTCTGGTGGGAAGGAAATTGGACATGAATTCTTTGACCATGTTATTTGGTGTAGAGCAAAGTGGGCATGGAGAATGGGAACCCTTCCCTAGATGGGCACGGGTCCTTTTGGCTCTTGCTAGACATTGTATTTTAAACACATGGGTCTCAGCGGCTACTCCAACACAGACACAGTGGAAGTCCCTGGCGATCCAAACATTGGCATTGGAAAGGCTTTCCTATGCAATTAAGAATAAAGAGGAAAGGTTTTTGAGGGATTGGGGGCCATTTTTGGACTCCCTCTGTCCAGGGGAAACACAGATACTAAGGACAGGAGAGTGAAAGAGAAAGTGGACTGGTCTGATAATCCCTAGATATTTTAACCTCCGTTGGTCCCATTTAATTTTTAGTAGATTTTGCAGGGAGGGAGAGGGAGAGAAGCCAAAAGTTAATGTTTCAGATTTATTAACATTTAGGGTATATCCTAATAACTCAGAGAACTCTCTCATTTTTTTAAGTAGTTGTGGCATTGAGTTTTCTGGATTGGACAGATACACCAGAACATCATCCACGAATAGTGATAGTTTATGCTCTGTATCTGCTAAATTTATTCCTTTTACCTCTGGGGAGTTCCTAATGTACTGTGCCAGTGGCTCTATGTAGGGTGCAAAAAGTAATGGGGATAGTGGGCATCCCTGTCTCATGCCTCTAAACAAAGGGAAGCTGCTAGATATGTGTCCGTTTGATCTAATATAGCCTCTGGGTGTTTCATAAAATTTAAAAATCAGTTCAATAAATTTTATTGGGAAGCCAAAAGAGGCAAGGACCCCACACAAAAAGTCCCAGGACACCAAATCAAATGCTTTTTCAGTGTCTAAACTTTAAAAATGGGAAGGGATAGACTGTTTTGTTTTTTTGATATGTTCTATAAGGTAGATGGTATGGCTAATATTATCCTGGGCCTGTTTTCCAGGGATAAAGCCACACTGGTCAAGATGTATTATATTAGGAATACATTGTATTAAACGATTTGATAGAATAGATGTAAATATCTTATAATCTGTGTTTGGAACAGAAATGGGCCTATATGATGGGCATTGGGTGGGGTCCTTGTCTGCCTTGGGCAAAACAGAAACTATGGCCTCATTCCAGGAGGGGGAACCTTCACTTTGCTGGTAGGGACATGGGAATATACCCGTTCAAGTAGAGGTGTTACTATAGTCTGAAATGTTTTAAACATTCTCCAGGGAGGCCATCAGATCCCGGACACTTCCCGGTCTTTAGTTCCCTGATTGTAGCTTATATCTCGTGGTTGGTCACTTGTTTAGTAAGGATGGTCTGTTGCTTCTCTGAAAGAGTGGGTATGTGGAGTCTAGACAAAAATTCTGTAATCGCCTGCTCTGAGGCTCTGGTGCCCACAGAATATAATTGGGTATAATAGGACAGGAAGGCTTGAGAGATGGTTGAGAAAGTACATCTCATTTCATTAGATTAGGGGTTTCTAATTCTAGGGATGGCAGCCTTGGTTCATTGGCCATGTAATCTTCCTGTCAGTAATCTCAAGAACCTAGGACCTCCATCATAATATTTGTGCCTCACAAATACAAGCTTCTGTTCGACCGAATAATCTAATATTGCATTAAGTTCTTTTTTAAGTTTGGAGAGCTGTTTATTCCTTTCTTTGCAGACTCTTTGGCACTGATGATATTCTAGATCTTTGATTTGATGTTCAAGAGCTGTGTGCCTAGCTTCTCTTTGTTTTTCCTTAAAGGCAGAAGTCTTGATCAATCTCCCCCGAGTAATAGCCTTAATGGTGTCCCATAAAATGGAGGCGTAGTATCTTTCTCACACTAACTTTGTTTTTTTTTTCTCTTTTAGATATTTCCTGAAGAAGACCCAAGGTCGAAATGTAGATTTTTAACTATTTTCTATTTTCAGCGTGCATTTAATATAATCATTTTGTTTTGCTTTTAGACCACATGCTGACGCAGCGCCTTGTTTTTGTTTTTTACAAGTAGTATCTTTTGTGTCATTATCCTGTACAGCTTGTTTTATTACCTCCCTCACTTCTTTTTTACCGTCCTCATCTCTGAGCAGGGATAAATTTAATCTCCAAAAGGTTGTTTTTTTTGTTCTGACTCATTTTAATTTTCATAAAAAACGCGGAGTGGTCAGAGAGAACAGAGTTTCCGGACCATAGTTTTTGTAGGATCCCCAAGTGTTCTTGGGAGGAGAGAAAAAAATCTAAACATGAATAGGTGCCATAAGCTTGGGGAAAAAAGGTGTGCCTAGTGGAGGATCCGTTAAGGTGATGCTAGGCATCCTCGTATCCTAACTCGTTAAGTGGTTTGCTCACGTCCCTACTGGTTTTGGCATTTTTACTATTTTGGTTTTGGGGTCTTATCCCTGCTGAAATATTTAGGTTGAGGTCACCTCCAGATATCACCTGGCCCTCTGCCCACTGTGCTAGGCACAGAAAAAAAACTTTATAGAAACAGATGTTTGTGGCTAGAGGGAAGTAAGTTGATGACAGACACCTGCTGGCCAGCCAAAGTTCCCTTAAGTATCATATACCACTCCTCCTTATCAATTATATGTTCTTGCAATACAAACTGAGTCCCTTGTCTAATCAATATTGCCATGCCCCTTCGACGGCCACCCCTATAGGAGGAGGCCACCACATGGGAAAATCCAAGCTTCTCAAATTTTTTATGTTCAGATTGAGAAAGGTGCATTTCTTGGAGAAGTAAAATGTCCGCTCCCTCTTTTTTAAATATTGCAGCAGTTTGCTGCATTTTATTGGGTTGGTTATTCCATACACATTATACGTGCATATTGTATAGGTTTGTGAAGTCATTTTTGTTTCAAGTGTTCTCCCAGTGTGAAAGGACCCCCTCTCCGCAAAACAGCAACCCCCCCCTCACATCTCCACAGGCCACTTTGGTTAATGTAGTCAGGTCCCATGCAATATGAGTATTTCTGCCCAAACAACCTTTTCAAACAGTAATTTGACAACTGGGCAACTTTGCATAACAAAACAAAATATAGAACTTTATAAACAGTAAGCTTCCAAGGTTGGAGGCTAATGTAATTAATTAGCCTCTGTGTCCTCTCGATAATGAGAAGATCTAGGAGGTATACTTGTGCTTCCATTCCTGGAAGACCTTCTCCAGAACTTAGATGGAACAATGCTCTGAAAAAAAACCTAAGTACTAGTCGACGTTATTCTAGCAAGCCAGTAGTTGCACACACTTTTTCCAACTATAATTGCTTATATATATTTTGTAGAGGTAAAATATAATCCAAATCTAAATAGGTCAGCCGACATGGCTATTTTCCATGTAAAAGCCGTGCCTTAACCTGCCTCCTGGTTTGCCTTTCACACAGGCACTGGCAATCCCCTTATTTAAACCAGTTTAGGCTTTAAGGCAACCAGGGCATCCTTTTGAACTGGTCCCTTATTAAAAGGACTACTTTGGGGGAGGGCATGCAGTGATGAACACAAATGGTGGACCCTAGTATGTGCCCAGAACCCACTAGATTCTCATCCCCCCTCATCTGTCCTCTTTTCCCTGCAGTTCAGTAACCCAACTCCCAGACAAAAAGTAAAAGGGTTTCAGTGTCAGAGTATCAGTCACTTAGCTGCCGACTGGTGGGCCACGAGTCAGGAGTTCAAGTGAGACTGTAACGGTTACAATATTGTCCCTTTCTCCTTAGATCCTTTCAGCCAGGATGATCCTCTGCTGCATTCGTTTTGCTCATGAGTAGCTGTATCCGATGTAGGGCCTTATGGTGCTGCAGTATATTGGGACCAAGGCATTTCCTCCCTGTTGCCGCTGCCATTGTTGTCCCCTTTGCCCCTCATTTTGGTTCCTAGTATCTGGAATTTGAATCTGCTTCTCCAAAAGGGCTATTGTAGCTTCCTCCACCGTGGAATATACTTTGGGGCCTGTTTCCCAGAAGACCCAAAGCATAGCTGGATACAGGGTATGAAATCAAATTGCCTTTTCTTTCAGGGCTTTGATGATGGGGAGATATTTTAGGTGCTGTTGCTGAATCTCCTGATGGAAATCATGATCAAAGTAGAGTGTTAGGTATGAAACGTCCTTTTTGGCCCATGCACATCGCAAAATATCTTCTTTTGTGCTAAAAGAGCTTAGTTTGAAGACAATCGATCATGGATGTGCTTTGGGGTCTGTAGGCCTGGCCTGTAGAGAGCAGTGTGCTCTTTCAATATGTAGCTTGTAAGTGGCCGGTAATTCCGGAACATCTTTGAGCAAATTTTTCAAAAAGGATGCCATTGGTGCCTCCTCCATCCCTTCAGGCAGTCCATACAAATGCAGGTTGTCTCTGCGAGACCTTCCCTCAAGATCAAGACATTTGGCCTGAAGCTCTCCCATCTGCACCACCAGGGAGTGCACAATTTGTGAGAGTTTGGCTGTGCTTTCTTCATTCTCTGCCACTCTGCCCTCCATCTGGCCCATTCATGTCTCCAGAGTCGAGAGTTGTTGCTATACAGCTTTAAATTCAACCTTGTTCTCTCTGCAGGATGCATGGATTTCTTTTAAAAGTGTTTCAAATCGGTATCTCGATAACTGCTCATTCTCCCCATCCGTGTCATAGTCAGCCACATGGGAGCTCACAGGAGAGATCGACCTGCTAGGACTTTCCTCTATCAATCCCGCTCCATCTTGGGTTTTATTTTTGTTGTTGTCCTTATTTCTGCCTCTGTGTCTACTTGTGCATCCTCCTCCAAGGTTTGTAGTAATTTTTGGATGATTTTTAAGGTTTTTGGAGGAGTTTTGAAATAGTTGGGATCTGTGCGTCTGGGTCTAGGCTCCTAGCTGCTCCGTGATGCCACTGGAAGTCTCCTATCAGAACTGCTTTGGACTTCTCCTATTGGTGTGGATTGCTGCAAGAGATACCCTTGATGAAGATAGTACAGTTATGTAACTTGCCATAACAGTAGATCTTCAAGAGGATCTCTTGCAGCAGGCCATACCTTCCCACCCTCCATCCCCCTAATGGCTTGGCTGCTCTGTTGCTGTCTCTCTTCTCCATGATGGATCAACTTCAGATCTTCCTCGGGGATATCCATTCCCTCAGGTCACACTTCTAGACCTTAGTCATAGGATCTCACAGAAGCTTTTTCTGTATCAGTCTATCAGGGGCCACCCATGCCTGCATTGTCTATGGATATCAGTCCCTGCATATATGCATAGGTGGCCCCACTCCGTCCTCAGTTCTTTTCCGTCACCTACCATTTTCACAAGGACTCCATGGAAGCTTTGTCATTCAGTCAACTGCCAAAACTTTTCCAGAGTTTCATTTTCTTTCTTTTATGTCTAGAACTATTGAGTCATCCTCTCTTTTCTGTCATTGCCACTGCAGAAAGATCTTGGGAGGATGAGCATGAAATTTGTACTTGCAGTCTTGGGCCTTCTCACAATGCCCTCACCTATGACCTCTGCCAAAAGTTCAATCTCACTACACTGTAGCACTGAAAGTGAGTCATCAGGGTATTCCTTATGGAGCAAAAGCTAGCCAACCTGGAACAAGGGGGCTTGAGGCTTCTTCTTCCCTTTCTCTGGTGCGCTGTTCACTTTCTCAGGCATCCAAGACCTGGGACAGATCCTTAAGAAAGCACAGGGACAAAGACCATTGAAAAGACCACTCCCTCCGTCGCCAGTCCCGGGCCCTGCTTGCTTCTCCCCGTCCTTCAGAACTCTGTTGTCGGCACCCTCAGGGCTGACTCCCTTTGCTGCTTCAGCCTCAATGCTTTCCAGGCTGCTCCAGGTGTGTGTGGGGGTCCTTCCTCAGCTTTGGAAAAAGCCAGGTTGCCAGCTCCAGTCCCACCTTCCCTGCTTGTAGCAAAACAGAGTTTCTTGCAACTGGGGGTAGCTCTTCTCACAGACAGCGAGTCATCGATAGCTGACTTTGTGCCTGCTCCATCGCTTCCAGCTATCACAGGGTCAATGACAACTGGCTTCTCAATGGTGTCATTTTTGCCAGTTCCATCTAGTATCCCTTACCCAACCATCAACATGAATTCTTTGCTACTGTAGCTTCCATTACCACATCCTTTGTCAGGCAGTTCACCCCTTTGCCTGCCCCATTGTTGATGCCTCCATTGGGTCCTCACTCTATGTTAATGCAAATTCAGCCCTCTTGCTCTGTGCCCTCCTGGACATCATCGGCATCCATACCACTGGTCCCTGCCTCTAAGCAGCTCAACATAGAGGAAGAATATCACCCTGATCTCATACTCCCTGAGGAAAAGAATGATGCTGTGACCTATTCTGATAGGTCTACTGTCTCCTCCAAGAGTGAGGACTTGATGAAACACACCCCTAGATCCCCTACTGAGGACCCTAACTTCTTCAATATCATGAAGCAACTCCAGTCCACCATGGGGTTCCAGACTGAAGAGGAAGGCATCACCAGGCAGAATCTGGTGGATTTCCTTGAGATCCCTGAATCACCCCCGAGGTCATCCCTCCTTTTTTTCTTTGTGCCTTAAAGGATGCTGCCTAGGCTGCTTGGCACAGGCCTAATTCAGTTCTGGCCATGCCAAGGAAGGCAGATAGACTTTACCAGGCTCATTAGGAAAACCCTTTTACACCGCCCAGCTTGAAACAGACTTGGTGGAATTTAAGGTACCCCATGACTAGTCCAAGATGCCTAAAGACCTGAGTTCTTTCCCTATTGACCCAGAGTCTAGCAGGCTTGACCTTTTGGGCAAAAGGACCTTTGCCTCAGTCACGTTGGGCCTCAGGATCTCAAATTACCTATCTCATCTAGTTAAGTACCAGAACTCCCTGAGGAGGAAGGGCAAGGCTACTGCCAGGGCCCTACCTGAGAGTGCCCAGAGGCAGAAGCTCCTCAGAATTCTGCAGGCAGCAAAGAATGTTAGTAAATACCTCCTCCAAGCCATCTGTGACATCTCAGATACTACTGCCAGGGCAGCTGCCATGGGCATTTGCCTCAGAAAGCACTCCTGGCTCTAGGTTTCCGGTTTTGCTGCTGATATGCAGCAGAAGGTCCAGGATGCCTCTTTTGTGGGTTTCACACCTTTCAGCCCTGACATGTAGGATCTCATTAATGACCTGAAGGCCTTAGGAAGGGCCATAAGATGTGGCCACTCCCTTTAGCATAACCAGCCCAGAAGCCATCTGAGACTCTTCTTTTGAAAGGTCTCCCAGAAGTCCAGATCTGGAGACAGAGTTCAGGAAAAGCACAGAGCAGTTCCTCCCTGCCTACCCCTTCCTCCACTACTGGTGCCCCGGCCAAAAGCCTTAGAGCTGGGGGAGGTACAGCCTCGGCCTCTGGCCCAACCATAGCATGACTCCTTACCTGGCCTGCCTCTTATTCCAAGTCAGGAGGTGGCGGTAGATAGCTGTTTTTCCCTCCATCTAGATCATTGGATGACTATTACCACAGATGCTTGGATACTGCACCTAATACGAACATATGAAAAAGTCAGTAGAAAATTTGGTCTGTCAAGTCTGCTCGCATTGCAGGGTCCACAGTTTGAGCTAATGTCCCTGGCCTCCCTCCCCACTCCTCCCATCCTCCCTATCCATGATCCTTACCTTCCCTTCATGCCTATCCCGACTTCTCTTAAAGCTGCCCACTGTCTTCAATGAGATCACCTCTTCTGGCAGCACATTCCAAGTGTCCGCCATCCTGTCTGTGAGGAGGTGCTTCCTGACCTCCCTCCTAAACCTCCCACCCTCCAGCTTAAGACTGTGCCCCTTCATGTTATGGTTACTGCTCAGCTTAAAGAGTTTCTCCTTATCAACCTTATTTATCCATTTTAAGTACTTGAAGGTCCCAATCATGTCCCCTCTCTCTCTCCTATCTTCCAGGGAGTACCTGTTCAATGCCCTCAAATTCTCCTCTTATGCCTTACCCTGCTGACCCACTATCATCTTTGTAGCCCTCCTCTGGTCCTTTTCCAGCAGGTTAATGTCCTTTTTGAGGTGTGGGCACCAGTACTAAACTCCATACTCTAGATGCAGCCTTACCAGTGACCTGTACAGGGACAGTATAACCTCCTCTGTCCTACTATTGATCACCCTAGATATGCATCCCAGCAGCTTGTTTGCCTTTGCTGCTGCTGCTTTCTTGCACTGCATTGAGTGCTTCAGGTCACTAGTGATCATCACTCCCAGGTCTTTCTCCTCCTCTGATGCAGATACTCAGACTCCACCCAGGTAGTACTCTGTCCTGGGATTCTTAGCTCCAATATGCATAACTTTGCATTTCTTGGCATTGAAGCCAAGCTGCCAGATCCTGGACCATCTCCCCAGCTTTTCCAGATCTTCCTGTAGGTCCTGTATCCCTTCGGCTGTATCCACTTTCCTACAGAGCTTGGTGTCATCTGTGAAGAGGCACATTGTGCCCTTAATGCCATCCCCAATGTCATTGATGAAGACCTTGAACAACACCAGCCCCCGCACCAATCCCTGCAGGACCCCATTGGTTACCTCTCTGAGCCAGATAATTCTCCCCAAACAACCACCCTCTGGATTCTGTCCCCCAGCCATTATTTTACCTATTTGGCCATCTTTTCCCCAATCCCAAGATCCACCAACTTCCTGATCAATCTTTTTTGGGGCACAGAGTCAAAGGCATTGCTAAAATCAAGATAGAGTATTTCTACTGCTTGGCCCCTGTCTACTGTTTTAGTGACACAGTCAAATAAGTCAATTAGGTTCATTTGGCACTCCCCCCCCCCCCATGAACCCATGCTGCCTCACATCCTGGAGACCATGCTCCTCTAAATATTCCATCAACATTTCCTTTAGTATGGTCTCCATGAGCTTGCCCACAATGGAGGTCAGACTGATTGGTCTGTAATTCCCTGGGTCATTCTTGGGACTGCTTTTGTGGAGGGGCACTGCATGTGCTGTTCTCCAGTCTTGCGGGACCTTGCCTGACTCTAGTGAACTATCAAATAGGTCTGCCAGTGGCCCTGCCAGCTCATCAGCCAGTTCCTTTAGTGCCCTTGTATATACTCTGTCTGGGCCTAGTGATTTGCCCACCTTAATGCCAGCAGCCCCCTTCCTCACTCTATCCTTCTCTACCACTACATCTGTGTTCCCTTCCCTTCCTACTTCTCTTTTCCCTCCTGAAGTCACTGGTCCATCCTTCTTCCTGGTGAAGACAGAACAGAAGTATTTGTTTAGTATCTCTGCTTTTCCCCCATTATCCTATACCCACTCCACCCCTTTCTTAAGCCTAGCAATCTGTTCCTTCTTGTCCCTTTCCTCACTTCTATAGTAAAAGAAAGCCTTCTCCCCTTTCTTAATTCCATCAGCTATCTGCAGCTCCTTCTTTGCCTTTGCTCGCCAGACTTCCTTATTTGCATCACTAGCCAACAGACAGTAGACAGGGGTCATACTCTAGAACTTCTAGAACAGCCTCTGGGCTCACCACCTGTTCCTACTGTTTACCCCCTGGACAACATTCCAGTTCTCAGAGAGGAAATTCTCTCCCTATTGTGCAAAAAGCCATACAGCCTGTCCTAAGGGGTCAGCAGAACATGGGGTTCTACTCCAGGTTTTTCCTGGTTCCCAAAAGAACAGGAAACCTGAGACCCATTATGGATCTCAAAGGACAGTCTGTATATCCAGTATAAAAATGTTTCCTTATGGTCACCCTACAGCGTCTGCTGCTGCTGCTGCTCAAACAGGGAGACTGGCTATGTTTCCTGAACATGCAAGATGCTTACCTGCATATCTCATTTTCGCCCCTCACAGGAGATCTCTGAGTCCTGTTCCAGGGGGAACATTTCCAGTTCAGTGTTACCCTTTGGTTTATCTTCTGAGCTGTGGGTCTTTACAAAATGCTTGGTGGCAGTGGCAGCATGCCTCAGGCATGAGGGCCCGTATGTGTCCCATATTTGGACCTATTGGATGTCACATTGCACCAGACTGCACAGTTGTTTCAGTCCCTGGGCATCACAGTCAGCTTGTTGAAGTCTGTCCTGGTGACATCTCAGTGCTTGCAGTACACCGGGGCTGTTCTGGACTCTGTCCAGGGTAAGGCTTTCCTGCCACTGGACAGGGCAGATTGCCTGATGGCTCACTCCTCCCTCATGGCTCAGAACTAGTATGTTACAACCAGGTCCTACCTCAGAGCTTTAGGCCTCATGGCAGCAGCCATAGCTACTGTAGCTCTAGCCAGGTTGCATATGTGTGTTCCACAGTGGAACCTCTGGGACCAGTGATCTGACAACTTGGAACAGATGATTCTAGTCTCCTCCCCAGTATGCAAAGTGCTCTAGTGGTAGCAGAACGTATCCAATCACTTCAGAGGGGTCTACTTCCTCATCCCCTCTGCCGAGCATATCCTCACCATGGATGCCTCTGGACAGAGTTGGGGAGCCCACCTAGGGCCCTTCCAGACCCAGGGGTCCTGGTCTCCAGTGGAGACTCATCTCCACATAAATGTGCTAGAAATGAGAGTGGTCCTGTATACTCTACAGGCCTTTCAGAATCATTTGTCTCCAGATCCTCTGTTGATTCTGTTGGACAATCTCAGCATGTTATATTTCCTCAACAAGTGGTGGTGGGGGGTTTACATTACTATTCCCCATGCTGGGAGTCGATGAGTCTGTTACTGGGCTCTTGATAATGGTCTAGAACTATTGGCCATCCATGTTCTAAGAGACCAAAACATCTTGGCAAACAGTATGAGCAGGTCACAGTCTAGGAAATATGAATGGGAACTGCTGACCTCAGTCATAGAAGATCTGTTCGACCAATGTGGCCAACCAGAGCTGCAGTTCTGCTCGCTAGATCCAGGGCCTGGAGTTTTCTGGTGGGTTGCATTGTACCTCTCCTAGAAAGGGTGGTTCCTTTATGCCTTCCCTCTGTTTCCTCTGATCCAAAGTGTACTTCTCAGGCTCCCTCATTCTGGTGGTCCCCTTCTAGCCTTGGCAAATACGACTTTGGTTGTTGCAGCAGTTGGCTGTGGAACCTCCAGTTCCCTTACCTTTTTGCAGGGACTTGCTGACTTAGGTGTGGGGCACCCTGGTCCATCCGGACTTCAAGTTCCTACATCTGAATGCCTGGCTCCTGAGGCTATAGCCATAGCCCATTTTTGAGTTTCTCAGAAGGTGGCTGATGTCCTGGTGGTTGCTAGGAACCCATCCACCAGAGCTTCCCACTCCATGAAGTGGAAGCATTTTGCCATATGGACTTCTTCACGTCACCTGGATCCTTTCACCCAGTGAAACAAGTTCTGGAGTATCTCCTGTCCCTTTTGGACTCTGGCCTCCATTATTCCTCAATTAAGGTGCACTTCTCTACTATATTAGCCTTCCATGTACCTCTTGAAGGCTGTACTGTGGCCTAGTTGTATGTGGTCCATACTTCTCTGCTGGGTAGTCTTCACTTGAAGTCCTCAATTCACAATTCACTCCTGGATTTGGACTTGAATTTTGTGTTGGAGAAATTAATCCTGCCTCCCTTTGAACCAGCTGCGATCTTTCTTTCATGAATAGCATTATTTGTATTTTTTTGTTGTTAATATTTTATTAAAATAAAAAGTGAAACATATACACAGAACAATTAAGCTCATGAAATGCAGATTATACAAAATTTGCATACATTCCAATATCCATAAACATTGTGGAAAGTCAAAATTTTAACTTAAATGAAGAAACCAACATTTACTTAAGATCCTGAAATCTGATTTAACAAGTAAGATTGAATGATCGAGCAATAAAAAACATGCCTTGGTAATCCTTACCCCTTTACTGTGCTTGAACAGTTTCCCTTAAAAAAGAAATGAAACGGGAAATCAGGAAACCATGCAATAAAAAATGCAAAATACAAAAAAAGAGAGAGGGAAAAAGGATATTAGAAATTAAAAGTTGTATACACAGAAAGAGCTTGGACCCAGTCAAGAAAGGTACAAGAGATAAATTGAGTGCTGAGGAGTGTGTACACTAAAGATCTGCAGCTGCATACCCATTTGCTGTGTACTTGTACTCGGACATAGGTCTTACAGGACAGTCATGAGACTATTAGTTCAAATAAGGAGTTCCAAATGTTCCAGCAAGGCTTACTGTTATCTTTATGCTCTCTAGCTAGTTTCTCACATTATAAGTTTTCTATTAAGGCATACTTCTGTTCTGAAATAATAGGGACTGTGGGTTCATTCCATAACCTCAATATACAATTCTTAGGAACCATAGAGATCATGTACTTTTGTCGATATGAATGCCCCCTTCAAAAAACTGTCCAGCAATGCATGTTTTAGGATTTAATAGGTTATCTAATGCAGGAACCCTAGATAAGTATCTTTTAATTTGTTCCCAAAATAGTTATATTTTGGGGCATTCCCAAAACATGTAAAAAATGTTGCATGTAAACTTCCACATTTAGGACATTTTTTATCACTTGTAATTCCAATTTTATACATTTTATTGGAGTGCATTACTCTATTATTTACCAATGAAAATAATTTAAATGGAACAGCCCAGATTTTCTCCCAATCCCAATTAAACAGTTCTTCACCAACTATTTTAGACCATTTAAGGACCGTTTCCTCAGCCCTGATCACAATGACAGAACCCAGGAAGCTGTATATCTAGGATATTGTTGGCTTGACATTCATCACCGCTAGAAAATTATTTGTGTTTTTATTTACTTGAGACTATATACAGCCTTTGATAAAGAAGTACTCCATTATATCTAAAGTGAGTTGCACCACATTTGTGAGGTCTTCAGCTAAACCAAATTTTTGTTTTATTAGTGGCTGTTTAAATCCTGTTGGTCCATACAGATCTTTCACCAAAAGAATGCCTTTGCCTTGCAGTGGAGCACTATATTTGATGAATGTTTCTAACTGTAGAGTTGGGTTCCTTCAGAGTAGCTGCTAAAGTGAGACATCCAATTCCAATTTAAGATCAATCAATCAAGTTTATTATTATAGGAAATAGTCCATTGAGCAGGCTCATTCACAAGGAGATCTTGGTATACAAGACAATAACAACAAGAACATATATGTACATATGCAAACAAATTCACTAGAGCTAAATACAATAACATGAAGGGAACTGGGTGTAGGTAATAAAGGTACAAACATTTATACTAACACTGGCTAATACAAAGTGAGGAACTAACTATTAGGGATACAACTATTATAACTAATTGATATACATAAAATCTGGTCAACCGCCTTTGAAGTAGGAGAGACAGGGAAAGTGCATGGAGGTAAGTGCTGAGGGTATTTCCTCTGTGGATGTATCAAAATGATACATTAGTGAATTAGGGTTGAGGGGTCAATGGGATGACTGGGGTGTCAGAGCAGGTGTAGTAGTGATGTGGAGGCAGAAGAGAGAAGGGCAGCAAAGGTGGAAGAAGGGTTGCGGGATGGGAGGCAGGGATGTTAATGAGATGAGGGCAGAGGAGGGGTCAGCATGGATGGCAGAAGGATGGAGGGACAGGTAGGATGGAGGGGTGGAGTCAGTGCAGGGAGTGGTAGTTGGGATGGGGTGGAGTGAGGGTGGGGCAGCACTTAGTGGCATTGAGTTAGCAGGGAAGTTGTGGGACGGAGTGGCAGGGTAGAGTGACAGGATAGGCGATGGAACGATGGAGGGATAGGGATTCGGAGGTGAGGGGTGAGGGGGAACATAAGACTGATTAGATTTAGGAACAGTGACATACCACTTTGAACACTTTCTTGGTCAGTATCTTAAAGCAATTTAATGATACAAGTTTGATTAGCTTCAATGTATTTTGCAGCTGGTTCCAAATTGTTGGGAGTACAAAGCTACTAGTACTTCTGCCCTATTTAGTACATGTCCTAGGGACGTCCAGTAGTACAAGGTCTGAGTTACGTAAGGAGTAGACATTGTGAGAAAAATGCACTAGCAAACATATATAGTGAGGCAGCCAGCCCACCAGTAATTTAAAAGTCCATTGGCCAGTGTGTAACATGCACCTGGTCGCAAGCGAGGTCCAGCCTAAGGGAGAATAGAGGGAACAGTGATGCATTCTGGACAGTGCATTAAGAATGAGGTACAACACCCAATGGTATAGGGTGTTAAGTTTGGGGGTGTGAGTTGCAGCGCTAGAAGATGGCCGAGATCTGTGCTCCTGGATGTGATTCCGGAGGGTCTCCTGACACAGTTGGTTAGTGTACATACTAGGCTAAAGAACACTTTAGATCTGGTATTGTCAAATGGGGAGGCAGTAAGGGAAGTAAAGGTGGAGGACCCACTACATGACAGTGATCGACAAACAGTGTGGTTTAATATCATGATGTGTGGGGAGCCAGAAAAATCAGTTACGTGGGTGGTAAACTTCAGGGGGCGGACTTTGGGAGGATGCAGGAAGTACTGAAAGGGAAACTAGAGAGCATAAGTCAGGACATGGATGTGGGGCTGAAATGGGATATTATTAAATGGGGGATTTGAGGCAACAGAAGCCTGCACCAAGACACAGAGTAAGAGGAGCAGAGCAAGAAAACCATGCTGGTTGAACAGTGAGGTTGTAGAGGTGGTGAGGGCAAAATGAGTGGTGTACCAGAAGTATAGGAGGATGGGGAAGGAAGTGGATGGGGAGGAATATGCAAGATGGTCCAGGGAGGTGACCAGAAAAGTGAGAGAAGCCATGGCCTAGAGGGAGTTGAGATTAGCACAGGGAATTAACGAGGGAAGGGGGAGGAGAGAAAGACTTTTTCAGATACATCAGGGAGAAAAGGAAGTCCAAGGAGACAATAGTGAGGATAAAAAGGGATGGGGAGTGCATGGCAAAGGGGGAGAAGCAGGCAGAAGCACTGAATGAATACTTTTGCTTGGTGTTCACAGAAGAAAGGGGCCGCTACCAGCATGGGCTGGGAGGGTGAGGACAGGGGGAGAGGATGTGACAGATGGATGAATTGAGGCAAGTAGAGTCCTAGAGGAACTGAGAGCACTGAAGGTAGACAAGACACCAGGACCAGATGGTATCCATCCCAGGGTGCTGAGGGAGATGGCGGAGGTGTTGTCAGAGCTGCTGGCAGATCTGTACAGCACCACACTGGAGTTAGGATGTGTGCCACTGGACTGGAGGATGACACATGTAGTACCATTACACAAGAGTGGGCCAAGGGATGAACCGGGTAATTATCATCTGGTAAGTCTCACCTCCATAGTGTGCAAACTCATGGAAATGATACTAAAGGAAAGACTGGTGTCGTGCCTGGAGGACAATGACCTCCACGATGTGAGGCAGCATGGGTTCATTTCAGGAAAGTCTTGTCAAACCAGCTTGATACAGTATTATGACTGGGTGAAAGGTGAGCTGGATAAGGGTCATGCGGTGGATGTTCTTTACTTGGACTTCAGCAAGGCCTTCAGTTCGGGGCCTCATGGGTAGCTTGTGGGGTTGCTAACTGGTGTAGGGGTAGGATCAAAAATGACAAACTGGATTACAAGCTGGCTGAGTGGGAGGCTACAATGGGTGGTGGTGAGAGGGGGCCTCCCAATTCCAAGGCTAGTAATGAATGGGGAGCCACAGGGCTCTGTGCTGGGGCCAGTATTATTTTAACTCTCTATATCAGACATTGCACATGGGGTGGTGAGCAAGGTAAGTCTGTTCACTGATGATACCAAAATCGGAGCAATGGTGGATGGAGGGAAGGGATGGAAGCAATTGCAGGGGGACATAAGGAAGCTAGAGGAGTGGTCAGAGAAGTGGCAGCTGGAGTTCAATGCAAAGAAGTGTAAGGTTATGCACATTGGGGTGAAGAACCCAAGGAGAAATACTGTCTGGGGGGTTAAGCTGGGGATCACTGAGGAGGAGAAGGACCTAGGGGTAATGATAACAGGGACCAAAAACAACACTTCCCAGTGCAGGAGAGCAGCTGCAAAAGTGAACAAAATGCTGGGGTGCATAGCGAGGGGGTTTCCTTCCAGACAAAGACAGGTGATCTTGCCCCTGTACAGGTCACTGGTAAGACCACACTTGGAGTACTGTGTGCAGTTTTGTAGGCCATACCTGAAGGGTGATATCAGGCTACTGGAGGGGGTGCAGAAGAGGGCAACAAAGATGACATGTGGAAGGAAGGGAAGAGAATATGAGAGCAGACTAGGAGACCTAAATATGTACACACTGGAGGATAGAAGGGACGAGGGGAACATGATAGAGACATTCAAGTATCTGAGGGGAATCAATAAGGATGAGGCGGACAGGGTCTTTAAGTTAAGGAGCGGGAGGGACACCAGGGGGCATGGGTTAAGAATGGAGGGAGTTGGAAGGAAATGAGGAGACACTATTTCACAGAGAGGGTGGTAGAAAAATGGAATGCACTACCAGAATGGATGGTATTATGTAAATCTGTGAAAAGCTTCAAAAGGGCATAGAACAGTGGAGAGTGAGGGTGGGGAAGGTGGAGGGTGGCAGTGGGATGACAAAGGGAAGGGGGTGGGGCAGTTGCAAACTAGGGGTGCTAGCTGCACACTTGAGCAGACTTAGATAGGCCAGATAGTCTGTTTCTGCTGGCACATTCGTATGTTGGTATTATTTTGACCTGATAATGCTATTCTGAATCAAGGTATTGGACTTTGAAAAAAAACAAGTTTAAACTAATATTTTTGAAGAATAGCATGTTCCCTCTCTATTTGCAGCCACACTGGGGAATACAGATAGATCATTTGGTACAGATTTTATCCAACGTGCTAACCTAGAAGAAAGATAATATAGCTTCAGATCTGGCGCTTTAAGACCCCTTGTTATTCAAATTTTGTAAGTTTGTAGTAGGTCTGTCTGGATCTCTTATTTGACCATAGAAATATGTTAAGTTTGTTGTGAAGGATGCTGAACCAGGCGTTGGGTATCACCCAGCGCAACATTGCAAAAAGGTGGCGAGCTCTACTGTAGGTTGAATGAACATTTTAACAAAGTCCAGTCTACCCCAAAGCACTTGCAACTGCTTATTTCACCATTTAAGATCTTTCTCAGTTTTATTTCTAAAATTAGCTAGATTAATATTTAGTCTTTTTATGGACCTATGAATTTGTATACCCAAATAGTCAATATGCTGTGTTGCCCAGGAGATACCCAAGTCCTTACTCTCTGCAGAAGAAAACCCCCATTCAGCACCAGAAACTGCATTTTCTCCACGTTCGAGGTATAGCCAGAGCCCCTGCCAAATTGTTTAATTAGTGCTAAGAGTGCCTGTGTTGAGGTGATTGGGTCAGTTACTGATAATAATATATCATCAGGTTCAAAAAGCATTTAATTGGCTTGTTCCCCACTTGTACTCCCTTTATCTGCTTAGAGGAATTGACCAGACAAACCAGTGGGTTACGTTCTATGTTGAATAACAATGGAGAAGATGGACAGCCTTGTTTAGTACCTCTTTCTATGTTGAAAAACCTAGAAAGGTTGGCCCGCTGGCGCTGAGGGTTGAGGCGCTGGACACCACACCTTGCACCATGCTGGTGACCCACCAGGGGTCAGCAGGGGAGGGATAGGCTTGAGCATCCAGAGGACAGCTCTCTTATCCTAGGGAGTGTTCCAGGGTGCCACTGCTCTGTAGTGGCCCCTGGTGATCACTGGTGGCACTACTAGAGCGGTGCCAGCAAGGGGCAGGTGCGGCAGACGTCAGCACGCAATTGCCTGATGTCATTGCACACTCGCACTCCAAGGGGACAAGGAAAATGGAGGAAAAACAGTGCGGCTGATGGCCACACCCCCGGGACCCGAGAGAGGCGGATTTGCCAGGGTGCGAGAGCAATAATGGCCGGCCCTGAGTGTATGGATTCTTGTGACCTGCGTGCACGACCAGGTCCGGGGGTGCAGGCGTTTGCACAGAGATCGTGGGGGGTCAGCTTCGCCGAAGGGAAAAACAGAAGTAAAAAAATAAAAAAAGAAAAGAAAAACCTAGAAAGGTTACCATTGACTGCTACTGCTGAGGAAGGTCCATCGTATAACACGCTAGCCCATAACAGGAATTCTTCTAGGATATTATGTGATGTCATGGCATGGAATAAATATTTCCAATCAACATACTCAAAAGCTTTCTCATCATCTAGCCCAGCAATTCCATAGAGCTCTTGCTTTTTATGACATTGGACAGAATATGAAATATTTTCCTAATATTATCCAAGATAAGTCAGTTTTTGATAAAAAAAAACAAAAAAAAACTGTGTGTTCTGAACGAATCATATTATCCATTGCAGGCATTAGTCTTAATGCAGGGATTTTAGCCACAATATGTGTATCCCTATTAATTAGATCAATGGGTCTATAGATTTTCCAATAGAGGTTATCTTTATCAGGTTTGGGAAGTAATGTAATAATACCTTATTGCATGGAGGGGGGCAAGTGACATGATTTCTTGGCCTCATTGTATACTTCAGATAATATGGGAGTAATAATATCTGCAAAAGTTTTGTAGACATTGGCAGAAAAGCCATCGGGGCCTGGGGGTTTATTAGGTTTAAGTTCTTTAGCTGCTTGTGGAATATCCTCTAGTCTTAGATCTTTCTTTAACCCTTCCACAGTTTCCTGTGGCAATTGCAAGAGACAGCAATTAGCTAAGAAACTATCTAGTTCTGCCTCTGTAGGGACTCCTTAGGATGTTTATATAAATTTTCATAGAATTCAGTGAAAGACTTATTAATTTCTTTCAAGTCTGTGAGAATTTCTCCATAGTCCTCATTTCTAAGGGATAAAACCAGCTTCTTGTTTTAATTTTAAGCCAGAGGGCCAACAACATTTGTACATTGGGTCCTGTTGCTGGTTCCATGTCATAATGGTGAAAATGAAAGGGCAACTTGCATTACAGCAAGCACATATCGCCGGATCAAACATCCACTACAAACCCACCACAGCACTCCCCATTATAGCAACTGCAGTACATAATACTTCGGCACACAACAGAATCTAACATTTAATGTGAGGGCTATGCCCCCCCACATCCCCATTAGTGGGGGGTAAGCCCCACCTCCTAGGAGGACATTGGGGGAAATGGGAATATACAGGAGGGGGGTTACCATGGCTGGGGCACCACAGTCTGGGGAACCAGAGGACAGGCAACAAAATACAAAACATATCAGCCACCACAAGACACAAAAAGCTCATACCTGAAGGCAGTCCTGAACCCAGCACCATCGACATCCCAAGTGGTGGTTATGTCTACCTCTCCAGGTGACTGCCTTGGCAGCAGCAGGCTTAATTTCCACATGTAGTCCACAATACCAAACCCTCCCTCGTCATTCGCCATCACTCTTCTGTGCTTTACTCCTCGCTATTCTCTTCCCTTGCTATACTGGAACAGTAGCTATTCCATCGGGTGCGCAAACTGAGTTGCTCATATTTGAGTGGCTTAATTTCCTTCACCCATATGACAGGATGCCTGTTGCCCCAAAATTCAGCTTTGTTTTCCTGATAAGGAAATCTGCCTCCCCTCTCAACATCTCCTCATAGTCTAATTTATTCTTTGCCCACTCCTGCCATAACATATCAGATGCGTTGCCAATTAATTGGAATTCTGTTTGTTTAATCAGATCTAATTTGTCCTGAATTTTCTGCCTATTTTGTTTTTTGTTATACTGATAATTCTACCCCTTGCAAAACATGTAAACACCTCCCAAATCATTGCCCAGGATGGGTCTACCAGATTATTGAATTGGAAGAATTCCTGAAAGTTTGCAGAATTACGTAATATACTGGGGATCCTCTAGTATGTAATTGTTCATCTTCCATCTTGGTTTTCCACCTCTTATCTCCCCCCACCTTAATGTAGTTGTCACTGGAGAATGGTCTGATATGACAACTGGGCGTGTCTTGGACTGAATGGTACCCAGTTAGAATAGTGCTACCAGAATAGCAAAAGGAAAGAGAGTGCTTGTCTGGATAGCACTGCCATGGACAGCAAGAAGGGATTGACAGCTCTTGCCGTAAGCGCTCCCCTGGTGGCTGTCCATAGTACTAGTATAGAACAAGGGGAGAAGGAGTCAGGACACTGACTGAGCTGCTCCTGTGGTGTGGAGGGCTGAGGCATGAAGGAACCCAGCCAGGTGGCAGTGGAGACTAGGATTCTAATCCTGGTCTTCCACTTTTTTCGTCTTTCAGGACTTAGTTTTTTTACAAGAGGCCATGGAAACAGTATTCCATGGCACCACAAATTTCCTCTTCCCCTGTGATCCACTCCTGTCAGAGTTAGGCTCTTTTAGTTGAAGAGGGTGCAGGGGTTGAGCCCCCACCTGGAAAAAAAAAAGTTGGCATTTTTGCCGTTCGGTTCTTGGCTGTGCTAATATTGCCGGCGATGTTCAGACTCAGTGCTGGACTGAAGAGTGTCTTGTATACATATTTGTGGGATGAAAAGCTAATTGATTCTAGAAACTGACCTGTGAACAGGGGGAAATAAATGAGTACTCCTTAGCCGTAGGGTGCAGTATTCTCCAGGAGTCTGCCAAGCCCAAAGTATCCACTACTTTGGCTAAATCTATCTGATTTGGAAAAACAATATTTTTTGTTGACTGTATCCAGAATTGGATTAATTGTGCAATTTAAGTTCCCAACTAAAACAATTGTGCTATTTGTGAAGTGGGACACCTTGTTCCTGCACTCGGAAGATATTTCATGAGAGACATTTGATGGACCATAGATATTGAATAAAGTTACCATGACGCCACACAAATACCCATGAACAATCACATAATACCTGTTATGATCCTCTGTTTTGTCAATGTGACGGTTAATTTCCTGGATGCCCAGTCTTGCTTCTTCCCACGCCCAGCAAGCATCTTGAGAAACTAATTCATCAACAAGTCTCGGAGTACCTTCTAATTTCAATCTTCAATCACCTGCTTAACATAGCTTTAGGGCTGAGCACAGCACAAGCACTGCTCTGACCCAGTTTACAAGTGTTGTCAAAGGTAACTTGGACAAGGGCTTACTCACTGGAGTTGTGTTCATTGACCTCTCTAAAGCATTTGACATGGTACATCACTCACTTCTACTAGCTAAACTGCACACTCTAGGTGCCTCTGACTCTACCCTATCCTGGTTCAGAAGTTACCTGGAAAATCACACTCAGGCTGCCTCTTTTTGCAAGGTTTCTCCTCCCCCCACCCCATAACCTGTGGTGTTCCACAGGGTTCTATACTTGGTCCCCTACTTTTTTCCTCTCTTTCTCAATGATATCCCTATCCCTTCTTCTCAAAGAAGCATACTCATGTATGCTGATGATCTAATGCTTTACTCTACATCCAAGTCTATCATGGACATAAATCAAAATCTTTCTGATGGCTTTCAGTCCCTATAATCCTGGTTGTCATCTAACTATCAAATCCTGAACAGAGGTAAGACCCAGGCCATGCTTTTTGGATCCACAAAAAAGTACCCACTGAGTTCTTTAGGCTCCTGGTCAACTGCTGCAATGGCACTGCTATCTCTAACACCCTAACTTTCAAATACCTCGGAGCTGCACTTGACCTGGCTCTGGATATTGAGGCTCATGTCAATGAAGTATGTTGATCAGTCCATGCTAAGATTGGTGCGGCCTATAGAGTGTGCTACTCACTCACCCCGGCTGCCAGGATCTTGGTAGCAAGAGGCATTCTACTCCGTCAACTCCTTTATGCCCTTCCTGTACTCTTTCAAATGGTCTATTGGCGGTGCTGGACCTATTGGGATTACTAGGTGAAAGCACAGGTCCTGGGAATCTCATTCTAGCCTATAATAAGGCAGTGGGAGATGCCATGGACTTGATTGCTCTAATTTGTGTTCGACCACTCACTCTTCACCTAAGGTCCCTCTCGTATGATGGGGCCTTGAAGGAGTTAAGGCGGGTTGGTCGAAGGCTGGAAAAAGCATGGTGGAAGTCCGGCCTGGATGCTGAGAGGCTTAGATTGATGGAACATTATAAGGGCTATCAATCAGAAATCACCCGTAAGAAGGCAGAGTTCCTGTCCAGGGACATTTCTGCTGTGCAGAACCGACCAGCTCAGCTTTTTTGGACTGTTGACAGATTGTGCAATCCAGTTTGTCTCCAGTCCAGAAGAGCTTTTTCACAAATTAAGTGTGATGAACTAGCTTGGTTTTTCACAGATAAGGTTGCAAGCATCAGGTTCGGAATTGGCCCAGCTCTCTCCATGAGGGACTATGGAGGTTGATGGGAAATGATGGCACCCAGTCTGTCTGGACGGATTTCAGCTGATCGGAATTCATGAACATTGTAAAGACTGTCCAGACTTTGCGCCCAACCTGTTGTAGTTTGGATCCGGGCCCTGCCTCCCTTCTAGTGGGATGTGTAGATGTTATCTGCCCAATCCTAGCTGAAATTGTTTGGAGATCCTTGGAGAGGGGAGTCTTCCCAGATTCCCTAAAGGAGGCAGTCACTCGACCACTCCCTAAAAAACTCTCCTTGGATCCTGATGACTCAGCTAACTACTGACCTGTCTCTAACCTTCCCTTTGTGAGGAATGTTATTGAGAAGGTGGTTGCGTTGCAACTGGATGATCATCTTGTAACCTACAATGTCTATGAAGCTCTCCAGTCTGGGTTTAGGAAGAGGCATAGCACAGAGACTGCCCTTGTTTGGGTATTAAATGACCTCCTAATGGCGAGAGAGATTGAAAGGCTCATACCATCTTGGTCCTTCTTGATCTCTCAGCAGCTTTTGACACTGTGGACCATGAGGTGCTTTTGGAGACCCTGTGGTTTCTTTGTGGACTGTCAGGTACAGTCCTCGAATGATTTCAATCTTTCCTCATAGGCAGGTCTCAGAGGGTGGTCATTGGAATTTATTCCTCTGATGCCCCCCCGCCCTGCGGGGTGCCGCAGGGCTCCATATTGGCACCCCATGTTGTTCGCAGTGTATATGCTGCCATTGGGAGATATCAGGTGACACGGCTTGAGTTTTCACTGCTCTGCAGATGATACTCAGCTGTATATGTCCTTTGTGCCCAGACAGGTTGATGCAATCTCACCTGGGTATTATTCCTAAAGGTTTCTGTTTGAAATTCCATCCTTGTTCATTTGGATCTGAGATACATGTTTCCTCTACTAATAAACTTTTGAAAACTTTCTCTAGGAAACTTATCACGCACACCATTCTTTAAATTAAAACACAACTGATCTCTGTGGACAAAACCATTCGAAGGCAAAAGGATTTCCTGCAGCGAACGGCTCCACATAACCTTCCTTTTATTAAGCACTATATCCAAAACCTTAACTCCACTCTCTTTCAGTTCTTCAAGGACACCAAATCTGAAAAACTCCAGTCTCTCACCCAGCAGATCAACAACCAACATGAGCCCTCGAGTCAGACACAACCTAACAATTTGGTATTTTGTATTCCTCCAGACCTTCCCGACACAAAATGAGCAATCACTCCTTAGCAAAGGTCTGTCTTTTGTGCCCACACCCAGATATCTTGATGCACCCCAGGTTCAAGTTGATCTGCAGTGCTTCTATCATAGAGTACACCTTGCAGCTCATTTTTCTAATGTGACTCCTCTTCCCACAGATGATGACAGTATAACCAGAACTATCAATGAAATCAATCCCCAGCGAAGTGCATGGACACCCCCTCCAGAACATTTTGCTGCTGTTGATTATTTTGTTAACCAATGCATGGAAAACACCACTAATGTCAATCTTCATTGCAGGCACAACCATTCCAACCTGACACCTGGTGAGCTTGCAGCCCTCAGATCTCTTCAATGTAGGATTGACATTGTTATTAAACCAGCTGATAAGGGAGGTGCTGTTGTGGTTCTGGCAAAAGGAGCTATACATCACTGAAGCCACACAGCAACTCTCTGACACCAGGTTTTTATTCTTCTTTTCCACAGAACCCCACTGCTGACTATCATACTGAGGTCACCACCACCATCACCTCTGCTATTGAAAACAAAGGGCTCCCTGCTTCTGCTAAGAGACTCATAGTTCAGCATCCCCAGACATCCAGGTTTTATCTCCTTCCCCAAATCCACAAAACAGGTTAACTCAGGACGTCCCATAGTGTCTGCCTGCTCCTGCCCCACATCCCACATCTCTGCATTTTTGGACAGCCTCATGAGACCCCTTGTTGAGTCCCTGCCCTCCTATGTTAAAGACACTAACCATGCTCTCCAGTTATTTGACAGGTTCAGATTCAGTGACTCTCATCAGCTCATCTTCACCATGGACATCAAATCTCTTTACACAGTGATCCCCCATGATGATGGTTTGACAGCTTTGCAGCATTTCTTGAGTAAGCGGGAAGTCCGGCAGTCACCCACACACACACTAACTCATCCGGCAGAACTGGTTCTTACACTCAATGCTTTTTCTTTTAATAACAGTTTTTTCAGCAGGTCAGTGGAGTTGCCATGGGTACCAAGATGGGTCCCAGCTTTGCTAATCTGTTTGTGGGTTGGGTAGAGGAATGTTTTTTTCTCTCATTCACAGGGACTGTGCCTGAACTCTACGAACGCTACATTAATGACTGTATGGAGGCCACGTCCTGCTCCAAGGACACCCTCCAAGTCTTTCTTGACAAGTTTACCACGGCCCATCCTTCCCTTCAATACACTGTTGAAGTATCCTCCTCTACACTGCCTTTTCTGGATATCCAGCTGTCAGTACAGAACACTGGTCTGAAGACATCAGTCTATTACAAACCCACTGACTCTCACAGTTTCCTCCTCTACAGCTCCTTCCATCCTAAACATGTCAAGAATGGCCTGCTTTATTCACAGTTTCTTAGACTTCGCTGGTTATGCAGTGAAGAGGATGATTTTGCTGAGCAGACCCAAATAATGCATAGATTTTTTGTCAACGGGGTACCCTAAAAGCACAGTGGACAGAGCACTCTCCCGGGTCAGTAACATGCCCCGTAACCTTGACCCCCACAGGTAGGATACTGTCACACAAGAACAACAGCAAATTCCACTAGTGCTTCCTTTCCATCAGAGCACACCTTCTCTTCACAGGATCATCACCAGTAACTTTCCAATTTTGCAAACTGACCCTAACATTGGTGCTTCCTTTACAGGACCACTTATTGCCTCCTACCGCTGGCCACCTAACCTGCGGAATCTCCTGGTTAAAAGCAGCCTACCTACTCCTAACAGTTCCTCCCTCGCAGGTACCAAACCTTGCAACAGGACTCGCTGCTATACCTGCAAATTTATTTCCAGTGTGACTGAAATTCGGGGGCCTACAGGTGTTTTTCACATTACCAAGGAGTTCCCATGCACCTCCACTAATGTGGTGTATTGTATTCTTTGCAAGAAGTGTACAGCCATTTACATCACAGAAACTGGTGGGTGTCTTGCTGACCATTTCAGGGAACATTACAGAGCAGTCAGGAATGGTGAAACTGCTAAACCCATTGTATCCCACTTTATCTCCAGGGACCACAATGTCAATGACCTTTCTGTTTGTGTCCTTCAGCAGGGCTTCTGGGATTCTGACCATAGAAAAAACATGGAAGCCAAGCTGAACATCCGCCTTGGCTCCCAGCAGCCCTCTGGTTTAAATGATAGACTTATTTTCCACTAACATTTTTCAGCCATCCCCCTTTTTTTCCCCTAAAGTCTATTTGTTTTTGTACTTATTTAATTTATTTTTAATTTTCACCATAAGTCTCCATCTCTGTCTCCTTCCCACACATTTGCCACCTTTCAGCCTTCTTACTAGGACCTGTTAATTAGTCCCCACCTGGGAACTTCCCTAGCTCTTTCACTCCCATTATGCTTTATCTTTCCCATCATCACCTTTTTGTTTCACAGATTTTCTTTTAATCTTACCATTTATCACTTCTTCTCCCTGAGCCTCCCCTTTCTTCTTTCCCCACATATATATATCTCATTTTACCTCCCTTCTACACTAACTTTGTTTTTTTTCTCTTTTAGATATTTCCTGAAGAAGACTGAAGGTTGAAACGTAGATTTTTAACTCTATTTTCTATTTTCAGCGTGCATTTAATATAACCATTTTGTTTTGCTCAGTACTAAATAGTTGCCTCTCTGAGATCAAAGACTGGATGAACTCAAGTTGGTTGAGATTGAATCCGGATAAGACTGAGGTGTTGGTTATGGATCCGGGTCGCCCGGTGGTGAGTTCTGGGGCTGGGCACATGGGCCTGTGGCTTGATGGTGTTCATCTTATTATCTTAGATCAGGTGCACAACCTGGGTGTTATTTTTGATGATGGTTTGACCCTGAAGTCTCAGGTGTCAGCTGTGGTTAAATCCTCATTTTACCATCTGAGGAATATCGCCCGGGTGAAATACTCGATTCCACCAGGCAAGCTTCCAACATTGGTCAACACCTTCATCACCACTTGTCTTGACTACTGCAATGCCCTCTACCTAGGGCTGTCTGGGGTTGATATCCGCCACTTGCAGCTGGTGCAGAATGCTGCGGCCAGGCTGTTGACTGGTACTTCTAGGACCAGTCACATTACGCCTGTGTTGTGTGAACTGCACTGGCTGCCGGTTTGGTGGCAGATCACCTATAAGGTAGGCTTGGTTACCTTTAAAGCCCACATGAACAGGGACCCGATTACCTGAAAGATCTCCTGACTCCCTACTCTCCCAAGCACCCTCTCTGATCCACCAATGAGGGATTGCTAGAGATTCCCAGGGTTGGTCTTAAAACATCTGGAGCTCATGCTTTCTCATTTGCAGCACCAACCCTGTGGAATTCTCTACCTCATCAGTTAAGAGAATGCCTGATTGTTAGTAGTTTTAAATCCATGTTAAAAACATTTTTATTTTGGCCTTCCCTGTTTAACTGTTTAATTGTTAAATTACTTGACTGTTTTAAATGATTTATAAATATTTGTTTCATTGTGGTTTTATTATGTAGAGTGCTTTGATTCCGAAAGGCGCTATATAAATAAAGTATTGATTGACTGACTGAATGCTGGGGTTCCCTGCAAGTGGGATACGTCATATAACAATATATGCAGATTTGCCTTATCTGCTTCTCACCTAACTCATCACTGCCTACTCTATGTTGCCTTAAACTGGCTGTCTCCCAATGTTCTCTGTTCATATACTCTAGGGTGTTTTTGTTGACTCTGTTACTAGAACCCCTCGTTCTGCTACTCTGGATGATATGCTTACCCTGGTCTCTCACTCCCTTAAGTCCGCCTCCATCCCAACACTCACCGTTAAGCCCTGTGCAACTAAAATGGGTGAGAAAGCTTTCTCTTATTTTGCACCTAGGTTCTGGAACTCACTCCCCCCTCATGTTAAGTACTGTACTCCTCTTCTCATCTTTCTTTTAAACATTCGCTGTTTTCTCACCTCTATGCTCTTGGTAACCACGACTGCACGTAACTCCTGAGGTATCACCAGTGGTGTTCATGTTATTTAAAGCAATAATGCATGACAGGGTGTGGGTTGTGCTGGGATAACCTCACACCTGGGTGGTTGGGCATGGGGCTACAGGTCAAGTGTGTCCAACGTCCCAGGAGTGAGGTTATCCCAGCACAACCCACACCCTGGAGTGCATTATTGCTATTATACAATGGCTCATTGTTATGCAAAATAAAAAAAAGTCAAAATGTTTTTAGTAGATTTTTAGTGTGGCAATATATCCTTGTTTCTGAAGAGAAGATGCAATAAATCGAACTAATCAATATAGTGAGGTTTTGCTGGGATAACCTCACTGTGCCAGGGACACACTGACCAATCAGAGTCCAGGAAATGTTTTTGCCATTGCATAATGGCTGTTAATGTCTAACTCATATTACTTTGCCTGTCTATGTATTTTCCTTATTCTTTTTTCTCTCCTGCTAGGCTAGATGACTGAGGCCAGCATGTTATGCCATAATTGCATCCTACTCCAAATTGTGTTATTATTGTTACTATTATCTGTGAATTTTATTAATTTCTGTGACTTCTACTACTGATTATTGTTGCCCTGACATCTATCACTATGTTCCTAAGTTGTTGTTATTGTACCGTACTGTTGCCATTACTGTATTCTCAATTTTGTAGTCTCCTGGGTCGTGCCTGAAAATAGGCAGGTTTGTTGCCTAGTGCACTTACCCGGTTATTATTGCCTGCTCCAAAGGCCAATCCCACCCATTCTTTCCTCATTAGGTCTATGTCCTTACTTTTCAGATGGATGTCCTGTAGAAAAGCAATAACTGCTCCTATTTTTATAAGGCGCCTAAGGATTTGGAGTCTTTTATTTTTCTTGACGAGTCCTCTTACATTCCAAGTTACAAAAGTGATTGTGTTACCCATTGTGATATAAGATATTAAAGTAAAAAAATCAATTTATATCCACACAGGGTGTCTTCCATGCGTAGCACAGCTGAAAGATGCCTCCATGTCCACACTCCATGCAAGAAAGAGATCGAAGAAAAAAGCATGAAAGTAGAGATGGGAGTAATAGTAATAAATTCCATAAACCCACCGAATAAATATGTTTAATCCCCCCTCCCATCCTCCCTACTATACAGCCCACCTTACTATCAGTTGCTTCGATGTGTGTAGGAGATTTGATCTCTGGCAACAAAACTAACATTTTTAACATCTATAATCTAAGATACCACTATACATTAACATTCAAACTGTAGCACCTATAAAAAAAACTGAAAGATAGTATCAACTGCATGACCTCTGTAACAGAAACACGATAGGAAGAATTATTCCCTATATTGAATCATTCACAACACACCCTGCATTTGTGTATTGTAAATATTATACCACATAAGGCACTCTAATCGGTACTGTTCAACTGAAATATTCTGTTATGAAATACATTCCACTTAGAGAGTCCTTAATTATGCAATAAGTCAGACAGGAGCCAAACTATTCAGATGTACCCATCTGTGCAGAGCTTTATCTTGGCAGCTATTCTAGGTTGATACAGCAAAGAGAAACAATAAAAACCTCTGTAGTCAGCTGTCTTGCATAGCCCAGCACCTCTTCAACAAAAATAAAATGGCAACATCCTAAAGTTTATTCAAGTGGTGCCTAAAAAGTAAAGTACCGTACAAATTGTAAATTATTTAGTTCCACAGCACATCACTATCCAACAACATGGGTGAATAAAACCAGAATGGAAAATCATGCTGAAATCCAACTCATTACCCATCATACTGCGTATTTCATGTGCTACAGTCCTACATCTCAATTACGTGGATGGCACCTCTCTTGACCCTTTTGCATTCTCCAAAAGTCTGTGACTTTTTAGGTAAAATGATCTTAATATCTGTCCTTTCCATGTATTTTATTAGTAAGCCTTCATTGACTTCTGAGCCCCTGCCCTCTGAGAGGCACCTCAGAGCATACAGCTTCTAGCCCTAGTTTGTACCAATTGATTTCTACTACATCAGTAACTAGTATGGTACCAAAAACATCCGAATTATGAGCCCTTGTAACTTAACTGATTATAATTTCCACCAAGAAAGAAAAATTCCCCACCATGTTGTTTGTTTACATTTTAAGACAAGTCGTTGTGTGTCATGTACAGGTTTAAGCATTAAGTATGCTTACAGGAGCAAGCGCTATCACTAACTGCACAAGAGGCATTAAAAAAAATACTTAACTGCCACTGCTTGGCTTCTTTGTGTGTTTACATTTTAAGCCAAGCCGTTGCATGCTGTGTGCAGGATTAAGCATTCAGTATGCCTACAGGAGCAAGCGTTATCACTGGTTGCAAGAGAGGCATTAAAGGAACTATTAACTGCTACTGCTCAGCTTCTGTAAAAATGAGATAGCGGCAACTAAACAATTATTCACTTCGCTGGAGCAAATACCTGACTAGTCCCTATCATATGCATTTCTAAACCACCAGACAACCCCAGCATCTTCACCAAAAACAAAATACTTCCCTGATATGATGTTAGGCTATGGGATCAGTGAAGGAGCTCCTGAGGTCTGGCAGCATGGCAAGTATATACATTACTGGCAGCAATTATATTGCAAACAGACAAACTTCCCCCACAGCTCTGAGGTACAGCATCAAAAAGCCGGAGTTGTTGCATGTTAAAAGTGGAATATAATTAAATTGTAATGCTTACCTCAGATAAATATAGATTCAAAAAATACAGAGTGTACTTTTCCCCTCGCAGCTCTGCATTTTCCACTCTATTAGCTACACAGGAAGAGGGAATTCCTATGGGCCGTGACAACTCCCAGAAACCCACCCAAGAAAAAAATGGCAAATCTCTGCAAAAATAGAAATAATAACAGCTCATTAGAACAACAAGTTGAGTAAGCATTTCCATTTCCTCTGATCCTTGTAAACAAAACACCACTGTTATGAGTAGAGGAATGGCTGAGGCAAATAATCCTGCAAGGAGTAGTAGTAGAAAAAAACAATTGTTCGCTTTACAGGAAAAGGAAAACATTTAGGGGAAAAAAGGTTAGTGTAACATTAAACATCACCAGCAAATATGAGTTTAGAGATTTTGTCTAGTACAAAAAGAAAAATGAACTGAGGAGCTTATTTATTTATTTGTTTTTTTTTTTACTGGGTAAGTACACTAGACAACAATGTTGCCTATATTCAGGCACGACCCGGGAGAGTACAGACAGGGGAGACCAGAGTCAACATTAAAGAGTATTTCATGATGCAGCATGAGGTGAGAACAAACATTTGAACAGCATACAGCCAGGTACAGTCATTATCAGTGATGACAAAGAGAAACAGATAACAGATAACATTACATTAATTATTTTCATCTGATGATGCATTAATGACTAAATTGAAACGACAAACAGCAAACAAAACTTAAATGAAGTAGCATTATAACAATAGGATTTCTCCTGGATGTGGGAAACTTTCAGATTTTGGAGACCAGCAGGAAATCAGTAAGTGCCATAGGGAAGAGAAAATGCTAGGAGAGAGGCTCAAGTTACAGCACAAGAGCAGCAGTCGGATTCTAATAGGTGTGCCCGAAGACCCAGTTTAAAGGCCTTGTGGGATTTGGAGAGTTTGATGTGGGACGGAATGGAGTTACAGGAGTGGGGGGAAGATATGGCTAAGGATCGTGCTCCTTTTTTTGTGAGATATCTGGGAATTTCAAGTTGGGTTTGAGCAGATGCCCTGAGGAGGTATGCTTGGGAGGGCTGAGTTAATAGTTTGGCAAGGTATTTAGGGGACCCCGTTCTGATCATATTGTCAATTGTACAGCCCACAGAACAGTGTCTGAGTGAGTCTGGGGAGAGCCAATTTAGTCTCTCGTAGAGCGGGCAATGATGGGTAAGGTAAGTCTGTGAGTGGAGAGAGCAAATCTGCATATACTGTTATAGCAGGTGCTCCATTTCTGGAGCGCTCCTTTGCTAGCTTTAAGGTAAACCTGAGAGCAATATGTCAGAGCAGGGAGGAGAAATTCTTGTGCAATAGCATGCCAGGCAGCATCATTGAGGGAGGACCTAATTTGAAAGGCAAGACCAAGTTTTGAGTAAACTGTCTTACATGTAGCTGCAATGTGGAGGTTAAAGTCAAGAGATGGGTGGAGAGGAACTCCTAGATACCTGAAGGAGGTAACGAATTCAAGAGGGAAGCCATCTAGAGAATGTATCAATAAATCTGAAGTAAGAGATCTGATTCTTGACGGGGGGCCAAAAAGCATAGCTACGGTTTTCTTAGCATTCATTAGGAGCCTGTTCTGTAGTAACCACTCCTGCAAGCAGTTGAAGTCTGCTTGAAGATGTGCTCTTACTGATAAGGGATCTTTACCACTGGAGAGAAGCACCATGTCATCAGCATAAAGGATCAACGAGGAGGAGCAGGGAAGGGAGGGCAAGTTGTTAATGAAAAGGGAGAAAAGTAGTGGGCCAAGAATAGATCCTTGTGGGACTCCAACAGAGGTAGGGGAAAGATCTGAGATGGCGGATTCAATTTGGACAAATTGCAACCTCCCTGAGAGGTAGCTATCGAACCAGGAGATGGTCAACAGGTCAAAGCCAAGGCGGGACAGTTTGGAAAGTAGCAGAGAGTGATTCACAAGGTCAAATGCCTTTGTGAGATCGATAAATATGGCCCCAGTGAGCAGGCTCTTATCCATCGCTGTAAGGACTGCATTTGTCAGCTGAAGTAGAGCAGTTGTGGTGCTGTGTCCTGTTCGGAATCCATGCTGGGTAGGGGATATAAGGTTGTGAAGGTGCAGGTAATTTGTGACCTGAGCAGCAATGGCCTTCTCGAGAAGTTTATTTAGGGTAGGGAGAATGGCAATCGGTCTATAGTTTGACATATTTTTGGTATCCCCTTTTTTGTGAACAGGGACAACGCGAGCTGTTTTCCACAATGTTGGTACCATTTGGGTTATTATGGAAAGATTAAAGATTCTTGCAATAGGAGCAGCAAGGGCAGGGACTGCCTGCTTCAAGAAGCTTGGCAGTAGCCCATCCGGGCCAGCAGATCCATAGGTGGATACTGATTTGAGGAGATGCAGCACTTCGGTGGAGGTGACTAATGTGAGACGAATAGGGGATTCATGCGAAAGTTGCACCTCAAGAGGAGGTGAAAGAGGTTGGTTGAATTTCTCAGTGTATTCTGAGAGATCCAAGAATTGTGCATTAAGAGCATTAGCAATAGTAGGTAACTTATTACAGTTTGCGTCATTCAGTGTCATGTCGGTAATGGCTGTCTTGGGCCTTTGCCCAATGAAATTTTTATGTGGTTCCAAAACCCTGCTATCACTCGATGAAGATTGGAGAAGCTTAAGGCAGTAGCTCCTTTTAGCCTTCTGAATATCTTTTTTGCAGGCATTTCTCAGTTGTCTATAGTTAACCCAGTCTTCTGATTGCTGGGACTTCTTTGCCAAGGTCGAGGCCTTGTCTCTTTTTATCATGGCTCGAAGAAGGTCTTTTTTTAGCCATTTATTAGGGGATCCCCTGAGACGCCTTTTTTTCAGAAGGATGTGCAGATCCTGAAGGGCAAGAAGCTGAGACATCAGGTATTCAAGTGCAGTGTTTACATCATCAGTGTGATAGATGGGAGACCAGTCTATATTATTAATATCCTCGAGAAGTGAAGTTCGGTTTAGGTATGGGAAAATCCCGAAATTGAATGATTCTTGGGGGGGTTTAAGGCAGTGGCCATTCCAGATACAGAAAGTAGGCAGGTGATCACTAATAGAATCCGAAAAGGTCCCTGCAGCAATTATTTTATTTGTTCTATTTGTAGCCATCCAGTCCAGGAGAGATTGGCGCTCCGAGTTGGAAGAGATGCTTGTAGGGCTAGAGATAAGTTGAGCGAGGTTAAGTCGGGTGAGAGCTTCAGTATATGTACCGGTGTGACTCCCTGATAGGTCTAGGTTGAAGTCTCCCATTAGTATGACTTCAGATCTATCTTTTAGAGTGGCCAGATAATCCAAGAGCCCATTTAAGCTAGGGAGAGCACCCTATGGAGGATTGTAGGCACAGAGCAGATTTAGCCTTTTATCACCCCCTAGCTGTAGAACCGTATGCAGAGCTTCACAGTGATTTGTTATCCAAGACTGGAGTACAGAGACATTGAGATGCTCTTTATAATAAAAGGCAACTCCTCCACCCTTTTGTTTGGTGGGGCAATCCGATCTGGACAAGCTGTAGCCAGGTATTTTGTACATGGAATCAGGCATCTCTGGCCTGAGCCATGTTTCAGTTAGTCCAAGTATGTCCGGACAGTAGAGGGCTATCCAGGCTTCAAGTTCAGGAAAGTTTGCTGGTAAACTTCTGATATTCATATGGGCAATTTTCATGCCCTTAGTGGAGAACCATGAGGAGTCATCCGTGGACCTGGCATTCCAATGGGGGCCTGGGTTAGATTCTATGTCTCCTGATAAGCATAAATGCAGAAGCATCACCCAAACGTCTTTGTAGAATCTGTAATTGTGCTTGAGGTATTTGGGCATGCTAGGGGGTGGTAGAGAAGGAAATGCCCTAATTTGGAAGGATGAGTTATATGGAGGGACAGGTTAGGAGAAGGGAGCAAGGTTCTAGTTGGTATAAGCTTGGGGAAGACAAAGGGGAATTCTTCATGGCAGTGGGACCCAGGGTATCCAGCTGGTATGTTACGTGACAGATAGGAGAGGACGAGTAAGGTGGGTAGTAATCCTGATACCACCAGAAGTGACCTTGGGCATGCAATAGAGAACATTATGTATGCCTTGCATGAAACCTCTGTAAATCAGAGGTGGATTGTTCCTCATAAGAGTAGAATATAAGTGACTGAAATGGTGACTTAAGGGCAGGGTGACACCTATAGTGAAAGCAGTTTGAGTGAAACCCTTAGTGGCCAGAGGTTGGCAGTCAGTTATACAAGTTATTCACAAGAGGCAGGTATTCCAATAGCGTACAGTTTATGAGGAGCAGACAGGAGCAGGGGGAATTTGAAAAGGTGAGGGGAAAAGATAAAACTGGGATATACCCTCAGTCTGAGTTACTTTTCCAGACAAAATAAGTGTAGAACAGAAGCAAACATAGAGAATAGGCAAGAGTGAGTGAGGACTGCCTCACTGGTTTGAATTAGGACTGATGCAGCAGGGGAGAGGGGTAGGACTGGCCTTCAAGTGAGTTTATAGGTTGGAACAAAAGTGGGCGGGATTACTAGCATATTTAATTAATGCTGGAGGAGGCCGTGGGCTGAAAATTTCAAGCCTGCAAGCAGCTGCTGTGTTAGAGGATCTGCTAAAATTAATTAAACAGCAGCTGCAGTGTACCAGAATCAGCCAAAGTTAATTAAATCAAGGTAGGCAGGCTAGATAGTATCGTAGGCACAGTCTTGTGAGTCGAAATACATTAATTTCCTTGGGTTTAAAGTGGCTGCAGCAGCGAGTACTACAGTGCCAGGGAGCTGAACAGAAAAAAGGCTCTTAGGTTTAAAACTGAGCGCAGTCTTGAGATCGCGTACCTTCCTGCTGCCAGCCTTGTAGCTTCGGGGAACTGAGGGGAGCAGCAGAGGGCTTTTCAACAACTGTTGCCCTCTCAACCCTGAGGAAAAGAGAAAACACACAAGGGCTTAAATACAGGGAAAATCAGGGCTGGGTCAGACAGTGAATATGCACAAAGGTGTTAATCAGGGGGACGGGGGAGGAGGGATTAGAACTTAGCAGCAAGTGAGCAGCAAACAGAACAAATCAGAGGGAATGAAATAAAAATTGTAAAAGGCACACTTTCAGCTCAGTTTTATAGTTGGGTTACTGGAAAAACAGCGAAAATGTCAAGCCTGCAAGTAGCTGCTGTGTTAGAGGATGTGTTGAAATTAATTAAACAGCAGTTGCAGTGTACCAGAATCAGCCAAAGTTAATTAAATCAAGGTAGGCAGGCTAGAAAGTATCATAGGCACAGTCTTGTGAGTCGAAATACATTAATTTCCTTGGGTTTAAAGTGGTTGCAGCAGCGAGTACTATAGCGCCAGGGAGCTGAACAGAAAAAAGGCACCAAGGTTTAAAACCGAGCGTAGTCTTGAGATTGCATACCTTCCTGCTGCCAACCTTGTAGCTTCGGCGAACCAAGGGGAGCTGGGGAAGGCTTTTCAACAACTGTTGTCCTCTCGACCCTGAGGAAAAGAGAAAACACACAAGGGCTTAAATACAGGGAAAATCAGGGCTGAGTCAGACAGTGAATATGCACAAAGGAGTTAATCAGGGGGACAGGGGATTAGAACTTAACAGCAAGTGAGAAGCAAACAGAACAAATCAGTAGGAATGAAATAGAAATTGTAAAAGGCACATTTTCAGCTCAGTTTTATACGTGGGTTACTGGAAAAACAGCGTAAATTTCAAGCCTGCAAGCAGTTGCTGTGTTAGAGGATCTGCTAAAATTAATTAAACAGCAGCTGCAGTGTACCAGAATCAGTCAAAGTTAATTAAATCAAGGTAGGCAGGCTAGAAAGTATCATAGGCACAGTCTTGTGAGTCGAAATTCATTAATTTCCTTTGGTTTAAAGTGGCTACAGCAGCGAGTACTACAGCGCCAGGGAGCTGAACAGAAAAAAGGCGCCAAGTTTTAAATCCAAGCGCAGCCTTGAGATCGTGTACCTTCTTGTTACCAGCCTTGTAGCTTCAGGAAATGGGGAGCTGGGGAGTGCTTTTCAACAACAGTTGCACTCTGGACCCTTTCTGCTGCCAGCCTTGTAGCTCTGGGGAACCGAGGAGAGCCTGGGAGGGCTTTTCAACAACTGTTGCCATCTTGACCCTTCCTTCTGCCAGCCTTGTAGCTTCAGGGAACTGAGGGGAGCTGGGGAGAGCTTTTCAACAACTGTTGCCCTCTCGACCCTTTCTGCTGCCAGCCTTGTAATTTCGGGGAACCGATGGGAGCTTGGGAGGGCTTTTCAACTATTGCCCTCTAGACTCTTCATGCTGCCAGACTTGTAGCTTCAGGGAACTGAGGGGAGCTGGGGAGGGCTTTTCAACAACTGTTGCCCTCTTGATCCTTCCTGCTGCCAGCCTTGTAGCTTCAGGGAACCGAGGGGAGCTGGGGAGGGCATACCTCTCAACTGTCCCGGATTTTGTGGGAAATCCCGTCTTCCTGCCATTTGTCCCGCCATCCCAAACTCACTGGCCATCTGCACGATTTCCTGGTAGCCCATGTGGCCCACGCCAACTTCGCCGCCGACTCGAGTTGCCTCACGCCCTCACCATTGTCTCGCTCTCGCTGCTCGCTACAAAAATCCCCATGTCCCCATATTCAAGCTGCAGCAGTGACGTCATGACGTAGCGGCTCATTTCCTGCCCTTGCAGCCAATCGCATGACTTCTTGCGGTCCATTGCTGTTTTTAGCACCCCCGTCCACATGGACCTGATTTTTGTTTCCCCCCTCAGGTCCGATTGAGCAGCATATAAGGAGCACTCCGGTGCTCTGAACTCACTGAGCCCAAGAAGAGTTCCAGAGCGCCGGGGAAGGGAAGCAATTGCGTGATCGTCACTGGAGTCAGAGACCGTCGAGACCACTCAGACCAGAGAGAGAGAGAGAGAGCTGCCTAGATCGGGACTGGAGTGCCAGGGAGACAACAGGGGACCCGAGCCGGACAACAAGTGAACAGTGCCAACCAACTGCCGCACCGCCCGCTGATTTGCGGAGAGAGCTGCCTAGGTCGGGACACACAGATCGCCAGAATTCTGCAGTGCTGTTAGCTGCTACTTGCTGCTAAATCATTTAAAAGCTTGATAAAAGAACTAAGCAGCACAGCACTGCAGCAGCATCAGTGCCAGCAGCAGCCAGCAGGTACCGACTGCCAGCACCAGCACAGCAACTTGAAGAGCAGCTCAGAAGTACAGAGGGAGCAGCCAAGCACAGCAGGACGAGCCCCAAGGACAACGACATCCTGAGACTGACTCTGTGTGCCAGCCAGTGCCTGAAACTGCTACAGAGACTACCAGGTCCACTACACCAGTGCCTGCCTTGGCTTAAGGTAAGTAATATCATGAATGCCAACTTAATGCCAAATGCCAACTGTAGTACTGCCATTATCCGACACAGACCAGTGCAGTGCCAGTCACTGTGTGTGTGTAAACAGGGGGAGTGGGGGATAGGAGAAGGAAATGAGGGAACAAGTGCTCTTGGACAGCAGTTTGATGTCTGCATAACTAAAGGGAAGCTCTGGCTAGTACTCCACCAGAAATAGGCAGGAGGTATGAAGGAACTAGATACTAAGGCAGGAGGCAGACTGGACGGGGGGTCAGGAGCAGGAGCGGGTTTGGGGAAGACAATAAGGGAAAGGATGACATAAGGGAAGAAAAGGTTCAGGCAAAGGATGGTATTCAAGAACTAAAAGGGGGATCAAGAAGGATGGGTGGATGGGGTCTGCCTAACTGCTATGAGCTTAAGAAATAATATCGGTGAGCTCCAAGTGAAAGTGCCAGTCTGCCAGAGGGGAGAATAGCATGGTGGATAAATTCTACACACTGCCATCACTTAGTCATTTATATGTAGGTTCTGTCCTGCTCCGCTCCGGGGAAAGCTAAATTTTGTATTGTGAAATTTAAAAAAATAGTTTAAACTTCTGTTTTGTAAAATTGGGGGCAGAACCTCCATGTAACTGAGTAAGAGAACCAAAAGAGATGGTATTGGCAGGACAAATTGAGGTGGTGATTTGATGAATGCCTATGTTGTAAAAATATTAATACAGTATACAGAAATGTTTTCTTTAAGTTTTTGTATGCAGTTGGTTCTGTGTTCTCTTCTGTCCACACTCTGTCTGGGTGGGACAGTCTGAACTCAGAACAGAAGTGTCTTAGTCATTTATATGTAGGTTCTGTCCTGCTCCGCTGGGAAAGCTAATTTTGTATTGTGAATTTAAAAATAGTTCAAACTTCTGTTTCGTAAAATTGGGGGCAGAACTCCATATAACTGAAGAGAACCAAAACAGAGAGGTGGTACTACTGTCCTATTTTCTTCTACTGCCGTGCCTATAAATCGAACTTGTTGACCCAGTAAGCCCACTGGGCCTAGAAGTCCCTTTTTCAGGGGTAACTGGGGGGAGGGGGGATACAGATGATAAGCAACCGACCTTGAACCAGATTAAGCGGTAGGTGGTATTTTTAGTGAATGAGGGAAATTTGGCAAGGGCACTGGGGAAATTCTCCTACACTCTTTAACATCCACCTGAACTTCCACCAGTCCAGCCAGGTGGGACCTTGGTTTAATGTCTCATCTGAAAGATGGCACCTCAGGAGTGCAGCACCCCATCCTCATGCTGTAGATGTGGGAACTGAACCCACAGCCCTGTAATCTCCTGGGCTCAGAGGCCAGTGTACTACCTGAGTCACTGAAACTTGGACAATGTCTGTATTTCTGTGTGTTGTTATTTGCTACTGTCTGGATGGAGTTGTCACAACACCATCCAGCTAGTAGCAATAGACAAAAATACAGACTCTTTGATTTTCTTATGTTTAACCTACATACTACATCTGAAAGGGATATTATGACTCATCAGGCTGAAAGGGGAGGGGGGAGAGAGAGATAGAGAGAGTGTGTGTGTGTGTGTGTGTATGTGTGTATATATATATATATATATATATATATATATATATATATATATATACATTATACACAGACACACCTGTTCACCCACAGTACAGCAGCTCATTTAAAATTTAATATGTTGCCAGGCCTGGGTAGGAGAGAACTCTCACTCAGGTCCTGTGATTGTGAACTGGGTGAGGGAGGCGTTGGTTAAAAGCAGTGCCCGCTCGACAAAGCCCTCCCTGTGGGCACTGGTTAAAATACAAATGTATATTGCTTGTTTTGTCTGCCTTATGCTTGCTGTGGTTGACGAGGTCTAGAAGTTTCAGACCTAGGTGGGAGGACTTTAAATAGCACGCTTAAACTGTTTGAGACTTGGCAGGAGGACTTTTACAAAAGTGTGGTTCATGACCCAAACCATTAAGCTAGATCTGGCAGGGAGATTTTTACAGAAGCATGATTCAGCTAAGTAATGACTCATTAGCAGCTCTTTATGTGTGCCTGAGAGTGAGAATTTGTCGGAGCCAGGCAAGATGGAAAACATGCATATAGATGAGGATACATTAGCAGCTCATTATGTGTACCTGGTAGAATTTGTAGGACATATGTAAAAAAAAAAAATAATGGGGACAGCTTAAGCTTGATTTGGACTCATTAACTGCTGCTTAGGTATACTTGGTAATGCATGTCAAAGGTGGACCGTGGACACTGAAGGTGTTATCCAGTGATCTAGAACTGATGCTGCTCTACCTCTTTGCCTCTGCCAAAGAAATGTTATGGACCCTGCGTCCATCTTGCCTGAAGTCAGTGTTACATATTTTTCTTGATTGCCGTCCTCAATAGGAGATGGATTGCGAACAGATGCTTCAAATGCGAACTGACTGCAGTGCCAGTGGTAACTCCGTCTCCACACCGACCAAGAAGAAGAGGAATTCAGTCTTCCAAAGTTTCTGGAAGACTTCCTTTGAGTGGATTGCACAGAGCAAGAAAGGGCCACTGTATGCATTCTGCAAGTCCTGTGGATGTGACATCAGCATCAGCCATGGAGGACGAAACGACATACAGAGACACGAATCTTCACAGAAGCATCTCCAGAGTAGGAAGCATGCAGAAGGGAAGAAGCTGACCCAATTCTTCCAAGCACAGAGTACCTCAAAAGTTTTGGAGGCAGAGGTGGCATTTGTGAACATGTTGGCGGAGCACAACTTGTCATTTTCTTGTGCAGACCACCTCCTGAAATTTATGAAGAAGTACTGCACAGATCCAGAGGTAGTCAAGAAGATGAGCTGTGGAGCAACCAAATCCACCTGCATTGCCAGAGATGTGCTTGGTCCCAGCTACCAGGAGACTGCAGCTTCCCTTTGCCGTCGAGTGCCATTTTGTCTCTATGTTGACCAAAGCACGGACATGGGGGATGAGAAACTTCTGGTCATCCTTGCAGGTTGCTATGACATTCGACAGGGAAAAAATGTCATACAGTTTCTTGACATGCCGGCATGCACTTCAAGGACTGGGCAAGCAGTGTTTGACTGCATGATGAAAACTCTGGAGCAGATGGACATCCCTGTAAAAAACCTTGTGGCATTTTCATCTGACAATGCTGCAGCAATGATTGGAAAACACAACTCTGTGTTTTCCAGATTGAAGCAGGTGAACCCAAACCTCATAAATATGGGATGCTTGTGCCATCTGCTAGACCTGTGCTCCAAATCAGGGGTCAAGGCCTTGTCCTTGCCTGTTAAGGAACTAATTTCTGACATTTATTGCCATTTCTCTTCCAGCTCATTACGGCAACAGCAGCTGAAAGAGTTTGCTCTCTTTGTTGATATTGACCCATTAAAAATCATTAGGCATGCACCCACAAGATGGCTCAGCTTGAGTAAAGTTGTTAAACGAATAACTGACATGTGGCCCGCTCTGCTGTCTTATTTTAGGTCTGTGGAACCCAGAGGTGCCAAAGTCAAACTAATATGTGACCGCCTGGGCACCCAAGAAATTCAAATGACCTTTCTCTTTCTAAAATATGCCCTTGAGCCACTGTGCAATTTTAATAAGAAACTTCAGAGCAGAGAGAGCCAGCTGATGACTCTGCAGGGTGACATCAGCAAAGTCATACAGTTGTATGCCAGCAGGGTTTTGCAACCTCAGGCTGCAGTTGCCTTGTACAAAGAAGGTATTTTGGACCTAAAGAGCAAGGCAAACTTTCTTGCACTAAAAGATGTACGTGTTGGCCCTGAAGTGCAAGAATTCATTGCAAGCAATGATGATATGGTAGGGACATCAGTGGAACTAAGTATTTATAAAAAGGCCAAATCCTTTTACTGTGCTGTGCTGCAAAAAATGTTAACAAAGCTCCCACTGAAATGCAGTGTCCTGAAGCAGGTTTCCACGTTGCTGATCCCAGCACTAAAACTACACATAAGTGGAAGCTGTGTGGTGAACCTTGCCAAGGAACTTGGCGTATGCAGTTCACACTCTGAGTGTGACCAGCTTTTGGATGAGTTTGGGACATACCAGTTTGCAGAAACTGGATCTGCCCAGGCCTTTGAAATGAACAGTTCTGCACTAAAGTATTGGGGCATGATGCTCTCCCAGCTATGCACCAGTGGTGACGATCTGCCCCTATTCAGGCGTCTGATGGAGACAGTCTTATGCCTCCCTCACTCCAATGCAGAGCCAGAGCGGGCCTTCAGTATGGTGTGAAAAGTGAAGACTGAGCTAAGACAGTCACTGAATGTAAAGACTTTGAACTCCATTATCGCTATAAAGATGAATGAAGAAAGACACTGCTATGAGGTAACTCATACAAAGGGAGTCTTAGAGGCTGCAGGGAAAGCAACTGTGCTTTACAACCGAGAGCACCTTGCAGCAAAAGACAAATGACTCTTCCAAACCAACTGTTTGTGTATAGGTACATAGGTTTAAATTTGTAGTGTACAGTAGATAGCATGATTTTCATTTTTAGTATACAATAGCATGTATATGATATAGAGTAGATATGTAAAATATTGTGTGTGTGTTTCTTTTTTAGTTTAGATGAAATAAAATATTGCGTGTTTGTTTTTAGTGTAAACTATTGTAGCATGTTTTTTAGTATAGGGTACCGTACAAATGATAAGTAAAATTGTGTAGATAGGTTTCGTTTTAGTTAAGTGCATAGACTAGATAGCATGTACAATACTGTATATAGGTATGTAGGTTTTCATTTAATCTGTTTGTTGTAATATGTCATTAAATGTATGTAATATTACCCTATAAATAGCCCAGAATAAAGTTTTTAAAAGTAAAACTATCATGCTTTATGTTGTAGTCTTAATGTAGTATTCAATAACTGAATTTCACGCATTTTAAAGATGCGAACCCTGTGACGCAGCAATTTACGTGGCGCGAAAAACGGTGTCCCTGATTTTGAGTATTTGTCCCTGATTTTAAAGGGTAGTGTCCCTGATTTGCGGCCTTGGAGGTTGAGAGGTATGGGGGAGGGCTTTTCAACAACTGTTGCCCTCTCGACCGTGGGAAAAAGCGAAAACACACAAGGGCTTAAATACAGGGAAAATAAGGGCTGTGTCAGACAGTGAATATGCACAAAGGAGTTAATCAGGGGGACGGGGTGGGGGGATTAGAATTTAGCATCAAGTGAGAAGCAAACAGAACAAATCAGTAGGAATAAAATAGAAATTGTAAAAGGCACACTTTCAGCTCAGTTTTATACTTGGGTTACTGGAAAAACAGCAACAATTTCAAGCCTGCAAGCAGCTGCTGTGTTAGAGGATCTCCTAAAATTAATTAAACAGCAGCTGCAGTGTACCAGAATCAGCCAAAGTTAATTAAATCAAGGTGGGCAGGCTAGAGAGTATTGTAGGCACAGTCTTGTGAGTCGAAATACATTAATTTTCTTGGGTTTAAAGTGGCTGCAGCAGCGAGTACTACTGCGCTAGGGAGCTGAACAGAAAAAAGGCACCAAGGTTTAAAACCAAGCGCAGTCTTGAGATCGTATACCTTCCTACTGCCAGCCTTGTAGCTTCGGGAAACTGAGGGGAGCTGGGGAGGGCTTTTCAACAACTGTTGCCCTCTCGACCCTTCCTGCTGCCAGCCTTGTAGCTTTGGGGAACTGAGGGGAGCTGGTGAGGGCTTTTCAACAACTGTTGCCCTCTCGACCCTTCCTGGTGCCAGCCTTGTAGCTTTGGGGAACCGAGGGGAGCTGGGGAGGGCTTTTCAACAACTATTGCCCTCTCGACCCTTCCTGCTGCCAGCCTTGTAGCTTCAGGAACCGAGGGGAGCTGGGGAGGGCTTTTCAACAACCATTGCCCTCGCAACTCTTCATGCTGCCAGCCTTGTAGCTTCAGGGAACCGAGGGGAGCTGGGGAGGGCTTTTCAACAACTGTTGCCCTCTTGACCCTTCCTGCTGCCAGCCTTGTAGCTTCAGGGAACCGAGGGGAGCTGGGGAGGGCGTTTCAACAACTGTTGCCCTCTTGACCCTGGGGAAAAGAGAAAACACACAAGGGCTTAAATACAGGGAAAATAAGGACTGTGTCAGACAGTGAATATGCTCAAAGGAGTTAATCAGGGGGACGGGGGTTGGGGGATTAGAATTTAGCATCAAGTGAGAAGCAAACAGAACAAATCAGTAGGAATGAAATAGAAATTGTAAAATGCACACTTTCAGCTGAGTTTTATACTTGGGTTACTGGAAAAACAGCAACAATTTCAAGCCTGCAAGCAGCTGCTGTGTTAGAGGATCTCCTAAAATTAATTAAACAGCAGCTGCAGTGTACCAGAATCAGCCAAAGTTAATTAAATCAAGGTAGGCAGGCTAGAGAGTATTGTAGGCACAGTCTTGTGAGTCGAAATACATTAATTTGCTTGGGTTTAAAGTGGCTGCAGCAGCGAGTACTACTGCGCTAGGGAGCTGAACAGAAAAAAGGCACCAAGGTTTAAAACCAAGCGAGTCTTGAGATCGTGTACCTTCCTACTGCCAGCCTTGTAGCTTCGGGAAACTGAGGGGAGCTGGGGAGGGCTTTTCAACAACTGTTGCCCTCTTGACCCTTCCTGGTGCCAGCCTTGTAGCTTTGGGGAAGCGAGGGGAGCTGGGGAAGGCTTTTCAACAACTGTTGCCCTCTCGACCCTTCCTGCTGCCAGCCTTGTAGCTTCAGGGAACCGAGGGGGGCTGGGGAGGGCTTTTCAACAACTGTTGCCCAAGTCCTTTCGCAGACCTATAGTCACCGCTTCAAAGCTTGGGTAAGATTGGGTACCAGCTGGGAGCCAGATCCTCAGTATTATTGGGTGCAGAAGTCCATAGTTGGGCATCATGAAGCACTTTTTTGATAGAGTGAAAACATTCCTTTTTTGTACCATTTCTTGTGGTAGATCATTGAAGAGCATTATTTTATGGCCCTCATAAAATACTCCTGGTTTGTTTCTCAGCATCTGTTGAACGTACACTTTCTACTGGAAGTTAAGAAATCATATAATGAATGCCCTGGGTTTTTTATGCAGAGCTGGACAAGGTCATAAAGAACTATGGTCTCTCTCTAACACATATCATTGGGTGTCAGGAGGTAGGTCAGCCATTTAAACTAGCAGTTTATTGAAGAAGTTAATAGGATTCAATCCTTCAAGTCCCTCAGGTATGCCCACTACACGTATATTATTCCTGTGATTCCTTGACTACTGATCTTCCAACTTTGCAATCAATTTCATTATTGCTTGGGAGATTGCAATTCTCTCTTTATGCTCCTTGTTAGAGAAATCTTACAGGCTGCTGATTCTGGTTTTGGCATCCATAATTCTTCTGGCGTTCATTTGTACTTCAGTTGTTAGGCTAGATAGACCGTTCATCAGATCAGAAAGTGCCAGTTTTATGGCTGAGAATTCTCCCACGAAAATATCCAAATGCTGGGTGGTGAGAGGTTGGTACGCTGGACCTACATCGTCATCAGAAGTCTTAGAAGTTTCTGTCATCGGTCATTTTACAGACTTGTACTCACCTGATGAGCTGGCAGAAGGTGTGGAGTATTGGTGCATGTCTTGCTGTGAGACCTCCATCTCAGACATTCTTGGTGGTAGAAATAGCACATTATCAGCAGTTTCTCCAATCTGTGAAAAATTTGTAGTGGTTAGTTCATAAGCTGTTTGATTATTATTGTTTGTAGTCCTGTTGTAGAATACATTAGAATGAAAAGTGATGTCAGCTCCTTTAAAGTATGTAGGTGTAACTCATAAAGTTGGCAGCTAGATGTTGCCAGTAACCGCACAGCGCTCAGTATGCAGCGACCGCTCTCCTCAGTGACATTGAGTAGAATTCATGTTATTTGTAGTTGCTATTACTTCCTGCTCAGAGGATCTCAGAGCTACAGGCTCATGTCTGAGCAGTCTTATTTGTGTTTTCTTAAGGGCAGGGTCTCTTTGCATACTATTCTAATCCCAGTTTCCTTCCCAAGGTGGTATCTGAGTTTACTTTATCTTTTTGGAACTTCAAAACCAATTTATTAGGTACAGTTTTACAGCCAATACATTATATTTACATCATATAGGTCTTCTTACATTTGGTTGAAACATTTTATAAAGGTAGGCCTGCTAGATACAAATCTTTCTAAATTTAATTGATTCTACCGATTGTCTTTCAGATCACAGTTCCTTGGAGATTTATGTTTAGATGTTGTGTGAAAAAGGAAGAACAAGAGCATATGATATCAGCTCAGGGTAGCCATTGGGGAAAGTTTCATCTCATCGAAAGTTCATTAGCCCATCCAAGACCTCCATCTGCTTCAGGGTTCGTCCTTCCACGATTTCCATCATGCGTCCTGACTTAACAAACAATTCTAATTCATAATCACTTTCTGGGTCTTTTATCTTGTTTGTTATAGCTGTGTTTTTTTTATTTTTTTGTGATTTAGACCTGAATAATGACATTTAACTAAAATAAAATCAAAGAGGGTCAAGCACTATGACAGTTGATTTCAGGGAGGGACATCTCTAATTATTAAAACATGGTGACCATGTCACATGTCTGGGTGGGTCATTCTGGATATTCTGCTTCCATGTCTTAAGAGTGAAGAAGCTGATCTAAAACAGGTACACCCTTCCTTCTCTCAATATGGCCAAAGAAGGAGAGCCATCTGGAATTGAATTTATCTGCGGCCAATCTTAATAGGGGCATGACAGCTTCCATTTCCCTGATTTGCTTAATGTTTTTGTACCAGGTTTCACCTGAAGGGGGAGGTTCTCTTAGCCAATCCTGGGTGAGTGCCTTAAGTGCTGTTGCAATCAACACATAGAAAGGGTATTTCCCTGCTGAAGTTCTAATCTTCCCTGGAGGGAGTCCCAAAACCAAATTCTCAAATTTTAATTGGGGAGATCACGTGATGGGTCTGGCTTGCTAGCTGCTGTTCCCTGGGCTGACGCTTCCCCCCTTCAGAAATCTATTGAAATCAACTGTTTTTGGACCAGCTTTGTGGGGATTGCCTCATTGTTGCTGCTTCTGTATATCTGTGGAGATCATCTGGCTGGGTTTTTGGAATTTTCGGAGGATAAACAGGCCGAGATGGAGGTAGAAATGAAAGCGGCCTTACCTAGACATGCGTCCCCGGTGTCGCCTGATAAGCAGGCCAAGAAAGCAAAGTCTCAACAGCAGTCCTCAGCCAAACAACTGAGTGCTCTTTCAGCTTCTGTGCCACTGTCAAAAGAGCGTTTTTTACAAGAGCTACAACCTTTCAAAGAAACACTACAGGGTATCGCTGAAGAGCTTAAAAACCTTCACAGCGAGATGGCTGATCTTAAAACCCACGTGGCCGACACTGAAGCGTGTACCTGTTCCCTGGAAACCTGGCATGACAAGGCAGACCCCGAGATAATAAAACTTAGACAACAAATATCCAAACTACAACTCAAAATGGAGGACCTGGGGGGGTGCAACAGAAGGAACAACATTTTAATCTTTGGATTACCAGAAGGGGCTGAGGGATCTTCTGCTATTGTGTTTACCCAGAAGCTCTTCAGCAAGATTGTAGGCCCCTCGCCACATAATCCCACCTATCTAATTGAAAGGCCACACAGGTCCTTGCGCCCGAAACTGGAGGAATCAGCCTCCCCTCGCCCAATGATTATCCAGCTGCTTAATTACCTGGAAAAGCAATACATCCTCTCTAAAGTCAGAGAGCTGCACTCTATTCAATGGGAGGATAAGTGATGATGCATTACCCAGGACCTGCCCCTAGAAACCCGCCAGAGGAGAGACACTTTTCACCCCACAGTTAGTAAGCTGATTACAGCCAGTATTAAATTTCAGATGCCTACCCAGCTCGTCTTCAGGTTTTGGTAGACGGCGCATGGCTCTCTTTCGATTCTGCTGCTCAAGCTCAGGCTGAATTGGGCAAGAAGCTGCCCTCACTGTTTGAAGCCCCATGATGTGGCCTACATTACTAGACACTCCGGAGTTTCGCTGCTTTAATTGCTTTTAATTTGCCTACCTTAGATGCGATCAGTTTTGTGTGGAGCCTGCAAGACGGGAGGTAGCCCCTAATATGGCACTGGCGGTGGCGGATCCAAGCGGAGATGAACTGTGGTGCGAAGCTCTGGGGGAACTTGCGCATCACTGCGATGCTAGCCCGGAGGACTCTTTTTGTACAGTTCCTGTTTCCCAGGGTTTTTTTTTTCCGCGTGGCGCTAGCCCATTGTTAATATGGTTCCCCTTGGAAACAGCCACACTCTTGATGGATAGTCTACTACAGTTAACCCTGCTGGAGATATTCTCTTTTTTTTTTTGTTAAAAAAATTTTTCTTGCTCCTTCACTATTGCTTCCGCCTCTCTTTCTGCTTTGAGTTTCCCTCTCCTTCTATTTCTCCAGTTTTGTCATACTGGTAACTGACAGTATGGCTATAGTCCCACACATCTAGTTTGTTTTTTCATTTTATTCCACTCCAGTACTTCTGTTTCCTTCTTCTGTCTTTTAGTTTTCCTGCCTCTGCTTGCACTAGAGCTTTTCGCCTCTATTTATGTTGCATCTATAGCTATACCTTTGCGTTTATTTACTTATCCAGTGTCTCTTTTTTCTTTTCTTTTACCTAGAGCCCCCGCAAGTCTCCTCATCTGATTCTAAGCTGGTAATAACTCAGTTACCATAACTGCCATACGTATGATTTCCTCCTTTTTACCACACTAGGGGTTCTCTCTCATGTTAAAGACAATGTTGTTGCTTGTTGGTGGGGTTCGGGGGAGATAGCATTAGCTTAGGTATAGCCATCCACATGTACTGGTGTGTGTGTGTGGGGGGGGTGTACTCTAGTTACCCTCCGGTATATTTTTATAATTTATGCCACTTTTGGAACTATACTGAGGGCCTTAGGGTGAATTACATCTATGGTTATCTCATGTTTAGCATACTATAATATGTACAGATTGGTCAATTCCTTTTATTTTTGTTTAGATGCGACTATAGAGGGTAATTACATTAGGGTGCATGGGGATCTCTATCTATCAAGGGCAATATGGCATGCCAGCGGATTTTGAAGTTGGGTAGAAAGTTAATTGTAAATAGTTGTAAGTGGGTATGGCTTATGGGGGGGAGGTTAGTCGACAACTATGGTGTTCAGCAGTCTTTCAAATTTAGTGTTTGGAGTATTCAGTACATTGCAATTGTTTACCAGTTTGGGTCATTGTTATGTGTTTGTTGTGTCTGGGGGAACACCAGAATTAATTTTTTATGGAATTATTTTCAAAGAGGGGAGTCAGGGGTGCACTTTTCTTCTATAAGAAACTGTCCATACAAGAAGTATCATAGAGCTAATGGCTAGAAGCATTAAAAAAATTTATAACTTGGAATGTTAGAGGGGCTCGTGAACTTAACAAAAGAGTCCAAATTCTCAAACACCTATCAATATTGCATGCTAACATCTCTTTCATTCAGGAAAGCCATCTCCTCCTTGGGGAAGCTACCAGCTTGCGTAGGCAGGAGGTTGGGCAAGTCTATGCATCTGGCATGTCGACAGCTGGGGGGGAACTGCCATCCTGATTCACCGCTCGGTAGCCTTCCAGCCAAAAACGACAATCATAGACCCGCAAGGGAGATATGTGCTAGTTCATGGTCTATTAGACTGCCCTGAAGTAGTTCTGGGGAATATGTATGGACCAGTGTCGGGGGGGGGGGAGTCCTGAATTCTTCCTAGACCTGCTGAGTAAACTTCAAACATTCTCTTTCTCTTCCACTAATACTTGGTGGGGACTGGAAGTTACCACCCACCCAGGATTTAGATCGTTCTAATTACCCACTCAAGCTCCTCTCCACTGCCCAGAAAGCGCTTTCTAAATTTCTTGACTCTGCTGGATTGTGCGACCCATGGAGACTACAAAATCCCAAGGCCCACCTTTTCTCCTTTCAATTCATGGTGCACTCCTCTTGGTCCTGGCTGGACTATATTTTACTCAGCTGCTCACTTATACAAGGCTTAAATGATTATGCTATAGAACCGATAGTAATATCGGATCATGCTGTTGCCTGGGTAACTTTTGTTAGACCATAATTTTCAAAGAGACCCGGTATGGTGCCTAAATGCGCAGCTTTTAAAGGAAGATTATGTTATCACCTGAATCTCTGATTTGATTCAATCATTTGTTGCTAATAACCAAGGTTCTGTCGAAAGAACGGACCATGAGTGGTGCGCCTTGAAGTGTTTCTTGAGAGGAGAGTTTATTAGGCTCGCCTCCACCCGTAAACGGAAGAGAGAGGCTACCATCACATCACTTCTGGCTCAAATTTGTTCACTCGACCAATCCCTCTCCCCCTCCCCCTACCCCTCTTCTGATATTTTGAAAACACTATTACATTTAAGGAACCAATACTCCTTTTTATTACAAGAAAAAGCAGAATTTGCCATATTAAGAACTCAGGCAAAATATATAGAGCAAGGGGAGAAGGCGAGTCACCTTCTAGCTTTGCGTCTGAGGAAATTGGAAGCGTCAAGGTTCATTGCCTCCATTGAGGCCCCTGATGGGACCACTAAAATGCATCTTAGGGACATTGTTTCCATTTTTAAGCAGTTCTACTCTTCCCTCTACAATAAACGCTCTTTACTTACGTCACAAAGTGAGCTACTAGAATACCTGAATGCCTCGTCACTACCAACTCTCTCTCTTACACAGCAGTCCTTTCTATCCGCTCCCATTTCCCTCCAGGAAGTACTATCAGCTATTAATATTCTAGCGATGGACAAGGCCCCAGGCCCAGATGGCCTATCTTCAAACTTTTACAAAGTTTTTGCTAAAGACCTTGCACCTAGCTTGTTGCGCCTATACCAATATATGCTTTCCGGGCAAATTCAGGACCCATCCCTGTTAGAAGCCTCAATTATTATGAACATACGCAATTTGCCAGCAGATAAAGGCCTAGAGGTCTATCAAGTCCTCTCGAATGTGCAGCTAGCACCCCTTATTCTGCAGCTGCCCCTCCCTTCCACCCTTCCCCTTCATTAACCCTCCCCCTTGTCCTGTCCCATCCTCTTTTGAAGCAGTCCACTGTTCTACTGCATACCACTTCAGCAGGTAACGCATTCCACTCAGCCGCCACCCTCTCTGTAAAAAAGTGTCTCCTCATCTCCCTCCTGAATCTTCCTTGCTCCAGTCTCATATCATGGCCCCTGGTGGCCTTCCCCTTCCTTACTTTGAACAGCCCCTCTGTACCCGTCTTGTTTATTCCTTTCATATATTTAAAGGTTTCAATCATGTCACCCCTGTCTCTCCTCTCCTTCAGTGAGTACATGTTCAACTCCTTCAACCTCCTCTCGTATGATAAGTCCCCCAGCCCCTTGATCATCTTTGTCGCTCTGCGTTGCACCTCCTCCAGTAACTTAATGTCCCTCTTCAGATACGGACGCCAGTACTGCACGCAGTACTCCAGGTATTCTTCTCCTTAAACCAGACAAACCATCCCATTTCCCAGCGAGTTACTGCCCAATCTCCCTGTTAAATTGTGATATTAAAATTCTTGCCAAGATACTTGCTAATAGAATAGAACAAGTCTGGATTCATCTTCTTAGCCCAGAACAGATAGGTTTTGTGTGTGGTAGAACCCCAGCAGACCACCTACGTAAATTGTCATATATTATTCAGTTGGCAAAAACCTCCTCTATCCCAATGGCATTAATTTCTTTAGATGCAGAAAAGGCTTTTGATAGGGTGAATTGGAATTTCTTGTGGACAACATTACAGGTAATGGGCTTTCCCAATGACTTTATTAAATGGATTCAAGCTTTATACTCCTCCTCCTCCCCCTTGGCTAGGATACACTGTAATGGAGCACTCTCTGACGCCTTTCCTCTTTCCTCAGGTACGCGACAAGGGTGTCCGCTCTCCCCCTTCCTCTTCAGATTGTATCTTGAGCCTCTTATCAGGCGTTTGAGGTCCTCTCCTTTAATTATCGGTATACCTGTAGGTAATAGAGCCTCCTTGCTTTCGGTTTATGCAGATGATATATTGCCTCACCTCATGGACCAGGCCTCTTCTTTAAAAGAAGCACTGGTCATCATTGACGCTGTTGGGAAACTCTCGAACTATAAACTTAGTATTAGTAAAACCGAAATTTTTCCCCTTAATCACTTAACATATAGCTCGACCTTTAGTGAATTTGGCATGAAATGGACCCCCCGATCTATTAAATGTTTAGGTATCTATATTGCCTCGGATCTATCCTTATCGCGGAAGCTTAATTTGGAGGACTTATGGCACAACATTCAACAGGACCTAACAGATGGAAAAATCTCCCACTCTCATTATGGGGTAGAATTAATACTGTCAAGATGAATGTCCTGCCCAGATTGTTTTACCTGTTAAATATGCTGGACATATGGTTGACGGTATCCTTTTTTCAGCGTATTCACTCAGATGTTAAATAATTTATTTGGTGGGACAATGCAATTAGAAGATCTTATCTCAAATTGTCCCAACCTAAGGGACTAGGAGGGTTTCCTACTTTATTACTGGGCTTGCCACCTGTATAAATGTGGGAAATGGTTGTCTTTACCTGAACTTCTTACTCACCATGACTATGTCCCAATATGGTTACAAATTGAATCGGACATGTTTGCTTCCCATAGATTAGCCCCATCATCGCTTTTTTACATGCCAATGAAGAACATACCAACAGCTTTGCAGTCTCTCCTGATTGGTATCTCATTAAGAGTTCTTTCTCAATTGTTCAGTTACTGTAAAGTTTCTCCGACCTTTGATTTTTCACAGTCAATCTATGCTAACTTGAATCTCAAAATAGGAGGTGCTCCCATAACTGGAAGCTGGCTACCAATTTCTTCTGAGCATACTGTTGCCGACTTTTATTCGCAGGACTCTATTCTAACTACAGAAGAGATTTTAACTAAATTTGGCCTATTGTCACCAGCAGCCTTTAAAATTCTTCAGCTTAAGCATCTTCTAATTAAAATATTTGGGAGAGAACCCAAACTCCCCTATATTGGTGCTTTTCTGCAGCAAATTACCATCTCAGCTAGTAAACCACGTGGCTTTTCTACTTTGTATAATTTGCTTCTTACATACCCGCAACCTCCACCGGCATCCAGTTCTTAGATCTGGCAAGTTTTTTTTCCCTGAAGAAGATATTAATTGGCAACACATATGGAAAGATTTATATATATATATATATATATATATATATATATATATATATATATATATATCACACTCAGGACTGGTGTAGGTAACGCAATATTGCATCTTAAATTATTTGTATTATACTCCCACTAAACCAGCTCAGATGAAGCAGCTCCCTTCTAGTATATGCTCTAGATGCAATAAAGAAGAAGGTTCGCTCCTACATATATTGTGGTCATGTGAAAAAATATTTCCCTTGTGGAAACAAATAGAATTAACTTTGGACCCATTGCTGGGGCTGCAAGGCCCCCCGCCATATGTATTCTGGGAGATTATTATAGAATCCAGGTGAAGGAAAGAAGATTCCACATGGCCCTAATTTCAATGGCGGTCAAAAAACTAGTGCTCAGACACTGGATGGATCAAGCCCCTGTCTCTTATACTGAATGGCTGCATGAAATATCCTTTGCACTCCAAGATGAGCACTAAATTGCGAATGTGCACCACTGCCAATCTTCTTTCAAAAAAAAATTGGGGAAATTATATGCCATCTACTTGACTTGATAAGGTGTCTTGGATGGTTCACGAGCCTCTCATCTTTTCTTTTCTTTTTTCTTCTTGCTTTTCCCCTTTTACTTCTTGGAGTCCCCTATGTATTCACTTGGCCACTCCTATATTCTTCCTGTTTTACATAATTGTTATTCATTCTGGTCTTTATTTAGTATTGCCATAATAGGTTAGCGATAAGTGCACCAACGGAGCAGGGAGGGGAGGGAGGGAGGGGTGGGGGCAGGAGGTTTGGTTTGTTAAAGTAATTATTAGTTATTATGTTTCTCCGAATGTCTTATCCTCCTTGTTAATCATTTCCCTTTCAGTATATGTCACATATTGTCCTTTGTTTAAGCCTTGTTCTGTTATCTTGTGTTATTTGTTATAATTAATAAAGTATGTTTAATTAAAAAAAAAATTAATGGGGCAGAAAGTGTCAAAATTTTAGAGCTATCCTAGACAACTTCTTGCCAGAATAAGGTTATCTTGGGGCAGTCCCAAAAGGTGTGGTAATGCATTCCAATATATTCACAATGTCTCCAACATTTATTGGAGATAAGAGGGGTACAATGGTGTGATATAGTTGGAGTTCTAAAAAAGCGAATATTATTGTTCCACCGAAATTCTCTCCATTAAGGAGAGTTGGTGGTCTTGTGAATACCCATCCAAATATTTTGCATGCTTTTACTGGAATAGTAAATTTTGCTTCTGTTTCCCAATTTTGCTCCACTCTCTGTATTGCCAAAGTCTCTCTGTTCTCCATCAACACTTTGTATATCTGTGATATATACGATCTAGTGTCTCTCATAACACTTCTTTGATACATCAGCTGTATGGGGGCCGATGGTCCCTGTGTTAAGTCTGCGAGACCAATGTTTGTAGTAATATAGTTTACACACTGATAGTATCTAAAGAGGTCTGCCTGGGTCAGATTGAATTCCACTTGCATTTGTGAAAAAGGTTTTAAATGGCCCCCCAAGGAACTGATGTGGGTATTTAAGCCCAGTGGTCACCCATCTAGAAAAACACTTATCATCTCTCAGTATAAGGAATCTAGGGAGGAACAAAAGTGGCAAATACTCCTATATTGGGAAGACTATCTCCCAGTCTTGCCTTGCTTCCAGCCACTTCGACATTGTATGTCTTGTAAAATTATTATTTATATTCTTCAAGTCCCTGGGCTGGACTATCCAATACAAGATATTTAATGGGGCCACCTGACACTCCTGCTCCTCAATCTCTAGCCAGCCATGTCCTTTCCCTGGCATCAGCATTTTGAAGACTGGTAGTAGTTGTGCTGCTATATAATACTTGGAGAAGTCTGGTAGTCCCATCCCTCACTTGGCCTTCCCCTCTGTTAGTATTTCCCATCTAACTCTTGGACATGTCCCCAACCAAATGAAATCTGAAAATGTTTTTTTTTAAGGTCATTCCAGTCTTTTTTGGGGACTTGAAGGGGAAGATTAACAAACAAGTAGAGAAATCTCGATAGAACATTCATTTTAATTGTTTCTAATCTATTTGAAAGTGTTAGAGGGAGCAACTTCCATCAGTATAAATCTGTGTTTATCTGTTGCTTCAGGACTTCATAGTTGTGTTTATACAACAGGACTGATTGCTTGGGAATTTGTATTCCTAAGTATCTTAGCTTGTTTTCAACCCATTTGAATGGAACTCTAATCCTTGAATCTTTGTCAAGTTCCTCTCCAATCCATACCACTTCGGATTTAGAGGTGTTGACTTTAAAACCAGAAATGTCTCCAAATTATTTTAGAAGTGCCAGCAGGGGTGGAAGAGCTGATTTTGGATTACCCAGGTAAATTGGGGTATCGTCCGTATAGAGTGAGATCTTGTGGTGGTATTTTGGATTTCAATGCCCTCAGTTTTGTCGTGCTGCCTTATGGCTTGGGCCAGAGGTTCCATACTCTTTGACACTGTTTTATTTTATTCTTTTTTTTTGTTGAAAAGGTTTGTTGTCTCAGAGGTGTTTCAATCTCCTTCTCACATTGAAGGAGCAAATTGCTTTCCTCCCACAGTTCTTCCAGAGGATTAGGTGTGTATCTGGGGGGGGGGTGGAGTTGGCAAACTGTCAGTAATTTCCAACAGAAAGAAGGGTTAAAAGGTCAGGTTAATTGAATGCTTGGAGGTAGAAGACTTGAGTTTGCTGGCCAAGGCACCTAGCTTCACCTGAGCTCTTTCCTTCTAGGATTGCTTGAAAGGACAGAGCAGAGAACCTTACCAGAGCTAGGGAAATGGATTAAGACTTCTTTTGGCTAAGCAGATTTACTGTGTATTGTTATTCTTATTTTGTACTCACAGGGATTGCTACTGTTTGTTGCTAACATTTCATTGCTTTATTTTTCTCTGATTCAAATTGTTGTTGCTGGTATACCTTCTTCTGCATTATTACTAGGCGTGCCTACAGGTGTGTGCCAACAGATTACTGCTGTAATCTTCTGATTCAAATTGTATTTTGCAAGGTGTATCTTCTGTTACTGCTTTATTTTTCTCTGTAGGAAAGTGTTTCTTACAGGGTATATCTTCCCTGAAATTATTACAGATGGTGCTTTACAGGTTTTACAGTTTTATCTAACATTAGGATATGCTTTCAGAGTTACTGCTTTTGTTGTTGACTGATTGTTTCTGCTCTTACCTCCTTGTTCTTTCATCTGTGGGTCTTCTTTTTTTGGCAGGGGAAGGGCCCAGCCACCCACCCCATCCCCAACCACCCCACACTACACTCCTTTTATAGGGTACCACAGTTGTGACATTTCCTGTGGCAAAGCGGGAAGGTGGATCAGTGGGGCATCCACAAGGTGAGCTCATTTACAGGGCACTAGTAATTTAACTTGGTATAACAGTTATATGAAAACAAAACACAAAATCAAACCATTACTTGCATTTTCTTCCTTCTAATTACTCTGACCAGGTTATAAACCCAGTAACTTATCTGGAATGGATATCATTAACTGCAGGTACTGCAGAACACTTTTCAGAAGGACAGTCTTACAGGATTTAGGACACTGTCCTACATGCTGGGCCATTGGAGATCTTAGGGCTCAGCTCCGGGCAGCATGGGCAGAGATTGTGCACCTCAAATTTCATATTCAAGAGGAAATACATTGTAAGAACCACCCACCATTTCTCCAACATCCAACCGAAGAACCTCGACCGCAGAGGGTAGTTGGTCCAGGAGGTTGGCAGGTGGTTAGGAGGGGAAAATCGGGTGCCCCATCACTCTGTGTTCTCCAACATATTACCTCCAAAAAACATATAAACACTACAAACAGGTATCTGCCTCTATGTCCTAAATCAAACAAAGGGGCAGAGGACACTGCAGAGCAGGACACTGCAGCACAGGAGCTAGCACAACAAAACTTGCCCAAATCAGGAACCAAAACAAAAAAAGCAAAAAGGAAATCCAAAAAACTTCTGATCTTAGGAGACTCCATGATTCGGGGAGTTGATACCCATCTCCAGCCAGGGGTAATGGTCAGATGTCTCCCAGGTACATCAGCATGGAGAGACACTGACCGCATTGCTAAAATTGTTCACAAAGGAGGAGAAAACATTGACATCCTGGTACACATAGGGACTAAAGATCTCGCCAGCCGGTCAGTTATGGAGACCAAGGAACACCAGACCAGGCTGGGTGACAAACTATCATCCATTTTGTCCGACATCTCCTTCTCTGAGATCCTGCCAGTCTGGGAGAGGGGGGCAGATGGACGGAAGGTCAGAGAAGGGGAGATAGGGGAGCTAAACATGTGGCTCAAGAGCTGGTGCCAGGAAAAAGGACACAGATTTGTAGGGAACTGGCAACAGTTCTGGGAGCGAAAGTTCTTTAAATTTGATGGACTGCATCTGACTAAGGAGGGAGTCAGTGCATTGGGGCAGAAGTTTGATGTCTTTGCAGAATATTTAAACTAGCAAATGGGGAGAGGGGTGCAGCACCCCATACGTCGAATGGGAAGAACACCCCTCCCCCCTCAACTAGTGGTCAAACAGGGATTAAGCATGTTTGCAGTTCATTTGCATGACCAGGTAAGAAAAAAGGTCCGTCTCCCCATACGACGCACTGGGGAAATGCCAAACCTCAACCAACAACTAACACACCGCAATCTGGCCAATGGAAAATCATGTACACAAATGCTCACAGCCTGGGAAATAAGATCCCAGACCTGCAGGCAATAATGTCAGAAGCTAAACTGGACACAGTAGCAATTAGTGAGACATGGTTTACCAGTAACCATACTTGGGAGACTTCAGTACCTGGCTATGTACTGTTCAGAAGAGGCCGAGGTACAAAGGGGGGGGGTGGAGTGGCCCTGCATGCCAATGAAAATATCAAAGCTACAGAAATTCAGAATACACATATGTAGCCAGAAGAACTGTGGGTCACCCTGGAAACAGGAAATGGGACAGCCATAAGAACTGGGGTTGTCTACAGGCCCCCAGACCAGGGAGAGGACATAGACACATTACTGTTAGAAGATATACAAAACATGACAACTAAAGGGGAGGTTCTGATAATGGGAGACTTCAACATGCCGGATACAGATTGGTCAACACCAGCAGGAACATCTGCCAGAATTAGACACATAGAAACATCAACTTTGATGGCAGATAAGGACCGCTTGGCCCATCTAGTCTACCCATTTCCCCGACCTACAGGATAGGCCACAGATCCTAGTTAACCAGCAGCCTATTTCTTCCTACCCCCCACAAGAATTGCCTTATGTCTGTCCCATGCATTCTTGAATTCTCCCGCAGTTTTAGACCCCACAACCTCCTCAGGAAGGCTGTTCCATGCATCCACTACCCTCTCTGTGAAATAATACTTCCTCACATTGCCCCTGAACAACCCCCCCATCTTTAAATTGTGTCCCCTTGTTGTTACATGTCTCTTTTTCTGAAAGATGCTACCCTCTTGGACTTTGTTGATTCCATTGAGGTACTTAAAAGCTTCTATCATGTCCCCCTCTCCCTTCTTTCCTCAAGGGTATACATATTAAACTCCTTTAGTCTCTTCTCATACGGCTTCTCTTGCAGACCCTGCACCATTTTAGTTGCCCTCCTCTGGACTGCCTCTATCCTGTCTATATCCTTGTGGAGATGGGGTCTCCAGAACTGGACACAGTACTCCAGATGGGGTCTCACCAACTGTCTGTACAGAGGGATAACAACTTCCTGTTTTCTGCTGCTGATGCCTCTCCCTATGCATCCCAGTATACCCCCAGCCCTCCCTACTGCCTTCTCACATTGTTTGCTAACCTTAAGGTCATCTGATATGATTACCCCCAGGTCCCTTTCCTTTTTTGTTGTTGTTACTACCTCCCCCCATTGTGTATTCTTCCCCTGGGTTCTTGTTTCCCAGGTGCATTATTTTGCACTTCTTTGCATAGAATCCTAGCTGCCATACTTCTGACCATTCCTCCAACCTTGCCAGGTCCCTTCTCATCATTTCCACACCTCCTTGTGTATCAACCCTGTTGCAGATCTTTGTGTCATCTGCAAAGAGGCATACTTTTCCTTCCAGTCCCTCTGCAATGTCACTTATGAAGACATTAAAAAGGACTGGACCAAATACTGAACCCTGCGGTACCCCACTAGTAACCCCTCTTTCTTCAGAGTGGACTCCATTTACACATGGTGGATTCCTTGCAGGGAGAGGGCCTCAAACAACTGGTACAACAACCCACAAGAGACAGGGCTATCCTAGATCTAGTACTGACTAACAGAGAAGGGATCACAGATCTACAGGTAGAAGGTCACCTGGGGGTCAGTGACCATCACTTGGTATGGTTCAATTTGGTCACTACATGTAAATCATCCCATTCCAAGGCAAAAATATGAGACTTCAGAGGAGCTGACTTTGATAAGATGGCCAACAGAGTTAAGCTAGCCCTGGCAAAAAGAAACATAGGTGAGGGGGTGCAGGCAAAGTGGGCAAGCATTAAGGATGCAGTACTTGAAGCAACATCCCATTGTGTTAGACAGAAAAGGAAGTGCAAAAAAAGAAGGAAACCACTTTGGTTCTCAAATACAGTAGCAGAAAAGGTCAGAGCCAAAAGGCTGGCCTTCAGGAAATATAAGGGAACACAGCAGGATGAAGATAGGGAGGCATACCAAACTACCCTAAGGGAAGCAGGGAAGGCAGTAAGGCAGGCAGAGTCTCAAACTGGGGAAACACTAGCATAAATAGTAAAAGACGGTGACAAGACTTTCTATAGATACATTAGTGAAAGGATAAAGTCCAGTGGGGGTATTGCTAAGCTCAAAGAAGAAAAGGGGCATGTGAGGAGGATGACCCTGTAAAAGCATCTATCCTAAATAGATACTTTTGCTCAGTATTTACTGAAGAGAAGGTAGGGCAGGGCCCGGCTCAGCATCATGGACACGGGGGGGGGGGGAGGTGAGCACTACTCCCTTCACAAAAAAAGGGGTCCTACAAGAGCTCACTAAGCTCAGGGTGGTCAAGGCAATGGGACCTGATCGCATACATCCCAGGGTACTTAAGGAGCTAAGGGTGGAACTAGCAGAGTCATTAGCAGAACTGTTTAGTGAGTTTCTGAGCATAGGAGAGGTCCCAGAAGACTGGAGAAGGGCTCATGTGATCCCTCTCCACAAGAGTGGTAGCAGGGAGGAGTGTGAGGAAATTCTTTTTCACAGAAGGAGTGGTGGATGTATGGAACTGCCTTCCTCAGGAAGTGGTGGCTATGAATACAGTGCAGGGCTTCAAACAGGCATGTGATAGGCATAAGGGAGCACTACAGATGAGTATGAATAGATAGGCTACTGACACAGCAAAGGCAGATGGCACATTTATAAGGTAGAAAAAGAAATAGGCAGACTGGATGTGCCTTGCTGTCCTTATCTGCCATCAACCTCTGTGTTTCTATGTTTAATACCGATTGCAAAAAGCAATGGGGATAAGGGGCAACCCTGCCTTGTTCCCCTCTTGATTATAAACAGAGAAGAGATGTTACCATTCACCCGTACCTTAGCCTGGGGGTTTTGATAATACAGTTTTATCCATGTTAAAAAAAATTTCCCTCAAATCCCATTTTATCAAGAACCATAAGAAGATATGTCCAATTTAGCCGATCAAAGGCTTTTTCCACATCCAAAAAAATTGCCAGGGCTGGGTTCCGGTTATGGGTCTTTGTTTGTAAAATATTCAAGTGTCTTCTAATATTGTCACTTAAGTGTTGGTGTGGGATAAAGCCCGTCTGGTCTGGGTGAATAAGTAACTCAATATATTTTTGAAGCCGGATTGATGAAATTTTTGTGAAGATTTTTTGATCTTGGTTAAGTAAGGCTATAGGCCTAAATGACTCACATTTGGTTAGGTCTTTTCCAGGTTTAGGTATGGTTGTTATTACTGAATGGGACCAACTCTCAGGAGTTTCTTCCTCTTCTATGCATTGGTTAAACACCTCTGTTAGAAGGGGAGCTACTGTAGTGGGCAGTTCTATATATATATATATATATATATATATATATATATATATTATTTGTTTTTAGTTGTTTAACCAGGAGTAGCACACTAAGCTGAAAGCTTTTTTACAGGTGTGACCTGGGAGCACAGGGAAGTTAAGTGACTTGCTCAGGGTCACACAGTATGCAAGTGGAAGCCCATTGAACCCATCTGGGCCTGGTGTCTTTCCTGTTGGCAACCAACGGATTACCTCTAGAGTTTCCTCTACTGTAATGGGTTGGTTTAATTAAGTTTCAGCTAATTTTGGTATTTTGGGCAATTTGAGGGTGTCTAAAAAGGCCTGAGCTTTTTCTGTTATACTCCCTTTGTCCTTGTCTTCCTAATATAATTTTTGATAATATTCTTGAAACGGAAGTGTTATATCTTTAGGGGAGTTCCATTTTCTCCCTTTTGGTCCTGCCTCCTGGATATAGGGACATGCCTGTCCACCTGGGCCTTTCTTAAACAAAATGCCAGCAATCTGGACGCCTTACCCCCCATTTCATGGTATTTCTGATTTGTGAATCCTAACTGACCCCCTACTTTTTTATTTTCTAAGTCTTGAGGGGTCTTTTTGGTTTTGTTCGGTTCATTTTGAGTCTGCTTATCCGATGGGTTTACTTTATGGTGCTTCTCCAGCTCCGCTAGTTCTAATAATAGTCTGTTATGTGTTAGCTGTGACAGGTTTTTTTGAGAGGTTGCAAAACTAATGATTTCCCCCCAAGAACTGCTTTCAATGTATCCCATTTAAGTAGTGGTGAATAATCTGTGGATTGGTGGTTTAGGGAAAAGTCTACTATCTGTTTTAATTTAATAACAAAACCTTTGTTGTTCAAAAGAGAGACATTGAACCTCCATAGGGTCTGTTTGTCTTGTGGTGGAAGGGCTAGCCGAAGTGAAACTGGGGAGTGATCAGACAGGGTTATATTATGTATACGGGAGTCCCTGATCGAGTAGAGAGTGGTTACATGGGTGTATAATAAGTCTATGTGGGAGTAAGATTGTTGAACATGAGAATAAAACATATAGTCTTTATGCTTGGGGTGTTGAGCACGCCAAATGTCCACCAGACCCATTTCCCTCGTCAGTGTCACCAATGACTTGGAAGCAGCTCTATTTGTAGAAGTAGCTCCTGAGGAGCGGTCTCTCTGGGGATGTCAGGCTGTGTTGAAGTCTCCCCCAAGTAATAACTGACCAGGAAGGAGTTCAGCTATCTTCTTAAAAATGTATTCAAAAAAAGGTTTCCTGCTGGAAATTTGGTGCATATATATTAACAAAATGAAACAGCCTACCCTGCATACATATCGAAACCCTCACATATCTGCCTTGAAGGCCTGCTTCTGTTGATTCAGTGGTCAGGTTTAATCCCCAATGTAATAAAATGGCCACCCTTGCTGTTTTAGTTTTAGGGTGGGATGCTGCCACAACTTGACCAACCCATGCCCTATGTAGTTTTAGGTGTTCGTTCATTGATAAATGTGTTTCTTGGAGAAGAACCACGTTGATCCGAAGCTTAAGTTCTTGCAGCAGTCTTGTTCATTTGATAGGGGAGTTGACTCCCTTCACATTATTTATTTATTTATTTATTTAAACAGCAGTTTGGAAAACCTTTGAGCCATAGTCTCATTTACAAAGGTACCTTGTCACAGTAAGACAAACGAAAATACACAGTATAACAGTATAACACAGTATAACAGTAACTTAAGACATAGATACAAACAAGCTGGTACAGGTAGGATTGATGCAAACAATACCAGAGTTATGTTGTCCTTAGCAGCATTAGTAGTAAGCTTTGTCATAAGTACTGAGTACGGCTTTGACTAGTGGCAATTACAGCTTCGGGTGTTAACAAGGTGGTTCCGTAAGGAAGTTTTGAAGCACGATATAGTTGGAGCTTCGGAGATGGAGGGGGGCAGTGTGTTGAACCAGGAGGGGGCCCTAAAGCTGAAGGCTCTTTGGCCGTGAGAGGTCCTAGCTCTAGGGATAACAAGAGAGGTTTTCCCAGAGGTCCGAGTATGAACTAGTGGGACAGAGCGGTGGATGGTGGTGGTCAATCCTGGCGGGGATAGCCCAAGGAGGGTCTTTTTTGTAAGGGTACAGGTCAGATATTTGAGGCGCTCATCAAGATCAAGTACCAGCGCTTTAGCGTACAGTAGACAGGTGTGTGTTAGCCTAGGTGCCCCAGTAATTAACCTGCAGGCCTTATTCAGAGTAGTGCTAATTTTATGGGAGGCGGTCTGATCAGCAGCACCATACAGCGGCAGTCCCAGTCCACTAGGGACAGGATAGAGGAGGTGATCATGGTGTAGAAGAGTCCGGGGGGAGGCAGTGTTTATACCGATGTAAGATGCCCAATCAGATATTAGTGGCAGTGGCTAGGGCAGCGATGTGTCCATGGAAGGAGAGGGAGGGGTCAAAATGGATCCCTAGGTATTTATAGGAGCAAACTTGTTCGAGTGGGAAAGAGGACCCAGACTGAATGAGGAGTTTGAAGTTGCAGGACTTGTTTTGAGGACGAGTGAAGAACATGGTTTTTGTTTTTTTAAGATTTATCACCAATCTATGTTCCTTGAACCAGCCCTCGGCTTCGGCGAAGGACTTCTGCAGCGAGTCCTGGAGGGCAATAGGGTTACGACTTGAGGCAAAGATGACTGCATAATCAGCGTACAATAGCATGTTCCCCAAGCAAGAGCATGGAAGGGTGTTAAGGTAAAGAGAGAATAGTAAGGGGCCCAGAATGGAGCCCTGGGGAACCCCAGAAAAGATGGGACAGATGTCTGAGTAGGTCCCATTAATTTTTACACGCTGTGAGTGGTCAGACAGATAACTGGTGCACCAGAAGATAGGCCCAGCAGCAAAACCAGAGAGACTAAGGGCATCAAGAAGGAGGGGTGGGAGACAGTGTCGAAAGCTTTAGAGAGGTCAATGAAGACCGCACTCAGCCAGAGAACCAGTGTCTAAGGAGGAGTGAGAAAGTTGGAGAACTCTAGGAGGGCTGTGTTGGTACTGTGGCCGCTCGGGAGCCATGCTGCTCAGGACATAGGACATTGTAGGTGGAGAGGTAGTCAGAGATTTGAGAGGCCACCACTTTTCCAAGGCCTTGGAGAGGAGAGAAAATGGAGATTGGCCGATAGTTTCCAGCCACAGTCCTATCACCACCTTTAAAGATAGGGTGACAGTGGCGACTTTCCAGGCAGTTGGAACCTTCCCAGGCAAAGAGAGTGGTTGATGAGGCACGTGACTGGGGTAAGGACTGTGTCTAAGACCAGCCATAGGATACGGATCCAGGGTGTCACTGCCTGTACTATTACTCTTGAGGCAGTGACAAGGTGCGCCTAAGTTCTTGGGCAGAAACACGGCAGAGGAGAAAATAAGGGCAAGAAAGATTTACGGCAGGTGCTGGGGAGGAGGTCAAAAAATTTGTAGGAGGATAGGGCTAAGGTCAGTGAATGAGGTGTTGAGGTGGTTGGCTATGAGGGTTGGGTCTGAGGAGATTACGCCATTAATGTTGATCTGGGTGGGTGGGGGAGTGTGCCTCCCTATTTAACTGTTTAATGTTATCCCAGAAGGTTCTGGGGTTCCCCATGAGGCAGTGAGTGAGGACTGATAGTGCTCAGACTTGGCCTTTCTGATGGCCGAGTGCACTTGTTCCAGGCGGCAGCATAACTGCCTGTCACTGGGCCGGCCAGTCTCAATGGCACGGTGCCATAGGTTGTCCCTATGTTTGAGTTGGTGGATCAAAGCTGGGTTACCCAGGGGCATTCTGCCTTTTAGAATGGTGGGTCGACATTGGGGCAAAGATATCACAGGCATTATTAAAAGTTCGGGTAAAGAAGGAGAGAGCTGTGTCGATGTCAGGAGTTGCCTGTATAGGAGACCAGTCAATTTGGGACAGAAGATCCTTAAGTTTTATCAGTCCACCAGGTATTAGATGCCGCTGGCATGTGGACTGTGCTATGGGTTTGGGGACTGAGGATGACCAGTGGAATAGAATGGAGGAGTGATTGCTGAGAGAGTCTAGGAGGACTTGTACATTGGGGATCCGATTAGGGCGGTTGGTGAGTACCACATCAAGCAGGGTACTGGAGCCTCTCTTGGGGTTAGTCCTGGTAGGGTGGGGAACTAGTTGCGTTAGGTCTATTGCAGAAAAGGAGTCACGGGTAGAAGAGGAGGAGGGGCTGAGCCAGTTGACATTTAAGTCACCCACCAGAATTTGATCAGCAGAAGGAGGTAGTGAGGAAAGGTATTCTGTAAGAGAGGCAATGGCCTGCATTTGGTCCCTGGGGGGCACGTATGCAGTAGTCAGATAAAGGGGTCCCTTTAAAGGGTCAGGGGTTATTTTCAGTGTAAGCGCCTGGCCCTGGAGTCAAGGATGGGAGCAGGCAGGGCTAGTAGGGGGAGAGATTCCTTAACATAAATAGCGCAGCCGCCGGCCCATCTCCCAACACGGTCGGACCAGAAGAGGGTGAAACCAGGAAGGGAGACTAGGGAGTCAGGGGAGGATTTTGACAGCCAAGTCTCAACCAGAGCGATGACATCAGGGTTAATTGATGTGACCAGGCATTGTAGTGAGTCAAACTTTTTTAGGAGGCTACAGATATTCATGGAGACCATGCATAGGCCTGTGGTGCTAGTTGGGGAGCTCCTGGGAACAAACATTTAAATTATCCATAGTTTTATTTTTGGGGCAGTATAGGGTTTGTTTAATAGATAAGTACCCTGTAAGCTTTCATCGTCTTTAATCTCCTGTTGTTTACTATTGGGCTGAGGAAAAGGTTCATTGATTTGTGACTGTACCTCTATCTGGTTGTACATAACAATATCCAAAAACAGTATTATAAATAACAATGCCCTCAACTGTGGGCGATGTCAACTGTAAGTCTAAAACTTTGTATAACAAGAACTATTTTGTAACACTAAGTAATTCAAAATTGATAAAACCAACACACAAGAAAAACAAAAAGCCCGCATTTTAGGAAAAAGTTCACTGCAGTTTTAAAACAATTGCTTCCTAGGTGTATTTCCAAGCTGCTCCCAGGGAGGGCACTTGGTTCCACTCTTAGTGGAAAGTGTCGGTTAACAAACACTGGTTGTCTGTCTTAAGAGACTAAGAGCGGAGATGTAGTACTGCTCTAAAAAAAAAAAGTCACTGAGGGTTAGGAGATCAACCATCTCTCCCAGTGCCATCCTGGTTAAATAGATTTTTCAAGTGTCTTAAATCACCCCACCCCCACCCCAACACCTGTGGGATGTGCTACTTCACAGTTTCATTGAAAACCTCATAATTTAGATCAATTATTAGGGCCAGTCAGGTGACTAAAAATCTCTGTATGATCCCACTCACCCCCATCCACTGTTATTTTACTTTAAAGAGAGACTCTAAACAGGTCTCTTCTCCCCTCAGTGACAAGCGGTAATTCACTGGTCTTGCTCTTATATCCAGAGAGCAAGAAATGCAGGGGTAGTGAGCAGGGAAGTATCACCCCATCTTCAAGCATTTTAGGTGGTGCTCTCCTTTCTATTAATATCTGGTTTTCTGAGTGGTGCTCCACCCAACAATCAAGGAGGGTCACCTTTTAAAGAAATCTGCCGGGGGAAATCGGCACCCAACCCAGGTCTCCCTTCCTAGTGTCTGGCATGGGGTCATAATATTCTATTTAACATCTTTACATTCTTAACAACCTATTGTCATGCTCTAGCAACAAAGCCTTCATATAGGTTTGATTTAGTATGGCATAAAACTCCAAAATAGTGCATTCTAACTAGAGAGAGCGCGTATGCATAATGCAAACTTTTAAAGATAAGCAAAAATATGTGCTATAACAGAATTAAGAACAAGTGAGTGCTAGACTTATCTGACCATATAATAGTCCCATATATGAATGTCCAGCAAACTAGTTATTGTGACACGTGAACAGTCAGTTCTGAGTACTCTATGATTTTTGTAATATAAAAATGTGTTATGGACTGTCTCTCATGAGAGATGCTGAGACAGCATGTGAGATGACACACACACACACACACACAGG